>CANTUS010000004.1:10000000-11367500 GCA_947683365.1 Euphorbia pulcherrima
TACTAAGGGCGCAGAGAAGATGAGATCAAGCAAACTCTTTGGAGTATATGCTCAAAATTAATATCAGTAGAGGAGCTCATGCAAGAAGAATCCATGGATCCAAATCTTAAGGAAGAGTTGGGATAGATAAAGACTATAGTAAAGAGTATTGAGAGGAAGGTTGATCTATTCCCCCACAGCTGTACAATTCGCTGAAACCTCTCTCTCCAAGATCTCTCCGGAATTAACCCAACTCTACTCTGGAATCACAACTGCCAATAGAACAGAAACCAAGCTACAACAGAAGTAGACAATAATTGTGCTACAATCTTGGGCCAAATCACTTCCTCATCCATTGACATCTTAGGAGTTGCTTTGTAATTTTCTTGATGAGGAACTACCAAAGCTCCTAGAGAAATAAATGAATGATGTGAGCGATGACTTCCAGTGCTATCTTTCTAGAACTGAAAAGTTAATCAACACTTGGAAGGACAATTTTAACAAAGAACTTCGGCTCCTTAATACAAGTCTTCATAATTTCAGTTAGGACATAATTAAGGAGGTTGAACAACTAAAATCTGGTATATCTCAGCTCTCGCTCGCTGTTCCTTCTTCATCTGGAACTTCACCCGTCATTCCAGAAAGCCTTCTCCTCCGAATCATTCAAAACCTTATCCATCACATTGGGGATAAAGGATTCTTTGGGTACAAGTGCAATCTTACTCTTCTCAAGGCACTATTCCTATTCTTTGAAGAAGAAGATAGGCAACACGCCCTTAAGATGCATCCAAATCTTGTCAAATCTTACTCGCAACTCCAGAAGCTCATCAAACCACTACATCTCCTTCATGTGACTATAGACACAATCATAGAGAAGCGTCTTGAAGGAAATATAGACTATTCTGTGTACTCTGGAGCTTGGTAAAAGAGTTAGGATAAAAGGACGTATATGATTATAGATCCCCAAAGTGATGCAAACAAAAAGAGGGAGAGGAACACTGAATTGGGAGAGAAGAGCACAAGCAAGGAAAGTGAAGCTTCTAGGAAGAGGAAGTAGATCATCTTGTATAGAATAGCTATTTTTACCTTATAAACTTTGTAATAGCTAGTTCTGAAAAAATTTCACTTATATACTCCATAATCTATAATCTGGAACTTCATTGATATTAGCTATTGTTAACAGTAGAAGTATATATAGTGAAACATTTGCTTCTAAGTACAACTATCAATTGTACTTCAAAAACTTAGAAGCTAGAATGCAAAAATATTGGGGGAGTTAGGATGCTAGAATTATGAGGGAGTAAACCTGTAAATGACTAAGTATCAAGAATCATACCTAGCTCATAAAACCCCTATGCTTATGCTTAAATGTACTTAGGTTTTTGCTTCCATCAATTAGGGGAGATTGTTAGGAAATAATGATCCTGAAGAACCAATTCAAGAACATATCCGGATCACGTTTGAAGAGAACAAAAACACAAGTATTCAAAATTGGAGTAAACAAAAACAAAAGAGTCCAAGATAAGTAATCCGGACACATATTGAAGACTTCAAACACCTAAGTCTATAAAGAAGGCATCTGGTTAGAGTTTGGAAAGAAAACAAACTTCTAACCTCTCAAAAAGAGTATCCAGAGAAAGATTGATTGAAGAGCATTCAGATAAGCTGAGTATGAAGACATCCGGAAGGATCAATTATCAAGAAAACGGGAAATTATTCGAAAATCATAGTTCCCTCAACTTTTAGTCTGAAGTCAAAAATCCTTTTTGCCATGAAGATTGAAAAAGAGACAGGTAGCACGCATTTCAAAAAAGGATAAAAGGACTGACACAGGAAAGAAAAAAAGGTAATGACCTTTTTAACATAGACCAATGAGAATGACGCGTGGAGCTTATACAAAAGCAAAACGGCATAAAATTTGGTGATTCATTAAAAGACAATCATTGACAACTTTTCATGCTCAATCCCAAAAATTCAAACAGACATTTATTCAATCTAACGGATCGATCAATGGCTCCGAAAGCGCCACATCATTCCTAATGAATGGTTAAGATTCAAGATCTACCTCAATGGTACACAGCGACTACATTTATGATCAAAGCCTATAAAAGGAGATCTTCACAGATTGAGAAGGTGTTATTTGATTTTACAAGAAGCTACTACATTAAGAATTCAAGCTAATTCAATCAGTGAACAAAATCTCTCCAAGAACTAAAAAAACTCCAAATATGTTTTGTAAGAATTCTCAAGTGTATTATAAACTTGAAGAATTCAAAAACCAAACCCTTGATAAAATCAGTTGTAATATCTCATACTTAGGTGAGTATTGAGATTGGGACTCAGCTTAGAGTTGGTGCTTTAAGTGGTATATCCCTGTAGGACTCAACTTAAGTTTGGGTAGAATCAAAGTGGTATATCTTACTAAAGAGAAAGGACTAAGCTAGGAGTTGGTGCTTTTAGTGGTATATCCTATATCCGAAAGAAGGGTCACCGTTCGGAGACAAGCTCCAGAGGACTCAGCTAGGAGTTAGTGGTTCTAGTGGTATATCCTACATCATGAGGAGAATAAATCTCCGAAGACAATTGTAAGGCTTGATTCCTACCAGTTGGAAAGGAATCACACTAGTGGACAAAGCTCCAAGGAAGGAAACTATGAGGACTGGAGTAGGCGGGGCCAAACCAGGATAAAATCATCGTGTTTGATTCTCTTTAACTCTTTACTTTATTGCACATTATTTCATATTTGCATCATCTAGATCTATTACATCCGGAACATATCAAACACGCTACACAAGACTTTTTAAAGTCTGTAAATCCGCAAAAAGGGTCATTCATCCCCCCTTGACCTTGTATGCATACGCACAGGGACCAACAATAATAGCCACTTTATAGTGAAATTTACATAACCCAAATCTAGAGACTGTATTATTGAACATGGTATATGGCTTTTTTTATTGCAAACCCCTAGTTATTCAGCCATAGACTGGTGATGCATATATTTTGAGTGGCATTAAAGCAGTCCCAATCTGGATTAAATTGCCCCATTTAACTGTAAAATATTAGAATGAGAAAAAATTGAGTGCCATTTTTAGCATGCTTGGTACCCCTCTAATGATTGATAGGGTTACTAAGGAGAGGACTTGGCTGAGTTTTGCATGCATTTTGATAAAGAGGGGAATTAGGGATAACCTGATTGAAGAAGTTCACTTTATTAATGAATATAGGCAAGTTATTGATAAAAAAAAGTGGAGTACGAAGGGATGTCTATGAAGTGCAAATCATGTCACAATATAGGGCGTATTGAGAGTGTGTACATGAAGGAGAATACACTAGTTTGGAGAAAGAAAGAGGAGCCTATTCTGTAGGTTTTTAAGCAATAAGAGAAGATGGGCATACCTATTCTAGAAGCAGTTCCTAATGTTGTTACAACCCCGATCATAGTGTCTAATGAGGGAGAAGGGTGGGTGACTCCTAGAAAGAAGAAGAAAGGCAAGTTGTCAGGTCCAAGCAATCTAGCAGCAGGTGTGAAACTTGAAGGGGTTGTGTAGTCTTCACCAAACTCTAATGGGATGCCTATTAGTGTGGAATGTTTGAGACCTAAATAGTCAGCCAAATAGAGGACAATAAGGGAGGTTTGCGCCCTTAATAAAGTAGAGATATGTGCTCTACTTGAGATAAAACTGAATAAAAAGTCTGCTAAAAAATTTATGAATAAATTCTTTAGAGGTTAGCGGTTTTACATAAATCTTAATGCTCGTGAGGGTGGATGAATTAGAGTTCTTTGGAGAGATGACTTATTTGATGTCTTGGTTTATTTTGCCTCTACTTAGTTAGTTCACTATTATATTCAAATCTTGGGTGTTGGATGTCCTTTTTCCTTTTCTATTTGTCTATGGATTGCATACTATTAGCCGAATGAGGGAGCTATGGAGTCAATGAATGAATTATGTTGCTAATTCCCCTAGGCTTGTGGCTGGTGATTTTAATAACATGTATTCTATGGATGCTAAGTTCAGAGGGAATCCTATTAGCCCCATTGACTTGGAAGATGGCATTCAGTGGGTTCAAGATGCTTTCCTTGAAGAGGTCCGGAATATTGGGCCGAAGTATTCTTGGTCCAACCACCAAATGGGTAACTCCAGAACTTTTTCTAAACTAGACTGGGTTTTTTCTAATGAGCAATGGAATGAAGCTTTCAATTCTTGTTTTACTTCTTATCACACTAATGCAACATCAGATCATTGTTTTTTGCTATTGAAATGTATTTGCATTGATGATAGTGGTTTCAAGCCTTTTAGATTTTTCAATATGTGGATAGATCATCCAAAGTACAGGGGTTTGGTTGAGGAAATTTGGCACACTGGCATGGGAGGTTCTCCCCTTCGACGAGTTGTACATAGTCTTTCTAGACTTTGTAGTAGGTTGAGAAAGTTTAATAAGGAGATATTTGGGGATGTTGAGTTAAAGTTTAAAGAGGCAAAACAAGAAGTTGCAAGCATTCAGACGCTTCTCCATGGTAATCCTGGTGATGTTGATTTGATATTGAGGTAGAGAGAGTTGCTAGCTATCTATGTTTCAGCTAGCTTAACTTATGAGAAATTCCTGCACCAAAAGAGTAAAATCACTTGGCTTAAGTTAGGTGACAATGGAACTGGATACTTTCGTGCTTTCATCAAGAATAGAGGCATTCATAATCGTATCTTGTCTTTTGTTAAGAACGGAGTCTGTATTGATGATTTTGAGAAAGTTAAGTTGCACTTCCTTAATAATTTCGGAACGTTAATGAGGACTTCGAGTCTCGCAAGTGGACCTGTTGATGTTAAATTTGTTGCTCAAGGACCTATTCTTAGTGTAGATCAACAAATGTGTTTGATTCAACCTTTTTCTTCCAAAGAGATTAAAGAGGAAATGTTTAGTATTGATAGCAATAAAAGCCCCGGTGTAGATGGATTTGGTGCTAGGTTTTTTTAAAAACTCTTGGAATTTTATTGGAAATGATATTGTGGTAGTTGTGAACGAGTTTTTATAGATCTTATCAACTGCCAAAATCATTGTGTGCTGTGATTTAGGTCCTAATTCTGAAGATTAGTAATCCATCCGGTGCTAGTGACTTTGGGTCAATTGCTTGCTGCATATATACAAGTGTATCACCAAACTTGTTAGCAATAGGCTGAATGCGGTCCTTCCTACTCTTAATAATGGAAATCAAGGAGATTTTGTGAAAGGTTGATCCATAGCTCATAATGTCTTGATAATTCAGGATTTACTTAGAGTTTATGGCCGAGCTCATATGTCCTCTAGGTGCATGCTTAAAGTAGATCTAAGAAAAGCCTATGATACTGTCTCTTGGATATTTGTAGAGAATTCACTTAAGGCACTTTATTTTCCTTCAAAATTTGTGAAGTGGGTCTTGGCCTGCTTAAGTGTTGCCCACTATGTTCTACTGCTCAATGAGCTTGAGGCAAGGGGACCCTATGTCAGCATTGTTAATTGTCATTGTCATGGAATACCTCACTAGAATTTTTACAATGGTATAGCAAGCATACAAATTTAAAATTCCATCCAGGCTGTAGAAGTGTTGGATTAAGTGCCTTATGTTTTGCGGATGATCTTGTTTTTCTTTTTAAGGCTAATGCTAAAGCTATCACCTTATTACTTGAGGGATTTCACTTGTTTTCGGATGCAACTGGGCTGGTCATTAACAAACATAAGTCAAGCATATTGGTTGAAATGGTGACATAGGGTCCCCTTGCCTCAAGCTCTTTTCCCTACTATAAGTCACGGATTGAGGTTACCAGAAAATGTTCATCCAATATGCTTGTATCCCAAAGATGCTGGTAACCTCAATCCGTGGTCAAAGATGTTGATAAACTTTCTAGGCGGTTTTTGTGGGGAGACAAAGATGGTGGCCAAAAGATTCATGCTTCATCCTGGGATAGAGTATGCAGTCCTAAAGAGTTTGGAGGCTTATCCTTTACAGAAGGTTTGAAATGGAATATGGCATCCCTTGGCAAAATCTGTGGGAAATCATGTTTTAAAAAAGACTCACTTTGGTTGAAATGGTGCATAGTATATACACACACACACACACACACTAAAGACTTCTGGGATGATTCTTTCATAAGCAATGGTAGTTGGTATTGGAAGAAGCTAATTAAACTTCCTGGCATTCTGAATCGAGATTTATTGATGAGCTACAATTGTAATGGATGGTACAAGAGTTCTAATTGTTATATCAAGCTTATTATTGCTACCCAAGTTCTACTGTTATAAGCAAGTACGGTGCTCTCAGGCTCTTCCAAAGCACCGTATGATTTTTTGGCTTGCTACTCAAGAGAAGCTGCTCACCAGGGACCTGCTAGTCTGTCGTCTTTAATTGGCCAATCTAAGCTGTCCAATTTGTGGCATGATGCTTGAAACTCATTCACATCTTTTTCCCAAGTGCTTTTCTCTCAAAACCTTACAGAAAAGGTTAACAACTAGATGGGGGTCCTTTTATTTTTCCTGATCCCACTCATTGGTTTTATTGGTTGCATAGTATCAACTATGCAAAGTTTGTTAATGCTGTGAAAATTGCACTTCTGCAGGAAGTAGTATACTCAATCTAGATTAATAGGTATTCATGTATTTTCACCAAAACTTGTCACTTTACAGGTTGGTATCCCAAATAGATTCAAACAGTTGTTAGAAGTAGACTGAGCATGTCTAGCAGGAGAATTAGGAATGATACTGTAAAGTTAACGTTGGGGAAATTTCGGTAGAACGTTTGGATAATTCTGAAGCCGTGACAAACACTTTCAGTATGAAACTTACTTGGTGGTACTACCAAATAATTTAATCGGATAAAATCAGACATGATCAAGAACTTATAACAAATTTGTTGTGAATATAATGTACCAGAAATTCATGTTTTTCAGATTTAAAAAACTATCTATCTTTGCCAATGCCCAGTTTTCTTCATATAGAAAACTGCACTGTAAATAACAGTTTGAATACAACAGTTTTCATAGCGTGTCGCGATCTTGGCTTTATTGTCCAAAACTTAATGTTTCTCTATCGAGTAAAGTCGCGATCGCGACCTGTGTTTCGCAAGCGCGACACAAGTCCTTCTCTGAGTCAAAATTCATCAAAATGGATTTTTACATAGGAACTTTATTCGAAAATAAAAAATTTGCGAGCTAACCTAGTAGCCCGACTCCAACCGGGGCTTTACCCCCGGACCCCTCCAAGGGCTGCCGCCCCTCAAAAATCGCTACCGGGGGCGTTACCCCTGTAATCGTAATAGAATTCAAACAAACATGCACTTCACACTCTCCAGACTTGTTCGATAAAATATTACAATTGCATTGATCAACTAGTCATTTCAATTAACATTTAATTGTTTAGTTGTATATATACACGAGATTTCATAAAATAAAAACAAGATTTATTGTTATAAGTTTATACGTGGATGTAGGGATCAAAATATTATATATTATATACAACATATAATATTTTTTTATTTTAAAATTTTTTCGTAATTGCGTTCACGAAAAATTCTCATTTGCTTCGAATGTGGTTTGAACCTGAGACCTCTAAAGATCACACGTTCAGTTTTAACCACTAGGCTAAGACATTTCCCTTTTTATTTAAATATAATATATAAACCTACAATTTAAAAAAACGCTAAACACTAGTTGGGCCACCGAGGCTTCATAGCTTAGGAAGATCTATTTTTAATTTTTAATTTTTATTGCTACATAAAAAATATAAACTCAACTAAAATTAATTATAATATAATAAAATATAAAAAAAATTAGTGTATAAAAACACAAGTATTAATAAATTCTTACATAGAAACACATATTCTCACTAAATATTTTGTGACTTAGAATGCACTATTTCTCTATTTGAGATTTAAAATGAAATCTCAATGAAGAAAATACTTTGGTTGTACATTAATTTTACCAATTGAACTACTTTTTTAGATTAAAAAAATTGAACCATAAATATATATTAAATAAATTTATAATTGTGCATCTATATATATAACTCCAAAATAACATTTGGATTTAAATTTAAAATTTTTTGAAAAATATACATGCCAATTTAATTTTGTTGCTTACACTTATAATTTTTTTCAAATATTTTTAACTTATTATAAACAGAAGTATTTTTCAATAATAAAAATTTATATAAAAAGATTGAAATTTAATTATTTATAAAGGTCTGGCTTGTCCTAAATCCAACTTCCATATTTTATAGGCTAAACTTCAAAACCACGCCAAGTGGTTTGATTATTTTACAAAACGGTTCTTGTAAAATTTGTTCTTTCAAATGAGTGATTTCAAAAGTTAGCAAAAAAGCGGATTCTTAAGATCTTGAAACCACATTTGGAAGGATAATCTTGTCCATTTTAAAATGACATTTTGAAGCTTTATTTATAAAAATACAATACACATCAGTGATAAATTTTAGAATTTTTTGAGAAGTACAAATATTTATATTAATTAAAAATCAACGATAACTTTAAAAAATCATAATAAAATGAAAAATTTCTTAAACTTACTCAAATTTTGATAAATAATTCACAAATAATATATTTAAAATATGAGAATTTTGAATTTATTTAAATAATTAGTGTAGCATTAACAAAAGAGCTAATTTTCAAAAACATACCATGTGGTTAGCCTGTTTTTGCTAACTTTTGAAACCACATGCACCTATTTGAAAGAAAAAATTTCACAAAGAGCTCTTTACAAATGGTTAAACCACATGATATATTTTTTAAATTTACCCTATTTTATAAGTTGGGCCAGTCTTTTTCTATATTAAATCCATTGCTTATATTGAGAGAAATACAAAGAAATGCCATATTTTAAGTTCATTTTTAGCTTTTACATAAACCAGTAATTTATTAGCTTTTAGGAATTTTTTAAGTTTTTATGTATGATTTTAAGTGAATTACATATGTTTTGTCTACTCCTTTAACAACTTTTTCTCTCCTAATTAATTTGAATTGTAACTTAAAACGACCATATCTTACAAACTGTTAAATTTTCGATACGAGCCTCTATAATATTTTGTTAGCTTTATTTTTATCTTCAAAACAACATCAAATTCAAAACTTTGGTACAAAAAATCCTTATACCATGTATAAACTGGTATAAGAGCTTTATGTACAAATAGAATTTATATTATACTCCCCCGAATTCGCCTCTCTCCATACAAATTTGCCAGTTTACCATGAAAAATATTATAAAAAAATTGGTAAAAGAGCGCTTATATAAATTTAACATGGAGAAGTGGTAAAAAAAATTGTATAAGAGTTCTTATAATATACTTGGTATAAGACTGGTATACGAGAGCTCTTATACCAACTTTTGTTGCAAAAATTTATACTTGGTATAAGATTTTTTTGTTGCAAAAATTTTGAATTAGATGTTATGTCTTAAAGATAAGACGAATAAATATATTCTAAAGGTTTTTGTCGAAAAAGTATGGTCATCTTAAGTTAAAAAAAAATCCAAATAAAATTCGAGAGTATGAAATAGTTACAAACGAAGTAATCAAAAGGAAACACATTCTAAGTAAAATCAAAAGGCAAATATATGTATGTTGTAAAAAGAAGAGAATAAAAAAATGTTGGAAATGGTTGTATTTCTGATATATTTTTTTCCTCTAGCCGAAATCATTATATTTAAATGATTTCATTGTAAGCCACTAGAGCCTAGGAAACCACCGAATTTCAGATTTGAAAACAGCTGGCTAGTGCTTCCAGAATGTCAAGAACTGGTTGCGAAAGGGTGTAGTAATTACGGATCAATTCAGTTGATAGAAAAGCTTGCTCTACTAGCAGCGGATTTGACCGAGTGGGGGAGGAATCAAAGAGGCATGTTCAAACGTAAATTTAGGCAATGCAGGGCTGATTTGGCGGAATCAAAGCAGCATTCAGGGTGGGAGAATCCGGACCAGCTTCTCAATAAGGAGGAGGAGTTAGGAGAGCTTCTGTGTCAACAGGAACTTTATTGGAAACAAAGGGCGAAGAATAACGGGCTCGAAGAGGTGCAAGATTTTTATTCTAACCTTTTTAATTCATCAGGCTTAGATTGTAATGGTGTTATTGAATTCCTACGAGAAAGCATAGTGAGTTATTAAGGTCGTATGTAGAGGATGATGTTCGTTTGGCTCTCTTTCAAATGCTTCCCACCTAGACCAGATGGATTTAACCCCAGTTTTGTATTTAGTGTATCCGTAATAGCTATTTTCCTTTCGAGCTTAATGGAACCGATATTGTGCTTATTTCTAAGAAAAAGATCCCAATTATTTCTTTATGTAATGTCCTGTTCAAAATCATGTCCAAGATGGTAGTTAATCGAATTCAACCTTTCATGAGGCCTAGAGTGCTTTTATTCTTGGGCGAGCGATCACTGATAATGTCTGGCTAGGTTTTAAAGTAAGTCACTATATGAAGAGGAAAAGACTGGCTAAAACAGGCTTATGCTCCCTAAAAATTGATATGTCAAAAGCCTACAACATAGTTGAATGGCCTTTTATTCATTGTATGTTATGGCAATTAGGCTTCCCTACACCTATTATTAACATTATTTTACGGTTCATTATGACGGTCACTTATAAGCTAACTCACAAAGATGGGGAATTTCACGGTTTTCAACCTCAGAGAGGCTTGAGACAGGGAGATCCTCTCTCTCCTTATCTTTTTCTTATTTTCTCAGATGGTCTTTCGACTTTGATTCAGAATGGCATCTGTATGGGTTCTCTCCATGGTTGTAAGCTCACTCATTCAGTTCCAATTATTTCTCATTTACTTTTCACCGATGATAACTTGTTCTATTTCAAGTCATCTATTGAGGAAGCTAATGTGATGACAAGTTGTTTTGCTTTTTATGAAGCCACCTCGGGCCAAAAAATCAATCTTTAGAAGTCATCAATCATGTTTAGCCCAATTGTTGATACGAGTACTAGAAGACATGTGGTGCGATGCCTCGGGGTAAATGAAGTGATTAACCATGGGTCTTATTTAGGATTACCCTCTCTCATTGGAAGGTCGAAAAAGAAAATCTTCGACTATATCATCGAGAAAGCTCACAAGAGGGTCATAGGTTGGAAGAGAAAGTGTTTGTCTATGGGAGGTAAAGAGGTTATGCTAAAGCCAGCGGCGCAAGCACTATCTTTATATGCGATGCAAGTGTTCAAGCTCCCTAATCATGTCATTGTAAATCTTGAGAAAATTTTTGCTAATTTTGGTGGGGAGAATCTTTACACTAGATGAGGTGGGAAAGATTCTGTCAACTAAAGGATAAGGGTGAGCTTAACTTTACACTTGAAGGAGTTTAACCAAGCTATGTAGGAAAAAAACTTCTTGAAAATTAATTTTTGAACCCCAGTCGTTTGTTAGCCATGTCTTCAAGCACAAATATTATCCTAATTGCAATTTCCTAGAGGCAACTACATTTGCAAACTCCAGTTTTTTTTTTAGGAGTATTTTAGCCTCAAAGGAGATTATGCAAAAAGGAATTAGTTCGAGAATCGGAGATGGTAGATGAACTAGGATTTGGGGAGATAATTGGCTTCCATCAACAACCATGCCACGAATCACTACTCCACCTCCTGTTGGTTTTGAGGAAGCTACGGTGGAGTTACTAATTGATGAAAAGTGCCGAAACTGGGGTATGAGACAACTCGACATTCTGTTTTTCTCGATAGAGTAGGATTTGATTCTAAAAGTTCAGCCCCATGGCTCCACAAACCCGACTCAATTTTTTAACATTTTGAAACCTCCAGTCATTTCTTTGTCAAATCCTATTACTATGCTCTTATTGACAACAAGCATACTAGCGAACTTCCATCGAACTTCATCAATCCATGTTGGAGTAACATTTGGGAACTTAAAATTCCAGCTCGCATTGCCATTTTCTTATGGAGAGTTACCACAGATAACCTGCCTTCTTTGATGAGGCTTTATTCGATACATGTCCAGATTAATAATATTTGCTCTTTATGTGGAGATGGGGCCGAAACTACTTTTCATACTTTAATAACTTATCCTTTTGCATTGATGAAATGGGCTGAATTTTTTGGAAGTGGTTGGCCAAATTCTGTTACCAATGTTTCTTAGTGGTGGAAATGGGTTAGCAATTCGGACAAAAATAAAATGGAGGAGGTCGCATGCGTTGCTTGGGCTATATGGGCTCGTCTAAATAATTGGACTTGGGAATGCATATTTCATATTTGCATCAATAGTATTGAGACACGGCCTAGGCTTCCTTGGTGAATGGAGAGCTGCAAATAAATCAGAAGGTGACAACACCCAAGTTAGTTCTTCTAGGAATTGGAGGAAACTGCCTATTGGGTGGGTCAAGTGCAACATTGACGCAAGTGTTTTCGAGCAGGGTCAAAGATTGGGCCATGCATGTGTTATCAGGGATCACCTCAGCAATTTTGTGGCGGCTCGAGCAGTTCTCCTTCATCGACAAGGCAATGCAATGATGGCCGAAGCTACGAGCTGTCGTGAGGCTTTGAGTTGGCTGAAGCAGATAGGAGTTGACAACGTAATCTTGGAGCTTGACGCACTCAACATCGTGAATACTTTGAATAATTCATGTTTTTATTGATCTCCTTTAGGTTCTATTTTGCAAGACTGTTTAGATCTTTTATCTTGTTTTGTTAGTTTGAGAATTGTTTACGCTAGTAGGTCTGCGAATTAAGCTGCCCATTTGTTAGCTAAGGCAATTGGTTCTTCGACGGATAGGAAGACTTGGTTTGACTCTTGTCCACCTTTGATTAGAGCCATTATTGCCTTTGATTTGAATCAATATGTCCAGTATTCTTCTAAAAAAATGATTTAAATTCAGTGTGATGTAAACACTAAAAAAAATAAATTTAATTCTTAAACCCTTAACTACTTGTCTATCTTCAATTGGTGCATTCTATAGACTATATTGTTATTTGTTGTCTTTTTATTTTTTTAATTGGTGATTTCCCCCATCATCATTGATTTATAATTGTGTAAAATTTGAATCAATTATATATAGTTGAAGAAAAAGTAATAGTTTCTTTTTAAAATATAAAGTGAAAATATCGTATCTGAATACCAATATTTTAAAATTGATCTTTTATGAATCTTGTTGAATCGTTAGCTTGCAAAACAAACATAAACTTGGAGTGATCGGTGGTTACCCTTTGGAGGATCCTTCAATGCTTAAGTCAGTAAAGGGTTTAAAGGAAATATTCGAGAGTGGGTATGAGAAAGTGAATGTACCTTTGATCTGACTAATGGGCCCTATATATAAGCGTTTAGGGTGTTCTAATTAGAATAGAACTCTTATTTCCTGATGAGGGAATCCTTGTTGGCCAAGGATCCTTTGTAGGGGTTTTCCTTAGTGAGGAGGACTCTTTCTTATTATCTCTGTAGGAAAGGGATAATGACATCCTGGATAGATCAGGAATAGTAGAGAGAATATAGGGATTAGAATCAGACATAGATTCTCCTTACTTGCAAGATACGGATGGGCCAACAAGCCAGTCATGGACCGTCTCGAGATGATATTTGTTGGAGCGCCAGATGTGGCTTTGGACTGCTTATTGCCGCTTGGACTGTCGGTTTAGCCGGCTACATGAGATAAGTTTACTCATCCGCCTTTGTATCGATTGCGAGGTGATCCAGGCGACTCATGTTGACCCGGTCTCGTAGCCCGAAACGGGCGAAATATATTTAGTAAGTTATCACAGAGTAATCACTGAAAAAGTAAAACTCTATTGATCCTACGTTGCATGCATAAGTATAAGTTTTGCCTCACCCGAAGTTTATACAATATCAAATGACTATAGAACCACTAGACTTGGCCTAGTGGCCACAACTTCCCCCCAAAGTGGAGAAATAAGCTACAGATCTTGGTTTCGAGCCCTAGATTCCTCAAAATTAAATGTTGTTACTTCTAAACAAATGACCGTAGAAAAATCAACAAAGTACAACATTCTTTTTGTATATTTGTGAATGGATATCTCAATTTATAAGCATTGATTTTGTTTAGTTGTTGTTAATTATAGTTGTGATTCCTAACAGATGAATGTTATTTCTGATTTTAGAAAAGCAATTAGTAATTAAAAATTTAGAATTGTAGTTTGATGCCTAAAAGGCAACAAGCATATGTTTAAGATTTCGTATTGAAGTGATCTGTTATACATGCCCAGATCTCTTATAAATGGTGGAAGGAGTCATTCTCCCTCTAAACAATGTGAATAAAATCTAATTCCTTAGGGCATTTAGACCTGTTCGCAGGCCGGGCAGGTCCTATGGGTCGGGCTTGGGTACCTATTTTTTTACTATGCATAGCTCGAACCCTAGCCATAAAAGCCTGAAGTTTATGGGACGGGCTTAATTTTTGTATAAATACTCAACCCAGCCCGAGCTTGGCCTCACAAATAATAATTTAATTTTTTTTATATATTATATATTTTATTAAATAATTATTTTCAACTTTTATATTTTATGTTAATAAATTTTTAAATTTAAATACAATAAGTTGTATGATATATTAAGAACTTCAAATAAATAATGTAATTATACATAATTTTGACAATTTATTTTTTTAAAATTTACAAAAAAAAATTATTAAAAAAATTATCTAAGGGCCACAGGCCCGGCTTGGGAAAGACCTCGTAAGCCCGGCCCGAGCCCGAAGTTCTAAAGTGTGGGCCTGGCTTGAATTGATGCTTTTAGTGAAAAGTCCGACGAAGCCCGGCCCGAACCCATCCGGTCCGACAAACAGGTCTAATCTCCAACCCACCCCGACCCTTTTTTCCTTCAAACTTTATAAGGTGAAGTTGTTACAGTATTTATTCTCCAACCTTTTAATTCAAATTTCTACTTCAAAATAAAATATTATTATTTTATTCCTTTCTTCTTAATTTTTTTATTATTATTATATTGTCTCATGCAAACAAATCAACATAAACTCAACAAAATATTTAATTAATTAAATAAAAGAAAAAAAAAGAAAAAAAATATTAAAATAAGTTTTAAAGTAGCAACAATATTGATTCAAATATCAAGCACCACTGTTTTTACTTCACATTTTGAAGCAAAGAATGAAGTAGGGTTGGAGATATTTAAGTGTATATATATATGTAAGTAATATCTTTTCTAACCAGGTCACATTTTTCATGTACTTTTTTTTCCAAGTATTTATCATTTTTTGGCTTTAGATTATAATGGATTAATGCAAAATGATTCATTAAACTGTTTGAGCTTCTTTTTATTGTGATGTCACGGGTAGCTGTTTGCAACTCCACTTCAGGGTCAATTAGAAACAACCACTCTATAATTATAGGGATAAAATTGAGTACACCTAATCTCTCCTTACCCCATTTATGCAAGATCTAATGGGATAATGTGGTTGTTGTATGATAAAAATAGTTTTATCTCTCAGTTAAACATTTGAAGTGGGTGATTATGTTTAAACTTTTAACCTTCACACGAATGATTCCATCTCTTTCTAAATATATAGTTCTATTTATCATGTTTCATAGTTGCTTTTAATTTATTTGGTCATTTTTATCATGTTTCATATTATATAATTCTATTGACTTGATGGCTTCTTTTTCATTGTCTGCCTTAAATATAATGTTATTATTAATTTATAAATTTTCTATTCTGATAGTGACTACGGATAACAACGGATCGGATTTAGTTTGGACCTAATTTAGATTCGCTTTGGATTTGTTGGGTCTATAATTTTAACATTCATATACGGATCCAATGGATCCGGATCTAAAACGGGTCTAAAACGGGTCTATGTAAATGATATTAACAATCCATTAAATTCTAAGGAAATAACAAATAAAATAGTTCTATTAATCTTCATTTACAATAACAAAACAAAAATATAATTCTTTGACAATCTCTGCTTTATCAAACGTGAGAAAATTAAGTTCAAGTTTGTTGATATATCTACGTTTCCATACTACGCTAGAGAAGATAAAGTTTTATAGTCACAATTTTTCTTTTATTGATAAACAAATTAATAACTAGAAACTTAAACAATTATGGATTTTTTAAATTTTGAGTATTTTTCTTTTATATTTTATTTTCATTAGAATTATCTTAAAAATATACATACTTTACTTATCCGGGTCCGGATACAGATCTCACACTAAAATTCGATACTGAATCTGGATCTATTTTTCTAGACCTGAATCCGATTAAAATAATAGGATCCAAATTTTAAAAATTAGGTTCGAATTCACGGATCCAAACGAATCCACGATCCATTATCATACCATTAAAAACAAATTAAAAAGTTCTAAAGGAAGTTGACTTCTGTTCTATATTATAATAAACAAAAGAGATAAGAAAAATGCAATTCTGATTCTAATTTCCTCTTATTCAATTCTGATTTTAAAGTTTGAACCAAACTTCTTTTAGAAAACACTCCCAAATAATTTATAGAAATCAAATGGGATATCAAAATGGTGAAATAAGTAGTACATGGTATTACGGGTTAATAGTGGCATAACTGTTTATTTGATTTTTAAATAAATACTTAATTAGAAATACGTACAAAAAATATTCAATTCATTCCTGTTAGACAAATAAATATCTCATATAGATAAGAAAGTCAGAGAATCAATGATATCTAGCTAAGTATGGGCAACATCCACATTGGTATGAAGTCTTTTAGGTAAAGCCTTAAAGCAAAATCATGAGGGTTTAGGTCTAAAGTGGACAATATCACACCATGTGTAGGGATTAGTGGTGTCCAGGTGCTTTCATAAGCCGCCAACAATTGGTTTTAGAGCCATGCTCTCCGATGTTAGCCAAGATGTGGATATGAATTCCTTAGAGATCGAACAAAAAGTGGTATGTCCAGTTTGATCAATGGATATCCGCGAAACCGCTAGTACTCTATATAAGGTCAAGGTGTGACCTTCAACTTCATTAGAGTGGAAGATGCGTATTGTAGACGCATGCTTAATTTGTCGAGGGAAGGTTTGATGGATCTTTGTTCAAGGGGATGAATGTTGGGCAAACAAACATCCCAAGAGCAAAACCATAAGGGCTTAGTCTTAAAGTGGACAATGCATACCATGTATGGGGTATATGGTGTCCAAGTGCTTCTGCGAGCCACCAATAATTGGTATCAGGACCATGCTTCAACAATAGCTATAATGTGGATGAATTCCTCGAGTGTTGAACAAAAAGTGGTACACTCAGTTTGGTCACCGGTATCCGTGAAATAATTGGTACTCTATATAAAGCATGACCTCCAACACATTAGAGTGAAACATGCATGTTGTAGATGATGGTTGATCGGTCGAGATAAGACTCAATGGATCTTTGTTCAAGATGAGGAATGTTGGGCAAACAAATATCTTGTTTTACTAAGAAAGTTAGATAATCAATTATATATAAGTGTAGACCATATCCTCATTAGAATGAGGCATTTTGGGATAAAGTTCAAGAGAAAAATCATAAAGGCTATGGCCTAAAATGTACAATATCATACCATTATGAGGATATGTGGTGTTCAAGTGATTCTGTAAGCCTCTACACATCAAACATCATTTAAAAGTTATAGACAAATAAAAAATTGCTAAAATTAACATTATTTAAACACACTATTCATGGTACTTATTAGAGATAGTTAAATAAAATAGTTAATTAAAGTTGTTGCAAGTTAGTTAGTGATCAGGGGCAATTGTGTAATTTCAGCTGATAAAGCTGTTTATAGCCGTTTCCTTTACTTTACCAATATAAAAGAACAAGAGCTGATAAACTATAATATAATCTATACAATATTTCAATAAACAGAAATTGTTTCTCTCTCTCTCTCTCGATTTCTTGTGTTAAGATGGTATCGGATGATCTTCCGCATTAAATCTCTTTCTTAGGTTCTTCAATTTCGATTCTTTCTCTTTCAGATCTCTTTCTATCTCAGTTTTTCCCAATTTTCTTTACAATTCTGTATTCGAATTGGAACTCCTTCAATATGGCAAATAGAAATCAGGCTTGCATCGATGAGAACAACCGATTCTACCTGCATGCTGGAGAAAATCTATCTTTGATCTCGGTAATGCCATTACTGGATAGAGGGGATTATCATCCTTGGGCCAGAAATATGAGGATGGCAATTATGTCTAAGAAGAAGCTTGATTTCGTTGATGGTACAATCACAAAACCTGATCCAACTGATCTCAATTTCAGTTCTTGGAGACGCTGTAACAATATGGTCATGTCTTGGCTTATCCGATCTCTAAGTCCTTCTATAGCTCAAATGGCGATGGCATTTGAGACAGTTGAGCAATTATGGAATAATCTGAAAGAAAGATTTGCGCAGTCTAATATGTATAGGATTGCAGATCTTCAAACCGAAATCTTTACAGTTGCTCAAGGTAATCATTCCATAACTGACTATTTTACTTCGCTACAAACACTATAGGATATATTTTCTAGTTTAAATCCTTTACCCAAATGTGTCTGTGATGGGTGTTTGTGTAATGTTTCTGAAGCCACAAGAAAGAAACAAGAAATTAATCTTGTGATATGCTTCCTAAAAGGGTTGAATGGTTCTTTTGCGAATGTTAAAGCTCAAATCATGGCAATGGATCCAATGCCTTCTATGAATAAAGTGTTTTCGCCGACTTTACAGTTTGAGTGAAACACCCTTATCAAATAATAACTATAGAAAAACACCATAAATTTTTTTGTACATAAATATTTATATATTAACACAACCATTAATATTTTACATTAACTCTAATATCATTCCTTTATATTACAAACCATAATTATGTTTGTTTAGTAAAACCAAAACCCGACCACCTCTATTCTATATGCCTGTCATATGAGGAGAGAGAGCGAGATGGACACAGCCGACAGACCTTTCTTCCATGACAGCTACGGGTAAGGACCTTCTAGACCAAAAGTCTATCTACAACCTTGTCAAACTGGAAAAATATAGCGATTTATATGAGTCGCCGCTCAGTGAATATAAACAATCAATGAATTCAACAATCACATACAGTCACACGTTCAAAATAAACATACAGTCATTCAAATATGTTATTGGATGATTCATTTATTTAATTGTTGTGACATTTCCTGCCAAACTATTGCCCTGGGAACATGTAACATTTGAAAAAATTGTCAATTGATTTGCTGGCCAGCTATATAATAATTGGTTGACCTTTCGGTCTAGATAAACAATTGGTTGACCTTTCAGTCCATTTGTCAAATATTGCAATTGGTTGACCATATAGGTCCAGATAACAGAACATTATTGCAATGTTTGATCGGCTATGTCACAACGTCTCTCTTTATTTCATTTGTTCCTGTACAATTGCGTATATCATGTATAATTCAATTAACTCATGTTTCACCAAATAAACATAGGTGCATATAATTCAAATTCCCCAAATAACATATAATCATTCAATTCACAACAATTCACCAAACATTCAAATATCACATATCAAAACATTTCACCCATAAATTCATTTCATGTTTATACTAACAGATTATCCGAGCTAACCCTCTCGAAAATGACTAGGACCTTCCTCTTGAATCCCTTCACACTTTTGGACTCCTATAGATATAAATACATATCAAATGAACATAAAATTTATTTCATTTCTAACAAAAATCATCATTAACCAAAATCCTTTTTTAGCATGTGTATTTCTAACCTTAATTCACTTACAAATTCATAACTCTCAAATTACTAAATCAAACGAAGTGATTTCTTTTTTATTTTACTCCTAACCCACAAGGGCATCATATATCCCAATCTTAAAATTTTATGATCATAGTAATATTTACAATGAATTTTACATTCATACCATGTTTCAATTTCGTGTTACCTGGACAGCATCTTAGTAAAACGACCATAACTCTCTCTACACAATATAAATCGACCTGATTCCTTTTTCCAATTAAAAGAGACATACGAGGGTACCACAAATCAAAATTTCAAAATTATACAATCAGTATAAAAATCACAGACTTAATTTGAATCTCACTCTATTGTAGTGATCTAACAGCTCTGAATAGTTTGGATTCTAAAAATCATAGAGAAAAACCTACCCATAAAATCCCCAAATTTTGCAGGATGAACCCTGACATAAAGAGTAATAATTCATCTTCTTACTAAAACTTCTAATTCTAACTTTAATATCACGAAAATTTCATAGAAAAACAAATACATACCTTACTATATCCTTTCCTCTTCCAATTTTTTTTTCTGTTTTTGTTCTCTTCTCTCTCTATAATTCAAAGTTTCGGTTTTTGTTTAATGTTTTTGGGAGATGAAGAACTGATCTAACTCTATCCTTATCACCCATAAAAAAATCTAAGGGGCAAAAGACCAATTCGCCCTCAATTTCTTTATTTAATACAAATACTAACTATACTAAATACATATACGTATATCTATAGCATATTAATACTAATTCTAATACTAAGCTAATACTTAAATCCTTATGATATATCAAAAAAATTTTCAACTTCATATGTTCAAATAATCAATTTATATCTATAACATAACTATACTCCCCTTATTCCTTAAAATTCTATAGCTATGTAATTTGGTACCTAGATATTAAATATCGTATTTTGTATGGTTAAAAATAACTATAATTTTAAGTAACTAATTCTAGTAAATATAACGTGTAAAATATTAAATAGTATAATTTCATGACATGTAACAGATGTGGACAAATGCAAATATAATGCATGAAATGGGATGTTATATTGAGAGGTAATTCTGTAGTCTAAATGAAGAAGTAGGGATTCAGGATATGGCATCTTTTGTAAGGAAATACAATGGAAATTTCAATGGTGAATATAGTAGTAATAATGGATATCAAAGACAGTTTTTTGATAGTACTCAAACTGGTCTTAGAAGGCAACAAAATTTTGGGAACGTAAAGAAAGGGCTATGCTCCTATTGCAATGGAAATCACCTTGTGGTCAACTGCTGGAAGAAAAATGGGTATCCCCCAAACTTTATATCTAGATTTAGTAGAGCCAATGCAGCCGCAAGCATTGATGAATTTAATGAACAAGATTTGGTAGAACAAGAAGGCTTTGACAATTCAGAGAGTTTACATGTTGATGTGCCTATTAATAACTCTTATAACTCAACTATAACAATTAGCTCAATTGATCCAGACTCAAACCCAACAGTCTATGCAAATTGCGATGAACAGCTCATTAGGAAACAATACTGATGGAGTCTATGTTGCATCTGGCATAATTGAATCAATGCCAGAACTTTCTCAAGAACATATTTTACAGGCAAACTGCAGTAGCAATGATTCAGGTAACTTTTTGTCTACCAGTACTTGGATAGTTGATACGAGGCCAGCTGTCATATATCTAAATCTATGCATAATTAAAAACATTAAAGCTGTTGAAAACTGGCATGTTCTTCTTCCTAATAATCTGAGACTTAAGGCCACTCACAAGGGGGATATATATGTTACTAATAATTTTTATTTGCTAGATGTCTTGTTTGTACCTACTTTTGCATACAATATTTTATCTGTGACTAATTTAGTAGCATCACTGCATTGTGAATTGTGTGTTTTCTGCAAAATTTTATTTGATACAGGATTCTATGACGAAGAAGAAGATTGGTTCAGCTAAGGAGAGGAGTGGTTTATATCATTTGGATTTTTATGAAATTTTGAGTTTGAATGTACATAATAGGAATATTTTTTCCGTGACATGTAATAAGGATGAACTGCGGCATTATAGATTAGGACATCTATCCAAAGAAAGAATGGCTATTATAAATAATAAATTTCCCGATGTTGATGTGCCTAGTGATTTTATATGTATATGTTTATAGTTTAAACAAAAAAAGACTATCATTTCCTGTTTCTAACACTACTTCAAGTGGCTTGTTTGACTTAGTCCATATGGATATTTGGGGCCTAACTATGATGTCTATGAATGGCACAAGATTCTTCTTAACAATAGTAGATGATTTTAGCAGGTACACTTGGACTGTGATTATGAAAAATAAATCTGAAGTAAGCGGTATTGTTCCACATTCCTACTCTGGTAATGACACGGTTTGGTAAAACTATTAAAGTAACTCTAACTGATAATGGAAATGAGTTCCATCTGCAATCTTTTTATGCTAAGCATGCCATAATACATCAAAAGTCCTGTGTTGAGACACCACAGTAAAATGGGTTAGTTGAGAGAAAGCACCAACATATTATGAATGTTGCAAGGTGCCTAAAGATGCAAAGTAAGTTACCTACTTTTTTTGGAATTGTTTCATTGGGCATGCTATTTTTCTTATAAATAGAACTCCTACACCATTATTGCAAAACTTGAGTCCTTTAGAAAAATTACACAACAAACCTCTGGATTACAGTGATTTCAAACCATTTGGTTGTCTTGCATTTGTGAGTACTTTACTCAGAAATAGGACAAAATTTGAAGATAGAGCTGAGAAAGGAATTTTTCTAGGGTATGAAATGGGAATGAAAGGTTATAGAATCTATAGTTTTAAATCTAACAAAGTTCTTGTTTCCAGAAATGTAAGGTTCTTTGAGCATATTTTCGCTTTTAAAGCAAGTACCACTAATGAACAGACATTTTCTAATAATGAAGTGGATCCAACAAAAGAGCAAGAGGAAGCATCACAAACTATAAAGCCAGATCAGATAAGGAATAGACTAGTAAGAATTCATAATTAGCCTTCATACTTGAGAGACTATTGTTGTGCATTACTAAATACAGGGAGCACTACAGAAATGGAAAGTGGTAAACTCTATCCTTTGTCAAACAGTCTTTCTTACAACAAACTGTCATCCACTCATAAAGTATATTCACTTGCATTAAGCTCATAAGTAGAACCTAGAAACTACTCTAATGCTTCCAAAAGTGAAAAATGGTAAGAGGCTATGCAAAGTGAACTAGATGCACTAGAAAGAAATAAAACTTGGGAAATGGTTACCAGGCCTGAAAACAAGATCCCTATAGGGTGCAAGTGGGTATATAAGATTAAGAGGTTTTCTGATGGATCCATAGAAAGGTTGAAGGCTAGATTAGTTGCCAAAAGATACACACAACAGAATGGAATAGACTATTTGGAATACCATACGAATTTTACTTGAATTAGCTGCTAAGAAAGGTTGGCATCTTGAACAACTTGACATCAATAATGCATTTTTACATGGCACTTTAGATGAAGAAATTTACATGGATCTACCTCAAGGTATTTCTAGCTCTTTACCTAACCCTGTTTGCAGATTAAGAAAGTCTTTATATGGCCTAAACAGGCTAGTAGACAGTGGAATTCAACACTGACCACATCCTTAATAAGAAAAGGTTTAAGCCAATCTGTTGCGATCCATCTCTATTTTCTAAAGAGTCAAAAGGTAATTTCATTGCTTTGGTAGTTTATGTTGATGATGTGATTCTAGCAAGCAATTCTGAATAAGAGGTCAAAGAGGTAAAGAAATACTTACATGACTGTTTTAGTATAAAGGATCTTGGTAAACTAAAATTTATTTTGGGAATAGAGATTGCAAGAAATAACAGTGGTATACATATGTATCAAAGAAAATATGCTTTAGACTTACTTGCAGATTTTGGCTATTTAGATTGCAAACCAGTTTCAACACCAATGACAACTGAAAAGCATGATTACACAAATACACCAAAGCTCACTGACAACACTAATTATAGATAGTTGATTGGCAAATTGTTGTACCTGGCCAACACTAGACCAGACATATCCTTTGTAGTCCAGCAACTCTCACGATTTCTAGAATCTCCACATGAAGGACATCTAATTGTTGCTCATTGCATATTAAGATACATCAAGGGAAAGCTAACATTGGGGGTATTCTATCCAGCTACAAAGGACATACAAATCAAGGCATACACTGACTTTGACTGGGGAAATTGCACATGTAGCAAAAAAATCAGTCACAAGGTACTGTATCTTTCTTGGAGATTCCTTGATTTCTTGGAAAACAAAAAAGCAAAACACAGTCTCTAGAAGCTCATCAAAGGCAGAATACAGGGCAATGACATCAACTACAGCAGAAATTCAATGGATAAAATACATTTTACGAGATTTGAAAGAAGCAAACATTAATCCAACACTACTATTTTGCGATAATAACTCAGAAATACATATAGCAAAGAACTCAGTCTTCCATGAAAGAACAAAACACCTTGATATTGCTTGTCATTTTGTTAGAGCAACGCTTCAAGCCGGCATCATCCACCGCATGGCAGTCTCTTCAAAGAACCAATTGGCATATTTACTCACAAAGTCTTTACATACACCAGATTTCAGCAAACAAACAGAAAGACTATGATTAATTTCGATCCAATGATGCCTAGCTTGCAGGGGATATTAGAGATAGTTCAATAAAACAGTTAATTAAAGCTGTTGTAAGTTAGTTAGTGATCAGGGGCAATTTTATAATTTCAGCTAATAAAGTTGTTTATAGTCATTACCTTTACTTTACCAATATAAAAGAAGAGAAGCTAGTAAACTATAATGTAATCTATACAATATTTCAATTTTACAGAAATTGTTTCTCTCTCTCTATATTTCTTGTGTTAAAATGGTACTCTCTTTATTAGTCTTCATTTATGTAGAAAAAGCTTGTTAGGTACCTGGGTTGAGAATCATTGAACTGATTTGGGATGAAGACAACATAAAAAATACAAGTTGAGAAAAGAAGCATGCCTAATTAATACATAAAACTGAGTTTTTTTTCAAAAAAAAAAACATAAAACTGAGTTTTGATCGAACTTCAGTTTTTGTAGTTCAAATAGACTGCAACACTTATTTTTATTAATCACACTAGACCTAGTATTGATTGCCATTTTATTTGATCAACGATCCAGTTTAGTTTTAGTAACACTGTAACTATACAAATTTCTAAAATAGGAAAGCACTAGTAAGTGGGTCTTAGTCAACGAATTAATAGGTGTTTGAGGTCATTGGGTCAACTTAGAAAAAATAAGACAAAGATATATTTTCCGGCAAAATATTTAATGATTTTCACATTGTATAGTTCAACGACCATAAAAGCGGCTTGTTTTTGAAAGGTCTAGTACACTATTTTTTTATTTGTAGCAAATCCAAATGACACAATTCATTTGTACCGCTTTTATAAACCACTCTCTCCCTTTTTACAGTTAGTGTCATTTCTAACAAATTTTCCAATCTCAAGACTATATTAAAAGGGAAAACAAAAATATTAATATAATCTTGAAACTACTTTTCTTTTTAATACATAAATAGATTTTTCCTTTTTTTACTTTTTACAATGAATGAGTAAATAAAAGAAAAATTTTAAAAATATGTATAGATACATTGTAATATGAAAAATGATGGATTTAAGACCTAAAAAATGCATAGTATGAAAAAAATATATAGAAGGCGCATGATTGAAGAATAAAAGCTAATGGGTGCAAATTTAACCCGCGAAAAAACTAATTCAGGGAACCAATTTGTATTTTATACAGAAAACTAATTCCTTAAAAAAAAACTATAATTATATGTCTAAAAACGGCCTTATACATCCCCATCCCCCTAATTCACCTCATTTCACCCATTTTCGATTTCCCTTCTACATCTCACTCACTAATTTCTCTAACTCATAATTTTCTTTTCATTTCCATTCAACAAAATTTACTCACTTTCATTTTCAATCTATCTAATTTTTGCTTTTACATGAATAGTTAACACAAATTTGATAAACTAATACACGTGTAAATTAGTAATTTATTCAACTAAACCTAAATTCATACAAGAGAAAAAAAATATGTGAACATGTTATTTGGTATAAAAATTCTAACTAATACTACAAAATTAACTAATTTTAAATTTTCCAAATAACAACCATTGTAAAATAATAACGGTAATGCTATATTAACACCCAAATTTTGACACTCATCTCCACCCTTCATCTCCCACTTCATCTAATGGCTCAAATAAGTCTCTTTAATCCCTCCTTTTTAACCCCCTCTTTTTTCTCCCTTTTCATCATTCTCTCTCTTAATCTTTTTGAAATCCTTATTTTCTAGCTACCCTTACCAATTTGAAATCCCTATTTTCTAACTGCATGACAATACTAAAACCCTAGAGTGGGCAAAATGAACCCTTTTAGTTACGATGTACAGTATAGGTGCATGCCCCTAAAAGATACTGTGCATGCATGAACATAGGGGCATGCGTGCACAGTATTTTTTAGGGGCATGCGTCTATACTGTACACCGTTACTAAAAGGGTTTATTTTGCCCACCCTAGGGTTTTAGTATTGTCATACAGCTAGAAAATAGGGATTTCAAATTGGTAAGGGTAGTTAGAAAATAGGGATTTTAAATTGGTAAGGGTAACTAAAAAATAGAGATTTCAAATTGATAAGGGTAGCTAGAAAATATGGATTTCAAAAAGATTAAGAGAGAATGATGAAGAGGGAGAAAAAAAGGGGGTTAAAAGGAGGGATTAAAGAGACTTATTTGAGCTGAAGTGGGAGATGAAGGGTGTCAATTAAGTGTCAAAATCTGGATGTTAATACAACATTACCGAAACAATAATATGTTAATTTCTTATTTTGCATAATAAAATCATATTGAAACTAAACTATGCTCATTTTCAACCTAAAATCATAGTAGAGAAATTTTGAAAAGTTAGCATGTGGTTTGAAAAACATGTTTTTGCCAACTTTTGAAGCCACGCCCTTATAAAATAAAAATTCTACAAATACCTTTTTACAAAATGGCTAAACTACAAGACTTGTTTTTAAGTTTGCCAAAAAAAATTATAAGTTCAGAGAATTTAGTGAATGAGATATAGAAGGGAAATTGAAAACGGGTAAAATGAGGTAAATTAGGGGGGAGGGGAGATATATAAGTGAGACTACTGGTATCACTTTGAAAACCATGCAAAGGTTAAAAATGAGCCCGTTTTTGGACATTTAATTTTTTAAAATTTTTTTATTTTACTGTTAGAAAACTAGTTCATGGAATCAGTTTTTTGAACAAAATGAAAACTGATTTCGTGAACCAGTTTTTTTTGGGTTAAATTTGCATCCCATTAATATATATTTCCCAAACACATATTTTATATGTATTTTTTTAAACTATACATTTTTTAGGTCTTGAATCCAATAAATGACGTGTTTTTAAAAAATTTACACCCAAAAAATAATAATTACTTAAAAAGGGTAGCATGATGAGTAATGATGTTTTAGCTTATTATAGTTTTCATTTCTCTATTTTAAAAATCAATTATATAGTTTCTAATTTATCTTAGTTGGACAGTCTAATGATTCCGTACGGTGTGTCTATATATACATAGTCAATTATTTTAATGATTAGGTGTATTGAATTGATTGGTACTAAACTGAATTAAATAATATTGAATTGAATTAAATAATATTGAATTGAATTAAATTATACTAAAACTGAACTGAATGGTACTGAAACTGAATAATACTAAAACTGAAAATACTGAAACTGAACAATACTGAAACTGAATTATAATTAATAATATAAATATCATTTTCAAAATATTAAAATACATAATAATTAATAACACTTTAAATCATACTATACATTCTAATAAAATTTATTAATTATTACATATAATAATAATTAAATATACCATTATAAATTATTATTATTATTTATTGTAATTACTGTTATGAATATTACCTTATTGTTTTGATTATTATTAATATTTATAAAATATTATTACTTTTATTTATTTATTTATTTTTCTTACAAAATTATTTATGGTAGAAATAGTAATTAATAATTTTAAAAAAATTATTATTAATTTCTTTTTCTTTGTTATTATTTGTGATTATTTATATTAATTAATAATATTTATATAATGTATAAATAGAAATGAACTAAAATTGAAATTGAAATGATATTATTATTAATATTAATATTCATTGCTTTTTAATATTTATGAATAATAATATACATTAATAATATTTATATTATGCATAAATTGAAACTTAATATTGAATTTTGAATACTGAATGTTGAATGCTGGATACTGAATACTAAAACTGAATACTGAATACTAAAACTGAATAATGAATACTAAACTGAACTGATTAATACTGAACTGAACTGAATTAAACCAAATAAAAAATAAATTGAAAAGTAAAGGACCTAAATATGACTTCTACAAAATTACCCTTAATTGGGACTTAAATTTTTGTTTTTAAAAACATTGGGACTTAAACTAAAAGGTAAGTTAACGAATAAATGCAAATTAAATATTAAATTTTTTTTTTCATATTTTATAATTATTTTATTTAATTATTATTTTATTTTTTTATTTTTAATTAAAATAACCATCATACATTCTATGATTAAAAAGTATAAAGTATTTATAAAAAATAAAGTAAATGGAATACACCATTTTATAAATACCAGCAAATATAAAATTATAAAATTTAAAAGTTACCTTGTTTTGAAAAATCTCTCATTTGCAGACCCATAATCAAGTTAAAATATTCAAATTAAATAATCTTTCTGAAATTGTAATTTCTATAAAGGTTCTGAAAATATTAAACATAAATAATTGACTAGTATTTAGAAGGCACTCCAATCTTTCAAACCATGAAGTCATTATCAACAATAACATTACGTGTCAGATATTCATCAACAAATATGTCAGTTAGATAACCAAGTAAACGAAAATTAATAATAATAATAATTTAAAAAGCACATTACCTTCGTTGGTAAAACTTTCGTGCATCTCGTGTTACTACTAATAAAATGTGAGACACACTTATTGAAGTACTTAAAAACTGCAATACATATTAGGACATGTTATATAATTTAGTTTAGTTTGTGTCATTTTAATTCATTTTAGTTTACTGCAGTTTAATTTAATTATGTGTAATTATAAATTTATACTAAAATAAATTTAATTTAATTTAATTTAATTAAATTTAATTTAATTTAGCTAAGCTTTTAAAAGTTGAAAAAAGCCTTAATCTATCCGAACCATCTAAAAAAAAATAAGTTCAACATTGTCTAAGTACTTGTAAAAAAAACATCCCTTGTTACTCAACATTACATAGGTGGTTATACTCCAACGGGATAACATGCCTTGTTGGTTTGGTGGTTTTATAAAAATGTGTTTGGAAAATTTTTTTTTTAAAAAGATATATGTGTTTTTAAAAAGGTGCAAGTGGTTTGAAAATTAGCTTTTTTGTTAGCTACACTAGTTATTTCAATAAATTCAACATTCCTATATTATAACTATATTATTTAAGAATAATATGCCAAGATTTGACTAAGATTCGAAAAATTTTCGTTTTATTATAATTTTTAAAAGTTATAACCAAATTTTAATTCAAAAAAATTATTAATACTTCCCAAAAAAATTTCAAAATTTATCAGTGTGGTATGCTATATTTTCATTATCTTAGATGTAAAATTTCACTTTAAAATAGATAAAATTACCCTTCAAAACGTGATTTTAAAATTTTAAAAAGCCTCTTCTTTTTATAAATTTTTGAAACCACGTACAATCTTTTAAAAGAGAAAATTTTATAAAATTTTTTTATAAAATGATCAAATGACACGTTTATACACTTTCTACCAATTTTCTGAGAACCTGGATTTGCTGTCACACAAATTTATAACAATTAACAAGGCATGTGGCATTGACTCAGTCTCAAACATCATCCACCGGAATTTTCTTCGATTGATACTGTTACTTGAAATAGTAAAATACAATTTTTATTTGATCATGACATGATTGACCCACTCAATATATTTTACAATGATTACTTTATTTTTAAAACAAAAATTAATATTTTAATCTTTATTATTATTGTATCAAACTTAATTCATTATAATGTTAAATAGTAAAATGTTGGTTACTTTATAAAATAAATATAGTAAAGCACCATGGAGAGCATTCAGAGAAAAGGCTACATCTATATCATTAAAGAGCCGTTTTAGTTTATGCTTTGTAAGGACTGTTTCTCTAAATTTCTATTATTTTTAATGTAAAAGCTCCTGGAGATAAGTGAAAAGTGTACTTTATAATTTTTCACTTATAAAATATACATTTCATTTATCTTAAGTTGAAAAAAAATAATAAACACTTTTTTATACAGCTTTTAATTTAAAATCTTCTTATAAAAATCTTTTAAGTTATAGAGAAACACCTCTTTTAATTTATTGTGTTTGTAACTTAAGAATACGTGAATGAAGTGTTTTTTAAGTTGATTTATAAGCAATTGAAGCATTTAGTAAGACTATATAAATTATTAAATGAATAAAAAAGACTTCAGTGAGGCTTTTTATTTGTAAAATTAAAGGGAGGTACATATTAGAATCTAATGAAGGATAAAACATTGGTGATAATATCTGCAAGAATGCCAAATTCATTTTGGCAAATTCTAATAGTATATTTGTATTTACTCGGTTAAACATTAAATGCTGATAAGGTGTCTGAAAATAATATAAAAATGAACTTGATTTAAAATATTAAGTAGAAAAAATAATTCGTGAAAGTTATAATAAGGTGAAAAGCGCTTAGAAAAAATTTGAGGAGTTTATAGTTGTAGGCAAAAAAATGAATTTACTGACTGTATTCGAGCATGATTTTTCTCTTATGGCATCGGGGATGCTAGCATAGTAGGAATATCCGTTCTTAGAGTTTTACCGCCTCCTCTTTTAATTAAAAAAATTATAGAAAATTACATTAAAAGTCTTGATTACAAAAAGAACTACGAAGAATATCAGATGTCTCAATACACTGTCTTCTTTCAATATCGACCATATTTCTTATTTTTTCTATTTCATTTATTAAAAAAATTTATTCCCTCCATATTTTTAAAATAAGCATTCTAGCCTAAAATTGATATACTAAAATACTTGTCATTTACACTTTTCTAGGTATTTTTTCATTATTCTTCAAACTCTAACCCTATTTGGTTGAAAAATTTAAAGCATTAATTAAACTATAAGAGTAAACTAGTATTTTCATACCCTTAATTAAGTAGTTTATTAAGAAGCGTGAAACTTATAGGAAGACAAGTATAAAAATTTGGAGGAAGTATAATTTTTTTAATCTCATGTATACTCTGTAGACACGGGTTTTTTTACATGTATCCGGATACTCAATATCTTCTTCGTTGAATGAATGACATGTAACCATTATTTATATTATAATAATATAAAGTTTCTATATATCATTGATCTAATGAGGAGGGTATTAAATACTTGGACCCATATAAAATTTTCCGCATGAGCACATGTCAAAAGATTAAGGTAAAAAATGAAGTAAACATTGTAATGAGTATATTCCATTGTTGTTCTAAAAACTCATTTGAAATCGAATCTCACTGAACTTTTTCGTTACGGCATGCCTTAAACCAGGCAAGAAGAAAAGTCATACAACTATTACAAATTCTATAAATACAGGTAATAAAATTGTGAATAATGACTGAATATAATGTGCTTTTGGGACCACAACAAAATAAATTTTAACCATTTTAATTTAACAAATAATTAAAATTAATCTAACATTACAAACACAGAATTTTGATTGCACTAAAAATATTGTTGACTTGTGGAAGTCATCTTCTTAGATGTGGAATCTGTTTGTTGATTACATTGATTTGGTAGAAATTTCTCTAAAAGTATTGGGTAAATTTAAAAAATATGCCCTGTGGTTTCATTGTTTTGTAAAAAGATATTTGTGAAATTTTTTTTTCAAAAGGATGTATGTGGTTTCAAAAGTTTTTAAAAGGGTACCAGTGGTTTTGAAATTACAATGCTACACCAGTTATTTCTATAAATTCAACATTCTTATTTTTTAATTATATTATTTAAAAATTATATATTAAGATTTGAGGAAGATTCAGAAAATTTTCATTTGATTTTAATTTTTTTAAATTACAATTAAATTTTAATTAAAAAATATTAATACTTTTCAAAAAATTTTAAAATTTATCATGAATGTGTATTATATTTCTATTAATTAAGCTGCAAAATTTCACTTTAAAATGTACAAGATTACCCTACAAAATATGATTTTAAAATTTTGGAAATCCTCTTTTTGCAAACTTTTAAAACCTCAGACACCTTTTTGAAAAAAAATTTTATAAGCATCTTTTTACAAAACAATCAAACCACATGGTTGTTTTTAAAGTTTACCCAAAAGTATTTAGTACTCATTTTAGTCAACTCTACATCATCTTTCTTTGGCTGGATGGCATGTATTTCTATGGTGCTCGTTTTTTAAATTATAAAGCTTAACTAATTGATCCTATTCATATTTAGTGGCGGAGGGAGAGGGGGATGGTGGGGCACGTGCCCCACCAATCATCCAAAAATATGGAATAAATATACTGTGTAAAGTATATAAATTTATACTATATATTAAAAATATAGTAAGATATTGGTAAAAAATGGGTGTGCCCCAGTGGTAGAATTTTGATTCTTGCTATTGTTGATCCTTAGTTCCATTTCCAATGTTAACATTTTGACATATTTCTTTTTTATCCCCTTTATTTTTTTACTTAATCTGATCCATTTCTTAAATTTGTTAACTTAAACTATTAATTTCTTAAAATATAAACTTTTATTTTTATTTTCCTAAAAAAAATTAAATTTTTTTATTTCTTTTCTAAAAATTTAGATGAACTTTCGTTATTTTATTTATTTCTACTTTCTCTTTCATTTTTATTGTTTTTCTTGTATTATTATTGTTCTAAATTAATAAAATTTCTTAATATATCATTTGTTGAAAAAAATTATAGTTCTATTTTATATATTTTAGTAATTTCAATATAATATTTTGTAAAAATAATAAATTTTGTTTGAACAATTTTTTATACATTAACTCTAATCATACATAGACTTTATATTTTTTTTTATAGAACTAACTTAGTTCTAAAATTTTGCATTTACTTTAAATATGAAGAAAATCATCACTACATGATGAATGTAATTCGAACCAAAGAGCTCTAGAGGTTACAAACTCAATCTTACCCACTAGACTAATTAAATTTTCTCCAATATTAATTTTACCATCTAAAAGTGTTATAGTATTATTGATTCCCTCTTTTATATAAATTTATTATCATTATCGTGATTAATTTACCACTATCATTATCAATTTCTCGCTGATTAAAATTATGCCCGCTAAAACTTAAATCCTGAAGCCTAACGTCTAAGTGGTTTGGCCAGGACCAAGAAATATTGAATAGGGATGTTCAAAATTGGATAACTTTAGAAATATAATATTAATATTTTTTTACAAAGTTTCTAATTTTAGATTTTCAAATATAATATGTAATATAACTTTTTTTATTTTGAGAAACAATTACACGTGGTGTGCGATGGAATATATACCTTACACGTTGATTGATTAGATAGATTTACTGAGTCAACGATAAATATATTGAAAAAAAAATCAAAATTGGTGTGTACTTCTAAGATACAACAATGCCAATTGCTTGCCACCTTCCCATCATTAAACACAGCAAGCTTCCCATTTTCACATCATCGCAACTTCATCATTAAATGCCAACTAAGATTAGTATTGGGTAAATTTAAAAATTACTGGCACCGTGATTTGACTGATATATAAAAAAAAGTTTAGTAAAATTTTTATTTTGAGTGCTTATTGTTTCAAAAGTTAGTAAAAATATATTTTTTAAATTTTAAAATTATATTTAAAAGGGTAATCTTATTTATTTTGAAGTAAAATTTTGTAACTTTATTTATAAAAATAAAAAATATATTAGTGATAAACTTTAAATTTTTTTTGAGAAGTACAAATATTTATATTAATTAAAAATTAATAATAACTTTAAAAAATTATAATAAAATAAAAAAATTTCGAAACTTACTCAAAATCATGATAAATAATTCTCAAATAAAATAGTTGAAATATAGGATTATTGAATTTATTGAAATAACTGGTATCATTAACAAAAGCTAATTTTAAAAAATATACCATGTGGTTAGCATTTTTTTATCAACTTTTAAAATTACAGGCATCCATTTAAAACAAAAAAATTCCACAAGGATAATTTGTGGAATTTTCCTGTCCTCATTTTAGCGTCTCGTTCCATGTTTTTCATTCAAAATTTATATATGACAATTATTTTCATTTTTTTAGTTTTTTCTCTTGAAAATTAATGTGCGAGATTTCAATAGAGAATATAGAAAGGGATACCAAAATCGAGACATTAAATTTTGATCGAGTGAATAATGGGTCATAACATTATAGTGAAAACCGATCAAAACAAAGTTGGATTGCAAGTGAAGACAATCCTGTAAAACTGAAGCACAAGACGAAACTGAATGACGAAACTTCTTTTTAATATTAACTGGACGGGATCATTATTATATATGTAATATAGTTCTATTTTAAAATAAAGACTACTAATATAAAATAAATAATATGGAATTAAACATGGATAATATCGCCACCTTTGTGGATTCCTTGTCATGACATACGTTAAAGCCTAATGTTCACTCCATTAACTTTCAATTAAAGGATTGCCTAATTTTTTTTTTATTAAAAGGAGATACGAAGGAGTCAGTAATTAATTTCGAATCAATTAAAGTATTTATTAGTCTTTGTTTAAAATATTTATTAACCCCTAGATAAATCAAACTTTATAACCAATTTCATGATACCTAACAAATAACAAGTCTACAATCAAGTGTCCCTTACAGGAGATCATTAGACTAAACAAAGTTAAATGTTAGTGGATTTGCGAATTCACGATAATTTAATATTATATTATAGAGATAAAAAGAGTAATAATAAAACTTTTAGAAAAAGCTGCGGGTGTAAAGAGATAAGAAATTGCCAGGGAGAGACTACCTAGATCATTTGAGGAATTTAGAAAAGTTAGACCTGTATATAATGGCTTAATTATTGGTTCGTCTCTTGCAACACCTCTATATTACGAAAGCTTCAACAACAGGTATGAGTTTACCTGTTATCACCATTTTATTTTCCTATTATCAAGTTCCTTTTCTTTCATTTTCTGTTATATCTTTTCTTTTTTGCTATTGACATCCAAAATACTCCCATTTTATTTGAGATCACAATAAAAACTAAATCGGGCTTTACTTATTAATTTAAACTTTGTTGTTAAACAATTTCATAACATGATATTAGAGAATCTAGCTCGGTGCACGGTGTTTACCGGCTTAAACATTTCTTTCTGTTTTTGTGATTCCATTGCAAGATACCGATAAAATACTCTTTAAACGACTCATCTTCCATCTTGAGTTTGTCACTCCAACTAAAAAAATGCTAAATGCATTTTATATCCTATGAACTTGATAGTGACAACTTTCTCTAGATGTTACCCTTAACTTTCATTTGCTCTAGTTATCTTCTTAATCTTGGCAAAAGTGCATTGATTTGCTCCCTTAACGGTACGTGTTAGCTTTTAGTTGACATCTTTAAAAAGTCAATATTCAATACAACACTCAATACAGTACTCGATGTTAATACGTGACATTCAAGGATATATAATGCACTTGTGCCAAGTATAAATGGTTCATTTGAACTTTTAAGAGTTTAGAGCTGCGTCCAGTGAAACCTGTTAAGTTCAGGGTGTATGTATATAGTAGCCTTTTAAGATAAACTAGGAACATTGGACACGCAATCCAATCCCTCACACAAACTCCCTTTCTCCTGCCACATATTGAACTAAAGTTTTCCCATACCAGTTTGAGTGTTGGATGTAATGGGCTAGTCTCTTTATTCTTCAATGTAGTATGTAAATTGGTATAAAAAAATCTGAGACTATCAGTTATAACTAACAAGAACGTGATGGTTTTATGAGTCATGTCGGAGATGTGTGGAGAATCTCACATCAGAAATAAGTAAGAATAATAAGCGAAATATAAGTAGCGTAAATTAGGTCTTAACATAAGCCAATTGGTTTGGTGTTAGATGGACTCAACCTCACTTGTATGCTCACTCAATTATCGTGCCCAACACTCTTCAGGCCCACAGATTCTCTACATGGTAGCATAGTAGAATAAGGCCTGATAACCGAAAAAAGATCATGGGTGCGTGTTTAAACTCTTGGTGGAGTGGAGCTAGTGGAGAAGACTAGATATGTTGATGACCTAGAGCCTTGGAAGACATAGGCCAACGAATGTTTAGCAAGTGGCAACTAGTCTAGGCTTAGTTGCATTTGAGGGGCAATGTTGGATATATGTGGAGAATTTCACATCATAAATAAACAAGAATAATACTTGAAATATAAGTGGTGTAGATTGGGTCTTAACCAATTGGTTTTGTGTTAGATGAACTTAATCCCACTAATATGCTCACTCAAGCTATCGTGTCTAACACTCTTCAGGCTCACGGATTCTCTACAAGTTACACATAAGGAGTTTATAGACCAAATAAGCTTTTAATAGCTTCTATCTTTTTACTATTTTTTTTGGAAATACATAAAAAAAACCCTTATGAATTTGACAACTTTAGCCGAATATAAATATGAACTTTCAAAAATTGCAACTAACAATTTGAATTTGACAAAAGTGCATCACTTTCATCATTGAAAGCCACATGTTAGTTTCTAGCTAGGGCAAGTCCAACGAGATTCCTCATTTTCTATTCCCCAAATCCCATTTTGAGGAATCCATAGTGAGTATGCTCCAACAATCTTCCCCATTTTACATTCCACAATTCAAATTCCTTTTAAAATAATAATATTTTACAATTAATAAAAAGTAAAAACAATAAAAAAAGTAAAATTATTTTAATCTATCTCCCAAAATGGGGAATCTATTCTCCATATACGGAAACCCCCATTTTATAGAATATTATATAGGGAATAGTTGGACTCAACTATTCTCCATTTCGGGGAATTCCCCATAGTGGGGAATGGTTGGACTTGCCCCTAGTATTACTCTTCAAGAAGAAGCTCATACGTAACCAACAAAAACCTAACACATAACGTTGAGACTACAAACTGATACAATTTTGTTAAATTTATAACAAGTTAACCGGTAAAAATAAAAGTTGGGTAGCTAAAATACAATGAAAGTTGCCAATTACCCTTGGGAACAAATTTGGTTTTCTTGGATTCGGATTCTCCAAAGTTAAAGTTCTCTAAAGTTATATATTTCATTCAATTTCAACCATTTATTGAGTTTTAATGGTTGAGATTTAACTACATTATGGACCCCATAAACCACTAAAACTACATCTCAATTATTAAAACTCAATGAATAGTTGAGATTAAGTGAAATGTACAACTTTAGAGCATCTTTAATAGTTAGTCTATTTCAATGATAGTCTTGACACATGAGCCAAAATGGACAATCAACTAGAAAATGACTCTAATTGCTTGTCTATTTTCTCCTTCCTATATGATGTGGCACAATATGGTGAACATTGTCTATTTGATCTTCTACATATTGAGAGCATCTCCAATAGATGTTTTATTCTACTTATCTTCTTGACATATAAGCAAAAATGGACATTAAATTAAAAAAATACTCTCCAATAGATCTTTTAGTTACTCTTTCTAATATGAGGTGTCATCTTAATTTTAAATATTATCTATTTGATTTTCCACAAATAGATAATCAAATAGAATATTGAATAATAATATTTTAATAGTTAGAGGTTATCTTTGTTTAATTTTTGTTGCTATTATTTTATTTTAAAAAAATACAAGAACTAATTACATAGACAATCTATTGTAGTTAGAATTTTAATTTCCTTGTCTATTTTGACATCTCATCAATTTAAATATCTATTCTATATGCCACGTCAACTCAAAATCCACAATCTATTGGAGATGCTCTGACAATCAAATAGAAAGTCAACTCATCAATTTTATTAATATTTTAATGTTTAATTTGAAATTCAAATATTGGTTAGTTATGAAAGAGATATAATTAATTATTTTTTAATGAAATTCACCATAATATAGACAATCTAGTGTAGTTAGTTTCTTCAAATACATTATCTATTTTCAAAATTATTAACATATCATCAATGTGATTATTTATTTCACATACCTCATAATCTTAAAATCTATTATTTACTAAAGATGCTCTGAGACAATTTCGAGTTTAGAGAAGGTTTTCTTATATTAAAAAGCTCCATTTTTTGTTATAATATTAAAAAGCTCGGATTAGTTGGTCTAAGTGATAAGCGATTTAACATCGTTTAAGTAAGGTCTCGAGTTCGAGTTCTAATAAATACAAAAATTCCTTATTAAAAGACTTACCCATCACAATTAGATGCATAATCCAAATCAGATTTTAACATAGTCAAATAAATCTCCGGGGAACCTGATAAAAAAAAAAAGCCCCTTTATATACTGCTTCGTACGTCCTTGTCTATGCAGGTCAACACATATGAAATGAACAGATAAAAAATAACTTTTTTAGAAAATTAAAATGAAAGGGCTTTGTCAAAATTTGAAATGACCAATTCAAACGTCTCGTTAAATTAAGAAGAAACAAAGTCAAGAAGTGTAGACAAGTAGTTGTAACTGTATAACCGACGCGGAGGTTTCCGACTGGGTCTGGAGTTGGTTCGTCCCTGCAATCTCCGCCGCTATATTGGCTCTGTTTACATGGTTATGGAGTATAAAACCGTTTCAGATTTCTCATCAATTTCGACATCCCGGTCAATTCCAGAGACCCAATCTTCAAACCCCTAACCCTAACGACATTTCGTATCTGAAAAAAATCAGATAATTCTGCTTATATGCAAACCCTGAGATTCAGGGCCAGAAAACTCTTTTGCGTACGCTCTTTAGCGAACAATAGAGCACCATCTGCATCGTCTTCTTCTTTTTTGTCGCCTTCGCGGTCTGATATGCCTTCTTTTGGAACTCTATCATGTCCTCTGTATGATCCCTCTAAAGGTATATTTCAGTTTGTGCTCTGGCTTTTGGCACTATTACAAGTTTGAGCTGTATTTTTAGGGTTAAAACTTAAAATCAATTTTCCTATCTGTATATGCTCTTCCAGATCAGTGAATCCTTTTGTTTGGATTATTTATATTGTCTTCTTGTTAGCAAAATCGCGTTGGAATTTACAAATTTGTTTATAAGCAGATGATTGCCGACTGTCCAGATGGAGATTTAATATTATTTTGTAGACGAACAGACCAATGTCCATATGGTGTGGTTGTTTACCTAATTTTTAAAAAAATTCTTTCAGGTGACCGTTGCAAAACTTCAGTCAGGAGCATGTTTACCGCAGCAAATTCATCGCCTGTTAAGGAGCAGATGATCTGTGAAAATGAAGTCCAGAAGGTTGAATTGCTTCAAGGGGATGATGATTTATATGGAGGGGTTGTTGTAAAAATGACAGATTTTATGGATTCCAGAACTTTTGATTATATACTCAGAGCTTCTATTTCAAATTGGAAGCATCAGGTACTTCCTACTTCCTAGTATTCGTATTTTTTTCCGGTGTTGCTTCAGTTGTTTATATCATGAGTTCAATTCTTTAGGGGAAACGAGCGGTTTGGATCAAATTGCCTATCAAACTTTCCAATCTAGTTGATCCTGCAGTTCAGGTATGTGCATAAATGGCAAACTGATCGGCTTTTGACCATGAACAAATGAACTTCTGCAGAAGTTCCTGTTAATTGGCTTTGTAGTAATAATTTCTGGTGTTTGTTTAGGCTGGATTTGTGTATCATCATGCCGAACCAGATTACTTGATGTTGGTCAAGTGGCTAGCAGCTACTCCCAATACTATTCCAGCTAATGCTTCACATAGAGTGGGAATTGGAGCTTTTGTTGTTAACAATAACAGACAGGTGCTTGTGGTTCTTTTGCCTGTGCCTTTTAATTTATTTTCTTGAACTGAGTTTCAATTTTATCCATGTGTACTACAGATGACAATGTGCTAACATTGCATTACTATGTCATATAGGTGCTTGTGGTTCAAGAGAGAAATGGTGGATTTAAAGGTACAGGGGTTTGGAAACTACCTACTGGAGTTGTCGATGCGGTGAGCCTTTGCTACTTTTTGCTGGTTGCAGTTTTTTATGTCCTTGTTTTCCATAATTAATTCGATTTTTTTTCGACCCACAGGGCGAGGATGTATGTAATGCTGCTGTTCGAGAAGTTAAAGAAGAAACAGGAGTGAGTAATAAGTTCCCAGTAAATAGACTTGACTTATAATTCATAATGTTCATTTAATTTAGAGCCTTCATTAAGCTAAGATAGGTGATGTTTATTTTGTTTCAGATCGAAGCAGAATTTGTTGAAATTCTTGCTTTCAGGTATGAAAAACGTCTTGTGTCAACTACATTTTACATTCATCTCCACTCTTGTGTCAATTAATGAATCCTATTAAGTTCCTTTTATTATATGTTGATTTATGACCTCGATTTCATTGTCCACAGGCAAAGCCACAAGTCGTTTTTCGGCAAATCGGATTTGTTCTTTGTTTGCATGTTACGACCACTCTCTTGCGATATCGAGAAGCAAGATTCAGAGATCGAGGCAGCCAAGGTAATTTTTCGGTATAATACGAGTTTCGGATTTATTAAAAGGGTTTAGTAATTTTAGTTGTTTCTCATGATTTATTTCTGTTTTATAGTGGATGGAAATTGAGGAGTATGTGAATCAACCATATAACCAAAAACACCAGCTATTCAAATCCATAGCAGAAATATGCAAAACAAAGTTAGAGGAAGAATACGTCGGGTTTTCTGCATTTCCAACAGCTTCAGCTTCTGGGAAAGTGACATATTTGTACTTCAACAATAAAGATTTCAGCAAACTCTAAGCTGGAGTTTGATAAATAACTAGAATGAAAAATGTGATAAGACGGAATGAACATTCTGTTATCGTGTCGTTTTATTAGGAGTTGAAATATTCACTCTTTTTGTCAACATATCGTTTACCTATGAAAATATCATAAAATTATCGAAAGAGGGATGTTACGAATCTTTTTTCGGTCATTTTATGTATGATCATACATGTTTTGATGTCACGTCTAACGTTTTATATCAAGAATATGATTCACAGACTATTTGTAATATTAATGCTATTGAACTTAAAAGAAATTTTCCAAAAGGACCTGATAAAAGAGTTTGATCGATAATTTCGGTTGACAAAGCTGATCTAGTCATTTTTCAAAAGTCTAGATGTAGAAATCTTCTAATTCTGAGGCTGTGAACCTGCAAATTCTGTGGTTAAAACTTAAAACAAATGATCTTGGTTGAAACTTATAAAGGCATCTCAGGAATTACATACCCCGAATGAATTATCCACCTTGACGTCTCATTGGTGCCATCACTCTGAAAGCAGTTTCTGATGGTAGTTGCATTTTTAGAAACTTAAAGAGTACACTAGCTAGGAAACAATGAAGTGGATACGTATCAAACTTCTTGTTGTTAGTTCAATAACTATGACTTTGAGGTCTATTTTGGTGGAAAATGTTCTTCTCAAATCTCAAAATTTCGAGCAGTGTCGCCTTAGTTACTTACAAGTTAAGATGTCAAAAAGTCCGATATTTACAACTAGCTAGGGTCGGTTGACATTCTGTTTTCACAAGCATGAGCAATGACACTAGCCTCCGATCACCGTTAAATCCCTTGAAAATTATCAGATTAGCTTTTTTCTATCATAGAAAAATACGATAAAATAATTTATTCGGAATATTTTTTAAAATTTATTGGCATAAGGGCCGGCCTTATAGTAAAAGCCACTAAGGCGGCCGCTCAGGGCCTCATAAATATGAGAGCCCAATATATCTTTTTCTTATGAATTTTGTACAAATTCTTATATTCTTAAGAAAATATATCACTGCACATTAGAAAAATTATTTTTTCTTAATAATATTTAGTAAATTAACTACAAAATTGTTAAAATCTATATTTTTCACCTAGGGTCTCGTAATTTGTAAGGCCGGCCCTAATTCGCACCACCACTAGCCTTCACACTCGATACAGATAATTTGGCGGAAGTTGATTCAACAATAGCTGTTTGATGTTTGCCAACGTACAATCAAATCCCAATTGCTATTAAATACTGTTAAGACTAATTGGCCTTGGTATAATTGGTAGATTCATAAGTTGTGGATTAAAATGATCAGAGATCAATTTATGGCGGCTGAAAAACTCCTATTATTAAAAAAAAAAAAAGTTGTTAAGTGGTATACCGACGTGGGACATTTTCTTGTCAACTTCACTATCTATATTGCATTAAAAACATTGATGGATCTAGTTTATATATATTCTCTACCTAACATATTAATTATGTATATTTAAAATTGGGAGGGAAATGTTCAATAAAGGAAACTCTTAATTTTTTTTATTGAACATTTCCCTCCCGATTTTCCACGAAATACCACAACTGTAATTATTATGCCATATGTATTAATACATATGAATATGAGTAGGTTTGAACACGTACAATAGTGCATCTATAATACAAAATGATATATGAAAATGATGAAATTGAAAAACCAATGTGTGCGAACTTTCAATACCATAAAGTCCAAATATACGAGAATGAACAGTAATGTTGAATATAATGGTATTGCAAGCAATGATAACATTAATTAGCTTTGACTAAATACATCACTATACCTTCAATATTTTAGGAAGTATAATTATCATACCTTTGTATAAACTTGGTTATATGATTATGTACATCCCACATTTGTTATCACGTGGCTTTCTGCAATTATGACTAAGGGCCAGTTTAAGATTTTTTTAGACTGTTTTTTCAAAAAGCTCTATTTTGAAGCTTTACCTACAACATATTTTGGTTTAAAGAAAGTAAATCAGACAATTCTCTATCAATTGGTACAAATGATCAAAATTTGTTGTTAAAAATCAAAAGCTATTGTTCTATAAAAAGTTTGTGAGAGGAAATTATTAGGACAGTGGCCGGGAAAACAATACCAAACAGGCTTTAGGTGGTGAGATTGAAGGTTAATATTGTCAAAAGATACTATTAAAAGTTATTATTGTCGACGAATAAGGTGGAAGTGAGCTGGGCCTGGAGAAAGAAAATCCTAAGCCGTGGGGCTGGTGTGCATATAGGCCCGATGGGCTCGACGGGGAACAAGGGCTGTTGGTGTATGGTGGTGATTCTCCAATCAGTGATAGGCTTGATGACATTTTCTTTTTCGCTCCTTGCTTGACTTGACTTTGGAAGTGTCATTTAACATGATAATGTGTTAATAATAATTGACAGTGATGTGGTTAATTTTAGTGTATGAGTTAAAGTTTTTGTATTGGACTAGTATGATATTATAAAGTTGTGCCTTGAATTTGCAATCTTCACACTAGAATTAAAATTTGTGCAGTTTGATGTTGGTCTACTAATAAAAAGAATGGATTTGAATTCTTTGAGTGAAGTTTAAATCCTATACCAACCAAGCCTTTATTCTCTTCCTAGGTAGGTTCGACCATGTTAGATATGATGTATGCTCTTAAGACAATTATGACGATATATCTTAATCATGTATTAGTACGAATAATTTATTTTATTAATAAAGCATTTAATCTTTTATTTATATCAATGTGTTCATATATATTATGACTGATTAAAATATATTTGTTAATATCTGTGTACAAAAGTCCTTGACATATCATAGGATGAAGAGAGAGAGATCATAGTTAGACTATGCTTAGTGAGATCTGCTTCATGTGCAATTATGATTATGTCTAAACTATCCCTAGTTATAGTTTTATCAAGAAAGGATAATGATGAAGCAGTAAGACTAGCATGTGGTCAACTTTCCTGGAATGGGTCCAAGCAGTTAATCTCCTATAACTGAAGGTGGTGCCTTAAGATTGACACATGGATATATTTGGTAGATATATTGGACCACAACAACATAAACACTTGATATATATATATATATATATATATATATATATATATATATATATATATATATATATATATATATATATATATATATATATATATATATATATATATATATATATATATATATATATATATATCAAAGTGTTAGTGTTTATCCTTATGCCTGTAGCTTTGCGAATATCCTCATACTTGACATACTAGTTGTCTTGTGTGGTACTGTCACTATACTTTATATCATACCTATTCACTCATTAATTTAGGGTGCCACGGGTGATTACGTGTATAATGATGACAACACGCTGGAAAGCTATATAATTGGAAAGAATCCATCGCTTCGGATATATTAAAGAGTTGTACCTGGCCACTTGTTAAAGTGATGATTGCTATAAACCTCTTATCAGAGTATCTGTTTGATAGATATAGTTTCTAGTCAAACGCATTATGGTAAAAAGCAATGTACTTTGGTAACAAGTAAATAATTGGGATAGCTTGGAGCAACCTCACTATTAGTGGGTTAACACTTTAACCGAACCCAATAAACCAGATGGTACTAATATTAAAGAATGGAAGGAGTTCATCGCATTAGGCAACTATTGCATTAACCTGGGTTAAGTAATAAGCACAAATGCTTTCCGAGTAATGGGGGATGGTAGACCCTTGCTAGAGGATTACTACAGTCGTTTAAGGTAATCGAGTTCTAATTATGGTCTATAACCCCGAGCCAATTGTTCCTATAGACCAAGGATTGGTTAAGCCTAATAGCTCAATACTTCGGGATCCTATAAGATCACACACATAGAACTTTCATCGAATTGAGTAAAGAATTAATAACATTGTCTATTACGAGAATATTAAATGTAGAATGGTTAGATCATTACCTGGTTAGACTAGAAAATTTATTTTAACTGGTAACAGATTTATTAGGGTCACAAAATAAATTTATACTGAATTGGAGGAAGCGATAATCAGATTGTCTAGTGATGGTTGGACCCTACGCAAATGGATCTGTGCTAAAAGTCCACTCGAGTGCATAGTGCACTCTTGGGATGTAGGCAGCACAAGCTTTGCTTGTGCGAGCCTGCGGCGTGGGCTGAGTAAGCGCAACGCAAGCAGCGCTCACAGAGCCCACTGGGCCACCCACGAGCTAGGCTCGCGGGGCAAGGCAAGTCGCATAGTGTGCTACGCACGCTACGTGCGGGTCAACCCGCGGACCCTTATGGGGGTTTGCATGTTGACCCGACGGGATTAGGGTGAAAACCACAATCCCACATTGTCTTGGGGTGTAAGTTTTGCTCCCCCTTCTCTCTATATAAGGAGGCCCTCTCCTCCTCTATTCAGTGCACCCATTCTTCCTTTGAGCTTTGACTTGAGATTCTAACGCATTTTCTCAAGTCAACTTAGAAGAACAAATTTAAGGATTTCTAATTATTTAATAGGAGTCCCTTTAGTTAATATTTTTGGGTGGATTTTGGAGTGGTCTAGTAGATACTCAAAACTCTGCGGTTCTTCCTTGTGGGAGGTTTCGGTTGGTGGGGTTCGTGTGGATATTCATAGAGGCTATCCTACACTTGGAGGCTAGTTCAAGGAGGTTCTGCCAAATCACGCTTCAACTGGTAAGTTTTCTCTTTTAATTATTAGGTCTTTTTCTTTAAGCATTTTTAGACTTAATAATTATGGTTAGGTTATTATTTGCATGCTTAGTTTTATTTATGCTTAGGTTATAGCTTAGAGTTATAACATTTTAGGTATAGAATATTTATGCTAGGATATAACTTAGAATTATGGTATGCCTAGCCTATGCATGATAACCTAGGTAGAGAAGCAATTTAGTTAAGGCTTTAATTAATTATATGCAACTAGTAGGAGTTCCTAGGGACAAGGGACACAATTTTGAATTTCCGCCATGCATGTTATGCATGTTCAAAGTGATTGTCAGTTTCCAACATGCTATATGGCTCTTCTGAAGCCATGAAAGTCAATAAAAAGCCAAATGTTTATCCATATTTAGCAAATGCATATCCATTGAAACAGTTTTTCTCAAAGTAATCATCCATATTTAACAAATGCATATCCATTGAAACAATCTCTCTCCAAGTAATCATTGGTTTCCTACCTTCTTTAAGGCCTATGGGCGAGATAAAAATCGGGGCCCTATTAATGAGTAAAAAAATTAAAATAAAATATATAATATTACACTTTTGTCAACATTTAATAAGAGATCAAATAAAAACATCAAATTTTAAATTATAAGTAGAAAATTATAGCTAGAAAACAAAGGGGTTGGAGTGTGAAATTTGGAGAATGATAGCAACTGTAAGGAAGATTAATGCCCTTGATTTTTTATTTCAAATTTTAGGAGCTGAACATACTAAAGAAAAATAAAAGTTAAGAGATAATGATGGTGATAATGGAGATCAGAGAAGTTAACGAGATAAGAGTTTAATTCAATAATTAATACTTAGTTTTATTTAATAATGCAAACAAAGCCAATCCACGTATGTGTTGGAAAACGATGATCCGGAAGAACCAAAACAATTCGGATCAAGTTTGGAGAAAACAAAAATTATAGAAACAAAGTTCAAAGAGAACAAAATATGTAATCTCCTTAATCCAAAATGGAAGCATAAGGTCCAAAACAAGTCATCAGGACGTATATTGAAGACCACAAGCACTTAAGCACATAGTGGAAGCATCCGGTTAAAGTTTGGAAAGGAAAAAACTTTAAACCCCTCAAGATCAACATCTGAAAGAAGAACTGGTTGAAATAGCATCCAGATACAACAAGACAAATTCATCCAAAAGATACAATTATCTAGACAAAGGGAAAAGTTTCAAATATAACTTTTCCCTCCACCTTTTGGTCTAAAAGTCAAAGATACCTTTCCCTTATGCAAGACAAAAATGGCAGCTTGCACACTTTTTAGGAAAGGACAAAAGGACCTACACAGGAAAGAGAAAAGGTAACAACATTTTCTACTTAGACCAATAGGAAAGGCGCGTGAAGCATACACTCGGATTTCTGGCATAAAAGTTGGTGGATCATAAAAATATAAGAAAATGATCACTGACACCTTTCAGGCCTCAATCCCATGGATTCAACAGGACATTTAATGAGTCTAACGGATTGATCAACGTATCTGGAAGCACCACTTATTACCTGATCAACAGTGAAGATTTAATTAAAATTCAACAACTCACAATGGATACATTTATGACAAAAGCTTGTAAAAGGAAACCTTCACAAGTTGAGAAGGTGCTGATTGTTTTAAGAAAGCATACACAAGAGAATTCGCTATTACAATCAGTGATATAATCCCTCCAAGAATCAAACAATTCCAAATCAGTTTGTAAGGATTCCAAAGTGAGTTATAAACTTGAGGAGATCCAAAACCAAAACCTTTGAGAAAAACAAAGTGTAAAATCTCATACTTGGTAGTTGGTGCTTTAAGTGGAAATCCTTGTAGGACTCATCTTAGGTTTGGGATCTAACTTATAGTTGTTTTTTTAGACTGCTTTTTCAAAAAGCTCTATTTTCAAGCTTTACCTACAATATATTTTGGTTTAGAGAAAGCAAATCATATAATTCTCTATCAATTGGTATAAAGGATCAAAATTTGTTGTTAAAAATCAAAAGCTATTATTCTACAAAAAGTTTATGAGAGGAAATTATTTGGACGGTGGCTAGGAAAATAATACCAAATAGGCCCTAAGTGGTGAGATTGAAGGTTAATATTGTTAAAAGATACTATTAAAGGTTATTATTGTCAACGAATAAGGTGGAAGTGGGCTGGGCCTGGAGAAAGAACATCTTAGGCCATGGGGCTTGTATGCATATAAGCCCCGTGGACTCGATGGGGAACAAGGGCTATTGGTGTATGGTGTGGTGATTCTTCGATCAGTGATAGGCTTGATGACATTTTCTTTTTCACTCCTTGCTTGAATTGACTTTGGAAGTGTCATTTAATATGATAATGTGATAATAATAATAATCGACAGTGATGTGGTTAATTTTAGTTTATGAGTTAATGTTTTTGTACTGGACTAGTATGATATTATAAAGTTGTGCCTTGATTTTGCAATCTTCACACTAGAATTAAAATTTGTGCAGTTTGATGTTGGTCTACTAATAAAAAGAATGGATTTGATTTCTTAATCATGTATTAGTATGGAAAATTTATTTTACTAATAAAGGCATTTAATCTTTTCCTAGGCAATTTATTTTATCCTATACCAACTCAGCCTTTAATCTCTTCCTAGGTAGGTTCGGCTATGTTAGATATGACGTATACTTTGAAGACAATTATGACGATATATCTTAATCATGTATTAGTACGAACAATTTATTTTATTAATAAAGGCATTTAATCTTTTATTTATATCAATGTGTTCATATATATTATGACTGGTTAAAATATATTCATTGATATCTGTGTACAAAAGTCCTTGACATATCATAGGATGAAGAAAGAGAGATCGTAGTTAGACTATGCTTAGTGAGATCTGCTTCATGTGCAATTATGATTATGTTTAAACTATCCCTAGTCATATTTTCATCAAGAAAGGATATTGATGAAGCAGTAAGACTAGCATGTGGTCTACTTTCTTGGAATGGGTCCAAGCAGTTAATCTCTTATAGCTAAAGGTGGTCCCTTAAGATTGACACATGGATATATATGGTAGATATATTGGAGACCACAATAACATAAACACCTTATATATATATATATATATATATATATATATATATATATATATATATATATATATATATAACTTCAATCTGATTTTAAACCTCAATACTTAATATATACCATAACTCTGATACTTTAGAACTCAGTTAAATTTTTATTTTTCATTGACAAATATTTGTCTATGATTAGTTTTGTTATAATTTGGTAATACTTTTTGTATAACTCGACTATACTGTTGAATAATAATATGTTATAAGTTCTTGTTGGCTCGATCTTAAATTTTAATTTACGGAAAGATTTCTTTAGACTTAAAATTTTTTTAAAAATAAAATAGCAAAAGGCCTTGGGAAAATTAGGGCAAAAGCTGTAAGTCCCGCTTAAAAGTACCAGTTGGATGAGCTAAATAAATACAAAAGTCTTTTAATTTTAGAGAAATCTGGAAGTAAAAGGAGCAATTGAATTTTAAATGTCAAAGCTGAATTCTAACAAGAGTTTTTGAGTTGAATTTTAAATTACTTATTAAAAAATCTCTTAGTAGGTTATCTGGATAGAGAAATCCATGTTAGGTGTTTTCAACAGAAACTTCTTTAAAGAAATTCTTGCAACATTTAAACTTCTGAAAGGTTTAATGCCAAATGCAATAAATTGATAATACTCCTTTATACTGATAAAATAATTCAGATATACTTACAAAATAATTTAGAGATAAAGACAAAATTATATTAATTGACTATGACGTAAGCAATGACGACATACCATAATAATTCAGATAAAAGAACAGACAAAAATAATGAGTCATACTTGCAATAATACTTATCAAGACGTAAGCAATGACGTCATAGAAAGATCCGGTTGCTAATAAGTAGCCGGTATACTTCTCCTTTATCAGCTATAAATGAGACTGATTTTCTGCCTAATATACACCACACCACAAAACTTTCAAAGTTCTATAACTTTCCGAAATCAATCAACATAGAGAATCATAAGCTGAAAAGGTATAATTTAAATACTTTATTCATATATTCAAATAAGTATCCTCTCCTTTCTGGGTTGCACCTTGCGTGATCTATCCAGATAAGTGACGAGAAAATCTTTTGTTTATTATGAATAGAATTTTAGAAATAAAAGATAAACTAGAAAGAAAAGAATTAGAACTGCAGAGATCTAGAATTTTACTAAGATTTTATACTGATAGAATAAGAATCCATACTGAAGAATTGAGAGAAGAAAGAGTTTATAGATATTATTCTATATTATTAAACTGGATGAGACAGACAATAAATCGATATACAGAAGAATTAGCTAGATATACTGAAAGAATACCAATTTTAGAAAGAGAAATACAAGAATTGAACTTAGAATTAACTTCTTTAGTTCTATTAGAAAGTAAAGATGCATCTTTTAGAATTTAAGATGAATAGAATTCTTAGAGTTAGACAGAAAATAGAATCCAAAACAGAAGAATTAATAAGAATAAGTTATAATCTTAATTTTTATCATAATAGCCTAGAATTTTGTAATAATGAATTGATAACTTATAAAGGATGTTTTGACTTATATAATTGGCATAGAAAAAATATAAAAGAATATACTAATCAAATAATTCGACTTAGAATTATTAAAGAGAAGTTAGAATCAGAAATACGATGTTATAATCTTGAATTAACTTCAATTATTTTATATGAATCTGATAATTTTAATATAAGTTTCTAATTGAAGCTGTAATTCAGGACCCCCCTCTTTTCTGGTATCAGAGCATACGGAAGTAGATACACTGGAAAAGTACCGAAAGATAGAATACTTAAATTTAGAAATACCAAATAAAGCTCATACTTTGATATATATATATATATATATATATATATATATATATATATATATATATATATATATATATATCAAAGTGTTAGTGTTTATCCTTACTCATGTAGCTTTGAGAATATCCTTATACTTGAGATATTAGTTGCCTTGTGTGGTACTGTCACTATACTTTGGGTTATACCTATTCACTTATTAATTTAGGGTGCCACGGGTGATTACAGGTATAGTGATGACAACACGTTGGAAAGCTATGTAGTCAGAAAGAATCCATCACTCCGGACATATTAAGGAATTGTACCTGGCCACTTATTAAAGTGATGATTGCTATAAACCTCTTATCAGAGTATGTGTTTGATAGAAATAGTTTCTAGTCAAATGAATTATGGTAAAAAGCAATTACTTTGGTAGCAAGTAAATAACTGGGATAGCTTGGAGCAACCTCGCTATTAGTGGGTTAACACTTTAACCGAACCCAATAAACCAGATGGTACTAATATTAAAGAATGGAAGGAGTTCATCGCATTAGGCAACTATTGCATTAACTTGGGTTAAGTAATAAGCACAAATGCTTTCCGAGTAATGGGGGATGGTAGACCCTTGCTAGAGGATTACTACAGTCGTTTAAGGTAATCGAGTTCTAATTATGGTCTATAACCTCGAGCCAATTGTTCCTATAGACCAAGGATTGGTTAAGCCTAATAGCTCAATACTTCGGGATCCTATAAGATCACACACATAGAACTTTCATCGGATTGAGTAAAGAATTAATAACCTAGTATATTAAGAGAATGTTAACTATAGAATGGTTAGACCATTACGTGGTTAGACTAGAAAATTTATTTTAACTGGTAACTGATTTATTAGGGTTACAAAATAAATTTATATTGAATTAGAGGGAGCGATAATCAGATTGCCTAGCGACGGTTGGACCCTATGCAAGTGGACTCCACAAGCCCGAAAGGACTTATAGGTATGTGCGCTAAAAGTCCACGTGAGTGCATAGTGCACTCGCGGGTTGCAGGCCGTGCAAGCCTTGCTTTTAAGAGCCTGCGGCGTGGGCTGAACAAGCACAGTGCAAGCAGTACTTGCCGATCCTACTGGGCCACCTGCGAACTGGGCTCGTGGTGCAAGGCAATTCACGTAGTGTACTACACACGTTGCGCGCGGGTTAACCCACAGACCCATGGGGGGTCCGCATGTTGACTCGGCGGGATTAGGGTGAAAACCCCAATCCCACATTATCTTGGGGAGCAAGTTTTGCTCCCCCTTCTCCCTATATAAAGAGGCCCTCTCCTCCTCTATTCAGTGCACCAGTTCTTCCTTTAAGCTCTAACTTGAGATTCTAACGCATTTTCTCTAGTCAACTTAGAAGAACAAATTTAGGGATTTCTAATTATTTAATAGGAGTCCCTTTAGTTAATATTTTTGGGTGGATTTTGGAGTGGTCAAGTAGATACTCAAAACTCTACGATTCTTCCTTGTGGGAGGTCGGTTGGTGGGGTTCGTGTGGATACTCATAAAGGCTAGCCTACACTTGGAGGCTAGTTCAAAGGAGGTTCTGCCAAAGCACGCTTTAACTGGTAAGTTTTCTCTTTTAATTATTAAGTCTTATTCTTTAAGCGTTTTTAGACTTCACAATTATTCTTTAGTTATTATTTGCATGCTTAGTTTATTTTATGCTTAGCTTATAGCTTAGAGTTATAACATAGGTATAGAATATTTATGCTAGGATATAACTTAGAGATACGGTATGCCTAGCCTATGCATGATAACCTAGGCAGAGAATCAATTCAGTTAACGCTTTAATTCATTATATGCAACTAGTAGGAGTTCCTAGGGACAAGGGACAGAATTTTGAATTTTTGCCATGCCTATTATGCATGTTCAAAGTGACTGCCAGTTCCAACAGGCTATATGGCTCTTCTGATGCCATGAAACTCAATCAAAAGCCAAATCTTTATCCATATTTAGTAAATGCATATCCATTGAAACAGTTTCTCTCCAAGTAATCATCTTTATTTAACAAATGCATATCCACTGAAACAGTCTGTCTCCAAGTAATCATTGGTTTCCTACCTTCTTTAAGGCCTATGGGTGAGATAAAAATCGAGGCCCTATTAATGAGTAAAAAAATTAAAATAAAATATATAATATTACACTTTTGTCAAAATTTAATAAGAGATCAACCAAAAACATCAAATTTCAAGTTATAAGTAGAAAATTATAGGAAGAAAATAAAGGGGTTGGAGTGTGAAATTTGGAGAAAAATAGCAACGGTAAGGAAGATTAATGTCCTTGATTTTTTATTTTAAATTTTGGGAGTTGAACGGACTAAAGAAAAAGAAACATTAAGAGATAATGATGGTGATAATGGAGATCAGAGAAGTTAACGAGATAAGAGTTTAATTCAATAATTAATACTTATTTTTATTTAATAATTCAAACAAAGCCAATCCACGTCTGTGTTGGGAAACTATGATCCGGAAGAACCAAAACAATTCGGATCAAGTTTGAAGAAAACAAAAATTATAGAAACAAAGTTTGAAGAGAACAAAACATGTAATCTCCTTAATCCAAAATGGAAGCATAAGGTCCAAAACAAGTCTTCAGGACATATATTGAAGACCACAAGCACTTAAGTACATAGTGGAAGCATCCGGTTAAAGTTTGGAAAGGAAACAAACTTTAAACCGCTCAAGATCAGCATCCGAAAGAAGAACTGGTTGAAATAGCATCCAGATGCAACAAGATAAATTCATCCAGAAGATACGATTATCGAGACAAAAATAACTTTTCCCTCCACCTTTTGGTCTAAAAGTCAAAGATACCTTTCCCTTATGCAAGATAAAAATGGCAGCTTACACACTTTTCAGGTATGGACAAAAGGACCGATACAGGAAGGAGAAAGGGTAACAACCTTTTCTACCTAGACTAACAGGAAAGACGCGTGAAGCATACACTCTGAATTTCTGGCATAAAAGCTGATAGATCACAAAAATACAAGAAAACGATCACTAACACCTTTCAGGCCTCAATCCCAAGGATTCAACGGGACATTTAATCAGTGTAATGGATTGATTAACGGATCCAAAAGTGCCACATGTTAACTGATCAACGGTGATGATTTGATTCAACTTCAACAACTCACAATGGATACATTTATGATAGAAGCCTGTAAAAGGAAAGCTTCACAAGTTGAGAAGATGTTGGTTGTGTTGAGAAAGCATACACATGAGAATTCGCTATTATAATCAGTGATATAATCCCTCTAAGAATCAAATAATTACAAATCAGTTTGTAAGGATTCCCATGTGAGTTATAAACTTGAGGAGATCCAAAAACAAAACCCTTAAGAAAATCAAAGTGTAAAATCTCATACTTGGATGAGTAGTGAGATTGGGATCTATCTTATAGTTGGTGCTTTAAGTGGAACTCCCTATAGGACTCAGCTTAGGTTTGGGTAGAAATCTAAGTGGTAATTCCTGCTAAAGACAAGAGGACCCAGCTAGGAGTTAATGCTTCTAGTGGTATATCCTACATCCGGAAGGGGTTGCCATCCGGCAACAAATTGTAAGGCTTGATTCCTACCAGTTGGAAAAGAATCCACTAGTGGAAAAAGCTCGGAGGAATGAAACTCCAGGGACTAGAGTAGGCAGGGCCGAACTAGGATAAAATTACTGTGTTTGATTTTCTAACTCTTTACATTATTGAATGTCATTTCATATTTGCATCATCTGGATCTATCACATCTAGAACATAATCAAACACTCTACACAAGACCTTTCAAAGTCTGCTTATTTCCATAAAAAGGATCATTCACCCCCCTTTGACCTTATTTCGACCATCATAGGGACCAACAAGTGGTATTAGTGCAAGTGCTCAAAACTAGAGATATTGCAATCTTGAGTTAAAGGTCCAAATTTTGATCAAAGAATCAAAATGAGTTTCCAAAACTCACAACTCCTTCTTGAGGTATGTCTATTACCCGTCCTCTACTCTTCACTAGTGAGCACTACACGTTCTGGAAGAACCAGATGAACTTCATTCAAGCATAAAGCATGATGGCATGGATGGCCATTGAAGAGGGCCTATATGAACCTATTCATAAAGTAGAGGGTATGACTACCCAAAAGCCCTCAAGTTTATGGGATGATAATAATTATAAAAGATTGCATGAAAATGCACGTGCTATTAATATGCTTCATTGTGCTCTTAGTGCAACTAAATTCAATAGAATATCTGGATGCAAGACTGCACAAGAAATTTGGCAGAAGCTGGAAGTGACCTATAAAGGAACAAATAAGGTCAAAGAAGCCAAAATTGATCTACTACAGCAAAAGCTAGAATCCTTAAAGATGAAGCCCAAGGAATCCATCAACAACATGAATACTAGATACACTAATATAGTAAATGAAATGAAGAGTCTTGGGAAGGAGATCTCAGAAGTAGATATGATCAAGAAAATACTCCAGAGTCTTACCAAGGAATAGGACAACAAGAAGACTGCCATTGAGGAAGCTCATGACTTAAACTTCTATAGTTATGATGAATTCATTGGTAATCTCCTAACTCAAGAGTTATCCTTGGAGAGGTATAGCCAACATGATAAAAAGCCTGAAGAAAGAAAGAAAGCCATTGCACTCAAGGCAGATTCCGCAGGATCAGCCTCCTCCGGATTCGATAAATTACCAAAGGAATCTAACTATAGCAAAGAAGATATGGCTATGCTGGCCAAATATTTTGATAGATTCCTAAAGAAGAAAGATAGAAGGAGATCTAAGAGGTTTGAATCAAAAAGATCAAAGGAAGGCACTTCAAGAAAGGACAAACCAGGAAAGGCTCCGGAAGAAAAGAAAGATCCGGAGAAAGATACTACGTGCTTTGAATATGGAGAAAATGGGCACTTCAAAACCAAATGCCCCAAGCTCAAAAGAAACAAGAAATATAAGAAGAAAGCTATGTTAGCCATATAGAGCAACAGTGAAGAAAGTAGCAGCTCATCTTCCACAGAGGAAGAAGAAATAGCTAATTGTGCATTCATGGCAGTGATAGATCTGGAAGAAGATTAATATAGAAGAAATCCATCTAAGCATGATACTAAGTAAATTAAAGATTCAGAATCAGAGACAGCCAACACTGAGGTACACTCTCACTCTAATTCTGTTTCTAACCTTGATCTTGCTAGAGCTTTAGGGGTGGTGATCCATAATTGAGGAAAAATACCAAAGCTATAAAATCCCTACAAAGACAAGTTCTAGAGCTAGTTAAGGATGTTGAAACAATGTCACAAGACATCAATCTGATAAGGACCACAAAGCATATGGATGTGCTTGAGGAGAATTTCTTAAGAAGTCAAGTGCAGATCTTAAGTGCTAACTTGATAAGGCTAGATATGGAGCTAACCCTAATGAAGGAGGCATCCAGAAGGAAATCAAATCCTTGACAAAGAAGAAGAAATCAAGGGCAAACAACACCATAAAAATAAAATTAAAAGAATTCGATGCCCCCAAATCAAATGGAAAGGAAAGTTAGCAGGCAACCTCAAGCACAGAGGTTCACAGCTGTTGAAAAGGGAAAAGCTAAGGCTGTATTGAATGAGCAACCTGTCAAGTAAAGAAAGAATCATAGAGCAGAAATTGCACCTCTAACTAGCTTCTGAATACACACTGGATAGATAAGTATAGAAGAAGCTGGATATTTTGGAAACTATGGAAAGGAGGATCTCAAGAAGATCCAGAAGAAGCATAAGCAGAGCAGACCCATCTCTTGGTGTAGGTTTTATGGGAAAACAATCATATTACTAAATTATGTAGATTAAAAAACGATTATTATAATGTTTATCCTTGGCCTAAAATGGTTGATAACTCGAGATGACCCAAATCTGATTGGGTACCCAAACCCACTTGATCTGTTTTGCAGGTATGCCTTATATCTATAGTAGATAAACACACATGGTACATTAATAGTGGATGATCAAGGAACATGACTGGTGATGAGAAAGCCTTCATCACTTTAATTCGGAAGAGAGGTGGAAAAGTAAGCTTTGGAGATAACCAAAAGGGACAGATCATTGGATAAGGAACCATTGTGTGAGCACGGTGCTGAACGATGATGACTTTTTGCTCTAACCTTTTATGGTCTAGTTGTTCCATTATTTTAGAATCGAATCTTGTTTGGCAAGTGCTTTGCTAATGATTTTAAGATCTTTGACCCCGATTAAAAATAATTGAATCGCTTTTAAAATGTTAACCGCTTCCTTTCCCCTCGCTCACAGTAATTTGTTTTTCCATTTTTCCTTAAAATTCGGACATTTTTAGTGAGTCTTGTTTGCATCGTTGGATTCTTCACTCTCCGAGCTTTTTAAAATGTCAAGAATCGTCCCGTTTGGATGCCCTTAGTGTAGGTTGTTCGCATTTTGAGCCCGGTCCTTGCCGGGCCCCTTAGCCTTCTTCCCCCCAGTGTCCCTGATCTGGCGACTGCGGCTGGTACCTCTGCCGGAAAGTGGGGCGTCGTAGACCACGTGGCAGGCCGCGTCACTTGACGAGTCCTAGGTTGGGCCACATCAGGTAACGCGACCAACCGCGTCATATGACTCAGCCTCGGCCCGGCCGCGTCACTTATGCGGCCTTCTTGCGGGGTTCCTTCTGTCGGTATTTTTTTGGGTTTTCTTGCCCATCAAGTCGGGTTTTGGGATTTTTTCTGTCAAATTTTGACATTTGGAGGATTAATTTGGAGATTTTGCACTTGGGAGGTCTATAAAAACATATTAAAAATCTGATTCGAGGACTTTTGGCTGATTGAAAAGAAAATTGAGTCTTTAGAGAATTATTAGGCTTTTTAGGAAGAACGAGTTTTGTAAAGTAGTGGAAATCAAATATCTAAGTATCCTAAGCTTTATTATACTTGATTCTTTAGCTTAAATTATTAAAAATCTATTAGAAATCTTAAGTAAAAATTGGTTTAAATAGGATTTAGGGACTTTTTCGTAACATATCACTAAATCCCTTGCTAAATCGGTTGTTTCGTCGGTTTTTCATCTGAAATCCATCACAAAGCTTGCCAAGCGTCCGTTTCGAGTCTCGAGAGTGGATTCACGACCTTTAGGTAACTTTCTAAGTTTCAATCTATTTCTTTTTGTTATTTATTTCTGCTGTTGCATTTTTTACTGTTTTTCCGGGCGTTTGGCCCATTTTCTTCATCTTTTTATAATTTCTGCCAAAACTCTGGCTGATCGTTCCAGCGAATCTCAGGCTAACTGAACATCACCTAGGCCACCTCACTGAGTCGGCCTACCACTTCGTTCAATCGGCCTACGGTCGCTCAAGCGGCCAATCGTTGTTTTATCGGATTTTCTGGGTTCTTTTCCCCCAAACTGAAAAACGAAAGTTATTTAAGCATTTTAAGTCCGAATCTACTGTAACAGTGTAGGAAATGACTTGAAATTTTAATAATCTTGGGTTTTCAGGCATAGAAATGTCAATTCCGGCTTGTTTAGACACTTTTTCCGGCAAGCCACTTCAGTGGGACTAAGGCCGACTGAGTGTCATCTATGCCACCTCGTTGAGTCGGCCTACCATGTCACTGAGTCAGCCTACCACCTCACTGAGTCGGTCTACTAGTAAAAATGTCCAAATGGTCCTTGTTTGGTTTATTCTATTATTTTTTGCCCTGTTTGTGTTGTTTTTGGCCCTATTGTTTTGTCATTTTAATGCGTTTTTAGTCCCTTTTTACCCAAAAAATCTTTGAAAATCACAAATAATCTGAAATTAATTAAATTAATTTTTATAGCTGCTGGAAGTTATTTTATCTATTGCTTAATGGTTAAATGACTATTTAACGGCTTAAAATGGTGTTTTTAACTAAATAAATCTAAATAAATCGTTTTCCATCAACTAAAAATCCCAAAAATAATCTGGAAATACTCAATCTGATTTTAGGATATTTTAGTTAATTTATTTCACCCTTTTTAGGTTGTTAGATAATTAATTAATGCCCGAAAATTATGTTTTTGTCCCGAAAAATCCAAAAATATGTTTTCTTCACGCTATGTGTTTATTTTCCGCATTTATTTATTCATTCTTTACTTATGATTATTCCCGTGTATCTCTTGCCTCGTTTGGAGCTGGGTCCGAGTTGATAAGTTCGGTTAAAACCCGATTTCGTCCGTTTATTTATTTACCGCTTTTTTTATTTTCTTGCATTAGAAAAATGTATAGGTATTTGTAAAGCCTTGTAATAATTTTACTTTCTTTCTTTGTTTATTTATCGCTTTTCGTGTGATGTATGGCATATAAACCGAAAACACCAAACAATAATCGGATTAAAATTGCATAAGAACTAAGGTCACGTTTATTAAAATATAATCAGCTTGATTTAAAAATTGAAAAGTAAGCAACATCATCCGGACTTAGAATCTCTATTTTAAGGTACGGTCTAACCATCCAGTGGGAATATCGTACCAAAATTCCCGGTGGAGCTTAACCGGGTGGCGACTCTATCTTAAAATACGAGATTCTAAGTCTTGTATCCCTTAACACTTAAATTGGACTAAATTTCAACTTCAACATCGCTTTCATTATCCATTTTCATTACGCTAAAATAAGGACTATCCTTTAGCATGCTTCACAGCGTTCGTTGTTTCTCCGCCCCACGTAGAAGAGCATTAAAGCTTACCTTACGGGCGGGGGATTCAATCGTCATCTCACACATTGGATTTAAAATAAAGATAGAATATGTCTCACTAGATGATGGACTAAAGTTTAACTTGATAAGTGTAGCACAATTCTGTGATAAAGGAAGGGAAGTCATCTTTGATTCTAGAGGATGCTCAATCTATGATAGTAAGTCAAATCAACTCATTCTTTATGCACTTAGAGTAATAATGTTTATTGTGTTAATATTAAAAATGAGAAAAAGAATATATGCTTGGTGTCTAAAGAAGAAGAATCATGGTTATGGCATCGGAAGTTGGAACATGTAAGCATAAACCTCTTGTCCAAATTAGCCAAAAAAGAATTAGTTATGGGTTTACCTAAGGTAGCTTTTGATAAGGATCACATATGCACTGCATGCCAATTAGGTAAACAACATAGAAAAAGCTTCCCTTCTATCTCATACATACCTTCTAAAAGAGTTCTTGAACTCTTACATATTGATCTCTTTGGTCCAATCAAACCAATGAGTTTAGATAGAAGAGAATACACCATGGTCATAATGAATGATTATTCTCGCTATACCTAGGTTGCTTTATTAGCTAGCAAAGATGAAGCCTTTAACCAATTCTAAAAAATATTCATCCTGATAGAAGTAGAAAAGGGCATAAGCATTGCATGCATCCGGAGAGATAATGAAGGAGAGTTCAAAAATAAGCATTTTGCTGAATTTTTGTGACTCCAAGGGCATTGAGCACAACTTTTTTGCTCCTCATACACCTCAACAAAATGGGGCTATTGAAAGGAAAAATAGAACCTTAGTTGAGATGGCCCGAACAATGCTAAGTGAGAACAATTTGCCTAAGTATTTTTGGGGAGTGGCCGTAAACACATCATGCTACATCATAAATAGAGCTCTCATTAGAAAGACCATAGAAATTGGAAGGGAAGAAAACCTTAAATTGGGTATTTCAAAGCCTTTGGATGTAAATGCTACATCCTGAATAATAGAGAGCAATTAGGAAAATTTGATCCTACATCTGATGAAGCAATTTTCCTTGGCTACTCAACACTTTGCAAAGCTTACATAGTCTATAACAAATGAATGCATACTATGGTAGAGTCAATACATGTGGATTTCAATGAGACTAACAGTGCAGGAAAAGAGGTTCAAATCTGGAAGATTTAACTCCGGAAGCTGAAAATACTAGAGAAAAAGCAAAAGTGCAAATTCTCGATTCCTTCCAGATCAAGAAGCACAAGGAAGAAGATGAAGAAATCCCTCTCAACTCAGAAGTTCCACAAGATTATCCTATCAATCATGAGATAAATTTTATAGATAACTAAGAAGAAGAAGTTAAGGCAATTGAGGAACAAGTTCTAGATCAGCATGTAGATCTTTGAAGAGAGATCTGAGCTCGCAGAAATCATCTAGTTGAAGCCATTTTGGATAATGTCCAAGATCCAGTCAGAACTAGAGGACAACTTAACAGGATGATGAGCTATGCAGCCTTTGTCTCTCTCATTGAGCCAAAGAAATTTCAAGATGCTGAAGGAGATGAAAATTGGATGATGGCAATGCAAGAAGAACTAGATCAATTCACCAGGAATAATGTTTGGGATCTAGTTTCACCACCAAAGGGGAAGTCAGTCATTGGCACCAAATGGGTATTTATGAGCAAGCTAGATAAATTCGGAGTGGTAGTAAGAAACAAGGCAAGATTGGTTGCCCAAGGCTACAATCAACAAGAGGGCATTGATTTTGAAGAAACTTTTGCACCAGTATCAAGATTGGAGGCAATCCATATTCTATGTGCTTTTGCATCATTTATGGGATTCACATTGTTTCAAATGGATGTCAAAAGCGCATTTCTCAATGGAGTTATTCAGGAAGAAGTGTATATCAAGCAGCCACTTGGATTTAAAGACTCCAAACATCCGGATCATGTGTACAAGCTGAAGAAAGCCCTCTACGGATTGAAGTAAGCACCAAGAGCTTGGTATGAGAGACTCACTACATTCTTTATATCCAAGGGTTACATCCGGGGCAAGGCAGATACAACTCTTTTCATCAAGAAGAAAAAGGATGATGTTACTCTAGTTCAGATCTATATAGACGACATCGTCTTTGGAGCAACAGATGAAAAGATGTGTAGGGAATTCAACACTCAAATGTAGAAGGAATTTAAGATGTCAATGATGGGAGAACTTAATTTTTTCCTTGGTCTACAAATCAAGTGGAGTCCGGATGAAATTTTCATCAATCAATCCAAGTACACGAAGGAGACTCTAAAGAAGTTTGAAATGGACAAAAGCAAGCCAATGTCCACTCCCATGGGATCAGATACTATCCTATCTATAAGGACTGTAAAGGTGAAAAAGTAGATCAAAAGCTCTATAGAGGAATGATTGGATCACTATTGTACTTGACAACTAGTAGACCTGACATACATTATGCAGTTTGCTACTGTGCAAGATATCAATCCAATCTTAAGGATTCAAATCTTAAAGCAGGAAAGAGAATCCATAAATATCTCCTAGGAACCATTGAAGTTGGGTTATGGCATCCTAGTAATGGGAATTTCACACTCCAAGGCTTCACTGATGTAGATTATGGCAGAGACACTATTGAAAGAAAGAGTATATCCAGAGGCTATCACTTCCTTAGAGATTGCTTGGTACATTGGTATAGCAAGAAGCAATCTTCAGTTGCTTTATCAACTACAGAAGCAAAACATATGGCAGCTAGAAGTTGTGGGGCTCAACTCCTATGGATCAAGCAACAATTAAAAGATTATGGAGTTCAATCCGGATGTGTGGATGTAATGTGTGATAACAAAATGCCATTGATGTGTCAAAAGATCCAGTGCTCAATAGTAGGATGAAGCATGTTAACATCAGACACTATTTCATCCAAGATCATGTGATGAAGAAGGATGTTGCATTGGTATATATACCAACCAGTGAGCAAAGAGCGGATATCTTTACTAAGCCATTAAGTAACAATTAGTTCAATAGGATAAGACAGTCAATTGGAATGTCTAATCTAATTTAAAGAAGAATCCGAAAGACAATCAGGAATTAGCTTGGCATTTTATAAGTTAAGGAGTCAAGAAGAAAAGAAGAAGCAAAGTTGACTATGGATCTGGAGAAAAGACTGCCAGCTTAGCAGACAAAAAAGACAAATGGTAGTAAAAGCGTAGGAAAAAGTAACTGTACACATTTTGAATTTCAAACGTTTATTGGGTATTACATGCACGATAAAAAGAACTGTTAAGTTGTAAAATAAACCGTTCTAATTCTCTGGTTAAATGCCTTTTATCTCTCTCCTCAAACTTACCTGCCACGTCTTCAATTCAATTAAAGTTAACTGAGTCTGGATTATAATTATACCCTTACTTTGGGAATTTTATAAAACCCCCAAAAAATCCCTCTTCTTCTTCTTCACACAAGTAATTCTCTATTGTTACTCTGCAAAATTCAATTCTCAGAACCCTAAATTCCCAAATTTAGCTCTTTAAGCTATAATAATGACAAGAACTAAAGATCAAGCCACCGTATTACCAAAACACCTAACTCCAATAGAACCACTCATAGAGGAAGATTTTATTGCATTAAACCTCAGAGATTTAGACTCTATTCCTCCATCAGACTATCTAGATGATGAGTATCTTTTCACCACTGAACCCTACATACAACTCCTTTTAAAAGACCAACATTTGGAGATCTTTCTCTGGATGAAAAACCCAACTTATTCCACTCTGATGAAAGAATTTTATAAAAACCTAAAAATCCACAAATACTATGATGCCCTCAGAACTATAGTGAAAGGGAAGAAGATCACAATTACTCCAAAATTCTTTATCACTCATTATGAGATGAAGAATATTTGAGTTATAATGAGAAATGATTGAGATGAGCTCAAAGTCAAGTACGATCTAAAAATGTGGCTTCCTGAGAGATTTTTTGGAGATAAAATAGCTACTCACTGGCCACAAACTCCCAGAACTCTCCACCTTGTGATGGCTAGATTAATCATAATCTGGAGGGGATCTCTCAACACTACCTCTTCATTCTAGCTCTGTGTCATTCAACACCAGTTTAAAAGCAGAGAAGTCAACATGCCTATTTAGCTAATCCACTATCTAAAGCAGCATCAATATTCTAATGGTGCTCCATCATAAAAATCTTAACTTAGAATCAAGTAGACTTCACCGGAGAAGAACCCTTTGAAGGAAAAGCCATCCTGAAGAAGAATTTTTTGAAGCTCACTTTTAATGAGAAATGGGATGAAAAAAAGCGATTAGGCAAAGAGAAGAAAGGAAAGAAAAGGATAGAGTCCGAAAAGTCGAAAGCGTGATTGAGACTGCTCTGGAAGCTAAGAAATCCAGAACTACCAAGCCTAAGGCTCAAAGGAAGATAAACACCAAGCCAGTTGTTAATGAAGATGATGAGGATAGAATACCCCTCTCATAATTGATGAAAACCACTTCTGAAAAGCCCAAGAGAAGGGGAAGGCTCATCAAAGAAGCGGATAAAATGAAGAAGCCAGTTTGTGAACTAGAGGTAAATGAGAACATTGCAGTAGCTACTACTGCAATTAGAGAGAGATATAAGAAGGGTCAAAAATGAAGTATTAAGAATATCCTGATAGAGGATGAAGGATCAGATAGTGAGGAAACCGAAGATGGGGATCTTGTTTGGAAGAAGCAGTTCATCAAGAAGGGACCTTCCTTTGTAGAAGCTCTAAACGTCCAAAAGTTAAAATTGGCTTCCAAAAAGCCAGTTGTTGGGATAACTATTTAAGAGTCAACTCCCAGTGCTTCAACACCAATAAACTTTAGTAAGGGCAAGGAATTGGTTATCTTTACAGAGAAACTAGTCCTTCTGGATAATATTTTTTCGGAGGATCCTTAGTATAAGGAAATGATGTAGGTGGTCCAGGACAATCTCAAAGTGAATAGACTGACCAAGGAGGGACCCAGAGGCTTAACTAGAGGAGCAATCACTGATAACCCTGCAATCCTAGTAGCCCTAACGGACCTTGTGCTTCTCAAGGAAGCTAAATATACAGATGAAGAGCTATCCTTATTCAAAATCAAAATAGAACCTCTTCCAGATAACTTACTGAATGTGGAAGTACAAGTGGTGGAGCTGGAAAGTCTTAAAAAGGCATTGGAAGGGGATGGTGAGGATAATTCCACCATTCTAGAGAATGAGATGGTAGTAGTCGTAAGTCCTATTCAAGCAATAGAAGGGGAGACTAAGGACATCTCTAGTCTTTTGGATGCGGGATTGCTAGAGCCGATTGAGGAAGATATCAATGTGCCTCAACAAGCCAATTGGGTAATATCCTCCCAAATATCTCTACTGCTGATATTCTGGCTGTTAATGTCATTAAAATACAAGATAACTTAGGTGTAGACTCCTAAACTGCATCTAAGGACAACCAATCCATCCCCAAACACAATGTTCTGGAGAAGGGAACTAGTCTTTGATTCAAAGGGCACGCTTTTGAAGTGGACTCAAAGGGCGAGGCTAGTCCAGAGGTTAGGTTAAAAGAGAAGGAGAAAGAAGAAAAATCTCTAGGTTTGAGGAATCAAAAAGTAGTTCTAGATCAAAGGAAATATCCTCCTCTGAAGATACACTCAAACCATTAATTCCTAAGAACAATCCAGAGAGAGTTGACAAACTAACAACGGCACTAAAAAAGATCCAAGAAGTTGTAGTGGAGAGGCATGAAGAAAGCAATGTTAAGAAAACCCTCCAAAGTATCTGCACTCAGCTTAAATCTGTGGAGAGCATCATTAATGATAAATCCTTCGCGCCAGATTTGAAGTCTGAGTTAGAGGAAATCAAGGGATTAGTATAAAGCATTGAAAGAAGAGTTCAAGGATTTCCCTCAGTTGAGTTAATTGTGGAAGCCTCCTTATAAAAAATCATTCCGGTGCTGAATCAGATAAACTCCAATATTGCAGGGGTAAATTGCTTTGTAGTTTAAGCTTACACCAAAGCTGACAACAATTGTGCCACATTGATGGACAAAATTACCTCCTCCTCCGTAGAGATAACAAATGAGCTTAAAGAATACCTGGATAGCAAGTTTGAAAGCTTGGAAAAATTCATTCCGAAAGTAGTTGAAGAAGGTGGAAAGGGCATTACAATTGGCCTTACAGAATTAAATGAAGAACATCAAGCTTCCTAAGAGATGTTAACTAATTTTCTTGATGAAGGACTACCCAAACTCCTTGCCAAAAACATGGGTAATATCAGCACTAAGTTTGCGAGACAAATTAATGGTACTGACACCTTAATCAATGATTTAAAGGAGGAATTTCACAAAGATCTCTCCATACTCAACTCTAGTGTCCACAACGTCTGGAGAGACATTTGCAAGGATATTGATCTATTAAAGTCAGGTATGACTAATCTATCTATCTCTCCTTCTGGATCTTCATCTTCTTCTAATCCGGATAAACTTCTCCTCCCAATTTACCAAGATCTTATCTAATCAATTTGGAACACAGGCTTCTTTGGCTACAAATGCATTTTGACTCTTCTGAAAGCTCTCTTCCCATTCTTTGAGGAAGGACATGGTCAAATCATATAAGCATCTTAGAGAATGAGTCCAACCCCTCCATCTTGTTCCAGCCACAGTTGAGATAATCCTGGAAAAGCGCTTGTAAGGAAATATGGATTACTCAGTGTATTTAGAAGCTTGGCAAAAGAATTGGGATAAAAGAACCTATATGGTAATAGACCCCTAAGCTGATGAAAACCAAAAAGGGGAGATAGGCAAAGGAAAAGAGGGAGAGTCATCTAGAAGAGGAGGCAAATGAAGAGTTGATTATCTGTCAGAATAACTATTTTTATTCAATGTACAAATCTGTAATAGCTAGTTCTATTTTCACTTATATATTTCTATAATTGTAATTTGGAACATCATGAGGTTAGCCATTGTTAACAGCAGAAGTATATATAGTGAAAAATTTATACTCCAAATTTCTTCTAAGTACAATCAGTAATTGTACATAAAAAACCTAGAACCTAGAAATAAAAAATATTGGGGGAGCTAGGATGCTTAGATTGTGGGGGAGTAAAACATGTAAATGACTCAGTATCAAGAATCTTACTTAGCTCATAAACCCCCTTTTCCACGTGCTTAGTTTTTTTTATCAAATGGGGGAGATTGTTGGGAAACAATGATCCAGAAGAACAAAAACAATCCAGATCAAGTTTGAAGAAAACAAAAACTATAGAAACAAAGTTTGAAGAGAAAAAACATGTAATCTCCTTAATCTAAAATGGAAGCATCAGGTCCAAAACAAGTCATCAAGACATGTATTGATGACCACAAGCACTTAAGCACATAGTGGAAGCATCGGGTTAAAGTTTGGAAAGGAAACAAACTTTAAACCGCTCAAGATCAACATCCGGAAGAAGAACTGGTTGAAATAGCATCCAGATATAACAAGACAAATTCATCCGGAAGATACAGTTATCAAGAAAATGGGTCCACCTTTTGGTCTAAAAGTCAAAGATACCTTTCCCTTATGCAAGACAAAAAGGCAGCTTGCACACTTTTCAGGGAAGGACAAAAGGACTGACATAGGAAAGAGAAAAGGTAACAACCTTTTCTACCTAGACCAATAGGAAAGGCGCGTGAAGCACACACTCCGAATTTCTAGCATAAAAGTTGGTGGGTCACAAAAATACAAGAAAACGATCACTGACACCTTTTAAGCCTCAATCCCAACGATTCAACAGGACATTTAATTAGTCTAATGGGTTGATCAATGGATCCGAAAGAGCCACATATTACCTGATAGACGATGAAGATTTAATTTAACTTTAACAACTCACAATGGATATTTTTATGACAGAAGCCTGTAAAAGGAAAGCTTTACACGTTGAGAAGGTGCTGGTTGTTTTGAGAAAGCATACATAAGAGAATTTGCTATTACAATCAGTGATATAATCCCTCCAAGAATCAAACAATTCCAAATCAGTTTGTAAGGATTCCCAAGTGAGTTGTACACTTGAGGAGATCCAAAACCAAAACCCTTAAGAAAATCAAAGTGTAAAATCTCATACTTGGGTGAGTAGTGAGATTAGGATCTAGCTTATAGTTAGTGCTTTAAGTGGAACTCCTTGTAGGACTCAGCTTAGGTTTGGGTAGAAATCTAAGTGGTATATCCTGCTAAAGACAAGAGGACTCAGTTAGGAGTTGGTGCTTCTAGTTGTATATCCTACATCCGGAAGGGGTTACCATCCGGAGACAAATTGTAAGGGTTGATCCTTGCCAGTTGGAAAGGAATCCACTAGTGGAAAAAGCTCGGAGGAAGGAAACTTCGAGGACTAGAGTACGCGGGAACGAACCAGGATAAAATTACTGTGTTTGATTTTCTAACTCTTTATATTATTGTATATCATTTCATATCTGCATCATTCAGATCCATCACATTCGGAACATAATCAGACACGCTACACAAAGACTTTTTAAAGTCTACTTATTTCCTTGAAAAGGGTCATTCACCTCCATCTGACCTATTTAGACCATCACAGGGACCAACAGTATGTAATTAACTAATCACTTTAGATTTAATAGTATTTTTATTTTTGATGTATTTTTTTTATAATAGAAGGATTTAATTAACTTAAACAAGTAAAAAGAACTAGATAATCACTAAAAATGGGCCCCTTATTTTGCTGGGCCCCAGGCTGTCACCCCTATTGCCCTGGCCCAGGGACTACCCTTGGTTTACCTCGTTATCATCTATCATTAAGTTCACATCCTTTAACTGGAGCATATATTGGTTAAGTGGCACATGACTATATATACCACATTATTCGTCATTTTCTCAATTTATCCTTAATATGTTTCACACCCCTATTTTTGTGGATACACTATTGTATTCTTGTAAACGGTTTTCACTTATACAAATGGCCTTTTCGGACGAGTATAGTAAACATATAAGATGTGTAAACACAATATGAGTAGATTTGAGAAGATGTACAAAGGTGCATGTATAACACAAAATGATATATAAAAATGATGAAATTGAAAAAACAAGGGCTAACCACCTTTTTGGGCCATGTGCTATATTCACTCACTATACCAAATCAGTTAATATGCGACAACAATTTACTTATCACAAAAGGCTATTATTCGTTACAATAAAATTTTTACCGTCATAAATCTTAGTTTTTTAAATTTTGATGTAAAATTGTCACATATAATAGATATTTTGTGACAATTTTTTAAGATTGTAACTAATATTTTTCCGTTACAACTTAAGTTGTAACGTATAATTTATAATTTGTGACAATAAAAATGTTATTGTCACATAAACAATTTATGTGACAACATAAAATAACTTGTTGCAAATATTTTATTAATTTGTGACAATAAATTTAACTTACTACAAGAAATTTTGCATTTTATGACACACTGAAATCGTCACAAAAACATGTTTTTTCGTCACTAATAATAATAGGTGACGAAAAATCATCGTCGCACGCTTCGTCATAGAATGTCCGTCGTATTTTGTCATTGTGACAATTTTCTACTTCGTCATCAAAGTTTTGCCTTTATATGACAAAAAATACTTGTGTCACTGTAATTTCTTTGTTTTTGTGACAATTAATTTGTCATTGTCTTAATATTTTGTTGTCACTTTATAGTACCTTTTCGTTACTAAAATTGAATACTTCAGTTACAAATCTAGCATTCGTCATCCAAAATTTCTTGTAGTGTTACAAAAAAAGTCGTAAAATGCAGAATTTCTTGTAGTGTTGAAACAAAAAATACTTTTAGTTACAAGTACAAGTTGTCACAAAAAATTGTCAATATGTGACAATAACCTTTTTTTGTCATAAAAATAATATATGTTACAACATAAAAAGTTTGATGCAAATGATGCATTAGTTTTGTGTCAATACTTTGAAAGAGTAAATGAAATATATAAGAAAAATACAAGTAATGGATGTTGTGAAATCTTGTAAAATATGTATATGCTATGTATAATCTAGTCTTAGGTTATATGACAAGTTATAGAAAAGATATAATAACGTTGTCGGTTGTGTGAAAAGGTACAGATTAGGTTTTATATAACTTTTTTTTCACATTATCACAAGTAAATAACTGATTATGTGACATCTATACTCATGCCACAAACTTTAACATATGTTATGTCAAATGTATGACCGTCACAAATTATATCTTTTAATTGTATAACAAAATATTTTTTTTCTAACTACGTATTTGCAAGAGAAAAAAAATTGATTATATGAACAACAATAGTTTATATTCGAGTTCTTTTAATCTCCTTCTATTTTCTGTAAGTAACACTACTTATATGAAAAGTTATATAAAAGATAAATGAAAGTTATTGGAAATTTATTATTGTTCTACTAGAAAAGGTACAAGAATAATTATAATAGTTTATCTTGTTGTTCTTTTATTTCCTTCTTTTTTTGATTAGCAAATAATAATAATAATAATAATAATAATAATAATAATAATAATAATAATAATAATAATAATAAAAGATAAAAATCACTTGAACTTAAATAATTGAACACTAAAATTAAGTTGAGTGAAAGTGTGAAACATAACATAAATATTTGAAAGAATGAAAACTAAAACTTAAAATAAATTTGAAAAAAATATATAATATAAAATTAAAAACACTAAACATTACCTCCATGTTCTCCGTTCCAAATTTAAAAATAAAACCCTATCTTACATCTGCTCACTCACGTCACTTCTCGATGTCTTTTTTTAAAACACCCAATTGGTACCTCTAGATCTCTGTCTTTGGAACTTCACTGCTGCCTTTACCTTCCTTTTGCCGCCATTCATCCGCTGCTTGTCTCACCGTCATTCCTTTGCTTCTTGTCTCATCGCTGATCCTCTTCTATTCGTCTCTCCGCTCCTCAGTTGCTTGTCTCACCGCCGTTCCTCCGCTGCTCGTCTTGTCACTGTTGCTTTTATCTCATCGATAAGCCGTATTTGTCCGTGTTGTGCTTCTCTAACCACCGTTGGTCCCTGCTCCTTCGCGGCTGATGTATCCTGGTGCTTTCGTAAAATAGTAAACTCAGAGTAAGCTTATATTCTTTTACGTCTTTATGAACTTAGGGAATGCAATTCTTGTTTTTTGAATTTCAATTAATTAGATGAACCTTATTCCGGTTAATTGTTGTTGTTTAATTCTCACACAACTCTCCTTTTCCTCAAAATAACCTCACTATTGCCAGCTGTAAGATTTTTATTCTCAGTGCTTTGGCATTATAAACTGATTGTTCTGCTTGCTTGAGATCCCATCATTATTGGCTATGATTTGTAAATTCAGTAGCACTGTCGGTTACATTCAATTTCATGTAAAGTTCACAATATACAGACCCATAGGGAAGCCAGAGTTTAGACCTCAAAGAATGAAATACATTTAAACACACCCTAAAGGATCCTGAGTTGTAGTTACCTGCTTCATTCATTCAACACTAGTGTACTTTCTAAGAACTTAATCTTCACTTTCAGATTAGAATGTGTATTGATAGCTTTGGTTGGAGGTAGCTGAAGTAAGTCGAGTTTTGAGACATGGTTCATTCCACTTACGTATTTTCTTGTCCTTTTGGATATGTCCTGCTTTGAGTTCATGGATGCAATTCAATTCTTAGTTTTTAGGTTATGATGCTTGGGTTTTCTAGACGAATTAGGGAATTTGATATCAACTGTGTAATGATTTGACTATATAGGTTTCCATTTTGAGTGTGATTTTTCTTTACTTGTTATGTCATTGTTGTGAAATATTTTTGGTTATATCATACATGCCTAGTTTTGAGTGCCAATTATGACGAACTTTGTAGCATTGGAAACATTAAGTTTATATGTAATAGGCCTATGAAGATGTTCAGTCATTCTATTATGCAATATGTTTGTCTATTTCATAGAGTTGAATTGTAATTTACCTTATAGTTATATTTTGCATCTATTTATCTTCTTGAGCATGCCTATTTTATGCAACTTGACAATAACCTAACTGTTTATCAATCAAATTCTTCAACATAGTTTTATTCTTAATTTGAGGGTTAAGTAAAGAGTGAAACATAACAATAATTTATAATTTTCACCATATACTAGTAGACAAGGAAATACATAGAAATTGACATCAAATTTTGATATATAAATTTTAACTACCTTATTATAAAATGTATGAATTTAATGAGTTGTAGAATTATAAGAAATTAAGAGTTGTAGGCACATTAGGATTACTGATATAGTACCGATAATTAAGAGTATTCAACTAAACTGAATATTAACAATATTCAGGTTACATTATACATATTTTAAGTTTTTTTATTTAATTGGTCGGTTCGATTATATCGGTTTCTTTTCCATTAAAATCAAACCAATTGTATTTATCGAAATATATATGTATAAAATGAAGAACCGAAACCGAACTATTTAGACCAAAAAATCGAACTAAAAAACCAAAATTCATCTGTTCGGTCGGTTATTTCGGTTAGATTCTGTTTTTTTAACACCCCTACGCCTTAGTGTGCCTCAGGTACACTTTTATTTTTCAAGGTTTTAGCTTACTTTAATATGCATTGTCCATCTATTTTTAAGAGTTTTAACAATAATTAAGGTTATATATTTCTAATTCAATTTCTATTAAGGCTAGATTAACTCAGGGCTAGATATTCTTAATGCAACATGTAAATTTTACATACAATTCCAATTCTATGCCTATTATTTTTATACACAATTCTATGCTTCTTGGCCATTGTGGTTTCGTCTTATTATTGTTATTTTTATTTGCTCAGATAACTTATGGTGATTCCACAGTGAGGATGTTCCATCTCAAGCCATCTATATACAATTGGAAAGTCAAACTATCCATAATACGTAAGTTTTCTCTTATTGTTGTTTAGCAAAATGTTCTGTGTTCATGTGGTTTGTGGCAGTGTTTCAAAATATATGATACTCATATTTATAAACATGTGATGATTAGGGGCTTTGGCCCAAAGAAGATCAAATTTCTAGGGAAATCAATTCCCTTTCACATGTGTATAAATTTGATTGAATTTGGGATCAAATTTATAGGGAAATGAATTTCCTAATGCTGGATGGGAGTGTAGGAGATCCTCTTAGTTCTTGTTTGAATATGCTTCCACAAGTAAGAGAGTTCAATAAAGTAACATCTCTGTCTTATGCTTCTTTATGGATATTAGATACTAGCTTTCTTTAATTTTTGTGTGTTAGAGCATTTTAGGTATAGTTGTGATAGTTTTAGTTCATATTTAGCTTGCCTTAAGTGTTTTTGTTCATAATTAGCTTGTGGTTATAAGTTAAATTTTGTTCATACTAAGCTTGTATTTATACTTAGCTTGTGACCTTAAGTTCAAACCTTGAGGAATTTATGTTGTGTTTATCTAAATCCTCATGATTGAAAAGTCTATATATGTATTGCAATAATCGGCCTTAAGTTAAATCCTTGAGTCATTTGTGTATTTGGTAATGTAATTTTATAGGTTGGGTGTAGCTAATTTGAAAAATATTGAAAAAAAAACACTTAAATTGTTATGGTCTGATAAGTCACAAATTTAACTCTTTTTCTAATGATTTAATCTATTAGAATAGTTTGCTGCTGATTTTTGTGCATATGTTACAAACAGTCAGGTCTTGGGCATTGTTTGAGCTAATTTAGAAGTTTTGGCATTAATGAAGCATTTTGGTAGCTGTTTGGAGTTGAGTTGAAGCTTAACCTGGAGTCCAGGATATGCATTCCGAACTCAAAATGATTAGAGCTTGAATGTACAACGAGTTGCGCTGATTTAGAGTGTTTTCATTGACTTGACCTCTGCTGACCAGAATCGAGTTGACAGCCGCTGTTGGGTTGTTTCCTGATTAAAATTGAAGACTGTTTCGGAATATCAATCTCACTCAATTTCCTCTTCAGTAAATTCTAGATTTACATGGGCTTTATTCCTGAATTATCTCATGCCTATTTTGTCTCTTTGGATTATTTAGGATTTTATCAGCTTTTATTTTAGTTATTGATTTCTTTTAGGGATCTCTTTCCTTATTTAGATAGAGTTTGTTTCTAGTTTAAATAGCCTGATTATTTTCCAGCAGAAAAAACGACATTGGCTGGGTATTTTCCTAGTTTTAACGTGTTCTTCAATATACTGTGGTGCTTAATTTTGAATGGAAAAATCAGCTTGTTTGTTTTGCATTATGAGTAACTAAGTTCTTCATTCTTTCAATTAAGGAGTTTACTTGAAGCTATTATCAACCGTGAGGCTCGCTCTCAACTTTGTCTTGAAATTCAGTTTTTGAATCCAAATCGGTAATATCTTTTATTGTTTCCTTTTTGATTTCATCAATCCGGCCACTTATTGATTTTCGAAAGGTTAAGCATATTGTTACTTCTATTGTGTTTATGCTATCATGATATAATAGAAAATTGTAACAAACAGAATCTTCTAAAAGTTTCGTGGTTAGATTCGAATTAATAAATCTCTTTGTGCTATCATAAAGTTTTGAATTAAAGTTGGTTCTTGTGCTTAAAGCCTTTTTGGAATTAAACCTTGCTAGCTATATACAAGTGCATTCTAAAATAGAGAGTAATGAATTAGCTATCTAATATCATTCTCAAGTCTGAAAAGATCTTTAATTATGCTATTTCATGAGTAAGCCAACTGACTGAAAATTCAAGAAGCCTATGTTTTATGCCTGTGATCGATTGATTTTATGCTAAAAGTATCCTTAGTCGAAAGAGTCTCAAATCATATTTTTACTTCCTTTAAGTTTGCAAGTTTTATATTTTTACCAATCAACTTCTCAACCCCCAATTTATTTATTTTATCGCATTCTCTTGGTTGTCATATTAATTTAAAGTTGATTTACTTGTTTCCTGTGGAGACGATCCCACTTACCACTTCTGCAAATCTTGTTTGTTTTAGTGTAAACGGGTTTATTATTATTTTTGGCGATTTCGACGCTCGTCAAATTTTGGCGCCGTTGCCGAGGAATTGAGTACTAATTAATTTTCTTTTGTTTGATGACCAGGACTGATCGAAGAAGTGAAAAATTCTTCGATCCTGAAATAGAAAAGACCGCTACACACTTAAGAAAAATCACGGAGCGGAGTAAAGGGGCTGCAAATTCATCCAATAAAGAAGAACTGAAAGAAGAGCTGAATTTTGATCTTGACCAGTTATTTTCTGGCGAGGTGAAAAACCCCAAATCTGAATGTTCAGAGCAATTTAAAGAGGAGATCAGGATGGCAGACAACCGCACACTCCGCGAGCTAGCCATTCAAAGGCCGAATACACCCAATTTTTGCATCAATTTTCCTGAAGCTCTAACTGACTTTGAGCTCAAATCGGGTCTAATCCATCACTTGCCAAGGTTCCATGGAATGGAAAAGGAGGATCCAAATAAGCACTTAAAGGCTTTTTACGGCGTTTGTGCCGGAATAAAGCCTCTAGGAGTTTCTCTAGATCAAATTTCACTATATTGTTTTCCTTTTTCTTTAGAGGATGCTGCTAAAGAATGGTTATATACTGTCCCTGCAGGTACTATCACTTCATGGCCTACCCTTGAATCTGCGTTCTTGGAGAAATACTTTTCGGCTAATAGGGCAATCGTAATAAGGGTGGAAATCACATCTATTAGGCAAAAGGAGACTGAAACTCTTAATGAGTACTGGGAGGGATTTTAAAAGCTCGGGAAGGCATGCCCAAATCATGACATTTTAGAGAAAGGGCTAGTCGAGTACTTCTACTACGGATTGCTTCCTTTGGAAAGAAAATTCATTGATGCGGCTTGCAATGGGACTCTAATTGACAAGATGCCTGTAGATGCTAAAAAACTTATCTCTTTAATGGCTGCAAATTCACAACACTTCGGCGAACCACGCCACACTTTACCGAGAAAAGTCAATGAGGTAAACACTTCGTCCATTGAAACTAAGTTAGCTGAACCCACTTCTTTAGTTAAATCTATGCAGGTAGGAAATTCGAATCGAGTAGCCGTATGCGAGATTTGCTTGGTTATTGGTTACACTATGAATAATCGCCCCACTTTCTGTGGTGATGAGTAAGTAAACACCATTGGTGGATTCAACGGACAGCAAAGGAGATATGACCCTCATTCCAACACTTACAATCCGGGGTGGCGAGATCACCCAAATTTTAGCTATGCACAAAGGAGCCAAGTTTCTCCACAAAATGCTCATCTGAGGTAGCAAAATCTTCAAACTCAGCCCAATAAACCAGCAATGTCACTCGAGGAGATGGTGACAACGATGGCAGCCAGTACACTCCAACACCAATAAAAGACAAGCATTCGTAACTTGGAGAGCAAATGAACCAAATTGCCACTAGCTTGAGTAAGTTAAAAAATCAAGGTAAGCTTCCCTCTCAAACTGAAGTTAATCTGAGGCAAAATGCTTGTGCTATAACTCTTCGTAATGGAAAAGAACTCATCCATGAAAAATCTGAATATGTCACTACTAACCTGGAGTCTAGGATAAGCAGAAGTAATGAACCTAATTTAAATTTGACTGGAAATTTAGAGAATGGGATAAGTATTGATAACAACAAGGAATTGGGAACGAAATTAACTGAACCTTTAGTTCGCCCACCCCCTTTTCCGGAAAGGTTATCAAAGGCTAAAAAGGAAAAGGAGGATGGTGAACTAATGAAAATTTTTCAAAATTTGGAAATCAATATCCCATTCCTTGATGCCATTAAACAAGTCCCAAAGTATGCTAAGTTCCTTAAAGAGTTGTGTTCTAACAAAAAGAAGTTAAATGGAAATGAAAGAATACAAATTGGGGAGAATGTTTCGGCCGTTCTTCAAAAGAGGATACCTAGAAAATGCAACGACCAAGGTATGTTTTCTATCCCTTGTAAAATTGGTGAGGTAATTGTGAAAAATGCTATGTGTGACTTAGGTGCTTCTATAAATGTTATGCCATTATCCATATATCGAGCTTTGCATGAGTAAAACCGGCGTTGCGCTTCAATTGGCTGATTTGTACTTAGTATATCCCGAGGGAGTGTTAGAAGATGTCCTTGTCTAAGTTAATCAATTAGTATTTCCCGCTGATTTCTATGTGTTAGATATGGGTGGTGACATTTCTTCTAATTCTCACAATTTATTGTTAGGAAGGCCATTTCTAGTTATGGCTAGTACAAAAATTGATGTTCGCACAGGTATGCTTTCCATGGAATTCGATGATGAGATTGTCAAATTTAATATGTATGATGCCATGAAATTTCCATGTGATACAACCCCTCTTTGTGTTGTTGATGTGATAGATGATGTGGTGAAAAACTTGCCTTTGTATGATGATGAGTTGCAAGTAGTATTGAGTTCAGGTTTTGAAGAGTTAGGGGCTGATTCTAATTTTATGTTAAATCAAAATATGAAAGAGATTATTCATGAGCTTAATGCCTTGAGATCATTTTATACAATAGCCCCTAACATGAAATTATTGCCTTCTAACTCCAAGCTTTTACCCTCTGTTGTACAGGCCCCGATTTTAGAACTTAAAGATCTGCCTGAGCACTTGAAATACGTCTATTTAGGAGAGTATATGACGCTGCCAGTGATAATTTCCAGCAAACTCGGTGTAGAAGAAGAGGGCAATTTGATTCAGGTGTTGAAAGAGCACAAGGAAGCGATCGGATGGATGATAGCTGACATTAAGGGATTGACCCCATCAACGTGTATGTATCGTATCTTGTTGGAGGAAGGATCAAAGCCCAAACGAGATGCACAACGTCGCTTGAACTCGCCTATGATGGAGGTTGTCAAGAAAGAGGTCCAAAAGCTATTAGATGCTGATATGATTTATCCAATTTCTGATAGTGAGTGGGTAAGCCTAGTCTAAGTAGTTCCGAAAAAGACGGGAGTTATAGTAGTGCGGAATGAATCCAATGAGTTAGTTCCCACCCAAATCCAAAATGGGTGGAGGGTTTTTATCGACTATCGCAAACTTAATGCATCAACTAGAAAGGGCCATTTCCCTTTACCTTTTATCGATCAAATGCTTGAACGATTGGCGGGAAAAACTCACTTTTGTTGCCTTGATCGTCATTCAGGTTTTTACCAAATTCTAGTTGCTCCTGAGGACCAAGAGAAGATGACGTTTACTTGCCCATTTGGAACGTTTGCATATCGCCTCATACCTTTCGGCTTGTGCAATGCACCTTCCACCTTTCAAAGGTGCATGGTAAGTATCTTCTCCGAATATGTAGAAAATTGCATTGAAGTGTTCATGGACGATTTTAGCTAATTTGACAAATATTGAAAAAAAAAACACTTAAATTGTTATGGTCTCGTGAGCATGTCTCGGTTCATAACCGAGACGAAAGGCCCAATTATAACCAAGAGCAAAGGAACTTGATGAAAATGGAGGAGATAAATGCTAAACTTTGAACACTACAATAAAAAAGAGGTAATATTTCTTTATTTCAGTTATGATTTTATCAGTGATAATTCCTTCTGATGCTTGGAAATACATATTTGTTGGTTGTTTAGAATTACATATTTCCTCAAGTTTTTTAGAATTACATATATGTTATATTGGATGCTTAATTGTTCATAGGCAATGTAAATGTAGTCCATGTATAAGTTTGTCAAGTATGCATTTAGATTGTAATGTTTGAGTTTGTAAACAACTCATTACTATCAATTAGCTCTGTAAAAGTGTCGCTGCAAGTATCTTTTGGATCAAAAGTACTCTATACAACCAGAATGTTTATACAAAGTTTTGCCCGTTACCTATGTAAAATCTATTCTTGTTTATAGGCAACATTATTTAGAGGGTTGTTTATGTAAAATGCACTCTTGTTTATTGTAAATTTGTTCTTTAATTAATAATTTTTTTTTCAGATTTGTCAAAATTTTTATTATAAATTTGAGTTTCCTTCAATAAAAAATTGTTACAAATATTTAATGTAACAAGTTAATATTGTAACTGATGTAATTATTATCATCACATATTATGTGACAATAAAAATTGCCACTAATAGTACTAGCGACGACTAATAAAAGTTTTCATCACATATTAGCAAAATTTATTGTATAATTTGTGACAATTCACTCTATTTGTGGCAGTCAACTTTATGTTGCAAGAAAATTATTGTCACAAAAATTGCACTTTTATGTGACAACATATTTGAAAATATTATCTGTTACAGAGTTATTAGCAACAATAACCTTGTGACAATTATTCTTGTCACATATAGATTTGTGTGACAACTTTGAAACTTTTTCGTGACATTAATTATTATCACAAATATTTATTTTGTGACAACTTTTGGAAGTTTTCATGTAATTTAGTATAATTTATTGCATAATACGTGATAATAATATTATTTGTGACAAGTAGTTTACTTTTCACTTTCAACAAAAGTTGTAATCAATAAAAATAATGTGACAAGTAAATTATTAGTCACAAAAAAATGTAATATCTGTGACAACTCAGTTGTGACAAGTAAATTCTTAGGCACAAAGACTTGTAATATCTGTGACAACTCAGCTGTTACAATTAAATTTTTTGCATGACAACTTTTTTATGTTGTCATGTACTTTTAGTTCATCTTGATGTATTATTTGAGACAATAAGCTTATTTGTCACGATAATGTTTTCTTTTTTTATTACAATTAAAGTTGTCACAAGAAATTGTTGTCACAAAAAAACTAAAATATTTGTGACAACATTTTGATGCAAAAATGGCAAATATTATTTGTTGCAGATTTATTAGCGACAAATCTATGACAACTTTTTATTGTCGCAAAAATGTTATATGTGACAACTTCTTGCTTTCTGTGACAATATATTTGTCATAAAAAGCTTGATTTCTTGTAATGACTTTATCCTTTTGGTCCCCATGCTATATCCGTTACCTTTTTTATCCCCGCGATATTAATTCTGTTACCTAAATAGTCCCTTTTTAAACGGAGTTACAATTTCTACGCCACGTAGGATACACATGCCAAACCATTGATTACATGGAGCCACTTGGATTCAAATTGACTAAGAGAATAACTTAATTGGTTATATTGTTATGTACATCCCACATCTGTTATTACGTGGCTTTCTGCATTTATGACTAAGGCCAGTTTGAGATTGTTTTCCTAAATTACTTTTTTGAAAAGCTTCATTTTCAAGTTTTTCCTAAAAGCCGCATATTTTGATTTAGAGAAAGCAAATCAGATAGTTCTTTATTAATTGGTATGAAGGACTGAAATGTGTTGTTAAAAGCAAAAAGCTATTGTTCTATAAAAAGTTTGTGACCGGAACTTATTAAGACATTGACTGGGAAAATAATACCAAACAGGCCTTAGGTGATGAGATTGAAGGTTAATATTGTGAAAAGATACTATTGAAGGTTAATGTTGTCAACGAATAAGGTGGAAATCGGTTGAGCCTGGAGAAAGAACATCCTGGGGGGTGGGACTTGTTAGCCTACTACTAAAAAGAATATATACCAACCAAGCCTACAATCCCTAGCCAGATAGTTCAGGCATATGAATTTTCTGACGCTATGAAACTCTATAAAAGCTAAATGTTCATCCATATTTAATAAATTCATATCATTTGAAACAATTTCTCTTCAACTAATCATTGGTCTACCTCTCCCTCTACAGTTTTTATCAGTGTTGTCAGGCCCGATCTGGTCCCAGCTGGTCAGACTCGAAATGCCCGAACTCAGTGACAAAAACGAACTGATTCATGTTAAAAACCAGCTATAGGTTGACCTATAAAAAACCCGGTAAGCCGATGACCGGGACGAGTTAATGTGAAAGGCTTAAATTTTTTTTGTTTACTATTAAAATAAAAATATATTAAATTGTAGTATATATTTAATAAAGTTAATTTTAAAGAGTGTTTTACCCTTAAATGTCCAATTTTTCTAAAAAAATTAGGTCATAACATCAAAATTTTAATAATCAAATTTATATAGTCTCATGAACAATAATATTGATAATTTTTTATTCTTAACTATCGATTATAAGTTTTTTGTTTTAATTTATGCTTTTCTTTTTTATTATTTTTTACTTTTGATCTTGAATAAATTAACTTTATTTAGTTTTTAATATGAACATAATTATTTTACTAGTTAACAATTTATAATATCATATTTTAATCTTCTAAATATTAAAAATAATAATTTTTAACAGTTTTAATCTAAACGGTTGAACCCCGGTTCAATCCGGTTGACTCATCAACCCGGCCGACTCATCAATCCTTGACCCTCTACCTTCACCGATTCGAGGGGCTGGGCCGGATTTGACAACCATGGTTCTTATCTATCCTTAAGTTCACATCTTCTAACTGGAGCATCTATTAGATACGTGCACATGATCATAACACCTTATTCGTCATTCTCTCAATAAATCCTTAAATTGTTTCGCACCATTTTTTTTGGATGCACTCATTTTTTTTTTGAAGAATTATTTTTGAAGAGGCTAGGCATTGAACTAGGACCTTACACCACTAACATTGAATGGTGTATCAATTGAGCTACACCCAACTGGTGGATGCACTCATTTCTAATTCGATCTATTCTTGTAAACGGTTTTTACAGTCCAAATAACCTTTTGAGACGAGTATAGTAAAGAAATAAGATGTATAAACACATAGAAGTTCTCATTCAGCATATTAATACCCAATGAAGAAATTATTTGTTTAATGGCAAACGAAGCTGGAAATGGGAAAAGGCATGGATGGTTTCATTTCTTAGTCAAGGGAATGACCAAAAAGTTCAAAGGAAGTACCCCTTTTTCTAACTTGATTGACAATTTATGGAAGAGATCATCCATTACGGCATTTCCAAAGTGACTTGCTATTACCGGCTCAACAACTGCTCTTGTTAGTTTCGCAACATATTTTCCTTTATCATGCAATGTTTTTGTCCGTGCACTCCTCGGCCTAATATCCTATCTCGAATTCTTCTAGTCTGGTTAAATTGAACGAGCCATCGTTTTCTATCACTCGCCTTACTTCTTCTAATGCTGGAGCATAACATGGGATATTATATGAATCCAACATTAGTTGAGTAATTTTTCCCCACCAAATAAAATGTAAACAATTAATCCATATCCTATAAATCAATACAAGTGACTAAACTATAGAGTAGAGTACCTCATTAACGAGATCTTGAAGAGATAAGCCAATTAACTGTTAAGTTCTGTTCATTTAAGTTTCAACGAACTCAAACCGAGCTCGAGCTTGGTCAAACCGAGCCCGAGCTGAGCTTGAACTTGGTCAAACTGAGACCGAGCAGAGTTTCGAGCCTAAATCGAGTTTTGTTTAAATTGAGAGCTCAACCTGTAAAAAAAATAGAATTCGTAAGATGGAGATGAATGATTCATGTGCCTCAAATGATATTAATTGTACTAAGAAGAGGAAGAAGAGGAGTGTTGTATTGACGGCTATATTTTTTAGAGGAAAATGAAATTAGGGTTTTACTGAGCATATAAAGATAGATGAATATACATAGCAGAGATTGGATTGGATCGGAAATACCTTTATTAGGCCCTGTTCTTTTCAACTTGTATTCAGTCCAGTTCAGTTCAGTACTACATACATATAAATTTACACTGAAATAAGTTCAGTTCAGTAATGCTACTTATAAGTTGAAAAAAATAGGGCCTTAGGCTTAATTTCTGTCTTTCTCTTTTTTTACTTATTTTTATCTCTTTTTATATATCTTATAATTTATATTTTTCTTTATACATTTTTATATCCATTTTTACACGTATACTATTTTATATTCTTCATAATCTATCTATTTCATAAATATTATGTTTAAACTTTTCAATTATATTAACTAGCATAATAACGAGCATGTTGCCAAACTAGTTCGCGAGCTTCTTACCGAGCATGTTCACGAGCTTTCGAGCCGAGTATCCTTCTGTTCAAGCTTGGTTCATTTACGATAACGAGCCTGAAATTTTGTTTACGAGCAAGCTCATTTAATAACGAACCGACCTCGAACGAGCTTTGACCGAACCAAGCGCCGAGTAATTCATGAATAGTTTGGCTCGTTTACATCCCTACGTACCACCCCCACTAATCACCTCTTCTGATCTCAGCTTGATAAATGTTGTGAAGTATTTTATGAATTGACCCAAATATTTTTCATGAACCATTTGATTTGCGGACTTGATTTGGTCAAGCACATGTTACCCTTGTTCAATGGAACCCCGGTTTCGGTCACAAGCCTTTTGGGTACCTGAGCAACACTGTTATTAATCTATTGTTTATAACACAATCTATTAGAATCAACAGTGTCAAAGTAGACAAATTGAATGGACGGGCTAAGCTTGTCGAGCCTCATGTAATAATGATGTCTGGGCTCAGCCCAACATATATAAATAAAATTCAGACTTGGGTTAAACTTGACTTGAATTTGAAACATCATTATTAAGCCCGACCCAATCAGCACATCAAACAAATATTAATTTTGAAAATCTTTAAGAAAAAAGTAAGTTAAAATAAAAATTAAACTATGTCTCGACAATATATAAAACATTTGCTATTTGCAGCAAGATTTTTTAAAAGATTAATTATATAACAAAATTGAATAATTATATCACATTCAAAACTAAATTATTAAAATATATTATTATTAAATAATCATAAGAAAATATGTGAATTTATCATGTGCTTTTAATTAAAGATAAGATAATACTAATAATTTGTTACTTATGTAATATATTATACATAATTATATATAATCTGGTTGGGCTGGACTAGTATTGGTTTTTTTTTTATAAATTATTGTAAGTAATTTCAGGCCTTTTGGGTTGAGTTAAACTAGAATTATTTAATGGGCGGGCTGGTCTGAACTCGGACCGGACCTGATCGGATCGATAAAAATTAGCTATGTTCAACCCAAATTAAAATATACATGGGTTGGGCTGAGCCGGGCCTAATTTTTAAACTTCATTTCCAAATCCGGCCCAATCCGCTCATCAATTAATAAATATATATATTTTATTTAAAAATTATTAATTATATATGTATATATATTTATAATTAATAAATATATATTTTTTATTAAAATATATAAATTCGGCCGGGCCGGGCTTGTGTTTTCATATTAAACTCAAGCCCAATCCATCATATCTTTGGGTTTCTGTGGGCTTGACCCGCACCAGACTTTTCACATAATATATTTGCTCAAGCCCGACCCACAAAGGGCGGGCTAGGCGGGCCTTGGGTTGGTTGAACAGGCCTAAGTTAAATTAGGCTGATATTCAAATATATTTGTCTCATAATAGGCGGACTTGGGCGGGCTAGACGGTACATGTCTATGTCAAACTAACCTGAGAGCAATAGTGTAGAGAGGTCGAATAATGAACAAAGTGAAGAAAATTCTTGGGGAAAAGCATTGCGTAGAAACTGCCGAGCATTGCACCAATCAAACATGTATCAGGCGTTCTATCCTTGTGTTTCTCCATCAATTTCACATGAAATTCTGGTACCAATGTACTGAAAATCGTGTTAAAATCGGTGCTTGGAAGATCATTCAAGAACGCCTGCAAAACGGATGGTTCCCTATTCCATTTAGAACAAGTCGAATCTATTGTTTCGATCATTTCCCAGAGCCGTAAAAGCGTATTGGGACCTGAAGAGCATCCCATATCTCCTATCTTCAGGCAGTCTACAATGTTATTTTCACATACTTGAGCTATTATTTCTTCTAAAAAAGGCCTAGCTCTTAAAAGCACACGTTGCTGCATTAAATCAATGAACTAGTCGAAGTTAGAATCAATTAGTTTCAAATGAGTAGGCAAAATAATAATTATTTGGAAACTTACCTGAAAATCTGAGTTGTGGTGGTAGCTGGTTTCCCCATCTCCTTTGTTCATGTGCGGGATTCGTGTAACTTCCATTGTTACAATTTATGCTTAATTCTATTAATGAGATCAAGTGCAATCTGAGTATATATTGATTTATGACTTTTTAATTAGTACTTATACTACACTTATACTTTATGACTTATACTACACTTCCCCATAGTGGATCTAATTAATTCTTTGCAGAATGACGGTTGAGAATTTAATACATGCATGAACAGCACCGAAAGGATTAAAAAAATATGTAAAAGTTTGTTTCGGTGCTGTCTTCGATCAATTTCATACTTGTTCTTTTCCCCATTTATTTTTCTTTTTTTACATTTTTTATTCATATACTAGTTTCAAATAAAAGAATCAAACTAAATTGAAATTAATTTTATTTTTTTATCTATTATTATTGTTCAAAAAGTATTTTTTTGATAATTTAAAATTAGGCTTAGTAGTTAAATTAAAGTTAAATATTAGGAAAAAACACCAAAACATTCTAACATTTGCAACATAATTATAAAAAAAACTCAAACAAATGCGTGTAATTGATTTGGAATTTTTTAAATTTTAGTTAACTAAGTACCCTCCTATAAAATGTAGCCTTTTCATGAATAAACAGGAAATTTGCAGTTCATCTCTTTCGAATTCACTCTTATTTTCTTTCGAAACAAATCTCCATTCTTAAACCTTGATTCTTTCTTACGTTCTTTCATCTCAAAATTCATTATTCAACATCGATTTTATTATATAATCTGTCTTCTACCTAAAGAAATCTTAATACACTACATGATCTGCGTTTTTTTTTTCTCTCTAGTGCATTTTCAAATTGATTTTTCAAATTTGAAACATGCGTTAAAGAATTCTATTGCGTTTTTTTTGTTTCAACACTGATTTGAATTCTCTTTTGTATTTGCTTTATATCCACTATATGTCTATTAATAGATTTATATCATTTTTGTATTACATTATATTATTATTGAAATGTTCGACATAATCTTTAAGTCATTGATCTGTTACAAGTTACTATATATTTGTTACAAACATAATATAATGGAAATATGATTAGTTATAGAGTTAATTATAGTTATGCTTATGATAGCTTACTACATATAATTCACCGTCTCGTCCTAGAGACCGCGTCAACAATGAGTCGTGTGGCTCATTTCAATATCAAGGTTAGGAAAACCTGACCCATGAAGCCAGCTGTATCTCACTCCAGCCGGAGAGCATAAAAAACTGAAGGCCATGAAAAGCCTTGACCGGTCATAAGCTTGAGTCAGTTTATGACCGGCTCGAAGGCATCTCCGCGCCCTACAAGTAAGAAGAATCAAGGTCTAACTCTAGTCCTTATATTATCTCCTCTGACCTTATCCTACTCAACTTGGGGTTCAAGGATCAGATAAGCGAGAAGAGTTCCAAGGTTATCTCAATTCGGATTCTATATTCCACTGGGAATAGGGAGCTCCTGCGCCTATAAATAGGCCCCTAGGTCAGTTCAACATGTATCTCAACATTCTCATACTTACTTTCACTATATTCTGCAGAATCCTTTACTAACTTAGGCATCGAAGGGTCCCCCACGGGGTAACACCGATCGCCCCCAAGTTTGTGTGTTATTTTGCATGAATTCATTTATAGATTCAAGATAGTTTGTAATAATTTAATTCTGAAATATCGAATCTAGGTACGATATTTTCAGTGGTGCGGTAAGCGTGGACTTCATTTACTTGCTCAGGCAAGAATCATTGTTCATCAGAAAAAACAAATCAATTCAGATTTTCAGAAGCTCTCATTGTGACTATGTCGCACTAAAACTCTGATCCAATCATCAACTCCGGTGTGGAAAACAGCTAAGGTGGTGCTGGAAACCCCAGCTCAACTAGAAAAGCGCTGATTAAGATAGATCCCACGGCAAAGACGCCGTTAGTAGCTGGAAGTTCAGGAACTAAAGAGGTGAAGGAACGCTCTTCCCATTCTTCAAAGGAGCTAGATCTATTCAAAGAGATTGCTCGGCAAACGGTACTAACGCTGGAGCAGTAAGAGCTAATGGTACGATTGGCTTACAACCACTTTGTGTTAGTAGAGCGTCTAGGAAGAGAACTACATAAAGACATGGTGGTTCCGTCAGAAGTGGCCGTCATCCGAAACCTCCTCCCTCAATTTAACTTGATCACTAGCGCACTGACGCCCGTGTCCTAAATAATGGAAGGGTTTAAGTAGATGACGATATCCCATCCGATATCTATCCAGCCGGTCATTCCAATAGCTAGAGGACCGATTTCAACTCAGACACGTCCGGGTGGTTTTATAGATCTCACAACGCTAAGAGGAATTCTCATAATGGCATAGGAAGGAAAAGAAATCCTGACTGGAATATCTTTACAACATAGAACTCCAAAACTTAAAGGAGTGGCTACCGACTCAACAGTTATAACCACGGAGCAAGATGGGGCGGATAAAACCAGGTCCTGGCGCAAGTCGAGAGCGAAGAAAGGAAAAGGGAAAAAGCATAGGTCCCCCACTACCTCTCCTTCTGGTTCTTCCTCACCTTCCTCTCAATCCGATTCAGGAAGTTCAAAAGATTTTGATACCAAATTCAAGAGACGGCTGAAGAAGTATGCTATTTCATTCCAAGAGCCGATCAACGAGAAGACTCTCTCCCCATTCAAGAAGAACAATCTAACTCAAAAGCTACCCGAATACTTCTTCCCACCCGTCTTGGATAAATACAGTGGGAAAGGAGACCCAAAGTTACACATGATAAATTATATCGACCGAATGGATTTGATAAACACTCTAGAGGCCTTCCGATGTAGGTACTTTCCCACTAGTTTAACCGGGGTAGCCAAACACTGGTTCCTCCACCTGATGCCTAACTCGATAAAAGATTTTTAGACGGTAAGAGGAAATTTCCAGAAGCACTTTTTGGGATCAGTTCAGCCAGATAATGTTAGCCGTAACCTTCATAGCGTAGTATAAAGATCGGATGAATCCTTGTGGGATTATCTAAAAAGGTTTAATAAAGCTTGTATATGCATTGTTGATTTGGACTTTGGGGCCAAGGAGGCCTTGATAAAAGGAACCCACAATGATCACCTCTAGCAAGAAATCATTACTAGGAAACCGACTCACTTCCCCTAGATGATTGCTTGGCCCAAAACTTAGTACAGGTGGACGAAGTAAGCCGCTCTAGCAAATAGAACTCTGATGACAATGATCATTCTAGGTAGGATGATAAGAAGGGGAAGAGAAAGAGGGACCAAAGTTGAAACGGTAGTCGTGGGTCCAGCCGGTATGACCAAGAGGAAGACAAGCTGAAATTAAGTACATCGTTGAGCAGAATTTTGGTACCCATAAAAAATGGCTCGGATAGAAAGAGCATTTGGTTCCCAAACGTCCCAAAAGGTAAAACCTTGGGAACAGATTATGATAAGTATTGTGAATTTCACAAGGCTAGATGACATCATACATATGACTGTTGAGTCCTAGCCAAGGAAGTACACGCCCTAATTACGGTGGGGAAGTTTAGCCAATTCATTAAAGCGGTGACAAAAAGGGCAGATAGGCATGATGAATCGAACAATTCTAAGTAAAAGCCCAAAGAAACAAAGAAGGCTGGTGATGACAAGGGAATTAAGGTAATGGTGATACATAGTGGTGGAGATAGAGAGCCCCTTCCAAGAAAGTAAGACATTCTTCCGGCCATCCCCTTACTCTAAGCGACAGCTCGAAAGCAAATAAATCCTATAGGAACGCAACCATGGTAACCAAACCCCACTTGGACCCACTTATCATCGAAGCCGTGGTAGAAAATTGCACAGTATACTGGGTGCTTGTTGACACTAGAAGCTCTATAAATTTGATCATTAGATCATTGTTTGAGTAGTTGAAAGTAAATAATCGTAGGGTCCAGCTGGGTTACACCACAATGTCTGTTTTAAGCGGACACACCACTGTTTGCTTAGGAGAAGTTAAGTTGAATGTGAAAATAGATGACAGAGAGCATGTATACCGAGCTGAGGTAGACTTTACCATTGTCGAAATTTAAGTCGGATTCAACATCATATTGGGAAGTCCATTCCTATATGAATCGTTTGCTTCAATATCGCCCGCTTACTTGGTCTTATAAATACCAACTAAAAAGGGGATGGTAGTGGCAGTAGGAAATCCCACGGTGGATCACGAAACATACATAGCCTATTGAAAGGAGACAAATAGCTGCCTGAACATGAAAGATTGGAGGAAGACTGAGAAGATACTAGCTCAGACGGTATTAGTTTAATAGCCAAACCGATGGGGGAACAAGAAGTACTGATGGTAGGATCGGGTAGAGCGTTAAAAGTGGCAAAGACTTAAAAGTAGACACAAAAGCTAGCATCAAAGTGGTCCTAGTCGAACAACAACACTTATTTTTATGGAGTCACGATAACATGTTGGGAGTTCGGCTAGAAATAATACCGCATAGCCTCAACCTCGACTTGGAGGCAACCCCAGTCGTACAAAAGAGAAGAAAGCATGTCCCCAAAAGACAGAAAAAAATAGAAGAAGAGACAGATAAATTGCTAAAATCCAACCGCATTAGGGAAGTAAATTACCCTAGATGGCTAGCAAATGCCATGTTGGTTAAGAAGCCAAATAGTAATTATCATATGTGTGTAGATTTCACGGACTTGAATAAGGCAACCCCAAAAGACAATTATCCTTTACCAAGTATTGACCAGTTGGTAGATTCTATAGCCGGTTATGCCGTCTACTCCTTTTTAGACCCAAAGGCCGGACACCACCAAGTTCCTATGGACCTAGTAGATGAAGAAAGGAAGTCCTTTGTTACTCACAAAGGGACGTATTGTTACACGATCATGCTATTTGGATTAAAAAATATGGGAGCAACTTACCAAAGGCTGGTAAATAAAATGTTCAAAGACATGATCGATGAGATAGTCGAGGTTTATATGGATGATATGATAGTGAAGAGCAACAATGAAGAATCATATGCATATGACTTAGAAAAGGTTTTTAAAACATTGCAGGCGTACCAACTAAAGCTCAACCTAGAGAAATGTGTCTTTGGAGTTAAGAGTGGAAAATTTTTAGGCTTTATGATTTCAGAAAGAGGCATTGAGGCAAACACTAAAAAAATAGATGCCATTATTCGGATGGAGACTCCTCGTACTTCAAATGAAGTCCAATGTCTCAACAGAAGGATTAAAGCCATAGGACACTTTATCTCTATCTCAGTAAAGAGGTGCATGCCTTTTTACAAAGCAATGAAGAAGGATCGAGATTTCAAGTGGGATAAAGATCATTAAGAGGCCTTCAATAGAATGAAGGATTTCTTGGCCAAACCTCATCTCATGAGCCGCCCCAACATTGGGGACACACTTTATCTCTACTTAGCAGCAACAGATGAGGTGGTAGGAACCGTCCTGATTGAGAAGATTAAGAAGATCAATATCTCGTCTATTACACCAGCAAAGTGTTGAGAAACACGGAACTAAGATGCCTGAAGATATAAAAGCTAGCCTTGGCCCTCATTCACTCAGCTGAGTGGCTCAGACCTTACTTCCAGGCACACACCATTGTGGTAAGAACTAGTGTTCCTCTAAAAAAAGTGTTGCAACTGCCTGACTGAGTAGACCATCAGGCTTGGAGAATATGATATATGATTTGAGGCAAGGAAGGCTTTAAAGGCTCAAACATTAGCCAACTTCGTGGTGGAACTCTCAGGCATTGAGCCGAAATAAACCATCCCCTCTGAAACTTTGATAATTTTTATAGACAGTTCCTCCTGCAGAGAAGGAGGCGATATTGGAGTTTATGTTCAAGGGCCCGAAAGGATTAGATTGTCGTATGCTGCCAAGTTGGCTTTCCCTTCTACCAATAACGTGGCTGAGTACGAATCAGTGATTAAAGGATTGGAGCTAGCCAATAAGATTGCACCTGATATAGTTATACTTAAAAGTGACTCCAGGCTAGTTGTGAATCAGAACAATCAGATGTATGGAACCAAACAAGCCAAAATGGTTAGATACCTAGCTAAAGTAGGGAAGCTATTGGAAAAACTGGAGGCCAAGGGTACCGAGTGGAAGATTAAGTATGTTTCTCGGACTTAGAATGAGAGAGCAGATGAATTAGCTAAGGAGACCGCAGGAAAAGACTCATGGAAGGAGCTAAGTTGCCCTTATAAAGTCTTAACTTCGCCAACGTATGAAGAGCAGGGCGAAAGCCTATGGATCCAAAGGAAGTTGCTTGGGTGTATGCAACCTCTGCATGACTACTTGGATTTTGATAAGTTACCTGAGGATAAAATTGAGGCGGAGAAAATAACCCTAAAATCTATGTGGTGTGAACTGATAGGTGATGAATTATATAGCAGATCCTACTCGGACGTATAGCTTAAATGTGTCACCTCCGAGCCAGGAAAGCTTATTGTAGAAGAAATCTATGAAGGAAGATGTGGATCCCTCCAAGCAGTAGAGACACTACTCAGAAGAATCACCCTAGCCGGATACTATTAGGAAACTGTCAAAGCTAACACAGAAGAATATGTGAGGACTTGCCACCAATGCCAAATACATGCAAGGAAGTCATACATTCCAAAAGCCAATCAAAAGCCGATAATGGCCGGCTGGGCATTTACGTCCTGAGGTACTGATATTGCAGGACCAATGCCAGAAGCATCCGCTCAAAGGAAGGGGATCTTAGTGGCAATCAACCATTTTTCTAAGTGGGTTGAGGCGGAAGCACTTAGCTCGGTCACAGCTGAGAGGATCATCGACTTTGTCTGGAAGCACATAATCACTCGGTTTAGAGTACCAAAGAGAATAATAGCAGACAATGACTCACAGTTCATCTCAGAAAAGTTCAAAGATTTCTGTAGAAAATGGAAGATAAAGAATCACTTTTCCTCCGAAGCACACCCATAGAAGAATGGTTAGACGGAAGTCACCAATAGAACACTAGGAGAAGGGTTAAAGAAGAGAGTGCTGAATCAAAAAGGAAGATGGCTGGATGAATTGATCAAAGTCCTGTGGTCCTACAAGAGCACTCCTTGCGAAACGACCGACCAAACCCTTTACTCTTTAATATACAGAGTCGAAGCAGTTATTGCTATCTAGATCAGAGCCCCATCAGATAGGGTGGCATACTACATAGAAGAAGAGAACAACATCAACATGAAGTACCACTTGGATAACTTGGATGAGAGAAGAGAGTGAGCTTGGATTCTAATGGCGACTTACAAAGCAAAAATCTCTAGATACCATGATTGGCGCGTATGAGAAGTCTGCCTCAAAGAAGGAGACCTAGTTCTTAAATATTCGGCCACCTCATAGGCCTGAGAAGGTAAAGGGAAAATGGGTGCAAATTGGGAAGGCCCCTATAAGATCACCAAAGTCATTGGCCCGACCACCTACAAGCTAGGGACTATGAAAGGCAAAGAGCTTCCTCGCACATGGAACATTGCTAATCTTATGCCCTACTACACTGTAGATACTTAGGGACTCTAGCAGCCATACTCTTTTTCCTTCCTTAAGGATTTTTTCCCATTGGGTTTTCCCTTAAGGAAGTTTTTAACGAGGCGGTTCCCCTCAAGTAGAAATCCAGATGCGTAGAATTCCTAGACTTGTACTCAAAATATTATTAATAAAAGTGTTCTTTTATTCTTACATTCACCTCAATAAGTACTGATCACACTTTATGGCGTATTCCCAGAATAATATAAGACCAATTTATATATCTCGAGCACATAAGACCTAGTTAAAACTATGGCAAATAGTTTTTAGGCGGTCACACCCCTAGAACACAAATAAGACCGGTACAAAATAAAATGTTTGATGAAAAAAGCTATGAGTAAGACCTAAGCAATTATCTAATTAGCAGTAAAATGTAAGACCGATTCAGATAAAAAACAAATGCACAGAAATAAGACCTTAAGAAATGCCTCGAAAGTAGGCTTAAATTAAAGCAAATTGTACTTACAAAAATAAAGCTAAGTTACAAGCAAAATCAAACTAAGCTATAGGGTTTGAGTCTTGTGATACAATTTCAACTCTTCTCCCTGATTCAATCTGTACATCTTTAGCCAGCCCTTTCGGGTCCTTTTCAACCGCCGCCTGCTCATTAGATCGTGGATACTTGAGTGTTTGTAGGAGAGTCTTGGGAATATCCGAATAAAGGAGCCGGCAGGAATCCAAAACTATATGGCGGAACTGATAGCCATCATCCACCATGCCCTCGATGGATCAGATAAATTTGGCTTTATCCTTCTCTTTGAAAGCTTGAATGGACTGAAACTTTAGCCGGCTAGAGGTAAGGTCCGCTTTGACTTTCACGAGTTCGTTGGAGGCAGTCTCATGGCCCAATTGGAGCAGCTCATGCTCTCCCTTCAACTTCGTGAGTTCACCCTCCAGCTTCTTGTTGACCTTATTCGACTCCTTTAGTTGGCTCTTTAGGCTCTTGCACATGTCAATCGCCTTGGAAAGTTTCTCAGCATTGGTCTCCTCAGCCTGAATTCGGCAGTAAAGCTCGGCTCCTCGAGACAAAGATTGATGAAATGTTGATCTGTATATCAATCGACACAAGTATAAATATTAATTAAGAAATATAGAAGCAAACCTGGCTGATGGATTGGAAAAGTAGACCCAAAAGGGTAAGAAAGTCTTCCTTCTCATAACGTTGGGCCTCCCGCTCCAAAGGAAAAGTGTCACAAAGAGACTCTTGCACTCTGGGAAGAGTGATAGCCAACCTATCCCCTTTCACCTTCTACAAAGCCTCCCTTAGAAGCTAGACGGAGGGGGGAGCAGCCGGGTCTACACTGGCATCTGATTTTGGTGCAGCGGTTGAATCAAGAGCAACCTGGTAAATAATTGTTAGCAATAAATAGCAAAAACATAAAGTACAAGGTTCAGGAAAACATAGTGTTGCCTCACTAATCCCCTTGGCTTTCTTCTGCTTCTTGTTCGCCAGCTCCGGATCTTGGGCGCTAGCATGGTTCCCTTTACTAGCCTCAGAGGTGGCACTATTGCCTAGCAAAACTGGATCAACAGCTTCATTAGATTGAGCTGCTAACTCAATTGGAGCCGATCAATTATTCTTTTACTATAAGTGTTTGACCCTCTTGGCTATGGCACCGGAAATTTTAGCTCTAACTCCAGACATAGCTAAAAATATAAAATAAGAAGAGAAGTTAAGATAACTCACTGGGTAGCTGAGGATGGGATAATATTCGAAGCCATCATCTGACTCCAGGGCATAGTCTATCACCTTATTCCTATGAGCTAGGGCATAGGAAATTTTACCAAAGTCCAAACCCTCTCATTAACCACTCAAACAACCTGACCTGGACATCCAGATCGTTTTTAGGGATGGAAAAGGAAGGCGATATTTTGAACGACCATTAAGTCAGGAAGGTGGGAAACCCCTCTTGCAACCTGATGAATATATAAAATTACTCGAAGTTCATCACCGAGTCAGATTTTCTAGAGAAAGAGTAGAATACCTTCTTGTGGGAGAAATGTAAGTAGTCCTCACCTTTGTTCAGCTTGTAGGATGCCTCCCGCTTGAAGAAATTAGCATCAAAGCTAAGCCTTAGGTCTATAAAATTTTTATAATGACTGGCAAGGTCACCCCAAGTATTTGGGTGTATTTGAGCCGGGCATATATTCTAATGGTTCAGCAGGTCACAGATCCTCGGGGGTAGTGGGTAGAGGAATCCTGACCAAATCTGCTCTAAAGAGATACTAAGCCACCCGATAGGCGGCTTATGAATGCGCTGATCTGCAGACAGAAGCATGATTCTACACCTTATCATCCAAGGGAAGGTTGCCATTTCGAACTCAATGTCCACCGGGTGGACAATGGAAATCATGTCCTCTATCCTAGGGGTCATCTTTTTCGGCTTAGGGGTCCTTCCTCAGTCGGTTCCCCAACAATGACTTTTTCCTTCCACTAACCTTTGGGGACCGAAATACTGGTGCCTTATTGGGTCAACTGCTGAATCTCTTGCTCTTTTTCATCCATAGCCCAAGCCGAGTCAGACGAATTTATTTACGAACTTGAGGACGCCTCATGGGATCCCCTCCTCTCATTATCCACACTCCTTCCTACCCGGTCCATACTCCTGGTTGTTCTTTTAACCTAATGTTAGAACGAAGGTTAGTTTGGTCGATACTAATGTAGCACCTTGACACCGAGTTAGGAAACTCGGCATAATATTCATCAAACAACCTATCAGCTGATTCAGTACTTATGAAGGTAGTAGAAGACATGGTCGCCTAGAAAATAAAGCCGCCTGGAACAAGTTAGATTTAAAGAAAATCAACCCTAAAGGATCTAATCACTTTTTCAGCCGGGACAAAACATATCGAAATCTAAAAGGTCCTATATTCATCGAAATTCATACAAGAACCCAGATTTTGGTGAGCATAAAAACACTTAAATTCTGGCATATGTGAGACAATAGAATCAAAGACAGGATACCCTCATCTCATACTTCAAGCACATTTTAATGAAGGGAGGAAAACCAAAACCACAACACAGTAAAAGAATACTAGCATTTGCAAAAGATGAATAGTAGTTCGAGGAAATACATCATTCAAAAAACACTTAATAAATCAAAAGCAAGAAAAGTAGTGACGTGCTTACTTGTTGAGCAAATGTGGAAGGAAAGGTGGCCAAAACTAAAAGCTCGCTAAAATTGAAGTAAACTCTCCAAGAATTGCCGGAGAAAAATTTTACAGAAGAGGAAAAGTAGGAAAATGAGCTCGTTTTACATTTAAGTAGGGGAGAACAAGAAAATGAAGAGTCTCTCATCATTGCTATTCGCCACGTGGCTATCATTCACAGGCGGGTTCAAACTTCAAAAAACTTTGGACTACCGCTAAAGGATTCGAAAGGACTTGAGCTTCTCAAGGAAGCTTCGAGAATGCTTTGGATACAACTAGCCACGTACCCCTAAACATAGGCCACTCAGAATTTAAGCCAATTCGTGCCGCCAGAAGCCCTAAATAACTTCTCACACTTGTGGGGGGGCTTCTGATAACTTACTATATATAATTCGCTCATCTTGTCCTAGAGACCAGGTCAACAATGAGTTGTATGGCTCATTTCACTATCAAGGTTAGGAAAACTTGACCCATAAAGCCGAATGGATCTCACACTAGCCGAAGAGCATACAAAATCGGAGGCCATGAAAAGCCTTGACTAGACATAAGCTTGAGATGGTTCATGAATAGCTCGAAGGCATCTCCGTGGCCTACAAGTAAGAAGATTCAAGGTCTGACTCTAGTCCCTATATTATCTCCTTTGACCTTATCTGAATCAACTTGGAGTTCAAGGATCAGATAAGTGCAAAGAGTTCCAAGCTTATCTTAATTTGGACTCTATATTCCACTGGGAATAGGGAGCTCCTGTGCCTATAAATAGGCCCCTAAGTCAGTTCAACAGGTATCTCAACATTCTCATACTTACTTTCACTATATTCCTTAGAATTCTTTATTGGCTTAGGCATGGAGGGTCCCCCATGAGGTATCACCGATCACCCCCAAGTTTATGGGTTATTTTGCAGGAATTCATTCATAAATTCAAGATAGTTCGTAACAATTCAATTCTGAAATATCGGATCCAGGTACGATTTTTTCAGGTTATAGCCATTACTAGTTATAGTGTTAATTATAGTTATATTTATAGCCATTGATAGCCATTATATAAGTTCTCTTCTACTTCCTTCTGCAATTGTATCACATATATACCCGACATATAACAAACTTGTATCACATATATATCAGACATATGACACAATTGTATCACATATATATCAGATATATAACATACTTGTTTCTCTCTCTCTCTCTCTCTCTCTCACACACACACACACACATATACACACACACACACACACACACACACACACATAACACATATATATCAAACATATAATAGACTTGTATCACATATTGTTGGTCCTTATCAAGGGGTGATATAAGAGTCAGACTACTTTTTCAATTTAATTTGAAATAATAGACTTTTCTTAATCAAGTGAATTTATCTTTTATAATTGATTCAAAGTCTATGAATGCTGAGTTTTTTGTAATAGTCATTTACTTCTAGCAAAATATAGATGATGTTAAAAGTATAAAAGTAAATAGAGGTAGTGTAAAGTAAACACAGATGTGAGCACGAGATTTTTCGGTCTATCTCACAGAATGATGATGAAAGCTATTTCAAACCTTACCTTGGCAAGTGTTCATACTTCTTGGATTGACAACGGGGTTGGAAAAAGCCTTTGTGATGTTTTCAAACTTAAACCGTGCTTCAAAATCACTTAACTAACAAAATTCAGCATAATCTAAGTCAACCTCCCCTATGGCGGTGCTTCCAGCACCGCTACAGGGGGAGTGGAGACTAGGGGTGCTAACAAGCCAAGAGGCTCACAAACAGTTCAAAATTCGGCTTAGTCAAAGCTCGGTCAAAGTTTGACTCAATAGAGCTTGACTCGAGATATTAATAAGCCAAGCCAAGCCTTCTAAGGTTCTACTAGAAAGCTCGCAAACATGTTCATATAATTTTGTAGGTAATAAATTAGTGAAAAACAATTTAATTATTTTTAGAAATAATATTGCAATTATGGAGATGTTACATGTAGTTATATGTATTGATGTCCATAACCTACACAATCAATTGTGTAACACAAGTCTCTACATCTTCTTGTAATAGTCTATAAACATAGACTTGTTGTTCATAATTCATACAAGAGGAATATTGATATAATACTTGCATCCTCTCTAGCTCTCAAATATTCTATTTCCTATAGTTTGTGTTCTTCCATACCATTATATTTCTAACACATTACTAGCACCGCTATAGGGGGAGTGGAAACTAGGGGTGCTAACAAGCCCAGTGGCTCGCATACAGTTCGAGATTCGGGCTTCGGTTTTATTCGATATGAGGAAAAATATATACGGTGATGGATATCAAGAAGACGCCTAAATTTTGATCTATGGGGAAGTTTACTTTTGTTTAAAATTTTATTATAATTGTTAATTTTAATATTATTATGATTTCTTGATGATAACTTTATTCATTCTCTTTGATACTTTTGTTGATAGAATTTATACACATAAGGAACGATGTATCAACAATGATTCGAAATTTTCCTAGCCCGATTCATCCATACATATGACCTACCCATCTGAAATCATCAAGCAATTTTTAGAGTTTTGATTATTGGATCATCAATGAGAATTTCTGAGGAATTTCCCTCTAAACTATGATATAAGGGATTAAGAAACATGTTTGTATAATACTTGTTATTGTCGACTATAAAAGATCCTGAAGAACTTTATGGTAAAAGTGCTTCAAATGAGACGCATCACCATTTGAAAGTATTAAACTTGCTAGCCATTTTCTACTAGAAGTGGAAAAATTAAAACTAATGAACAATTTTCATGTGAAGTGAAAAATAAAATTGTTGAGCAATTTCCTCGAAGTGAAAATCAAAATTGATGTGCAATTTCACCCGAAGTGAAATTAAAATTGATGAATAATTTTTCCCCCGAAGTGGAAAAGTAAAATTGATGTATAATTATCCCCCGAAGTGGAAAATAAAATTGAGGCCTAATATAACCACCAGAAGATGAAAATCGAATTGATATGTTCGATCGAATGGAATGAAAATTTTCCAATATTAATTGACGTCAAGGCAAATAAAGCCATTTTATATATTTAAAAATGTCAAATATTATTTTAATGTTACCACAATATTGGGTAACACAAGGCTCTAGAAGAGTCGATATATATGTAATAAGGGGAGGCACATTTTGTAAATGCTCCAAAAGAGCCAGAATCAATGTACCAAGGGGATAAAATTTGTTCAATGCTCCAGTAGAGCTAGTCTTAAGGTACTAAAAAAACTGTTGAATGATTCGGAAGAGCAAATATTATGGGGATAAACAAATTATTAAATGGTTTGGAAGAGCCAATGTTAATCTACCAATGAGACTATTATTATGAATAATGCACTGTATTCTACAATTTCTCACATATTTTTATTGAGTTTCAGAAACATTCGCAGAAAAGAATATTATTGAAATGTGAGTGAAGACTGTAAAGAATGTCTTCATGGTACATATATTTTCTGATCAGTTTTACTATAAACGAAAAGTTTATAGATTTAGATGCTTAGCTAAAATTTGGCACTATCGACTAGGCATTCCTGGTCCGATAATGATGAGAAAAATAATGGATAATGCACATGGGCATCCATTGAAGAACCTGAAGTTTCTTCAAAATAATGAATAATTTTGTGCTGCTCGTTCGTAAGGAAAATTAATTATAAAACCTTTCAGAAGTTAGGTTGGAATTGAGTCTCCAACATTTTTGGAATGCATACATATGATATATGTGGACCAATTCATCCCAAAAAAACCATTTAGTCATTGATATAAGTACACTTCTTGAAGAAGTGCAATCACCTAAAGTTGATGCTTTAACTAAATTGGCACATGCATGTTTTTCTACGTCAATTAAGATTAAAAAAAAGGTTTGAACATCTTGTAGTATATATTTAGACTCAAAATGATATGATAGAATCATATTTCAAATGTCTGCAATATTTGATTGATATGCGAACAAATATTCATGCTTTAATATGAGAATATGCAAAATTACAAACACAACAACTTTATTTGGTTGAGACCAACAAGCTATGATGATTATTTTTCCCCTACAGTTAGATTTGTTCACAAGCCTATTACTTCTCATCCAAGAGTTTTTGTTATGCAGTTTATGTACATATAACAACAGAATAAAATGGGTCCTTCAAGGAGATTATTATTTTATATTTGATATGAATCTCCATGAATGATTAATTGAGCCTTTATAAAGCTATATGCTTTTTACAATGATTGCAAATTTTATTTTGATGAAAGCATTTTCCCAAAATTAGGAGGAGAAAGTAAAAAGGCAATTTTGGAAAAGACAAATTTGTCTAATGCTACATCATTAATTTATATGGCTCTTGTAATGGAATGCAAAATGAAATTTCTGAAGAATAATTTAGAGTAGCACTATAACACGCCTGAAGCGTGGATGAACAATTGGTTTAAAGGATAAAAATCCTTGAAAAAGAAAAATTCTCGAGTATAAAGATAATTCCATTGAGCATATATGTACTAATACACTTCCTGCAGAAGTAATAGCACTTAAAGTGCGAACACTGAAGTTGTTCAAAATGCGGATATTCAAATAAATTATATTAGTAATGAGTATAGATAGAATATAGATAAAACGGTTATATACCATATTTTTTCTATAATACGAAAGTATACATATTGTTTGCATAATCCTTTCTATCTTTCTCATACTATATTTTCTATAATTTATGTGCTTGCTTATCTGTATTATATTATTCTCTTGAGGAAGTTGTAATAACTTTTCATGTCTTTTTGATAGTGAAAGAAAAAAGTAGATATATGCACGTGATGAATGTTCTTACAACATACCTAATGATGTTTACTTGAAATTTTTTTTTCAAGGACTAAAATTGCAGGAAAATATGGCAAATGAGAATTTTATTTCATACAGTTGAAAAGATCTATGCATGGATTAAGACAATTTGGACACATGTGATAAATCAATAGTCAAACAAGATTTGAATACATTTTATGAAAATATTGACGCATGCATTACTCATTTGAAAGAATTACTACATTAAAGGAGACAAAATGTAGAATGGTGTAATCAGTATTCAATAAATATGATCCTGCAACAATTTAATAGATATGTTTGCCAACGCTTTGCATTTGACGACTTTCAAGAATTTGTTTTACAGTATTGGAATGCGTCATCGAGAAGATCTTTAATATTCTTGCGAACATGGGGACCAAACACTGTACGCTTTTTCCCTTATCAAAGGCTTTTTCCCATTGGGTTTCCTTGGTAAGGCTTTTAATGAGGCAGTGTCCCATTCGCAAATATGGACATCAAAGGGGGAGTGTTAGAAATAATATTGCAATTATGGAGATGTTACATGTCATTCTTGAGATGTTACATACAGTTATATGTATTGATGTCCATAACCTACACAATTAATTGTGTAACTCAAGTCTCTACATCTTCTTGTAATAGTCTATAAACATAGACTTGTTGTTCATAATTCATACAAGAGGAATGTTGATATAATACTTGCATCCTCTCTAGCTCTTAAATATTCTATTTCCTATATTTGTGTTCTCCCATACCGTTATATTTCTAACACATTACCAGCACTGCTACAGGGGGAGTGGAGACTAGGGGTGTTAACAAGCCCAGTGGCTCGCAAACAGTTTGATATTCGGGCTTCAGTTTTATTCGATATGAAGAAAAATATATATGGTGATGGATATCAAGAAGACGCCTAAATTTTGATCTATGGGGAAGTTTACTTTTGTTTAAAATTTATTATAATTGTTAATTTTAATATTATTATGATTTCTTCATGATAACTTTATTCATTCTCTTTGATACTTTTGTTCATAGAATTTATACACATAAGGAATGATGTTTCAACAATGATTCGGAATTTTCCTAGCCCGATTCATCCAAACATATGACCTACCCATCTAAAATCATCAAGCAATTTTCAGAGTTTTGATTATTGGATCATCAATGAGAATTTCTGAGGAATTTCCCTCTAAACTATGATATAAGGGATTAAGAAACATGTTTGTATAATACTTGTTATTGTCGACTATAAAAGATCCTGAAGATCTTTATGGTAAAAGTGCTTCAAATGAGACGCATCACCATTTGAAAGTATTAAACTTGCTAGCCATTTTCTACTAGAAGTGGAAAAATTAAAACTAATGAACAATTTTCATGTGAAGTGAAAAATAAAATTGTTGAGCAATTTCCTCGAAGTGAAAATCAAAATTGATGTGCAATTTCACCCGAAGTGAAATTAAAATTGATGAATAATTTTTCCCCCGAAGTGGAAAAGTAAAATTGATGTATAATTTTCCCCCGAAGTGGTAAATAAATTGAGGCCTAATATAACCACTAGAAGAGGAAAATCGAATTGATATGTTCGATCGAATGGAATGAAAATTTTCCAATATTAGTTGACGTCAAGGCGAATAAAGCCATCTTATATATTTAAAAATATCAAATATTATTTTAATGTTACCACAATATTGGGTAACACAAGGCTCTAGAAGAGTCGATATATATATGTAATAAGGGGAAACACATTTTGTAAATGCTCCAAAAGAGCCAGAATCAATGTACCAAGGGGATAAAATTTGTTCAATGGTCCAGAAGAGCTAGTCTTAAGGTACTAAAAAAACTGTTGAATGCTCCGGAAGAGCTAATATTATGGGATAAACAAATTATTAAATGGTCCGGAAGAGCCAATGTTAATCTACCAATGAGATGTTTATTATGAATAATGCATTATATTCTGCAATTTCTCACATATTTTATTGAGTTTCAGAAACATTCGCAGAAAAGAATATTATTGAAAATGTGAGTGAATGCATTAAAGAATGTCTTCATGGTACATATATTTTCTGATCCGTTTTACTATAAACCAGAAGTTTATAGATTTATATGCTTAACTAAAATTTGGCACTATCGACTAGGCATTCCTGGTCCGATAATGATGAGAAAAATAATGGATAATGCATATGGGCATCCATTGAAGTGTTGGGAACTGACAGTTAGATTGAACATGCATAAGAGGCATGGCGGAAATTCAAAATTTTTTCCCTGTCCCCAGGAACTCCTATTAGTTGCACATAAATTAAATAAAGCCTTAACTAAATAATTCTCTACCTAAGTTAGCATGCTAAAGGACAAGGCATACCATAATTCTATATTACATCGTAGCATATTTATTTTACACTAAGCATGTTATAACTCTAAGTTATAACCTAAGTATAAAATAAACTAAGCATGCAAAAATAACCTAAGCATAATTATTAAGTCTAAAAACACTTAAAGAAAAAGACTTAATAATTAAAGGAGAAAGAAAAAAACTTACCAGTTGAAGCGTGCTTTTGCAGAACCTTCTTGCACAAGCCTCCAATCGTAGGATAGCCTCTATCAGTATCCGCATGAACCCTACCAACCAAAACCTCCCCAGGAGGAAGAACTAAGAAGCCTCGAGTAGTTGCTAGACAACTCTAGAAGCCTCACCCAAAAATATAGACTAGCGGCGCCCAAAAAAATTTAGGCTCCACAAAAATAATTTGCTCAATTACCTGAGAGATAAATTATCTCACTTAGGATTCATGGTTTGAGCTAGGTACAATTTGAAAGGAAAGCAGACAGCCTATATATAGGCTTGGGGGAGCAAAAATGCTCCCGCTGTGGGCGATGTACTCCCATCCCACCATATATATACATGCAGCATGCATGGCACGCTACATGTGCCCTTTTCGTGGGCTGCCTGTGTACTCCGCCCAATCGAACTATGAACAAAATATTTCATACTTTTCAATTTTAACTTGTCAATGCAAAATCCCCTTTAAATCCTATCAAATAAATTTTTATTTTACTCTAATAAATTAGTTACCAGTCAAAATAAATTTCTTGGTCCAACCAAAATTGATCTAATCAATTATAATTTATTTATGACTCTAATTAATTAGTTACCGGTCAAAATAAATTCCTTGGTCTATTCAAAATTGATCTAATCAATTTTAACCAATCAAATAATAATCTAATTATTATTTATGTTATATTTTTGTAATAGAATAAATCTATTAGTTCTTTACTTATTCTGATGAAGGTCCAATGTGTGTGATCTTATAGGATTTCGAAGTATTGAGCTGTTAAGGCTTAACCAACCCTTGTTCTAATGGAACCATTGGCTCAATATTCTAGACCATGAATAGAACTCAATTACCTTAAATGACTGTAGTACGCCTCTAGCAAGGCTCTACCATCCCCTATTACTCGGAATGTCATTTATGCTTATGACTTAATCCCGGTTGAGGCAACAGTTGTCCAGTGCGATAAATTCCTTCCATTCTTTAATATTAGTGCCATCTAGTTTATTAGGTTCGGTTAAAGTGTTAACCCACTAATAGCGAGGTTGCTCCAAGCTATCCCAGTTATTTACTTGTTACCGAAGTATATTGCCTTTTACCATAGTGTGTTTGACTAGAAACCATTTCTATCAAACACATACTCTGATCAGAGGTTTATGGCAATCATCACTTCAACAAGTGGCTAGGTACAACTCCTTAATATATCCGAAGCGATGGATTCTTTCCGACTACTCAGCCTACCAACGTGCTATCATCACTATACCCGTAATCACCCGTAGCACCCTAAATTAATGAGTGTATAGTAATGACCCAAAGTGTAGAAATAGTACCATACAAGGTAGTCAGCATCTCAAGTATGAGGACATTTGCAAAGCTTATTGAATGAATATAAACACTAACACATTGATATATATACCAAGTGTTTATCTTGCTTCGGTCTCCAATATATCTCCTAGATATATCCATGTGTCAAACTTAAGGCACCACCTTCAGTCTTTAGGAGATTAACTGCTTGGACCCTTTCCAAGAAAGTTAACCACATGCCAGTCTTTCCGTTTCATCACTATCCTTTCTTGATGAAACTATGACTAGGGATAGTTTAGATATAATCATAATTGCACATGAAGTAGGTTCCACCAAATATAGTCCAACTATAATTTCTCTAACTTCATGCTATGATATGTCAAGGACTTTTGCATACCTCAATGAATATATTACATAATTAAGATATATCGCCCTAATTACCTTAAGGGCATACATCATGTCCAACAAACTCCCACTTGCACGAAGGCTAATTAGCCATATGTTTTAATCCATATGCTTTAACATGCTAGTCATGTTTGACTTGAGTCAATGGCTTTGTCACACCATCTGCAAGGTTCTGATCCGTAGGTACATATTCTACTCTTATTATCATAGAATCAACAATCTCCCTGATTATATGATACTTTCTGGATACATATCTATTTTTCTGATGAGACCGTGGTTCTTTTGCCTAAGCTATGGCACCATTGTTATCATAATATAAAGTAATTGGATCAACAACCACAAGCACCACACCGAGATCACTAATAAATCCCTTTAACCAGACAGCTTCTTTTGCTGCATCGCATGCAGCAATGTATTCAGATTTCGTGGTTGAATCAGTAGTAGTTTCTTGCTTAGAAGCCTTCCAGCATACCGCTCCTCAATTTAACACATATACAAAACCTGACTGAGACTTAAAGTCATCCTTGTTAGATTGAAAGCTCGCGCTAGTGTAACCTTTGATAGTGAGGTCACCTTCTCCATAAATTAAGAACTCATCCTTAGTCCTTCTCAAGTACTGAAGGATTACCTTAATGGCCATCTAGTGCTTTTCACCTGGATCTGACTGATATCTACTAATAAAGCTCAAAGCCTGAGAGACATCCGGCCTAGTACATATCATAGCATACATGATGGATCCTATCATGGATGGATATGGTATATCCTTCATGCGCATTCTTTTTTAAGCTGTCTTTGGACACTCAGCCTTAGATAGGTTAATCCCCTTTGTCATTGGGAGATAACCTTTCTTAGAATGCTCAAGGTTGAACCTATTCAACACCTTGTCTATATATGTACTTTAAGAAAGACCTAGTAGCCTCTTAGATCTATCCCTGTAGATCTTTATACCTAGTATAAATGCTGCTTCACCAACATCTTTCATGGAGAACTTTCTTGACAACCATACTTTAATGTTTTGAAGAAGAGAAATGTTGTTTCCTATTAGCAGAATATCATCAACATACAATACTAGAAAAATGACTACGGTCCTACTAACCTTTTTATAAACACAAGGATCATTTGCACTTGGGCAGAAATCCAGTTCCTGGATGCCTGCTTAAGTCTATAAATGGATCTTTATAGCTTGCATACCTTCGAGCCATTCTAAGATGTAAAACCCTTAGGTTGTGTCATATACACATTTTGGTCTAAATCTACATTCTGGAATGCTATTTTTACATCCATCTGCCAGATCTCATAATCATAATGAGCAATAATGGTGAGGAGTATCCTTATGGATTTAAGCATGGCTACTGGTGAGAAGGTTTCATCATAGTCAATACCTTCCCGTTGACTATAACTTTTTGCAACTAACCTTGCTTTATAGGTAATTACATTACTGTCCATGTCTGTCTTATTCTTGAAAACCCATTTGCACCAAATTGGTCTAACCTCGTGCGGTGCATCAACCAAATTCCAAACTTGGTTCTCGTACATGGAATCCATTTCTGATTTTATGGCCTTTTGCCATTTATCAGAATCTGAGCTTTTCATTGCCTTATCATATATCTTTGGTTCATCATCCTCCATAAAATATAGTTCCTTATCATTATTGATGGTAAACCCATATGTATCGGGACCCTTATGAACAAGACCTGATCTTCGCAATGATTGTGTTTTGATAGGTTGTTCTTGGGTCACACTGTCTTATGTATCTAGAACAAGGTCAATCAATTGATTGTCTTTTTCTTTCTCTTAAACTTCCAGTTCAATATTACTCCCACTGAATTTTGCAAGTAAGTGTTCCTTTTCCAAAAAGTGAGCATTCCGAGACACAGATACCTTTTGTGCTTCTAGTTGGTAAAACAAATATCCAACTGTTTCCTTTGGATATCCAATGAACAGACATTTGTCAGCCTTGGCATTTAGCTCATTTGATGCTATCCTCTTTACCATAATAGGACAGCCCCATGCTCTTAAGTGACTTAGAGATGGCTTTTTGTTACACCATCTTTCATAAGGTGTAAAATCAACTGATTTAGAGGGCACTTTGTTTAAGATATAAAACACGCTCTCCAGTGCATATCCCTAAAAGGATTAACTAAGAACTGTGTGGCTCATCATGGACCTGACCATATCATCATGGACCTGACCATATCTAATAAAGTCCTATTCCTCCTTTTTGACACTCCATATTATGTTAGGGTTTATAAGGAGGGGTCCACTGGGGAACTACCCCATTTTCCTTTAGATAATCCTAAAACTCCTCACTTAAGTATTCTCCACCTCGATCTGATCGAAGTGTTTTAATACTTTTCTCAACCTGTTTCTCTACTTCAGCTCTAAATAGTTTGAATTTTTCAAAATTCATCAAGTATAAATAAAAGTATCATGAGTAATCATCAATAAAGGTTATAAAGTAGGAGTATACTCCTAGTGCCTAAACACTCATTGGACCACACACATCAGTGTGTATAAGTTCCAATGTACACGTGGCTCGTTCACCCTTTCCTTTAAAGGGAACTTTGTCATTTTTCCTTTAAAACAAGGTTCGCAATCACCATAAGACTCCAAGTCCATTGGGCCCAAGTCTCCACGCTTATGCAACTTGGATAAGCTATCTTTGTTTATGTGGCCTAAACAGCAATGCCATAAGTAGAAGGAATTCTCATTATCTAATTTAACTTTCTTCACATTGTTTATATTGAAAACTTCTGTTTTAGTATCAAGAATATAAATGCCACCTTTCAACATTCCATAACCATATAGATTATTATTCAAATGAATCTGACAATTATTATTCGAAAATAAAATTTCAAATCCCTCTGCTGCTAAACACAGATTAGACACAATATTCTTAGTAACACTTAGAATATAGTAACAATTATTCAAAACTAAAACAAGTCCACTTGGCAAAACAAGACTAAAGCTCCCTACGGCTAATGCAATAACTCTGGGTCCATTTCCCATGCATAGGTCCATCTCCCCTTTTGCAAGTTTTCTACAGTTCCTTAGTCCCTGCATAGAAGTACAGATATGAGAACCACAACCAGTATATAATACCCAAGTGGATTCTCACAAAAAAGTAGCAAAGTTTTCAATTACAAAAATACCTGAAGTAGATGCCTCTGTAGGATTATTCTTCAAATGCTTAGAAGAAGGAGCTTTACAATCCCTTTTCCAGTGTCCTGGTTTCCCACATAGGAAGCAGCCATACTTAGATGCCTTCTTTTCATTGTTCCTCTTACGGATTCTTTTCTTAGCACTCTGTGCCTACTTCTTCTTCTTAGAAGCCTTGCCTTTCTCAACCAACAATAGAGGTTTCTGATCCTTTTTGATATGAGGTTCTACAATTTTTAGCATGTTGATTAATTTAGGGATAGTAGAATTTATCCTATTTATGTAATAGTTAGTCACGAAGCCTGAGTAACTATCTGTCAAGGACATCAACACAAGGTCAATGCTCAAGTCATGATTCGTCTCAAATCCTAATCGATTTAGTTTCTCAAGGTATCCCAAGAGTTTTAGTACATGCTGAGAGGTAGAGGTGCCAGCTTGTATCTTGGTCCCGAAAAGGAGGTTGGAGGTCTCGTACCTCTCTGTCCTCTCCCTCTCCGAAAGAGTTCTTCAAGATGGAGAACCGTATCCTCCAATGGCATGTTCTCATGCTGTTTCTGAAGCTCAGGATTCATAGACTCCAACATAATACACATGGCAGTCTCACGATCTTTCCTATGCTTCAACCAGGCATCATGCTCCACATGATCCTCAACATTAGGTTCTATAGGGAATATTTCAGTTAGGACTTAGGCAATTCCCGCGGATCTGAGAACTATTCTCATGGCTCGGAACTAATTAGAGAAGTTCGAGCCATTCAATTTGGTGTCAAGTAACATACAGAGATTAAAATTGGAAGCCATTTTCAACCTAAGATATAAGAAAAGAAAAGTGTTTATTAGTTTAAGTACATGTATTTAATGTGAGGACTTTTATTTAAATACATTTTCCTACTATTTTCTTTGAAATTTTCAATACTCCATTCTATTGAATTTGTGAATTTAAGCCCAGCTAAATTTTCTAGTAGGTAGCATCTATAACTAGTCTATTACAACCCCAATTTTATGAGTAAAGTCATAATAGTAAGTCATAGTTGGAATCCCATTCCATTTGCATCGCATGCAATTGCTAATTCATTCAAGTTCCCTAATCCCAAGGGACATGTGCTCTTGTATTAGTTTCTCCTTGAATATGTCTTAGATCTGGGCCTAGCCCCCAATTTTATGGTGGAATACCCCAGCTCTGTTAAGGCAGACCCTATCCCAAACTTTATACCAAATCAATGTTGACTAGAAGGAACGCTTTATGTAGCACTTTGATAGCCCAAATAGACCGTATTATAAATTTGAGTAAGGAAGACTACAACTTGCCTTAATATATTTACTTTGGAATTTTATTAGTGTTAAAAGTCTCACCCAATCTAGGATTTTATCAGATGGACAAAATCATAATAACTTGTATTAATTTAGGGAATTTTAGAATTAATTTATAAGGTCTAACCTTAGGTGGGTTCAGCTCTTTATTATAATTATTCCATCAACCTAGATTATATGCAAAATAATTAACACTTTTATTTGTTATATTAGTATTGCATTTCCTTTAAGCTTTCATTCAATAAATTTAATTTTTTACTATGTTATAGAAATATTTATAACCACCATCTTATATACTAGAAATAAATTAGTTCATATTAATCCCCCGGTTGGTCAATTCAAATTGCACCGATATAGGTTCCCAGGTAGGAGAGGTGACCTATGAGGAGTAGACACCAAGTCCAATCCTTAGCCAGAACAAATACGGGCACAAACTTGAAGACCAATAGATTCTCTTGAACTAATAAATTTCATTCTTCCAATTCTTGTAAATTGGGAGCATCTATAACCTACGTAATTTAAATAAATTATTGACACTGGTATAATTTGAGTAAGTTGAGCAGGCTTATTCAAAATTATTCATAACCATTTTCTAACCTTGAAATGAAAGGCATAAGTTTATATATATATTGTTCCAAACAATTAAATAAACAAATCATTTCATTTAGAAAATAATATTTAGTTTGCTTCTAACTTAATTATGCACTAAATAGGCAGACTCTGATTCCACTGTTGGGAACTGATAGTAAAATTGAACATGCATAAGAGGCAAGACGGAAATTCAAAATTTTGTCCCTGTCCCCAGGAACTCCTATTAGTTGCATATAAATTCAATAAAGCCTTAACTAAATAATTCTCTACCTAGGTTAGCATTCTAAAGGACTAGGCATACCATAATTCTAAATTATATCCTAGCATATTTATTTTATACTAAGCATGTTATAACTCTAAGTTATAACCTAAGCATAAAATAAACTAAGCATGCAAAAATAACCTAAGCATAATTATTAAGTCTAAAAACACTTAAAGAAAAAGACTTAATAATTAAAAGAGAAAGACAAAGAACTTACCAGTTGAGGCGTGCTTTTGCAGAACCTTCTTGCACAAGCCTCCAATCGTAGGATAGCCTCTATCAGTATCCACACGAACACCACCAACCAAAACCTCCCCAGAAGGAAGAACTAAGAAGCCTCGAGTAGTTGCTAGACCACTCTAGAAGCCTCACCCAAAAATATAAACTAGCGGTGTACCCGAGAGATTAATTATCTCGCTTAGGATTTATGCTTTGAGCTTCGTACAATTAGAAAGGAAAGGAGACAACTTATATATAGGCTTGGGGGAGCAAAAATGCTCCCCCTGTGGGTGATGTGGGATACTTCCATCCCACCATATATATACATGCAGCGTGCATGGCACGCTACATGTGCCCTTTTCATGGGCTGCCTTTGTGTAACCCATGAACAAGGGTTGCCGGTGTACTCCGCCCAACCGAACTATGTACAAAATATTTCATACTTTTCAGTTTTAACTCGCCAATGCAAAATCTCCTTTAAATCCTTTCAAATAAATTTTTATTTTTGACTTTAATAAATTAGTTACCAGTCAAAATAAATTTCTTGGTCCAACCAAAATTGATCTAATCAATTAAAATTTATTTATGACTCTAATTAATTAGTTACCAGTCATTCCTTATTCTATCCAAAATTGATCTAATCAATTTTAACCAATCAAATAATAATCCAATTATTATTTATGTTATATTTTTGTAATAGAATAAATCTATTAGTTCTTTACTTAGTCCGATGAAGGTCCAATGTGTGTGACCTTATAGGATTCCGAAGTATTGAGCTGCTAAGGCTTAACCAACCCTTGTTCTAATGGAACCATTGGCTCAATATTCTAGACCATGAATAGAACTCGATTACCTCAAACGACTGTAGTATACCTCTAGCAAGGGTCTACCATCCACCATTACTCGGAATGTCATTTATGCTTATGACTTAATCCCAGTTAATGCAATAGTTATCCAGTGCGATAGATTCCTTCCATTCTTTAATATTAGTACCATCTGGTTTATTGGGTTTGGTTAAAGTGTTAACCCACTAATAGCGAGGTTGCTCCAAGCTATCCCAGTTATTTACTTGTTACCGAAGTATATTGCCTTTTACCATAGTGTGTTTGACTAGAAATCATTTCTATCAAACATATACTCTGATCAGAGGTTTATGGCAATCATCACTTCAATAAATGGCCAGGTACAAATCCTTAATATATCTGGAGCAATGGATTCTTTTGACTACTCAGCCTACCAACATGCTATCATCACTATACCCATAATCATCGATAGCACCCTAAATTATTGAGTGTATAGTAATGACCCAAAGTATAGCAATAGTACCACATAAGGTAGCTAGCATCTCAAGTATGAGGACATTCACAAAGCTTATTCCATGAAGATAAACAATGACACATTGATATATATACCAAGTGTTTATCTTGCTGCGGTCTCCAATATATCTCCCAGGTATATCCATGTGCCAAACTTAAGGCACCACCTTCAGTCTTTAGGAGATTAACTGCTTGGACCCTTTCCAAGAAAGTTGACCACATGCTAGTCTTTCCTTTCATCAATATCCACTCTTGATGAAACTATGACTAGGGATAGTTTAGACATAATCATAATTGCACATGAAGCAGGTTCCACCAAATATAGTCCAACTATAATTTCTCCGACTTCATGCTATGATATACCATGGACTTTTGCATACATCAATGAATATATATTTAACCAGCTTTAATATATATATACACGCATATTGATATAAACAAAAGATTAAATGCCTTTATTGATTAAACAAATTATTCGTACTATTACATAATTAAGATATATCGCCCTATACATCATATCCAACATGAAGAACCTGAAGTTTCTTCAGAATAATGAATAATTTTGTGCTGCTCGTTCGTAAGGAAAATTAATTATAAAACCTTCCAGAAGTAAGGTTAGAATTGAGTCTCCAACATTTTTGGAATGCATACATCTGATATATGTGGACCAATTCATAAAAAAAAACCATTTAGTCATTGATATAAGTACACTTCTCGAAGAAGTGCAATCACCTAAAGTTGATGCTTTAACTAAATTGGCACATGCATATTTTTCTATGTCAATTAAGATTATAAAAAGGTTTGAACATCTTATAGTATATATTCAGACTCAAAATGATATAATAGAATCATATTTCAAATGTCTGCAATATTTGATTGATATGCGAACAAATATTCATGCATTAATATGAGAATATGCAAAATTGCAAGCACAAAAACTTTATTTGTTTGAGACCAACAAGCTATGATGACTATTTTTCCCCTACAGCTAGCTTTGGTCATATGCCCACTACTTCTCATCCAAGAGTTTTTGTTATGCAGTTTATGTGCATATAATAAAGGAATAAACTGGGTCCTTTAAGGAGATTATTATTTTATATTTCATATAAATCTCCATCAATGATTAATTGAACCTTTATAAAGCTATATGCTTTTTACAATGATTGCAAATTTTATTTTGATGAAATCATTTTCCCAAAATTAGGGGGAGAAAGTAAAAAGACAAATTTGTCTAATGCTTCATCGTTAATTTATATGGCTCTTATAATAGAATACAAAATGAAATTTCTGAAGAATAATTTAGAATAGCGTTATAACACGCCTGAAGCGTGGATGACCAATTGGTTTAAAAGATAAAAATCCTTGGAAAAGAAAAATTCTCGAGAATAAAGATAATTCTATTGAGGATATATGTACTAACACACTTCTTGTAGAAGTAATAGCACTTGAAGTGCGAACACCTAAAGTTGTTCAAAATGTGGATATTCAAATAAATTATATTAGTATCGAGTATAGATAGAATATAGATGAAATGGTTATATACCATATTTTTTCTATAATACGAAAGTATACATATTGTTTGCATAATCCTTTCTATCTTTCTCATACTATATTTTGTATAATTTATGTGCTTGCTTATCAGTATTTTATTATTCTCTTGAGGAAGTTGTAATAACTTTTCATGTCTTTTTAACAATGAAAGAAAAAGTAGATATATGCACGTGATGAATGTTCTTACAACATACCTAATGATGTTTACTTGAAAAAAATTTTTCAAGGACTAAAATTGCAGGAAAAATATGGCAACTAAGAATTTTATTTCATACAGTTGAAAAGATCTATCCATTGATTAAGACAATTTGGACACATGTGATATATCAATAGTCATAGAAGATTTGAAGACAATTTATGAAAATATTGACGCATGCATTACTCATTTGAAAGAATTACTACATTAAAGGAGACAAAATGAAGAATGGTGTAATCAGTATTCAATAAATATGATCCTGCAACAATTTAGTAGATATGTTCACCAAGGCTTTGCATTCGACGACTTTCAAGAATTTGTTTTACAGTATTGGAATGTGTCATCTAGAAGATCTTTAATATTCTTGCGAATAGGGGGAGCAAACACTGTACTCTTTTTCCCTTATCAAAGGTTTTTTCCTGTAGGGTTTCCTTGGTTAGGTTTTTGATGAGGCAGTGTCCCATTCGCAATTATGGACATCAAAGGGGGAGTGTTAGAAATAATATTGCATTATGGAGATGTTACATGTAATTATTGAGATGTTACATGTAGTTATATGTATTGATATCCATAACCTACACAATCAATTGTGTAACTCAAGTCTCTACATCTTCTTGTAATAGTCTATAAACATAGACTTATTGTTCATAATTCATAGAAGAGGAATATTGATATAATACTTGCATCGTCTCTAGCTCTCAAATATTCTATTTCCTATAGTTTGTGTTCTTCCATACCATTATATTTCTCACAATTATAAATGATTGTTGAGTAATAATTATTCATTTATCATAATTATTCGTAAAATGATGATTTAAAATAACTTGATACTTCTTTGCAAGAGGGGTGAAGAATATGGAATTGCATAGGATAGAACATAGAAAGTGACGAAATGAGAGTGATTACGGATCATGGTAAAAATATTATGATGTTAGTTTAAATTTTTTAAAATCATGTATTTCTTTAAGCGCGAATAAATTGTGTCATTTTTTCAAAAATGTATTTTTCGACATTGTTTTTAAAAAAGTGTAACAAAATGTCTTGTTGCAGATGCAATAAGTGGAAACACTTAGGTGCAACACTTTTATTTTGTGTTGCAATAGTGCATATATGCTAGGGCACTTTTAGGCTCGCGAGCTCACAAACTTGAGCCGAGCTTTTCACGAGCCCGAGCAGAGCCTGAGCAAATATGTTTGCATGCTGAGCCAAGCCCTACACTATTTGATCTCGGTTCGACACTTTAACACCCCTAGTAGAGACGCCGCAACCCTGCTTCGGTGATGCCGCCCCTCTTGCTCCGGCGGTGCCATCATGTCGGTTTCTCACTTATCCAAATCCTGGAATTTTCTTTCTCTCTTGTACATGCAATCATATGACGCAAAATTTTATGGAAATTTCCATGTGAGGCGGCGTGTGACCACTAGAGAAGGTATAAAAAGCCAAGAATTAGGGTTTGTGAGAGATCTTTTCTCTAATTTTTGAAAATTCTAGAGCAAAAACTAGAGAGACTAAGAACTAGAGCGAGAAAGTGATAGGAAAGCAAAGAAATCATCCTAATCCGATTTCTTCAGTTGTTCTTTCATTTGATCTCATAGATTAATGATTAAAATCAAGTACAAATCATAGGGAAAATGGTTTAAATAGGATTTAGAGACTTAATCCTCTTAAATACCACCTAAATCAACTAATAAGGCATTCCAAAGGGGTTTATTTGAGTCTTGAAGAGTGGATTCACGGCCTAAAGGTAAAGCTTCCGAGTTTCCTTGTTCATTTTTGTGCTTTTCTTCTTTATTTGGTTGCTTTTTTCGTGTTTTGGGGCCTTTTGCCCATTTTTCTCTTATTGGTGTTGCTGTCAACTGTGAAAATTGCTAGCAAGGCTATATAGTTATGGTGGCACTACTACTACTGCACTATGGGAGCACCGATGCTACTCTAGCGGCATCGTCAGAGCTACTCTACCAGTGCCAAGTAGCTACAGCCTTCTGCCTTTTTCATAGTTTTCCATTCTTTTCTTCTTAGATTTGTAATAACGGGACCATTTTGACATTTTAAACCCAACACCACTACATTAGTGGCGGTATCGATTTAAAACTCTAGTGGTGTAGCTATTACGAGGACAATAACACCATTTTCTCTCCCCTTTCTTCTTCGGTTGCTTCCACACCACCGAAAAGGGCGACCCCACTACCCTATGATCCTGCGGTACTGCCATACTAGTGGTGTTGCCCCCTCCCTTGTGGTGTGTCCATTTTCTCCTTGGAACAAAATTTTCCCGACATCACTACTCTTGCTCAGGCGGTGCCACTACTCAAATAGTAGCCTTGCCGGCCAACAGTAGTGGTGCCGGGAAAATTTTAGCCTTAGATCTTTATTTCTCGGGTTTTAGTGATTATACCCCACTGATGAAGGGTCTATACCTTTTGAAATCAGCCACAACCTTTACCATGTGGCATTTTCATTAATTAAAATAAAGAAATCAGGTCTAAAATATGAATTGTTTCTAAGAAAAATGCATTTTAAATCATTTTCTTTGATTACAAATTCCACACTAACTCGAGTCTTGCTTTGAACACTAACCAAGCATGTTAATGGTGATATATCTCATTATGTGCCTTATTTGTGCTAATCCTTGTGGTTTCAGGTAGATTAAGTTAGATAGATGTATGCTTAGGTTCCTTCGGGTATTTTCTTTTCCATTTATTAGGCAAATGTATAGGATTTGATAATTGTGCAATAATTTTAATTTCAGCATTTTATTTATTGGATGACTATAATAATTTTACTTTTCTACTTTTGAATGATCGCTGTGTGATGAATGAGCTATATAAACTGAAAACTACTAATTAGGAAAAGGAACAAAATCACATAAGAAAGATCGATACTTTGGCTTAAAATGCAAATGATTTTATTTGGCCTAACGAACAGTAGATAACATCATCCAAGCTTAGAATCTCTATTTAAGCTACATTCTACCACTCGGTGGGAAAATCATAGCCTAAATTTCTTAATTGAGCTGAACCGGGTAGCGACGCTATCTTAAAGTATGGGATTTTGATCTCGTCTCCTTTAATATAAAATATGGACTCTAAATCGACTTTAACAGCACTTAATAAATATTTTCCTAACATCTAAAATTAAGAGGATCCGTCTCTCGGCTCACTTCACCCCGTTAATTAGAACGTCGTCCGCTCACAGTGGTGACCTTGTGGGGATTTGTCCTTTTTACTTAAAATTTGAAGTTTTTAAACTTTTCAAAATTGTTAAAGGATATAATGATGTATTAAAATCATTATCCAAATCAAAACTTTTTTCTTTCTTATGTCTTTTTGATCATACGCGATTAGTTACAACACTACGGTAGGGTGCCCCATTTAGCCGTGAAGCTCACGGAAGTATCACTCATGCCCTACTAGGAATTGACGATGCCTAGTTAGTGGATCACTCATTGCCACAAACATATAACTCCCTTATTTGCACCTATTTGGGGAGAGGTTGAGTAAAACGTGACCAAGGTAAAAGAGAGCCTTCTACATCAACAACCCTTTTATACCAAAGCCGTTTAGGAGTACAAAAACTCGCATGGTTTAGAATTAGGTCACTACTCTTTTGCCATTTGTTGGCGTTAGAGTTACCTTTAGATTCTTTGAACGATATTTGCACGAGAGTCAAAAGGTTAGAAGAGGATTGTTTCTCGTGTGCTACGTGCTCATCCTCATGACACTCATGCATCGGCTTTAATTTGCCATTATCTTTTTATCCATCTTACCCCTACCACTTTCTTGCTCAAGAGAGAGGTTTAAAAACATCCATGAGATGTTTTTTCGGGTTTTAATGAGTTATGCTAATTCTCTAGATGTAGTGAGGACTCCACATGTTTAATGTATGTTGAGGGATAAGCCTCACATTATACCGCACTAACCCTCTATTTTACAGCCATCCATATACCTATTCATTCATCAATTAATAGACAGGTGTACATACTCATACGATACTATTGAACCAAGCACAAGTTTGGACTGACTCAAAGGATGACTCAGTGGTGCTTAAGTTTCGATCATAATAATTAAGTTCAGTTTGGGTTAATTAAATCAATAACGAAATTAAAATAAATAGTCTATGGTTATATGGGAGTTAGTAAATTCAAGGGTAGAATTTTGAGTCTCAGTTGACCTAGGTATTTAGTTTAACTCTGAGTGTTCTGGGTTGAGTATCTATTATAGTCGTGACTAAGTAATATTCACTCAGCGCCTGATATTTAGATTTTGCTTCAGCTGTGCTTTACGATAAATTATTTCTCTAAGTTACTTATATCTGTCAAAGGTACTGACTTTACCATTTAATTTAAAAATGAGATCTTTGCTTTTAGTGTTGCTTTTTGCAGGACATTAATGAGACAAAGATAAAAAGAATTAATGCCTTGCCAAGACTCAGATTAATAAAGGAAAAGACAAAGTCTTCCAATTTCAAGCTGCAAAAAAGTCATTTACCAATTTGGGCAATTCTGTAGAATCAACAACATAGTATCACACGCTGTACAACATGTTAGGTTACTAGAAGGTGTGGCAAGAAGACATATGGCAAGTCAGCGCAAGTTCTCTCTAACGGAAGACTAGCATCAAACGACAAAGAACTCAAATTGAAGCTGTAATTTCAATCTGTCTCTAATGGATTGATTTTCTATCTCATAATGTTGGGCTTCTAACTCTTAACTGATTGATTTGAAGAAGCAACGGGTGAATAGATGAGTTGTTAATTTCAGAAGATACCAAAGCAAGTTCAATGGCTACTTTCTTAACCCATTTATGAAAAGAGCAAGAAGGCAAGCATTAGAACTTGGTGATTACACTTGAATTTCTCAGAATCTAAAACTCTGCCAATTTAAAAGCTTTAAAGAAGTTTAAGCAAGAAAGTAACTACTCAGCGAGAATCTACTTTAGAACAAGAGAGAATAGAATATATCATTGATTTATAATATCTGATTATTGTAACTTGATCAACACTTTATAAGTTAAATCCAGCTCTTGTTTAGACTCTTATTGAGTTGTTAATAGAAGAGGGTATTGTACTCAGCGGGTGAGCAATTGCAGTTTGAAGGGTACTTACTATAATTGGGGAACTTGTGAAAGGCTTCTCTACCTAGTGTAAAGGAGTTGAGATTAGTGGATTAAAGCCAAGACACTCTCTCGAGACTGTATGTAAGCATGGGTTGTCATACCAGTAAAAAAAATACTCCGTGTCCTTTACTTTGAAGTTTTTTTTCCAAAATTTCACTTAGCTAGCTGACCTACTCAGCGGAGCTCATTATTATCGTGAAAAAGTTTACTGAGTTTTTGAGTGAGTCATTAACCCCACCTCTGACTCATTTAGTGTATGCTTAGGGACCAATAAATGGTATTAGAGTAGTTCTCATTTCATAGATTTCACAATCTTGAGATAAAGACAATGGCATACGAAGGAGGAGAATCCTATGGAAGAGCCCAAGCTTATATTTTTCCAGAAGGCATGTCAGTCACCAGGCCTCCAATGTTCAATGGCAAGCATTTTACTTATTGGAAGAACAGGATGAAGAATTTCATCCAATCTCAAAGTATGCACCCTTGAATGCCTATAGTTAAATGATCATATGTACCAATTATCGTGAAGAATGGAGTAAAAGTAGATAAGTACTCTGATGAGTGGGATAGTCAAGACCTAATCAGATTAAAAGAAAATGCAGCTGCTATCAACTATCTCTATCGCACTCTTAATGCAACTGAGTTTAATTGCATTTCAGGATGTGAAACTGCTAAAGAAATGTGGAAGAAGTTAGAAGTAACTTATGAAGGTACTGACAAGGTCAACGAGTCCAAGATCAACATCCTCATGAAGAATTATGAGATGTTTTAGATGCAACCCAAGGAGAACATTTCTAACATGAATACCATATTCATGAATATTGCCAATCAGCTAAAAAGACTTGGGAAAAGCTTCACTGAGGAAGAAACTATCAAAAAGATCCTTAAAAGCTTACCTCAAGAATGGGAAGCAAAGAAGGGTGCCATTGAAGAAGCCTATAATGTAAAGACATACAAGTTTGATGAGTTGTTAGGAACTTTGCTGACTCATGAGATGCCTTTGAGGCAGTATAAAGATGAGTCTAAGAAGCACATGCATAAGGAAAGAGAGAGCTCTAGTAGAGCTGTGGTCCTTAGAGCTGATGATGAAGAAGATTCCTCTGAGGAAGAATATCCAGAGGACAGAAAGGAAGGATTAGCACTGATGACCCAAAATTTTAGAAGGTTCTTGGGAAAAGACAAGAACTTCCAAAAGTTCAGAAAGACAAGCAAGTACAAGAAGGGAGGAGATGATAGACCATGAAAGAGTTCAACAAAGAGCACAACATAGATATCAAGTGCTTTGAATGTGGTAAGAAGGGTCATATCTAGTCTAGCTGTCCCAAAGCTAAGAAGGACAAGTTCAAGAAGAAAAAGGATAAGAAGGCCCTTACTCCTACCTGGAGTGACTCTGAACATGAGTCATCATCCTCCGATGAAGAGGTACAAGTGTGAGCACTGAATTTTAACGATCCTTCTCATGAAATGATGATGAGAGCTAGATGATGCAATGTCTTACAGGTGTTGTCCATTAGAGGTGTTCCTACTATTGCAGAGTTGAGTTTGGCTGGAGTTAGGAGACCAAGTCTACCCTTAGAGATCCGTACGGGTGTTGCCTAGTGGTACGGATCCACTAGTAGACCCATACGGGTAGATTCCTTCCATACGCCTAGAATGGACCCTTACGGGTCCCCTAGGACCCGTAAAGGTGGGCCTCTACCCGTACGGGGTCCTCTTATTGTTTGATTAGGCTCTTTCGAAAGCTATCTCTTACCTTTTTTGGGAAATGGCAGGTCTTGAATGCGATTTATTACATCCAAACCTGATTTTTACCCTATAAATAGGGCCTTTTCCCTAACATTTTTACACATACAATTCATATGAAAAATATACTATAGAGAAATTATAGTAAGGTTTTAGGAATTTCTATAGGTATAGAAAAGGTATAATGGAGGTATAGGAGGTATAAAATAGGGAGAAAACCATTCCTTGAGGTTTTTTCCACATTTTATTCATTCCTAACTTCATTTATTAGGATTTAGGGGAAGTTCTATTCACACAAGTACTCGCCTAAATAGTCCTATTTCATCATCTACTTTGGCCAGACTCTCTCAACAGCAAAGGGATCGCCTCAAAGTGGATTTATGCCGTAAATGTAATGCTCCTAAGTTTCAAAGAGACTCACATCTCAGTTATTCCATTATTATTCTCTACCTCTATTATTATATCTATTCTTGTTATTATTTTGGGTCTGGTCCTAACCCATATGAGCCTTGCTGGCACTGCATATCCCTAAGGATATTAGATCGGTGCGCCATACTCATACGAAGGGAAATCTCATTTTTATTTTATTTTTCTGCTATTAATATGTTTATCTTAAACTAAGCTTTTGCCTTAGACCAGATAAGACCCATACGAGTTGCCCATGCTCGTACCGGTCCTTCTCGATAGCCGTATGAGTCCCATCCACCCCGTACGGGGTATTGGTCACCAGGCAGAACCCATAATCCATTTCAGTTCGGTTAAAAATCAATCTAACTCACCATATGCCATGCGATCATTTTCACAAATAATCCGGTAGATCAACCCACAAAAGTTAAAATGTGTTTTTACAATAAAATACATTGAAAACCCATTATTTCTTTCCGATCCTAGAAGCCGCCAGGGCATTATCGATCGTAAAACAACCATGCTAACATAATCACATTTTTTCCTAATGAAATGCTGACTTATGTTGTGCTATAAACTATGCTAATATTTATGGATGCAGGGGAATTTATTTTTATTTTGTTTTATAACTTAGAATAAATGTATAGGTTCTCTTGCGATTCCCCCCATTTTTCCCCGGTTGTAATTTTTATTCCCCCATTTATTACTTGTGCTTTATTGTAATATGTAAATGCATGTAACAAGTATGAAAGAGTGCAAAAATAGGATTTCTGTGATGATTCCCTAAATGATGAAAATGAAAACAATTTTAAGCGTGAATATAATTTTGAATCAACTAAATGAGAAACAAGTGACTCATTCGATACCTGAATCTCTGATCTAATAGGTATGAGTCTCCTGCCCAGAGGGAACCATACCAAAACTATTTCCCAAGTAGAAAACTTGGGTGGTGACTCTATCATTTGTATCAATATTTGGGTCTCGATTCTTTTATTCATTAAAATTGGCTTATTATGCAAACTTTAACTAAAAATGTTTTGTCATGCCTAAATCCAACCAACCCCCAATGGCCCCTACCTCTCACACAGGCGCCAAGGGAGACCCACACATCATCGACACCTTATAGCGGCGACTCTACTGGGGAAATAATCTTCTAACTTGCAACATTTTGGTTTGTTTTAAAAGCTTAAAAGATTAAGATGAGCACCAAAAATCATTTACTTGATTCAACCCATTTTCTTTTTCATCATTCGGGAAAATTATCAAACTCTATCTTCTCATCTCCTTCTTTCTTTAGTCAGATGCACTATTCTTCTAGTGCTAGGTTAAAGTGCCTATTATTTTCGCAACACTCACTCACAAAAGTGTCACCCGTTCTCGCCAGGAATTGGGGACATTCTAGTGGGTGGAGCACTCATTGCCATCTCTCTCCATAGGAGGCTTGATGCAATGGAAACCTTTTACATTAAACTTTTGGTATATCCCTATGCCATTCTTATCGAAAGCCTTAGAATTTTACCTTTTAGGTACCCATTTCTGTGTGAGATTAGACTAAGGAAGAATACCCTCAGAACTGGTGGGAGAAATAAGGACGGAATCGATCGCTTCACATGTGTGTGTTACATCCCCCTGTAATTAACCCAACCATGCATCCTTGTAATTTGTGCATGCATAACATATCCCATGCATGTACTGATCTTTTGGTTACCACCTCAGTTCAAGATTCGTCCCTCTCAAGTTCATCCATGGCTCAGCTTGGTTGACCTATTCAACCAGCGAACCGAATTCTCCTTACAGTCAGTAATAGGTCCCATCTATTTCATCAAGAGGCCATGTTGCAAGTTCACCATAGCAAGGATCTAAGTCACCTACCCAATTTTATGGTTATGCCAAAGGGGATAATCCTCCCTTATTTCATGGGTTTACCCTATGGTATGACTCACGATCAGCAGGCTTATCCTGGTACTCTCGATGATATCTCACCTTGGGGTACTCCTCTTCTGAGCCTTTTTAAGAAGCTAAAGAAGTACAAGTTGATTGATCATCTCCAACCATATGTCTAGCCAAAGCCAAAGGAGAGGGGCAATTTCTGCATATATCATGTCAGTTCTGATCACCCGACTAGAGCATGTGACGATCTCTTTAAAGCCATCACGGTACTCATTTACATAGGCAAAGTTTGTGAACCTCAGAGAAGGGGGGAGAAAGTAGACATGATCAATTCAAGGTTAGAAGAAGGGGGGGTCTAGAAGCGCATAATAGAATTCAAGAAAGCAAGTGACGAACAATCCATACTTGACCTTATAGCAATCAGGCATTGGAGTGGGGAACGTGTCCATGACTAATTTAAGAGATGGTTGACTGTCTTGGTAGCTATTAAGAGGAAACCTCATGAGAAAGAACTAGCTAACTGATTCATCTTCGAGTTATCCCCTCACCTCCATAAGATAGCATTCATTAAATCTTACAAGACCATTGCTGAGAGTTATGAAGTCACCATAGAAGCAGAAAAATGTTTCAAGGAAATTGAAGACATTGACCCATCAAAGATTGAAGTAGACAAAGCTATAGATACCCTGACAACTTCAATATACACCATATTAATCTTGGGGGATAAGAAGACACCTATTGAGAAAGCTTTGAAGAATCTAGGCTAAGTAACAAGAGAAACCATGGATGACGTATTGACAGAGAAACAGTTGTAACATCTAGATTACGACCTGAATCACATCTTGATGAGTGACCAAGAAGGCCCTCTGCCTGTGGAGGATGATAATACAATAATATGTAATGAAAATGATGTAGCCTACGGGCATCCTGATAATAATGATAGTTATTTCAGTTACTTGTTTGATGTTTCGCCTGATGGCACCATGAATTCACCTGACCATATACATAACATTTCGAGCATTCATGATACTTCATTGCGTGACATTAATTTGGGAAATAAGGAAAATCCAAAATTGGAAACAATATCCAACGACTTAACTCCTATTGAAAAAAAGAGAGATGATAAAAGTGCTTAGAAAATATGTTAACACTTTCGCCTGGTCCTACAAGGACATGCCCAGGGTAGATCGCCAAATCACTGAGCATCATATCCCAACTGACCCCAGGTTCAAACCAGTCAAACAAAAGTTGAGAAGACTGCGTCCAGAAGGGGTAGATAAGATCAAACCTAAGGTTGCCAGATTATTGGAGGCCAAGTTCATTGAAGTAAATGAATATCCGACATGGTTACCAAACATTGTCCCAGTCCCAAAGAAAGATGGGAAGGTTAGGTGTGGGCATGGGATTTTATGGTCTCTCTCATGAGACGATGATGATGTTGGATATGATGTATGCCTTTAAGGCAATTAGGGCGATATATCTTAATTATGTAATAGTATGAATATTCTGTTTAATTAATAAAGGCATTTAATCTTTTGTTTATATCAATGTGTTTATAAATATATTATGACTGGTTAAATATATTCATTGATGTATGCTTACAAAAGTCCTTGACGTATCATAATATGAAGTCATAGAAATTATAGTTGGACTATATTTGGTGGAACCTGCTTCATGTGCAATCATGATTATGTCTAAACAATCCTTAGTCATAGTTTCATCAAGAAAGAATGTTGATGAAGCGGAAAGACTAGCATATGGTCAACTTTCTTGGAAGGAGTCCAAGCAGTTATTCTTCTAAGGACTGACGGTGGTGCCTTAAGTTTGACATATGGATATATCTAGGAGATATAATGGAGACCGTAGAAAGATAAACACTTGGTATATATATCAATGTGTTAGTGTTTATGTTCATGCAATAAGCTTTGTGAATATCCTCATACTTGAGATACTAGTCACCTTATGTGGTACTATTGCTATACTTTGGGTCATTCCTATACACTAGTTGATTTAGGGTGTTACGGGTGATTACGGGTATAGTGATGACATCACGTTGGTAAGCTGAGTAGTCAAAAAGAATCCATCGCTCCGGATATATTAAGGAGTTGTACCTGGCCACTTGTTGAAGCGATGATTGCTATAAACTTCTGATGAGAGTATGTGTTTGATAGAAATGGTTTCTAGTCAAGCACACTATGGTAAAAGGCAGTATACTTTGGTAACAAGTTAATAACTGGGATAGCTTGGAGCAACCTTGCTATTAGTGGTTAACACTTTAACCGAACCCTATAAACGAGATGATACTAATATTAAAGAATGGAAGGAGTTCATCGCATTAGACAACTATTGCATTAACCGGGATTAAGTCATAAGTATAAATGATGTTCCGAGTAATGAGGGATGGTAGACCCTTGCTAGAGGCGTACCGCAGTCGTTTAAGGTAATAAAGTTCTATTCACGGTCTAGAACCTTAAGCCAATGGTTCCATTAGAAAAAGGATTGGTAAAGCCTTAACAGCTCAATACTTTGGGATCCTATAAGGTCACACGCATTGGACCTTCATCGGACTGAGAAAAAAACTAATAGATTTATTCGATTACGAAAATATAACATGATAATAATTAGATTATTATTTAGTTGGACCAAGGATTTATTTTTGATAGGTGACTAATTAATTACAGTCATAAATAAAATGGCTAAATTGATTATATCAATTTTATAAGCCAAGGAATTTATCTTTGACCGGTAACTAATTTATTAGGATCAAAAAATAAATATTTATTTGAAAAGGATTATAAGGAGAATTTTGCCATGGCTAGTTAAATTTGACCGAGAGTACAAAAGTATTTTTGTATAGGCTTGGGTGTGCGAGAGTGCACCGAAAGGTGTATGAGCAATGCTGGGCATTGCTTGAGGCAGCCCATGGAATTGGGTTGTACATGCACAACCGATAAGGGTGCGCTGTGAGCTAGGCTCGTGGCATGGGCCGTAGCCCAGCTCGCGTGCAAGGCAAGCCTATAAGGGCTTGCCTTGTGGAACACACAACGTGCTATGCATGCTGTGTGGGCGGGCTGTACGCGCGGGTCATGGTGACTAGCGGGTATAACGCGCATTGGATATTCATATTATGCACATCCCACATCGAAAGTGGGGGAGCAATTTTTCTCCCCCAAGCCTATAAATAGGCTCCTATGCTCCCCCTTTGAAATGTAAAATTCCGACGATAAAGGTTATTTGAACACGTAATATTTTGAGGGGCTTGATTTTATTCGAGCACCTCTAGTTCATATTTTCGGGTGAGGCTTCTGGAGTGGTCTAGCAACTACTCGAGGATTGTTAGTTCTTCCTCTCGGGGAGGTTTTGGTTGGTGGGGTTCGTGTGGATACTCATAGAGGCTATCCTATGCTTGGAGGCTTGTGCAAGAAGGTTTTACTAAAGCATGCTTCAACTGGTAAGTTTTCTTTCTTCCTCTTTTAATTATTAGGTCATTTTCTTTAAGCGATTTTAGACTTAATAATTATGCTTAGGTTGTTTTGCATGCTTAGTTTATTTTATGCTTAGGTTATAGCTTAGAGTTATAACATGCTTAGGTTATAGCTTAGGGTTATAACATGCTTAGGTTATATCTTAGTGTTATCACATGCTTAGTATAAAATATATGTGCTAGGATACAATTTAGAATTATGGTATGCCTAGCCTATGCATGCTAACCTAGGTAGAGAATTATTTGGTTATTTTGAATTTCTACCATGCTTGTTATGCATCTTCAATTTGACTGTCAGTTCCCAACAGTGGTATTAAAGCCTGCCTATTTAGTGCATAATTAAGTTAGAAGCAAACTGACTATTATTTCCTATATGAAATGATTTATTTAATTGTTTGGAATAATATATATGAACTTGTGCCTTTCATTTCAAGGTTAGAAAATGGTTATTTTGAATAAGCCTACTCAACTTACTCAAATTATACAATTTTCAATAATTTATTTAAATTATATGGGTTATAGATGTTTTCAATTTATATGAACCGGAAGAACAAAATTTATTAGTTTAAAAGAATCCATTGGTCTTCGAGTTTATGCCTGTATTTGTTCTGGCTAAGGATTGGACTTGGTGTCTACTCCTCATAGGGCACCTCTCCTACCTGGGAACCTATATCGGTGCATCTTGAATTGAGGATTAAATATTAACTAATTTATTTCTAGTATACAAGATGATGCTTATATATGTTTCTATAACAAAGTAAAAAAATGAAACTTATTGAATAAAAGCTTATAGGAAATGCAATATAAATATAACAAATAAAAGTGTTAATTTTTTTGCATATAATTTAGGTTGATGTAATAATTATAATAAAGAGTTGAACCTACCTAAGGTTAGACCTTATAAATTAACTCCAAAATTCCCTGAATTAGTATAAGTTGTTATAATTTTGTCTATATCATAAAATCCTAGATTGGGTGAGACGTTTAACATCAATAAAATCCCAAAGTAAATACATTAAGGCAAGTTATAGTCTTTCTAACTCAAATTTATAATACGGTCTTTTTGAGCTATCAAAGTGTTGCATAAATCGTTCCTTCTAGTCCACATTGATTGGTTGTTAAGTTTGGGATAAGGTTTGCCTTAACGGAAATGGGGTAGTCCACCATAAAATTAGGGGCTAGGCTAAAGTCTGAGACATATTCAAGGAGTTGCTAATATAAGAGCACACATCCCTTGGGATTAGGGAACTTGAATGGGTTTGCAATTGCATACGATATAAATGGAATGAAATTCCAACTATGATTTACTATTGTGACTTGACTTATAAAATTGAGGTTCATAATAGTCTAGTTATAGATGCTACCTACTAGGAAATTTAGCTGGGCTAAAATTCCCGAATTCAATAGGATTAGCTATTATAAATTTTGAAGAAAATAGTATGACAAAAGTATTTAATTAAAAGTCCTTATATTAAATGCATGCACTTAAACTAATATCTAAACTCTTTTTCTTTTCTTATATCTTAGGTTGAAAATGACTTCCAATGTTAATCTCCGTATGTTACTTGACACAAAATTGAATGGCTTAAACTTTTTTGATTGGTTCTGAGCTGTGAGAATTGTTCTCAGATTTGAGGGAATTGCTTATGTTGTAAGTGAAATTTTCCCCGTTGAATCTGATGTTGAGGATCATGTGGAACATGATACCTGGTTAAAGCACAGGAAAGATCATGAGACTGCCATGTGTATCATATTGGGGTCCATGAATCTTGAGCTTCAGAAACAACATGAGAACATGCCTTTGGAGGACATGGTTCTCCATCTTGAAGAGCTCTTTTGGAGCAAGAAAGGATAGAGAGGTATGAGACTTCCAAGCTCCTTTTTGGAACCAAGATGCAAACTAGCACCTCTGCCTCTTAGCATGTACTGAAAATCTTGGGATACCTTAAGAAGTTGAATCGATTGGCATTCAAGATGAATCATGACTTGAGCATTGACCATGTGTTGATGTCCTCGATAGATAGTTACTCAGGCTTCATGACAAACTATTACATGAACAAGATTAATTCTACTATCCCTGAATTAATCAATAAGATGAAAACAGTAGAACCTCAGATCTAAAAAGATTAGAAACCTCTACTATAAATTGATAAAGGCAAGAAGCAGGCAATGGGTGCCAAGAAACGAATCAGTAAGAAGAAGAATGAAAATAAGACATCTAAGTATGTCTGCTTCTAGTGTGGGAAATCGGGACATTGGAAGAGGGATTGCAAAGCTCCTGCTTCTGAACAGTTGAAGAAGAAGCCTGTAGAGGCATCTACTTCAGGTATGTTTATAATTGAAAACTTTGCTACTTTTCCTCGTTAATCCACTTAGGTATTAGATACTAGTTATGGTTCTCATATCTGTACTTTTGTGCAGGGACTAAGGAACAGTAGAAAACTTGTAAAAGGGGGGATGGACCTGCGTGTAGGAAATGGAGCCAGAGTTACTGCATTAGCCGTAGGAAGCTTTAATCTTGTTTTTCTTAGTGGACTTGTTTTAGCTTTGAATAATTGTTACTACATTCCAAGTGTTACTAAGAATATTGTGTCTGTTGCGTGTTTAGCAGCAGAAGGATTTGAGATTTTATTTTCAAATAATATTTGTCATATTCGTTTGAACGATGTTCTTTATGGTTATAGGATGTTGAATGGTGGCATTTATGTTCTTCATACTAAAACAGAAGGTTTTAATATAAACAATGTGAAGAAAGTTAAATTAGATAATGAGAATTCCTTCTACTTATGACATTGTCGTTTAGGCCACATAAACAAGGATTGCTTAACCAAGTTGCATAAGTATGAAGACTTGGGCCCTATAGACTTGGAGTCTTATGGTGATTGCAAACCTTATTTAAGAGGTAAAATGACAAAGTTACCCTTTCAAGGAAAGGGTGAACGGGCCATGAGTACATTGGAACTTATACATACTGATGTGTGTGGGCCAATGAGTGTTCAGGCACTGGGAGGACACTGCTGCTTTATAACCTTTATTGATGATTACTCAAGATACGCTTATTTGTACTTGATGAAGCACAAGTCTGAAAGTTTTGAGAAGTTCAAACTATTTAGAGCTATAGTAGAGAAACAGCTTGATAAAAGTATTAAAACACTTCGATCAGATTGAGGTGGAGAATACTTAAGTCAGGAGTTTCAGGATTATCTAAAGGAAAATGGGGTAGACCCCTCCTTATACACTCCAACACAATGGAGTGTCAGAAAGGAGGAATCAAACTTTATTAGATATGGTCCAGTCCATGATGAGCCATGCAGATCTCAATAAATCCTTTTGGGGATATGAACTGGAGAGCACAATTTATGTGTTAAACAAAGTGCCCTCTAAATCAATTGATTTTACACCTTATGAAAGATGGTGTAATAAGAAGCCATCTCTAAGTCACTTAAGAGTACGGGGTTGTCCTACTATGGTAAAGAGAATAACATCAGATAAGCTAAATGCCAAATCTGACAAGTGTCTATTCATTGGATATCCAAAGGAAACTATTGGATATCTGTTTTACCAACCTGAAGCATAAAAGGTATTTGTGTCTCAGAATGCTCACTTTTTGAAAAGGAACACTTACTTGCAAAGGTCAATGGGAGCAATGTTGAACTAGAGGTTTAAGAGGAAGAAATAGATAATCAACTCATTGACCCTATTTTAGATACATAAGAAAGTGAGATCCAAGAACAACCTGTCGAAACACGATCATTGCGAAGATCAGGTTGTGTTCATACGGGTCCCGATAGATATGGGTTTATCATCACTAATGATAAGGAACTATATCTCATGGAGGATGATGAACCAAGGACATATGATGAGGCAATGAAAAGCTCATATTCTAATAAATGGTTAAAAGCTATTAAATTAGAAATGGATTCCATGTATGAGAACCAAGTTTGGAATTTGGTTGATGCACCGCAAGAGGTTAGACCGATTGGGAGCAATTGGGTCTTCAAGAAGAAGACTGACATGGATGGCAATGTAATTACCTATAAACCAAGGTTGGTTGGGAGAGGTTATAGTCAACGTAAAGGTATTGACTATGATGAAACTTTCTCACCGGTAGCCATCCTTAAATCCATAAGGATACTCCTCGCCATTGCTACTCATTACAATTATAAGATCTGGCATTTCTGAATGGGGATTTAGACCGGGATGTGTATATGACACAACTTGAGGGTTTTACATCTCAGAATGGCTCAAAGGTATGCAAACTATAAAGATCCATTTATGGACTTAATCAGGCATCCAAGAGTTGGAATATCAGGTTTGACCAGACAATCCAGGAATTGGATTTCTATCCAAACGTTAATGAGCCTTGTGTTTACAAGATGGTTAGTGGGAGTGTAGTCATTTTCCTAGTATATCGATGACATTCTATAAGTGGGAAACGATATTTCTCTTCTTCAAAATGTTAAAGTATGGTTGTCAAGAAAGTTCTCCATGAAAGACCTTAGTAAAGCAGCATTTATACTAGGTATAAAGATCTATAAGGGTAGATAAAAAAAGCTATTAGGTCTTTCTCAAAGCACGTATATAGACAATGTATTGAATAAGTTCAACCTTGACCATTCTAAGAAAGATTATCTCCCGATGACAAAGGGGATTAACCTATCTAAGGCTGAGTGTCTGAAGACAGCTTAGGAGAGAATGCACTTGAAGGATATATCGTATGCATCCGCGATAGGTTCCATTAGGTACGCTATGATATGTACTAGGATAGATGTCACTCATACTTTGAGCTTTACGAGGCGATATCAGTCAAATCCAGGTGAAAAGCACTAGATGGCCATCAAGGCAATTCTTAATTACTTAAGAAGGACTAAGGATGAGTTCTTGAGTTGTGAAGAAGGAGACCTCACAATTAGAGAATACACTGACGTGAGTTTTCAATCTGACAAGGATGACTTTAAGTCTCAGCTAGGTTTTGTGTAAGTGTTAAATGAAGGGGCGGTAGACTGGAAGAGTTTCAAGCAAGAAACTACTGCTAATTCAACAATGAAATTTGAATACATTGCTGCATGCGAAGTGGCAAAAGAAGCTGTCTGGTTAAAGGGATCTATTGGTCATCTCCGTGTTGTGCCTTATGCTGTTGATCCAATTACATTGTATTGGGATAACATTGGTGCTATAGCTTAGGCAATGGAACCACAGTCTTATTAGAAAAACAGACATGTAGACAAAAAGTATCATATAATCAGGGAGATTGTTGATGCTAAGATAATAAGACTAGAATATGTATCCACTAATCAGAACCTCACAGATGGTCTAACGAAGCCATTGACTCAAGTCAAACATGACCAGCAAGTTAAAGCATATGGATTAAGACATATGGCTAATTGGCCTTAGTGAAAGTGGGAGTTTGTTGGATATGATGTACGCCCTTAAGGCAATTAGGACAATATAACTTAATTATGTAATAGTACGAATATTCTGTTTCATTATTAAAGGCATTTAATCTTTGGTTTATATCAATGTGTTTACAAATATATTATGATTGGTTAAATATATTCATTGATGTATGTTTACAAAAGTCCTTGAGGTATCGTAGCATGAAGTCAGAGAAATTATAGTTGGACTATATTTGGTGGAACATGCTTCATGTGCAATTATGACTATGTCTAAACTTTCCCTAGTCATAGTTTCATCAAGAAAGGATATTAATGAAGCAAAAAGACTAGCATGTGGTCAACTTTCTTGGAAATGGTCCAAGTAGTTAATCTCCTAAGGACTGAAGGTGGTGCCTTAAGTTTGACACATGGATATATTTGGGAGATATATTGGAGACCGCAGTAAGATAAACACTTGGTATATATATCAATGTGTTAGTGTTTATCTTCATGCAATAAGCTTTGCGAATATCCTCATACTTGCGATACTAGTTACCTTGTGTGGTACTATTGCTATACTTTGGGTTATTCCTATACACTCATTAATTTAGGGTGTTACGGGTGATTACGGGTATAGTGATCACATCACATTGGTAAGCTGAGTAGTCGGAAAGAATCCATCACCCAGGATATATTAAGGAGTTGTACCTGGCCACTTCTTGAAATGATGATTGCTATAAACCTCTTATCAGAGTATGTGTTTGATAGAAATGGTTTCTAGTCAAGCACACTATGGTAAAAGGAAATATACTTCGGTAACAATTTAATAACTAGGATAGCTTGGACCAACCTTGCTATTAGTAGGTTAACACTTTAACGGAACACTATAAACCAGATGGTACTAATATTGAAGAATGGAAGGAGTTCATCGCATTAGACAACTATTGCATTAACTGGGATTAGGTCATAATCATAAATGACATTCCGAGTAATGGGGGATGGTAAACCCTTGCTAGAGGCGTACTACAGTCATTTAAGGTAATCGAGTTCTATTCATGGTCAAGAACCTCGAGCCAATGGTTCTATTAGAACAAGGGTTGGTTAAGCCTTAACAGCTCAATACTTCGGGATCCTATAAGGTCACACACATTCGACCTTCATCAGACTGAGTAAAGAACTAATAGATTTATTCTATTACAAAAATATAACATAATAATAATTAGATTATTATTTGGTTGGACCAAGGATTTATTTTTGATAGGTGACTAATTAATTAGGGTCATAAATAAATTGGCTGAATTGATTATATCAATTTTATAAGCCAAGGAATTTATCTTTGACCGATAACTAATTTATTAGGATTGAAAAATAAATATTTATTTGAAAAGGATTTAAAGGAGAATTTTGCAAGGGCGAGTTAAATTGGGCCGAGAGTACAAAAGTATTTTTGTGCAGGCTCTGGAGCGCAGGAGTGCACTGAAAGGTGTGCTAGCAATGCTGGGCATCACTCGCAGCAGCCCATGAAAATGGGTTGCACATGCACAACCCATAAGGGCGTGCCGCTAGCTGGGCTCGCGGCATGGGCCGTGAGGCCCAGTTCGTGTGCAAGGCAACCCCGCAAGGGCTTGCCTTTCAGAGTACACAACGTGCTATACACGCTGTATGGACGGGCTATGCCTGTAGGTCACAGTGACCCGTGGGCATAACCCGCGCATGCACAACCCACATCAAAAGTGGGGGAGCAATTTTGCTGCCTAAAGCCTATAAATAGGCTCCTTTGCTTCCCCTTCAAATGTACCAAGTTCAAAAGTATTTCTTATGATAAAGGTTATTTGAACAAGTTATATTTTGAGGAGCTTGATTTTATTCGAGCACCTCTAGTTTACATTTTTGGGTGTGGCTTTTGGAGTGGTCTAGCGACTACTCGAGGCTTCTTAGTTCTTCCTCTTGGGGAGGTTTTGGTTGGTGGGGCTCATGTGGATACTCATAGAGGCTATCCTATGCTTGAAGGCTTGTGCAAGCAGGTTCTGCTAAAGCACGCTTCAACTGGTAAGTTTTCTTTCTTTCTCTTTTAATTATTTGGTCTTTTTCTTTAAGCATTTTTAGACTTAATAATTATGCTTAGGATGTTTTGCATGCTTAGTTTATTTTATGCTTTGGTTATAGCTTAGAGTGATAACAAGCTTAGATTATAGCTTAGAGGTATAACATGATTAGGTTATAGCTTAGAGTTACAACATGCTTAGTATAAAATGTATGTCTTAGGATATAATTTAGAATTATGGTATGCCTATCCTATGCATGCTAACCTAGGTAGAGAATTATTTCGTTAAGGCTTTATATAATTTATATGCATCTATTAGGAGTTCCTGGGGACAGGAACAAAATTTTGAATTTCTGCCATGCCTGTTATGCATGTTTAATTTGACTGTCAATTCCCAACAATGGTATCAAAGCCTGCCTATTTAGTGCATAATTAAGTTAGAAGTAAACCGAATATTATTTTCTATATTAAATGATTTGTTTATTTAATTGTTTGGAATAATACATATGACCTTGTGCCTTTCATTTCAAGGTTACAAAATGGTTGTGAATAATTTTGAATAAGTCTCCTCAACTTACTCAAATTATACAAGTTTCAATAATTTATTTAAATTAAATGGGTTATAGATGCTTCCAATTTACATGAATTGAAAGAACGAAATTTATAAGTTCAAGAGAATCCTTTAGTCTTCGAGTTTGTCCCCATATTTGTTTTGGCTAAGGATTGGACTTGGTGTCTACTCCTTATAGGGCACCTCTCCTACTTGAGAACCTATATCGGTGCAGCTTGAATTGACCAACGAGGGGATTATATATGAACTAATTTATTTTTAGTATATAAGATGGTGCTTATTTATGTTTCTATAACAAAGTAAAAAAATTAAATTTATTAAATAAAAACTTAAAGGAAATGCAATATAAATATAACAAATAAAAGTGTTAATTTTTTTTGCATACAATCTAGGATGATGGAGTAATTATAATAAAGTGCTTTACCCACCTACGGTTGGACCTTACAAATTAATTCTAAAATTCCATGAATTAATATAAGTTATTATAATTTTGTCCATCTGATAAAATCCTAGATTGGTTGAGACGTTTAACACCAATAAAAACTGAAAGTAAATATATTAAGGCAAGTTATAGTCTTCCTTACTCAAATTTATAATACGATCTTTTTGGTCTATCAAAGTGCTGCACAAAGCGTTGCTTCTAGTCCACATTGATTGGTTGTAGAGTTTAGGATAGGGTCTGCCTTAATGGAATTGGGGTAGCCCACCAAAAAATTAGGGGCTAGGCTCAAGTCTGAGACATGTTCAAGGAGTTGCTAATATAAGAGCACATGTCCCATGGGATTAGGGAACTTGAATGAGTTAGCAATTGTATATGATGCAAATGGAATGGGATTCCAACTATGATTTACTATTGTGACTTGACTCATAAAATTGAGGGTTGTAATAGACTAGTTATAGATGATTCCTACTAGAAAATTTAGGTGGACTAAAATTCCTGAATTCAATAGAATGGGCTATTGTAAATTTCGAAGAAAATAGTAGGACAAAAGTATTTAATTAAAAGTCCTTATATTGAATGCATGTACTTAAACTAATATTTAAACTCTTTTTCTTTTCTTATATCTTAGGTTGAAAATGACTTCCAATGTTAATCTCCGTATGTTACTTGACACAAAATTGGATGCCTCGAACTTCTTTGATTGGATTCGAGCTGTGAGAATAGTTCTCAGATCCAAGGGAATTGCCTGTGTTCTAACTGAAATTTTCCCTGTTGAACCTGATGTTGAGGATCATATGGAACATGATGCCTTGTTGAAGCATAGGAAAGATCATGAGACTGCCATGTGTATCTTGTTGGGGTCCATGAATCCTGACCTTCAGAAACAAGATGAGAACATGCCCTTGGAGGACATGGTTCTCCATCTTGAAGAGTTCTTTTCGGAGCGGGAAAGGACAGAGAGATATGAGACCTCCTAGCTCCTTTTTAGAACCAAGATGCAGGCTGGCACCTCTGCCTCTCAGCATGTACTGAAACTCTTAGGATACCTTGAGAAGCTGAATCGATTGGGATTCGAGATGAATCATGACTTGAGCATTGACCTTGTGTTGATGTCCTTGACTGATAGTTACTCAGGGTTACTTCCTAAAATCATCATTTGAGCTCCCTAGAGGTGTCATATGGATCACGAAGGGTTGGATTCATGGCCTCGAGGTAAAAATTCCGAGTCTTAAAGCTCTTTGGCCTTCATTTTACTTATTTGTTGTGTTTTAGTTGCTATTTGTGCTTAGTTTTGGGTTTTTGGTCGCTTTTCGGCCAAACACAGCTGCCGCAAGAAATTAAAGCACCCGGAGGCATTTAAAACCGCCAATGGCCTCATTTGCCCCAAGTTACCCCATTTTCTTGCAGGACCCTTCCTTTATGGTATCTAGAAAGTCATGCAATCTACCTGTGTAACTGAGATCACCAACGGCATCATCTATGCCGCCAGTGGCCTCAGTCATGCTGCTGTTGGCATGGCATTATGGGCAGCAATTTTATTTTTGTTTTTATTTCCCACCTAGTTTAATTTCCGAAGCTATGATGTACAGTATCACATTGGGAATCCAGAATTCCCCAAAAATGGTCCAAACCCCATAACATGTGGCATTTTCATTAATAATTTGGTTAAAATTATAATCGTGTCCAAAATGGACTTTTCCCTAAAATTCGTTTGGAAAATGAATTTTTAAAGGGAACGTATATTGAAAAATAAAAAATTTTCAAGCTCTACCCCCTTGGACCTCGCAGGGGATGCTGCTAGGGACACTGTTTTGTGTGATATATCCTGTATACATGCCGTATTTGTGCTAACCATTTTCGTGCAGGTAGATTTTGATTAGATGTATGTTAGGCGTTCGGGTATTTTATTTATTGCATAGACAAATGTATATTATTTGGAAAGCATTGTAATAATTTTAGTATCCACATTTATTTTTGGATAGATGTAACAATTATTTATTCACTGCTTTGAATTCTTGATAAACGCGAAAACAACATATAAACCGAAAACACAATAAATAGGGTGGATTAAAATCGATTAAGAAAGAGTGAAATCTTTTAACTTGACCTAATGAAAAATAGATAACATCATCCGAACTTGAAATCCTTATTTTAAGGTACAATCTAACCACCCAGCAGGAAGATCATACAAAAATTTTTCGGTGGAGCTTAATAGGGTGGCGACTCTATTTTAAGATACAGGATTTCAAGTCTTGTATTCCTTAACATGCAAATAGGACGTCAAAATCAATTTTATCAATCCATCTTTTTATTACGCTAAAATAAGGATCAATACCTAGGCTCGCTTCACAGCACTCGTTATTTCCCCTCGTAATATGCATCTCACACGGTTCTCACGGGAAAAAGGCCGCCCGCTCACAGTGGTGACTCTGCTGGGGATTTGTCTCTTTAAACTTAAACTTAAAATTTTCAATAAGTTTAAAAAGATTTTGATGATGTATTAAAATCATTTGCCAAATTAAAACTTCATTCTTTTTTATGACATTTTATCCTTACACGTGTAGATAGTTTAGTAATATTAGGTGCCCCAATTTACCTGAGAAGTTGGCAAAAGTATCACTCAGGCCCTGTTTGGAATTGAGGATGCCTAGCGGGTGGATCACTCGTTTTAACTAACACGTAAACTCCTGCGACCACACCAATTTAGGGAGTGGTTGAGTAACATGGAATAACGGTAAATGAGAACCTTCTACATCAATAATCCTATAGCAAAGCAGCCCTAGAAAAAGCCTTAGCACTTCATCCCTTTAGGATCACCAAAATAATGAAAATAATTGGGACGCACTTCTTTGGCCATTACCGGTAAAGAGGCCAAACTCCATCCTTCCAAAGAGGCGTTACACGGGAATAATAAGGTTAGAAGAGGGACGCTTTTGTGTGCTATGTTCTATATGCTGTTGCATCACCCATGCATCGGCTCTAGGAGCTAAAAATCAATCAACTTACCCTTACTGATCTCCATTCATGGAAGAGGTTTAGCAACATCCGTAGGACTTCTTTTATACCCCCGTTGAGTCACGATATATCACTATGCATGATGAGGAGTACGAACGTCCTACATATGTTGGACGGATAAGCTATCGCATCATCGCTAACCACATCAACGTGCAGCCATACATATCAAGCATCGCTTCTCGAAACCAAAAAGCATACATACCATCCATAACATTGACAGCCCACTCATGGTCTGACCTTAGATTCATAATCTAAATAGTCTTTCTTCCAATTCGGACCCTCGCAACTAGCCATGTCTCTTACCCATAATAATGATGACTCTACTCTGCCCAAAGAATAGACCGATCTTACCCCTACCTCAGGAATAGCTCCTCCACCATCTCTTGGCTCTAAAATCGTCGTTGCCATCATCCAGTTTTTAAGCTCAGTTCAATTCCAAAACATCATTTGGTAACTGATTTAGACAGCTGTATAGACATCTATCAAGCAAGCCCTAGAAAATCAGAACCCCGACCATGTCACGCAATCTCTAGGCGTGACACCAGAGGCCGTGGCTACCCTGCAATAGTCATCTATCCCCCAAAGTAAGCGATCAGGTCATGCAATCTCCGGGCATGACATTTGATGATGGAATACTCTTGCCATTGTCATTATTTACTTACCAGGGGAAAAGGGAAGGATCCTAGAGTCTAATTCCCATTATGTTGGTCACTACATCATAATTTATACTACCCGCAACCTCAAAACCTCCTCAGTACGACTAGGTCATGCAATCTCCGAGCATGACACTCGAGGTTGAGACCCTCTTGCATCAATTGATAGCAACTAATTTTGATTAGAAGGAGCAGGTTTCAAAGAATGCCAACATATGCTCATTGATTAGTAGTGGTAAAATAACTGCATCCCCCTCTGGGTTGGGATGGGCAAAAAGGCCTCTCAAAAGCCAACCTTAACTGCCACTACCCAGTCGAGTAGCAGTCCTGCAGGTAGCGCAAGCCCATGGATTTTACCTGTCAATGTAATATTTATCGAGTTAAGAAAGGATGGTCTTCTCAAATCTCTTTGCGAATATAAACCCCCCACAAGAGATAAGAGGAAAAACTTTTGCCGATATCATGTCTTGCTAGGTCACCATACCAATGAATGTAAGGCTCTACTGAATGTCGTACAACGTCTGATAAGGGATAAGAAGTGTGTGGAACCTAAAAGGGCATACAGCAATGTGAATTACCCCCTACCGGAGTCAGACAACCAGATAGGAATGACCAATTTTGGCTTACCTAAACAAGGGAATAGGCCACAAGAACTCATCAAGGTCATCTGCTCCGAAGGCAGGGGAAAGTTGTGCTCCCATAGCATGGATAAGGAGTCAAATGATTAAGAGGCCAAGGAGGCTATAGCCACCATGATCAAAGCTATAACGATTTTGGCAAAGAAACATGGAAAAAGAAAAGCAAAGAATCCAATGGTGAGGGCCATGAGGCAGTTCGCCAAAGTCCTCAACGGGGAATCAAGCTAAGTAAAGGACATCTTGCCAACCACTGAGCTGAATGAGACTCAGGCTTCCGATAAGGGTAACACACCAATAGAACCTGCCAAGGGTGATCCTACTGCCGATATCAATAATGAAGACCCTTCGCCTGTGGAGGATGACATCTGTGATATATAACCTTTATGTTTCTGTATACTTTCAATTTGAACAATGTTATGTTTGTATCTTTTGGCTCCACGACCAAACTTCTATTTTGTTAATTGTTTCATGCTTTGACCATTTGATCAACACATTCATATGAACATAAGCATGATGTTTCTAGTATTTCGAGATATTTTACTGTATGAAATTAATTCAAGTACAAATGGAATCTCTCGAGTGGTAATCATTTCCAATAATTTAACTCCCCATAAACAAATGTGAGATAATAAAAGTGCTTAAATTCTGAGATAATGCTTTTACTTGGTCATGCTCACGAGATAGGCCCAAGTTCGATAGTCAGATTGTCGAAAATTATGGGTCTCTTCTAGAATTAACTCAGCAACCTCGCAACTATGCACCTTCAAGATACTAAAGAAGTGTCAACTGGTTCCCTGAAATGAAAAAATCATGGCATTCATTTTCGCCCACCTACCCCCTTCCCTTATCAACCCTTGCCAAAAACTTCCCCACTCCTTGGCCATTCTTGGCATGGGGGCATATACGACTGGTGAACCCCGGCCTCTGTCAAATAAATACCATAACCGAATCTTACACCAATGTTACCACCAAGAAAAAGAAGCCGAATCTTACACGAATGTCATTACCAAGAAAATGGCCAAACTAGCAGAGAAACACATCTTCACCTAGCACGAATTAACCTACCACAAGCACCTCAAGTAATCAAGATCAATTCTAAGGGCATAACCACTACCATGAACATAAAATACGGGAGCATCACGGATCTTCCAAGTACAGACCGCGGAGGCAATTAATAAATCGGTAAAGAAGATTCTTTCTAAGATGATAACTAGTTATAGGGATTGGGCAGACAAGTTACCTTTTTCTATTTGAGGATCTCACATAAACATCCGTACCCCAATCGGTCAAACCCTGTTCTCCCTGGTCTATAGAATGGAAGCGGTCATTCTAGTTGAAACTCAAGAAATCTCTATGAGGGTCGCATTAGAAACAGGAAGAATCTGAATGGACTCAGGCAGAATTTTAAGCAATCGAATATGATAGATAAGGGCTTACACAAACTCCAAATGTACCAGCAACACATGGCTCAAATCCATAATAGCCAAGTGAGACACCAGAAGTTCCCCCTAAAAGTCGGAGATCTGGTCTTAAGAAGTTAAAACCCTTCACCACCGGTGCAAGGGGCGAATTCAGGCCAAACCAGGAAGCGCCATACAAACCATAGATAAAGGAGCAATCTATTGGAAAATAATGATCCGGAATCTCAATTAAATTAAATTATCTGGATCAAGTTTGAAAGAAATAAAAACTTAGACAAAGTATCTCCTAAATCCAAATGGAAGCATTCGATCAAGATCCAGGGATTAGGACATCCATTTTAAGACATCAAGTACCTAAGCATATAGAGAAATCATCCGATTAAAGTTTGAAAAGGAAACAATCTTTAAACCTCCAAGACTAGCATTCAGAAGAACTGATTGCTAAGCATCCGAATAAGGACAAATCCGGTGATACTGAGTCTAAAGACATTCAAAAGACTCATATATCAAGACAAAGGGAAAAACTTAAAAGATAACTTTTCCCTCCACCTTTTTGGTCTACAAAGTCAAAGATCTTTTCCCCATGAACAATACAAAAAGACAGCTTGCACATTCCATCCAAAAGGACAAAAGGGCTGACACCGGACAAAAAAAGGTAATGATCTTTTTAACCTAGACCAATAAGGAGGAGCGTGGAGCTCACACCAAAAAGTTACTGGTGTAAAAGTTGGTGTGACACTAAAATACAAGGAAAACAATCACTAACATCTTTCAGCCTCAATCCCAAGGATTCAAACAGGACAAATTACTATCTAACGGATTGATCAACGGCTCCGAAAGCACCACATCCTTCCTAATCAATGGTGAAGATCGAGTTACAGCTCACCAACCTATAACGGCCACATTTATGATCCAAGCCTATAAAAAGGGAAGCTTTACAAGTTGAGAGGGTGCTGGTTGATTTCACAAAAACTTACACAAGAGAAAGTGCTAGAAAACAATCAGATTCACAAATCCCCCCAAGAATCAAACTACTCCAAATCAGTTTGTAAGGATATCTAAGTGTGCTATCCAAAAACCAAAATCTTTGATAGAAACCAAAGTGTAAAGTATCTCCTACTTGGATGAGTAGTGAGAATGGGATACAGCTTAAAGTAGGTGCTTTGAGAGGGATCTCCCTGTAGGACTCAACTTAGATTCAGGGTAGAAGTCTAAGTGGTATATCCTGCTAAAGACATGAGGACTCAGCTAGGAGTTAGTGCTCCCAGTGGTATGTCCTAGATCTGGAAGGGGTTATCATCCGGAGACAATTTATAAGGCTTGATCCCTGCCAGTTGGAAAGGAATCCACTAGTGGATAAGCTCGGAGGAAGGAAATTTCAGGGATGGGACATAAGCAGGGCCGAACCAATATAAATCACTGTGTTTGATTTTCTTACTTTTATTTACTGCATTATATTATTACATTCGCATCATCTAGATCCACTCACTGGATCAATATCAAGCACGCTACACTTAGACTTATTAAAGTCTATAAATTCCATGAAAAATGGTCATTCACCCCTGTCTGACCTTATATAGACCCTCGCAGAGACCAATAAGTGGTATCAGAGTAAGTGCTCAAAACTAGAGATCTAACAATCTCGAGCTAAAGGTCTAAAATTTTGATTCAAACATAAAAATGAGTTTCCAAAAGTCACAACTCCTTCCCGAGGGTATGTCCATTACCCATCCTCCACTCTTCACCGATGAACACTATATGTTCTAGAAAAACTAGATGAAGAACTTCATTCAAGCATAAAGCATGCAAACATGGTTGGTCATCAGGGATGGCCCGTGTGAGCCTACTCATAAAGTAGAGGGTATGATCACCCAAAAGCCATCACGTTTATGGGATAAGAATGATTTCAAAAAATTGCGTGAAAATGCCAATACTATTAATATGCTCACTGTGCTTTTAGTGTAACAGAATTTACCAAGATATCTGGATGAGAGACTACAATGAAGATCTGGTGGAAGCTGGAGGTAACCTATGAAGGAACAAATAAAGTGAAAGAAGCAAAGATTGATCTACTCCAGCAAAAACTTGAATCCTTCAAGATGGACCCAAAAGAATCTATTAGCAGCATGAACACTAGATATACCAATCTAGTGAATGAGATGAAAAATCTCGGAAAGGAAATCTCTGAAGTACAAATGGTGAAAAAGGTGCTCCGAAGTCTCACCAAGGAATGGGATAACAAGAAGACTGCCATTGAGGAATCTCATGACTTAAATGTTTATAGTTATGATGAGCTCATTGGAAATCCTTAACTCAAGAGCTGTCTTTGGAGAGATATAGTCAATAGGAGAAGAAGCCTGAAGAAAAGAAGAAAGCTATTACGCTTAAGGTAGAATCCACTGGATCAGCTTCATCCGGAGAAGAAGAGGAAGTCTCACGACCTTAAATTCTAAGGAGTAACTAGCTGTATTGACTAGACAGCTTAATAGATTCATACTAAAGAAAGAAAGGAGGAAGTCCAAAAATTATGAATCCTGAAGACCAAGGGAAGGCATATCCAGAAGAGTCAGGCCTAGAAGGAATTCAGAAGACAAGAAGGATCCAAAAAAAGAAGCTGTGTATTATGAATGTGAGGAGAAAGGCCACTTCAGAACAAAATGCCCTAAGCTTAAAAGAATGAAGAAGTACAAGAAGAAGGCAATGGTGGCTACCTAGAGCAACAGTGAGGAAAGTAGCAGCTCATCTTCAATAGAAGAAGAAGAGACTGCCAACTATGCATTCATGGCACTAACTGATCCGAAAGCAGAGCAATCAAGAAAGAATGCCTCTAACTAAGAATCATAATTAGAAACAATGAACACTGAGGTAAACTCTTATTCTAATTCTTCTTCTGACTTTGGCCTTGCTGTAGCTTTAGCCATTGTGATCAAGAGTATGAAGAAGAACACCAAAGCAATCAAGTCCTTGAGAAGGCAAGTGTTGGAAATCGCTGAAGACAATGAAGCATTGGCATAAGATGTGAACTTAATCAGAATAATAAAGCACATTGATGATGTTGAAGAAATCTTCCTGAGAAATCAAGTGCAGACATTAATTGCTAACTTGACGGGGTTAGATAGGGAGCTAAATAAAGGAAGCACCTGTAAGGAGATCAGACCCTCTTTAACCAAGAAGGAATCCAAGAAAAAATGCATAAAGAAATCAGCACCAAGCTGCTAAAGGAAATCCAAAGCCTTTAAATCAAAAATTGAAGGAAGTTAGCAGGCAACCTTATGCCCAAAGATATACTACTGCACAAAAAGGAAAAGATAAGGCAGTATACAATAAGAAACCTGCCAACCAAAAGTGGAATTATGGAGTAAAAGTTGCACCCCCAACCAGCTTCTGAACACATTCCAGACTATCCACAAGTGTACAAAAAGCTGGATGTAGAGGGAACTATGGGAAGGAGGATCTGGAAAAAATCAAAAAGAAGGAAAAGCATAACAGACCCATCTCAAGGTCTAGGTTTTATGGGAAAAATAATCATATTACTAAATTATGTAGATTAAAAAATGGTTACTATAATGTCAATCCTTGGCCTGAGATGGTTATTAACCCGAGAGGACCCAAATCTAATTGGGTGCCCAAAGCGACTTGATCTAGTTTTTCAGGTATGCCTTAGATCCAAAGTAGATCAACAAACTTGGTACATTAATAGTGGATGTTCAAGGCATATGACAGGTGATGAGAAGGCCTTCATCACATTAACCAGGAAGAAGGGAGGCAAAGTGAGCTTCGGAGATAATAAAAAGGGCAAATCATTGCAAAAAGGATCATTGGATCTGAATTGAAGATAGAAGATGTCTCACTGGTTAATGGACTAAAGTTCAACTTACTTAGTGTTGCCCAGCTTTGTGACAAAGGAAGAACAGCCACATTCGATTTCAGAGGCTACTCAATCTATGATAGTAAGTCTAATCAACTCATTCTTTTTTCACCAAGAGTAAATAATGTCTATTCTGTCAACATTAAAAATGAGAAAAAGAATATCTGCTTGGTGTCTAAAGAAGAAGAATTATGGCTATGGCACTAGATGTTGGGACATGTTAGGATGAACCTCCTGTCTAAACTAGCAAAAAGGGAATTGGTAGTGGGTTTCCCTAAGGTTGCTTTTGATACGGATCATCTATGCACTGCATGTTAACTAGGTAAATAGCATAAGAAAAGTGTCCCTTCCATCTCCTTTATTCCTTCCAAAGGAGTACTTGAGCTCTTACACATCGATATCTTTAGTCCAATTAAACCATTGAGTTTAGGAAGAAGAGAATACACCATGGTCATTGTGGATGATTATTCTTGATATACTAGGGTTCTCTTGCAAGCAAGAAAAGATGAGGCCTTTGACCATTTCTCAAAAACATTCATCCGGATAGAAGTAGAGCAGGGCATAAGCATTGCATGCATCTAGAGTGATAACGGTGGTGAGTTCAAAAATAAGCATTTTGCTGAATTTTGTGACTCAAAGGTCATTGAACATAACTTCTCTCCCCTCATACCCCTCAACAAAATAGAGTTGTTGAGAGAAAAAATAGGACCATAATTGAAATGGCTAGAACAATGGTAAATGAGAATTGTTTGCCAAAGTACTTTTGGGGTGAAGCCGTAAACACGACATGCTATATCTTGAATAGAACTCTCATTAGAAAGACCATAGAGAAGGCCCCCTTATGAAATCTGGAAGGGAAGAAAACCTAAAATTGGGCACTTTAAGGCATTTAGATGTAAATGCTACATCCTGAATGATAGAGAGCAACTAGGAAAATTTGATCCTAAATCTGATGAAGCAAATTTCCTTGGTTTCAAAACACATAGTAAGGCTTATAGAGTCTTCAATAAATGAACCCAAACTATGGTTGAGTCTATACATGTAGATTTCGATGAGACTAACCATGCAGGTAAGAGAAGTTCCACTCCAGAAGATCCAATTCCGGAAGCTAAAAAATCTAGAGAAAAGAAGGAAGCAGAAACTCCTGATTCATTCCAAATCAAGAAGTATAAAGAAGAGGATGAAGGAATATCTTTTGATCTAGAAGTTCTATAAGTTAATCTCAACCCACAAGATATTGACTTCAATGAAGGCCAAGGAGGAGTGATTGAGCCAAACATAGGACAGGCCCCAATCAAACGTGAAGATCTTCCAAGAGAAGTCTGGTAAGAACCAGAGGTCAACTAAACCGAATGATGAGCCATGCTGCATTTATCTCCCTCATTGAGCCAAAGAAATTTCAAGATGCTAAAGGAGACGAAAGTGGGATGATGGCAATGCAAGAAGTGCTTGATCAATTCACCAGGAATGATGTATGGGATCTAGTACCACCTGCCAAAGGAAAATCAATCATTGGTACCAAATGGGTATTCTAGAACAAGCTTGATGAATCTAGAGTTGTGGTGAGAAATAAGGCAAGATTAGTTGCCTAAGGCTACAACCAGTAAGAAAGAATCAATTTTGAAGAAACCTTTGCTCTTGTAGGAAGACTGGAAGCAATCCAAATTCTATACACTTTTGCATCATTCATGGGATTCACACTATTCCAAATGGATGTCAAAAGTGTATTCCTCAATGGAGTTATCCAGGAAGAAGTCTATGTAAAGCAGCCACCTAGATTTAATGATTCAAAGCATTCAGATCATGTCTACAAACTAAAGAAAGCTCTCTATGGATTGAAGCAAGCACCAAGAGCTTGGTATGAGAGACTCACTACATTCCTCATATCCAAGGGTACATCCGGGGCAACGCAGATACAACTCTGTTCATCAAAAAGAAGAAGAATGATATTATCCTAGTCCAAATTTATGTGGATGATATCATATTTGGAGCAACTAATAAGAATATGTGTGATTAATTCAGCTCTCAAATGCAGAGGAATTTGAGATGTGCATGATAGGAGAATTCAATTTCTTCCTTGGTTTATAGATCAAAAAAAGTACGGATGAAATCTTTATCAATCAATCCAAGTACACCAAGGAAATTCTAAAGAAGTTTGAGATGGACAAAAGCAAGCCTATGTCTACTCCAATGGGATCAGATACAATCCTATTCAAGGATTGTAAAGGAGAAGATGTTGATCAAAAGCTCTATAGAGGGATGATTGGTTCACTTTTATACCTAACAGCTAGCAGGCCTGATATATACTATACAGTTTACTACTATGCATGGTATCAAGCCAATCCTAAGGATTCTCATCTCAAGGCAGTAAAGAGGATTCTCATATACCTCCTAGGAACCACTGAAGCTGGGCTATAGTATCCTAGTAATGAAGATTTCATACTCCAAGATTTCACTAATGCAGATTATGGCAGAGATACTCTTGAGAGAAATAGTACATCTGAAGGCCTTGGAGATTGTTTGGTATCATGGTACAGTAAGAAGAAAACTTCAGTTGCTTTATCAACCACAAAAGTAGAATATATGGTAGTTGGAAGTTGTGTAGCTCAACTTCTTTAGATCAAGCAACAACTAGAAGATTATGGAGTTCAATCCGGATGTGTGGATGTGATTTATGACAACAAAAGTGCCATTGATGTATCAAAGAATCCAGTACTCCATAGTTGGATGAAGCATGCAAACATAAGGCATCATTTCTTCCAGGATCATGTGATGAAAAAGGATGTTGCTTTTGTATACATTCCAACCAATGAGCAAAGAGCAGATATCTTTACTAAGCCATTAAGTAAAGATCAATTTGGCAAGCTAAGAGAGTCAATTGGTATGTCTAATCCAATTTGAAGAAAATCCGGAAGACAACTCAAAATTAATTTGGATCCTTGGAAAATGGATGAATTCGGAAGAGAAGCAGCATTGAAGAAAAATCTATTCCAGAGGAAAGTGTTCCGTGTCAACAGACAAGATAGGGCACATGGTAGTAAATGAGCTAAAAAGTAACTGCTCCCTTTTGAATTTCAACATTTACTGGGTGTTACATGAGCGGTGAATTCAACAGTTAGTTCTTAAAATAAACCGTTCCCATTCTCTGATTAAACTAAATTTATCCCTCATAAAATTTTGACTGCCATGTCATCAGTCCAACCAAAATCAATGATATCCAGATTACTAAAATACCCTCACCTTGAAAAATCTATATAAGCCTCTCAAATTTCCCTTTCTCATCCACACGAGCAACATTCATATACTGTTACTCTGCAAAAATCCTATCTCAAACCCTAACTTCTTTCAATCACTCAAATGGTTGCTGTCATGACCATTTAAGGACCCAAATTGCTTCCATAAAAGAATTTCATTGATGAATCTGATCTCAATGACAAAGATTTCACCCTCATAAAATTTAAACCCTCTAACTCCGTAATTCCTATGGACTACCTAGGAGACAACTTCTTGTTCGAAATGTATCCATACTCAAAGCAAATTGAAGACCAGCACTTAGGCAATTTTCTCAAGATCCAGTGCCTAACCTATCCGAAGTTATTAAAAGAGTTTTATGACAATCTCAGAGCACACCCATTCCATGATGCTTTGAGAATTCAAGTTCAAGGAAGGACAATTACAATTACCCCGGAATACTTTGAGAAGTAGTTGAACATGAAAAAAGTAGGGTTCAGCTAAGGATTGATGGAGATGAGCAGCACATCAAGTAGGAACCAAAGATGTGGCTATATCCCAACTACTTTGGGGACATATGTTCAATATATTTCTCAGAAGTGCCAAGATACCTCCATCACACACTTGTAAAATTAGTACTCATCTAGAAGGGCCCCCTTACACCAGCACTGTATGTTACATCACTGGGTGGAAAGTGGAGTTATAAATATGCCAGACATGATCATCCATTACATAAGGCAGTACAGGAATTCTCATGGTCCGCTTATCACCCGAATATTGATTACTAATGAAGTTAACCTATCCGGATTCCAGTCAGTTACCGGAAGAAAATTCTAGAGAAGAATTTCAGAACGCTAACCTTTCGGGAAACTTGGAATGGAGAAAAGGCCAAAAAGTTAAGGTATGCTAAGAAAAGTAGAGCGAGAAAAGCAATAGATCCTGTAGAAGCTCCAGTTCCTAAGAACGCACCAACCAGAAAGCTAAAGGCAAAGAAGGAATTTGCTTTAGTTTCGGGTGGGGAATTCAATACGGATACTTTATCCTTAACCCAGCTGTTGGCCAAATCTCCAGAGAAGCCTAAGTCTTAAGGTAGATTGATTAAGACAGCTGATAAAATGAAAAAGCCAGTATGCGAGCCAGAAACAAGAGAGACTATTGCAGTTGTTGCTGCTATCAGGAAGGGATACCAAAAGAGGCAGAAGAGAAACATAAAAGACATTCAAACAAAGGAGCAAGAATCTAAAAATGAAGAAATAGAGGATGAGCTTCCCATTCCCTGGAAGCAATTCACCAGGAAGGGGTGTACTTTTGATATGGTTATAAAGGCCCAAATAACTCAAAGAAGAAGAAAGCCAGGAAGCCTGCGACCATAGTTATCGATGAAGACGCTGCCAAGAGAGTGTTATTGGAAGAGGTGGCTAAGGCCAGAACAATAAAGGGCAAGGATGTGCTTGGATCCACCAAAGCTATCCTTCTAGAGGATCCTTAATATGAGGACCTGATAGCATCCTTTGAAGAAAATAACAGAATCAATAAAGCAACTGTAGAAGGACCCAGGGGCTCTTCTGTTGTTCAACCCATACTCATTGATCCAGTGGATATAGAAGCTATTGCTCGAGAACCAAAAGTTGACAATTTCCCCTTTCTACCTAGATCTAGACCCCTTCTGGATAATCTGCTCTATGTGGAAACTGACGTCTAAATTGATGTAAGATATGAAGATGCACAGGGAGAGGACATTGAGGACAATACCAATGCTTCTGAGGAAGAAATTGAAAGTCTTGAAAAGGCATTTGGAGGGGTGGCTGAGGACATTACCAGTCATCCAGGGGTTGTGGAGGTTGAGAAAGGGAGAGAAAATGCAGCTAATCTGAGCATTAAACCAGTAAATAAGGTAATCCCAAAATCTGTCTCATTTGATACAAACGCTAATTCCTCTTCTACCGCTGAAGAAGCTACCGATAAGCATCAGGACAACTTTGATACACATACTCCAAGTGTATCTAAGGATGACGAATCCAACCCTGAAGACAACATTCTGGAGGAGGGACTTGGTCTGAGTTCCCATGAGCACACTTCTAAAGTGGAATCAAGGGGCGAGGCCAGTCCGAGGGAACGGGTGGAGAAGAAAGATGATGTCAAGGACAAAGAAGAAGATGAGGAAGATAATAGTTGTTCTTTTAGCTCATCCGGAGGTGGTTCTTCCAGCTCATTAGGAGATAAAATACCTCCCACTGCTAGCCCCATTAGAATACCTGTAGTTAACATAAAACAAGCAAAGGTATCAGTGGCGCTTAAAGTACTCAAAGAGGCTACTCTTGAAGAAAATGAGGAAGGGTATATCAAGCAGAGTCTCTGGAACATCTACAAACATTTAAACGTTGTGATTAGGTCCTCTTGGATAAATTTTAGCCTCTGGATATAAAGGAAGAACTTGGAGACATCAAAGGGAGTGAAACGCTCATTGAGTAGAAAGTGGAGGATTTCCCTACTGTAAACCTGGTAGCAGAGGTATCTTTGGCCAAAGTCACTCTAGTTCTTAATGAGCTCAAGGCTAGTATTGCAGAAGCAAACTGATCTATAGATCAAGCAAACACTGGGGCTACTAATAACTGTGCAACACTAATGGACAAATAACTTCCTCATCCACTAACTTGTCCAGTGAACTAAAGGAGTACAAAGATACCAAGTTTGAAAACTTGACAAAATTCATGGATGAAAAAAGAAGAAAAATCTCCTCTCGCTAAACTATCTGAATAACGGCAAACCATTTTGAATAAGCTAACCAAGTTCATGGAAGAAGATCTTCCAAAGCTTTTTGCTACACAATTGGCAGCTATTGCGCAAGAGGTCTGTAGCCAACTAAACTGACAAGACTCTATCATTGAACGAGCATTTATAATATACGCAATATACGCAAAGATTTGACAATAATAAACTCCAGCATTTATAATATCTGGAAGGATCTGGGCAACGACATTGAAAAGCTGCAGTCCAAACTATCCACCCTATCAATCTCTAGATCCTCTGCCTCTCCATCAATACTAGAAAGCCAGCTCATTCCTATTTTCCAAGACCTAGTCCAATATATTGGGGACATAGGATTCTTTGGACATAAGGGCGTCACTACCCTCCATAAAGCTCTATTTCCATATTTTGATGAGAAGGATAGGGATTATGTTCTTCAAATGCATCCCTACATCACCAGATCCTACAAAAAGCTCTAAAACCTCTTTTGCCCGCTACATTCATCTCCAGCCAATATGGACCATATCCAAGAACAGAAAGTAAAGCAACTTGGACTACTCAATATATTCAACGACTTGGCAAAAGAAATGGGATGGTAGAACATATATAGTGATTGACTCCCCTACTGAAAACAAAAAGGGGGAGCAAGGCAAGGGAAAAGAACTGGAAGGAGGAGCAGTATCTAGAGCATCCAGCAAGAATTAGACTAGCTTATATATTCAATGTAAAATTTTGTAATAACTAGATTCACTTATATATTTCTGTATTTGTAATCTTGCACTTCATTGATGTTAACTATAGTTAACAATAGAAGTGTATAGTGAACAGCCAATTCCTTAAAAATCGCTTCTAAAAGTACATTCTGTAATTGTACTATAAAAATATTAGAAGCTAGAATTCAAAAATATTGGAGGAGTTAGGATGCTATAATTATGGGGAAGTAAAATCTGTAAATGTCTAAGTATCAAGAATTATACTTAGCCCATATATACTCCTTTCCCTTATGCTTAGTTATCTTAATTTTTGTTTCCATCAAACGGGGGAGATTATTGGAAAACAATGATCCGGAATCTCAATTAAATTAAATTATCTGGATCAAGTTTAAAAGAAACAAAAACTTAAACAAAGTATCTTCTAAATGCAAATGGAAGCATCTGGTCAAGATCCAGGAACTAGGACATCCAATTGAAGACATCAAGTACCTAAACATATAGCAAAATCATCCGGTTAAAGTTTGGAAAGGAAACAAACTTTAAACCTCCAAGACTAGCATTCAGAAGAACTAATTGTTAAGCATCCAGATGAGGACAAAATTGGTGATACTGAGTCTAAAGACATCCAGAAGACTCAGATATCAAGACAAAGGGAAAAGCTTAAAATAACTTTTCCCTCCACCTTTTTGGTCTACAAACTCAAAGATCATTTCCCCATAAGCAAGACAAAAAGAGAGTTGCACTTTCCAGTAAAAAGGATAAATGGACTGACACCGGACAGAAAAAGGAAACGACCTTTTTCACCTAGACTAATAAGGAGGCGTGTGGAGATCACACCAAAAAGTTACTGGTGTAAAAGTTGGTGTGACACTAAAATACAAGGAAAACGATTACTAATATCTTTTTAGCCTCAATCCTAAGGATTCAAATAGGTCAAATTACTGTCTAACGGATTGATCAACGGCTGCAAAAGGGCCACATCCTACCTAATCAACGGTGAAGATCGAGTTATAGCCCACCAACCCACAACAGCCTCACTTATGATCTAAGCCTATAAAAAGGGAAGCTTAACAAGTTGAGAGGGTGCTAGTTGATTTCATGAAAGCTTACGTAAGAGAAGGTGCTAGAAAACAATCAGATTCACAAATCCCCGCAAGAATCAAACAATTCCAAATCAGTTTGTTAGGATTCCTAAGTAAGCTATAAACTTAAGAAAATATAAAAAACAAAACCTTTGATAGAAACCAAAGTGTAAAGTATCTCCTACATGGGTGAGTAGTGAGATTAAGATACATCTTAAAGTAGGTGCTTTGAGTGGGATCTCCTTGTAGGACTCAGCTTAGATTCAGGGTAGAAGTCTAAGTGGTATATCCTATTAAAGACAAAAGGACTCAGCTAGGAGTTGGTGCTTCTAGTGGTATATCCTACATCCAGAGATAATTTGTAAGGCTTGATTCCTACTAGTTGGAAAGGAATCTATTAGTGGATAAGCTCGGAGGAAGGAAACTATAGGGACTGGACGTAGGCAGGGCTGAACCAGTACAAATCACTGTGTTTGACTGTATTATGCTATTACACTTGCATCATTTGGATCCACTCACCGAATCACAATCAAGCACACTACACTTAGACTTATTAACCTCTATAGATTTTGTGAAAAAGGGTCATTCAGCCCCCTCTGACCTTATATAGACCCTAAATGGGACCAACACAACCAGTTGAGAAGGCGCTTTTCAAGCACCAAAACTCCCACAAACCAAACTCCTTGTAATGTGGCCAACCGAAATCGAGGTAAGGTTACTCGAGGTCACTTCGAAGGTCAGAATGAATTGAGTGATCTAGTGTGATAACCGAACGGACACTAAGAGCCTTGGGCAATCTGCAAAGGTACGGCCAAGTGCACAATAGCAAGTCAAATACCTAATACCCTCACCAAAAGTTGTAGACCTGGCATTGAGGCATTTGGAACTTTCCAACACTAACAATATGGAGAAGTTCATATCAAATTAGAAAAACTGTCATTTGGTCAAAGACAGTACCAAATGAACGAAACAATCCAGATCATGAGCATAGATAAAGGCGAGTTCACAGACCTAATCAACCAAGACAGGATGTAGCATTATCAGATCTAAAACAAAAGAAATAAATCAGAAAAGCAACACAATGAAAAATAAATATGATAATCACTCACCTTTCAGTCTTTCACTGATCGGGAAAAAATTAGGGTGACACCCATCAATTGGTACTCTGCAAATCGGTTGGGGAAAAATTAGGGTATCTCTTCACAAAGTCACCCGCTGAACTGAAAAGCCAAAAAAGGGCGGTTCAGGCAAAAAATGGGGCCACGAGAGAAAAACAGTAAGATGTTACCTAAAAATCTGTAAAGACTGGTTAACACCAAGAGTTTGATTAATGGAAATGGTTACCAACATCTTGTACTCTTATTAAATTCATTCAATAAAGTATTTTTTGTACTGAAACCTCTATGCTTGTGATTGTATGAATGCCTGGCGACCAAAGGGAGAAAACATCACAAGTAAGCTTAACTGAAGATGCTCAAAGCTCATCAAAGATTTAATTTAAAAGGATAATAAATTCGGCTAGATTGAAAACATCCAGGTCTATATAAAAGTTGGAATAAGTCTGCTGGATTGAAAATCCTAAAAGGGCGATCCAGGCAAAAATTAAGATAAGACTCGATGGATTGAAAACCCCTAGGGGCAGTCTATGCAAAAGTTAGAGTAAAAAAGACAAGAAAAATAATAAAAATAAAAAGGAATAAAAGAAAACAAAAGAGAGGTAAAAAATCTAAAATTCTAGAGCCCATACCGCCAACGGCATGACCAAAACCGTAAGCGATATGAGCCACATCGCTGGCGGCATGACACTTTTTCCCTGCAAATTTTAGACTTGTTTTGGCCATTTTAAGCCCATCCATAACCTGTAGGAATCCCTGTAACCTGTTCCCAGAAGCAGTTCAAATTAAACATCCATTTTTATTCAAACCAAAACCCTGAAGGAGCGAATATTTCGAACATCCAAGCCTAAACCTAAACAAATCAAATCGAAATCACCCAAAGACAAACCACTAGCCAAAACACAAGTTCAAAACAACCAAACCACAAACCAAGACCTACGAATCTAATAGAGGTAGGAAATTGAACAAGAAAAGAATAAAATCTAAAGTTGTCCGCCTCCATCAATTGGACGCGATAAAAACTTTGTGTCGTCCACAAGATAGTGGTTGATAACATCTTCATCCTCCTCTTCCATCCTACCATCAGTCAATGAAAGGCTCCATGAACCTACAGACTCAGCAGTAGGGCATCGACCAGCTGCCTTCTTCTTGTGGTTAGCTTCAGGTTGAAAAGTGTGGTCCATATTGAGTTTGCTCCTCCTTTCTTGTATGGGAGCTTCAAGCTACTACTCCAAATCTCCGACACGGCACCTGAGTTCTTGGTTTACAGCTACTTCATTCTAGTACATTGCCTAGGACCAGTCGACATCAGACAGAGACATCGCCATAAATTCCTGAAAATAAAACAATGATAACCGCATCATTCATAACATTCATACATGCACTTTTCACTATTAAAACATCATGTGAACACGTAAGTACCTTAGTAAATAGAGTCTGATAAACCATGGTATCTCTAAGGGTAAAGGTATTCCCCATTATCTGCTCTGCTTCCCCGTGTGTAACCTATAAGATCCAACAAGGAGAAATCAAGTGAATTATCTTGAAAAGAAGGATCACGTGAGTGTTCTTAGGAAGCTTACATGTATGGTTTTGAGAGGTGCAAAGTCTAGCGAGTGAGTGCTCGAAGAAATCTCCCTAATCTGGAAGTCACCACTAGGGCTAAAAAGCATGAAGGACTTCTTTAAGGCTGTCGAGAGGCACCCTAGCACTATATCTGCGCCACCATATCCACCCCAGTCTTACACCCTAATCAACTCAGGTCGTCTTCTCTTCTTAGAAGGTGCTTAAAAACACAATAGGTATAAGCATCAATACTGAATTGAAAAGAAATATGTGGAAAGATTATGATGTTTACCTCAGAGGAATAATATCCCTCACAAACTGGTATCTCCTCGGCACCACCTCCACCATTGTTATCATCCTCATCGTCATCATCATCCTCGTCGCCCCCCTCACTCCTCTCACCCTCACTAACCACCTCACTAGGAGCTCTCAGTTCACTTTTCATGTTGTGGAAAGTGATTGTGTCATCCGAGTGAATACGGGAGTAGCTTTGATGTAAACTCACCATAAGCATCGAGCACACTCTCGACCACCCAGCCATTTCCCTCAATAAAGCCAGCCTCATCGGCCTCATCAGTAATGGTCAAGTGTGGCCACCATAAGCCCATGAGGGGAACTGGAGGCACAGGCCTAACAGGGGGCAAGACATCCCTCCACCCGCACACTCTCTCACCCAAGTACCACTTCAGAGGTAAAGGGCACTTGATCGCAAATCGCCTATCGTCCACATCCTCCCTCACTTTATGAACACCCGCCATGTTAGACACTTCCTCAAAAGGGTCCCTTTTCACCTACATAGACTAACTAGAACAACCAAAGTACAATTAATGATATATATTTATACAAATAATTTGTTCAAATTTTAGGAAGGATCAAAAGACCGCTTACCATGCCTATTTTCAAATGCCACAACACTTCCCTATAACTAGTCTTCCACCTATAGAAGCCCCCGATGCTCCCACAATAGCAAGCAAGGAAATGAGCATCGGCCGACACCTCTGTCAAGAAGGCCACTGCAGGAAGAATCTCATGCTCAAAAGCCCATACCTATGCAACCAAAAGTCAGTTAGTTCAAGTTGGCAAAGAAAGTAATCAAAGGACCTTATCGTTCTTCCTGGCTCCGATGTCTAATCCATGGTATATTTGGGCAAGAATGGTGCTCAGCCAATTTTTCTCTTGGATCATTGCCACGTCCTTCACTACCCAAAGCAGTCTATAATTTACCGTACTACTAGTGACCGATAAGAAAAGCACAGTCAGCAGTGAAATTATGAAGGAATGGACGTAGGCCTCCCTCTGTAACTCGAGGAGCACCTTCTTCTGCTTCCAAAACTTACTCAGCTCCCCGTATGTTAAACGCCCCAACTTAGGCTTCACCCAAAATATCTTAGTCACTCATTTCCCCACGGGTCCCCGAATATGGTGCGTCGCCATATAGACATCAAAGTGAATGACCTCATCATTCTAAGGTAGCCCGATCATCACCATAATATTAGATGGGGTAATCGTAACCTCAAGAATTGGAAGATGAAACATTTGGGTGGTTTCCGACCACCTCTTAGTTAATGCCGTGAGGGTTGATCGCAATAGTTTGGGCATTATGGTCGGCAAAATTCGGGCAAGAACTCTAAAACCCGTCGCATCAATGGCAGCTCGAAGTGCAGGGTCATGCATATATATTACCTTCCACCACTTGCTAATGGTTCCTATTCCTGCGGTACACATGACACAATAGGGCTGCAAAAGACAAGGAAACCAGAAATAAATAGATAATTTTTGGTTCATTTTTGCTTCCTTTTAACTGCTGGAAAGCTGCTAATGCCCTTGCTGTAATCAACGATGCTGCCGGTGATATCAGCCATACCGCAGTAGTATGAATGATTCCACTAGTGACATCACTACAAATAGCAGCGATAGGGCAAAATTCTAGGCCTTTCTACAAGGTTTGATGTTGCTCGCGGCATCACTCATGCCACCAGCGACATGAATCCCTACGGGCAGAACTCAGTTTTGCCCTAAAATCGAATCATATCACACCAAATCACCAAATAATTTAATAAATCAAAATAAAAGCGTAAAATCAAGACAAAGGAGCCCTATAGCATGCATTATAAAGTTTATACGCCCCTACTTTTGTATCTTAAGCATTATGATGACAGAATTTTGAGTTTTTACAACCGAAATCACAAAAATCAAAACGAAGTTGTCAAGTTTTTGCAGGATTACCTGGGTGTGGGAAAGATGATCTTCTTTTTTTGGGATGAGATTGGTGATGGGAGTGTTTATTTTATAGCCGTACATGCTCTTGGATTCCTTTATGCCATAACCAATGGAAACGGGGCAAATTTTCAGCCTCGGGGATAGAAGAATCGGGAAAATCATCCTTAGCCTTAGCAGTCGACTTACCTTTGAGTGCCTTGGAAATTCTCTTCATGATGAAAGTGAGAAAAAGAATGAAAGGAAAATCCAGTTTGAAAGACTAGAGAGAAAAAGGAGTTTCCTACTTCTGTACGCTGAAATAGGAAAAAGAGAGTTTAATCCCATATTAAACACCCGTACGGAATTCGAGGAGTTTAAATTAATCTGAAACTGCCTATCCATACCGTCGATGGCATCCGCTCAAACCGCCAGCGACATCACTTACACCAATTTGAATTTTGAATTTCATTGATTGGTCAAAGATGTCACGTGGCATCTATATCACAAGCGATATCACTACAAATTGCCAGCGGCATCAGCAAGTCCACCAGCGCAATTGAAACTCCCCTTTTTTCAGCAAATCCGATGGAATCCCAGCTTCAGCCCTGATGTCCCAAGATTTCTAAAACCCTCATACTTTTAATTTTTACATTTTTACTGTTTATCGAAGGGGCAAACATTTTTTTTGTTTCACAAAATCGATTAAGTAGTAAAAAAGTTATTTGAAATCTGTCTAATCTTATTTCTGGTACTACTCCTTGCAGGTACAATAGTAACCGCAAACCCAATATACCCCTTGTATGTTGATCGTAGATTATGCATGACCTTATACATACCGATCTTTGGGTTTATCCCCTGGAACATCATTGGAGATTTTAGAATGACCCTATACGTTCTGCTCTTCAATTTTACCCCTTATACGCCGATTGGAGATTACAGCATGACCCTATACATACCGATCTTTGGGTTTATCCCCTAAAACATCATTGGAGATTTTGGAATGACCCTATACGTTCTGCTCTTCAATTTCGCCCCTTGTATGCCAACCAAAGATTACAGTATGACCCTATACATATCGATCTTCGGGTTTATCCCCCAAAACATCATTAAAGATTATGGAATGACCCTATATATTCTACTCTTCAAGTTCACTCCCTGTACATCAACTGAAGGTTTTGACATAATCCTGTACATGCCACCCTTCGGGTACAACTGCCATCAACAAAGCCCAAGCCTGACTAAGGGGAAACCAAATCTACAAACCCCAAGCCCGACCAAGGAGCAACCAATTCTATAAAGCCAAGGCCCGACCAAGGGGCAACCAAATGTACAAAGCCCAGGCCCATCCAAGGGGCAACAAACCTTTAAAGCCCAGGCCCGACCAAGGGGCAACCAAATCTACAAAGCCCAAGCCCGACCAAGGGGCAACCAAATCTATAAAGCCTAGGCCCGACCAAGGGCCAACCAAATCTACAAAGCCCAAACCCGACCAAGAGGCAACCAAATCTACAAAGCCCAAGCCCGACCAAGGGTCAACCAAATCTACAAAGCCTAAGCTCGACCAAGGGGAAATAAATCTACAAAGCCCAAGCCCAACCAAGGGGCAACCAAATCTACAAAGCCCAAGCCCGACCAAGGGGCAGCCAAATCTACAAAGCCCAAGCCCGACCAAGGGGAAACCAAATATACAAAGCCTAAGCCCAACCAAGAGGCAACCAAATCTATAAAGCCTAAGCCCGACCAAGGGGCAACTAAAACTATAAAGCCCAAGCCCGACAAAGGGGCCACCAAATCTACAAAGCTCAAGCCCGACCAAGGGGCAAATTAGCCATCAATTAGGTATCATTCCTAAACCCTTGCTCTTTCATGAGATCATACTAACATGTGGCAGTAGTGATCCCTCGAGGGGTAGGTGTGAGCTTGGGATTTTATGGTCCCTCTCGTGAGACGATGATGACGTATGCCCGGTTTTATTCCTCATGATAAAAAAATCTTTTTTAGAATTTTTATTGCTGATATAAAGTTCTCTATGAATTTATTTTTGGAGAAATTCAGTTTGGCGTGTCCGATAATGCGTCCGGTGGTAGCTCAAACCGATGATTTACACTTAAAAAATAATTTAGTCCAAAATACCCATTAAAAATAAAAAATAAAGCCTAATATCTAAGTTTTTCATGTCAAAATCACCTTTTGCTGGATTTCCTCTCATTTTCCCCAATTTCGGGCATAAATCATGCTAGCTTTTCAGACCTATCAGAAGAGCGATGCCACCGGCGGCCCCGCTGATATCGCCGGCGGCATGGCTTTCAGCTATAGAACAGTTGTATGCCTTTTTTGCTTGATATCTGGTGGATAATTGATCATAGGTAATTTCCAACGGATTTTAGCCTATAAAACCAACATTTTCTAGGGATTTCAAGTGTTCCACTCTCCCCCAACTCAAAATTTCAACTAGATTTTAAGCATTTTAGCTAGCTTTTGTGGGATAAAGTTTATAAAAGGTAAGAAAAGAGGATTCAATTCATCTTTTCCTGGTTTTTCTCTGCTGAACTCTCTGATATTTAGATGCATTTTAAGTTTAGAAATCATTGAAATTAGGATTTAGAGACTAAATCACCCCTTACTTCCCAAAATCATCATTTGAGATCCCCAGAGGTGTCATACGGATCACGAAGAAGTGGATTTACTGCCCCAAGGTAAAAATTCTAAGTCTCATAGCTCTTTCGCCTTCATTTTACTTATTTGTTATATTTTAGTTGTTGTTTGTACTTAGTTTTGGGTTTTTGGTCGCTTTTTGGCAAAAGACAACTGCTGCAAGAAATTGAAGCTGCTGGAGGCATTTGAAGCTGCCGACGGTATCAACCATGCCGCCAGCGGCATCGTTGATTCCGCTAGTGGCCTCATTTGCCTCTAGTGGCCCCATTTTCTTGCAGGACCCTTTCTTTATGGTATCTAGAAAGTCATGTAGTCTGCCTGTGTAACTAAGATCGCCAGTGGCATCATCCATGTTGCCGGTGGCATGGCCTTCTAGACAGTAGTTTCATTTTCATTTTTATTTCTCACCTAGTTTAATTTCCAAAGCTAGGATATACAATATGATGACAGGAATCTAGAATTCCCCGAAATGGTCCAAACCCCATAATATGTGGCATTTTCACTAATGATTTGGTTAAAATAATAATCGTGTTTGAAATGGACTTTTTGCTAAAATTCATTCGAAAAATGAATTTTTTAAAAAGAAATTATATTCAAAAATAAAAAAATTTTGAGCTAACCTGGTCCCTCAACCCCAGCCCGGGGCTCTGCTCCTGGACACCGTCTGGGGCGCTTCCTCGAAACCCCGTGAGGGGCTACCACCCCTTGAACCCTGTGTGGGGCTACCACCCCTCGACCCCGCTATCGGGGGTGCCATTTTGTGTGATATATCTTGTATACGTGTCGTATTTGTGCTAACCATTTTCATGCAGGTAGATTTAGGTTAGATTTATGTTAGGCCTTCGGGTATTTTATTTATTGCATAGACAAATGTATAGAATTTGGAAAGCCTTATAAGAATTTTAATTTCCGCATTTATTTTTGGATAACTGTAATAATTATTTATTTACCGCTTTGAATGCTTGATAAACTCGAAAACAACATATAAACCAAAAACACAATAAATTGGGTGGATTAAAATCGATTAAGAAAGAATGAAATCTTTTAACTTGGCCTAATGAAAAATAGATAACATCATCCGGACTTAGAATCTCTATTTTAAGGTACGCTCTAACCACCTGGTGGGAATATTATATCAAAATTTCTCGGTGGAGCTTAATCGGGTGGCGACTTTATTTTAAAATACGGAATTTCAAGTGTCATATTCCTTAACATGCAAATCAGACTTAAATTCAACGTCAACATCAATTTTATAAATCCAAATTTTTTTATCACGCTAAAATGAGGATCAATCCCTCTGCTTGCTTCATAGCACTCGTTATTTCCCCTCGTACTATGCACCTCACATGGTCCTTGTGGGAAAAAAGTCATCTGCTCACATGAGGATGTATGTTGATTTTCATGACTTAAATGGGGCCTCTCCAAAAGATGATTCCCCTTTACCTCATATCAATGTATTGGTAGATAGTGTCGCCAGGGATGAATGTACTCATTCTTAGATGGGTTTTCTAGGTATAATCAAATCTTAATGGACATCATCGATAAGGCCAAAACAGCCTTCAACATATAATGGGGGGTCTAGAGTTATAAAGTAATGCCTTTTGGGTTAAAGAATGTAGGGGCAACTTATCGAAGAGCCGTGATAGATTTGCTACCTGATATAATCCATAAAGAGATTGAGGTTTACGTAGATGATACGTTAGTAACGTCAAACACCACAGAAGAGCACCCTAAGATTTTGGAAAGGTTCTTGACTAGAATTGAGAAGTACAACCTGTGCTTAAATAAAGAAGGGTGAAATGGAAGTTACTTCCGGGAAACTCCTAGGCCATTATGAGCGGGCGAACGTTTTTGGCAGGATGCATGCATGGTAAGGCGCACGGGGCGCGCTTCGGTTCGTCGGGGTTTGGGTAAACTGTGGTGTTCGATTTGGTTTGAGAAAATCCAGTTCGCTTAAATTTGATGACTTTATAAGCCAAAAATGTGATTATATTGAGAAATATATTTGCACATTTTATTGAGAAAAGATATTTTTGAAACAAAGCATTTTTACTTTATTTAAAAATAAAATAGAGTCGCCACCCGATTCAGCTCCATCGGGAATTGTGGTATACTGATCCAAAATGGGATTTTTATACCAAAGAGAAAACGGGATTCTGAGTTCGGACATAATAGTTAATCATATTGTTCAAATTATTTGGATTAATTTTGAAATTTTGGAATTTGTGGTGATACTCGCATTACAATGGCTTTATTTAAGAATTAAATTCAAGAAATAAAATGGGCATTATAATGGCTTAATAAATAGACATTTTCTACCAAATTTTTGGTAGAGTAACGGTAGCACTCGGGTCTGGGCCCAAAAACTCAGATAGAGTTTCCTCACATTCTCAATGTTTGTCTGCACCTGCGAGCTTATTTACATATATTATAATTTAAGTTGCACCAGTGGCTCACTTGACTAGAGAAATGGAATGGAATATGTAGTAATAAAGCAATAAAAATGTGTTTTAACGAATTTGAAAGTTGGGATTAGAGCCAATTACCATCAGTTTACTTTTTCATCTATCCAGAATGACTTGAGAGCCGGTGTAGGACTGAAGTTGTCAGAGGTTGTGATTTGATTGAAAATTAGATTTAACCCAAGTTATGACTATAATCTAGGATTATTTCTAAATGAAAATGTGAGATTTGGTCGTTTTTAGACCGAAGATCACTATAGGATCTTCATCTAAAAAGATCGTGAAGTGAGTTTATACCGAATGTCAGTGATAGAACTCGGATCTTGGATTATTTTGACAGAGTTTTGGGGCTTTTTGGATTCCCGGAACTAAAAAAGGACACAAAGGTAATTTTAGGATTTTAAAAAAATTTTCATCTCCTCTGCAAATGAGGGGGGTGCACCCCTTTATATAGAAGGGTGGTAATTAGCAGGCGGACTAATTACATAGGTAAATAGCCGGCGGGCTAATTACTACTCTGGCAGGATTTTACATCAGATCCCGTAAATCCTAGTCGGATCTCAGTAAGATTTGATTTTTTTACTGTAGATCGGTAAAAAGCCGGCGTGCTAACTACCCATATTTGACCAAACTTTGACTTTTCTATTTTTTTAGTAGGAAATGCTAAATCAGAGCTTACCTGGTATGTGGATTTTTGAGTTTTAGATTTTGGATTACAATTCGGTCCTTTTTGGCTCATTTGTATGATCGCTAAATGAAATAGGCATTATTCCTCATCGGGCAGGAACTGACCTGTGCTAATAGTTTGCCCCTCACATACGTAAATTTTGTGCTCGAAATTTTGTCGTGTGCGAAACAAACAAAACATCGTGTGTGGGATGCAATAAGTTAAAAATATTTTTAATCGACAAATTTTGAAACTAAATATATTTTGCCCTTTCGATTAAAATTTTTTTTTAGTGACTTGCGTGAGGTTAAGGAATTGACCAGGGGTCGAAATAAATATTTTTGGATGCTTGATGCATGTGTGACTGTCTAAAACAACTTTTAGGTCCGCTCATTTTGAAATCGATGTAAAGAATGGATGAAAATTGCAAAATTGCAAAAATTTTGAAAATACAGGTAATTAGCCGGAGGGCTAATTGCCTATATAATAGTAACTTTTATAGCCGTTAAGCGTAAAAACATAGGACGCATAAATGTGTGATAGCTGGATAGGTAATTAGCCGGCGGGCTAATTACCAGCGATCTATAAAAACATCAGCTTGACTCCCATTTCCTTCACACCAATAATTCTCTCTTCTTTCTTTTGCTTTCTCTAATCTCAAATTTCGAAAATTTTTGCTTCCAAGCTATTTTCAGCGATGATTTCTTTCATCTTCTTTCCTTTTCTGCCAATTCTTTTTAAATTCTGCGGGATCTCGATGTGGTTCAAGCTTTATAAAATCCGCTTAGATCTGCCAGCCGTTCAAGTGACTATTTAGAACGTGCTTATTAATGGCGAGCATGGGGAACTTTCTGCGGTTCGGTTGAGGCTTTGTATGGGCTTCCACCGAATTATATGTATAATGGGATTGCTTCAGGGGATCTTATTCCGCCTACTTTGAAGCCTTTCATCCATCTTTCTCGGATTTTGGTAAGCCTTACTACTGTTTTTATTTTGCACAAAGACCTATCCATTTTATTGTTTTTTTTATATATTTTTTTATTGTGAAAATTTATTTAATGCAATGATTTATTATTTTTGATAATCATGTGAATTGTCGAAAAATGATGTGTGATACATGTGTATGCATGGTTTAGGTTACTAAGCATGACAATACTAGCATTACCCACTTTCATAAGTGCTATAAGGTGCTATCCCTCGGTGCCAAGGCCACCATTGATGGGACATCTTTGGAGAGGATGGTCAGGAATTGTAAGTATGTTAGGCACCGTAAGTACCCACACATCCTAGCCGGTACATCTACCTACATCTTAAGCAGGTGGTCCGACACTACCTATACTTTCCATTTCCATTGTGAGGACTATTCTATCACTCCACTGGATTACTGTGCTATCACAGGTACACCTTTCCACGGTAATGTGATTCATTTTACACTTGCTTCACTTATGATAATTTCAATATGGAGATCATTAAAGCTCTGATTGGATACTTTAGAGACAAGCCATGCCAATTTTCCTATGAGAAACTCATGACTTTTTGGACCTCTGCGATAGAGGGTATCTCACCATTGCCTGCGAGTCTAGAGCTTTCATGGCCGCTACCTTGTCGTGGCTATGTTTTCCCACCTAGGGTTATATTGTGAATCTCCATATTCTGCTGGCTTTGATAGATCAATCTTGCTTTAACAAGTATGCATAGGGCCAAGCTATATTGGGTCACCTATACTGGGCTCTTGACAAGTACATGAGGAACATGACTGACAAGTTCAAGTCTTGTCTTCAAAGTGTTTTTGTAAGGAGTTAACCCTGATCTCTTTCTTGACTACTTGCAGATCTGGTTCTTTGAGATGGTGATCCTTTCAAGGAACACGCTCATGCCCCACAGTGGTTTCTCATTTTGCCCTCGACTGCCACCTTATTTTTGCGGTTGGGAAATGGAGTTCGGTTTTGTTCTTTGTGCTCGTCTTCATACCCTTTCTTCGGAGCAGGTATGTCTCATGATTTTCTGTGTTTGCTTTAATTGCTATATTTGCTACAATCGTTGTACCGATGTCTTCCTTTCTCTTTTTTTCAGACTAGGACACAGCCTTGGGGGCATGCTCTTCACTATTGGAGGTCATGAGATTTGCTGGGGAGTTTGCGAACACCCAATTAATCATAGAGACCCCCTTCTCTTTGGAGTGGTACCTAGGAGATCGCATTTAGGGTTGGCATCTTACTCCTAGGTTGCATTCTATTCCTCCTGAGGTGCCTCAGTGGGTCTTTTGGCCTCGCTACTCGCCTGACTTTCCACGATTAGCCTCCAAGGGTATCTCTAGCACCTTTTCGAAGCGGGTTGGGGGATACTAGGAGTTCTGCCATTTGCAGCTACTTGGATGGCCGGATATAGATCCTGTTCCTCTTGTGCCACAACGGGATATCCATAACCCTCATAAAGTTGACAATCCTTCGACTTATGTCCCCGAGGCCTCTGCCCCTTCGACTTCTATCCTTGGTGGCCAGGCCAGATTAGGTTTGCCTGAGGCTATCTAGATGACGGTACTTCCCCTCTCACTAGCTTGAGTCTTTCTTTCTTTTATGGTTGCCATTGTTTTACTATCAAGCTTAGTTAGACTAACCCGACCTTACTCTGTTGTTTTTGCAGGATCATTAGGGTAGGAAGAGACCTGCAACTACTTCTACTCATATGGGTAGCTCTTCGGCATCATCTGTCCTGCCTTAGGGCCTGACAATGGTGGAGAGGCATCAGGGGTTCAAGTGTTAGCCCCCATGTTCATGATGTATTGCCCCAACCTAAGCACTTATACTCCGGTCATTCTGCCTTATATGGATCCTAAGCATCTGGTGACTTTCCATCCTGCTGGTGCTACTCATGTTAGTTTCCTTTGTCTTTTCTCCTTTTTCCTTTCGATTTTGGATTGTGGTAGTTTTGACTTGCTTTGATCTATCATTCTTGTAGGTTTCTATTGCTGATAGCATCTCCGATTAGGGGTACATTTAAGGGCAGCAGCGCTTCATGATGAACCAAAAATCGGATATTGCGGTATGTTTGTTGTTTTATTGTGTTAATGATGATGCATGGCATGTCATGAAATGGATATGAATTATTCATGTTGAAATGTCGCAGCTGGAGATTCGACGACTCCGAGCTCAGTTGGGGATGCTTTAGGTGGACGACGCGCAGTAGTAGCCGCAGTAGGGACAAGGCAATCCTCCTCGATTCTTTCCGCATGGTGATTAGATAGGCTTTTTCTTTTCTTTTGTTTTTCTATTTTGCTTTGATTGTTAAGGAATAAATATTATACTGGATGGACAAGTATATTTGCTCAACAAGTAATTGTAATTATGGGTAGGATCATGTATTTATTAGATTACTATTTTGTATTTGTGTTTATTTCTTCTCTTGGTCAACAAGTATTTGTACACCTATAAATACGTGTAAATACAAATGAGAAATACAACTCTCTATTTTCCATTTATATTCTTGTCAATTTATATATTCATCACTTTGTTCATTGATAAATTACACATGGTACCATAGCAGTGATCTTGGTGTTTCAAAGGTCTTACACTTTAATCTGTTACATATACTACCATGTCAGATAATTCCGGTAAAGGTAAATCATTTGCAAATGCATCAGGTATGTTAACTCCTAAATCCTTGATCAATTCTACTTTCACAAAACCTTGGATCTTGGATAGCGGAGCCACCGATCGTATATCATTTGATTGACACCTCTTTTATAGCACATCAGCATCCCTAATTTCAATGCACCTATTACTTCCACATGCACAATCAATTTTAATAATGATATCACCCTAAATAATGTTCTTTATGTTCCATCTTTCAATTTAAACCTCATTTTAGCCAGCAAATTAACTAACCAGTTAAATTATTGTGTTGTCCTTTTCCCAAATGGTTGTGTTTTGTAGGGCTTAGCTATGGGGAGGACGATTGGCTCGGGTCAACAATGCGATGGTCTATATCACTTGTCTCCTTTATAATACTCACCAAAATCATTCCAAGCATCTCACCTCCCTGATTTATGGCATATGCACCTTGGACACCCTTCACCGATGTATCTTAAGCTCATCTCACCATTAATACCTTTAGATAAAAATTCAATTTCCGATCATAATAATTGCCATGTTTATCCTAGTGCAAAACAAACAAGATTGCCTTTTCCATTAAGCACAATAAAATCTCATTCTCCTTTTGATCTTTTACATTGTGATATTTGGAGTCCACATAAGGTTCCAACACATTCAGGGGCACATTTCTTTCTCACCATAGTAGATGACTTTACTAGGTGCACATGGTTATTCCTCATGAATCAAAAATTGGAAACACAACACCTATTAGAGTCATTCATCACTTTTGTAAAAACTCAATTTTATGACTTAGTCAAAACTGTTCAAGTCGACAATGGCTTAGAATTTCTCTCCATGTAAACATTCTTTCATAAAATGGTATTGAATGTCAACGCACTTGTGTCTATACACCACAGCAAAATGGGGTAGTAGAACGCAAACACAGACACATTCTTAACACTGCACAAGCATTGTTGTTCCAATCACATTTGCCAGTAGTATTTTTGGGGTGAATGTGTCTTGACTGCAACATACATAATAAATCGTTTACCTTCACCTCTATTGAAAATAAATCCCCATTTGAACTCCTACATAACCAACCTCCATCCCTTTCTCATTTAAAGGTATTCGGCTGCTTATGTTATGTAACCATTATTTCATCCAAACAAAAATTTGATTCTCACGCTCTACAGTGTAACTTTCTTGGGTATCCAAATAATCAAAAAGGGTATAAATTATTTGATTTAAAAAGTGGCAAATTTCTTTTTAGTCGAGATATTACATTCCATGAACATATTTTTCCTTTCCTTAATCAATCCACAACATCATCTTATTGTGGTTCAAAAATTGTTTTATGAAATATGGCTACTGACATGCCAAATCATACTCCACCAATCACACCTTTAATATTAGATAATTCAGAAACTCAAAATTCTTTTCCTCCACCCATTTCAGAAAATTCCTCCTTAAACACACCACCAGTCACATCGTCCCTCTCAGATAACTTAGAAATTCAAAATTCCATTCCTTTATCCATGCTAGAGAATTCACCCTTAAACACACCGGCACCACCAACACCTTCTTGCATTCCATGCTCTAAACGTGTCAAATAGGCCCCTATCTGGCATCAAGACTACATGGTGGGATCTCAAGCCAATCTTTCTAACTCTAGTCAACAACTGTCAAAATCGACCAGGTATCCCCTTTAAAATTTTCTTTCTTATTCTAGTTTTACTCCCACAAATCGTACATTTCTAGCTAATATTACAGGCTCTAAAGAACCGACTTCGTATTCTCAAGCTATTCTTGATCCAAAATGGAAGTAAGCTATAGAAGAGGAGTTAACAGCCCTACAACTCAAAAAAACATGGGGAGTAACACCACTCCTAAAAGGTCACAAACCCATCGGTTGCAAATGGGTGTATAAAATTAAATATCGGTCTGATGGCACCATTGAATTATATGAAGCACGCCTGGTTGCAAAAGGGTACACCCAAATTGAAGGGATTGACTATGAAGAGACCTTTTCACCTACAGCTAAAGTTACAACTCTGAGATGTCTCCCCACTGTAGTAGCAGCCCAAAACAGGTTAATTCATCAATTGGATGTCCAAAATGCATTCTTACAAGGCAGTTTACATGAGGTTGTCTACATGGACTTACCACCTGGACATGATCGACAGGGGGAGAATGTTGTATGTCAACTCAACAAATCATTATATGGCCTTAAACAAGCCTCTCAAAATTGGTTCTCTACATTTTCTAATTTAATTCAAATAGTAGGTTACCAACAGTCCAAAGCGAACCACTCTTTATTTACAAGGATTCAGGGGTCGTCATTCACTACCATTATAATCTATGTAGATGATATCCTTTTGACTGGAAATGATCCAAAAGAAATGCAGCGCCTTAAAGAATGCTTGCTTTTACCTTTTCTCATTAAAGATCATGGAGATTTAAAATAAATCTTAAGGATTGAATTTTCTCGTTCTAAAGCTGGAATTTACATATCCTAAAGAAAATATGCACTTGATATTTTGCAGGATACAGGGCTTATAGGTGGTCACCCCAAAAAATTTCCAATGGAGCAACATTAAACGTTAACTTCAGATCACGGAGAATTGTTGAAAGATCCATCCAAGTATAGACGGCTTGTGGGAAGATTGATATACCTTACAGTCACTAGACCTGAGATAGTATTTTTAGTTTAAACATTAAGTCAATTCATGCAAACTCCACGTCAACCACATTGGGGTGCAATGATCCGTATTCTGAAGTACATTAAAGGAACTCCAGGTTAAGGGTTATTATTGCCATCCAAAAATAATCTCTCATTGAAAGCATATTATGATTCAGATTGGGCAGGATGTCAAGCCACTCAAAGATCGGTTTCAGGTTATTGCATCTTCCTTGGTTCCTCTCTTATTTTGTGGAACTCAAAGAAACAGACCCATGTATCAAGATCTTTGGCAGAGTTAGAATATCGTGCAATGGCTAATGCATGTTTGGAACTAGTATGGCTACATTATATATTGCAAGATTTAAAAGTCTTGTGTGATGTTCCTACACCACTACTCTATGATAATCTGGCAGCACTACACATTGTGGTAAATCCTGAATTTTATGAGCGCACAAAGTATATTGAGATTGATTGCCATATTGTCTGAGAAAAGTTACATACCAAAATAATTTGTCCTTCATATGTACCAATGCTCTACCAGCTCACTGACATTTTTACAAAGGCATTAAGAAAGGATCAGTTTTTAAAGCTGCGACACAAGTTGGGAGTTCAGGATATTCACTCACCAACTTGAGGGGGAGTGTTTAGGAATAAATATTATACTTGATGGACAATTATATTTGCTTAATAAGTAATTGTAAATGCAGGTAGGATCATGTATTTATTAGATTATCATTTTGTATTTGTATTTATTTCTTCTCTTGGTGAACAAGTATTTATACACCTATAAATACGTGTAAATATAAGTGAGAAATACAGCTTTCTATTCACCATTTATATTCTTGTCAATTTATATATTCATCACTTTGTTCATAGATAAATTTCACATTAATTTCTTTTGGACATTTGCAGTGCCTTCTTTGGCATGAACACATTTTTATATAAATAAAAATTTTCTTTGTTACCTAGCCTTGTGTTTCCTTTTCATTGTTGGTCGAGTTTATTGGGGTAATTTGCCAGATATTGTTAGATTGCCCTATAAACTACGTATAGCAAACTATTACCTTTGTGAAATTTTGCCATGGAGGGTTACATTTGTCTACAGGGTAATCTAAATGTTTATCTAAAGAACTTTGAAGGTTAGGATCATCTCAGGGTTTGTGGTTTGGCGCATATAAAGGAGTACTACCACATCTTTATCAAGGTCAGTGTGATCCAAGCTGCTATCATGTTCTGGGATCCTGTTGAAAGTGTGTTTGATTCAGGGATCATGAAATATGCCCCTTATACGAGGAGTTCTGTAAGCTTCTTTGGTCCTGTGCTGATATGCCTTCGTTTATCCTGATACATTACCCTAAATTTTCTGATTTATTGATGAATCATTTTTAGTTATAGCAATTTGACAGGCGCTGATTATTTTGTGAGGATGGCTTCAGGTTGGATGTGGCTTTTGACATAGTCAGGGGGCTTTCCCCCAATGACGCGAGTTGGCTTCCGCTCATTTATCTACTTTTGTTAGGGGTCTTCCTTTGCGAGGTTCCCGCTATGGTTTATAGTTTCACCTTCCTAACTATCGTTAATCAGATGTTAGAGGGGAAATCTCCCATTGCGATCAGTTTGGCTGAGATGCTAATCTTCATACCGCTTCTCAAAATGGAACTGAAGCTACTACTAGGGGTGGCGGGCGGGCTTCTTCTCTAGGTAACTTTTTATTTGAGCCTTTCTTTTTGCATGAACCACCCTTTCAGGTTTTTGATCCATCAGGCATGCCTTATTTTTGCTTGGACCGCCTTTTCAGGTTTTCAATCCAGCATGCTATCTTTCCTTTTCTTTTTTTCTCTTTTTCTTTTCATTTTTTTTATCATTTGTTGCTTTTGTAGCTTTGGATCTAGGACAAGCTTTCTGTGTTGTCTATTCCTACAAGTATGGATTATCATCCAAGGGCCTACTGGGCGTGGGGCTCTATAGTTCTTATTAGAAATCGTCCACATAGAGACTTCACTATCAAGGAGTGGGTTAATTTTATAGGTAGCCGAGCTGCTGAGGATATTCATTGGGTTTGCCCTTGGTGGGGTATCTCGAATGTGACTACTGATGTTGCTAGAGGTGCTGTGGTCCTCACCGGCCTTTTCGAGATCATCACCTACTCTCCTGGTCACTTGTGCAGGCAATATGACCATTCTCAGAGGTTTCATGCATCCCTGTGAACCCTGATTGGCCTAGAGTTATCCTATACTTGGGTCTATTGTCATGACATGAGGTGGACCAGACGCGCTCAGGTCGAGATGAATTACTCCGTGCCTTTTGATATTCACCCTTCTGAGGCTTATCACATTTGGATTAAAAGTACTCTTGGGCCTCCTTCCCTTGAGATGTAGAGACTTCGCAGCTTCCTTGAGGGTTATATGTCTTTTTATTCCTGTGGGATAATAAAGGCATCATGCCTCGTCGTTTGTCTTTGTCGTTTTCATTCCCTGTTCGAAATGCACCTTTATATGTAATAAAGATGAAAAGATGTTATTTGAATGCATGTTTCATTAAAAAATTTGTAGTTTCCATTTAATGCGCTCATTCAGTATTTTTAACATGAACATGTTACTACAAAAGAAATTATTTATTGCGGAGGACAAGTGATATTTATTTCCAAGAATTGACCACCGTTGCGTAAGTCTCCGAGCGAATTTTACTCAAGGATCTACTCTTTTGTTTTGGAGTCTTTATTTTTGCTCAAGAGCCCTTACTAGCTCTTGACATACTTTATTATTATTATTATTATTTTACATGAGACAAAGCTTTAGCTTGTCACGATTGACCGGATTCACGAATTCGTTGTCATCCAGATTTGAGATCTTTACAGCCCTTTACTAAGAGTCTTCTTTACCACACATGACCCTTACCAGTTCGGCTGGAATTTCCCTCAAGCATCTGTATGTGTTTTGCGAGATTGCTCCAAGACTAAATCGCCCATCTTCAAAGGTTGGTTCTCCCCCTTGACTTTGCGGTTGTAAGCTCTGGCCATGCGATGTTAGTATAACTGTAGATTTTCCAATATGGCTAATCACTTTTTGTCAATCAAGGTTAGTTCTTCATGCCTCGTTGTTTCCCATTTATCTTCGGGAAGTCTGGCTTCAAGGGCTATGCATAAAGAATTGATTTCCATTTCAACGGGCAATACTGCCTCCATCCCATATATAATGGAAAAAGGAGTTTGACCCGTAGGAGTCTTGACACTAGTTCTATATCCCTATAAGGCATAGGTCAAATGATTGGCCCAATCTTAGTAGTTAGAATTCATCTTAGAGAGGATTTTCTTGATTGTCTTATTAGCTGCTTCCACAGCTCCATTGGCTTGAGGGCGATAAGGTGAAGAGTGATGATGCTCAATCCCATGCTTTTCAATAAAATCAGCCATTTCCCCTTAGAACTGCACAGTATTGTCACTCACCACATGATGAGGAATGTCGTACCTTGCGAAGGTGTGTCGCTGAATAAATCGAGCCATTTTCTTGGTCGTGATGCTTGTATATGATTTTGCTTCAACCTACTTGGAAAAGTAATCAACCGCTACTATAATAAAGCAATGATTGTTGCTCAAAGAAGGTCTTATTTCACCAATGATGTCGATGCCCTAGGCCAAGAATGGTTTAGTTATTGGTAAGCTTTGCAATGTTTTCAGAGGTAAATGGCTCACATCTCAATATATCTAACAGGTGTGGCAAGTCCTTGCTTCCTAACATAATCAGCTAGTATGGTTAGCCAAAATTACCCCATTCTCTGGATTTTCTTTGCCATTATGATGCCATTTATGTGTGGACCGCAGTCTCCGAATGTTCTTCTTTCATCATCGTTTTAGCTTCTTGCTATATTAGGCATTTTAGTAGTGGGCCATCAGAGGTCCTTTTAAATAGATCTCTTTTAATCAGGCATAATTGCACGACAAGCTTTTTCAGCGTATTTCTATCGAAATCCATAGCCTCAGCCGAGAATTCACCATTTTTAAGGAACTTACCGATGTTAGAATACCAGGGGGTTCCTTCTTCCATGGTTTTCTTATTGTGCAGATGTAGTAAGGAGATTGGGCTATTTCTATAACAAGGAGTCTGATTGGCTGCTTTTAGGGCCCTTCCGACATGGAGGCTAATGTGGCCAGTGGATCCGCCATCTGATTTTCCACGCGGGGCATGAGACTAAATTCCCATTCACTGAACATTATGTCTTTTCTCCATACAGCTTCTAAGTAAGTCCTAAGGGATTACTCCTTTAGTTTCCAGTCCCCTATGACATGCTTGATGACCAAAGCCGAATCACCGATAATTTTGACTTTGTCTGCTCTGAGAGTGATTAGGCTAGATATTTCGAACAAACATGCTTCATACTTTGCCTCATTATTTGTAGTGAGAAATTATAAGCGTTTTGACAGAGGTATGAGTGCTCCTTCTGGCGTAAAGATGATAACTCCCAAACCCGCTCCTCCCTAGTTGACGGCGCTGTCGAAGAACATCATCCATCTTCTGAGGTTCTCTGTAGTGGCTGCGAGACATTCATCGGGAAATTCTAGGTTTTCCTATTCTCCTTCCTTGAGTGGTTGATTTGCTAGGAATTCAGCCACTGCTCTACCCTTAATGGTTTTCTTGGTTACATACTCAATATCGAACTTTAACAGCAATAAGTGCCACCTTACCAGTTTTCCAGTTAGTGAGGGAGCCTGACATAAGTACTTAATCTTATCCACTTTCATGCCTGCTTGGATTCTATATGATTGAAAGTAATGCCTGAGCTTTCTAGTGAGCCAGACTATGGCAGAACAAGTCTTTTCCACGATGGTGTATCGGGTCTCATACTCTAAAAATTTCTTGCTGAGGTAATAAACCGGGTGTTCCCCCTTGTCTTCATATTCTTGAACTAACATGGCCCCCATAGACATTTCTTCTACCAGCAAGTAGAGAATGTGTGGCCTTCCGAGAATTGGCACCAGAGGGTTCATCACGTAAGCTTTAATTTTATCAAAGGCTTCCGAGCATTGGTCGTTCCACTCTATCAGCTATTGTTTCCTAAATAATTTGAAGATAGGCTCATATGTGGTGGTCAACTATGCTATAAAGCGACTGACATACTATATGGATCGCAAGAAACTTCTTACTTCTTTCTCAGTTTTCGGCACGGGCATTTCCTTGATAGCATTGGCCTTGTCGGGGTCCATTTCTATACCTCTTTGGCTAACCATGTGCCTTAGTAATTTGCCTTATATGACACTGAATATGCACTTTTTCGGGTTTAAACGGAGGTTATACTTCTGAATCCTTGTGAGGAATTATTTTAGCACTGCCGAGTGTTCTTCTGGTGTAATGAATTTCACTAGCATGTCATCCACATAGACCTCGACTTCTTTGTGGATCAAGTCATGTAATAAGGTCATGACTGCTTGCTGGTAGGTTGCCCCTACATTCTTGAGTTCGAAAGGCATTACTCAAACAATAAGTTCCCCACTCTGAGATGAATGCGGTTTTGAACTTGTTTATTACGGTTATAAGGATTTGGTGGTATCCCAAGAATCCATCCATAAAGGAATACATGGGTTCTCTTGCTACACTATCTACCAGAACATCAATGTATGGTAGCAGGAAATCATCCTTAGGGGTAGCCTTATTCAAATCCCTAAAGTCGATGTGAACACCGTTCTTCTTGGGTTTGGGGACTACATTAGATAGCCAAGTGGGATACTCAATGACTTCGACAAAATTTTCCTTGATCTATTTTGCCACCTCTGCTTTGACCTTTTCGACCTACTCTGGATGCATTCTTCTTATCCTTTGCTTTACCGGCCAAATTTTTAGGTCTGTGGGGATCTTGTGCTTAGCGAAGTGTCGATAAAGTCTAAGCATATCTTCGTGGGACCAAGCGAAGGCTAAAACTTGATTTTTCAACACCTTTATCAACTCTCTCTCTCTCTCTTGTTCGATGGGCAATTGATTGGAAATGTGTACCATTTTTGGATCATCATCCATGTTTAAATTTATTTCTTTCATAATATCATTATTGATGTTAAAAATGCTAGATGAATGTTGGAATTGATGCATGGAATCGTAATTAGAAACACAATCCAAATAAGCAAAGTTCTTCATCTTATTATCATTATAAAGTACATTATTCATTTCAAACATGCTAGAAATGGAAACGAAAGACTTATCCTGATTAATAGGGTCTGGCTCCATTGCGGATGATTCTCCTATAGTAGCTGGCTTTAGCAGGATATCCTCATCATCTTCCTCTTGTACCTTTGCCTTGCCCTTCATAGTTGAGACCATGTCCATGACGGCTTGGTTCAAGCTACCTCCCTTGCTCCTTGCTTCCTCTACTGTCCTAAGTTATGCCTAAAGGTGATTGGTTACGGTGTCAAGGATTTCTTCCTCTCTACTCAGCTTCTTGACCTTCTTTGGGTGCACCTATTCATCATTCTTGGTCTCATCCGGGATTTTCCCTACATCTAGCTAGCGATTGGCCTTCTCTATACAGGTTATGAAGCTTTTGCCATTCCTGCCGTAGTTGACTACATCTGAGAAAATCTCGAATCCTAGAATAGTCTTCCCCTGATGAGTAACAGGCTCAGAGGTTCCTTTGTAGGGTTGCTAAAGCTTCGTTTGAAAGGTTGTCTTGTGAACAACTCTTCGAGAACCTATGTAATCGAGTCCCGTGGGCTTCCATTCTCCTGCCCCTATATTAAAGGTTTGCATACCCTATTTATGAGTGCCTAGTCCTTTTCCAAGAGTGTGGTGCTTTTACATGTATCCCTGAATCCTTAGGCCCCAGTACACCTCTGATTGCTTGTTTGCTTCCTGGCCAATTGTGGCTATGGCTAACCCTTTCATGTTGCTTTCTTCCATCTTCAGTGCTGCTACCACTAAGGCTTGGTCGACTTCTAGGTTAATAATCTTTCCACAGAATGGGATTTTAATCTTTTGATGTAGGGTGGATGGGACTCCTCTTAAACCATGGAACCATGGTCCCCTAAGTAGCATACAGAATGTTATTGAGATATCTCTAACCGTGAAGAGTACTATAGATGAGATTTCACCGATAGTGACTTCAGCTTCAAACATGTCGATGAAAGTTCTTTTGGAGTTGTCGTAAGCTTTGATGATTGTTATGGATTTCTATAGGTCCTTATCGGCCAGTCCTAGGATTGGCGAATACATTTGGGACAAACATTTAGTGACGAGTCATCATCGATCATTATGCAAGGCATGATGCACCCGAAGATACTAGACTTCAAGTAGAGAGGCTTATTTTGGCGAATTCCTTCATTAGGTAGATCCGAGCTTGTGAAGACAATGTCGGGGATAATAGTGCTGGTCTCGTTATTGAATAGCACACAGACCTATCCCGAGAATGCCAGAGGAGATGTTTTAATTTCCATCAGCTTTTTTACACTAGTGAGCATGTGGTCTTGAGAACCCAGGAGTAGGTCTCAAATACTCATCTTAGTTGTAGTGGCCTTTAGTTGATCATCAATCAGGCTTTCTATCTGTTCTCAGGACTTAACAAAAGTTGGAGGTATCGCGTGCTTAGTTCTTGGTGTAGCTGGGGCTACTAATCTAGTGTCTTTTCCTCCTCTTGTGATAGGAATGACCACCTAGATTGGTGAGTTCGTTGTTTTAAAGACCTCAAACTCATTGAAATCCTCATCGAGGGGTATCTCTCCCAAGTCGATTGGCTTATTTATAGAATCTGGTGCCTTAGCGGTAAAGGGCCACTACATGAAGGGAACCTTTTCAAGGTGCTTTTCTGGAATAATGGAGTTCTCTAGTAAGATTTGGCATAGGAAAATATTAGATTCCTACCTGATCATATAAATGGACGATGAAGCTCCATTAATTGGTTCACTTCCGCTGAATGGATCTAGCATATCATCGTAAAGGACTGGCATATCGTGGTATTTATTTGTATACCATGGCTATTTCCCTGGCCAATTCTATTGATGTCAGATAGGAGATGTTGGTGGCTTCCCATTCCTAGTACAGCAAGGGGTTCTTATGCCTATCTAGTTCGAGATGGGTTGACCTATATGAAGTAGTCGATGAATTGTTTAGCCAGAATATTCTAGAACGACTTCTGGTAAAATGTCAGCCCTTTATACCAAACGGCTACCTTTTCTTGAAGAGTCCAGGGGAACCTTTCGGGCTAATGGGCATAGTGAATGTGCCGATCATTCATCATTTGCATAAATTTATGGATGTGAGGGCGTGGCCTTATATTTCCATCGTAGAATATGGGGTAAACTACTCTCAAGTCCAGGCTCCGGATTCAATAACTATTTTGAGCTAGTTTGTTCTCTGCACGAATTCTCTCCATAATGTATCCACGAGGGGGTTCTTGCCCCTAGTCCCAATTCATGTTAATGAAAGGTTTTCTATCCAATTTAAAGTCCGTAAAGTCTCCAGAATCATCACTTGCTACAGACCCTAAGGCATCTGGGGAGTCATGCTCTAGAGAAGAGGCATAGCTCTCGGCATCATCATAATCAACCATCATACAATTGGGGAAGGGAGCCTCATACTTGAAATCTCCCGATAAGTGATTTAGCTCGTCATTCAAGAAATTCTCTGATTCATACCCCAAGTTATCTACTTTGCTGAAATTTTTGTGATATGATTCATTGGAGTCCAAAAATTTTTCCACCTCTTCATTTGAATCTTCAAAAGGCTGTGGCTCAAAGATCCAGTTTGGCGTGTCCTGAGCTGGGATATCATTATTAGAATTTTCTTCAGAATCCTCTTCGGGGTTCTCCTTATGATCATCTTCAGGATCTTTCTTAGGATCTTCCTCAGGATCTTCTTCTGGTTTCTCTTCTGCAACATTTGGCTTCCTTTAATAGCTATACAGTACTCGAATACCATGGTTTGTATACTGACAAATGTTTCCTCCATACAGGCACCATATGCTGTAATGTCATATGGATTTCTCCAAACAGGTCTCATACACCTCCATCTAGGTTCAGGCCGAGATACCTCTATTGGTCTGCGTGGTTATTCCATTCCTGTTCAGGATCATATAGCTTTTGGATTTATGGATGTGCTATCCCATAAGAGCTCCTAAATTCTAATAGACTTGTTCTGACATAATTGGGACTCATGTAATCCAGAAAAATGTACATGGCAGGTTGTGGAGGAGGGATATCTTGCCAACCGGTATTATATTGGTCTACTTGTGGTGCTAACCACCAGCAAAGCTTATCCGTGTATGGGTGATATGCCCTAAAGTATTGGAGGAAAGATCTCTCCATAAAGTACCAATTCCAACGTCCTTCCAGTTGCATCGCGTCATACTAGTCCATGGTCAGGCCTCCTAAGAATCAGGGAAATTATAGTGCGAAACCCATCATGGCTATTCCCTGTTCGTGCATAAATCGGAGAAATTCCTCCAGATGTTCATTCAAATCTGAATCTCTGCGATATATGAGATGTGGTGGTATAAAATATCCATCCAACCCTTCTCTCCTCATCCTTAGGACGTATTGGTCGACCATGTGGATGATATCCATGTTGTCAAAGATCAAATTATCCCCCTATCCTGGGTCATGTCAGAAGTTATTTGTTACGTCAATACTATATTCATCAGCTTCTACATGAATCTTAATGGTGTTCACCGTAGCTTAGAAGTTTGGTAGCAGATAAGTTTGAGGGCTTGGCTTCTTCTCAGGCTCTTTCATTCTCCTATCAGCTATCATCTGCTATAGATCTTTTAGCAGCTGAGCGCATTCATTAGTTCAGATCCCCTTAGTCATATGATAAGCACAGAAATTGTCTCTGTCTGCCGCTATAGGCGAAGCAAATGGCTTAATGCTCTAGAGTTGGTTAGACTTCCCTAGTTTGGTGAATATCTGGGATAGTGATTCCACCCATGGAGAGATGGACTGGTGAGTCTGTACTTGGGTAACTACTACCACTTTAGGAGCAGCTTTCGAGGATTCAGAGGTGCCTTATTTGGAAGAACCGCCTTTCTCCTAATATTGAGGTTTATTGTAAACTTGTTATTCTTGCTTCTTTGCTCGATCTTCTTCTTTATATTTTTCAAGGCTCTTGGCATAGTCTACCACATCGTTGAAGGTGTCGAACCTTTTCATCTTCATTTGTCTTGATATTTCAGGCTGGAGCCTTCAACAGGCTTTACTATCAGGGTATCTAAGTCAGGTGCCCTGGTTATAAGCACACAAAGAGCCATCCACCTCAGATAAAACTCTTTGAAGGACTCATTCGGCCGTTGCTTAATTCTGTTGAGATATTATAGAGTAGTCTTGACCTTCAGATTGAAGGCATAGATTCCAAGGAACGTTGAGCATAGCTTTTTCCAATCAGACTTTACATTGGTTGGCATTCTCAAGTACCACTCAGAGGCGAGTCCACGAGGAGTTACTTGAAAGAGATTGACTATATAAAACTTAGGGATGTTCATGCTAGTCATAATTTGGAGATAACTTTCCACGTGCATGTGGAGAGGTCTGGTGCTAGTATATTGGCCATGTAGGGCATCACAAAGTTAGCTGCAAGGGCTTCTGACTCCTTAGGCAAAAATACATAAATATCCACGTATTGCTCTATAGAGGGGGGAACAGATTTTTCCTTTGTTAGAGACAACTTCTCCATGTCCACCATTTTTGCTTTGAGTGGCTATTTTGGTTACTTTTTTGGGGCTTTCTGAGCATTAACAGCACTCAACCTTTCCCAAATATCATGAAATTCTAGGGCATCAAGATTCCTCCTAAGGGACTGGCCAATTGTATCATCGTCTGCCATCGCGGTTTTAGGCTCTGGATCAGAGAAGAATCCAGCTAGAGATTCGACCGGTGGTGGGGGTATGACTTTTAGACTGCCCATAATGCATCTCAACCTGGGTCTCTCTCGCTTCCAACAAGAAAGGGCAAGAGATCAAGTGTTAGTAAGTGAATCGGGCATGGCTTTAAGCCTTACTCATCTTGTTTGTGGGCGAATGAATAAATGATTGAGTGATCAAATGCATGCATGAATGATGGAGATGTATGATCAAGTTAAAAAAGGTTTGGGTATATGCCAATTTCTTGAGGAGCAATTAACAACTTGCGATATTCATGGAATATTCTAAACTCATGGTTCAAAGACCAAGGGCCTGAGTTGGATCAGACTCGAAAGCCCAAGGGTAAATTGACTTGCTGGTAAAAGGTGGGTCGACTCATTGGTCTAAATGGTGAGATGACACTAGGGTCACTTAGAGGGTTTTAACTCATTGGTCCAAGGGTTGAGCTGATACGAGGGTCACTCAAAAGGGTTTTGACTCATTGGTCTAAGGGGTGAGCTGATACAGGGTTACTCAAAGGGTTTTGACTCATTGGTCTAAGGGTTGAGCTAATACGAGGGTCACTCAAAGGGTTTTGACTCATTGGTCCAAGGTTGAGTTAACAATGGGGTCACTGAAAGGGTTTTGACTCATTGTTCTAAGCTAGGAGCTGACACTGGGGTCACTCAAAGGGTTTTGACACATTGGTCCAAGGGTTGAGCTGACATGGGGTCAGTCAAAGGGTTTTGACTTATTGGTCTAAGGGGTAAGTTGACACTAGGGTCACTCAAAGGGTTTTGACTTATTGGTCTAAGGGGTGAGCTGATACTAGGGTCACTCGAACGGTTTTGACTCATTAGTATAAGGGTTTAGCTGACACAAGGAACAATTAAAGGGTTTTGACTCATTGGTCCAAGGGTTAAGCCAATACGGGGGCCACACAAAGGGTTTTAACTCACTAGTCCAAGGGGTGAGCTGACACTAGGGTCACTAAGAGGGTTTTAACTCATTGGTCCAAGGGTTGAGCTAACACTAGGGTCACTAAAAAGGTTTTGACTTATTAGTCTAAGGGGTGAGCTGACACTAGGGTCACTCAAAAGGGTGGTCCGAGTGTGAGCTTACTTGCTAGTCACTTGAAAGGGTTTTGACTCATTGGTCCACGGGTGTGCTGACTCGCCGGTCACTCAAAAGGTTTTGACTCATTGGTCTAAGGGGTGAGCAGACTCTTTAGTCACTCTAAGGGTTTTGACTCATTAGTATAATGGGTGAGCTGACTCTAGGGTCACTCGAAGGGTTTTTGACTCATTGGTCCAAGGGGTGAGCTGACTCGCTGGTTACTCGAAGGGTCTTGACTCATTGGTCCAATGGGTGATCTGACTCTCTGGTCACTTGAAGGGTTTTGACATCTCTTGACTCATGGGCTAAGCCCAGACGGGCTTACTGGTCTTGATGATTTTGGCTCATGGCCTAAGCCTAGGTGGACTCACTAGTCTTGGTCAGTTTCAGCTCAAGGTCTGAGCCTAGGTGGACTCACTGGTCTCATTTTTTTGACTTACGGGTTGAGCCTAGGTGGACACACTGGTCTCATTTTTTTGACTTACGGGTTGAGCCTTGGTGGACTCACTAGTCTCGGTTAATCTAGGTCATGGGCTGAGCCTAGGTGGGGTCATTGGTCTCGGTTAATTCAGCTCTCGGGTTGAGCCTCGGTGGACTCACTGGTCTCGATTAATGAAATAACATAGCACATGTTAATGTCATAGCTGCACAAAGATGTGGTTAGTTTTCATACAGTCATAATGTTTATGATGTCCGATTTCAGTTTATTTATATTTAATAAACTTGCACACGTAGCCAATGGTTAGATCGCGCTTACCGCCCTTTTAACTCCATTGGGTTACTTCGCTTTGAAGCCAACAGGGGACTTAGCGAAGTCTGATCGCATTTACTCAAATTTTCTGGGTATACCTACGAGAAAGTGTCTACGGTTCATATATATATAGGTTTCGGTCTCAAGATTGGGTGCGATTTGGGGTACACTATGCCTTTGTGTACCGAGTCCTAGTGGCCCTAAGCGAACCAAATGAAACTTTTCCACATATAATATACGTTGGTAGTCTTGCCCTTAAGCGAACAAGGTCCTCATACGTTACGCAAGGGGTGTGATCAGATCCATATCCCTCAAGCCCTAAGCAAACTTGGAGATACTTCACCAAAAGACGCCTAAATTGGTTTGGGGTAAAGAATGCAGATGCTATGTAGTCCTAAAATTTGCGTAATGTAGTCATTATCACAGATTCCATAATTTCAAAATTTAATTTGAACAATATTCTAATTATTATGTCAAAAAGAATTTTTATAAAAATCCGGTTTTTATAAAAATCATTATCCCGAGCAAAGTCGCCACTGTGAGTGGGCGGACTTTTTTGGTAGGATGCATGCGGGGCGCGCTTCTATTCATTGGGGTTTGGGAAAACCGGGGTGTTTGGTTTGGTTTGAGAAAATCCAGTTCGGGTAAATGCGACGGCTTTATAAGCCAAAAATGTGATTATATTAAGAAATATATTTGCACATTTTATTAAGAAAAGTTATTTTTGAAATAGAACATTTTTACTTTATTTAAAAATAAAATAGAGTCGCCACTCGGTTCAGCTCCACCAAAATTTGGTATACTGATCCAAAATGGGATTTTTATACCGAAGAGAAAACGAGATTCTGAGTTCGGACATAATAGTTACTCATATTGTTCAAATTGTTTGGATTAATTTTGAAATTTTGGAATTTGTGGTGATTTCTGTATTACAGCGGCTTTATTTAAGAATTAAATTCAAGAAAGAAAACGAGCATTACAATGGCTTAATAAATAGACATTTTCTACTGAAGTTTTGGCAGAGTAACGGCAGCACTCGGGTCTGGGACTGGAAACTCGAATAGAGTTTCCTCACATTCTGGATGTTTGTCCATACCTGCGAGGTTATTTACACATATTATAATTTAAGTGGCACCGGTGGCTCACTTAACCAAAGAAATGGAATGCAATATGTAATACTAAAGTAATAAAAATGTGTTTTAATGAATTTGAAAGTTGGGCTTAGAGCCAATTACCTTCAGTTTACCTTTTCGTCTATCTAGGATGACTTGAGAGCCGGTGCAGGACCGAAGTTGTCAGAGGTTGTGATTTAATTGGAAAATAGATTCAACCCAAGTTATAACTATAGTCTTGGCTTATTTCCAAAGGAAAATTTGGCATTCTGTCATTTTTAGACCAAAGATCACCGTAGGATCTTGATCTAAAAAGACCGTGAAGTGAGTTTATACCGAATGTCAGTGATAGCACTTGGATCTAGGAATATTTTGACAGAGTTTTGGAGCTTTTGGGATTCTCGGAACTGAAAAAGGATATAAAGGTAATTTTGGGAGTTTTTTTAAAATTTCCGTCTCCTCTGCAAATGAGGGGGGGGGGGGGGGGGTGCACCCCTTTATATAGAAGGGTGGTAATTAGCCGGCGGGCTACTTACCACTCTGATAGGATTTTACATCAGATCCTCTAAATCCTGGCTGGATCTCGGTAAGATTTGATATTTTTACTCTAGATTGGTAAATAGCCAGCAGGCTAATTACACATGTTTGACCAAACTATGACTTTTTTATTTTTCAGTAGGAAATGCTAAATCGGAGCTTCCTTGGATTGTGGATTTTTGAGTTTTAGATTTTGGATGACAATTCGATCCTTTTTGGCTCATTTGACTGATCGCTGAACGAAATAGGCATTATTCCTCATCGGGCTGGAACGGACCTGTGCTAACAGCCATATTGTCAGTCAACAGGGGATCGAGGTTGACCCTAATAAAGTTAAATCCATTCAAAAAATGCTTATTCCTATAATTAAAAAGGAAGCCAAGTCATTTCTTGGATCACTTCAATATGTGGGACGTTTTATCGCCAAGTTAACAATGGTGTGTGAGCCAATCTTTAAGTTTTTAAGGAAGAAACGACCGATAGAATGGAATGTGCAATGCCAGATAGCCTTCGATAAGATAAGGTCTTATCTCATGAACCCTCCAGTTTTGAAGCCGTCGATGCCTGACAAGCCGATGATTCTCTATTTAGCCATAAAGGTGAAGAAGGTAGAATAGATCATGTATTTCAATGGGGCTATGAATCAAAAAGGTGTTGGTCTTGGGGTAGTCTTCATCACATCGCAAGGTAAGGTTATCTCGTTGAGCAAGCGATTAGAATTTCCAGTCAATAATAACGGGGCTGAATATGAAGCTTATCTCTTTGGTCTTGATGTTCTTTTATAAGTGGGTGCAAGGGAAGTCAGGGTGATGGGAGATTCCGCACTTGTGATAAAGCATGTCATGGGAGAATGGGAAATCAGAGAAGAGTCACTCAGGCCATATGACGAATCAGTTTAAGACTTGTCAGCATAATTCAGTCAATGTTTCTTCCAATATATACCAAGGGATGAGAATTAAATGGCCTATTCTTTGGCTATCTTAGCCTCGATGTGGGAAGGAGAAGAGGCACAGCCCATTCGTCCACTCATAATAGAAACGACTCATTCTCCATTTCATGAGAAGATTCGTGTTATGATTGTAGAGGAGCAAAAGGTTTGTCAGTACTATGACATTAAAAGAATCCTAAAAGAAGGGAAGTGTCCTGAAGGGTCATCAAGCTCAAATCACTTGACTCTCAAAAGATTAACAACACAATTTAGGCTAGTTAATGAAGATCTCTTCAAGAGGATAGCTGAAGGATTATTGTTGAGATGTTTAACTGAAGAAGCAAAAAGGGTAATGACTCAGTTACATTCAGTGATTGCAGCCTGCATATGAATGGGATGGCTTTAGCTAGAAAAATTCAAAGGATGGGGTACTTTTGGACCATAATGAACGCCGATTGCGTTGACAAGGTTAGGAAATGTCACGAGTGCTAGATTCATGTGGATATACAGCATTTACCCCCATCTGAGCTTCACCATTTGTCTACTCCTTGGCCATTCTCGGCGTGGGGGATAGATATAATTGGTTAAATTCGGCCATCATCCACTAATAGGCACCGATACATCATAGTCACAGTTGATTTTTTTCAAAATGGGTAGAGGCTGAATCCTACACCAGTATCACCGCCAAGAAAATGGCCAAGTTCATAGAGAAGCACATTTTTTCTCTGTATGGGGTTCCACATCATGTGGTATCCTATAATGGGGTCCAGTTTCAAGGGGCCACAATGAAATTGTTTTAGAAGTTCAATGTCGAGCATCATAGATATTCTCCATATAGGCCATAAGCTAATGGGGCAGTTGAGGTTGCTAATAAGTCAATCAGGAGAATTTTGTCCAAGACAGTAGCTACTTACAAGGGCTGGGTTGATAAACTTCCTTTTGAGATTTAAGGGTATAGAACTAGTATAAGAACTCCAACCAGTTAGACGCCATTCTCCATGGTAATGCAATAGAAGCTGTGTTACCGGTTGAAACAGAAGTAAGATCTCTAAGAGTGGCACTCGAAGCTCAGTTAAGAGAGTTAGATTGGGCAAGGGCTAGATATGAGCAATTAAATGCAATAGATGAAGAACAACTCAAAGCACTTGAACATCTACAGATGTACCAGTAGTGCATGGCTCGAGCTTATAACATCAGAGTCAGGTACCTGAAACAACCTCTCAAAGCAGGTGATCTAGTTCTTAAGCAGCTATGCCAGATTAACATTAACGTTAGGGGCAAATTAAGGCCTAATTGGGAAGGACCATTCGTAGTAAAGAAAGTCCTTGGCAAAGGAGGAATCAAGCTTATGGATATAGATGGAAATGAGTTCGTGATTCTAGTAAATCAAGATAGGCTTAAGCGTTATCATGTCTAGGTCAAAAGAATTAAATCACAAAAAAGCGGCACAAAGAATAAAAGAAATAAAGAATGAATCGCCCGACGAGTGGTCCTCTACTACTCGGGCAAGAATTAGGGTGCAGCCCGCTGATTGGTATTCCGTAAATCGATCGGGCAAAAATTAGGGCACTCCAACGCAAATAAAGCCCGCTAAGCTAAAATCCTAAAATGGGCGGCTTAGGCAAAAGTTAGGGCATCGAGAGAAAAATGATAGTTGCTTTCTAGAAAATCTATAAAAGACCAGTAGGCAGTAGGGGTTAACCATTGGAAATTGTTACCATTTCCTATGTACTTAAATTAATCTCATCAATGAACATGTTATGATTTTGCCAAGAATCTTGGTCTTATGAATGCCTGCATGTCTTTAAGTGAAATAATCGCAGGTGTGTGAACATCAATTTGTTCTCTATATACTATGCATCATTGTTTTTACTTTTGCATGTAATCCAACAGAGATAAAAGTACCAAAGAAATCAGGCATATGCGAAATTCAGAAAAAGTTTGCGGGATTAAGCCGTTAAGGATAATTTAGGCAAAAATTAAGACAGTCTGCAGGATTGAAATCCCAAAAGGGCGGCCTAGGCAAAAGTTAAGATGAAACAAAAGGAAAAGAAAAAGCATACAGGGTTAAAAATCAGAGAGGGTGGTCCCGACAAAAATTAATGCAAAAGAAAAGAAATGCCTGCTGGATTGAAAACCTGAAAGGGCGGTCTAGGTAAAAAATAAAGAAAAAGCTTGCTAGGTTGAAAACATGAATGGGCGGTCTAGGCAAAAGTTAAAGCTAAAAAGAAAAAGTCCGCTGGACTAAGCCGTCAAGGACAGTTCAGGTAAAAATTTGGACAAAAAGGAAGAAAAATAAATGTTCGCTAGGTCATCTCACATCGAATGGCCTACGTAAAAGTTAGAACATCACTCGGTCCCCTCACTACGAAATCACTAGACAGAAGTAATACGGGTTCGCAAAGTAGCAATACTCAATGATCTCAGTTCAAGAAAAATCCGCATGCGTAAAAGTTAAAACCTCAAAAGTATCAATCCAAAGTTTACATCCAAAACAAGCTGCTCAGGGCCTAAAAGTATCAAAAGTTCAAAAGAGTAATTATAATCTAAGATATTAGGGGATCCTGTCAGTGGTGACCCTCTTGAGTCTGATCCTGTATATCTGCCAGTAGATAATCTACATCTATAGTCGTATGATCCTCAGCCTCACCAGTACTAGTAGCTACCTAGGCACGGTCCTTAGCCATTTATGTCCCCGCAGCAGCCCTTTCAGGATTAGTTCCCTTAACAGGCTGATCTCCACCCCACTAAGTCACTCGGTATGCAGAAAGATCATCCTCGGACTTATCATCCAAAGGATCTGGCATCTACCTGTCCTCAGTCAGCCTCGCTAGCTAGCACCTCAACATCTCAATCTTGGCCTTAGCCCGAGAAGTCTCGGCCTTAGCCTGGTCAGCCTCAGTGGTAGCTACCCGCAGCTGCTTCTCTAAAAACCTGGCTCTCTCCTCTGAAGTATCCAAGTCCCAAGCAGACTTGCTACACTCCATGGCCAACAGAGTCTGAAATTGAATCATAAGATTAGTACACGTACATGAATGTCATAGCATGCATCATGCATAGTTTGGTAAATTTTACAGGTAAAAGTTATCGAGGCTAGCACACTTTGGGCCAATAGTAGATCCTGCATGGAGAAGTAGCCCTAGGAAATCCTCTCAGCCTCAAAGATGGTCACCTGAAAGGAAAAAGTCACATCAGGACAGGGAATTCTAAGCAATCACAATAATTGATGAAGACTAAAGTGAGGGATTCCGTATATGAGTAGAGCTAGAAGGAGTGAAATCGATAGGCTGGACCGACTCCTCGAGCTCCTTGATATCTCAATTCTCTGAATGATCGAGGAGCCAAAAGAAAGTATCTAGCTTAGCTTAGAGGACTCCCTCTCCCACATACCCAGAAGTGCGAGACTGCTTCGCCGGCAACTTAGGGACAGTAGCAGTAGCGACAGGTCTCTTCCTTATGGAAGCGGAAGGCTGTAGCAATAAAAGATCATACTTAGAATCATAATCAATGTCAGGAAATAGCAAGGTAGGCAGAAGGGTTAAGTTAAGGAAAATACCTTAGAAGAAGGGGTAGCAGACCTAGCCCAGCCGCCGCTACCCCGAACTATAGATGGACCCCCACAGTCACCCCTCGGCCCATCTTCCTCATCATCATCATCATCCTTACTATTGCTCCAGTGGAACTCGAGAGGGACTTCCTCATAATGGATCCTCTGAAAAGGAGGAAGAAGTAAGGAATCGATAAACTATGTATAGGAGCTCATATAGATAGCACTCAAGCTCCCTAGCGTAGTAAGTACAACCCCTGGTCGATCCCTGCATGAGATGAGGCCAGAAGATGCTCGCTGGAATCAAGGGAGGTATAGTCTCTCTACCATAGCATTGGTGCTCCACCCTCGAAACCCGCTCACCAAAATACCACTTGTACGAGAGTGGTGACTCTAGGATGATGCAGCAATCATCAACGCCGACCAGCATTTGCTCGATAACCACATGCATATCCAATCTCTCTCATAGGTCCTGGATGGCCTACACAAAACAAATGCACTGTGAGTATCATAACCTTGCAAATACAGTTTCTACTAATGGTTTGTTGAATGTAAAATACATGTTTAATAGGGAAGAAGTTTACCCGATCTGAGCGTAGCTGATGTAGGAACTTTTTATAGTGTGCTGTAGTCCAGGGCTGGCTCTGCCAAAGCCCCATCCACCTGGATATAATATACGGCGTCTCGGGCTATATGGTCAAACCCGGCCTAGGGATGAATCGGTGCTCGAAGGCCAAAATCTGCAAGACAAAATAAGGATTAGTTAAAGCATAAGTTGAGTGAAATGTTAAAGCACAAAAGATTAGTTCGAGAGTTACTAGCAGTTTCAAATGGCATATCTTGAGCTTGGACTGCTCACCCCGAACTCCAACATCTAACCCACAATGTAGCCATGCAAGAATGGTCCAACACCAGTTCTTGCCCGGCACAGCAGCAAGATCCTCTACAACAGGGACTAAACTATAATTAAGGCTGCTCGACCAGGAAGAAGATGGTAGTAAAGAACGTCAGCAGGAAGGACCGGGCGTACGAATCCCTCCTATAAGACTCAACAAGACTCGGCTGCCCGATCTAATAAGCATGCAGGTCCCTGTACTTGAGCTTGTTCATCCCAATCGGAGGAAGCCCAAGTAATCTAGCAATGTAGGCCTTCACCTCTGGCCCGAAAGGCCACCGGTCGGCATAAACATCGAAGTAGATAATATCCCTGCTCCACTCTAACCCCGTCGCAGCACATACATCGAAGGGAGTCATAGTGACCTCCTCAATCACTAGATGGAAGGTATGGGTCATCTTTGATTATCTCTCTGTGAATGCTGAAATGGCCCCCAAGGCTAGGTTCTTGTGAGCCTGAGGAATGGCCCCATTAATAATGCTGAATCCAATGGAATCAATGTGGGCCAGCAGCTCGGTATCCCCCACGGAATGAATCTCCTCGTACCATTTCCTATAGAAGTTGAGGACCCCCACGGTCTTGTACTAAAACTATAAAGATAGAATTATAGTTCAACAAGGTTAAAATATAGTAAACATGTCAAAAGTCAGAAAAGAATGGCAGAAATCAAAGTAATCGGGATTTTATCCTTAAGGACAGGACCCTTACGGGTAGGCCTCACCCATACGGGTCCATAAATGATTCCCGAATAAAGATTGGGACCCATACGGGTGCCCCCTCACCCGTACGGGTCCCCTGCAAACAGTCCCTCTACGGAAAAACCTCCTAAAAATCCAAATTCATCCAATCTCAACCAAAGCTCATCCAAAACTATCCTAAAACCAACCTAGGCTAAAGTTACATGCATCAGGCTCTATTTCAAGGTCTAAAACACCCTAAATCATGCCAAAAATTGAGAAATTCTAAAAGAACTCAAAAATGGAAAATGGACAATTATGGGAAATAGCTGGAGTTTAGAGGTATGAGTGTCAGGGAAGGGATTAGAGGAACTTCACAGAGAGGAGTGTGCCCCAGAAATGAGTCTCCTTCGTGAAAGGCATACTCAACAGAAATCAGGCATTCTCAAAGCCCTAAATCGCCCACCGGTGGTAAATCCTTGAGTTTTAACGAGAAACAACTAGTCTTCGGGATCTTTTTGTACATTTTGACTAATCGTTACAAGAAAATCGCAAAAAAAAATACAAAAGGGAATGATTTTATATGAGGTGGGATGTGAGGAGTCTAAACAACCTTTTGAAACCCCCGGCGGGGACCCGTACGAGTCCTACCTCTCCGAGACCCTACCCGTACTAGCCTTAGGCCACCCATATGGGCCTTCTCTTGCCAGATAGGGGCAGATTTTTCTAAACTAGTATCTTAGAAAGCACCAGAAATTCATCAAGCCCGAGTTTGGGGCAACCCCACTCCTCTTCAACCCTATATTTCAGTTATATTTGTGGCAAACCCCCTAGGTCACCTTGATCCTTACTTAAAGGGGTAAAAATATTTTGGTTTTCACAAAAGTCAATCAAGAATCAAGGTAAGCCACTCTTGAATTGATTATTAACCAAGATGATTTTTGTGTACAGGTCCATCTTAGCACATGACTTCTTCCACAGCGAGCAAATCTTACCAGGAAAGACTTCCCTAGTGAAAGAAGTTTCACCAAAGGTTATTACTTTACTCCCTAGTAGTGGAGTCAACCTAGAGGCATCCCCCCATCTCCCAACAGTGGAATTAGCCAATCTAGGGGCATTCCTCCATCTCCCAGTAGCAGAATCAACCAATCGAGGGGTATCCTCCCATCTCCCAGCAGTGGAATCAGCCAATCCAGGGGCATTCCCCCCATTCCTCAACAATGGAATTGTTCAAGGGGCATACCCCCATCATCAAAAACCCTAGGGGCACCCACTTTAGGGGCATTCCCTAGCAGCGGGACCAGCAACAATCAGGCCAAACCCGACATTTCTTGCACATAGTTTTTTCAGTTTATTTCATCCACACATCATTTTTCTTAATTGAAGGGGAAAAATATTTTTGTTTTCATAAAAGTCAATTAAGGATAAAGATTTATGTCTGCTTAGACGATGACTAACTCGATGTTTAATTGTTCTCTCTGTTTCAGGTTATTTGAATTCCCCAACAGGAGAGTCATCTACCTTAGGAAAGGAATACACCATCGATAGGAGAGTCATCTGCCTTAAGAAAGGCATACATCAGCAGTAGGAGAGTCATCCGCCTTAAGAAAGGGATGCACCATCAACAGGAGAGTCATTCTCCTTAAGAAAAGGATACATCATTAGTAGGAGAGTCATTCGCCTTAAGAAAGGGATACACCATTAGTAGGAGAGTTATCCACCTTAACAAAGGGATACATAAGTAGCTGGAAAGTCAATCCGCCTCAAGAAGGGATACATCAGTCAGGAGAGTCATCCGCCTTAGGAAAAGGATACCTCATCAGCCAAAAAAGTCGATCCACCTTACAAAAGGGATACACTAGTCAAGAAAGTTGATCCACCTAAGAAAGGGATACACCAGTTAGGAAAGTCGATCCACCTTAGGAAAGGGATACACCATTAGCTAGGAGAGTCATTCGCCTCAGGAAAGAGATACACTATCAACCAAGAGAGTCCTCCGCCTTAGGAAAGGGATACACCATCAGCATTAGGAGAGTCGATCCACCTTAAGAAAGGGATGCACAACTTCTCCAATTAAGTCACTAGGGATGCAAATTGGCAAGGAAAGTCATTTACCTCAGGAAAGGGATACGCATTGGTAAAGAAAGTCATCCGCCTTAGGAAAAGGATACGCTTCGGCAAAGGAAAGTCGTCCGGGACACCAAGGAAAGAAGTTTGCCTCAAGAAAGGAACTCACCCATATCATCACCTTAGGTATGATTTCTAAACCCTCTCTCACAGCGTGAGATCATACTGATCCGTATCTACAGTGATCCTACGAGGGGTAGTCTGTGAGCACTAGATTATAACGATCCTTCTCACAAAACGCTGGTGAGAGCTATATGATGCAATCTCATATAGGTGTTGTCCATTAGAGGTGTTCCTACTATTGCAGAGTTGAGTTTAGCCAGAGTTAGGAGACCTAGTCTGCCCTTAGGGACCCGTATGGGTGCTGCCTGGTGGTACGGATCCACTAGCAGGCTCGTATGGATAGATTCCTTTTATGTGCCTTGAGGGGACCTGTATGGGTCCCTTAGGACCCATACGAGTGGGGCCTCACCCATACAGGTCCTCTTGTTGCCTGATCAGGCTCTTTTGGAAGCTATCTCTTACCTTTTTTGGGAAAAGGCAGGTCTTGAATGTGGTTTATTACATTCAGACCTGAATTTTACCCTATAAATAGGGCCGTTTTCCCACCATTTTTACATATACAATTCATGTGAAAAATATACAGAGAAATTATAGTAAGGTTCTAACAATTTTTTTAGGTATCGAAAAGGTATAGTGGAGGCATAGGAGGTATAAAATAGGGAGAAAACGCATTCCTTAAGGTTTTGTCCACATTTTATTCATTCCAAACTTCGTTTATTAGGATTTAGGGGATATTCTGTCCACAAAAATAGTCCTATTTCATCATCTACTTTGGCCAGACTCTCTTAGCAGCAAAGGAATCACCTCAAAGTGGATTCATGCCGTAAAGGTAACGCTCCTAAGTTTCAAAGAGACTCACATCTCAGTTATTCGATTATTATTCTCTACCTCTATTATTATATCTATTCGTGTGATTATTCTGGGTCTGGTCCTAACCCATATGAGCCTTGTTGGCACCAAATATCCCTAAGGGTATTAGATCAGTGTGCCATACTCATACGGAGGGATATCCCATTTTTATTTTATTTTTCTACCATTAATCTATTTATCTCAAACTAAGCTTTTGCCTAGGACCAAAAAAGACCCAAACGGGGTTCCCCATACCCCTACTGGTCCTCCCCGGTAGTCGTACGAGTCCTACCCACCCGTACGGGGACCGTTCCCTAGGCAGAATTAAGAATTCATTTAAATTCAGTCAGAAATCAATCCAACTCACCATAGGCCATGCAATCATTTTCACTAATAATTCGATAAATCAACCCAAAAAAGTTAATAATGTGTTCTTACAACAAAATACGTTGAAGACCCTTCTTTCCAATCGTAGAAGCCGCTCAGGCATTATAAATCATAAAACCTCCATGCTAACATAATCACATTTTTTCCTAATGAAATGCTTACTTATGATGTGCTATAAACTATGCTAATCTTTGTGGATGCAAGGGAATTTATTTTTATTTTGTTTTATAACTTAGAACAAATGTAAAAGTTCTCTTGCGATTCTCCCATTTTCCCGCAATTGTAATTTTTATTCCCCCATTTGTTGCTTGTGCTTTATTGTAATATGTAAATGCATGTAACGAGTGTGAAAGAGTGTAGAAATAGGATTTCTATGATAATTCCCTAAATGATGAAAACAAAAACTGTTTTACGTGGTGAATGTAATTTTGAATCAACTAAATGAGAAATAAGTGACTCATCCGATAGCCGAATCTCTGATCTAATAGGCATGAGTCTCCCACCTATGGGGAAGTGTACCAAAGCTCTTTCCCAAGTAGACAACTTGGGTGGTGACTTTATCATTTGTATCAAGATTTGGGTCTCGATTCTTTTATTCATTAAAATTGCCTTATTATGCAAACTTGATTTAAAAATGTTTTGTCATGCCTAAATCCAACCAACCCCAGTGGGCCCCACCTCTCACACAGGTGCCAAGGGAGACCCACACATCATTGACACCTCACAACAAGATTCCACCAATTTATGTCTCATGGCTAAGGATGATTTACCCAGCTTAGAGTCAGCTAACCAACCATCTACTTTCGCTATCAATCAATCAGCTGACCAGTGTAGAGACAAAGAAAATCAAACTGAGTTAAATTTTGAATCCCTTTTATCTTTAGATGAGCTTGCTGTAGTACTTAATGATGTTATTAATGTGACTAAGAAGTCAACCAAATACATCAAAGTAATCCAGTGGAGGTGTGATGATCTAGTAGATGTCAAGTCTTCTACCTCACTTGACATCTTATACCTTATGGAAAAAGCTGAGTACCAAAATGGATATAACAACAAACTAACTAAAAAATTGGATGAACTAGCTACTAAATTAATAGCTTTGAAAAAGGTGAGGGTCACTCCTAAACCTAGCAGGAATACTCAGAGTAACCTCACTCACCACTCTGAGAAGGTTTCCCAAAAAAGTAAAGTGAGCAGGCCCAATCCTGAGGCCGCTTGTAGTTTTTATGGAAAGCGTGGACATGCAACAGTCATGTGTAGGCATAAAGTTGCTATGATGAGTATGACTAGTCAAAGATGACCACCACTAACAAGGGAGGACCAAGCTAGAAAAAGCATGGGTACCTAAGAAAACTTAACTATTTTGCAAGTAAACCTAAGATCCATTGATGAAAGAAGAATGTGGTATTTGGATAGTGGTTTCTTGAGGTATATGACAGGTTATGAAAAGCAATTCATCACATTAGAGCAAAGAAGGAATGGAAGTGTCAGTTTTGGAGACAATAAAAAGGGAAAGATTATTGGCAGTGGCACAGTGGGAGTCAAGCCTTCAATTGATAATGTGTCACTTGTGAAAGGCCTAAATTTCCACTTGGTAAGCGTTGCTCAGCTGTATGATAAAGGCAGGAAAGTGGTATTTGACTCAGCGGGCTGCTCAGTCATTGATGGTAACTCTGACCAAACTATTCTTTATGATCCTAGAATTAATAATGTTTATATGATTGATTTATCCCCTGGCTCTAATGATAAATGCTTAGTTTCTAAGGAGGAAAACTCATGGTTGTGGCACAGAAGGTTAGGATATATCAATATGACCAATCTGTCCAAATTAGCCGGAAATGAACTCGTTGAGGGTTTACCAAATCTAGGCTTTGAAAAAGATAGACTCTCCTCAGCATGCCAACTTGGGAAACAATTTAGGAAGACCTTTAAATCTTTAGCTGATATATCCTCTTCTTATCCCGTTGATCTTTTGCACGTGGATTTGTTTGGGCCTGTTATGCCAACAAGTTTAGGCGGAATGATATACACCCTTGTGGTTATAGATGATCTGACCAGTTTCACTTGGATTGTCTTTCTTACAAGCAAAGATGAAACATTTGAATCATTCTTTAGGTTGGCTAACCAGAACACGAGTAAAAAAGACCTTAAAATTAATAGAATCCGCAGTGACTATAGAAGAGAATTCAAAAATAGGAAGTTTAAGGAATTCTATTCTGAGCATGGTATTGACCATAATTTTTCTGCCCCTTATACACCTCAGCAAAATGGAGTTGTTGAGAGAAAGAATCACACTATTGTGGAGATGGGTCGTTCTATGATGAGTGATAATAATCTGCCAAAGTATTTCTGGAGAGAAGCTGTCAACAAAGCTTGTTACATTCTAAACAGGGTTTTAATTTGCCCAGCGTTGAATAAAACTCCTTATGAACTTTGGAAGTGGTGCAAGCCCAAGGTTGGTCATCTCAAGGCCTATGGTTGTAAATGCTTCATATTAAACACAAAAGGCCAATTAGCTAAATTTGACCCCAAGGCTGATAAAGGAATATTTTCGGGTTACTCAACACATAGTAGGGCATATAGAGTGTATGTTAAGAGGCCTGGCATCTTAGAGGAGTCCATGTATGTAGATTTTGATGAAACTAACAATACAGGTAGAGAAGCCAGTGATGATGAAAGAGAAAAGGAATAAGTCAGTGGATCAGTCAGTCAGCCCATTATTATTCCTGATCCATTACCAGAAAAAGAATATTATTAAGTAGACTTGGACCAATCCATCAACTTTAGTGATGATGTAGATCCTCAACCAATGTCAGTAGCTCAATAAGCTGATCCTAATCTACTAAAAAAAGTCAGAGGGAGGAGCGATCACCTAGTTGACAAGATTCTTGATAGTGTAAAAAATCTAGTGCTGACTAGTGGTCAGCTGAATAGGATGATAAGCCATTTAGCATTTGTCTTATTAATTGAACCAAAGAAGTTTGAAGATGTTGAGCTTGATGACAACTGGATGATTACAATGCAAGAAGAGCTAGACAAATTCGGAAGAAATGAAGTTTGGGATTTGGTAGAGAAACCCAGAGGCAAGTCAATCATTAGTACCAAATGGTTTTTCAAGAACAAGGTAGATGAATCTGGTAATGTTGTCAGAAATAAGGCCAGACTAGTTGCTCAAGACTACAATCAACAAGAAGGCATTGACTATGGAGAAACCTTTGCACCAGTAGTAAGACTTGAAGCCATAAGAATTCTCAGTACTTTTGCATCTCATATGAACTTGAAGTTGTTTTAGATGGATGTTAAGAGTGCATTTCTTAATGGTTATATTCAAGAGGAAGTCCATGTTAGACAGCCCACAGGCTTTGAAGATCCAAAGTATCTAGATCATGTCTTTAAGATGAAAATACTCCGTATGGACTAAAATAGGCTCCAAGAGCTTGGTATAAGAGGCTGATCAACTTTTTACTCAGCAAAGGTTATGTTTGAGGAAAAGCAGATACAACTCTATTCATCAAGAAGAAGCATCAAGATGTGTTGTTAGTCCAAATCTATGTTGATGACATCATTTTTGGAGCAACTGATGAAAAGCTATGCAAAGAGTACAGTCAGCAGATGAAGAAATAGTTTGAAATGTCATTAATGGGAGAGCTTAATTTCTTTCTTGGTTTGCAAATCAAACAAGGTGATGATGGGATCTTCATTACCCAACCTAAATATGCCAAGGAAGTACTCAAGAAGTTTGACATGGATAAAGTAAAGCCAATGTCAACACCCATGGCCACTGATACAATTCTGAGTAAAGATGAGGAAGGTAAACCTGTAGAGAGTAAGCTCTAGAAAGCTATTATTGGTTCTCTACTTTACTTAACTGCTAGTAGGCCTGACATTCAATATGCTATATGTTATTTGTAAGATATCAAGCTAACCCCAGAGAATCTCACTTAACTGCTATTAAAAGAATTCTAAGGTATTTGCTAGGCTCTATTGATGCAAGTTTATGGTATCCAAGTAATGCACACTTTACTCTGAGAGGATACACAGATGCTGACTATGGAAGCCACAAACTTGAAAGGAAAAGCACCACAGGAGGATGTCAATTCCTTGGTAATTGACTAGGAACAAGGTATAGCAAGAAGTAGACTTCTGTGGCTCAGAGTACAGCTGAGGCTGAGTACATGGCTATAGGAAATTGTGTTGCACAACTGCTATGGATTAAGTAGCAATTAGAGGATTATGGTATAAAGTCTAAGTGTCTTGAAGTCATGTGTGATAATAAGAGCATAACTGACCTATCCAAAAATGCAATTCAACATAGCAGGATGAAGCATGTCAACATTAGACATCACTTCATAAGGGATCATGTGCTAAAAGGAGAAGTCAAGCTCACCTACATTCCTACAGAAGAACAGTGAGCTGACATCTTCACAAAGCCTATTGGAAAGGATCAATTCAACACTTAGAGAGAGTTGATCGGAATGTCCAATACAATTTGAACAAATTCTGAAGCTTACCAATTTAGGGCACACTCTGAGCTTCTGCGAATTAGGTTAAGAATTTCTTTTTGGAGCTTGAATTTTGGACACGTCATTAAATTGTCACCGATTTTCTTTTAAATTTAATCTTGATAGAAACGGTAGCAATTTGTAAAATGATCCACATTCAGTTGCAGTTATCCCAGGTTTCTCGCTATCATTAATCCTATGGTATACTCTATGTAATCTCACTATTGAATATATGGCCATGGATTGTGAGTCATACATGTAAGCTTTGTAGGTCTTAGCAAAGAGTTTTTGGCTATTCAAGGAGAAGTTCAGAAAGAGGAAAGGTTACTTTACCAAATTTCATCTAACGCAATTCTCTTCTCAAAATCCTCAAATTCTTTTGTTTCTTCAAAGCAATTTCAAATGGCAAGTTCTTCAGGGAGACTACCAGAACCCAGTGCTGATATTTCCTTATTCATAAGAGATGAAAAGGATACATGTTGGATTACGACAATAGATCATATTGCTCAGATGGCTGTAGGAACCAACAAAACAGAAGAACTGGATATACTAGCTAGAACCAGATATATTCCTACAAAATGGTGTTTCATTGAAGGAGCAGTAGTTTAGGTGTCCATGACTATTGATATGCTCAGTTTCTCCAGTGTTGAAAGATTTGGGAGATAGACATGCCAACATCACTTGAGAGGGTTTTCGAAATTCCCAGTGGGTGCTATGAGTAAATAGAAAGAAGATTCTTCCATGGAATCCACTTAGTTGAAGGTCAGAAGGACCTATTTATGGCAACAATGATGGGGAGGAAGGTGTACGTAACCCCTAAGCTGATAGCTGGGTTGCTAGGAATGCTTAAGAGAGGACTCAGGATGCGTATGATAAAAGATAAAGAGCATAGGGACATACCCATTGACGATGAGGTCCTTGCTGACTATAAGGAAGGTGAACTCATAGCTTTAATGTTCACTAAGGAAGGGAAGCAAGCGCATGAGCTTGTAACTAAGGTGCTGCAGCCCAAAATAGCTTCTACAAGAAGCTGCTCTAAGTTCGAGAGAGTCTTTATCTATGCTTTGACTTAGGGAATGTGCATTAATTGGCCGCTAGCAATTCTGATCAGATTTTTGATGGTGTCAAAGCACATGGTGTATGGGCAGCTTATAATGGAGATATGCAGGGTATATGAGCTTGATTTAGAAGGATAGGCACAGAAGAGTAGAACCACCTTAAAGGTGATTGAATCTAGGATTCTGAGCAATGCTCATTTCCATGGCTTGAAGTGTGATGAAAAGCCTACCAATATAGAATACATCAAGTTGAAGAGAGGAGAAGTAAGGGTGAAGGATCCTAAGGCCATTATGCGTATGAGACACATTAGGCCTGATGAGGAAGATCAAACCTTGGAATACTATGTGGCTAGAGAGCTTGAGAGGATTACCCGGCCTAGAGCTAAAAAAGGAGATGATGTAGTTGAGAAGAAAGGTAGTAAGAAGGTGGTTAGGAGAGACTCCAAGAAAGAAGTGAAGAAAGGGAGCTCAGCATGCTCAGTTCCTGTAGTTGCACCTATTCCTAAAAAGACCAGATCTATCAAGAGAACTAAGGAAGAGAAGCCTTGTGAGCTAACTCTTGAAGAGAAGAAAGAAGAGAGGAAAGTTGAGGAAGAGCTAAGAGAGGAGATGCCTCTGAAGAGATAAAAAAAGAGAAAGAGTTATGAAGCTCAGCTGGATGTGCTGACTACTAAAGGACTAGAAGCTATATCAGTTCCTATGCCTCAAGTAGGTCAGCCCAAGAAAAAGCTAATGGTAAAGAAAGGAACTGGCATAGTCCAGGATCTAGAGGAACCTAAGAAAATGAAGGACGCTGAAGAGGAAAGAATTAGAAAGAGGTACGAAGATCTAGAAGCTGAGATAAGGAGAAAGGCTGAAGAAGTAGCAGCAAGAGCTAAGGCTAATACTGAGAAAATTTTAAAATCAGCTGTAGTCAATCTAACTTATAAGGAGTTTCCTGAGGTTGTGTAAGAGATGATAGGAGCTCTTGAAGGGATTAAAGATCAGGAGGAGCAGGAAGAAGATGAAGTAGTGGAAGTGTAAGCTGTTGAATTTGATGTGCTTGAATCAGACCAGTATGTTAGTTTAACTATTGAAAAAGGTAATGAAGCAAGGAAGGAGAGGAAAATAGGGTTGCTGAAGAGGATCAAGATAGCAATTGATAAGGATGAAGGGGACTTGGAGGACATCGAGGATGAAGAAGTTGTAGTTGAGCAGGGAGCTCAGCTGACTGGGTAATCTCAGGTTCAGGTCAGCTAGTCCACTATTGAAGGTGCTGAAGAGAAGGATGAGGAGAACCATGAACCTTCTTTTTCTCAAACCTTTCACCTAAAACATCACTCTCACCTACACCAATATCTGCCCTACCTTTAACTGAAACCCAAATACCAAATACCTCACACTCTGACCAAATAACCATCATTCCCCTACTATCACCAGTTGGATCTTCTATACATGAACAATTGCTCTTAGAAGGACCAGTTATCAAAGATCCTCCAATTATTAAGGAGATTTATAAATAACAACCGCCTCAATAACCAAAACCTCCACCACGATTTAACCCCCAGGGTGAGCTCTTGGGAGACATAAGGAGAATGGGAAAAGATACATTTCCAGGACTTAGGACAGATGCTTAAGTAGATGATGAAATAGATAAATCCATGCCATTTGTGGAGGTCTTGAGGAGACTTGCAAAGGCTGTTAGGAGATGAAGGCCCATTTAAGATCAGTCCCAACCGAGTTCTCAATGGTCAAGGCTATTGTATCCCACATTTTCCCTTTGTTAAATGTTGCAGGTAGAAAGGTTGACTATTTGAAGATGGAAGCTGTAGAGCTTAAAAAGAAGATGGATAAAATTTTTGAAAGCCACTACAGAGTTTTGAATAAAGAGAGGGATTTCAGGACTTCCGTGATAGAAAAATTCAATCCCCTCTTGGAGACAATGCAGGCAGTTCTGAGTGGCCATAACATTTTGACCAAGGAGAATAATGCAAATACTTCCAAATTAGAAGTGGTTATTGATGCTATCAGTGCTCTAATTATAGTAGTCTCAAAGCAAGGCAACTCAAATATGTTGACTCGGATGAGATGAGCTATTTTGAAGGGAGTCAAGGACTCAGAGGGAGAAGTGCTAAGAGCTTTGAAGAGGCTGAACATATTTGATGCTCTGAATAGTGATATTGTAATGGCAGATGCTGAACAATAACCATCGCTTCATCAAAAACTTGGTCACATTTGTGAGCACATCAAGAATGTTCATTTAGACATCAACAATGATGGTCAAGCAATTGATCAGATTCATGAAGAAGTAACTACTTACATTAGGAGCACTCCCATGCTAGAGTGGATTTTAAGGGAAAATAATCAAGCTAAGGCTCTAGCCAGTCTCAGCCAGATATCAAAGGAAGGACTTAATGCTCAGTACCAAGTCAATCAATCATAATCTCTTGCTCTGGTGCGTCTCTTCACTTATCTCAGAGAACAAGATGCAATCTCGTAAGAAATCTGTGAGCTGTTAGTATAGAACTTTTCAACCAACATCTATGGCTAGCTCAAGAATTTTGAAGATTCTCTGAGCTCATTTGATCATCAAACCCAAGTCATTTTGGATGTAATGGAAATAGGGGAGCAAGATCGCGAGAAGCGTGAGCAAGAGGAGAGAGAGATCATAGGATAGCTAATTTTTCCTACAATTTATTGAAGGATCTGGAGTGCATTCAAAGAGAATATACTCAGACAAGAAAGAGGAAAGGAAAGGAGATCGCGCTGCCCAAAGAAAAGAGTCAAGATGGGATCAGCAAGTTTATGAAGAGAGGAAAGCTAATTGTGGAGGACCACCTATGCTTAAAATAGATGAGAAGTGTTGAGGAATGCCAAACTCAGAAGAATCAAGGATTTTAGGGGAGTTAGCATTCACTCTGAGCAAAATAAAGATGTTGAACAAAGACATATCAAGCATAAGTAAAAGGTAACTCTAATCTAGGTATCTTGTTGATTTAATTCTTGATCAGTTAATTGCCATTGATCAAAATAGGGGAGATTGTTGAACCAAGCATAAGTTTGGACTGACTTAGTAGATGAATCAGTGGTGCTTAAGTTTTGAGCATAACAATTAAGTTTAGTTTGGGTTAATTAGATCAATAATTAAGTTAAAATAAATAGTCTATGGGAGTTAGTAAATTAAAGGGTAGAATTTTGTATATGGGAGTTAGTAAATTCAAGGGTAGAATTTTGTATCTCCGCTGACCTAGCTATTTAGTCTTACTCTGAGTGTTTTGGGCTGAGTATCTACTTTAGTCACTGACTAAGTAATATTAACTCAATGCTTGATATTTAGATTTTGCTTCAGCTGTGCTTTATGATACATTACTTCACTGAGTTACTTTATGTCTGTCAAATGTACTGACTTTACCATTTAAGGAAAAATGGGATATTTGCTTTTAGTGTTGCTTTTTGCAGGACAATTATGAGACAAAGACCAAAAGAATTAATGTCTTGACAAGACTTAGATTAATGAAGAAAAAGACAAAGTCTTACAGTTTCAAGCTGCAAAAAAGTCATTTGCCAATTTAGGCAATTCTGCAGAATCAATAACATAGTATCGTGCACTCTGTAACATGTCAGATTACCGAAAGGTATGGGAAGTAGACACGTGCCAAGCCAGCGCGAGTTCTCTCTAATGGAAGACTGGCATCAAATGACAAAGAATTTAAATTGAAGCTCGACTTTCAATCTGTCTATAATGGATTGATTTTCTATGTCACAACGGTGTGATTCTATCTCTTAATGGATTGATTTAAAGAAGCAACGGGTGAATAAACGAGTTGTCAATTTCAGAAGATGCCAAAGCAAGTTCAATGGCTACTTTCTGAATCCATCTATAATAGGAGCAAGAAGGCAAGGATTAGAACTTGGTGATTACACCTGAATTTCTAAGAAGCTAAAACTCTGCTAATTTACAAGCTTTAAAGAAGTTCAAGCAAGAAAGTAACTACTCGGTGAGAATCTGCTTTAGAATAAGAAAGAATAGATTAGATCATTGATTTGAAATATCTGATTATTTTAACTAAATCAACATTTATAAGTTGAATCCAACTCTTGTTTAGACTCTTATTGAATTGCTGATAGAAGAGGGTATTCTACTCAGCGGGTGAGCGATTGCAGTTTGGAGGGTACTTACTATAATTAGGGAATTTATGAAAGGCTTCTCCATCTAGAGTAAATGAGTTGAGATTAGTGGATTAAATCCGAGACACTCTCTCAGGTCTAGATGTAAGCACAGTTTACTGAACCAGTATAATGTGTCCCTTACTTTGAAGTTTTTTCTAGAATTTCACTCAGCCAGCTGACCTACTTAGCGAAGCTCATTATTATCGTGAAATAGTTTACTAAGTTTTTGAGTGAGTCATTCAATCCCCCTCTGACTCATTGAGTGTACACTTGAGGAGCAATATATACCATCCACATCATGAACAAGCCATTCATGCACTGATCCCCTTATAGATTTCTTAGTTAGGAAAAGATGAGAATACCGTCTAACTCCAGTTTGGCAAAAGCATAAGCAACATTTGACTTGACTTTTTCTTACACCTAAGGTTATAATGAAGTCCAATTACGAATCCAGCCAGTCTTTTTCTGGTTTCAAATCTATCCATCCAACTATGTCAAGCCTTAATCTCGAAGATGCTTCGAGTGAGGGACAACCTCAACCTGCTCCTCCTCCTCCTAGTGGCACTCAGCAGTCTCTAAGTGTCGAGATCGCCAATGCTATTGCCTAGTTTATTCATTCGGATTTCTTTCAAAGCACTATTCAAGAACATACTCAATAACATATTCAGGTTTTAAGAATGTACATGATGTGCTTGTTTCATCGGGCTTTGCATGATTGCATTATTCTGAATTCCTTCGTCTCGCTCTGAATTTTCAGTCTGATTTAATACTTGTTGTAGCTTTAATATTCGATTTCAGAAGAAGTAGGTTTTCAATAGACCAATGTTAGGGAAAATACATCAGTAAGGTTTTAAAATTATGGAAAAGTCAACCAAAAGAGATCATTGAAAACAAAATTTTGATCAGAAGAGAAAGTCTCAATCGAGAATTAGCCGAAAGTTTCACAGAAACGGCCTTGGAAAATCAAAAAACTGTGGGATTCAACATTAAGAACAATGAAGATTGCACCGTCGAATGCTCTGCAAGTTGCTATATGGGCTAATGGGTTGTTTAATGGGCTTCTGGTAATGGGCTTCAAGTGGACTTGGTACGTACTATTCTTACCACACAATACTTAGGGAAATTCTCCAATATGGCCCATTTGCCCAAAATGATTTCAGCCAAACTTTAGCCCAATTACACAAACCTCTAAATTAGGTTTGTTAATTATCTTTATACGTCCTCCATAACTTTCTCACACTCTTGCTAGAGTCCAGTTTTCTTCTTATGCTCCTCACTTCCAATCGCGATCAATATGTTATCGTTCTTTCTGCTCGTCGATTTTCTTCCATTATTGTTGCATCATCTCTCTATAGAAGCCTCATTCGAACTCAATTTTTTTTATCAAATTTCAACACAGCTCTTCGTTTCTTACTTATATTTCAAATTCCTTCATTTTGAAGTTGTTTCGTTCAAGCTAGCTTTTTGTATTTCTCTTCACTCTAGATTGAAAACCTACTTCTTCTGAAATCGAATATTAAAGCTACAACAAGTATTAAATCAGACTGAAAATTCAGAGCGAGACGAAGTAATTCAGAATAATGCAATCATGCAAAGCCCGATGAAACAAGCACAGCATGTACATTCTTAAAACCTAAATCAAACCAAATAACCATCGCAAGTGCATGCTAGAGTGAAGTCACCAACCAGGATTAATGTGGACAATACATCAAGGATGTGACACAAGTTCAAAGGAATGGGAAGGAGGTACAAGTTTTGGTTGATATGTCAGTATCTGATGATGTTGAGGAGCACATTGATACCTCAGTTTTATAACATGTTTGCAAAAATTGCGACCCAACAATTGCAACTACTATTAAGCCAAATGTTGTCACTCAAACTGCTATTTCCTATGAGAATTCAACATTTAAGATGCAAGCAGTTAATCCTTCTCTTGGCACGATACAGATGAGGGAGATATTGTTTCATAATGTGCTTTTGCTTTTAACAAAAAGAATAATTTTTCTATAGCTAGTCTACAACAAGCTCAGCGCATGCTCGGAAATCTGACAAATACTGCCCCTCCTAAACTTTATAGTTGGGAGTTTTGTTGGCTTTTGTTAATGCTTCTTGCAAGCATTTTATTGTTATTTTTGCTTTATTTTTTATTTTTTATTTATTTTTCTTTAATGTTTATATCTAATAAAATTTAAGCCCGATTTTCCGGCCATATCTTCATTAAAAAATTCCAACAAAAAAATAGCAATTATGTTTTGATTCAAGCTAATAAGCTCAAATATTTTTCTATTGATTTATATAACGTATTAATTACTATAATATTCTATAATTTAAACCTAACATGTGAGTAGAGTAATCTAAAACAATCAAAATAATTAACAATAGTACGAACCGTTATAAGGTTTTTTTTGGAGCTGAGAGTTAGAAATCCGGCTCAAATTTTATTAATGAAGAAAATAAAAATAAAAAACATGAAAAAAATCAAAAAAAAAAAAGAAAAAACAAATGAAAAAAAAAACTTCAAGGACAAACAAAAACAAATAAACTCCTTATGTAGGAGAGTATTTGTCAGGTTTCCTGCGGACACGCTGAGCTTGCTTCCTCGTAGCAACCACTAAATCTTTCTTTTTTTGGACTGAAAAAGGCTTCCATTTAGAGGTGGAGGTTCGCATAACCGTTTGATCCACAATCATATTGCATGTAGACCCGCTTCCAGTAGGACTAGATCCCGTGCTTTTAGAAGTACAAACAATAGCAGAATCCCTGAAAGCTCCCATACGTGCATTCAGCGATAAACTCCGCTGATTAGTTTTCTTGTTTCTCTTGACAAGTATTATCAAGTTTAACTTGATCAACCCAAGATTTAAGTTGGAATATAACATTAGGAAGATAGTGAACACAAAAAGCTGCCAAACAAGTTAGCTTAAGGTATAAATAAAAATGTATAAACACATAAAAATGTTTACCCTCAGGCATCTTAGTGCCCAATGAAACCATTATTTATTCAACTTCAAACATAGTCGATTTCAAAATAGGTAAAATGGATGGCCACGTTTCTTACTTTTTATTCAATGAAATTGTAGAGAATCCTTGGATCTGAAAGAGTGTTGGGCTTCATAGATTGAGTGAGCATATAACTGGGGTTGAGCCCATCTAACACAAAACCAATTGGCTTGTGTTAAGGCCCAATCTACTCCACTAATATTTCACTCATTAATCTTGTTTACTTCCTATGTGGCATAACCCCAACATCTCCAACACTCACCCTCAAGTGCAATTGGGCCTAGACCAGTTGCCACTTGGCTAACATCCCTTGGTCTATTTCCTCCGATGCTCAAGGTCATCAATGGCTCTGATACATGTAGAGAGTCTGGAGAGTGTTGGGCTTCATAGATTGAGTGAGCACACAAGTGGGGTTGATCTCATTTAACACAAAACCAATTAGCTTGTGTTAATGCATAATCTACTCCACTTATATTTCATTCATTAATCTTGTTTACTCCCCATATAGGATAAACCCCAACATCTCCAATAGAAATGACCAAAAAATTAGCAAATCAAGTCCTTTTTCTACCTTCAACGACAATATATTGAAGAGATCATCCATCAAGTCATTGCCAAAATGACTTGCTATTAGAGGCTCCGAAACTTATCTTGCTTGATTCGCTACGTACTTTCCTTTCTCTTTCTTGCCTTCAACTAACTTAAGATCCCATCTTATTTCGAATTCTTCTAGCCCATTTAAAATAAATGACCCCTCATTTTCTATCACTTTCTTTGCTTCTTCGAAAGTCGGAGAACATAGTATGGAATATTATACGAATCCAGCGTAAATTGCATAATTTTCCCCTACCCAATAAGGCGAAAAATTATTTCACATCATAACAATAATACAAGAAACGAAATTATATTGGATATATAGAAGTAGAGTACCTCAATAGCAAGATCTTGAAGAGATGAACCAATTAACTCCCAAATTTGAGTATTACAGAAAGTATTTTCACTACTTTGACATGGAAGAGTAAGTAGCATACCGCCCCTAATAATCACCTCTTCGAATCTGAGCATGATAAATTTTGTAAAATCTTTTATATATTGATACAAATATAACTCATGAACGATTTTTCGGACTTGAATTGTTCAAGCAAATGTTACACTTCTTCAATGCAACCCCATTTTCGGTCACAAGCCCTACATGTACTGATGAGTTATATTTCCAACATGTATTTATGCTTATTTCTATATCATTGAGACCATATTTTTAGTCTTTTTGGCCGCTATTACTTTCTTTTCTCTAGTTTCAGGTTTTAAAGGTGATTTGGAGAAAACATGCGATATTTGGACAAAAAGTGTCTTTCACCGATACCTGATGCATACAGCAGGAGCAATAGATGGTCTCAGTGATTCAAGAATATTTCAAAATGATCAAGATAGCATTAATACTGACGCACGTAAATATCCAAACTTGGAAAGATCACCTAATTTGGGCAAATCCTAATTGGGAAGAGTGCAATTCAAGAAAGGAGTTTAATTTCTCAATTTCTTGATTTGAAATTCATCTAAGTTTTAATCCTGAGTTTAATTTCAGTTCAATTGCCTTTAAGTTTCCTTTCAATTTCAAGCCCTTATTTTAAGCATGATTTACTCTAAGTCTTTTTACATTTTCACACATTTAAATTCAGTCATGTTCAGCTAAATAATTTATGACTTGACTAAGTAAGGGTTAAGGCTAGGTTTAAATGGTGTGAGGACCGCAACTAAATACAGTAGTCTACATGGCGACCTATTTACCAGTCTCGGTACTTCAAGGGTTTCATGGTAAGAGTATCACTTAGTCTCGCTGTTTGTCCTGATCAACCATTTGGTAAGTCTCTATGATTATTGTTAATCTTTATTCTTGCATCCGTAATTGTGCCTGAAGAGAGATTTAGTAATAACAGTCTCCAGCAAGATTGGAGAAAGGTAATCTTATGCCTTTTGGGAGTATTCCACTATCTGTCGGTAAGGGTTTAGGCTTTTCTAATTTACAATGTTATTTACCAGCGAGCTCTTTGGCGTGAAGTCGAGACTCATGGTGAGTAAGAAGGTGGTCGTGGCATGAAGTCTGGTCTCCATATACAGTAAGTAAGAGTTGCTAGTGTTGTACGGTGCATGAGCGCTAGTATAACTCAACCTAGGTCCCAGTGCAATTTATATCTTGTCTTATGATCACTATGATGCTTAGCTTTGCTCTACTTTGGTCAAGTCATTGTCTTTTACTGATTTTTTACCTACTTTACTTTGTTTTATCATTCCAATTCCCAAAGAGAGTACTCCTAGGTCACACTATCTGTTATCTATTGAAAATAACATTGTTGAATACTATTCCTTTTGGGATCGACCTCTACTTGCTACTAAATACTAGTTTGTTTTGTGCATGGATTTATTTTTGGTGGTCTTGACACCCTTCAAGTACCTGAGCGAAATAGTTCAACAAAAAGTTTTTAATATAATATTTTCATCACAATTTATTGAATGTGTCAAACCATAGTTGTTGCATCAGGATTCGAATCAAGAATCGGAATCTAAATTTTGTGAATTGTGAATCTTGAGATTCGATTCAAGTTCATAAAATTATAAAAAGAAAACATTTAAATATTTAACTTAAAGATATTTTAAATTTTAGTCTAGATATTCAAGTTTACTATTTTTATTAATTGCACAAACAGAAAGAAAAATCTCCACTTACCATGGATGTGGTTCGAATATGGGACCTTTAAAATTCATAAGTTCATTCTTAACTACTAGTTGTAATATCAAAAAATTAAAAGGTTTGATTTTTAGTCAATAGTAAAATATTTTTTTTATTTAGCTTTGGTTTTTATTACTAGAAAATAACATTATTATTGATCCAGAATTTGGAAGGTCTATTTTGAGCATGAATTGTTCTTTTAAAATTCTACGATACATGCTTCCTACTTTCCTAAATTTGAAACTAATTGATCCACCAATTAGTCGCTGATGTCATTACCCGAAATCCATTGTTGGATTCCTCCTTGATCCGGTGACTAGCTGGTGGGAAAGTCTACTTTGGCTACCTCGAATCAAACCTTGCTTTTTCATTTTCAATATAATATGCTTCTATTATACTTTAATTTATTATAGTTCATGAATCGACTTAATCGATAGACTCGTAAGATTTGGCCAATTCACAATTGGTATTGTACTGTAAGATTCAGGGGGAATTTAAATTTACCCCACATATTTGAATTGATTTGGGATTAAATCGAATAGAAGTGTAAGATTTGTATCCCGAATCATAAGATTTTGATAAGTATGTATCAATCTAACCTAAGAGCACTAATGGAGAGGGGAAGAAGAATGAACAACGTGAAGAGAATTCTTAGGGAATAGTTTTGTGTAGAAACTGCCAAGCATTGCACCTATCATACATGTTTCAGGCGTTCTATCCTTGTTTTTCTCTATTAATTTCATGTGAAATTCAGGTACCAATGAACTGAAAATCGTATTAAAATTAGTGCAAGGAAGTTCGTTCAAGAATGCATGTAAAACGAATGGTTTCCTGTTTGATTTAGAACAAACCAAATCGATTATTTAGATCATTTCCCAGAGCGATAATGGCATATTAGGTCCAGAAGAGCATCCTTTATCAGCTATTTTCATACAGTCTACAGTGTTTTTTTCACATACTTGTGCTATTCTTTCTTCTAAAAATGATCTTGCTGATGGGTTGTATTGTCAGCAGATATTTCTGCTTATTTCAATATCATGGAGACCATGTTGTTAGTCCTTTTGGTCGTTATTATTTCCTTTTCTATCTTTTCAGGTTTTGAAGGTGACTTGGAGAAAACATGCGATTTTTGGATGAAAAGAGTCTTTCACCGATACATGAAGCAGACAATGGGAGTGATAGCTAGTCCTGGTGATCCTAAAACACTTCAGAACGACCAAGATGACATCAATACTGAAGTGCGCAAAGTTCCAGATCTGGAAGACACCTAATTCGGCCAAAATCCTGTTCGGGAAGAGTCCAATTTAAGAAAGAGTTTAATTTTTAGCCTAATTCTATTTATGGGAGATAAAGATAGGGATTTAATTTCATTTGAAGATAAAGGCTAAAAGGAAATGAATCCCAAACGATAACCACAAAGAGTCCTATTCTATCTGAAAAGGGGAAGCAAACGGAGAGGCATTAAGCTATAAATGTCAAGGTCGGTGCATTTCAAAGGATCATCTTTCACTCAACAATTCTTTATCATTTTCAGTTTCTCTGGTTTTAGTTATTAGCTTTAGTCTTTATGCTCATTTATTCCAAGTTCTTTTACTTTACAAGCTTTTGATTTTCTATTTTCGTATTCATTTAAGTTTCAATTGCAAATTCATTTTCAGTTAAATTCCCTCTAAGTTTCATTTTGATTTCAATCTTTTACATTTTGAGCATGATTTACTTTTAGTCTCTTTACAGTTCTGCGTATTTAAATTCAGTCATGTCTAGCTAATTTCCTTATGACTTGTCCAAGTAAGGGGCAAGGCTGAGTTTAAATCGTGTGAGGACCGTAACTACATACAACAATCTACAAGGAGACCTATTTGCCAATCTCAGTACTTCAAGGGTTCTATTATAAGAGTATTACTTAGTCTCTTTGTTTGGCCTGATCAACCATTTGGTAGGTCTCTGTGATTATTGTTAATTCTAATTCTTGCATCCATAATTCTGCCTGAAGAAGGATAAAGTGACAATAGTATCCATCAAGACTGGAGAAATGTAATCTTATGCAAGTTAGGAGTGCTTCACTACCTGTCGTTGTCGGTAAGGATTTAGGCTTTTCTAATATTTATTGCTATTCATCGACGAGCTCTCTGGCGTGTAGTCGAGAGACACGGTGAGTAAGAGGGAGGTCATGGCGCAAAGTTTGGTCTCTATACGTAGTAGGAAGAGTTGTTAGTACTGTATGGTGCATGAGTGCTAGTATAACTAAATCTAGGTCCCCGATACAATTAATTCCTTGTCCCGTGATCACCATGATGTTCAGTCTTGCTCTACTTTAATCGAGTCATTGTCTTTCAATGATTTATTACTTGCTTTACTTCATTTGCTCATCCTAATTCCCAAAGAGATTACTCCTAGGTCATGTTGTGTGTCATCTATTGAGAATAACATTGTTAAATACCATTCCTTGTGGGGATCGTCCTCTGCTTGTTACTAACTACTAGTTTATTTTGTGCAGGGATTTATTTTTTAGTGGTCTTGACAACCATCAAATTTTAGCGCCGTTATTGGGGAACGATTCCTTTTGACGAGTTATTTGACGTGGATGACCGGAACCACATGTCATGGCAACAAATTTTTCTACAAAAGATCCAATAGAGCTCGCGCTAAGCAAGCTCGTGAGAGCAGAGAATCCAAACATCAAGCAAAAACTTTAAACAGACCCAGTCATGACACAGTCAATTTAAAAGACCTGTTTGACGATCCAAATGACTCAGATTCAGAACCTAAAAGAGCCATCGTGATCATGGCTAACCTAGAGCAGTCAATCCGAGACCTTACACGGGTCCCGGTGGATCAACAACCACTTTATATCACTTATCCGGCCGAGACTGATGACAATAACTTTGAAATGAGATCTGGGTTTGTCCATAGCTTACCCAAATTCACCGGAAGGGCCACTGATGACCCTTATAAACATTTATAGAAGTTCCATTTGACGGTTTGTTCCATGAAGTCACCAAAGGTTGACCTAGGCCTTGCAAAATTGAAGTCCTTTGCTTTTTCTCTTAAGGACTCAGCCAAAGACTGGTTTTCTCATTTGAAACCAGGATCTATTACGTCATGGGACCAGATGTCAAGATTCTTTCTTAACAAGTATTTTCCAGCATCGAGAGTTACCACCTTGAAAAGGCAAATCCATTCCACCAAGATGAAAGACATGGAGAGTTACCATGAACATTATGAGTGATTTCAGCACCTACTGGTGGCTTGCCCACCTCACGGATTCACTGATGAAGCCTTAGTCTAGACTTTCTAAGTAGGGCTATCGTTCTCTCAGCGAGCTATCATGGATGCCGCTAGTGGGGGTGCTCTTATCAACCAGACCTCAACTCAAGCTTAGGAACTCATCAAGACTGTGGTAGAAACCGCTCAACAATTTGGAGATCATGAAGGGAAATCTACTTTAAGAGCAGTCAATAGGATCAGTTCTTGTGATCTCAATGACAAATTAGAAAGACTCGTTGAGCTTATGCATAAGATTGTTGTCTAGACCGAGGTCCCGAAGGACTACGAACTCGACAAAAAGACCACCCATGCTACTAAAGAGTGCCCTCGCATTGGATACCCTGAATTTGAGCAAATCAACGCCATGGGGAATTATGGTAACTATGGGAACTACGGTAACTATAGTAACTATGGTAATCAGGGGAATAAACAGATTTACATCCAGGGGTGTTCATTGGTCGGTTCGGTTGAATAACCGAACCGAACCGAAATCACCGAAAACCAAAAAGCTCTAAAAATGTAAACCAAAACCGAACTGAAATAATAAAATAACCGAACCAAGCTAACCAATTTAATTCGATTGGTTCGGTTGGTTAAACGGAAAGAAATGTTATAATAAATTGTAAATCACTAAACTATTAAATGTGAAGGTATTTACAGTTTCCAACACTACCCTCCCAATTGTGCAAGGATTGGAAACCTTACAGAATTGATCTTCCACCACTTTAAGATGTCAAAATCTTCATGATCATCTTGTACCACCTCATTAAGGTACTATCGTTGGTCTTTTAAACTTCTCTCGAAGTAGAGGCCTTGCCCTTTTACCGACACTCTCACAAACCTTACTTTGAGTACCTACTCGACTCCCATTATTTGTAGGATCATTAATAGAAGTGCGTGGTTGAAGTTTCTTTCTATAGTCTTCGTACAGCTCAAGGATTTCTTTTTTCACATTCTTATACAATGTAGTACTAAATTCACCATACATTTCAATACAAACATCTTCCATAACCTCAAGTTTTTAAGAGGATCAAGAATGACAGCAAAACAAATAAGCATATTCATTTTTGCATTATCCTCCCAATATTTGTCAAACTTAACTTTCATCTTAGCACCCATTGAACTAAAACCTGCATCTTCATCTTTATCCATTTCAATATCTCACCATGCAAATATGCAACTTCACCCCAAAAAGTATTAGAAGTGACATATAAAGACCCAGAAACACGGAAAGTAGCATCATAAAATTCTTTTAGCACAACACACAAAGATCTAACGAGGGACACCACCATCATCATTCAGTTCAACACTATAAAATGGATCATAGTCATTCCCATACCCCTCAAAAGCCCTCTCAAATTTTTGTGCAGTGTTCAACATCAAATATGTGGAATTCCAACGAGTGCACACATCTAAACAATAAGAATTCTTATCAAGGATTTTTTCTACTTCAATACATTCTTTGAAATTTTTCAACCTAGCAGGTGATTGCCTAATATATCTCACAACATTTCGAATTATTTTTATGGGACCATTTAATTCTTTCAAACCTTCGACCACAACTAGGTTTAGAATATGAGCAACGGAATGCATGTGAAGGTATTTACAGTTTCCAACAGTACCCTCCCAATTGACTAACTTCTTTTTTAAATAAGCAATGGCAGTGTCATTAGAACTAGCATTGCCAACTGTAATTGTAAAGACACCACTAATCCCCCAATCAAGCAAGCAAGATTCAATAGCTTTACCAAGTGAGTCACCCTTATGAGAAGATGTTGTATAAAAATTCAAAATCTTTTTTCGTAACTTCCATTCAGAATCAATGTAATGTGCTGTGATACACATATGATTTAACCTTTGTATGGAAGTCCAAGTATCAGTGGTGATGGAAATTCTTTGCTTATTACTAACAAGATAATCCCTCAACCTAGTTTTTTCATTTAAGTAAAGTTGGTAGACATCGCGTGCCACAGTTGATCTAGAAGGAATTTTGAACCTAGGTTGAACAATTGCCATGTGTTTCCTATATCCTTCATTTTCGACTAACTTGAATGGAAGCTCATGAATAATTATCGTAAGTGCTAGACTTTCTCTACATGCTTGTTGGTCAAATTTCCAAGTAGACAAATGACCCATATCAGTTTCACATTGACCAAATTGAGATGATATCATGGGTTGCAAAGTTAATTTTTTTTGCCTAGTCCCAACACTATGTGGATTATTTGTACATGAACGCATATGAGTATTCATTGCAGTGTTTTCTTATATGGGTCACAATATTAACTTTTGTCACAATAATTACACTCGCCTTTGAGGTTGCCCTCCTCATCTTTGAATTTCGTGAAATGACTCCACACTAGAGCTCTTGGCTTGACTGACTTCCTCTTTTTCTTTTCCTTTCGGATTGTTTTAACTTGTGGTTGTGTAGGAATATTTGATGATGGGCAGCTGATCCATTCTTTTCCAGTTCAATTGGAGCTTGAACTTCAGACATCTATAAGAATGTTCAAACAACTAATAAAAGTTACTCCTCTTACATTACCTTAAACAATAAAGTAACTTTTTCCACAATATAAATGTTCAGAAGAATAAGAAATATTAAAAGTAGTTGCTTTAGCTTATGATCTTTCTCTATTTACAAAAATAGCAGTCAACAATAATCAGTAAACAATTTATGTTTTTTTGTTATTATCAAAATTGCAAATCACTAACAGAATAACAAGCAATCATAATACTTATGATTTCCACCATAGCGCATAAAAATACATAGAAATTGACTTCAAACTAATATATAAATGTGAACTAACCTTAGCAATAGATGATAAAAAAAATTGGCAGAAAAATTGGACTGACAACTTGAATGGTGCAAACTGCAAAGAATCAAAGAGTGAATATGTGAATGCCTGATGGTTGGCGGCTGCTGCTAGGATGTTTGTAATGTTTGAGAATTTAATTAATTGTAGAATTTTAACTAATTTAGTATTTTAGGAATATTATAATTACTCATATATATATCTTCCTAAATACAACATTAGCAATAATCTGATTATATATATATATATATATATATATATATATATATATATATATATATATATATATATATATATATATATATATTCAATTAAAACCGAACCGACCGGATTCACCGAAAACATGTAAAATTAAGAAACAAAACCAAACCACTTAAACCGAAAAACCGAACTGAAAAACCGAAATCTAACAGTTCTCTGTTATTTCGGTTAGGTTTGGTTTTTGAACACCCCTACTTACGTCCCACCACCACGAAGGAATCAGATCAAGTGGAGAGATCGACTAACACTCGCTTGGGGAAATAATGACCGCCAACAACCACAGGGACCATATATTCAGCTCGTTTTGAGAAATCAGCAGAATGCAATCGTACCAAGACATCCTCAACAAGTTCAGATCCAACCTAACCCACCTCAGCAGCCACAACACAATCCTTATGAACTTTTCACTACTCTCGATAAGGGCTCCAATAAGTGGTTTGAGTTGGTAGACGATCGGATACAAGGACTGCAAGGTAGCTTCTCAAACTTAGAAAAGCAGATGGCCCAGATTGCTAGCACTCTCTCCAAGATCGAGAACATGGGGAGACTTCCATCTCAAACGGAGGATTATCCGACGGAGAATGGTAGCATGCTCACACTAACGGATAAGAAAGAGGTCCAGACAGAGCCAACAAGAGCTGAATTAGAAGAAGAAATCATTTAGACCTTAGACGATGACGATGAACCAGTGGTTTCTACTGAGACCAGACCCCTTTTTCCCAGAGAGACTAGCTAAGTCTAAGAAGATGGAAGAGGAGAAGGAAATATTCGAGACCTTAAGGAAAGTCGAGATCAACATCCCGTTACCTGACGTAATCAGACAGATACCCAAATATATGAAATTCCTCAAGGAGATGTGCACCAACAAGAAGAAGCAGCATGACCTGGACAAGGTCATGATGGGGGAGAATCTATCTGCCATGATCCAATGCAAGTTGTCCCTAAGCTGAAGGACTAGATAATGTTTGCAATCAACTACACCGTAGGCCATGTTGGGATTCAAAGGGCTATGTGTGATCTCGGTGCATCTATAAACATCATGCCTTCCTCTATCTACCTGCAGATATCAACCAACCACAACATGGCTCTCAAGAGACTAGGATAGTCTTGCAACTCCCAGATCACTCTGTTGTCTACCCGGAGGGAATTTTGGAAGACATATTAGTTAAGGTTAATGATTTTATTTTTCCTGCTAACTTTATATTCTTGATATGTGTGATGTAGATAAGAAGGGGAACTTAGATTTGTTGTAAGGGAGACCATTCTTAAGCAGTACCAAGACCAAGATTGATGTACACAATGGTTCTCTCACTATGGAGTTCAACGGGGAGTAGCCACTTTCAATGTTTATGATACCATAAAGACTACAGAAGAAGATTCAAGCTGATGCAGCATTGATAGTCCTGATCCCGTAATTCAATAAATTTTTGAGCTAAATCTCTCAGATGAGTATTTGGTCGCGCTGAATGAGGCACTTGACACCGAGAGTCTTAATGACACTGATTTTAATAAGAAGGTGATAGAGGCTATGCACAATCTTAATGCACCTCAACCTACAACGAGACCTGGACCAAAGCTTGCTCTACCACCTTTCAAGAAGCTCATTCCTTCTATTATCCAACCACCGAAGCTTGAACTTAAGAGTTTGCTGAATCACCTCAAGTATGCTTTCTTGGGGGACAATGATATGCTCCCAGTGATCATTTCCAATAAATTGAATCCCGATGAAGAAAAGCAGTTGATCTCTTTGCTCCAGCAACACAAGGAGGCGATTGGGTGGACTATAGCTGATATCAAAGGGATTAGTCCTACCACTTGCATGCACAAGATCAAGCTAGAGTAGAACACCAAAACCTGTCGCCAACCACAAAGGAGACTCAATCCTTCTATAATGGAAGTTGTGAAGAAGGATGTGATCAAGCTCATGGAGGCTAACCTCATCTACCCTATCTTTGACAGTGAGTGGGTTAGCACCATTTAAGTTATTCCTAAGAAGGCATGGATCATGATGATAACAAATGAAGTAGGAGAATCTGTCCCAATGAGAATACAAAATGGGTGGAGAGTTTGCATTGACTACCGCAAGCTTAACGCTGTGACTAAGAGGTACCATTTCCCATTGCCATTCATTGATCAAAGGCTAGAGAGACTAGCTGGCAAGTCTTACTTCTGTTGTCTCGATGGAATGTTAGGTTTCTATCAGACCCCGGTGGCACTAGAATATCAAGAGAAGACAACTTTCATGTGTCCCTTTGGCACCTTTACTTACAGATGGAAGCCTTTTGGTCTCTGCAATTCTCCTGCTATATTCCAAAGGTGTATGGTGAGTATCTTTTTTGATTACATGGAGAGCATCATTGAAGTCATCATGGACGATTTTATAGTGTATGCTGACTCTTTTGACGCATATGTCGATAACCTTGGTAAGATCCTTAAATGTTGTACTAAGTCTAACTTAGTACCTAGCTATCAAAAATGCCACTTTATGGTAGACCAAGGTATGATATTGGGTCATGTTGTATCTAAGAAGGATATTGGGGTAGATGAAGATAAAATTGATGTTATTCAATCGTTACCTTACCCTACTTCTGTAAAGGAAGTTAGGTCTTTTCTTGGGCATGCAGGTTTTTATCGCAGGTTCATCAAGAAATTTTTAAAGATCACCGAGCCCCAATGCAGACTACTTTAGAAAGACGTTGACTTTGAGTTTAGAGATCCTTGAAAGGAAGCCTTTGACACTCTCAAGAAGAAGTGGGTCTCCACACCCATTATTCAAGCACCCAACTGGGACCAGCCTTTCGAGATCATGTACGATGCAAGTGACAAAGCAGTAGGAGAGGTGTTGGGACAACGGGTTGGTCGAGAACCTCACATCATTTACTATAACTCTCAGACTCTGGACGTAGCTCAGAGGAACTACACCACAACCGAGAAAGAGCTCCTTGCTATCATTTTTGCATTGGAGAAGTTTCATTCCTACCTTCTTTGTTCCAAGGTCTTTGTGTACTCAGACCATGTTGCCCTAAGGTACTTTATGAACAAGAAGGACGCTAAACTAGGACTAATATGGTGGATCCTTTTTCTACAAGAATTCAACGTTAAGATCAGCGACAAAAAGGGGACAAAGAACCTTGTTGTCGATCATCTCAGCAGGCTGACCAACTCAAGAGAACCAAATGAAGTCCGGGCTAATTTTCTGAGAGAGAGTCTTTTTGCTATCACCGAGACTCCTTGGTACGCAGATTTAGTCAACTTTCTCACCACCGAGAAGTTTCCAGAGGATTTCACACATAATGACAAGGAGAAGATAAAGCGGGAATCCAATAAGTACTTTTGGGATAATCCTTACCTATGGATACAAGTAAACAATCTAGTTTTGAGGAGATGTGTTTATGGGGAAGAGATATTGAGACTCCTGAAAGCATGTTATTCTGAGGTTTGCGGAGGTCACAGTGGGCCAAGGAGAACAACACAATGCATCCTTGAGTGTAGATTTTATTGGCCCTGTAACTTTCGTGACTCCTATATGTTTTATGAGGCATACGACAACTATCAAAGGATTGGTAATCTTGGACATCAAGATTAGCTCCCGATGACTCCCATTTTGGTCATCGAGATCTTCATGTCCGGGGTATCAATTTCATGGGTCTTTTTCCTCCTTCTTATGGGTTGAAGTACATTCTCCTATTAGTTGATTATGTCTCCAAGTGGACAGAAACCAAGGTGACAAGAAATAATGAAGGAAAGACTGTAGCGAACTTTATCAAGGACAACATCATTAGTGATCGCGTTACACATTTTTGCAACAAGATAATCTTGACACTACTAACAAAATAGGGAGTCAAGAACATGACATCCACAACATACCACCCACATACAAATGAGCAAGCTAAAGTGAGTAACAGAGCGGTTAAGCTCATCTTAGAGAAAAAAGTCAATCACAACAGGGAAGACTAGAGTCTCCATCTCTTTAAAGCTCTCTCGGTAGTCCGAGCAGCATCGAAAGCCCCTATCGAGATGTCATTATACTGAGTTATCTATAGGAAGGCATGTCACTTACCTATTAAGATCGAGCACAAAGTGTATTGGGCAATCAAACAGACCAACTTCAGACTTGATGCGACCAAGGAGCACAGATGGTTACAGCTCCAAGTGCTCAAGGAGATCCGTTATGACTTCTATGAAAGGAACACGGCCTATAAGAAGACCACTAAATGCCACCATCACCTTTCGCTTCTAGGAAATCCTTCAATGTAGAACAGCGAGCCTTTCTATTCTAGTCTTATCTCAAATTATTCATTGGAAAGTTGAGGTCCTGGTGGGCTGGATCTTATGTCGTGACCAAGGTGTTTCCGCATGGGGCAGTCGTTATACAAAGCACCGCGATTGGCAAAGTTCTGAAAGTGAATGGCCATCATCTCAAGCCTTACTACGAAAGATTCCAAGCTCGCTTTGAGGAGATCACTCAAACTAAGACTCCTGACACCACACCATGATCTTGGTGTGGTGCGTCAAGCTCACTGACATTAAACAAGGCGCTCTTAGAAGGCAACCCAAGCATTTTTGACTCTTTATCTCTCTCATTTACTTTTAGTTAGTATCTTTAGTTTTTATTAGTTGTATCTAAACTAGAACTTGTTTCTCTCTCTGACATTTATTACAGGCGCAGGTCTCTATACATACACTAGGAGTTAAAGTGTCACACACAAAAGGGATGGAGTGAAGGGACAACGGATGGAAAACGGATTACATGCCTTGATTAATGAACCAATGGGTAATGTGGCAGTCATGCAAAGATCATGGAGATTTCTGATGATTTTGTGCTTCACTGAGGCCATGATTTCTTCTGATATCATTAATACCCTATGAGCCACCCTTTTGCACGCCAAATCTTTCCTATTTAAACCATATCCTTCACCCTCAATAGTCACGCTCTCATTCAAATTCTCAAGCTCCCTCTCAAAGCAAAACTCTCCTTCTCCTGTGAAATTCTCTCTTTCCACCACCTTCACTCAGTAGAATGGCTTCTAACCAGGACACCACCACTAACCAAACCCTGACAACCATCGAAGCATGATCGGCATTATCATTGTCAACACTACTCCTTTCACTACCACCTCCACTCCTATAACTATTTCCACCGCTCCAATTTGCGGTGGTGGCCACTTTCTCCACCGTTACCACCACCGTCACCAAAATGACTGAAACTACTCTCGTCATTTCTACAACTGCCGCAACCACGGCGAATTCCACCTCCGTTGCTCCCACCGTCACTACTACCACTGCCTTCTCCACAGCACCCACCTCTATTCCTACTCCCATCACTGTGGACACTCACAAAAAGACCCCAGTAAAGTAAAGCCAAGGCATCCCCACTCCTGGTACCTCTTATAGCACCACCGCTACTTCCAGCGAGACTCCACACGTCATTGACCCTATCTCCACCATGTTTCCCACCGACGCTAATTATGAGGAGTCCGTGAGACACCTATAAAACAAGAAAGGATGCCTCAGAGGGTGGTAAAATCTCAAGGTGACCTCGTCGAGATTGACTCTAGCGAGGAGAGCGACTTCACTTCTCCTCCCCCTCCGAAGAGGAAAATGCAAACAAGGAGCGCTGCCAAAAGCAGCTAGAGTTTGAAAAGGGCCAAAGTGCCCCAGGAAGAAAAAGCCCCTGGTCCTGGTGCTAAGAGCAAGATCCATAGCTCTTTTGATCATCCTGCTCCATGCGCCACATACTATAACCACTTCAAGGGCCAATCCTCCAAGCCCTGTAATTCCGCCTGCAAGGAAACCATGACTACTCTCGACATCAATAAAGCAGTCACTGATGCCTTCACCGTAATGTATTAGATGCCCCTACTCTTCTTCTATTTCCCCTCCTACTAGGAGCTTGTTTGGGAGTTCTACATGACTCTCCAATTCAAGCAGGACTACTCAATCTACAAAGAGGAGGGGATACTCAAGTTTCATCTCCATTAGAAGCATTTCAATTGGAGTCTCGATGAATTTGACAAGGCCTTAGGAGTGGCTAACCCCTTTGATGATATGTGTGATGCTCCTCCCTATAACTTCAACGCTGCTGAGACCTACTTCTCTCTCTGCAACAATGATCCTCGAGTCACCACCTGGAAGTCTGGTGACTCTCGTGCGTTCTACATTCATGAGCCCCACCTCAGGTATGCCCATAGAATCCTTACCTTTAATTTTTTGGTCGCCATAGAAGATCGGGGACCTTGAATGTGAAAGACGTGCACATTCTAAGGAGTATGGAAAACAGTAAAAAGCTCTAATTGGGAGCCTAGCTGGCCAAGAAGTTCCACTATATCTGGACCAAACCTAAGAGCTCTCCGATCCTACATGTTGTGATCTCGATGATCACCCATGGCATGGACCACTTTGATTTCCCATTACACTAAAGCCCCCGAGACCCCTCTCTTGGACTTGGAGACACTTGGAAACATGCTGCTCATGGAAACAATCAATGGGACCACTATTATGTGCCCTTCTGGTCCCCCTGAAATCAAGCCTACTCCTGATCCCATTGAGCCACAGTAAGAGCAGCCAGACCAGTCAGCTCGTGATGACTCCACTTCCTCCTCTACCAATAATAAGCTCCTTGAGAAGCACAATAGTCTTAAGAATATGTACAAAGAGTTCTACCAAAGCATTATCGAGCTTGGTGGTGAAAATCAGAACCATCAGATCTGCTGCGGCGCCCTCGAACTCAATGTGGACTTCCTAATCCAGCATATCGACGTCGATAGGCAAGATCACTGAGGCTAAGTCTCTTTTCCTCTCTCCTCCTCCACCAGGGCAATAATGTTCCTTTTGCCCTGTTCTTATTTTCTTCTTCTTTATTATTTTTCTTTTTCTTTTTTTATTTTTCCTTTGCATTGAGGGCAATGCAAATTTTAAGTGTGGGGAGGGGATTTATCCTTTATCCTTTTTGGTTTTTCCTTTTGCTTTTTTTATCTTTTTCTTGATTTTTTGCTTTTATTTTTGTCTTTTTGTTTTTATTTTTCTTTATCATTGTATATAGTTCATTTCTGCATCTTTTATTCAAGAAAAAGATTTTCTAGGACTCGTGTTGTTATATTTTCTTTCCACAATGACTTAGCTTGCACTCCAACCTGATGTTGAAAATTGAGGATAAATAAGATAAGGAATACTGTGTAAATAACTAATAGGATTGTTTCGGTTAATGGTAACTTGCCACCGAGACCTGATTTGAGTATTGTTGTTCCAATTTTAGATCTCTGAAAGTTGGTGAGTTTAGAAAAGTGTAACATGATTTAATAATTTGCATGCTTTAACCTGGACTTAGTTTGTATTTAGTTAGTTTCTCTGTATCATAGGATCTTCATCGAGACCCTTATTCTATTCTTTAATTTGATCTTGGTGGTTATTTTCTGCTTTTACTTTCTTGTTAGCTAGAAGAAAGAGCACTGCTCGGCTCATAACCGGGTGATGACTGTTTCATATATGTTTCCGCAAAATATATATACATATGTATGTATGTGTGTGTGTGTGTGTGTGTGTGTATATATATATATATATATATATATATATATATATGTATGTATGTTTATATGCATATGTATGTATATATACATACATACATACATACATACATACATATATATGTATACATATATATATATATATATATGTGTGTGTGTGTGTGTGTGTGTGTGTGTGTGTGTGTGTGTGTGTGTGTGTGTGTGTGTGTGTTTATGTATGTGTGTGTCTATATATATGTCTTCTTAGTCCACCGTGGATGCTGCTCGGTTATTGGTGATAATTACCCGTTTTGTGCACTCTCAGAAATAATGGATCACTGTCTTATTTTTTGCAAAGATAGTCTTTCGGTGTGGACTCAAGGATTCCAATGGTTGGGTATCGTACTAGTGCTACCTCATTCGTGGTACGACTTCCGTATTTTATGGTAATCATTCTTCAAGCGTGGAATTTTCTCGCAAATTTGGGACTGCTCTTTGGTTTACTATTGCTTGGAGTATTTGGAAGAGGTGAAACAACCTAATTTTCCAAGGGGATCGTGGCAATGGAGACATTCTTATTCAAAGCATTAATTTTTGTTGGTTTGTCTTTGTTGCCAATAGGCGTAGACTTTGTTTTGCCATTTCTGATCTCTTCACAAACCCAAACATACTATTATTGTGATTGTAATATTTAGTTCTTATTTCGAGAACCCTTTAATTTAACGAAAAGCGGGGTGGGTGTTTTGTAGGTAAGTAGATATGCCAACCTAGTTGGTGCGTCCACCCCGAAATTTTCACTTGCCTTAATCTTTTTTCCATTGGAGGGACACATTGTTCCTCCCGAGGTTTTTCAAAAAATATTGGCTAGAAGTATTAGGGACCCCACCAAGTGAGAATGTGCATTAATTTTATAATGCTCAAGATGGAGCTGTCTTTATGTTTACCGAGTTTTGCTAAATTTTAAAATAAGGTAACTCTAAACTTTAAATAGTTTTTAATCATGTGCTTGTACTCTTAATTTGTTTAATACTCCTGGGTTAAGTTTCGAGCAAGGTCCTTATGCTTTCTCAAGGATTTCTCAAGGTAGAACTTCGATAGTTGATAAAGAGTCTCGATGAAAGAATTCGGTCTCTGTGAAATTGTTTAGGGTTATTTGCATAGTTTAAATTTCTCTTCCTGATCTTTGATGCATACTTGAGGGCAAGCATGGAATAAGTGTGGGGAGATTTGATGGGTTGTATTTTCAGCATGCATTTGTGCTTATTTCTATATCATGGAGACCATAGTTTTTGTCCTTTTGGCCACTATTACTTCCTTTTCTGTCTTTTCAGGTTTTGAAGGTGATTTGGAGAAAACATGCAATTTTTGGACGAAAAGAGCCTTTCACCGGTATCTGAAGTATACAACGGGAGTGATAGCTAGTCCCGGTGATCCCAAAACACTTATGAGAAGATGACATCAATACCGAACGCGCAGAGTTCCAAATCTGAAAGACACCTAATTCGGGCAAAATATTATTCGGGAAGAGTCCAATTCAAGAAAGAGTTTAATTTCTATCCTCATTCTATTTATGAGAAATAAAGATAGAGATTTAATTCCATTTGAAGATAAAGGCTAAAAGGAAGTAAATCCCAAACGATAACCAGAAAGAGTCCTATTCTATGTCAAAAGAGGAAGCAAAAGGAGAGGCATTTAGCTATAAATACCAAGGTCGGTACATTTCAAAGGATCATCTTTCACTCAACAATTCTTCATGATTTTCAGTTTCTAGTTCTAGTTTTAGTTATTAGCTTTAGTCTTTATGCTCTTTTAATCAAAGTTCTTTTAGTTTACAAGCTTTTGATTTTCTGTTTTCGTATTCATTCAAGTTTCAATTGCAAGTTCATTTTCAGTTTATAGTGCCTCTAAGTTTCATTTCAATTTCAGTCTTTACATTTTAAGCATGATTTACTTTCAGTCTCTTTACATTTATGCGCATTTAAATTCAGTCATGTCTAGCTAATTTCCTTATGACTTGACCAAGTAAGGGTCAAGGCTGAGTTTAAATGGTGTGAGGACCGCAACTGAATACAACAATCCGCAAGGCGACCTATTTGCCAATCTGGATACTTCGGGGGTTCTATTGTAAGAGTATCACTTAGTCTCGCTGTTTGGCCTCATCAACCATTTGGTAAGTCTCTGTGATTATTGTTAATTCTAATTCTTGCATCTGTAATTGTGCCTGAAGAAGGATAAAGTGACAACAGTATCCATCGAGACTGGAGAAATGTAATCTTACACATGTTGGGAGTGCTTCACTACATGTCGCTGTCCGTAACGATTTAGGCTTTTCTAATATTTATTGCTATTCATCGGCGAGCTCTCTGGCGCGAAGTCGAGACACGGTGAGTAGTAAGAAGGAGGTCGTGGCGCAAAGTCCGGTCTCTATACACAGTAAGGAAGAGTTGCAAGTACGGTACGGTGCATGAGTGCTAGTATAATTAATTCTAGGTCCCAGTACAATTAATTCCTCGTCCCGTGATTACCATGATGTTCAGTCTTACTTTGCTTTGGACGAGTCATTGTCTTTTATTGATTTATTACTTGCTTTACTTCATTTGCACATCCCAATTTCCAAGGAGATTACTCTTAAGTCACGATGTGTGTCATCTGTTGACAATAACAACGTTAAATACCGTTCCTTGTGGGTTCGACCTCTACTCGTTACGAACTACTAGCTTATTTTGTGTAGGGATTTATTTTTGGTGGTCTCGACAGCCATCACTTGCTTTCTAAAGTATGCGTTGCAGCTTTAATCAATCAATTATTTTAATCTAGAATAAATAATTTGAAAATCAGTAAGTACTAGAACTTAAACTTACTTGATAATCGAAATTCCGGTAGTAATTGGTTTCTCCATCTCCTCTATTCATGTGCAGAATTTGTGCAACTCCCGTTTTTACAGTTTTTGCTTAATTCAACTGATGAGGTTTTTTTTTTCAGTTCAAGTGGTGCTCCATGTGTATTCTGATTCTTAATTTATAAATGCTTATACTATTATAACCCTTTGCCATGGATTTAATTACTTTATTGCAAAACGATTATTGATAATTTTTAGTACATGCATGGACTGCAAGGACCAATATTTATGTATCAAATATATAAAAGTTCAGTCATAGCATCGTTTCCACGTTTGCCGCTGAATTGACAAGGATAGGTTAACATAAAACGATAGAACAAGAAATGATACTTTCCAAAAATAATTTACAGCAATGCAACTCTGTCCATAAATACCAACTCTTTAGGTAGCCATGGAATATAAATATTTATTACTAATATTTTTCCAACTAACTCAGCTCGGGTCAGTGCAAGATGATTCCGTTTTAGTAAAACGGATAAATTATACGAAGCATAGGGCACATGTCGATAAAAGAATAAAAAAAAAATGAGATATGGAAAGATTGGTTGCTCAAACCAGTTGAATATCTTTAAGCAAGTCCAATGTATGGGAATATGGTTGGACTTACCCTTGGGATTATGCCAAGGACAGAGAGTGTTAGCAATAACGCACAATTATATACAGCTCGACTACCATTACTTTCTCGAAAAACTATTATGTTGGCAACGGAAAATTAGGCAGAAAAATAATAACAATTGGACACAATGATTTAATTTGGTTTGGTCAGCCTGTCTATATCCACTACTGACGATCAAAGAAATTTCCACTAAGGATAACTGGAGATTTACAAGACTACTTAAGTGTTTACACTCACCCGATGACCTCAATACACCCAAATAAAATTCACACAATAGACTAATTACACGGTCTATTGATCTTAATTCTCTCAGGCTCTCACACATGCAAAACTAACTATTCCTTGTAAACTCTGGTATGATCTTCAATTGGAAAATTCATGGCTTATATAGCCATACTTATCTATGTGAAACCACGACAATAATATTGATGCATTATTGAAAGCCAACCCCATCAAGTCAATTCATACTCCCTTCGTTAATTCATTTGACTTGAATGAAAATACTTTCTTTCACACATAACCAGTATTACTACATATTCACATTCAATTGACCATTTCAAATCATTCTTACAAATCTCCACATTGATTTGAAATTCCTCAGATTGTCGTTCCCACATTATTTCAAACACCGCATATATCCGTCAAGTCCTCATACTCCAACTTGACCGTAGAAAGAGCTCATAGCTTCTCCACCATAGAAGCTATTCTTCCTTCATTTGCATATATCTCCGATGGTTGCTTTTCGATGCACGTATATTCCATGCATTTTGCAATACTCCATGTTCAAGCAAACCTCCAATTGAACTCACCGGACATCCTCCACATGTTGCATCAGCACTTCGTATCATAGTGCTTTTCGTAAACTTATAAAGACCTTGAATATTTCTCCCTTTCATCACAACCGCGACACCTTTACAGACTTTCAAGACTCCACCTTGAGCAAAAATTTGATAACCTCGGGATTCAAGACTACTGAGCAAAATAAGATTCTTGTTCAATTCTGGAACATGTCGAACTTCCATTGTTCTAGTAATGCCATTGTACATCTTGAATTTTAGTGTGCCAAAGAGGTTTTTGTCGTTCTCAAGTAACACTTTCTACCATCAATTTCTTAATAAATAGAAAACCAGTGTTTATTAGGAGACATATGGAAAGTACAAGCCAAATAAAGAATCCTTGCATCTCCAATGCTTTCTTCTTACATTGCTATCACATCAATGACATTTGTCAAATTTATTTTTACAGTGACAACATATGACTTGTCACCTGAATCATCAGAGCCACTATCCTTTTTATCTTTCTGCTTTGGACAATCTTTTCTTATGTGCCCAGTTTTATTACATTCATAGCATCTAACCTTCTTGAATTTGGACTTCAATTTCCTTCCATATCCCTTTTCGCCAGATCTACCTCTCGTGACCATGGCCCTTGCTGGATCCTTACATTCATCACCATCAATTTTCTTCTTTAGCTCTTTCGAGTTCAAATCTGATTTAATACCTTCCACCGTGATAGTGCCTCAACTGAAAATTATGGAGTCAATAAAATTATCGTACGAGGATGGCAACTTACACAACAACATCATCACCTAGTCTTATCCATCAATTTTGATATCGATATTTTCTAGATCCAAGATTATGTTATTAAACTCATCAAGATAATTTTTCACCGACGATCTATTTGCATACGGAGAGAATATAGTCGTTGTTTCAAGTATAAGCGGTTGGTAAATGACTTGGTCATATAGAGTGACTCCAATTTTTCCATAAGGCAGCAACGGTACTTTCTCCAGAGACTTCTCTTAGAACATTGTCAGAAAGACATAACATGATCGTACTCTGTGATTTCTCAACAATATCTTCAATTTCACCTTCGTCATATTTTTCTAACAAGACTTCTTCACCTTTAAGTTCTTTTGACACTCCTTGTTGAACCAATAACGCCTTCATTTTAATTTGCCATAAATTAAAATATTTCTTTCCATTGCACTTCCCCACTTCATATCGCATTGCTGATTATCGACTCGCCATGTCGATATTCAATTAAATATTACAAATTGCTCCAGTAACAAAAGAGCAAAAACTTGCGCCACAAGAATATACTGATAAAATGAATCTGTACCTACACCTGCTTTGATACAATTATTAGGGATAACGCACAATTAGTTACCACTCGACTACCGTTACTCTCTTGGAAAAATATAAATTGGCAAATGGATTCCGAAATTAGCCAGAAAAATAATAGCAATTGGGCACAAAGATTTAACATGGTTCGGCTAGATTACCTACATCAATGACTGACGATTAAATAAATTTCCACCAAGAATAACTGAAGATTTATAAGACCACTCAAATGTTTACACTCATTCGATGACTCAAATACACTCTAAAAAAATTCACACAGTAAACTAATTACACGGTCTACTAATCCTAATTTTCTCAGTCTCTCACACATGTAAAACTAACTATTTCTTGTAAAGTTTCAGATGATCTTTAATTGGAAAATTCATGGCTTATATAGCCATACTTATCTATGTGAAACCATGACAATAATATTGATGCATCATTGAAAGCCGACCCCATCAAGTCAATTCAAGTTCCTTTCATAAATGAAAAATACTTTTTTTCACGTATAACTAATATTGCTGCATATTCACATTCAATTGACAATGGCAAATCATTCTTAGAGAAAGTCTAAGCAACTTCAGTCATATCTGCAATAGACTTGTTCAAGGGTTGGGTTATCCATCAAACACATGTTTCTTTACTAACCGCAGCTTGAGTCCGAGCCTATTAAAACCTAAACTTTTATCTGTCAGAATTGATTTATATAGAAATATCCAAACTTGGCTTGAGAAATTCATGACCGAATATATATATATTATGTATTTTATATTTTATCCTATTTATTGTAAACTTGATCACAATTAATCTTACTATATGTTAAAGGATTCGCGTAAAACGGCAAGCTAAAAAGGTGAGAAGAAAGATGAGTTACTATGAAAGTAAATGATTGAACAAAGATAAATAAAATAATAGATAGTTTTGACATATTATGGAAGAAAAATCTTATTTGATCAATGATTATTATCTTTAAAAACAATTAATTTTCAATTATTGACAAAATCTTACATTGTTTCAAGAAGTTGAGGGCTAATGTAATTTTTCATATTTCTGGTGAAGTATTGGTCTATTAGTTAAGATTGAACTTATGGCCTTTAAATTGAATACTATATGAAAACTAAATTGCAGATAGAAAACTAAATGGGTGTTTCTCCAAACTTACAACTTATTACTAATTGCTTAAAAGATACTTATAAGAAGATTTTAACTTATAAGTTGATGTGTTTCTTACTTTTTTTTAACTTAAAAGCTCTTTATGGGCTACTTTTTACTTTTCTCCTTATAAGAAGCTTTTGACTTAAAATAAAGTTTAGAGAAACACCCCTAAGTTATCCCGGTTCTTAAACTTTTGTTGCTCAATTTACGTGCACAAAGTAACAAACAAATTTCCCTTTTACGATCCTTTATGCATGCTCCCAACCAACTTTGTTCTATGCTTATTATAGATGGCTCTCACATAGACTTAGAGATAATTTTACAACCCTAACAACTTAAGGATGTTGGCAAACAAAATATCTTATGTCCAATCATGCGAAAGTATAGAGGAAAAATATGTCTAGATAAGACTATACCCAGTGCCAAGATTGACTAAGAGGGGGGCAAACTTTAATACAAATTTTTTTGATAAATTTCTTCATGACCAAATACAAATCTTGTAATAACAATTATTTCGATTTCGAATTCACCGCTAAATCCTAGTTTTTTGTTAGAGCAAATAATACAACAATTATAACCTAAAATGATGAATATGTATATTTTGTGGTTGCTGGTCAAAATAAAAAGCCACAAAAACGAAGTATAAATGTCCAAATTTATAATTCATTCACATTAAATAAATTTGAAATATTTATTAAAATGAGCATTCATTACTTTTTTTCTAAAATTTTGAATTGTTTTGCATTAATCAAAACTAATTTAATAAATACCTACATCTTTTATTATAAGACTATGAAGAAACTTCAATAAATTATTAAAAAAAAAATAAAATAATGTAAGTTGTTATATTAAATTCAATCAAAAAGAAAGATTGCATGTTGAAGTAAAACAAAAATAAGAATATTACTGTCATAACAACCACTTATCAAGATTTTATTGGACCCCTTCTTTCTCTCCTTTTGTTTATGTCTTTCGCGTTTCCATTGTTTTATGAGGAAGATGGTTTGTGAATTAGTTTTCAATTTCAGTACTGTGCTTTTAATTCCTCTTCTTTTCTGTTTCTCATGGTTAATTTTGTTTTGTTTCATCTCTTTTTCAGACATTGAGCTTCTTGATTCCAGATCAATGGTTTTTAATAAAAGAAAATGATTAAAAAAGTTAACACGCCATTGTTGAAGAGGGGCGAGAACGGCGGAAGTTGAAGTATGATAGCCGCAATTAGAAGTAGATAGTATATATTTTCCGGCATAGATGGGGTCGGCTGCCACCGCCCAGTGCCATTGACTATACCCAATCTATACACAACAAAATCATAAATAACACACATGTTATTGAATATATACTTGAATAATAATTGGCCCTCATTTTGTAGCACAAGACAAATTAAAGGAAGTATAACTAATGTAAGATTATGTAATATAATCTTTAATGATTATATGTGGCTTAATGTGATGGTTGCAAGCCTTATAGCCATTAAATCGGATGAGGTTTAAATTCCCTTCCCTCTATGAATATATTGACATAAAAGTAAAGGATTGGATTAAAGTAACAATACATAAATGATAAACATTAGAGTAGCTTACTATTGTATTTATATATATTAATAGATAAGTTTTGTGACCGTTAATTACACTTACAGTTTTTGTAATTACTTTCATCACTGACTCATTAATTTATATATGTACATTATTGATAATAATTGGCGTTGAATTGTATGTAAGTTACTCATGTGTATTTGTACTAGTAATTGACAATTAAAGTCTCTCTTGTTAATTAACTAGCATTCTTATAAATAGAAAAATAAAATATAAAAATGTAGAGTATTGGATTAGATAAAAGAAGAAGGAAACGGTCATAATAGAGGTGTACCGTGAAAGGTATGGAAAACAAATAAGGTGTATTTGTTTTCTTCTTACTAATTAAGCAATTAGAGAAACAGAATCAAAGAACAAGTAAAAGAAAGATTTATGTTCTCTTGCTTAATTGTTTTCTAATCCCAATCAATCAAATCCTTATTTCTATTATCATAAGGGGCCGATTGGTAAAAGTAGAAGAGAAAGAACAATACAATTTCTTGGTCATGGTTTATCGCGTTTTAAGGCAGGTTTCTGCTTAATAGTCTATTTACTATATTTATCCATCGATTCTAGACAAGTTGTTCTTGGGGTTTTATCCCGATTAAATTTTATGGCTTACAGTTAGTATAAATTTCATTATTGAAATCGTTACGAGATTATAAAATTTCTTTCAATTGGTATCAGAGCCTACTTATCTTTGAAATATTTGTAATTGATATGTTATATCATGATGAATTTTGATATATGTTAATGTTTACGTATTTACGGTTGATGAGAAAAATTTTGGCCATTTATAAGGTTGAATTAGTTTTCATAAAATTAAAGATATTCTTAACTCTATAATTGATTTTGGATTTTTTTTTTTGAATTAATTGATTGAATTCATGAGAAATTTGAATTTTTCCTAATTAGAGACTATTGGATTATTTTTCTATATTCATTATATTTCTTTCATTATAATTAAGAACCGTAAAAGGAAGATAGTTTATTCCTTTGTGAATAAATATGAAAATATAAATTTATTTCTTAAATTAATGTTATTATTTTTTTTATTCAATGAAAAGTTTAATTGGATAAATTGAAAGAATAAGAAAAGAAAGGAACAAAATAGATTTTAATAAAATAAAACGAAATATTAATGAAAGTTATGAAGAAAAAACATGCAAGTAAAAAATTTATTTAGGATTTTCTACTGAAAATAAAGACATGCACAAATATTGAAATAGCAATTTAGGGTTACGATGGTTAATCAAATGTTTATTTTACATGACTATGTTTTTATTCAATTAAAAAAATGATAGAAGTTTTTTTATTGATATTATGGCATGTATCATATTAACACATAAATGTATAAATATTGAAATAGTTATTTGTTTCAAATAATAATGTGTTGAATATTTTTTTAATTAACAATAACTGTTTTCTTTGTTAATTGTTATTTGCCAAATGAATGTGATCTAGCAAGTATCTTAGGTCGTGATCAATAGTAAGTGGTAAATATAAGGTCGTATTCCATAGGGAGCAAGGGAAAAACTTTAAATTAAAATGAAAATAAGTGAGTCTAAGTTGAATGTTAATTGAGTTGATTTTAATGGACAAGCTAAAAAGTAAATTAAAAGCGAGAGAGTAAAAATTATCACTATGAATGATTACTACCAACAAATTTTTAACGAGGCAAGCATAACCATTATGCACGAAGATACATGAATGATCACCCTTCCTTTATTTTAACATATTGGCACCTAAGGATCTAGGTTTTCTGCATGTCTTATGTACTAGCCGTAGTTTCCCTTTGCCTAGTTCTTTAAAGCTTACTTGTGAGATTTCTCCGTGCATGTAAACCTTAAGCATTAAGTTTCATGCAAGTATTCTTTTAAAGAAACTTCCTAGCATATCTAATTCACCTTTCAGTTCCTCTTAGACATGTGCTATGTATTTTAGTCAGTGTTACAATTCACCTTTCAGTTCCTTTGCACTCAATATAAGCTAACCTTTACTTAGTCTTAGTGTACAATTCACCTTTCAATTCCTCTTATTACACTATAACATCAATTAGGCCTTACTTATGAGAATCAAGTTCAACACAAAGCAATCCACAATAAATAATGCTAAAATAAAGGAGTTGGGAAGATCATACGATGAATTCTGCTTGCTTTACTTAGTAGGCTTGCTAAGAACTTAGTTACACATAAAAATGGAGGAAAAACCCAAAAAAATTCTGGAGAAGATAAACATAATGCAAATATATATTATACTAATAAAGTTTTTACAGAAAAGTTGGCCAATGAAAAGGCTTGACCGTAGTTGGCGTCTCAAAAGAGAAACTTTTGTCCAATATATAGTGTAAGGTGGAAGGATCTAGATGTGCCACCTTGCACTTCAAAAATAATTCAAAAATATAATTCAACAAATTACAAAAGAGCTTCTAGAAAATAAGAGTTCAGTTAATTAAGTAAATTACAACTTGAGGGGCTAGGTGTTGCGTGTGGCATTGCTCCACCACTCAAAGATGCTTTTCACAGTCATCTACTTGCACTTCTTTACTGACTCAAGCAAAAGTTTTCTAGAAGGATGGTTCTCATGTCATTTTTCCTCTACTTGCTGGGTTTTAGTGTGTTTGTCTTCATGAGATCCAGTCTTCTACTCACTCTACTTAGCTTTCTACTCACTCTGCTCCATTTTCTGCTCACTCTCTATTTTTTTGGTAGTGGTCATTGCTGCATCCAGTAGTGATCTAAATATTCATCAAAAATAACAATAAGTCAAACAAATCTATCACAAATGTGGTGATTTAAGGTTTGGTTGACTAGTGTTTACATGGTACAGATACCACTTATCAAATTCCCCCACACTTAGACAATTGCTTGTCCTTAATCACAAACATCGGGATCCAAAACAGAAAATTATAACAAGTTAAAAAGAGAAGAAAAGAGAACAAAACAAAAACAAAGGTGGCAATTAACAATCAATTCTACCTTAGGAAATTCAATAGTATATTTAAAATACAAAGTTTAAGGTTAACAATGTATATCCCAACATTTAGCATGCAAATTAATCTCAAAAACAGGTTAAGACAACAATTCAAAGCTAATTTGTCAACAACTAGTTTCGAAATCAACCTTCATAACCAAAGATGTCACTTAATTCGCACAAAGTATTTAAGGGGTGAGTTTTGAGAAATCACTCATTATCTACACATAGCGAACATTAAGTCCATAGGCTTGATTATCGGTCTCATCTCCTCCACTTAAAAATATTGATCACAACATAATCAAAAGGTATTTATTGGGTTTTAATGTAGTCTCAGGGTTGGGGGTGTGTTGGTGAAAGGCTTTTTGTGTGTAAATGGATTCTACCAAGTGAGCATGATGATTATATAGCAAGATGTATGGTCACTACTTGTATTGGAAGATGTTCATATCTCAAAGGAATCAATGGAAGATTGGAGCAATCATGTAGCAAGTAAGGTAATCATTCCAGCTGAGAGGATTGAGTAAATAAGCAATAACAAGCATTCAAATGAGAGAATAAAAAAATTTAGCTTGCTTTTGATCAGACTTTTTTTTTTCTTTCCTTTTCTCTTTTTATTATTCTTTTTCTTTTTCTATTTGGTTTTCTCAATTTTCTTTCTTTTGTAATAATGAAGCACAAGGCTGGAATAGAATTTTTGAAGAAATCTCACTGAAGTTTTTGCTTTGAGACTAATTTGGAAAACAAGTTAACAACCAGTAGTAGTTTGAGTTTGCTGTTTTGAAAAATTCTTGGTAAAATCAAGGGTGAAATACAGAGGAAAGTAAAAACAAAAAAAGTTGAGGGGTTTAGATTGTTGTGTGTATGAAAGAAAAGGTTAAGGCTCAAAGGGGCTAACTAGGGGATATATTATGTAAGGTGGCTTTTTGGTTAAAAAGAGTGTAATCCTAGTGCCTTAATCATCTCATGTAGTGATCCATGATGTGGTCTCAATAAGTACTATATCCAAATTCTCCCAAATCAAGTTCTAGCCTTAAGTTGCTAATATAAGCCCTCTCACAAGAATTTAAAAACATTTTACTTTAAGAGAGAAAATGATTTCAGACTTTGATTAAGTAGAGAGTGATTTTAAAAATTAAGCACTTTGTGTATCAAGAACAGATTAGACATTTGAAAACAGATACAAGTATGGATTTAGTGAATGATGAATCAAGAAAAATTTAGGCTCAAAGTCCTCACTAAACAACAGGTTTTATTTAGTTGATTATTCCAGTCTTATTTATTGAAAACAGCTTCAAATTATGTCTAACTTGCTTAATCAATCGTGCTAACATGTTAATTGTAGTTTTACCATCAGTAATCAAACCCTAAGTATTTTACGTAGACTACTAATTCTCAAAAGATAGTTTCTCCTACTAATTGCCAAAATAGAAGACAAAATCAAGAACAGATTAGACATTTGAAAACAGATACAAGTATGGATTTAGTGTATGATGAATCAAGAAAAATTTAGGCTCAAAGTCCTCACTAAACAACAGGTTTTATTTAGTTGATTATTCCAGTCTTGTATATTGAAAATAGCTTTAAATTATGTCTAACTTGCTTAATCAATCGTGTTGACATGTTAATTGTAGTTTTACCATCATTAATCAAACCCTAAGTATTTTACGTAGACTACTAATTCTCAAAAGATAGTTTCTCATGCTAATTGCCAAAATAGAAGACAAAATCATAGACAAGTTAAAGATTTAAGCAAATAGAGAAGAGAAGCTATTTACAAATAACATGATTAAAAACAGAAAACATCAAGAACAAGAACAATGCTTAAAGTTAAACAAGTGTCTTAAGCAAGGGAGTAATCATAAGTGATAATTTAAACCATAGTAAACAGGGCATCAATCAACAATATCAAGAAGTGATCATTAAGCAGCAGTTATAAAGTAAGAAACATGCAATGAACAGTTTCTAACTTACTCCTCCCCCACACTTACTCAATGGTTTGTCCTCAAAGCATGAAGCAATTAAAAAGCAAAGGAAAAACGTAAATGTAAGTTAATACCTCATCGATGGCACATAAATATGGAAAGCAAAAGAGTAGAAGAAATTTACTCAAAAGTCCTTGGTGAAATTTGCTCTACCACTTCCTCTTGATGTTCCTTGCTCTCAATTGGATCCTTCTTCGATTTGAAAGCTGAAATCACTGGAATGTTGAGTCTACCAGGAATCTCATCACTTAGGGTACTTTTGATAAACTCAGGGACAAAACTTAATCCTTCATCCTCTAATCTTCTCAAACTTCTCTCAACTACATCCTTCCAATCAAGGTAAGCATTTCTCTCCTCAACTAACCCATCAATGATAGGCAAGAGAGTTTGAATAGACATGCCAACACATCTCTCCAAGAATTCCATCTTTTCATCATCAGCTAATTTCTTCCCTATGCTTGCTACTGAGGTGATCTTCCTCTTTTTTAGAGGAGGAATAGGCGTTTCCTCTTTTACAACCTTCCTTTTTAACTTATTGGCTTCCAAAATATCTACCTCATGCCACAACATCCATTTCTTCTTTCACAGCCTGTAGATTCCAAATTTATTCATATTGTTGAATTCCACTGGCTCGAGATAACTAACCCTTGTCAGTCCAAGGGCAAAAAAAGAGGTGAGCATGTTCGTGGCAATTTTGGTGACATAAGACCCCACCGGAATGTGCTTGTTTCCCTTGTTTGGAAGGCCAATGATATAATCAGGAAAGTAACTACCAACATTGATCATTTATCCTCTTTCCATACAATACAACACAAAAAGATCGTCTCCACTCATGGTGGACTGATTGAAGCAACCAAATAAGGTGCTTGCCAAGAATTTATGGATGATCTTATGCTTGTATTTCTTGAGATGCTTAGCACACTTTTCCTTCTCATATGACCTTCCTATGAGTTCCATCCAAAACTTATCCTTGTCAAAATCCTCTGCAATTCGTCGGTGGGCATTTTGATACTCATTGGTTAACAGGGTCTCCTCTGGAATACCAAGGAACTTATTGAAGTCATCAAGAGACATCCCTCTTTTTCTGCCAAATAGGCGCATAACATACTTGTTGAAATCAGCACTCTTCAAATCCCCTTCTTTCTCCTTAAGAGTACATAGAAATTCCATTGTCAACTCCTTGTACACATGCTCTTCATTCTTTGTGAAAATCCTCCAATCTAGCCTTTTTGAGCATGGGCAAGATCTCATTAACCAGTTTGAGTTCTTTTAGGCACTACATTAGCCTGGAAGAACTCATAGCATCCTTACTTGTATTTGTCCTCAAACTCCTTCATTTTCTATAAAATTAGGTTGGAATTGGGCCGAGAAGTATCTTTAAAGATGTTGATTGACACCAATGGTGAAGATTTTACTAGAGTATTGGAAGAGGCTCGTTGTTTACAGGTTGAAACCATGGTGATTTTCAAAAATTGAAAGAGGAGAAGATGATGAACAGTGAAAAAGAGAGAGAATTCAGTGAGAGAGAGAAATGTGGTTTTTGAAATTTGAAAGGTTTTGAAAATATTTGCTTTTTCAAACCATCATATGCATATGATGAGAGAGAAAAATTCAGTTAATTAAAAGGGTTTTGAGAATTGAGAAAGGAATTTGAAACACCTAATAGGAATTCATGCATGTATGTACAGTAATGATGAAAAAAAAGATATAGGCTAACTTTTTACAGTTCAATTCATCCATTACTTTTTACCAATGCTTGACACATCATTTGTACATGCAAAAGCCATTTTATGTGTTTTTATTTCTATTAGAAAAATTAGAGGAGAGAGAAAAGCAGTTGTGATCAACAGGCAAAAATTTGTGGTGATCATTCTTTAAACCATTTTTCATAAATTGAAATTTTCAAAAATATGTAACCATATGACTTGAATCATTGGGAGGTAAAATGACCATAAATGGAAAGAATAGCACAAAAAAAAATAAAGCATAAGCAGGACAAACAAGAAGAAGGTAAATGATTGGTCACTTGGTGTTGCCTTCCCCTACTTAGTCAAGTTGGTCCTGCAAAACAGAATAAAACAAACATCAAATAGGTACAAAATACAAAAAAGAAATAAACAAATATGTACAAAGTTAAGAAATTGAGCTTGTGCTCAATGGTTGCTCCAATTGGTATTTGGAGCGGACACCAATAGTGATTGTCATAAAGGTGGGTGTAAGTATTGTGTTTCCACAGAAAAGCTTCTTCCAGGCAAGTAGGGTTTCAGTCTTTTCCCATTCAAGCACCTTTGCTGCTGTTCTGTTTGCTCCAAAATGTCCACCTACTTCCTTACTATGACGCATGGTTATGATTGCAGGGACTTCGTCCTCAAGAACACACCTTCTTATGATTTGATTTGCATATAGCTTAAAAAGAAATGGTTCTTCCCAAAAATAGTATTTTAAGTCAGCAAAGAACTTTTTCTTTTGAGCATAAGGTAAAAGAAGTTTAACTCCACAAGCAAGAAAGTTAGCAAAATTAACAAACCAAGGGAGTAATATCACGGTGAGTAAATGCCCATCAGGAAAAGATTCAGTGATTTCTAATTGCTCTGAATGATTGCTTTTAGGAATTCTTGACAAGTGATCAGCTACAACATTCTCTGAACCCTTTTTTTTTATCTTGGATCTCCAATTCAAACTCTTGTAGGAGGAGTAACCATCGAATCAGCCTTAGTTTGGCATCTTTCTTTGCTAGCAAGTATTTCAAGGCTGTGTGATCAGTGAACACAATGACGTTGGACAAGACCAAGTAGGATCTAAACTTGTCAAAAGCATAAACTACAACAAGCAACTCTTTTTCGGTGATAATTTAGTTTTGTTGAGTTTCAGTCAAGGTTTTACTTGTATAGTAGATGGGCCTGAAATGCTTGTCTATCCTTTGGCCTAGAACAGCTCCAATGCAAGCATCACTTGCATCACACATCAGCTCAAATGGTTTACCCCAGTTAGGGGCAGTCAAAATGGGCGCTTTGATTAATCTTACCTTGATTTCATTAAATGCTTTGAAACATGCTTAATCAAATTTGAACTCAATATCCTTATAAAGAAGTTCTGTTAAGGGTTGAGTTATCTTTGAGAAGTCTTTGATGAATCTCCTATGAAATCTGACATGTCCAATAAACCTTCTGACTTCTCTGACTGATTTTGAGGCAGCAAGCTTCTCAATGATCTCCACCCTTGCTTGATCTACCTCAATTCCCTTCTTTGAAATTTTATGGCTAAGAAGAATACCTTAATTAACCATAAATCAGCATTTTTCCTAATTCAAGACTAGATTGGTCTCTTTGTACCTCATTAATACAATTTCTAGGTTGCTTAGGTAGGAGTCAAAGGTTGCTCCATAGACTGAAAAGGCATCGATGAAGATCTCAACTGTTTTCTCCCCCATGTCATGAAAGATAGCCATTATACATCTTCAGAAAGTTACTGGAGCATTGCAAAGCCTAAATGGCATCCTCTAATAAGCAAAGACACCATAAGGGCAAGTGAAAGTTGTTTTCTCCTTATTCAAAGGATGGATCATAATTTGTTTATACCCTAAATAGCCATTAAGGAAACAATAAAACTTGTAACCAGCCAATCTCTCCAACATTGGATCAATGAAAGGAAGTGGAAAGTGATCTTTTCTGGTTGCCTCATTTAGCTTATGGTAATCAATGCAAACTCTCCACCCAGTCACTATTCTTGTTGGAATGAGTCATTCTTCTCATTTTGTACCACTGTCATGCCTACCTTCTTTGGAACCACTTGGATAAGACTTGTCCAAACACTATCTGAAATGGGATAAATGATTCCTACATCAAGGAGTTTGATCACCTCCTTCCTCACCACCTCTTTCATGTTGGGTTTTAGTCTTCTCTGAAGTTGCACCACTGGTTTGTGGTTATCGTCCATCATATTTTTCTGAAAACAAATAGAGGCATTGATCCCCTTTATGTTAGCAATTCTCCATGCTAATGCTTCTTCATTCTTCCTTAACATCTCAATCAATTGGGATTTTTGGTCAGGGGTAAGGTTGGAGGAGATTATCACAGGTAATTTATTAGGTGGGTCAAGGAATGCGTACTCCAAGTGAGGAGGTAACGGTTTTAGCTCAAGATTAGGGGGTTCTTCAAGTGATGTTTTGGGAGACAAGTTTGGTGTATGATTTATGGGTTCAACATGTTGTTTTCTGTATGTAGGTTGTGGACAGTTTGGTTGCTACGGTTGTTTTGGTTCCTCCTCTGGCAGGTTTGGTTGCTGTATCTAAATTTCCTCTGGGGTAATCATTTCTTCTTAATATGACAAACTTTCCTCTTCTTCCTCGTGATCAAGTTTTTCAAGTTCCTGCAAAATAAAAAGATTTAAGTGCAAATCCATGGTATCAAGAAAATAACATTGATCATCAAGTGAAGAAGGTTGTTTCAATTCTTCATTCATTTTAAATGTTACTTCCTCATCATGAACTTTTAAAATCCGTCTGCCATTATTCACATCAATGAAAGCTCTTCCAGTAGCAAGGAATGGTCTACCTAAAATGATAGGAACATGAAAATCTTCATCCATATCCATGATAAGGAAGTCAACAGGGAAAATAAATTTTTAAACTTTTACTAAAACATCTTCTACAATTCCTCTAGGATACCTAATAGTTCTATCAGCAAGTTGTATAGACACTTTAGTTGGTTGTGGTTCCTCCTAAGCCTAGTTGCTTGTAAATATACTATAGCATTAGATTTATGCTTGCTCCTAAATCACAAAGGAATAGAGAAACTCCCTGGATCTTTTAATTTCTAAGGCAAGGGTTGCCTACTTTGGAGAATGGTGGAGCAATCTCTATTCAATTGAACCATGGCCACATTTTCTAGTTTCTTCTAGTTTGGCAGCAAGTCCTTTAAGAATTTCATATACATGGGCATCTATGTAAGTGCTTCTATAAAAGAATGTTAGTGTAAAGTTTCTTAAAGACTTTTAAGAATTTATCAAATTGCTTAGCCATTTCATGTTGCTTGGCTCTTTGAGGATAGGGAATCCTTGGTTGGTAAGCTTGAATTGGTAGATTCTCAGGAATGGACTCCTTGGTGGTGATCATTGGTTGTTCCTTAGTGGTGATCACATGCTCACTTTCTTTTGGTTGCTCCGAGTCAGCTATTGGCTGTGATTGCTGCTGGTTGGAAGGAGGTTGTGCTTGCTCTTCAATTACAGTTTGGTCACTGCCTTCAACTTAATCTTCCATGGTTTTGGCCACTCCATTCATCTTAGCTGCACATTTATTGACAATAATCATAGGGTTAGTAACTTCACAATTCTCACCACTTCTCAAGGTGACAGCTTTGCACTCCTCTCTTGGATTAGGTTTTGTATTGCTTGGCATTACTCCTATGTTTTTGGGAGTGACAATGGTGGTAAGTTGTTGGAATTGTGTCTCAAATTTCTTTATAGAAGCCTATGTTTGCTTCGTGAATTGCATCATCATGTCCTTCATCTCCTTAATCTTAGGTTTTTTTAATTGGTGAGATGAGTTTGTTTGCTACGCTGCTTGGTTTGGTTGCTACTGTGAAAAATTGTTTTGTGGTTGCTGGTAAGGATTTGCTTGTTTTGGTTATTCCATGAAAAGTTGGGATGGTTGCGCCAGCCAAGATTGTATGTTTTTGAAAATGGATTGTTCCTGGGGTTGTTCCCAATGTAACCACACTACTCTTGGTCAAGAGGAGTATCGCAATCAAAATTTCTCTGGTTGCCACCATAAAAATCACAAATAACTTGTGTATTTGAGATTACCGAAACATTTTTCTTGGTAAGTTATTTCAAGATCAGGTCCATCTTCTCGGAGAGCTTTGTAATAGATTCTGACTCGTTACTCTTACTTCTTTCTTCGCGAACTGAGTGCCATTTATAGCTGGTATCAACCAACTTTTCAATGAGCTCATAAAGCTCTTTAGGGCAAGCTCTTTAGGATCACCATTTACTGCGGATTCAATTTGGATCTTGTGTTAATCATGCAATCTATTGTAGAAATTTTGCATTTGCATCTAGAGTGGGATTTGATGATTTGACACCCTTCTAAGTAGCTCCTTCTATCTTTCCCATACATTAGACAAAGATTCATAAAGTTGCTATAAGAAATGAGTCACCTCATTTCGAAGTTTGATTGCTTGTCTTGGTGGGAAGTACTTAGTAAGAAATGCTTGTGCCAACTGATCCTATGTTCTTATGGATATGGGCCAAAGATTTTTTAGCCAATTCTTAGTCTTTTCCCTTTAAGAGAAAGGGAAATGCTTGAGTCTGATCACATCATCCGAGATTGCTCTATTTGTGCAAAAGGTATCATACATAGCCACAAATTCTTGGATGAGAGAATTAGGATCTTCTCCTAGAAAGCCTCTAAATTGAACACCTGCCTGGAGCATTTCTATCATATAAGCTTTGATCTCAAAGAGGTTGTTCCCTTCATTGGGTATCATAATGCACGAAGAGTGTCCCTCAGTTGATCGTCTACTATACTCTTTAAGTGTTTGCTTTGGTGAGGGCAAGTTAACCTCACCTTCTCCTTCTGGGGGTCCATTACCATTTAGTGGATTGGTTGCTTTAGCCATCCTTTGTTGTCTACTCCTTCTTCTAGCTGCTCCACTCAATCTATAGTAAGTCCTTTCTATTTTAGGATCTACTGGGATTAGGGGGCGACCAACTCTACGCTTACAACAATGATTGCTCATGATACAAGATTTCCTTCACAAATGGCAAAAAATAGATTAAACGCACCAATTTACGAGAAAAATTAAAATACTTCACATGTTGCTCCCCGGCAACGGTGCCAAAAACTTATTATTTGACAAATGAATGTGATATAGAAGTGCACTAGGCTATGATCAATAGTAAGTGACAAGTACAAGGTCGTATTCCACAGGAAGCAAGGGAAATACTTTAAATTAAAATGCAAATAAGTGAATCTAAGTTCAATATTAATTGAGTTAATTTTAATGGACAATCTAAAAAGTAAAATAAAAAAGGGAGAGCAAAAATGATCACTATGAATGATTACTACCAACAAATTTATAATGAGGCAAACATAACTAGTAAGCATTCAGATACATGAATGATCATCCTACCTTTATTTTAACATATTGGCACCAAAGGATCTAGGTTTCTTGCATGTCTTATGTACTAGCCGTAGTTTTCCTTTGCCCAGTTCTTTAAAGCTTACTTGTGTGATCTCTTCATGAAAGTAAAACCTTAAGCATTAAGTTTTATGCAAGCATTCTTTTAAAGAAACTTCCTAGCATATCTAATTTACCTTTCAGTTCCTGTTATACATGTGCTATGTATTTTAGTAAGTGTTATAATTCACCTTTCAGTTCCTCTTGTTACACTCAATATAAACTAACTTTTACTTAGTCTTAGTGTACAATTCAGCTTTCGGTTCCTCTTGTTACACTTTAACAGAAAATTAGGCCTTACTTATGAGAATCAAGTTCAACACAAAGCAATCCACAATATATAATGCTGAAATAAAGGAGTTGGGAAGATCATACCATGAATTCTGCTTGCTTTACTAGCTAGGCTTGCTAAGAACTTAGTTAAACATAAAAATGGAGGAAAAACCCAAAGAAATTGTAGAGAAGATAAACGTAACGCAAATATATAATATACTAATAAAGTTTTTACAGAAAAGTTGGCCAACGGAAAGGCGTGACTGTAGTTGGCGTCTCAAAAGAAAGACTTTTTTTCCAATATATAGTGTAAGTTGGAAGGATCTGGATGTGACACCTTGTACTTCAAAAACAAATCAAAAATATAATTCAACCAATTACAAAAGAGCTTCCAGAAGATAAGAGTTCAGTTAATTAAGTGAATAGCAACTTGAGGGGCTAGGTGTTGCGTGTGTCATTGTTCCACCGCCCAAAGATGCTCTTCACCGCTATCTACTTGCACTTCTTTACTGACTCAAGCAACAGTCTTCTAGAAGGATAGTTCTCGGGTCATTTTTCCTCCACTTGCTGGGTTTGAGTGTCTTTGTCTTCATGCGATCCGGTCTTCTGCTCACTCTGCTCACTCTGCTCCGTTTTTTGCTCACTCTATAGTTATTTGGTAGTGACCATTGCTGCATCCAGTAGTGATCTTAAAATTCATCAAAAATAACAATAAGTCACATAAAACTATCACGAATGTGATGATTTGAGGTTTGATTGACTAGTGTTTACATGGTACAAATACCGCTTATCATTAATTAATTGTCATTTATGTAAGTAAATATAAATGACATTTAAAAGAATGTAACAAATCAATGCATGAAGGGGAAAAGAAAAACAACTATAAAAAGTAAAAGTTTGTACATAACAAAAATGGGAAAAGAAATAAATGAAATTGATTTATTTTTTTTTCTCATTAAGTACTATTAAGGTGAAAGAAAGAAACAAACTATAAGACATTATTTTCTTTCTTTAATAAACCAAATTGATTTATTTTTCTATTTCACAATTAAAGGATAATTTATGGAAGGATTAACCTTTCAGGTTTTTTTTAATAATTAAAGTTATAGGTTAATTGGCATTTATGTTTAATTAGCTCTAATAACGATTTGTTTCATTGTATTTATATTAAAGAGGAGTTATAATGTTAATTACATATAATGGTATTAGTAATTAACTAAAAGTATAATTTCCTTAATTAATTAATTAATCTATAAATATAAAAGCATTGAAGCATTAGAGCAGTTTTTTATTTTAAATAATTAATTAAGGATAATTATTAATTTTCATCTGTTGTAATAATAACTCTTTTTTGTCAAATTAATGACTATTATATATATATATATATATATATATATATATATATATATATATATATATATATATGAAATAAAAGATAATTAATAGCCATAAAAGTATGTATAGCGATGAGGTGGAATTGAGGAAAAGAAACAGAAGAATAGAAAAGGTTGTTTTTTAAATCAAATTTATTGTTTTCTTTATTCAATGTATTAATTGAATATAAATGTAAGAAAACCTGAAGGATACTGTGCATTTTCTCTTTCTTCAATCTTATAATAGGATTCTATGTTTTTCAATTATGCTTATCCAATCTCAAGTTCAATGTATATTGGTAAAATTGCTATAAAGAATGTTTCATCGTGCATCAATTAAATTATTATTTTTAATTAATTTAATAAATTAATTGAATATAAGAGACAAAACATAAAAGAAATTGAGAACTTAAAGGAAAGGAAACTGTTGGACAAGATTGAAATGAAAGTAAAGTGCACAGACGTTCTCAATTAGTTTTGTTCCATGTGTAGATCTATTTCTTTAATTAAGGTTCTGCTCTATTTGTTCAATGAATGTTTAATTGAATAAAGAGAGGTTTAAAAAAAAAGAAATAGAAGCATATTAAATTCAATTGAATATTTCATGTCACAATATTCAATAATAGAAATGTTGATAATAACATACTGAAATGATAAAAGATACGAACAACAAAGACTTTTATTTCTCATTTATTTTGATTTATTTGTATTTATTAAAAGAAAAATATAAGGGAAGTAATGAATTAGCGTTGGAAATCTACTATTAATATAAAGGAATTATAACAAGAATAGAGAGAATTGGAGAAGAGAAATTTTCTTATTACTTTTATGGTGTGATGATGAAGAAAAATGACACATATTTATAGTAAAGTTGATGGGGACAAAATACAACAAATATTAATGATGTGAGTTTTATATATTAATGAACTTTTGTATATGTCTAAATATTATTGAAGCTGTGGGCTTAAGTAATAAAGACATTTTATAAATGTCTAACAAATAATTAGACATCAAATATTTAACACTCCCCCTTTGATGTGTATTATTGCGGATGAGACACTGCCTCGTTAAAAACCTTACTATAAAAAAATTCTGTGGGACAAAAACCATCTTTAAGGGAAAAAGAGTACAATGTTTACTCCCCCTGTCACGAGTTAACTGAAGATCTTTCAGACGACGCATTCCTATATTGTGAATCAATTTCTTGAAAGTTAAGGAAGGTAGAGACTTGGTAAATAAATCTGCTAAATTGTTACAAGAGCAGATTTATTGAATACTGATTTCACCATTCTTTTTCAAATCATGAGTGAAGAAAATTTTTGGTGAAATATGATTTATTCTGTCTCCTTTAATATAGCCTTCCTTCAATGGAGCAGTACAAGTGATGGGTTGTATTTTCAGCATGTATTTGTGTTTATTTCCATATTATTGAGACCATATTTTTAGTCTTTATGGCCTCTATTACTTCCTTTTCTGTCTTTTTCAGGTTTTGAAGGCAATTCGGAGAAAACATGCAATACTTAGAAGAAAAGAACCTTTCACCAATACGTGAAGCAGACAGTGAGAGCGATAGCTGGTCCCGGTGACTCCAGAACAATCAGGACGACATCAATACCAGAGCAAGGCATAACCAGATCTGGAAGTTACCAATTTGGGCAAATCCTATTCAGGGAGAGCCCATCTCCAAGGAAGTTTAATCTATTTCCTAATTTCGTGAAGGAAAGGGTTTTACTACCATTTAAAGACCAAGACTAAAAGAAAATGAATCCATTAACATAAATGCAAAGAGTACTTTTTTGTCACTAAAGAAGAACCATAAGGGGGAACACTCACGTATAAATACCAAGGCCGACCATTTCAAACGGGATATACAATTGCAATCCAATTTACCATCCAGTCTTTCTAGTCTAGCCTTAGTCTTTGTGTTCTTTAGTTTTGAGCATTTTGATTTAAAGTTTCGGTTTTGAACATTTTTAAGTTTAATTACAATTTCATTTTCAGTATTATTTCTCTATTTTAATTTTAGTCGTTATATTCTCAGCATGATTTATTTTCAGTCTCTTTATACTTATGCTCATTTAAATTCAGCCATATCTAGTTAGAACTCTCATGGCTTGACCAATTAATGGTTAAGATTGAGTTTAAAATGATGTGAGGACCGCAATTGAATACAAAAATTTGCAAGGTGACCTATTTACTAATCTTGGTACATGAAGGGTTTATTGTAAGAATTTCACTTGGTCTCGCTGTTTGGACTGATCACCCATTTAGTAAGTCTTTGTAATTATTGTTAATCTCTATTCTTGCATCTGAAATTGTGCCTGAAGAGGGATGAAATAACAACAGTCTCCACCAAGACTGGAGAAAGGTAATATTACGCTTGTTGGGAGTGCTTCACTACCTGTCAGTAAGGATTTAGGCTTTTCTTATTTATATTGCTATTCACTAGCGAGCTCTTAGTGCAAAATCGAGAGACACAGTGAGTAAGAATGAGGTTGTGGCACGAAGTCTGGTCTCTATACACAGTAAGGAAAAGTTGCTAGTAATGTACGGTGCATGAGTATTAGTATAACTAAATCTAAATCTCGTTGCGATTAATTTCTTATCCCATGATTACTATGATATTTAGTATTGCCCTATAAATTAGTTGAGCCATTGTTTCTTATTTCATTACTTTCTTTATTTAGTATTAATCCACAAATTCCCATCGAGAGTACTTTTAGGTCACTTTGTGTGTCGCCTTCTTAGAATAACATTATCAAATACCATTCCTTATGGATTCAACCCTTGCTCACTGCTAACTAGCAATTTTTTTGCGTAGGGATTTATTTTTTTTGGCCTTGACACCCATCAAATTTTGGTGCCATTGCCAGGGAACAGTTCCTTTTGACTAGTTGTTCGACGTGGATGACCAGAGCCACAAGTCATGGCAGTGAATTCCTCTACGATCCAAAAATTGAAAGATCCAATGGAGCTCGTGCTAAGTAGGCCCTGAGAGCGTAGAGACTCGAAACATCATGCAGAGACTTAAAACAGACCTGACGATGATCAAATCACTATAGAGGGAATGTCTGACTATTCAATTGACTCAAAATTGGAGCCCGAAACAACCATCATGATCATGGCTAACCAAGAGCAGTCAATCCAAGACCTTACACGGATCCCGGTGAACCAACAACCATTCTGCATCACTTACCCAGACGAAACTAATGATAACAACTTTGAGATGACATCTGGGTTTGTCCATAGCCTACCCAAATTAACTGGAAGAGCCAATGATGACCCTTACAAACACTTGCAGAAATTCCATTTGACGGTGTGTTCCATGAAGCCACCCAAGGACGATCTAAACCTTGCAAAATTAAAGTCCATTGCTTTCTCTCTCGAGGACTTAGCCAACGACTGGTTTTATCATTTGAAACTAGGATCAATACTCGGGAAAAAATGTCGAGGGTCTTCCTTATCAAATACTTTCCAGCATTGAGAGAAACCACTTTGAAAAGACAGATCTGCTCAACCATGATGAAAGACGCAGAGAGTCTCCATGAGTATTATGAAAAGTTCCAGCACCTTTTGGCCACCTGTCCACCTCATGGATTTACTGATCAAGCCTTAGTCCAGACTTTCTATGAGGGACTCCTGTTATCTATGCGGTCCATGTTAGACGCTGCTAGTAGGGGTGCTCTCATTAAAAAGACCCCAACTCAAGCTTGGGAAATCATCAAGACTATGGTATAAACCACTCAACAGTTTGGCAATCATGAAGGAAAATCTACATCAAGATCAGTCGATGAGGTTAGCTGTTATGATCTGAATGACAAGATAGAAAGACTCGCCAAACTCATACACAAAATAGTTGTCCAGACCGAGGTCGCAAAGGAGTGTGAACTGTGCAAAAAGACTACCCATGCTACTGATGAATGTCCTCGCATAGGAGACCCTGAGTTTGAGCAAGTGCATGCCATGGGAAACTATGGCAATTATAGCAAATATGGTAAATATGGAAACTATGGTAACCATAATAACTATGTTCATCAAGGGAATAAGAAAATATACATTCCGTCACCGCAGAGAAATAAAATAGGATTGCGAGATCGTCCAGCACTCGCTTGGTGGAATAACGACCACCAACAATCGCAGGGACCATAGAATCAGCTCGTGGTAAGGAATCAACATAACGCAATCATACTGAGACCTCCTCAACAAGTCTAGTTCTAGCCCAACCCACCTAAGCAGCCACATTATAATCCTTATAAGCTTTTTACTACTTTTACTGAGGGCTTCAATAAGCAGTTTGAGCTAGTAGACAATCAGATACAAGGACTACAAGGTAACTTCTCAAACCTTGAAAATTAGATAGCCTAGATAGGTAGCACTCTTTCTAAGATCGAGAACATGGGGAGACTTCTGTCCCAAATAGAGGACAATCCAAGAGAGAATGTCAGCCCGATCACTCTAAGGGAAGAAAAGAGACTCAATCAGAACCACTGAGAGCAGAAGTAGAGGATGAAGTCATAGTGATTCCCGATGACCCAAAGGAATTACTAATTTCTACCAAGACCGGACCTCCTTTTCCAGAAAGACCAGAAAAGACTAAGAGGCTGAAAGAAGAGAAAGAGATCTTCGAGACCTCGAGGAAAGTCGAGATCAACAACCCATTGCTAGATGAGATTAGAAAAATACCCAAATATGTGAAGTTCTGCAAGGAGTTATGTACCAATAGAAAGAAGCAGCAAGACTTGGATAAGGTTGTGATGGGGGAAAATGTGTTTGCGGCAATCCAACACAAATTACCCCTTAAGCTGAAAGACTAGGGAATGTTCGCGATCAATTGCACTATAGGTCATGTTGGAATTCAGAAAGCTATGTATGATCTTGGTGCATATATAAATGTCATGCCCTCCTCTATCTACCAGCAGATATCAACCAACTACAATATGCCTCTCAAGGAGACTAGGACTGTCTTGCAACTTGCGAACTACTCTGTTGTTTACCCTGAGGGAATTTTGGAGGACGTATTGGTCAAGGTAAATTATTTTATTTTTCCCGCTGATGTTTATGTTCTTGATATGTGCGATTCAGATAGAAAGGGGAATTCAGATTTACTGCTAGGAGACAATTCTTGAGTGCTACCAAGACTAAAATTGATGTGTAAAATGGTTCTCTCACTATGGAGTTCAATGGGGAAGTAGCCAATTTCAATGCTTATGATGCTATGAAGACCGCACAAGAAGATTCAAGCTTATGTAGTGTTGATAGTCTTGACCCCATCATTAAACAAATTTTTGAGTTCAATCTTTCAGACGAGTACTTGGGTACATTAAATAAAGCACTTGTCACCAATAGTCTCGATGGCATAGTTTTGGACAAAAAAGTGGAAGAGGAAATTCATAATCTCAATCTACCTCATTCTACATCGGGACTCAGACCGAAGCTCGCTCTACAACCTTTCAAGAAACTCACCCCTTCCATCATCCAACCACCGGAACTTGAACTCAAAAGTCTGCAAGTCACCTCAAATATGCTTTCTTGGGGGATAACAATACACTCTCAGTGATTATTTCTAGTAAATTGAGTCCTAGTGAAGAAAAATGACTGGTATCCTTGCTCCAGCAACATAAGCAGGCAATTGGATGGACTGTAGCCAACATCAAGGGGATTAATCCTTCCCCTTGAATGGACAAAGTAAATTTAGAGGAGAACGCCAAGACCTTTCGCCAACCTCAAAGATGACTCAATCCTCATATGATGGAAGTAGTGAAGAAGGAAGTGATAAAGCTCATGGAGGCTAACCTCATTTACCCTATCTCTAACAGTGAGTGGGTTAGCTCGGTACAAGTTGTTCCAAGAAGATAGGGATCACGACGATAATGAATGAAGTAGGAGAATAGATCCCAACAAGAATATAGAATGGATGGAGAGTTTGTATTGACTACCGCGAGCTCAACATCATGACCAAGAAAGACCATTTCCCACTAACATTCATTGACTAGATGCTGGAGAGACTAGTAGGAAAATCTTATTTCTGCTATCTCAATGGAATGTTAGGTTTCTATCAAATCCTGATGGCACTAAAAGACTAGGAAAAGACAACATTTACATTTCCTTTGGCACCTTTACTTATAGACGGATACCATTTGGTCTCTACAATGCTCCCGCTACATTCAAGAGGTGCATGATGAGTATCTTTCTTGATTACATGGAAAACATCATTGATGTATTTATGGATGATTTTACAATGTATGGTGATTCTTTTGATGCATGTCTCGATAACCTTAGTAAGATTCTTATAGGTTAAATTGCGTCTGATTTCACTTCATGGTAGACCAAGGTATAATATTAGGCCACGTTGTATCTAAGAAGGGTATTGAGGTAGATGAAGCTAAAATTGTTGTTATTCAGTCCTTACTTTACCCTACTTATGTAAAAGAAGTTAGTCTTTTCTTGGGCATGGAGGTTTTTATCGTAGGTTCGTCGATAAATTTTCAAAGATCACCGAGCCCCTATGTAGACTACTCTAGAAAGATGCTAACTTTGAGTTTAGAGATCCTTGTAAAGAAGCCTTTGACACTATTAAGAAGAAACTAATCTTAGCGCATATTATCCAAGCAGCCAATTGGGACCAGCCCTTCAAAATTGTGTGCAATGCAAGCGATAAGGTAGTAGGAGCAATATTGGAACAACAAGTTGGCCGAGAACCTCATGTCATTTATTATGCCTCCCAGACTCTTGATACAACTCAACAGAACTATACCAGGACTGAGAAAGAGCTTCTTACTATCATTTTTAGATTGGAAAAGTTTTGTTCTTACCTTCTCTGTTCCAAGGTCATTGTATACTCAGACCATGACGCTTTAAGGTACCTTATGACCAAGAAAGACGCCAAGCCAAGACTGGTTCAGTGGATCCTTTTGCTTCAAGAATTTGACATCGAGATTAGAGATAAAAAGGGGACAGAGAACATGGTGGTCGATCATCTCAGCAAGTTGACCAACTCAGAAGAACCAAAAGAAGTACAAGATAAATATCCTAGGCAATGTCTCTTTGCTATCACTGAGACTCCGTGGTATGCAGACCTTGTTAACTTTCTTACCACCGAAAGATTCCCAGAGGATTTCACACGTAATGACAAAGAAAAGATGAAGAGAGAAGCTGGCAGGTATTTCTGGGATAATCCTTATCTATGGAGACAAGGGAACAATCTAGTTTTAAGAAGATGTGTTTATGGGGAAGAGATACTGAGACTCTTGTAGGAATGTCACTCTAAAGTTTGTGGAGGTCACGGTGCTCCAATGAGAATAGCACGATTCATTCTTGAGTGCTGATTTTATTAGCCCCACATCTTTCATGACTCCTATATGTTTTATAAGGCATGCGACAACTGTCAATAGATTGGTAATCTTGGATGTCGAGATCAGCTCCCGATGACTCCTATTTTGGTCGTCAGGATCTTTGATGTCTGGGGTATTGATTTCATGGGCCCTTTTCCTTCTTCTTATGGGTTTAAATACATCCTCCTAGCAGTTGATTATGTCTCCAAGTGGATAGAAGCCAAGGTGACCAGGAACGACGATGGAAAGACTATAGCAGACTACATCACAGATAACTTCATCTATAGGTACGGGACACCGAGACTAATTATTAGTGATTGCGGTACACATTTTTGCAACAAGACAATCTTGACATTAGTGGCTTAATAGGGAGTGAAGCATATGTCTTCCATGGCATACCACCCACAGATGAACAGGCAAGCTGAGGTGAGCAACAGAGAGGTCAAGCTCATATTAGACAAAGCAGTCAACCCCAACAGGAAAGACTAGAGTCTCCGTCTCTTTGAAGCTCTCTGGGTAGTCATTATAGCATGGAAAGCCCCTATCGGGATGTCACTATTGGGAACTGACAGTCAAATTGAACATGCATAAGAGGCATGACGGAAATTCAAAATTTTGTCCCCGTCCCAGGAACTCCTATTAGTTGCATATAAATTAAATAAAGCCTTAACTAAATAATTCTCTACCTAGGTTAGCATGCTAAAGGACTAGGCATACCATAATTCCAAATTATATCCTAGCATATTTATTTTATACTAAGCATGTTATAACTCTAAGTTATAACCTAAGCATAAAATAAACTAAGCATGTAAAAATAACCTAAGCATAATTATTAAGTCTAAAAACACTTAAAGAAAAAGACTTAATAATTAAAAGAGAAAGAAAAAGAACTTACCAGTTGAAGCGTGCTTTTGCAGGACCTTCTTGCACAAGCCTCCAATCGTAGGATAGCCTCTATCAGTATCCACACGAACCCCACCAACCAAAACCTCCCCAGGAGGAAAAACTAAGAAGACTTGCTAGACCACCCTAGAAGCCTCACCCAAAAATATAAACTAGCGGTGCCCGAATAAATTCAGGCTCCATAAAAATAAATTGCTCAAGTACCCGAGAGATTAATTATCTCGCTTAGGATTTATGCTTTGAGCTTGGTACATTTTGAAAGGAGAAGGGATAGCCTATATATAGGCTTGGGGAGCAAAAATTTGCTCCCCATTAGCGATGTGGGATGGGAGTTCGCCACCTTTTGGTGTATTTCGCGCAATCGAACATTGTACAAAATATTTTGTACTTTTCGGTTTTAACTCGCCATTGCAAAATCCCCTTTAAATCCTTTCAAATAAATATTTATTTTTGACTCTAATAAATTAGTTATCAGTCAAAATAAATTTCTTGGTCCAACCAAAATTGATCTAATCAATTATAATTTATTTATGACTCTAATTAATTAGTTACCCGTCAAAATAAATTCCTTGGTCTATCGAAAATTGATTTAATCAATTTTAACCAATCAAATAATAATTCAATTATTATTTATGTTATATTCTTGTAATAGAATAAATCTATTAGTTCTTTACTTAGCCCGATGAAGGTCCAATGTGTGTGACCTTATAGGATCCTGAAGTATTGAGCTGTTGAGGCTTAACCAACCCTTGTTCTAATGGAACCATTGGCTCGATGCTCTAGACCGTGAATAGAACTCGATTACCTTAAACGACTGTAGTATGCCTCTAGCAAGGGTCTACCATCCCCCATTACTCGGAACGTCATTTATGCTTATGACTTAATCCCGGTTAATGCAATAGTTATCCAGTGCGATAAATTCCTTCCATTCTTTAATATTAGTACCATTTGGTTTATTGGGTTTGGTTAAAGTGTTAACCCACTAATAGCAAGGTTGCTCCAAGCTATCCCAGTTATTTACTTGTTACCGAAGTATATTGCCTTTTACCATAGTGTGTTTTACTAGAAACCATTTCTATCAAACACATACTCTGATCAAAGGTTTATGGCAATCATCACTTCAATAAGTGGCCAGGTACAACTCCTTAATATATCCGGAGTGATGGATTCTTTCCGACTACTCAGTCTACCAACATGTTGTTATCACTAAACCCGTAATCACCCGTAGCACCCTAAATTAATGAGTGCTTAGTAATGACCCAAAGTATAGCAATAGTACCACACAAGGCAACTAGCATCTCAAGTATGAGGACATTCGCAAAGCTTATTGCATGAAGATAAACACTAACACATTGATATTTATACAAAGTGTTTATCTTGCTGCAGTCTCCAATATATCTCCCAGATATATCCATGTGTCGAGCTTAAGGCACCACCTTCAGTCTTTAGGAGGTTAAAAGCTTTGACCCTTTCCAAGAAAGTTGACCACTTGCTAGTCTTTCCATTTCATCAATATCCTTTCTTGATGACACTGTGACTAGGGATAGTTTAGACATAATCATAATTGGACATGAAGTAGGTTCCACCAAATATAGTCCAACTATAATTTCTCTGACTTCATGCTATGATATGTCAAGGACTTTTGTATACATACATCAATGAATATATTTTAACCAGCTATAATATATATGTATAAAAACACATTGATATAAACAAATGAACAAATGCCTTCATTGATTAAACAAATCATTCGTACTATTACATAATTAAGATATATCGCCCTAATTGCCTTAAGGGCATATATCATATCCAACAGTCACCTTATAGAGTTTTCTGTGGGAAAGCATGCCATCTACTTGTCAAGATTGAGCATAAGGTCTATTGAGCCATCAACGAGACCGATTTTAGGCTTGATGCGGCCAAGGAGCATATAAGGTTGCAACTACATGAACTCTAAGTGCCTTGTCATGAAGTTTATAAAAGGAACCAGGCCTACAAGGACCCCACTAAGCACCACCATGATCTTTTGACTTCCAGGAAAGTCTTTAATATGGGCCATCAAGTGCTTCTATTCAAATCTCATCTCAAGCTATTCCCTGGAAAGTTAAGGTCTCAGTGGGCCGGACCTTACATGGTGACCATATTATTTCCATATGGAGTAGTCACTATAGAGAGTATCAAGACTGGGAAAGTTTTGAAAGTCGATGGGCATCGTCTCAAGCCCTACTATGAAGGATTCCAAGCTCACTCTGAGGAAATAACTCTCACAAAGACCACTGATACCACACCATGATCTCGGTGTGGTACGTCAAGCTTACAGACATTAAAAAATGCCCTCCTAGGAGGCAGCCCAAGCATTTCTGACTCTTCGTCTCTCTCTTTTAGTTAGCTTTTATTAGATGTATCGAGACTAGGACTGATTTTCCTCTCTCTTTGTTGCTGGTTTAGGTCTCTGTACACAGTCTCTGGAAGTTGGAACATCACATGCCAAGAGAAGTGAATGAGAAGATAAAGGATGTGAAGGGACTCACATGGACTGACCCACAGTGGGTGACGTGTCAGCCATGCAAAGATCATGGAGATTTTTTGTGGTTCGGTACCTAAGTAGGCCATGATTACTACTAATCCCATTAATGCCCTATGAGCCACCCTTGCACACCTAAATTCCCTATTTAAAATCCCTTCCCTATCTCTAAGAGTCACACTCACTTTCAAACTTTCAAATTCCCTTCTTCTCTAGCAAAATCTTCTCTTTCACCACCACTCAAATGGCCTCAAACCAAGACACCACCACCACTACTTTCGTGACCTCCGTAATTCTGATCGGCAGCACTCTTATCGATACCACCTCTTTCATAGCCACCATTACCACCCCTATCCCTACAGTAACTACCTTCTTCACTATCGCCACCACCGTCATGAGCACAATGGACACTACTCTAGCAACTCTAGATGTTATCACCACTTTCACCTTCACCACCATTACCATTGCCATTCCTCCTCTAACTCCCATGGTCACTCTTATTAACACCAAGGCTATCTTAAGGCATGGAGTCCCCACTCCTACCACCTCTTTCAGCACCACCGCCACTCCCATCGAGCCTCTACTCACTGTAGACCCAATCTATACTATTTACCTTACTGCCACTGGTTGAGAGGAGTCTGGTAAGACTCTAGTAAAGAAAGATAAGAAAACTCGCGGAGAAGCTAAGCCCCAAGAAGAGCCTGTTAAAATTGACTCCCCAAGAAGAGCCTGTTAAAATTGACTCCGATGAGGAAAGTGACTACACGCCTGCTCCTCCACCCACCAAGAGAAAGATGCTTACGAGGAGTGCTGCGAACGGTGGCCAGTGTTCTAAAAAGGCCAAAATGACCAAGGAAGAGAAGACCCCTGCTCTCGGGGTAAAGAGCTAGATCCATGACTCTTTGGACCACCCTGCTCCACATACTACTTATGCTCGATTCAAAGGCCAGTCATCTAAGCCCTGTAAGTCAGCATGTAAAGCTACCATGACCACACTCGGCATCAACCAAGCAGTCATTAATGCCTTTACCATGATCTCATGGTTTCCCCCGCTCTTCATCTGTTTCCCCTCCTACCAGGAGCTTGTTTGGGAATTTTATGCTACTTTTCTATTTAAGCAATATTACACAAGCTATCAAGAGGAGGGGGTAATCAAATTTCATCTCACTGGGAAGAATATGATTTGGAGTTTTGATGACTTTAACAAGGCTTTAGGGGTGACTGAACCCTCTGATGACATGTGTGATGCACTTCCTTCTGACTTTAAAGCCGTCGAGACCTATTTCTCCCTCTGCAACAATGATCCCTGAGCCACCACTAAGAAGTCTGATGACTCCCAAGACTTCTACATTCATGAGCCCCACCAAAGGTATGCCTATAAAATTCTTGCTTTTAATTTTTCTGCTCACCATAGAAGTTTCGGGACCCTAAACGAGAAAGAAGTGCACATTCTGTGGTGCTTGAAGAATAACACAAAGCTCTACCTAGGAGCTTAGCTGGCCAAGTAGTTTTAGTATATCCTTACCCACCCTAAGAGTCCTCCAATTCTTGGCATTGTGATCTCGATCATTACACATGGCATGGAGCATTTTGAGCTTACCCACTACACCAAGACCCCCAAAACACTACTCCTAGACTTGGAGACTCTTGGGATAATGATGCTCACTAAAACAATCAACAAGACCATAGTTATGCGCCCTCTTGGTCCTCCTAAAGAAAATCCTACTCTACCTGCTCTCGAGGACCCTCGGCAGACCAGCCTACTCGTAACGACTCTACTCCTCCCGTTGTGAGCACTGGATTTTAACGATCCTTCTAACAAAACTATGATAAGAGCTGTATGATGCAATTTCTTTCAGGTGTTTTCCATCAGAGGTGCTCCTACTACTACAGAGTTGAGTTCAGCCAAAGTTTGGAGACCTAGTTTGCCTTTAGGGACTCATACAGGCACATCCAGGTGGTAAGGATCCACTAGGGGACCTGTATGGGTCATCCCTTCCATACGCTTGGGGAGGACCCGTGCAGGTCCCCTAGCACTCGTACGGGTGGGGCTCTACCCGTACAGGTACTCTTATTACCTAAACAATCCTTTTTAGAAGGAAATCCTTTCCTATTTTGGGAAAAGGCAGGTCTTAAACGTGATTTATTGCACTTAGACCTCCTCTTCCATATAAAAAGGGCCCTTCCCTTCACATTTTACACACACATTCTTCATATCAAAAGTATACTAAAAATCTAGCAATTTCTATTGGTATAGAAAAGGTATAGTAGGGGTATGGGAGGTATAAAATAGGGAGAAAACCCTTTGAGGGTTTCTTAACATTTTATTCGTTCCTAGCTTCTTTTGTTAGGGTTTAAGGGAGATTCTATCCACACAAATACTCACCTAAATAGTCCTATTCCATCTAATTTGGTCGGGCTCTCTTAATAGTAAAAGGATCACGTCAAAGTGGATTCACATCGAAAAGGTAACGCTCCTAAGTTTCAAAGAGACTCACATCCTAGTTATTTCATCATTCTTATTGTTTATTGCTTCTATTATACTTGTTGTTTTCATTTCTTGTTTTGGGTCCAGTCCTAGCCCGTATGAGCCTTGTTGGCACTATATATCTCCAAGGATATCAATTTGGCGCGCCATACTCATACGGAAGGAAATCCCTCTTTATTTTATTTTTCTACCACCAATCTATTGATCTATAATTTGTAACTTAACTGAACTAAGTTTCTATCTAGGACTAGATAAGACCCTTGTGGGGACATCATACCCATACCGATCCTCCTTGGTACCCTTACTGGTACCCCTATCCGTATGGGTAACGGCCCCTAAGTAAAACCCCGAACTCATTTTTAATCAGTTAAAATCAACCCAACTCACCATTTGCCATGCGATTATTTTCACTAATAATATGGTAAATCAACTCACAAGAGTGAAGATGCATTTTCACAACAAAATATGCAGGAGTGCTGATTTATGATGTGCTATAAACTATGCTAACATCTGTGGATATAGGGGAATTTATTTTCATTTTATTTTTGTAACTTAGAACAAATGTATAGGTCCTCTTTACAATTACCCCATTTTCCCCCGGTTGTAGCTTTTATCCCCCTATTTATCACTTTTGCTTTATTGTAATATGTAAACACATGTAACGAGTGTGAAAGAGTGTTGAAATAGGATTCCTAAGATAATTCCCTAAATGATGAAAACTAAAATGGCTTTACGCGGTGAATGTAATTTTGAATCAACTACATGAGAAATAAGTGACTCATCCGATACCTGAATCTCTGATCCAATAGGTATGAGTCTCCCACCCAGAGGGAGTTGTACCAAAACTCTTTCTGAAGTAGACAACTTGGGTGAAGACTCTATCAATTGTATCGAGATTTGGGTCTCAATTCTTTTAATCTTTGAAATTGGCTTATTGTGCAAACTTTAACTAAAAAATGTTTTGTCGTGCCTAAATCCAACCAAATGCCTAGTGGGCCCCCGCCTCTCACACAGGCGCCAAAGGAGACCTACATATCATCGACATCTCACAGTGGTGACTCTGCTAGGTAGATAATCTTTTAACTTGTAAAATTTTGGTTTGTTTTAAAAGCTTAAAAGATTAAGATGAGTACTGAAAATCATTTACTTGATTCAACCCGCTTTTGTTTTCATCACTTGGGAAAATTATCACACTATCTTCTCATCTCCTTCTCTCTTTAGTTAGATACGCTCTTCTTTTAACGCTAGGAAAGGGTACCCTATTATTTCTGTGACACTCGCGATAGTGTTACCTATGATCACCAGGGATATTAGGTACACCTTAGTGGGTGGAGCACTCATTGCCATCTCCCTCCAAAAGAGGCTTTATACGATGGGAACCTTTTACATTAACTTTTGACATGTCTCTAAACCATTCTTATCAAAACTATAGTATTTTACCCTCTAGGTACCTTGATTTCTGGGTGAGATTAGACTAAGGGAGAATATCCTCAGACTCAGTGGGAGATATAATGACGGAATCTATCGCTTTACATGTGTTGTGATTAACCCCCCATGCATCATTGGAATTTACGCATGCATACTACATCTCATGCATGTACTAATCTGTTGGTTATCAGCTCAGTCAAAACCAAACATCAAAGGGAAAGTGCTTGGCTACGATCTTAAGTCTGTTTGACTCGTATCCTGGTTCCTCCAGTGTAGTTAAGGGTTGATCCACATTAGTCCTCGGGTATTTTGTCTAGCAGTCAAATTAGTTTGATTGATCTTTTTGCCTATCATCCTGAGGAAATGTCTCGCATCCTAACTCTAGATAGCTATATTGATGTTAAGGTTAAGAATGTTGCTACTAGGACGGAGGCAAATGCATCGAGGATCGAGGTTAGGTCGGAGATCGCAAATGTCATCTCTTAGTACTTAGGATGTGATCCGTTCTTAGTCTGAATGAATGATAAGATGCTAGCTGCCATCGAGGCAATCATGACTGAGGAGAGAAGGTCAAATGCCCCTATTAGTGCTACAGTAGTGAATGCAGTAATTAATGAGCGAATATCGAGAATTACTTATAATCCATTCACTTAGTTTCAATTGTAACCAATACAGACTCATGGGGATTCTTCTAGTTAGTTTGGTCAGTTGGGTTTTGTAGGTCCATTCGGTTCAGCTAGCTTGCCATTATAGTTAGTGGGTACAATGGCCCCTCTAGACGTCAGTCAGTTTACTCAACCTAACCAAGGGTTTGTGCTGCTACCATTTTAGTTTGGGGTATCTGGTCTGATCCTAAATTTTGTGGTCATGCCTTAGGGGATGACCTTTCATCAATCAATAGGTTTACCCTTAGGTACGATTACCCAATCAGAGGGATCATCTCTATCTTCGAAATTGCATGGTTTAGAAATTGCTTACTGCTAATCCTGGCGCCTGTGAGGTGTCGATGACATGTGGTTCTCTCTTGGCACCTTTGTTAGAGAGGCAGGGCCCACTCAGGTTTTGGTTGGATTTAGGCGTGATAAAACATTTTTAGTTAAAGTTTGTACAATAAGCCAATTTTAATAAATAAAAGAATCGAGACCCAAATCCCAATACAATTGATAGAGTCGCCACCTAAGTTATCTACTTGGGAACGAGTTTTGGTACAGTTCCCTCTAGGTGGGAGAGTCATACCTACTGGATTAGAGATTTGGGTATCAGATGAGTCACTTATTTCTCATTTAGTTGATTCAAAATTACGTTCATCGAGTAAAACCGTTTTAGTTTTCATCATTTAGGGAATTTTCATAGAAATCCTATTTCTACACTCTTTAACACTCGTTATATGTGTTTACATAGTACAATAAAGCACAAGCAATAAATGGGGGAATACAATTACAATCGAGGGAAATGGGGGAAATTTTCAAAGAGAACCTATACATTTGTCCTAAGTTATAAAACGAAATAAAAATAAATTCCTTGCATCAACAGGTATTAGCATAGTTTATGGCACACCATAAATCATTAATTTAATGTATTTTGTTGTAAAAACACAATTTAAATTTCGTCGATTGATGTACTGGATTATTAGTGAAAATGATCGCATGTTGGTTTGATTTTAACCGATTTGAAATACTGATTCTGGATTCTGCCTGGGGGGCCAGTACCCATACGAATGGGGGGCACCCATACGGGTAACAAGGAGGACCGGTATAGGTGTGGAGCACCTGTATGGGTCCTGTCTAGTCCCATGCAGAAACTTAGTTCAATTAAGTTATAGATTACAAATTAGTAGATTGGTGGCAGAAAAGGTAAAATAATAAAAAAAAGGGATTTCCTTCCGTACGAGTATGGCACACTAAATTGATATCCTTGGGGATATATGGTGCCAATAAGGCTCATACGGGTGAGGACCAGACCCGAGACAAAAAATGAAAGCAATAGATATAATGGGATCAACAAATAATAATTATAACAAAATAATTGAGATACGAGTCTCTTTAAAACTCCGGAGCGTTACCTTTTCGACGTGAATCCACTTTGAGGTGATCCCTTTACTGTTGAGAGAGCCTGACCAAAGTAGATGGAATAGGACTATTTAGGTGAGTATTTGTATGGACAGAATCTCTGCTAAATCCTAATGAACAAAGTTAGGAATGAATAAAATGTGGACAAAACCTCAAAAGAAGGGTTTTCTCCCTATTTTATAACTCCTAGTCCCCCACTATCTTTGTTCTATACCTAGAGAAATAGTTAGAGTTTTAGTATAATTTTCATATGAAAAATGAGTGTGTCTCATATGTGAAGGGAAGACCCCTTTTTTAGGGGAGAGGAGGTCTGAACGCAATAAATCATGTTTAAGACCTACCTTTTCCCAAAAATGGTAAGAGACTACTTTTGAAAAAGCCTGAATAAGGAATAATAGTACCCTTACGGGTGATGCCCCACCAGTAATAGTACTAGGGGACCCGTATAGGTCCCCTCCAAGCGTACGGCAGGTAGTCACCTGTATAGGCCTGCAGGTGAATCTGTACCACTATACAGCACCCGTATGGGTACCTAAGGTCAGTCTAGGTCATTGTGCTATGGCCAAACGCAACTCTGCAGTAGTAGGAATACCTTGGACGGATAACACTTGAAAGATATTGCATCGTATGGCCCTCATCATAGTTTCGTAAGAAGGATTAAAATCCAGTGCTCACAGACATCCCCTCATGGGATCATTGCAGATAGGGATCTGTATGATCTCATGATATGAGCGGGGGTTTAAAATCATACCTGATGTGATGACGTGGGCTAGTTTCTATGAGGCGAACTTCTTTCCTTTGCTAATGCATACCCCTTGCAACTCTACTAGGAAAGGTATGTGTATTATTATCTTGAGGTGGATGACTTTCCTCTTATCACTGTGCATATTCCTAATGACTCTACTTAGAGAAAGTGTGTATCCCTTTCTTAAGGTGGATAGCTCTCCTACTGGGAAATTTTGAATGACTTGGAAAAAGAATAATAATCAAACATTGAATCAGCTATTATCTAAGCAGATGCCTTTTTATTCTTAATTGACTTTTGCGGAAACAAAAATATTTTTTCCCCTTCAATTAAGAGTAAAGAGGTGTGGAGTGAAAATCATGTGTGAGAAATGCTGGGTTGGCTAATTCGTCGCTTATTTTGCTGTTGGGGAATACCCCTAGGATGAGTGCCCATAGGTTGGTTGGTGGATGCTCCTAGAATAATGAGGGGATGCCCTTGGATTTGATCTCACTAATAGAAGGTGGGGAGATGCCTCTGGATTTGATCCTGCTACTAAAGAGTGGGAGATGCCCCTGGATTTATTCCCGATACTATGAAATGGGGGGATGCCCCTGGATTTGATCACATTACTGGGAAGTGGGGGGATGCCGCTGGATTTGATCCCGTTATTGGGAAGTGGGGGATGCCCTTAGATTTGATCCCGTTACTAGGAAGTGGGGGGATGACCCTGGATTTGATCCCGTTATTGGGAAGTGGTGGGATGCCCCTGGATTTGATCCTGTTACTAGGAAGTAGGGGGAATGCCACTAGATTTGATCCAGTTACTAGGAAATGGGGGGATGCCCCTTGATTTGATCCCTTTATAGGGAAGTGTGGGGATGCCCCTGGATTTAATCCTGTTATTAGGAAGTGGGGGATGCCCCTGGATTTGATCCCGTTCTTGGGAAGTGGGGGGATGCCCCTGGAATTGTTCCCATTACTGGGAAGTGGGGGGATGCCCCTGGATTTGATCCCTTTATTGGGAAGTGATGGGATGCCCCTGGATTTGATCGCTTTACTAGGAAGTGGGGGGATGCCCCTGGATTCGATCCTGTTACTAGAATGTATGGGTATGCCCTTGGATTTAATCCCATTACTGGGAAGTGGGGGGATTCCCCTGGATTTGATCCCATTATTGGGAAGTGAGGGTATGCCCCTTGGACAGAGTCCCTTTTGCTAGAACTGGTATTGTGAAGCTTTCTTTGCTTTTGTGAAACATGGTTCAAAATTTGCCCTAGGTGGCAAGAGGAGACCCGTACGGGTAGGCCATAGCAGTACAGGCGAATTTTTAAGGACATGGAACCCGTACGGGTATGTGATGTTGGTACGGGTGCTTCGGGGGTAGTTTTAAAAATACAAACAATACCTATTCCCTCTATTCACTTAAAATTCTAATTCTCTCCAATTCTGGAGATTGTCCATTCAAATTAACCTAAAGATGCATAAGAAGATTCTTGATGCTGGCTGTTTTAGTCTGAAATGCAAGGAACAACCCTAGATTTGTGATTCCAAATTCCGGCGATGTTCGGTGGTCGTTGGTTATGCTTTCAAAGAGACGAATCTTTTTTTGGGTTTTAACCCTTCTTCTGAGGTCCCTTTGGTTCCTTCTCCCGAGTCACATCCCTCTGAGCTCAAAGTAAGTCGATCCAATTCACCATTTTTTTATTGTTCCCAAATTGGAATTTCTTTGATTTGGCATCCTTTTAGGATGTTTTAGGTGTCGAAATGGAGCCTGATGCATGTAACTTTAGCCTAGGGAGCTTTTAGGATGACTTTTGCTGAGGTTTTGTTGAGTTTTGGTAAAAATGGCTATTTGGGAATTTTTCTCTAGTGAAACTATTTTGAAGGATCCGTACCGGTGTGAGGGACCCATATGGGTCCAGTTTCTCATACGAGTGCAGGTAGCGTACGTATACGAGTAAGGCTCATCCGTAAGGGTTCCCCCACCCAGGGCAGAATGCACAAGACTCCAAAAATTGTACCTTTCTTTTCTAATTCTGATTTAACAACTGCGTTCTAACTCTGATGTATTGCTGTTTCATTTTCACAGTTCCCTTTTAGGACCATTGGGGCTATGAGTTTCTTTAGGAAGTGGTATAGGGATATTCGTGCTGATGGGGATACTGAGTTGATAGCACGGATTGATAGTCTAGGCTTTTTTAACATTGTGCGAGCCATTCTCGAGAGGCCAAAGACTTTGGCTCCTAATGCCATCGCTACACTGGTCGAGCGGAGGGTCAGAGACTACCTATACCTTTCATTTTACCATTGGGGAGGTGATTGTCACCCCATCTGACATGTGCATATTGATTGGATTAGCTTCGAGAGGAGACATTATTCACTTCAATATGTATGCTAACCATTGGCATTCATGGGTCAAGGTGAAGGACTACGTACGGAGACTCCTTGGGCTTCATCCGGGCAGGAAGGGCAAGCTCAAGTATGGGGAGCTGTAAACTTATGAGCGGGTATAGCTGAGGATGATTGTTGCTGATAGGAGGGATTAGTATGCCAGGTCCTTCCTCCTGAGTCTTCTATCAACCATCTTCTTTCCTATATACTCGAGCAACCTCAACTATAGTTTTCTCTCTACTGTAGAGTATCTTGCCAATGTGCCTAGCAAGAATTGGTGCCGAGCCATTCTTGCTCAGCTATACTATGGACAAGATGTCGGGGTTCGAGATTAGTAGGCTGAGCTGAAGATTAGTCATCTACTCATTCTAGAAAATACTATACTTCGCTTATGCTTTTATCCATACATTTAAATCATCCCCGTGATTGACTTTTGGTTCTTTTATAGATGTGGGGATTTGAGCACCAATCCATCCCTAGGCCAGGCTTAGCCAATCAGCCCGAGACACCTCATATTATATCTAAGAGGATGGACCCCTGGCAGCAAAAGCCTAGAACTGTAGCAGAGTATCGGGAGTATATCCGCTAGTTGCGTTCTTATCGGGTATGCCTTTGAATCTTAACCTGCATTTTCAATTTAATAAATTGTCAATGATAGACTACATTTATAAAATTAGGGTTCTTACAGTGCGTTATAATTGTATGCAGATTATTCATGACCCTTGGGTGCACATGGCCATCCATGATGAGATTGAGGTTATACGGCAGGGGGTGGATGACTGTCTGTTCGTTCTGGAGACACCACTTTCCTTCGAGTAGTACCTAGATGAGCGGGTTTGGGAATGGCAAAGGAGCTCTGTGGTGAAGAGGCCTATTTCTCTACCTATCCCTATGGATGTCTACTGGCTATATATGATGCCAAAGATGGACCAAGGGTTGTATCTGTTGGGTGAGAAGGCCCGAGTACTTTCCATTGAGGGACCTTATCCTGACTTCGTCCTTACCTCACTGCTCTAGCCATGCTCGAGGGTCTCTGTGGGAGATACTCCCCTCGAGTTTCACTACGGGTATGACAAGGATGATGATGATGAGGATGTCGATGATAGAGTTGGAGACAACCGCAGGGGACCTTTCCTAGCTCAGTAGATAGAGGGCATTTCTAGGCCTGTAGGTTCTTCCACTTGGGTATGTCTTTTTGACTCAGCTTGCTCCTTTATTGTCACTCATATAAACCACTTGTCTAACAATTTGTAATTTTCATCCGTAGTCTTCTACTCATAAGTGGAAGCAATCTACTGCCACAACTACTGCCATTGAGCATACGACACCGGTTGACCAGGATCCTCCTAGAAAATAGGCCAAGACTGTTAGAGGCTTTAGGGAGGGCATCTTTTAGACTAACCTAGATTCTTCCTTTCACCTCCTTGATCGTTCGGGGAAGCATGCTATACGGGGGTTGGAGGAGTCGGTCCACACTATTGGCTTTGTTCCCCCTAGTGCGACCCATGTGAGTTCCTATACCAAATTCTTAGCTTGTACCTTTGTTTTGATATGCATTTCGAACTAACTAAATGGGTTTCTACAGGTGTTTGTAGCTGAGGCAAAGAGGATTGTGTGGAGGGACCTCTCGATTAGGGATCTGATGATGGCATAGGATGCCTTAGTTGTGGTGAGTTTCCTATTTACTTGTAAAATATAACAAACTATGCATGCATGCTATGATGTTTATACATGTGTACTAATTCTCTGATTTTTATACAAACCCTATTAGCCATGAAGCGGGATAGATCTGCCCAAGATATAGAGGTTGCTGAGGATCGGGCTAGTTTCCTAGAGAAGCAGCTACGAGTGGCCATTACAGAGTTAGATGGGATTCCCGTGCTAAAGGCGGACCTGGAGAGAGAGCTAGGAGAGAGATCGAGGTGCTACATGCACAACTGGATCGTATGATAGAGAGTAGGCGGACCCCTGAGCCATCCAATGTCAAGTCTGAGGATGATCTTTCTGTATATCGAGTGACCTAAAGGGGCATAGGTTAGAGTGCTGAGGAGGCTAATGCTGCTAGGATTGTTGCAGGGACTTAGTCATTAGGGACCCCATCCTGCTGGCTACCGGTCTTGATGATGATGAGGACTATATGACCATTGATGTGGATGATTTACTAGCAGATTCTCAAGGCCAGACTCAAGAGGGTCACCAGGGACATGATCCCCCGGCAGCTTAGATTATGATTGTTTTATGGAACCTTTTGATACTCCTTTTGGCCCTGTGTGGCTTGTTTTGATTGTTAACTTCTGAATCGCTATGTTTGATACTTCTTTTATGCATGCGGAGTTTTCTGGTATCGAGATTATTAGGTACCGTTGCCTTGTGAACCCGTATCTTATGATTGTGTAGCGAGGGTACTGAATTAAGTTCTAATTTTTGCATAGGCCATTTGATGTGAGATGGCCTATCAAACATTTTGCTTTTTCTTTTCTTTTCTTTTCGTCTTAATTTTTGCTTGGGCTGTCCTTGTTGGCTTAGCTCAGCGGACCTTTTTCTTTTTAGCTCTAACTTTTGCCTAGATTACCCTTTTGGGTTTTCAACCTAGCAAGCTTTTGCCTTAAATTTTGCCAAGACCGCCCTTTCAGGTTTTCAATGCCGCATGCTGTCTTAATTTTTGCATAAGTTATCCTTGACGGCTTAACCTAATAGACTTTCTCTTTTTGCCTTAACTTTTGCTTGGACCGCCCTTTCGGGTTTTCAATCCAGCAGGCTTTTTCTGAAAATTGTAAATGTGTGGCAAAGATGAATATCATGATGCATAACACATAAAGAAAAATTGATGTTCACATACCAGTGATTATTTCACCTAAAGACATGCATGCATTCTTAAGAACAAAATTCTTAGCAAAATCATAACGTGTTCAATGATGAGATTAATTTTGGTACATAGTCAATGATAACAATATCCAATGGTTGACCCCTACTGCTTACTGGTCTTTTATAGCTTTTCTAAAAAGCAACTGATATTTTTCTCTTAGCGCCCTAACTTTTGCCTAAAGTGCCCTTTTCGGGTTTTTAGCCTAGCGGGCTTTATTTTGAGTTCCCTAACTTTTTCCCGACCGATTAATGGAATATCGATCACACCCTAATTTTGCCCAAGTAGTAGATGACCGCTTGTCGGGTGTTTTATTCTTTATTTTATTCTTTGTGCTTCATTTTTATGATTTAATTCATTTGACCTAGACATGATAACGCTTAAGCCTATCTTAATTCACTGGATTCACAAACTCATTTCCATCCATATCCATAAGCTTGATTCCCCCTTTACTGAGGACTTTCTTCACGGTGAATGGTCCTTCCCAGTTAGGTCTGAACTTGCCTCTAACATCGGTATTGGTCTGGCATAGCTACTTGAGAACCAGATCACCCTCTTTGAGAGGTTATTTTGAGAATCTAACTCTGTTGTTGTAGGCCTGAGCCATGTATTGCTGGTACATCTAAAGACGGTCGAATTCCTTGAGTCATCTTTCATCTATCGCATTTAACTGTTCATATCTGGCTTTTGCCCTAACTGGTTCCTTTAACTGTGATTCTAGTGCCACTCTTAGAGATCTTACTTCTTTTTCAACCGGCAACACGGCTTCCATTCCATATACCAAGGAGAAAGGTGTTTGAGTAGTAGGAGTCCTTACACTGGTTCTATACCCCAACCTGCGAATGGAATTTTATCAGCCCAATCTCTATAAGTGGCTACCATTTTGGACAAAATCTTCTTGATTGACTTATTGGCAGCCTCAACTGCCCTATTAGCTTGTGGTCTATATGGAGAAGATTTGTGATGCTCAACATTGAATTTTTCGAACAATTCAGCCGTGGCCCCTTAGAATTGAATGCCAATGTTAGAAACTACATGGTGTGCCACTCCATATCTTGCAAAAATATGCCTCTCTATGAACTTGGCCATTTTCTTGGTGGTAATATTGGTGTAAGATTCGGCCTCTACCCATTTTGACAAATAATCAACTGCGACTATGATGAATCGATGGACATTGGTTGATGACTGCCTAATTTCACCAATTATATCTGTCCTCCACATTGAGAAAGGCTAAAGAGTAGACAAATTATGAAGTACGGATGAAGGGAGATGTTGTATGCCCCCGCGAATTTCACATTCATGACATTTTCTGACCTTGCTTATGCAGTCGGTATTCATTGTAGTCCGGTAGTACCCCATTCTCTAAACTTTTTTGGCTAGAGCGATCCCATTCATATGCGAACTGCAATCCCCTACATGTACCTGAGTCATTACCCTTTCTGCTTCTTCTTCTGTCAAGCACCTCAATAATAAGCCCTTAGCTGATCTTTTGAAGAGATCTTCGCCAACTAGTCTGAACTAAGTTGATAATCTTTTTAGAGTTAAGTGATCTAACCCTGATGACCCTTCGGGGCACTTTCCATCTTTCAAGATCCTCTTAATATCATCATACAACCAGACTTTTTCCTCCTCCAAAACCATAACCCGAACCCTTTCATGAAATGGGGAATGAGCCATTTCAACTATAAGCGGGCCGATGGGTTGATCCTCTTCTCCCCCCCACATAGAGGCTAGGGTGGCCAAGGAGTCTGTCATCTGATTTTAATCTCTTGGTATATATTGGAATAAGCATTGGTTGAACATGGCAGATAGATCCCAGCCTGCATCCATATATGGTCGGAGTGACTCTTCCTTGATCTAGCACTCCCTTACGACATGTTTTTAGCACTAACGCGGAATCCCTTATTACCTGGACTTACTTTGCCCCTATTTGCAAAAGACCATCAAGGCGAAAGAGGTAGGCTTCATATTCGGTCTCATTGCTAGTGATCGGGAACTCCAATCGCTTGCTTAGTGGAATGACCTCACCTTGTGGTCTGATGATGATTACCCCAAGACTGGCACCCTTTTGATTCATAGCTCCATCAAAATACATGGTCCATTCATCTTTTTTAGCTTTCACTTCTGCTAGCTGTTCATCGAGAAAATCCAGATTCTCAACATAATCAAACTCTATAGGTTGATTGGCCAAAAACTCAGCCACCGCCCTTCCCTCAATGACTTTTTTCATGATATATTCAATATCAAACTCAGACAATAATAAGAGCCAATGAGAAAGTTTCCCTGCCAGTGTGGGGATTGGCAAAGATACTTCATTGGATCAACCTTCGCAATTGCTTGAATTTTGTAGGACTGGAAGTAATGCCTCAACTTTTTAGCTAACCATACCATCATTGTACATGTATTTTCTACTACCATGTATTTTGTCCCATATTCTAACAACTTTTTGCTTAAATAGTAGATAGCATGCTTGCTCATATCCTCTTGTTCTTGCACTAACATTGCCTCTACAGATGACTCTTCTATGGTAAGGTAGAGAATTAGCAGCTTGCGGGGCATTAGAGGCTTCAAAACTGGGGGGTCACAAGATAAGCCTTTATCTTTTTGAACGCTATCTGGCATTGCTCATCCCACTCTATTAGCTGCTTCCTTCTCAACAACTTCAAGATTGGTTCACACATGGTCGTTAACTTGGCAATAAAATGACTCACATATTAGAGCAATCCAAGCAATGACCTGACTTCCCTTTCGGTTTTAGGAATAGGCATTTCTTAGATAGCTCTAACCTTATTAGGGTCGACTTCAATTCCCTTCTGACTGACAATGTGCCCAAAGAGTTTTCTCGATGTAACCCTAAACACACACTTCTTTAGATTTAGGCACAGGTTGTATTTCTCATTTCCAGTCAAGAACCTCTCCTAGATCTCAGGGTGTTCTTCCCTTGTATTAGATTTTACTAGCATGTCATCTATGTAAACCTTAACTTCCTTATGAATCATGCCGTGCAGTAAATCTGTCACCTCCCTCTAATAATTCGCCCCTACATTCTTTAGCCCAAAGGGCATTACTTTGTAATAGTACATCCCCCATTCTATGATGAAGGCTATCTTGACCTTATCGATGATGTCCATCAAGATCTGATTGTACTCAGAGAATCTGTCTAAAAATGAGTACATTGTGGCCCTGGTGGCGCTATCGACCAATACATCGATGTGTGGTAGCGAAAAGTCATCCTTAGGGGATGCCTTATTTAAATCGTGGTAGTCAACACATATTCTGACCTTCCCATCTTTCTTAGGGACCGGGACAACATTTGCTAACCATGTCGGGTATTCAATTACTTCAATGAACTTGGCTTCAATAACCTAGCGACTTCGGCTTTGATCTTGTTGGCCCATTCAGGACCCAACCTTCTTAGCTTTTGTGTGATTGGTTTAAACCTGGGATTGGTTAGGATACGATGCTCAGCGATTTGGCAATCTACCCCAGGCATGTCTTCATAGGACTAGGCGAAAGCGTTAACATGTTTTCTAAGCACTTTTATCATCTCTCTTTTTTCGATAGGGGTTAGATCGTTGGATATGGTTACCATTTTTGGTTTTTCCTCGGTACCCAAATTAATGTTATACAATAAAGCGTCATGAATGCTAAAAATGCTATGCATACGGTAAGATGAATGCATGGTGCCATTAGGCAAAACATCAAACAAGTAAGCAAAATCATTATCATTATTATTAGGATGCCCGATGCCTACAACATTTTCATTACATATAATTGCGTTGTCATTCTCCACTGTTGGAGAGCCTTCTTGGTCATTCATCAAAATGTGAGTTAGGTCATGATCTAGGTCTTGCAACTGCTTTTCGGTCAACACATCGTCTACAGCTTCCCTTATAGCTTGCGCTAGGCTCCTCAGGGCTTCCTAAATCGGTGTCTTTTTCTTATCCCGTAGACATAAGATAGTGTATATGGAAGTGGTAAGGCAATCAATGGCTTTGTCCGCTTCAATCTTTGATGGGTCCCTATCTTCCATTCCTTTGGCACATTTCTCTGCTTCTATAGCTACTTTATAGCTCTTAGTGATGGTTTTGTATATATATTCCCGAATGCTATCTTGTGAAGGTGAGGAGATAACCCAAAGATGAATAGGTCAGCTAATTCCTTCTCCTGAGGTTTCCTTTTAAGGGCTATTGTGGTTGTTAACCACCTCTGAAAGTAGTCATGGATAGTTCCCCACTCCACTGTCTAATACCTATAAGGTCAAACATGGACGGTTCTTCTCTTGCCATCTTGGTTTCTATGGTGTGCTTCCATACTTCGCTTTTTTCTAACCCCAAGTTGATTATGGCTACCTTATCCCCTCTTCTTCAAGGTTCACGGACTTTTCTTTTATCAATTAGCGTGGTGATGGCTTTGAGGAGATCCTCACATGTCCTAGTTGGGTGATTAGAACTGACATGGTATACATAGAAACTTCCTCTTTCCTCAGGCTTTGGCAGAACAAATAGTTGGAGATGAACAATCAACTGGTATTTCTTTAACTTCTTAAAGAGGTTCAAAAGGGGAGTATCCTAAGGTAAGATGTCATCTACAATCATAGGGTGAGCCATTTGGTTGTGGGCCATGCCATAGGGTAAACCCGTGAAACAAGGGAATTATCCCCTTGGCATAACCATGAAATCCGGCAGCTGACTCAGGTCCTTGCTACTGTGAAATTGCAGAATAGCCTCTTGACAGAGTGAATGAGACCCACTACTAAATGTGCGAAGCATTGGGTTCTCTGGTTGAATAGACTTACCAAGCTGAGCCATGATAGTGACTAGTATGAGTGTTGGATGGAATTATCAGTCCTTGTCTTAAATTGAGGTAGTAACCAAGAGATTAGTACATGCATGGGATGTGGTATGCATGAAGAAATTATAATGATGCATGGTTGGGTTAGTCATAACACATGTGAAGCGATCGATTTCGTCCTTATTTCTCAACGTCGAGTCTAAGGGCATTCTTCCTTAGTCCAATCTCACACGGGAATCAGGGTACCTAAAGGGTAAAACTCTATGGCTTTTGATAAGAATGGTGTAGGGACGTATTGGAAGTTGATGTAGAAGGTTCCCATCATATGAAGCCTCTTTTAGAGGGAGATAGCGATGAGTGCTCAAACCGCTAGAGTGTCCCCGATTCCTCGCGGGCATGGGTAACACTTTGTGAGTGTAACAGAAATAATATGGCACCCTAACCTAGCACTAGAAGAAGAGCGCATTAAACTAACGAGAGAAGGAGATGAGAAGATAGAGTGTGATAATTTCCCAAATGATGAAAACAAAAGCGGGTTGAATCAATTAAATGATTTCCGGTGCTCATCCTAATCTTTTAAGCTTTTAAAACAAACCAATATTTTGCAAGTTAAAACATTAATCCCCCCAGTGGAGTCGCCACTGTGAGGTGTCAATGACGTATGGGTCTCCCTTAGCACATTTGTGAGAGAGGCAGGGCCCACTGGGGGTTTTGTTGGATTTAGGCGTGACAAAACATTTTTAGTTAAAGTTTGCACAATAAGCCAATTTTAATGCATAAAAGAATCGAGACCCAAATCTCGATATAATTGATAGAGTCGCCACCCAAGTTGTCTACTTAAGAAAGAGTTTTGGTACAGTTCCCTATGGGTAGGAGAATCATACCTAATCGATTAAAGATTCGGGTATCGGATGAATCACTTATTTCTCATTTAGTTGACTCAAAATTACATTCATCGCGTAAAACCGTTTTAGTTTTCATCATTTAGGAAATTATCACAGAAATCCTATTTCAACACTCTTTCACACTCGTTACATGAGTTTATATAGTACAATAAAGCGCAAGCTATAAATGGGGGAATAAAAATTATAACCGGGGGAAATGGGGGAAATTTGCAAAGAGAACCTATACATTTGTCCTAAGTTATAAAAAAAATAAATTCCCATGCATCCATAGGCGTTATCATAGTTTATGGGACACCGTAAATCAATAATTTAACATATTTTGTTAAAAAAAATTAAATTTTATGAGTTGATTTATCGGATTATTAGTGAAAATGACTGCACGGTAAATTATGAGTTGGATTGATTTTAACTGATTTAAAATATTGATTCTAGATTCTGTCGGGGGGCTAGTACCCATATGGATGGGGGCACTCATGCGGGTACCAGGGAGGACCAGTACGGGTGTGGAGCACCCGTACGGGTCCTGTTTGGTCCTAGGAAGAAACTAGGTTCAATTAAGTTATAGATTACAGATCGGTAGATTAGTGGCAGAAAAGGTAAAGTAACAAAAAAATGGGATTTCCTTCCGTATGTGTATGGCGCACTGAATTGATATCCTTAGGATATGTGGTGCCAACAAGACTCATATGGGAGAGGATCACACCCAAGACAAGAAATGAAAGCAACAGATATAGTGGAAGCAACATACGATAATTATAATGAAATAATTGAGATGTGAGTCTCTCTTTGAAACTCAAGAGCATTACCTTTTTGACGTGAATCCACTTTGAGGTGATCCCTTTACTGTTGAGAGAGCCCAGCCAAAGTAGATGGAATAGGACAATTTAGATGAATATTTGTATGGACAGAATTTCCCCTAAATCCTAATGAATGAAATTAGGAATGAATAAAATGTGGACAAAACCTCAAAAGAAGGGTTTTCTCCCTATTTTATACCTATTATACTCCCACTATCCCGTTTCTATACCTATAAAAATTGCGAGAGTTTTAGTATAATTTTCATATGAAAAATGAGTGTGTCTGAAATGTGAAGGGAAGAACCCTTTTTATAGGGCGTAGCAGGTCTGAACACAATAAATCACGTTTAAGACGTGGCTTTTCCCGAAAATGGTAAGAGACCACTTTCGAAAAAGCCTAAATAGGAAACAACCGTACCCTTACGGGTGGGGCACCATCCGTATTGGCACCAGGGGACCCATATGGGTCCCCCCAGGTGTATGGTAAGTAGTCACCCGTACGGGCCTGCAGGTGGACCTGTACCACTATGCAGCACGCGTTCGGGTACCTAAGGTCAGTCTAGGTCACTGTGCTATGGCCAAACTCAACTCCGCAGTAGTAAGAATACCTTGGATGGATAACACCTGAAAGATATTGCATCGTATAGTTCTCATCATAGTTTCGTGAGAAGGATCATTAAAATCCAGTGCTCACAGCGCCCAACCATCCGTCCATGCAGCTAGAGAGGAGGATTGGGTCCCTAAAGACTTTAGTATGCCTAGCATAGTGAAGTATAAGGGAAATGGTCCACCTCTATCTCACATCACCACCTTTCAGAGGTTTAGAAGGATCAGGAAGTTAAGTGATAATGTCCTAGCCAAAATGTTCCCCCGCACCTTAGAAGGTCCCTCTATCGAATGGTACAACACTCTGTTAGACGAGGTAACTGGAAATTTGAAAGTTTTGTCGGAGGCTTTTTATAATATCCCATTTCATGCATTATATTTGCAATTGTCCACATCTGTTATATGTCATTATATTTAAATTTTACATGTTATATTTATTAAAATTGGTTAGTGAAAGTAATAGTTATTTCAACCATACAAAATACGATAGTTAATATCTAGGTATCGAATTATATGGCTATAGAATTTTAAGGAATAAGTGGAGTATAGTTATGTTATAGATATAAAATTATTATTAGAACATATAAAGTTGAATAAAATTGTGATATATCATAAGGATTTAAGTATAAGAATTAGTATTAGAATTAGTATTAGTATGGTATAGATATATGTACATGTATTTAGTATAGTTAGTATTTGTAATAAATAAAGAACTTGAGGGCAAATTGGTCTTTTGCCCCTTAGATCTTTTTATGAACTGATAAGAATTAGATCAGTTCTTCATCTCCTAAAACACAAAGCAAAGAACAAAGAAAAAGGAAGAAGAGAAGAAGAGATCTTGAAGGAAGGAATCAGGTATTTTAGTAACTTTGTAGTGTGATTTTTGTTAAGTTAAAGTTAGAATTAGCAGTATTAGTAAAAGGACGAATTGTTCCTCTTTATGTCAAGGTTCATCCTGCAAATTTTGAGAATTTTTAGACAAGTAGATCAATAGTTATGATTTTTATGAGATGAAGTGTGCAGAATTGGATGATCAAAGAGATAGGGTGAGTTTCAAAATTAATCTGGGATTGTTATACTGCTTAGAAAATTCTGATTTTTGGATATGTTATTTCCTTATGTGTATAGTTTAAGTAGGAAAAAGAATCAGGTCGGTTCATAATGTGTAGAGAGAGTTATACCCGTTTTATTACGTTGCTGTCCAGGTAAAATGGGACTGAAATAGGTTTTGATGGAAAATTCCCTATAAATTGTATAAGACTCTAAAATTTTTGAGGTTTTAGTATGTTATAGCCTTGTATATTAGGGATAGAATAAAAAAGGAATCAGATCATTTGGAGAGGTGAATTGAAAGTTATGAATTTTTAAGTAGAGCAAGGTCATATGAACAAGTATACAAGTAACAATGGTTTAAGTCATGAAAACTTTATAAACAGAAAACAACACAAGGTGAAATGTATTGATGTAAATTTATGCCTATAGGAACACGAGGTTGTGAAAGTGTTCAAGAGGAGGAAACAAGTCGATTTCACGGAAATTAGCATTCCATCTGTGAGTATAAACATGATATGAATGGGTGAAATGTTTTGATATGTGATATTTGAATGTTTGGTGAATTGTTGTGAATTGAATGATTATATGTTATTTGGAGAATTTGAATTATATGAACATATGTTTATTTGGTGAAACATGAGATAATTGAATTATTCATGATATACGCAATTATACAGGAACAAATGAAATAAAGAGAGACGTTGTGACATAGCCGATCAAACATTGCAATACATGTTCTGTTATCTGGACCTATATGGTCAACCAATTGCAATATTTGACAAATGGACCGAAAGGTCAACCAATTGTTATCTGGACCGAAAGGTCAACCAATTGTTATATAGCTGGCCAGCAAATCAATTGTTATGTGTTACAAATGTTACATGTATCCCGGGGCAATAGTTTGGCAAGAAATGTCACAACAATTAAATAAATGAATCATCTAATAGTATATAAGAATGACTATATGTTTATTTTGAAGGTGTAACTGTATGTGATTGTTAAATTCATTGATTGTTTATATTCACTGAGTGGCGACTCATATAAATCGCTATATTTTTCAGTTGTTGAAGTTGTAGATAAAGTATTGTACTAAAAGGTCCTTACCTGTAGCTATCATGGAAGAAAGGTCCGTTGGCTGTGTCCATCTCACTCTCTCTCCTCACATGACAAGCATATAGAATAGAAAGTGGTCGGGTTTTGGTTTTTTCTAATCAAACATAATTATGGTTTGCAATATAAACGAATGATATTAGAGTTGATGTGAAATATTGTGGTTGTGTTAATATATGAATATTTTTGTACCAAAAAAAAAAAATTATAGTATTTTTCTATAGTTATTATATGATAAGGGTGTTTCAGTTGGTATCAGAGCGGGGATATGGTCATAGGGACATACAAATGCATACATAATATAAGATTAGTATATGTTATCTTATAACATGTTATCATATTCATATAGGGCTGATGAGAACCAAAATGTTAACCCGAGGAGAGAGGGACCAGCCGTAAATCAACCTGTAGAAATCCAACCTATTATATCTGCATCACCTATGCATTCTCATGCATCAAATTTACAGCATCATCAGGAAATACCTATGGTGCAAGCACCTGCAACATTTGTCCAAAGAGAAAGAAGGTTCGATAAATTGAAGAAACAAGGTGCAGAAGAATTCAAGGGAACTACAGATCCTACAATAGCGAAAAGATGGTTAAAAAGGTTGGAAAGAGTTTTCAATATGATGCATTGTACTCCCGATGAGAAGTTCGATTATGCGGTATTTTTACTTCAAGATGATGCTTATGACTGGTGGGAGACTATCCCGGGGAGCACTGTTCAGCCTCCTATCTTGACTTGGGATGATTTTGTGCGGGAATTCAAAAGTAATTATATGCCTGATGTGTACATTGATGATAAAAGAAAACAATTTTTAAACTTAAGACAAGGGAGGATGACAGTGGCCGAGTATGAAGTTAAGTTCAATCAGCTATCCAGTTATGTACCAACATTAGTGGCGACTGAAAAGGATAGATGCAGGAAATTCGAGGATGGGCTTAGATATGAAATTCGAACAAAGATATCATCATTTGAACTTGAAAGTTACCTAAAGTTGAAAAATGCTGCAGTTAGGGCTGAAAGACTAGAAAAAGAGAAAGTAGATTATAAAGCTAGAAGAGGTTACGGTGATTTTAGTGGTGAACAAAGTAAAAAGTCTGCTAAGCATCAAACAAATTCTTCTCCATCACAGTTTATAGCTAAAGGAGGATATTCTGGGAATAGAGGAGGAAGAACAAATGTGCAAACTCATTCGAGACAAAGTCAGGGACAAAGCTCGGGACAAAAACCTCAGTGTATGCTATGTGGTAAATTGCATGAAGGCGAATGCAGGAAACTGACTGGTGCATGTTACTTATGTGGCTCTTTTGAACATTTAATACGTGATTGTCTAAAATGAATAGAAGCAGCTGAAAGAGCTCAATCAGGGGCTACAGTTCAGAATACCAGAGGCAGGGGAGCTGGTGTAATAGCAGGTAGAAGTTGGGGTAGAGGAATAACAACAAGCAATATTGGTAGATCTGAGGCTCAGAGTTCTAGGCCTCCAACACACGCTCGCGTTTTTGCCATGACTCGACAAGAAGCTATTGACGCACCAGAAGTTGTTACCGGTAAGATTTCTATTTGCAACATGGATGTTTGTGCATTAATTGATCCTGGATCAACTCATTCATTTATATCATCAAACTTGGCATCACAATTGCATATGGCTTGTGAACCTTTGAGATTTGATCTATATGTGGGAACTCCTTTGGGTGAATTGGTGATTGCAAATCAGGAGTACAGAAATTGTTCGATTCAAATTGACAAGATTATATTAAGTGTGGATTTGATTAGATTAACTATTAGAGAGTTTGATGTGATTTTGGGTATGGATTGGTTGGAAAAACATCATGCAGTAGTAAATTGTTTCACCAAGGAAGTTATTTTAGAGACATCGGATAAGCTAAAAGTCATTTTTCAGGGTGAACGTCAGATAGTACCGACTTGTTTAATTTCTGCAATCAATACTTTTCGGTTAATCAAGGGTGGATGTGAGGCATATTTAGCACATGTTATAGACACCAAAGTATCAGATGTATCACTTGATGATATACCTATTGTTAAAGAATTTCCCGATGTAATTCCTGCGGATCTACCAGGATTGCCACCTGATAGAGAAGCAGAATTTACCATTGATTTAGTTCCAGGAACTGCACCGATTTCTATTTCTCCATATAGAATGGCTCCAGTGGAATTAAAAGAGTTGAAAAAGCAATTACAAGAGTTACTTGATAAGGGATTTATCAGACCTAGTGTGTCTCCTTGGGGCGCTCCAGTATTGTTTGTTAAGAAAAAGGATGGCACTATGCGACTTTGCATTGATTACAGACAGTTGAATCGAGTAACTGTAAAGAATAAATATTCTTTACCTCGTATTGATGATTTATTCGATCAATTGCAAGGAGCACTTGTATTTTCTAAAATTGATTTGAGGTCAGGGTATTATCAACTCGGAATTTCAGCGTAAGATGTTCCAAAAACAGCTTTCAGAACTCGATATGGACATTATGAATTTCTGGTGATGCCATTTGGTTTGACGAATGCACCTGCAGCTTTCATGGCTTTGATGAACAAGGTATTTCAGCAGTATCTTGACAAGTTTGTCATTGTTTTCATTGATGACATACTTGTGTACTCGAAAAGCAATGAAGAACACGAGCAACATTTGATAATTGTGCTTCAAATTTTGAGAGAAAAACAGCTATATGCTAAGTTTAGCAAATGTGAATTCTAGTTGAATCATGTTTTATTTTTGGGACATGTGGTTTCTGGTCAAGGCATTCAGGTTGATCCTAAAAAGATCGAAGCTGTGGTTCAATGGGAAGCTCCGAAAAATGTAGCAGAAGTAAGAAGTTTTCTGGGATTAGCAGGGTATTATCGACGATTTGTTGATGGGTTTTCACTTATTGCTGCTCCAATGACAAAATTACTACGAAAGAATGTACAGTTCCAGTGGACAGATGATTGTCAGAAAAGTTTTGATGAATTAAAGAAACGATTGACTACAGCTCCGATTTTGACAATTCCGACTGGCACTGGTGGATTTATTGTTTACAGTGATGCTTCTCACCAAGGTTTGGGTTGTGTTCTGATGCAACATGGGAAGGTAATTGCGTATACATCTAGACAATTAAAACCATATGAATTATCTTATCCGGTGCATGATTTAGAACTGGCTGCGATTGTGTTTGCTTTGAAAATCTGGAGGCATTATTTGTACGGAGAAACTTTTCAGATTTTCACTGATCATAAGAGTTTGAAATATTTGTTGAGTCAGAAATAATTGAATATGAGGCAGAGGAGATGGCTAGAATTGTTAAAAGATTATGATTTCACGATAGAATATCATCCGGGAAAAGCGAATGTTGTAGCTGATGCCTTAAGTAGAAAATCCAGTAGTGTAATGGCTAATGTTCAAGTTTCTAAACTCCCATACTTAGTTCAATTGCGAGCAATGGATGTTGACTTAAAATTGGGCAAAAATGGTGCATTATTAGCTAACTTCAAGATAAGACCAGTGTTATATGACAGAATTAAGGAAGCTCAGGTTCGAGATCCTCAATTAAATGAGATTATGGAAAATGTCAAGCAAGGAAAGAGCACTGATTTTATAGTAGAAAATGATACTTTGACGTTGGGACAAAGAATTTGTGTGCCTAATGTTGATAATTTGAAGAAGGAAATTTTAGAAGAAGCTCATACTGCTCCATATGCTATGCTTCCGGGAATGACAAAAATGTATCATACCTTACGCTCTCATTTTTTGTGGTCTGGAATGAAGAAGGATATTGCTGAATACATTTCAAAGTGTTTGATATGTCAACAAGTAAAGATCGAACATCAAGCTCCAGCAGGGAAATTACGACCATTACCTATACCAGTTTGGAAATGGGAGATGGTTACTATGGATTTTGTGTACGGGTTTCCAAAAACTCCAAGAAAGAATGATGCTATTTGGGTTATTGTTGATAGATTGACAAAATCAGCCCACTTTTTACCCATACAATGGGGTTGTTCATTGAAGAATTTGGCGAAGAAGTATGTTAATGAAATTGTCAGATTACATGGAATACCTGTGTCTATTGTATCAGATAGAGATCCTCGATTTACATCTCGATTTTGGAGAAGTTTACAGCAGGCACTGGGCACAAAATTGAACTTTAGCACTGCTTTTCATCCTCAAACATATGGTCAATCAGAAAGAACAATTCAGACTTTGGAAGAAATGCTTCGAGCTTGTGCTATGGAATTCAAAGGTGCGTGGGATGAATATGTTGCTCTAATAGAATTCGCTTATAATAATCACTATCATAGTAGTATTGGAATGGCACCGTATGAGGCTCTTTACGGAAGAAAATGCAGAAGTCCTATTTGTTGGGATGAAGAAGGGATGAGAGTCTTGGAGGGTCCAGAAATAGTACAAGACACATTTGAAAAGGTGAAGATAGTAAGAGAAAGAATCAAGGCAGCACAAGATAGACAGAAAAGTTATGCTGATCAACATAGAAGGGAAAAGGAATATGAAGTAGGGGACAAAGTTTTTCTTCGCGTATCACCTTGGAAAGGCGTACTAAGGTTTAAGAAGAAAGGGAAGCTTAGTCCGCGGTATATAGGGCCTTATGACATTCTTGAAAGAATTGGTCCGCTTGCTTATAAATTGGCATTACCACCAGAGTTAGCTCAAATTCACAATATCTTTCATGTGAGCATGCTAAGAAAGTATCGGTCAGACCCTACTCATGTATTGAAGGACCAAGAGATAGAGATTGCTGATAATTTGAGTTATGTAGAAGAACCAGTAGCAATTATCGGGTATAAGACCAAACAATTGCGAAACAAAGAAATACCATTAGTAAAAGTACTTTGGAAAAGTCATTCAGTAGAAGAAGCCACTTGGGAAACAGAAGATCGAATGAGAAAGGACTATCCTTATTTGTTTCCTGATTCAGGTATTTAATTTCGAGGACGAAATTATTTAAGGGGGGGAAGGTCCCTCTATCGAATGGTACAACACTCTGTTACACGAGGTAACTGGAAATTTGAAAGTTTTGTCGGAGGCTTTTTATAATATCCCATTTCATGCATTATATTTGCAATTGTCCACATCTGTTATATGTCATTATATTTAAATTTTACATGTTATATTTATTAAAATTGGTTAGTGAAAGTAATAGTTATTTCAACCATACAAAATACGATAGTTAATATCTAGGTATCGAATTATATGGCTATAGAATTTTAAGGAATAAGTGGAGTATAGTTATGTTATAGATATAAAATTATTATTAGAACATATAAAGTTGAATAAAATTGTGATCTATCATAAGGATTTAAGTATAAGAATTAGTATTAGAATTAGTATTAGTATGGTATAGATATATGTACATGTATTTAGTATAGTTAGTATTTGTAATAAATAAAGAACTTGAGGGCAAATTGGTCTTTTGCCCCTTAGATCTTTTTATGAACTGATAAGAATTAGATCTGTTCTTCATCTCCTAAAACACAAAGCAAAGAACAAAGAAAAAGGAAGAAGAGAAGAAGAGATCTTGAAGGAAGGAATCAGGTATTTTAGTAACTTTGTTGTGTGATTTTTGTTAAGTTAAAGTTAGAATTAGCAGTATTAGTAAAAGGACGAATTGTTCCTCTTTATGTCAAGGTTCATCCTGCAAAATTTGAGAATTTTTAGACAAGTAGATCAATAGTTATGATTTTTATAAGATGAAGTGTGCAGAATTGGATGATCAAAGAGATAGGGTGAGTTTCTAAATTAATCTGGGATTGTTATACTACTTAGAAAATTCTGATTTTTGGATATGTTATGCCCTTATGTGTATAGTTTAAGAAGGAAAAATAATCAGGTCGATTCATATTGTGTAGAGAGAGTTATACCCGTTTTATTACGTTGCTGTCCAGGTAAAATGGGACTGAAATAGGTTTTGATGGAAAATTCCCTATAAATTGTATAAGACTCTAAAATTTTTGAGGTTTTAGTATGTTATAGCCTTGTATATTAGGGATAGAATAAAAAAGGAATCAGATCATTTGGAGAGGTGAATTGAAAGTTATGAATTTTTAAGTAGAGCAAGGTCATATGAACAAGTATACAAGTAACAATGGTTTAAGTCATGAAAACTTTATAAATAGAAAACAACACAAGGTGAAATTTATTGATGTAAATTTATGCCTATAGGAACACGAGGTCGTGAAAGTGTTCAAGAGGAGGAAACAAGTCGATTTCGTGGAAATTAGCATTCCATCTGTGAGTATAAACATGATATGAATGGATGAAATGTTTTGATATGTGATATTTGAATGTTTGGTGAATTGTTGTGAATTGAATGATTATATGTTATTTGGAGAATTTGAATTATATGAACATATGTTTATTTGGTGAAACATGAGATAATTGAATTATTCATGATATACGCAATTATACAGGAACAAATGAAATAAAGAGAGACGTTGTGACATAGCCGATCGAACATTGCAATACATGTTCTGTTATCTGGACCTATATGGTCAACCAATTGCAATATTTGACAAATGGACCGAAAGGTCAACCAATTGTTATCTGGACCTAAAGGTCAACCAATTGTTATCTGGACCGAAAGGTCAACCAATTGTTATATAGCTGGCCAGCAAATCAATTGTTATCTGTTACAAATGTTACATGTATCCCGGGGCAATAGTTTGGCCGGAAATGTCACAACAATTAAATAAATGAATCATCTAATAGTATATAAGAATGACTATATGTTTATTTTGAAGGTGTAACTGTATGTGATTGTTAAATTCATTGATTGTTTATATTCACTGAGTGGCGACTCATATAAATCGCTATATTTTTCAGTTGTTGAAGTTGTAGATAAAGTATTGTACTAAAAGGTCCTTACCTGTAGCTATCATGGAAGAAAGGTCCGTTGGCTGTGTCCATCTCACTCTCTCTCCTCACATGACAAGCATATAGAATAGAAAGTGGTCGGGTTTTGGTTTTTTCTAATCAAACATAATTATGGTTTGCAATATAAACGAATGATATTAGAGTTGATGTGAAATATTGTGGTTGTGTTAATATATGAATATTTTTGTACCAAAAAAAATTTATAGTATTTTTCTATAGTTATTATATGATAAGGGTGTTTCACTTTTTATCGAGTAGTATGGTTTCAATGGCACCATTAAAACTACCATATAGAATTTGGAGGCCATCAAGCATGCCTCCAATGAGAAGTTCAAACCTGACTTTGAAAGGTGGATGGCCACTCAAGTTCTATTGAAGGATAGGCTATGTCTCCTAGAAATGATCGTGAAGTTAATGTATGGTGCCCTACCCGTTTATCGTAAGGTCCTTCGTATGGATAAATTCTCTAGCTACGTTGAGGTCTTTGAAAAAGCTCAGAAGTGGTAAAGAATCTAGGAGTTGGAGAAGGCAAGTGTACCCACAAAACCTTGGTTCAAAAAGAATGACCCTTCAGCCCCAGCCCACGCTTCTAAGTCAAAATCTGGTTCCAATCCTAAAACAACAGTAGTACAAGAAGAAGTGGTCACAGTGTGTACCATCAAAGATGGAATTTCCCCCTAGAAAGCTTCTTTGCCTGACATCTTCACTAAGTTGAGGGCACTTTGCCTCCTTTAGACCATCAAGCCCTATGTCTCACCCAAACCTGAAGACATGGATCAGTTTTGTGCTTATCACGTCAATAAGGGGCATTGTACTGGTGCCTGTAGGGATCTACTTAAGGCTATTCGCGATTTGATTAGGGATAAGAAGATTCAAGAACCCAAGCTTAAACCCAATACCATGAATAACCCCCTACTAAATTTTGAGAAACAGGTCGCAACTGTTGAATCAGGCTTGCCCTACCACCATGTCTTCAATATGATCTCTCAAGCTAATCCTATGGTCCATTAGGTAGTGGCCTTGCCAAATGAGCCAACCCTACTTGACATCGATGCATTCAATTTAGAAGAAGTGTATGACGAGGAGGCTATATTGGTGCAACCTGTACCAATTGATAACGATGCTTATGCATTAGAGTATGATGAGCTCGAGGGACCCCGCTTTGTTGGTGGAAACCTGTGAAGGGAGAAGTTACGTGAAAAATTGGGTGTTACATGTCACTCAAAGTGGAAGGATTCCTCTTAATCCTCTCCCAAGAAGAAGAAGGGGCAGAGATGTAGATATCTGTGTGATTCCAAGTACCAATTAGGGCCCAATCTTCACACCCGCCATTAAAACTCAAACCTCAACCGGTAATGAGAAGAAAGATTTGAAAGTCACCCCTCTCGTCCAGTAATTGCAAGTTACCCCTGCTAAGTACAACATCTGGCAGCTCCTCATTAACTCTGAGGATCACCGCAAGGGTCTGATAGAAAAGTTGTTGAGTATAGAAGCTATACCGTCTACTACTCTGGTTGAGGTATTCCCAGTTATTGGGGGTCTCCTCCTGATCAGATTGAACCCATCAAGTTCTATCCATCAGACCTCCCAGCCGAAGGAAAAAAGCAAAATAAGGCACTCTTCATTAGGGTGTAAATCTTTGATCGTTCTATACCGTGTGTTGTGGTGGACGATGGTTCTGCCCTCAATCTCTGCCCTGCCAAGATTCTTCCTCACTTAGTGTTGGATGAATCCATGTTGGAGAAGTCCAATACTATTACAAGGTCGCATGACGATATGAAGAGAAGTGTCATTAGGGTCTTCGGAGCTAAAGTTACTGTTAGGGAAGTGAAGTCCAAGGTCTTGTTCATTGTTCTCGATATTCCCATCACCTACTCGTTACTATTGGGTTAACCTTGGCTCCATGCATTAGGGGCTATCCCTTCCACCGTTCATCAGAAAGTAAACCTCATCTATGATGGCAAGCTGGTAACCATTGATGCAAATGAACTGTCTGTCATAGCGGCTATGGAAGCCGAGGAAAAGGAATCTAGGGTGCCTGTAGCTCACCAAGGCAAAATATTTTGGTTAAGGGGCACAGATAACTCAAAATTGAGAAGATAATGATGAAGCAGGGTTATGTAAAGGGTAAAGGGTTCAGAAAGAATCTGCAGGGAATGTTGGAACCCCTCTCACCTCTTCTATGCCCATTTAGACTCGGTCTAGGGAATCGTCCAGGTGCCAAAAAGTCCAATCCTCAGCCCTGCCTCATGATAGGAGATGAAATCAAGCAAAGGGAGTTCACAGGTGAAGAGGAACCTGTCAAAGTTAGTGGTAAAAGGGTCCCTGGTTTTGAGATCTTCAATGATGTATATGACTTTAAGAAAGCCTGCCTGATTGAAACCTCAATTGCTGTTGAAGTATGTGGGAATATTGAAGAAAATGAAATGAATGAGGCAATTGAGTCCATCACTAAAGCACCAGCGGTTCTTATGAGTAGGAATTGGAAAAAGAATGAGAAAGGCAATCCCATCAGTAAGGCTTTCAAGAACTTAGCAAAAGCAGTGGCTGAGGAAACACAAGTAGGCTTACATGCCAGGGCAACTAGTTCAACCATCAATCAACAAGACCCTCCGCCTATAGAGGATGATTCATATGATGTAATTTTTAATGTTGCAAACATTTTTTACGCAAACAATGTCACTTATAAGGCATATGATGAATAAGTTGTAACATCAGTATCTTTATCTTTAACATGTCATGAATAAATTGATGAACCCATCATTCACATCTTGCTTGAGTATTTCATCCTAAATGACATCGAGCACTCATAACAACAACATTCTTAAAATATCATCATATTCATTAATGAAGTTGACCTTGATTGCAAAGCAATGGTATAAATGTCCAATGGTTAAAATCTATCATCAAAAGAGAGACTATAAAGTGCTTAGCAAACATGATAACAATTAGCCTAAGTCCTTCTTTCTACATGAGGGGGAAAAGGTGTACAAGGGCACACATCATCAAGAAAAAAGACCAAGAAGCACCAACAACAGGACATCTGTAATCATAAAAGCAGAAAGGACATCTTAAGTCACATATTGACCATCTCAAGAGCTTAAAAGGAAACTGATCAGTCAAGAAATGTCATGAATGTCTGATTCATGGGGACATACAACATCTCCCTTCCTCTGAACTTCACAATTTGTCTACTCCTTTGCCTTTCTCGGCGTGAGGGATAGATATAATTGGTGAAATTCGACCATCATCAACCAACGGTCACCGATTCATCATAGTCGTAGTTGATTATTTCTTAAAATGGGTAGAGGCCGAATCTTACACCAACATTACCACCAAGAAAATGGCTAAGTTCATAGAGAGGCATATTTTTGCAAGATATGGAATCCCGTACCATGTAGATTTTGACAACGGAGTTCAATTTCAAGGGGTCATGGCTGAATTGTTTTAGAAATTCAACATTGAGAATCACAGATCTTCTCCATATAGACCATAAGCTAACAGGGAAGTTGAGGCTGCCAATAAGTCAATCAATAAAATTTTCTCCAAAACGGTAGCTACTTAAAGAAATTGGGCTGATAAACTTCCATTCACCGTTTAGGGGTACAAAACTAGTGTAAGGACTCCCACCAATCAAACACCTTTCTCCTTGGTATATGGAATGGAAGTCGTATTTCTAATTGAAACAAAATTAAGATCTTTAAGAGTGGCGCTGGAATCATAGTTAAAAGAATCAGATTAGGCAAGGGCTAGGTATGAACAGTTGAATGTGATAGATCAAAAGCGACTCAAGGCACTTGACTATCCCAAGATGTACCAATAGCATATGGCATGAGCTTATAACAACAGAATCAGATACCCAAAATAACCTCTCAAAGCAGGTGATCTGGTCCTCAAGAAACATTACCTGGTCAACACTGACGCTACGGTCAAGTTCAAGCCTAATTGCGAAGGACCATTCATCCTGAAGAAAGTCTTTGGTAAAGGAGGAATCAAGCTTATGGATTTGGATGGAAATGAGTTCATGATTCTAGTAAATCAAGATAGGCTCAAGCATTATCAAGTATAGGTCAAAAGAATTAAATCATAAAAAAGCAGTACAAAGAATTAAGGAAATAAAGAATTAAACACTCGACGAGTGGTCCTCTACTCCTCGGGCAAAAATTAGGGTGCAGCCCGCTGATTGGTATTCCACAAACTGGTCAGGAAAAAGTTAGGGCACTCCAATAAAGTCTGCTAAGCTGAAAACCCGAAAAGGGTGGCTTAGGCAAAAGTTAGGGCATCGAAAGAAAAATGTCAGTTGCTTTCTGGAAAATCTATAAAAGACCAGTAAGCGGTAGGAGTTAACCATTGCCTATGTACTCAAATTAATCTCATTAATGAACATGCTATGATTTTGCCAAGAATCTTGGTCTTATGAATGCATGCATTTCTTTAGGTGAAATAATTGCCGGTATGTGAACAACAATTTTTCAATACGTGTTATGCATCATTGTATTCATCTTTATCACACATTTGCAATATTTCGAAAGGCCTGCTGGATTGAAAACCCGAAAGGGTGGTCCAGGAAAAAGTTGAGGAAAAAAGATAAGTCTAATGGGTTAAGCCATCAAGGATAATTCAGGCCAAAATTAAGATGGGCTGCGGGATTGAAACCCTGAAAGGGCGGTCTAGGCAAAAGTTAAAGCTAAAAAAAAGAAAAGGGTCTGCTGGGCTAAGCCGTCAAGGATAGCTCTGGCAAAAATTAGGACAAAAAGAAAAGAAAAATAAAATGTTCAATAGGTCCCCTCACATCAAGTATGCTATGCAAAAGTTAGAACTTCACCCAATCCCCTCACTGTAAAATCATTGAACAGAATGTGGGTTCTCAAAGCAATAATATTCAACAATCTCAATTCAAGAAAAATCCACTTGCGTAAAAAAAGAAATATCAAAAGTACCAATTCAGAAGCTAACAATCAAATAAGCCAAGTTGGGCCCAAAAGTATCGAATGGTCCAGAAAAAAGAGTAATCATAGCCTAAGCAGCCGGGGGATCCCGTCCTTGGTGACCCGTTTATGTCTGATCCTGAGCATCCGCAAGTAGATCATCCATGTTAATAGTCATATGGTCCTTAGCGTCATCAGCACTGGTACCCGGTTGGGCAGGGGCCCTAGTCTTTGCGGTCCGTACAGTAGCTCTAGCAACATCACTCCCCTCAACATGCTGATCCACGCTTCTCTTAGTCACTAGATATGCAGAAAAATCAGCCTCGGACTCATTATCGAAAGGGACCGATGTCTGCCTCTCCTTAGTCATCCTTGCTAGCTGACCCCTCAGTGTCTCAATCTTGGCCCTTGCCCGAGCGGTCTAGGCCCTAGCCCGATCAGCCTCAACGGTGGCTACCCGCAGCTGTTCCTTTAAAAATCTGGCTCTCTTCTTATAAGCATCCAAGTCCTGGGCAGATCTGCTCTACTCCATGGCCAACAAAGTTTGTAATAGAAACCATAAGAACAGTACACATATACAAATGTCATGGCATGCATGCATAGTTTGTTCAAATTTTGCAAGTGAAAGAAACTTACCGAAGCTAGTGCATCTTAGGCCAACAGCAGATCGCGCACTAAAAAATAACCACGGGCTATCCTTTTGGCCTAAAAAATGGCCACCTGAGAAGAAAGGGTCACATCAGAATGAGACATCTTAAGCAGCAAAGGACAAAGGCTAAGGTAAATAGTTCCTTACATGGGTGGATCTGAAAGGAGTGAAACTGATAGGCTGGACTAACTCCTCGAGCTTCTTCACAGCCCGATTCCCCGAGTGGTCGAGGAGCCGGATGAAAGTATCAAACTCAGCCTGGAGGATTCCCTCCCTCATAGATCTGAAGGCTCGAGATTGCTTTGCCGATGGCTTAGGGGCAGCGGCAGCAACGGACCTCTCCTGTGTAGAAACGGGAGACTGTAAGCAATGAAGAGTCAGGTTTCAGATTGTAATCAATTACAGAAAGTAGTAAAGTATTCACAAAGACCAAGTTAAAAGGGTACCTGAGAAAGAAGGAGTAGCTACCTAGCCGAACCTTGGGCACCCCCAACTATAGATGGACCCCTGTTGTCACCCCTAGGTCCGCCCTTATCATTAGCATCATCCTTGCTATTGCTCGAGTGAAACTTCAAGGGCTTATCCTCGTGATGGGTTCTATCACAGGGTGGTAGGAGGGAAGAATCAATAAACTCAGCATAGAAGCCCTCTATAGATAGAACACGAGCCTCCTTGCCCAGCAAGTACAGTCCCTGATCGATCCTCGATATGAGATGAGATTAGAAGACGCCCCCCGAGATGGGGGGAGGAATCACTCTCTCCATCATAGCACTGGTCCTCTACCCTCGGACTCTATCGCTAAAATACCACTCATAAGAAAGTGGTAACTCTAGGACAAAGCGGCAGTCATCCACACCAGCCCGCATCCACTCGATGGCTTCATAGGTGGCCAATCTCTCCCACGGGTCTTTGATAACCTATATAGAATGAATTCATTGTGAGTATCATAACCTAGTAAATATAGTTTCTACTAATGGCTTATCAAAATGTACAATGCAGGTTCAATAGGGAAGATGCTTACCCCATTCTGAGTGTAGCTAGCATAAGAACTCTCGGTACTACATCGTAGTCAAGGGCTGATTCTACCAAAGCCCTATCCATCTGTATATAATATACAACATCTTAAGTTGCATAGGCAACCCTAGCCTAGGGATCAACCGGTGGTGGAAAGCCCAAATTTGCAAGACAAAGTAAGGATTAGTTGCAACACAATTCATATAATGGGTTAAAGCATAAGAGATCAGTTGGAGAATTACCAGCAGTATAAGATGACATATCTTGAGCTCAGACTGCTCACCCCAAACCCCTACATTTAATCCATAGTAAAGTTATGTTAGAATGGCCTGGCACCAATTCTTATGAGGCACAGTCGTAAGATCCTCCACAGCAGAGAGCAGAGTATAGTTGAGGTTACCCGAGTAGACTGGAAAGAAGACAGTCGTAAGGAATGCCAGCAGGAAAGATCAAGCATATTGGTCCCTCCTATCAGCTGTAATGGGGCTTCGACTGTGCAATCTAATGAGAATGCAAGTCCCCATACTTAAGCTTATTCATCCTGCCAGGACGAAGCCTAAGTAATCTAGTAATATATGCCGCCAGCTTAGGCCGAGAGTGCCACCGGTCGGTATGTACATCAAAATGGACCACATCCCCGCTCCACTCTAAGCCGGTGGTGGCGCACACATCTGAGGGAGTAAATGTGACCTCCATGATAGGCAAATGGAAAGTATGGATCATCTCAGACCACCTCTACGTCGGAGCTGAAACGACCCTGGGAGCCACTGTCTTAGGGGCTTGAGGGATGGCCCTGATAATGTCACTAAACCCGAAGGAATTGATGCAAGTCAGCAACTTCGTGTCTCTTGTGGCATGAATCTCCTCATACCATTTCCTGCAAAAGCTCAAAGCCCCCATGGTCCTGTACTGGAACTGTAGGAATAAAATTATAGTTTAATAGGGTTAGAATATAGTGGATAAATCAAAAATTAGAAAAGGAATGCAGAAATCAAAGGAAATAAGTTTCTATCCTTAAGGACAAAACCCATATGGGTAAGTCCCACCCGTACGGGTCCACAAACCGGACCCATATAAAAAATAGGACTCGTACGGGTCCCCTGCAAGCAGTCCCTATGTTGGCAAAATTCCAAAAAACCCAAAATTGCACAATCTCAGCCAAAGTTCATCCAAAGCTATCCTAAAAGCATCCTAGGCTAAAGTTACAAGCATCAGGCTCTATTCCAAGGTCTAAACACCCTAAATCATGCCAAAATCCAAGAAATTGCCAAGAGGGGAAAATTGGAAAATGAAGAATTGAATGGAATTACCTGGAGTTTTGAGGAATGGGTCTTAGGAGAAGAGATCAAAGAGACTTCAGAGATAGGACTAAGCTCTAAAAATGAGTCTCTCTCATAAAAAGCATACCCGATAGAAATCAAGCATTCTCGAAGCCCTGAATCGCCAATCGGGGGTAAGTCCTTAAGCTTGAGGGAGAAACAGCCGGTCTGAGGGATCTTTTCATACATCTTCAGTTGAGTTTTGGGAGAAATTTCTAGAAACTGCAAAATGGGAAGTTTTGGTGTGAGGTGGGAGACGAGGAGGCTGTTTGGCTTTTAAACTCATCCATCGAGGACCTATACGGGTCACCTTTTCTGAGACCCCTACTCGAACGGGCCCCTTCTTGCCTTCCAGATGCAGTTTTTTGCATCAACATTATAGCAGGCACCAGGAATTCATCTAGTCCAAGTTCAAACTGGCACAAGAATTCTTCCCCCAATAAGCAAATCTTACCAGGAAATTCTTCCCCAACAGAAGAGATTTTGCCATAGGATATTACCCCCACTTCCCAGTAGTAGGATCAGATCCAGGGGCATCTCTCCTACTTATCCAAGGGCATCCCCCCACCAATCCAGAGGCATCCCCCCACTTCTAAGGAGCAGAATCTAATCTAGGCACATACCCCCACTTCCCAGTAGCGAAATTAGATCCAGGGGCATCCTCCCACTCCCCAGTAGCAGAATCAGATCCAGGGGCATCCCCCTACTCCCTAGTAGCAGAATCAGATCTATGGGCATCCCTTCACCAATCCAGGGACATCCTACCCCTCCCCAGTGATAGAATCCTCAAGTCTTAGGGGCATCCCCCTACTTCCTAGTAGCATATTCGGTAGACCCTACGGGCCCTTACTCTAGGAGCATTCCCTAGTGGAAAAATAAGCATAACATCAGTTGGGCCAAACCCCGATATTTCTCGCATAGATTTTTCAGTTTATCGCATCCACACTTATTTATTCTCAATTGAAGGGGCAAAAATATTTTTGTTCTCACAAAAGTCAATTAAGAATAAAAAGGTGTCTGGTTAAAAAATGACTAACTCGGTGTTTGACTTTTGTCTCTTTTCAAGTTATTCAAAATTCCCTGGTAAGAGAGTCATCCGCTTTAAGAAAGAGATACACCAACATCAGTCAGGAGAGTCAATCTGCCTTAAGAAAGGGAAACACCAGTCATGAAAGTCATCCGCCTTAAGAAAGAGATACATTATTAGCAGTCAGGATAGTCGATTCGCCTTAAGAAAGTGATACACCAGTTAGGAAAGTCATCCGCCTTAAGAAAGGGATACATTATCAACAGTTAGGAAAGTCGATCAGCCTCAAGAAAGGGGTACATGTCTTACCAAGGCAGAGTCACGAGGGACATGCATGATAGCAGAAGGAAAGTCATCCGCCTCAGGAAACGGATGCACTGGTTAGGAGAGTCATCTGCCTCAGGGAAAGGATACGCTAGTAGCAAAAGGAAAGTCAACCGCCTTAGGAAAGGGATATGCAGTAGCAAAAGGAAAGTCATCCACCTCAGGAAAGGGATACGCATTGGCAATGAAAGTCATCCGCCTCAAGAAAGGGATACACCAGTCAGGAAAGTCAATTCGCCTTATGAAACGGATACAGTAGCCGGGAAAGTCATCCATCTCAAAAAAGGGATACATGTTCGCCATTAGAGTAACAAGGGATATGCACAATAGCAGAATGAAAATCATTCACCTCAGTTAAGGGATATACATATTAGGAAAGTAAATCCACCTTAAAAAAGGGTTACAGTGGCCAGGAAAGTCAGCCGCCTCAGGAAAAGGATACATCGATCAGAAAAGTCATCCGCCTTAAGAAAAGGATACACGTACCTTCCCTAGTAGAGTTACAAGGGGTACGTGTCAGCAAAGGAAAGAAGTTCACCTTAAGAAAGGAACTAACCCATATCATCACCTTAGGTATGATTTTCAAACCCTCGTTCACATCGTGAGACCATATATATCCGTATCTGCGATTATCCCACAAGGGGCAGTTTATGAGCACTGGATTTTAAAAATCACTCTCACGAAACTATGATAAGAGCTATATGATGTAATGTCTTTTAGGTGTTGTCCATCAGAGGTGTTCCTACTACTGGATAGTTAAGTTTGGCCAAAGTTTGGAGACGTAGTCTACCTTTAGGGACCTGTATGGGCACATCCTGGTGGTACGGATCCACCAGGGGACCCCGTATGGATCATCCCTTCCATATGTTGGGGGGCAACCATAAGGGTCCCCTAGTACCTGTACGGGTGGGGCTCCACTCGTGCGGGTACTCTTATTGCCTAAACAGGCCTTTTTAGAAGGAAATCCTTTCCTATTTCGGGAAAAGGCGAGTATTAAACGTGATTTATTGCGTTCAAACCTCCTCTCCCCTATAAAAAAAGGCCCTTCCTTTTACATTTTACACACACATCCTTCATATCAAAAGTATACTAAAACTCTAGCAATTTCTATAGGTATTGAAAAGGCATAGTGGGGGTATAGGAGGTATAAAATAGGGAGAAAACCCTTCCTTGGAGATTTTGTCCACATTTTATTCGTTCCTAGCTTCTTTTATTAGGGTTTAGGGGAGATTCTGTCCACACAAATACTCACCCAAATAGTCGTATTCCATCTACTTTGGCCGGGCACTCTCAATAGTAAAGGGATCACCTCAAAGTGGATTCATGTCAAAAAGGTAATGCTCAAGAGTTTTCAAAGAGACTCACATCTCAATTATTTCATTATTATTATTGCTTGTTGCTTCTATAATACTTTTTTTTCATTTCTTGTTTTGGATTCAGTTTTAACCCGTATAAGCCTTGTTGGCACCATATATCTCCAAAGATATCAATTTGGTGTGCCATACTCATACGGAAGGAAATCCCTCTTTATTTTATTTTTCTGCCACCAATCTATTGATCTGTAATATGTAACTTAACTAAGCTGAGTTTCTTTCTGGGACCAGATAGGATCCATACAGGTATGCTATACCCACAATGGTCCTCCCTGGTACCTGTACGGGTGCCCCCCATCTGTACGGGTGCAAGCCCCTAAGTAAAACCCAGAACTCATTTTTAATCAGTTAAAATCAACCTAACTCACCATTTTCCATGCGATCATTTTCACTAATAATCTGGTAAATTAACCCACAAGAGTTAAGATCTGTTTTTACAACAAAATACGCTAGAGTGCTGAATTATGATGTACTATAAACTATGCTAACATCTGTGGATGCAGGAGAATTTATTTTCATTTTATTTTAACTTAGAATAAATGTATAGGTTCTCTTTGCAATTTCCCCCATTTTTCCCCCTGTTGTAATTTGTATCCCCCTATTTATTACTTGTGCTTTATTGTAGTATGTAAACGCATGTAACGAGTATGAAAGAGCGTACAAATAGGATTTCTGTGATAATTCCCAAAATGATAAAAGCTAAAACAGTTTTATGCCATGAATGTAATTTTGAATCAACTAAATGAGAAATAAGTGAATCATCCGATACCCGAATCTCTAATCCAAGAGGAATGAGTTTCCCGCCCATAGGGAACCGTACCAAAACTCTTTCCCAAGCAGATAACTTGGGTGGTGACTCTATCAATTATACTGAGATTTGGGTCTCGATTCTTTTATTCATTAAAATTGGCTTATTGTGCAAACTTTAACTAAAAAATATTTTCTCATGCCTAAATCCAACCAAACCCCCAGTGGGCCCTGCCTCTCACACAGGCACCAAGGGAGACCCACACGTCATTGACACCTCACACCCGCTGCCTACGCAGAGCTCCTCCAAAAATTCACCAGTCTGGTGAACTAGTAGAAGGACCTTTTTAAAAGCCTCATTAAGCCTTGAGCCAAAAATCATGACCTCCGGACCCACTGCGATGCCTTGGAGCTGAATGTGAACCTGATCATCCAGTAGTTTAGGATCCGATGAATATAGCGAGACTGGCCGGGTATCTTTACCTCCTTCCTCCCCCACTAGGACAATATTATTTTTATGTACCCTCTCTTCTATTTATTTTTGCTCTTTCTATTTTTGCATTGAGGGTAATGCATAGTTTAGGTGTGGGGAGGGAATTTATCTATTTCTACTTATTCTGTTTAAATCTTTTTCTTATTTTTACTATACATTTTATCTTTTGTTCAAGAAAGAGATTTCACAAGGACTCATATTTTTGTCCCTACAATGACCTTATTTGCTCCCTAACGTATCATTGAGATATGATGATAACCAAGATAAGAAATGTTGTGTAAATAACTAACTGAATAACTAAAGAGACTATCCTGATTAACTGAAACTTAGCATCGAGACCTGAGTTAAACATTGGTATTCCAATCTAATATTTTTTATGATCACCTTGTAAATTTCTTAATTCCGGTGAGTATAGAAAAGTGTAACAAGACTTTATTGTTTAAAGTGCTTTAATCTGGCCTTGATTTATATTTTAGTTAGTCCCTATATATCATAAGACACTCCTTCGAGACCTTATAAAAATTGGTATCATTCCTGGTGGGTTTTTTCTGCTTCCGCAATTAGTCTAAATGAGTCTTACTTGGCTCACAACCTTATTTGCCTCTTTCATAGGGCCGATAGAAGAAAGAGCTATCCATGGCTAAAAACCGGGTGAAGACTCTTTCATAGGGTCAATAGAAGAAAGAGCTATCCACAGCTAAAAACCTAGTAAAGACTCTTTCATAGGGTAAAATGGATGGAAAATGCAGTAGGACATAAGAAAAATGGCAAAGTGCATAATAAGATAAATTGTGTTGAAAAACTAAAAAGGGCTAGCAAAGTTCTTAAAATCGCAAAGCTCAAATAATGGCTAGATGTATCTTAGGGACCCCACCAAGTAAAAATGTGCTTAAACTAAAATGTTTAGAATGAGTCATCTTATGATCACTAGGACCCGCTTAAATCTAAATCTAGGTATTTATGAACAATAACAATATTTTATGTACTTGTGCTTTAATTTGGTAAATACTCTCGGGTAAAGCTTTGAATAAGGTCTTCTTGATGATAATCTTACATTGGAATGCTTAGTGGTCAATGAAAGGCCTTGATATAAGACTCGGTGAAAGAATTTGGTCTCTATTTAGTTATTCAAAGGTTATTTGCGCTGTTTTCCCTTCTTCCTGATCTTCAATGCATACTTGAGGGCAAGCACGGAATAAGTGTGGGGAGATTTGATGGGTTGTATTTTTAGCATGTATTTGTGTTTATTTCCATATCATTGAGACCATGTTTTTAGTCTTTATGGCCACTATTACTTCTTTTTCTGTCCTTCTAAGGTTTTGAAGGCAATTGGAAGAAAACATGCAATATTCAGAAGAAAAGAGCCTTTCACCGATACCTGAAGCGGATAATGAGAGCGATAGCTGGTCTCGATGACTCTAGAACACTTCACAATGACCAAGATGACATCAATATCGGAGCACACCATATCCAGATCTGGGAGTTACCCAATTCAGGCAAATTCTATTCAGGAAGAGCCCATCTTGAAAGGAAGTCTGATCTCTTTCATAATTTCATAAAGGGAAGGATTTTACTACCATTTTGAAGACCAAGACTAAAAGGAAATGAATCCATCAAAACAAATGCAAAGAGTTCTATTTTGTCACTAAACAAGAAGCATAAGGGGGAGCACTCAGCTATAAATACCAAGGCCGGCCATTTCAAAGGGGATACATAATTCTAATCCAATCTACCATCCAGTCTTTCTAGTCTAGCTTTAGTCTTTGTGTTCTTTAGTTTTGAGCATTTTGATTTACAATTTTGGTTTTGAACATTTCTAAGTTTAATTATAATTTCATTTTCAGTTAAATTTCTTTGTTTTAATTTGAGTCTTTATATTCTCAGTATGATTTATTTTCAGTCTCTTTATATTTATGCACAATTAATTTTAGCCATGTTTAGCTAGAACTCTCATGGCTTGACCAATTAATGGTCAAGACTGAGTTTAAAATGGTGTGAGTACCGCAATTTAATACAGAAATTTGTAAGGCGACCTGTTTACCAATCTCGTTACTTGAAGGGTTTTATGGTAAGAATATCACTTGGTCTCGCTGTTTGGACTGATCACCCATTTGGTGAGTCTTTATGATTTTTGTTAGTCTCTATTCTTGCCTCCATAATTGTACCTGAAAAGGGGTGAAGTAACAACAGTCTCCACTGAGACTAGAAAACATAATCTTACGCCTGTTGGGAGTGCTTCACTACCTGTCGGTAAGGATTTAGGCTTCTCTTATTTATATTACTATTCACTGGCGAGCTCTTCGCTCGAAATCGAGAGACACAGTGAGCAAGAGTGAGGTCATGGCATGAAGTTTGATCTCTATACACAATAAGGAAAAGTTGCTAGTACTATACGGTGCATGAGTATTAGTATAACTAAATCTAGGTCTCGTTGCAATTAATCTCTTATCCCATGATCACCATGATATTCAGTTTTGCCCCACATTGGTTGAGCCATTATTTGTTATTTCATTACTTGCCTTATTTAGTTTTAATCCGCAAATTCCCATCGAGAGTACTTTTAGGTCACGCTATGTGTCTCCTTCTAAGGATAACATTGTCAAATGCCATTCCTTGTGGATTTGACCCCCGCTCACTACTAACTACCAGTTTGTTTTACACAGGGATTTATTGTTTATGGTCTTGACATCCAACAATATGCAGCATTATCTTCATATATTATCGTCAGATCTTCCTTAGCCATTACTCTTCTACATGCTTCTTGGATATATTTGATTAATGATCTCAACCACACATATTTCCGACTTGCCTCATGAATCAGTATAAACTCGCATGATTTGACGAAGTAGCTGTAATCAGTTAGTTTTGTTCGATCACAAAGATATAGCTATTCCTCCATATGTGATTATATAGCCTGTTTAAGATCGAGCTTTGTATGGGTCAGATAAATAACCCGCATCCGCATATCCAACTAATATAAGCTTAGACTCATATGAATAAAATAAGCTTAAATTTGTAATTCCTTGAAGGTAGCGCATTATGTGTTTAATTCCATTCCAATGTCGTCTTTTAGGTGTAGCAATGTATCTTGATAATAAATAAACCAAGAATGCAATGCCTGGTCTTGTGTTATTAGCAAGATACATCAAAGCACCTATTGTGCGTAGATATGATACTTCAGGGCTGAGAACATTTTCATTATTTTCTCTAGGTCGAAAAATGTCCTTTTTCACATCGAGTGATCGTACAACCATTAGGATACTCAATAGATGTGCTTTGTCCATATTAAATTATTTCAGGATCTTTTCTATATACTTTGATTGATGCACCAAGATTCTTTTTTCAATGTGATCAATTTACAAACCAAGACACAATTTGTCTTTCCAAGATCTTTCATCTCAAATTCTTTCTTTAAAGAGTCAACTGCTTTTGGACTATCTTCTGGAGTACCAATAATATTCAAATCATCGACATCAATTGAGATGATAATAAAATTAGATTCTAATTTTCTTAGAAAAACACATGGACAAATTGGATCATTTTTATATCCTTCTCTCAATAAATATTCACTAAGACGGTTATACCACATGCGTCCAGATTGTTTTAATCCATATAAGGATCTTTGTAACTTTTTCAAGTAAAGTTATCATCTACCAATTTTTCTGGCAATTTTAATCCTTCAGGTAATTTCATATAAATATCATTATCAAGCGAACCACAAAGGTAAGTTGTGACAACATCCATCAAGTGCATTTGTGAATTTTCTTGCACTGTAAAACTAATAAGATATCTAAAAGTTATTGCATCCACCATAGGAGAATATGTCTCCTCATAGTCTATCTCGGGTCTTTGGGAAAAACCTTGTGCAACTAATCTGGCTTTATATCATATAATTTCATTTTTCTCATTTCTCTTTCTTAAAAAAACCTATTTATTACCAACAAGTTTTACGTCCTGTGGTGTACAAACTACTGGTCCAAATTCTTTGCATTTTTCAAGAGAATTCAGCTTTGCTTGAATCGCTTCTTTCCATTTATGCCAATCATTTCTACTTTGGCATTCTTCAATAGATGTTGGCTCATGATCCATATTTTCATTTTCAATATTAATCACAACCTTATATGAAAAAATATGGTCTATAACCATTTTATTTTGATTCCATCTTCTTTCAGCATTGATATAATCTATTTGAATTTCTTCATTTTTAATAGCTTCGGGTATTTTCACTTCAGGTGTTTGCACTTCTTCCGGAAGTGTATTTATATTTGTATCCTCAATGGGAATATCTTCATTATCAATAACTCTCCTCCTTTTATAATTTTTATTCTTTGAACCATTAGGTCATCCACACTTTAGGCGTGTTAGAGTATTATCTATAGGTTGTTCTTCAAGAATCTCAATATGAATTGACGCATTTACTGCTGGTATATGCGATTTTGTTATTTTTTTAGGATTAGCATGTGCATCATGCAACCGATTTGCTAAATTTTGAAGATGGATTATTCTCTGAACTTCTATTTCAGAATCATTTGATTTCGGATCCATATGAGAAAGTCATGAAGCATTCCATATTATTTTCTTTTCCAAAATTGGGCTCTTATTCTCTCCCCCTAATTTTGGAAAAGTGCTTTCACCAAAATGACAATCTGCAAATCGTGTAGTAAACATATCACCAGTTAATGGCTCAAGATATTTAATCATTGAAGGGGATTTATAGCCAAAATAAATTACTAATCTCCTTTGAGGACCCATTTTGGTTCTTTGTGGTGGAGCAACAGGCACATATATCGCGCAACCAAAAACTATAAGATGAGAAATACTAGGCTCGCAATCAGAAGTTAATTGTAATGGAGAATAATCATGATAACTTACTGGTCTTAATCGTATAAAAGATGTTGCATGTAATATTGCATAACCCCAAACTGTAGTGGGGAGATTTGTTCCCCAAATTAACGGTCGTGCAATTAATTGCAGACATTTAGTAAGTGATTCTGATAGACCATTTTGTGTATGAACATATGCTACATGATATTCAACTTTTATTCCAATTGACATACAATAATCATTAAATGTTTTGGATGTCAATTCTCCAGCATTATCAAGACGAATTAGTTTAATAGGATAATCGGGAAACTGTGCCCATAATCTTATAATTTGAGCAAGTAACCTTGCAAATGCCATATTTTGTGAGGATAATAAGAATACATGAGACCATCTAGTTGAAGCATCAATTAGAACCATAAAATATCTAAATGGTCCACATGGCGGATGAATTGGTCCACATATATCACATTGTATGCGCTCTAAAAATGATGGTGATTCTATTCCAACCTTACTCTTGGAAGGTTTTATTATTAATTTTCCTTAAGAATAAGCAGCACAAAATAATTCATTATTTTTTATGAAACTTCTGGTTCTTCAATGGATGCCCATGTGAATTTTTAATGTTTTTTCGCATCATTATCAAACCAGGATGACCTAGTCGATCATGCCAATTTTTATAATTATCTATATCTATAAACTTCTAGTTTATAGTTAAATTGGCCTCAATCATATTAATACATATGTAGTATAAGCCAGATGAAAGAGCATAAAAATTTTCAAGTATACATCTCTTACTTGAAATTATTTTTGTAACATAAAGACATCTTTATTGTCTTCACTCACAGTTTCAATATGATATCCATTTCTGCGAATATCTTTAAAACTTATTAAATTTTTGTGAGAATTTGGGGAAAATAATGAATTATTTATGATAAATTTTGTTCCCCTTTGTAATATTATACTAGCTCTTTCGGAGCCTTCAACCATTTTTATTTGTCCCGATATTGTAGTGACAATCGTTTCACCCTTTATAAGAGTATTAAAATATCTTGCCTCTTTAAGAATAGTATGGGTGGCGGCACTGTCTACAATACATAAATTTGCTTCATTTTCGTTGAAGTCATATAATACCAGGAAAGAATTCATTTTCTTCATTAGAGAAGTAAAAGATGCATTATTATTTATTCGTAAATAAACATTACATAAAAAATATATTAAACAACAATAATAAAAGCAAACCAACAATAACATAAAATTAAAATATATTATTTAAGCGAAATATATGAAGTAATTATTCAAATTTTTCTTTGCCACGGGTGCTGGGTAACAGAAAATCATCCAACTCCATATTGAGGATACTAATAGGGTCATTAGCGAGGTCATTATCATCCAATATAAAATTGGTTTCTAGTTCCGCACAGTTCTTGAGGGATGCTTGGTATAAGTTTACCAAATGTTTAACAGTTCTACAAGTTCTTGACCAATGACCAGTCATACCGCATCTACGGCATTTATTTTCATTATCTTGACCATTATTTCTTTTATCAAAATTTTTCAATTTGATTATTACACTTCTGGTTGTTATTTGTATATTTTCGCTTCGGGTGGAAATTATTATTATTATTATTATTATTATTATTATTATTATTATTATTATTATTACCATGTTTCCATTTCTGGTGGAACTTTTTATTATTATATCCTCTTCCAAGAATATCAAATTAAACCCTAGCCTCAGTCGCCCCATGCCTCCCATCGCCGACCTGACCTTTGACCACTCCTAAGCCTCAGACTAGCATCGTCTCTGACCCCTCTATCTCTCTCCTATGCTACCTTGCGTGTTGACAAATCCACAGATCGCTATGCTCAATCACTCACACATACATCATAACCTCACCATGAATGATCATAACAAATATTAGATATACTTTGAGAATTTTCTGAACTCTCATAATGATGTTGCTATCCTAAAGATGGTTTTTTTAAAATTTGGTGTAGCAGGAGATGTTTTGTCGCACGGGAAAAGAATCAAAGAAACCTCAACTTTGGATTCATTAGTATTGATGGTTCAATTCCGATGCATGATGCCCTATACCGGCTAAACGTTGTATTGATTGTTACTATCAAGATGTGTGCCTTCAAGGCAAGATACCCTCCTCTTCTCACGCAGAATAATCAAAATCGAAACTCTACTAGACGACCACCTTCTCAGAATAAGCCAAAACTAGTGTTCAGAGAATCTACTAGAGATAACAGGTCATATGCAAGGGTTGTAGCTGCGTCCTCGGATTTGATGAGAATTACTTTAGAGAACGGTTTTCCTAAAGCTAGTTGGTCTTAATTGGCATGCCTATTGCCAGTCAGGGACTTATTATTATTATTATTATTATTATTATTATTATTATTACCATGTTTCCATTTCTGGTGGAACTTTCGACTTCATTGCCCCGACAAGGGGGATCAGGTTATTATGGTATTTCATTCATTTAATGTGAAGCATGCTTTCTTGGAGGGTGATTGGCTACACCTTCAGGATATTTTTTCAGAATGCAGGGACTTACGACCACATTTTGCCCCATCAGAATGCCTACTTTATATTGACTTCTTAGGTTTGCCCCCTTTGTTGATTACTCATAACCTTATTCAACAACTTGCATTAGCTTTTGGTTCCTTTTTGACTCATGACTTCAATTATTCATGCCCGGATAAACTAGACGTCATCTCCTGTTTGATTTCTGCACGTATTGATTACTCAAGCCGTTAGTGCATACTACTAATTGATGAGACTGAATATGTGCTAAATACAATTTATACCATGAAAATATTAGTAATTTAGCTTTATAATGAACCTATTTGGAGTAAAAATGTGCATTTTGATAATATTTCAGGTTTCTCTTCAAAATAATGGAATATGTAGAGAAAGTAGAGAAAATAGAAGCAAGCAGTCAAGAAAACAAGTAGAGCATGCAGAAATGTGAGCAGAGCAAGCAAAAAGATAGTCAAAGTAAGCAGAATAAGCAAACACAAAAAGTAGGAGGTGCTATGATGGCGTGGCAGAATAAAATACCAGAAAGTCCCTTTATTTTGCTTCTAGAAGACTCTTGTAAACTTATTGGAGACATTTTGTTAGTGGGATGGCCATATTATTTTGATAGCCACTTTGGTGAATTCCTATTGGACCACTTCTTGTCTTATAGAAGAACTTTTAGTTCAGCTGATGTAAGCTCCTTATGTAGGATTATAATATTGTGCAAGTGGTGATTCTGGATCCTTCCACCCACCACTATAAGTAGGAAAGCTCTCCTCATTTTGTAATTGGATTTAGTTGGCTTCCACGCCTCCATTGTCTCACTGTAATATTTTGCTATGTATTTTCACTTTATCTAATATAATATTATTTTCTATGTTTTATTTTATGGCTAACTAAACCTTTGGTGGGAAAAGCTAGGAAGGGAGATAGGTTAAATACTGTCTAACTCTCTCTCTTTTATCTCTAAATTCAATTAAAATAGATTTTTACATGTTTTGCTAAATTCTATTAACTTCAGCCAAAGTTATGCTTAGTGTAAATAAGAAATTGTAACACGAAACTAAACACGTAACATATTTCTGGAAAAAATGGTTATTGACTAGAAATGCTAGGATTTTAGTTAGAATGTGAAAGAAAGCTTACTTAGTTCTTAATGCTTGAGGAATAACTTCCAAGTGAAGGTTCCCGGAGTTTAACTTCAAAGAAGTATAGGCAAAAAAGGGGTGGCTGAGTCTAGAAAACCTTAAGTAAGTGAATCTAGATCTTTGATACTTTAAAAGATTAGAAATAAAAGAGAGAAGTTAAACTGTATCTGTCTGACTGCTAGTCTTGCCTGCTTCCTTATAATATTGTTTGCGGTAGTTAAACAAAGCAATCAAACTTTTTGTTTCTTAGCAATCATTTATTTTTCAGCATTTACCTTATTATTTTCTCTCCTTATTTAATAGTTTGGATTTATAACTAGTGATTTACTTCAAGGTTTAGCTACATTCCTTGCTCCCTGTGGGAATGACACTTGGTCTTGACCTATACTACTAACACAACCTAGTACACTTGTTAGAGCGCTCACCTAGGGTGGGCAACAAGTTTTTGGCGTTGTTGCCGGGGTGCAACGGGTAAGTTTTTTAAATTGTTGAGTAAATTAGTAGTTTTTAACCTTGCTTGTTTAGTTTGTGTAGTTCTCTTGTAAAAAGGAGAAGGTTGGAATTTTTTTTTAGCAACCTTTTTGGAGCAAGCAGGAAGAGCAGGATGGCAGATAGAACTTGGCTGCCCCTTCCAAAACTCAGGGTGTTTTCTAAATCTTATTTATCAGGACACATATCATGCATAGTGATACTGGATGAAGGAGAAAATTTTGTTCAAATCAAACCCTTCATGATTGAACTTGTATAATCACATGCTCAATTTAAAGGATTTCCAAATGCAAACCCAAATGACCATCTTTATGATTTTCTTGAAATATGCAATCTTTTTAAAGTTAATCATGATATTTCCAATGATATTCTTCGGTTAAAGTTGTTTCCTTTCTCATTGCAGGAAAAGGCAAAATCATGGTTTAGATCATTATAATTGGGTTCAATCACTTCTTGGGAGGAGATGGCTAAAGCATTCTTGACAAAGTATTTTCCACCTTCCAAGGTTGCTAGAATGAGAAATGAAATCTCTAGGTTCACTAAATCTAAAGATGAATCACTCTAAGAAGTATGGGAGAGATTCAAGGATCTATTAAGAAGGGTACCAAACCATAGTTTACCTATATGGATGCAAATGCAAATCTTTTTTAATGGGTAACTGATCAGCACAAAGTTTGATTAGAAACCCTTGCAGATGGTGACCTAGAAGAAATGGATCCCGAAGCAATCTTTTTCCTCATTGAGACAGTGGTGAACGCAAGGCGCAAATGGCATTTTTAGAAGAACTTAAAATTTCCAAAATTTAAGGTTGTCCAAAAACTTTCAAAAAATTTGAGGAAATAGCTGAGCATGTAAACAGACTCTTGAAGCAACAAAACAGTTATTCTAGCAACCAAAGATTCTAACCCAGCAACCTCAAATGTCATTCCAGCAACCAAAGTCTCCTTACCAATAACCTTAATTTTTCTCCCCCCAACCTCAAAGTTCCATCCATTAACAACCGCAACTTTTGTTCAAACAACCTCACCAACCATTTCAACTACCTTAACATTACTTCTAGCAAGTTTTACTATCATTTGAGCCTAAACAATGTAATTTAGAAGTGATGATGAAGGAGTTTATGGATCCTACTCAAGAATCAATCAATAACTTGGAGACCCAATCTCAATAACGAGCAAATATGGTTACTTTAAAAGATAAAGTAGTCATTCCAAGCAATATTGAGGAAAATGGAGCAAGCACGATTAGGTATGGTAAGGTTGTTGATGATTCTAACATGCTTGTTGTTGGTGATGTTTATAATGCAGGGGAGCTAGTAGAGGAGGAGACTGAGCAACCAGATTATAAATTAGAGCAATCAAAATATAACCACAAGCAATCAGATTATAATCTAGAGCAACCAGAATATAATTAAGAGCAACCAGAATATAATCTAGAGTAACCAAAATGTCACCTTGAGCAACTAATGGACAAAAGAGAGCAACCTGAAGTTCAGTATGAGATTTATCCAATTCCAAAAGGAAAGATGCTTGCTCAAGAGGAAGTGGTTCCAATAGAGCAACCACTTCAAATCTACCAACCAAGGATACCATTTCCCAAAAGAACAAAGCAACATATAAGAAATGAGGAGATTAGAAGGAAATTGCAGGTGCATAGCCAAGAGATTATCAAAGATGTGGAGAAATATGATGAGGGGGATTTCAAAGGAAAAACATATTACTCCCTAATCCTTGAAGATGAGCAATCTACTTATAAACCTCACAACAATTTAATGGGGCAATCTTTTGTTGAAAAACATTTTAAGAGAGGATCGTGGAGAGATGTGGACATGTTACAACGAAAGACTCCATACATCTGTCCATCTTTTTCAACCTTTATTTATGAACCTCCCTGAGCAACTTGTACATATTGGTGTCTGCTTCAAACACCAATTGAAGCATTTTGATGAGCCCAAGCTTATACTTCTGACTTTCTAAATATTTTTTTTTCCTTGTTTACTATATTTTTAATCTTGTTGTTTTTCCTTTTTGTGTAGGTGGTTAACAAGTCAAGTATGGGGAATTCTGGATTTTAGTTGCTCCGAAAAATCTGAGAAGCAGTCAAACAAGCCGCTCCAAGAAATCTTCCCTACTACATTAGAGCAACTTACAAATTCTTACATCTCCCATAATTTGGTAACTCACTTCAAATTTATCTCCGCAACATTTCGATTCAAAAAATGCCATGATAAGGTAGTTTCCACTTACCCTCTATGCTTTTTGGTTATTGTTGATTAATTGTTGTCATTGCTTTGAGGATAAAGTAATATGTAAGTGTGGGGGGGTGGTTTATAATTTGGAGGTGATTCTTGCTAATTGCTAGTGTTTTATTGGTATAATTACTACTCATGTATGAGCGGACGACCTTTTTTCGGCCTATGAGGACCGCGTGGGATGCATTGCACGGGGGGCAAAAAATTAACAAGCGCTGTGAAGCGTGCTGAGGGATTAATCCACATTTTAGTGTGATAAAAGAGTTGATGTTGATGTTAAATTTAAGTCCAATTTGCATGTTAAAGGATACAAGACTTGAAATCCCATATTTTAAAATAGAGTAGCCACCCGGTTAAGCTCCATCGGGAATTTGGGTACAATATTCCTCCTAGGTGTTAGACCTTATCTTAAAATAGAGATTCCAAGTTCGGATGATGTTATCTATTTTACACTAGGCCAAGTTAAAAGGTTCCATTCTTTCTTAATAAATTTTGATCCACCATATTTATTGTGTTTTCGATTTTATATGTTGTTTTTGTTTTTATCAAGCAATCACAGTGATAAATAAATTATTACTGTCATCCAAAAATTATTGCAAAAATTAAAATTATAACAAGGCTTTTCAATTCTTATACATTTTCTATGCGATAAAAAAAATACCCGAAGGCCTAACATTCATCTAACCTAAATCAACCTATAGAAAATGGTTAGCACAGATATGACATGTTGTATGAGGTATATCACACAAAGCGGCATCCCTGGTGGCGGGGTTGGGGGGCGGCAGCCCCTCACAGGGGTCCGGGGGCAGCGCCCTTAGTGGCGGGGTCGAGGGGCGGTAGCCCCTCACGGGTTCCAAGGGGTAGCACCCCTAGTGGGGTCTAAGGACAGAGCCCCAGGCTGGGGTCGACCTACCAGGTTAGCTTAAAAATTTTTATTTTTGAATATAAGTTCCCTTTGAAAAATTATTTTTCGAACGAATTTTAGGAAAAAGTACATTTCGGGTACGATTATTGTTTTTACCAAATTATTAGTGAAAATGCCACATGTTATGGGGTTTGGACCGTTTTCGGGTTATTCTGGATTCCCGTCGTGATACTATACATGCAAAATACAAAAAATGAGAAAATAGGTGGAAAGGGAAACAACGGGGCTGCTGCCCAAAAACTCTTGCCGCCAGCGGCTTCACATGTTGGAGGTTATAGTGGAGCCGCCGGCGACATGGGTGATATCGCCGGTGGTTTTTAAAATCTATAGGATCAGATTTAGAAGGTCAAAAATGACCAAAAACTCTAACAAAAGAACTTAACAAACAATAGGAAAATATGCCAAAGCGCTCAAGAGACTCAGGAATTTACCTCGGGGTCGTGAATCCACCTCTTAGTGATGCAAATGACACCTTCGGGAAGTTCGAATGATGATTTGGGTAGTGCTTTAAAGATTGAACAATGTTTGTCTCTAAAAATCCTATTAGATTGATTTTAACTAAGGATTTCTACTGATTTTAAGTTTAATCTAAGAGATTTGGCAAAGAAAAACCAAGAAAAGATGAATTAGAATTCCTTTTCTTTTCTTTTCTTTTCTCCACTTTCTCTCTCTAAAATCTTACTCTTTCTGACTCTAAAGCTTCTCAAATGTTTATTGATGTTCTCCTCCCCTCCTATTCTAACCCTAAATTAGGTCTTTTATAGAGCTGGAAATTAATCTAGGCGAGTTAGATGAAGTTTTCATCGAAATGGCAAAAAACTCAGCCAATAGGGAAAAAGTGCAGACTGCCCACAGGGGCTCATGTTGCCAGCGACATGGCTCAGGCCACTAGTGGCCTGAGTGAAGTCACTAGTGGCATAATGATGCCATCGGCAGTATAGTGATGCTACCGGCAGCTTCAGGCACCTGCTGGCAGACTGCCAAACAGGACCCACAGCCTGAAAAAGTTGGAAAAAAGGGGAAAACGGGTCAAAAGCTGATTGTTTGACTTTTTTAAACCCACTTTAATATATTTGAGATATTTTAGGGTACTTTAGGTGAGAATCATCGATTTAAGCTTCCACCGAATGCATAGTTGGACACGTCGAACTGAATACAAATGTTAATAGAAATTTGAAATGAATTTTTAATGAGGATTAAAATTCAAATATATGTCATCATCATCTTGCGAGAGGGACTACAAAATCTCGTGCTCATAGGCTGCCCCTCGGGGGATCACTACTGCCACATGTCAGTATGATCTCACAAAAGAGTAAGGGTTAGGAGTGATACCTGACGGATGATCGGTTTGCCCCTTGGTCGGGATTGAGCTTTGCGATCGAGTTACCCCTTGGTCGGGCTTGAGCTTTATAGATTGAGGTTGCCCCTTGGTCGGACTTATGCTTTGTGGATAGGTTACCCTTTTATCGGACTTATGCTTTATGGATTGGTTGCCCCTTGGTCAGACTTATGCTTTGTAGAGAGGTTGCCCCTTGGTTAGACTTATGCTTGGTAGAAAGGTTACCCCTTGGTCGGAATTAAGCTTTATGGATTGGTTGCCCCTTGGTTGAACTTGAGCTTCGTGGAGAGGTTGCACCTTGGTCGGACTTATGCTTTATGGATTGGTTGCCCCTTGATCAAACTTATGCTTTGTGGATTGGTTGCCGTCGGTCGGACTTAAGCTTCACGGAGAGATTGCCCCTTGGTTGGACTTACGCTTTGTGGATTGGTTACCCCTTGGTCGGACTTATGCTTTATGGATTGGTTATCTCTTGGTCGAACTTATGCTTTTTAGATTGGTTGCCCCTTGGTTGGACTTAAGCTTCGCGAAGAGGTTGCCCGTTAGTCATACTTATGCTTTATGGATTGGTTGCCCCTTGGTCGAACTTATGCTTTGCGTATTGGTTGACCCTTGGTCAAACTTGAGCTTCATAGAGAGGTTGCCCCTTGGTTGGGCTTATGCTTTGAGATTTGGTGAAGTGTAGTTCTGAAAGCAGCATGTACAGGGTCATGATGCGATCTTGAAGGGGTGAACCCAAAGGCGACATGTACGGGGTCATGCCGGGACTTTTAGTTGGAGTTCCAATGGTGAACTTGATGATCAGAACATACAGGGTCATTTCATAATCTCTAATGATGTTCCAGGGGATGAATCCAGAGATTGGTATGTACAAGGTCATGCCATAATCTCTGGTTGGTATAGTGAACGAGTATATTGGGTTTGCGGCTGTGGTCATACTTGCAAGGAGTAGTATGAGAATATGATTAGACAGATTTTAAAATGACATTTTTACTGCTTGATCGATTTTATTAAACAAAAAAAATTTTCCCCTTTGATTAATAGGAAAAAGGTAATAATAAAAATTACTAGGGTTTTAGAAGTCCTAGGATATCGGATGGTGGTTGAAATTAAAAGCGACGTGTCCATGGTCATGCTATGATCTCGGAGGGGTGAACCAGAAGACGACATGTACGGGGTCATGCCGGGACCTTTATTCGGCATTCCAGGGGAGAAGCCAAGGGTGACACATACAGAGACTGTATCAGGACTATCAATTGGCGTTCCAGGGGTGAACCCAAAGGGTGAAATGTAAAGAGACTATATCGGGACCTTCAGCTAGCGTTCTAGGGGTGAACCCAAAGGGTGATATGTATGGAGACTATATCAGGGACCTTTTGTTGACATTCCAGGGGTAAACCTAAGGGGTGACACGTACAAAGACTATATCAGGGACCTTCAATTGGCATTCCAGGGTTGAACCCAAAGGGTGTCACGTACGAAGACTATATCAAGGACTTTTATTTGGCGTTCTAGGGGTGAACCCAAAGGGTGATACGTATGGAGATTGTATCAGGGACCTTTAGTTGGCATTCCAGGGGTGAACCCAAAGGGTGACACGTATGGAGATTGTATCAGGGACCTTCAGTTGGCGTTCCAAGGGTGAACCTAAAGGATGACATATACAGAGACTATATTAGGGACCTTCAGTTGGCATTCTAGGTGTGAACCTAAAGGGTGAAATGTACGGAGACTGTATCAGGGACCTTTAGTTGGCATTCCAAGGGTGAACCCAAAGGGCGACACGTACGGAGACAGTATTAGGGACCTTCAGTTAGCATTCCAGGGGTGAACCTAAAGGGTGACATATACGGAGACTGTATCAGGGACCTTCAGTTGGCATTCTAGAGGTGAACCCAAAGGGTGACACGTACAGAGACTGTATCGGGGACCTTTAGTTGGCATTCCAGAGGTGAACCCAAAGGGTGACACGTACAAAGACTATATCAGGGACCTTCAATTGGCATTCCAAAGGTGAACCTAAAGGGTGACACGTACGGAGACTGTATCAGGACCTTCAGTTGGCGTTCCTAGGGGAAACCCAAAGGATGACATGCATGAAGAATGTATCAGTGACCTTTAGTTGGCGTTCAATGTGGGCGTGGCCTAAATGAGGATATTTAGCTTGCCCCTTGTGGTAGTACCTACAAGGGGTGATAAGTGAAACAAGATTAGATAGATTTGTAAATGACATTTTTACTGCTTGATCAATTTTGTGAAACAAAAATATTTTTGCCCCTTTGATCAACAATAAAAGTGTGATAATAAAAAGTACAAGAGTTGCAAAAGTCCTGAAATATCGAGCCTTAATCCAGTATTCCATCGGAATTGTTGAAAGATGTACATGGGTATTTTGATAATGCAGGCGGCTTGGCTGATGCTATCGGCGATCTGAATTGATGTCACTGGCTGTATGGATGCCATGTGGCATCTTTGACTGGTCGAAAGGATTTAAAATTCAAACTGGGAAAGGCAATGTTGCCGGCGGCATGACTGATGTCACCGAGGATTTGAAGTGATGCCGCCAACGGCATGGACGGGCAATTTCAGATAAATTACAACTCCTCAAATTTTGCACGGGGGTTTTAAAAGAGGATTAAGTGCATACAGATACCTTAACCCCTCTCTACTTTCTTTCTTTCACAAAAACCAAATCCTTTGCTTTCCTTTCGATTCCAACCATGAAGAGGATTTCTAAGGCTCTTAAAGGAAAATCAACTGCCAAGGCTAGGGATAATTTGCCCAATTCTACTATCCGGTGATGAAAATTTGCCCTATTTTCACCGGTTATAGCATAAAGGAATCCGAGAGAATGTATGGTCACAAGATAACTACCCCTATCACCAACCTCCTTCCGAAAAAAGAATATCATCTCTCCCATACCACTTAATCCTGCAAAAACTCAATAACTTCATTTTTTATTTTAGTTAGAAACTCAAAATTCTGTCGTTATATTGTTATAAAAAATGAAAATAGGAGCGTATAAACTTTATAATGCATGCTATAGCATTGTTTTGACTTGGTTTCACGCTTTGATTTTGGTTAATTGCATTTTTGATGATTTAGGTGCGACATGATGTGATTTTTGGGCAAAACTGAGTTCTGCCCGTAGGTATTGATGTCACTGGCGGTATGAGTGATGACGCCAGCCACATTGGACCTTATGGAAAGGCCTGGATTTCTTGTCATACCGCTACTATTTACATCGATGTATAGGGTACAGGCATATTCTTTTAAGCATGAGATTCTTCCAACAGTGGCCTTCTTGACAGAGGTACCGGCCGACGTTCACTTTCTTGCTCGCTCATATAGGAGTGTTAGGGGCTTTTATAGGTGGAAGACTGGTTATAGAGAAGTGTTGCGGCATTTGAAAATAGGTGCGATAAGCGATCTTCTGATCCTGTCTAAAATTTGAACTAACTATTAGTATAAATGTATATCATTGACTATACTTACATTGGTTTTTCTGGTTAGTCTGTGCAAGTGAAAAGGGACCCTTTCAAGTAAGCTTCTTACTTGGCGGCTGCTCACAAAGGGGAGGATGTGGATGATAGGAGATTTGTGATCGAGTGCCCCTTATCTCTGAAGTGGTACATGGGTGAGAGTGTGTGCGGGTGGAGGGATATCTTGCCCCCTATTAGGCCTGTGACTCCTACTCCCTTGACGGGCTTGTGGTGGCCACAGTTGACCATTACTAATGAGGCTAATAAGGTTAACTTTATTGATGGAAATGACCAGATAGTCGTGAGTGTCCTGGTGTTTATGGTGACTTTATATCGCAGTTGCTCCCCCTTTGCCCCTGTATCCATATCGATGACATGATCACGTTCTATACCAATAAAAGGGAACCAAGGGCCCTTGGTGAGGTGACTAGTGGGGGTGAGAGTAGCAAGAGGGATAAGGAAGATGATGATGATAAGAAGGATGATGATAGTGGCACTGTGGTACCGAGGAGATACCGGCCCACGAGGGATATTATTCCTCAGAGGTAAACATCACAACCTTTCCACATATTTCATTTGGATTCAGCATTTATGCTTATACTCGCTTTTTCTTTCGCTATGTTTTCAGGCACCTTCTAATAAGAGGAGCCATCGTAAGTCTAGCGGGGTATGAGAATGGGGCAGATACGGCGGTATAGATACAGTGCTAAGGCGCCTCTCGACAGCTTTAGAGAAGTCTTTTATGCTTTTACAGGTTACACACAGAGAAGTGGTATGAATAGTAGGGAACGCATTCGCCCTTAAAGATACCCTGGTTTCTCAAACTCTATTTGCTAAGGTACCTATATGTTCCCATGATGCTTTAACAGTAAAAAGTGCATGTATGCCTATTTTGAATAATGCGGTTATCATTGTTTTATTTTCAGGAATTTATGGTGATGTCTCTATCTGATGTCTACCGGGCCTAAGCAATGTATAGGGATGAGATGGCTGTAAACCAAGAACTTAGGCATCAGGTTGGAGAATTGGAGCAATAATTGGATGCCACCGTTCATGAGCGGAGGAGTAAGCTTAACTTGGATCACACCCCTCAACCCGAGGCTAGCCAAAAAGGGAAGAAGAAAATAGCTGGTGATGCCCTACCACTGACACTGAGGATTCATGGAGTCTTTCATTGACCGATGGTAGGATGGAAGAGGTGGATGAAGATGTTACCAATCGCTATTTTATGGACAGCATAGAGTTTTTGTCTCATCCTACTGATGGAGGCGGGCAGTCACAGATTTCATTCTTTTCTTGTTGGATTAATTATCTCTATTACATTGGGATCTTGGTTTGCAGATTGGTTATTTTGAACTTATGTTTTGGTTTGTGGTTTAGACTTTGGGTGATTTGGATTTGTGTAGGCTTAGGCTTGGATGTTGGAACAACTTGTGTGCCTTCGGGCTTTGGTTTGAATAAAATTTGGATTTTTGGCTCGAAATATTTTTGGAAATAGAATACAAGTTTTGCACAGGTTTGAAATGGCCAAAATAGGTCTCAAATTCACAGGGGAAGCATCATGCTATCGGCGGCTTGGCCCATGTCGCTGGAGGTTTGATTCATGCCGCTGGCGACATCACTAAATTACCGGCGGTGTCACTTTCAGATTTACCGATTCGGAATTCACTTTTGCTTTCTTTTATTCCTTTTTATTTTTATTATTTTTTCTTATCTTTTTTATTACTCCAACTTTTGCATAGACTGCCCCTAGGGGTTTTAAATCTATCGAGTCTTGTCTTAATTTTTGCCTAGGCCGCCCTTTTCCAGTTTTAATCCAGCAGATTTATTCTAACTATTGCATAGGCCTGGATGTTTTCAGTCTATCCAGATTTTTAAATCACTGATGAGCTTGGAGCATCTTCAATTAAGCTTACTTCAGATGTTTCCTTCCCTTTTGGTCTCCAGGCATTCATACAATCACAAACATAGAGGTTTCAGTACGGAAAATACTTTTATTGAATGAATTTAATTAGAGTACAAGATGTTGGTAACCATTTCCATTAATCCAACTCCTGGTGTTGACTAGTTTTTACAGATTTTTAGGTTAACATCTCACTGTTTTTCTCTCATGCCCTAATTTTTACTTGAACCACCCTTTTTGGGTTTTAGTCAAGTGGGTGATTTTGACTCATCCCCTAATTTTTGCATAGCCAGTTTGCAGAATACAGACCGTCGGGTGTCACCCTAATTTTTACCCCGATCAGTAAAAGATCGAAAGGTGGCTGATTATCACATTTAGTTTTTTTGCCACTTTTTCTGATTTATTTCTTTTGTTTAGATAAGGTAACACTTAAGCCTGTCCTGGCTAATGAATTCGCTCTTGCCCCTGCTCATGACTTTAATTGCCATGTTCATTCGATTTTTGGCCACACAATGGTTTTCCCAATTTGATCTGAACTTTTTCTTGATATCGGTGTTGGAAGATTTCAGGTGCCTTAATGCCGAGTCTATAACTCTTCGCAAGGGTATCGAGTACCTGACTTGTTGTTATGTGCTCGGTCGTGGCTTTGCCAATTCTTCAAGGCTTTTAGTATCCATTCGGCCATCACACTGGATTACTTGGTTCATTCTTACCTCAAAAATTACATTGGGTGATCCTACTTCAATTTCGATCGACCACGTTACAAGGAGCTTGGTTTGTGGGAGTGTTGGTGTTTAAAAAGTGTCTGCTCGATTGGTTTGATTGCTGTTCTGATTGCTCCTTTAGTCTATGGTTTGTACGATCCTCCCTAGTAAGGCCTGACTTTGCCCCTTGTATCGATGGAGGAGGGTTTCAACTGTATCTTATTTCCATAAGCCAAGTGATGTTTAGTTTGGGGGGCTTTTGCTTGGTGCCTTCAAAAGGTATGAATTTATTTAGCTGGTTTGCTTGAGGTGCTTGTGGCGAGTTAATTCGTACTGGGTGAAGATGTGTCTCTCTATGAGTTTAGTCATTTTCTTGGCAATAAGATTTGGCTTTCCCTAAAGTTGTGATGATGTGGCTATGTTTATTTTTATGAAGGCCAAAGTTTGCCAATCGTATTTGGCCCCACTCTAAGATCGTCCAAAGAGCAGGCAAAGCGTGAGAGAAGTGTCGAGGGTGGGAAATAGGTGGGCTAAAAATGCACGCCTTGGTTTTTCATTCTATGAAACAAGCTGAACTTCTTTAATAGGTTTGCGCAAAAGTTGTGAGATTATTGAGTTAATTCCAGGCGAGATCAAACTTCTTTCTTGATGCTTGTCGGTTTTGGTCATGACTAGGCGAAAGCTTAATCATAACCTTTAAGCACTTTTATTATCTCACTTGTGTTTTGACAAGAGTTAAATTATTGGAAATGATTATCACTTGAGAACTTTCATTTGTACTTGAATTAATTTCATGCAGTAAAATATCTTAAATACTAAAATCATCATGCTTATGTTCATATGAATGCATGGATCAAATGGTCGAAACATGAAATAAGTAAAAAAATAGAAGTTTGCTCATGGAGCCAAAAGCTACAAACATGAAATTGTTCAAACTAAAAGCATAAATAAATCTAAAGATTACAGATCAAGGCTTTTCATCCTCCATAGGCAGAGGGTCTTTGGTGTTGATGTCAATGGCAAGCTGAGTCTCATTCTACTTGGTAGTAGGCGAGGTGTCTCTCACCTGACTTGACTCCCCGGTGAGGACCTCGGTGAATTACATCATGGCCTTGATCATCGTGTTCTTTGCTTCACTTTGACCATGCTTCTTTGCTAAAACAGTCATGGGTTTGATCACGGTGGCCATAACCTCCTTGGCCTCTTCATCGATTGACTCCTCATCATCGTCGTCGGAGCACGACCTTCCCTTGTTTAGGTAACCCAGGATTATTAACTTATATCTGGTTATTGGACTCTGATAGGGAGCAATTCACATTGCTATGCACCCTTTCAGGTTCTACACACTTCTTATCCCTTATCAAACATTGTATGGCATTGAGGAGGGCCTTACATTCATTGGTGTAGTGACCTGACAAGACATGATATCAGCAAAAGTTCTTCCTCTTATCTTTTGTGGGGGGTCTACACTCGTGGAGAGATTTGAGAAGACTATCCTTTGTTACTTTGGTGAATACTGCAGTGAAAGGTAAAATCCATGGGTTTATACTACCTACAGGACCACTACATGATTGGGTAGCGAAAGTTGAGGCTAGCTTTTAAGAGGCATTTTTGCCTATCCCAACCCAGGATGAAGGTGCACTTGTTTTACCGCTGCCAGTCAATGGGCGCATGCCGGAGTTCTTGGAAACTTGCTCTTTTTTATAATAATTAGCTACCATCAACAGATGTAAGAGGGTCTCCACCTTGAGTGTCATGCCTAGAGACTACATGATCTGGTCATACTAAGGAGGTGTCGGGGCTACAGATAATAAAAATTGCAATAGAGTGACCAATGTCAGAGGTGAGATACAAGAGAATGATGGAGGAGCTAGACTCTGGGCTCCTTCCCTTTGCTCGGGGTAAGTGGATGACGGTGTTGACAAGAGTGTTTCCCCATTGGGTGTCATTCCTAGAGATTGCATGACCTAGCCGCTGGTTTGGAGGATGGATGACTATTGCAGGGTAGCTATAGCAGTGAATGTCACGCCCGGAAATTGCATGACCTGGTTGAATTTTAAGTTTATAAAGGCTTCTTTGATGGATGTCTGAATCAGATCCCGAATGATGTTTCGGAATTGATTTGAGCTTAGAAACTAGATGATAGCGGTGGTGATTTTTGACCCAAGAGATGGAGGGTGAGCTGCTGTCGAGGTAGGAGTAGGGCCAGTTTGCTCCTTGGGCAGGGCGATGTTGTCATTATGAGACATCGCTGGCGACGAAGGTCTAGATTTGGGAGGAAGACTATTTAGGATCATGAATCGTGGGTTAGACCATGAATGGGTTATAAATGGTTATGGATGGTATGCATGCTTTCATTCTTGGGAAGTAATGCATGATATGTATGGCTACATACAGATGTGGTTAGAGATGATGCGGAGGCTTATCCCTCCAACATCCATGGGACGTTCGAACCCATTGTCATGCATAGTGATATGTCGTGACTCAACCGGGGTACAAAAGAAGTCTTACGGATGTTGCTAAACCTCTTCCATGAATGGAGATCCGTAAGGGTAAGTTGAACTTTAGCTCTTCAAGCCGATGCATGGGTTATGCATGAGCACGTAGCACATAGCACACGAAACGTCCCTCTTCCAACCTTATAGCTCTTGCATAACGCCTCTTTGGAAGGATGCAATTTAGCCTCTTTGCCAGTAATAGTGAAAGAAGTGCGTCGTAAATGTTTTATTTGTTCTGGTATTCCTAAATGATTGAAGTGCTAAGGCTTTTCTAGCGCGGCTTTGGTATAGGGATGTTGATATAGAAGGTTCTCATTTACCTTGATTTCACGTTACTCAACCGATCCTCAAATAGGTGAGATCGCAGGAGTTTACATGTTGCTTAAAATGAGTGATCCACCCACTAGGCATCCTCAATTCTAAATAGGGCATGAGTGATACCTTTGCGAGCTTCTCGGGTAAAATGGGGCAACTAAAAATTACCGAACTATCTACATGAGTGTTTAAGGATAAAATGTTATAGAAAGGAATGAAGTTTAATTTGGCCAGTGATTTAAATACATCATCAAAATCCTTTAAACTTATTGAAAATTTTAAGTTCAAGTTTAAAGAGACAGATCCCCAGTAGAGTCGCCACTGTGAGCGGACGACCTTTCTCCCACCCGCGAGGACTGTGTGACATGCATAGCACAGGGGGTGGAAAAATAACAAGCGCAATGAAGTGTGCCAAGGGATTAATCCTCATTTTAGCGTGATAAAAGAGTTGTTGTTGATGTTAAATTTAAGTCCAAATTGCATGTTAAAGGATACGAGACTTAAAATCCTGTATTTTAAAATAGAGTCGCCACCCGATTAAGCACCACCAGGAATTTGGGTACGCTATTCCCACCGAGTGGTAAGACCGTACCTTAAAATGGAGATTCCAAGTTTGGATGATGTTATCTATTTTACACTAGGCCAAGTTAAAAGGTTCCATTCTTTCTTAATTGGTTTTGATCCACCCTATTTATTGTGTTTTCGATTTTATATGTTATTTTTGTGTTTACCAAGCAATCAAAGCCGTAAAGAAATTATTACAATCATCCAAAAATAAATGCAGAAATTAAAATTATTATACCCAAAGGCCTAACATTCATCTAACCTAAATCTACCTGTAGAAAATAGTTAGCATAGATACTGCACGTTGTCCCTGGCGGCAGGGTCGAGGCACGGTAGCCCTGTGCAGGGGTGTGAGAGCAGTGCCCCTGGTGGCAGGGTCGAGGGGCAATATCCCCTTGCAGTGTCCAAGGGGCAGCGCCCCTGACAGGGTCCGAGGGCAGAGCCCCTGGCTGGGGCCGAGCTATCAAGTTAGCTCGAAATTTTTTGATTTTTTAATATAAGTTCCCTTTGAAAAATTCATTTTTCAAACAAATTTTAGGGAAAAGTCCATTTTGGAAACAATTATTATTTTGACCAAATTATTAGTGAAAATGCCACATGTTATAGGGTTTGGACCATTTTCAGGGAATTTTTGATTCCCATTGTGATATTGTACATGCAAAATACAAAAAATAAGAAAATAGGTTGAAAGGGCAACAATAGGGCTACTGCCCAGAAACTCATCCCGCCGCCGGCATGGGTGATACCGTCGGCGGTATGGTGATGTCACCAGAGGCCTAAGCGAGGCTGCTGGTGGCTTCACATGCCAGTGGTTATAGTGGAGCCGCAGGTGGCATGGGTGATACTGCCAGCGGTTTTAAAATCTACAGAAATAGATTCAGAAGGTCGGAAATGACCAAAAACTCCAACAAACGAACCCAAAATACTAAATAGCATAACAAACAATAGGAAAATATGCCAAAGAGCTTAAGAGACTCAGGAATTTACCTTAGGGTGGTGAATCCACCTCTTCCGGATCCAAATGACACCTCCAGGATGCTCGAATGACGATTTGAGTGGTGATTTAAAGATTGAACAATGTTTGTCTCTAAAATCCTATTAGATTGATTTTAACCTATGATTTCTAGTGATTTTAAGTTTAATATAAGAGATATGGCAAAGAAAAACCCAGAAAAGATGAATTAGAATCCTTTTTCTTTTCTTTTCTCCACTTTCTCTCTATAAAATCTCACTCTTTCTCCCTCTAAAGCCTCTCAAATGTTTATTGATGTTCTCCTCCCCTCCCATTCTAACCCTAAATCAGGTCTTTTATAGAGCTGGAAATGAATCTAGGCGAGTTGGACGAAGTTTTCACCAAAATGGCAAAAAACTCAGTCAACAAGGAATAAGTGCAGACTGCTCGTAGGGACTCATGCCGCCGGTGGCATAGCTCAGGCCGCCGGTGGCCTGAGTAAAGTAGGTTGCAGCGTGGTGATGCTGCCAGCGGCTTCAGGCCCCTATTAGCAGACTGCCAAATGGGGCCCATAGCTTGAAAAAGCTGCAAAAAGGGGGATAACGGGTCAAAAGCTGACTTTTTGACTTTTTTGAACCCACTTTAATATATTTGAGACATTTTAGAGTATTTTGGGTGAGAATCATCGGTTCAAGCTTCCACCGGATGCGTAGTCGAATACGCCGAACTGAATACAAATGTTATCAAAAATTCAAAATGAATTTTTAATGAGGATTAAAATTCGAATATAAGTCATCATCGTCTCGCGAGAGGGACTGTAAAATCCTGTGCTCACATTATAATTGCCCCAACTTAAGAATTTTGTTTGAACTTGAGAATCTTACGTTTTAAAGTTTTTTAATGTGTTTTTGTGAAACATTCGTTCTGTTTTTGCAAAATTTGTCAAAAACAATTTTGATTTTAAGTATTTTTTGTGATTAGCATGAAATTTTGATCTTTCGAAACGAATTAGTCTGTATAAAATGCTTGAGTTAGGTTAGAGATGATAACCTTACAATTAGCAATAAAAGTTGATCAATTAAACAAGTAAAAACTATAAAGGTGAATTATTTTTTAATGAACTCAATTAGAATGAACCAACTGAAAATTAACCCATATTTAGTGAGGATTTGAGCCAAAAATTTTAAAAATTTTCCAATTTAATCACTAAATCAGTTCTTCTTTATGCTCTTAATCTTTCAAACATCTTTTGTCACAACCGTGCTTAATTTTCCAAACTTTTCGTTCATAAATCATTAAAATTCTGAAATCATTTCTCTCTCAATAAAATCATTGTTTTAATTCTTTTTGAGAGGGCTTACACATGCATACTTAAGCTAGAACTTGATTTGGGAGAAATTGGATATAGTACTTGTCGAGACCAATCATTGATCACTTACATAACATGATAAAGGCACTAGGATTACACACTTTTTCAACTAAAAGGCCACCCTTTATACAATATATCCCCTAGTGAGCCTCTTTAAGCCTTTTAACATTTTCTTTCATGCACACAACAACTAGGACCTATAACCCTTTTTATATCATTTTTCCTTTCTTTTTCACCTTTGATTTTACCAAGGAATTCTTCACAAAACAGCAAGTTTTTACAACATTTTGGGTTGCTTTCAACACAAATCCTTTCAAGGAAAACTCATTGAACTATCTTCAAACTCATTCTACCCTATGTTCTTCATTAGTATAAAGAAAAAGAAAAAAAAGAAAGAAAGGAAAAAAGGTGTATTTTTGTAAAAAAAAGTTTCTTCATTGCTGAAAAAGCAAGCCAAGCCTTCTTGGTCAAATTCTAAAAGCTTGCTATGTTTAGCTTCATGAAATCTTCTTGCTGGAATGATTTCCTCATTCAGAAATTTTTTACTGCTCTCTCCTTCCATTGGTTATCCTTGAGTTTGAAAATTTGTTTTAATGCATAAGGCTAGTAACCACACAACTTGCTGCACAATCACTAATGATTACTTCAGTAAAATCACTTTACACACAAAAAAGCCTTTTTCACTTGACACACCCAACCCTTAGCCAACATTACAACCCAAATAAAAGTCCTTTTGATTATGTTTGTGATCAATATTTCAAGTGGTGGAGATGAGACCGATAATTAAGCCTAAGGCCTTTTGAATGTTGTGTATAAGCTGTCGAGTGATTTCTCAAAACTCACCCTTGAAAAATTGACCGAATTGAGTGAAACCCATTAGTGAGGAAGTTGGTTCACTATAGGAAAGTTTTATGATTAAAATAGCTTTAATTTGTAGTTTGGGCATGTTTTTTAGAACAAATTTCTTGTTAAGTGTGGGGGTGTTCATCTCTTACCTTCAATTCTTGTCTTTTAAGTAGACTATTTTACTTTTTCAAGGAAAGAGGATAAATGTTGATTACCACTCTTGTTTTGTTCTCTTTTCTTCTCTTTTTCACTGTTCAAGGTTTTATCTTCGCTTGAGGACAAGCAAATGCTTAAGTGTGGGGGTATTTGATAAGTATAATTTATACCATGAAAATATTAGTAGTTTACCTTTACAATCTACCCATTTGGAGTAAAAATGTGAAATTTAATAGTGCATTTTGATAATATTTAAGGTTTCTCTTCAAAATAGTGCAACATGTAGAGAAAGTAGAGAAAATAGAAGCAAGCAGCCAAGAAAACAAGTAGAGCAGGTAGAAAGGTGAGCAGAGCAAGCAAAAAGACAGTCAAAGCAAGCAGAATGAGCAGACATAAAAAGAAGGAGGAGCTATGATGGTGTGGCAGAATAAAATACCAGAAAAATCCCTTTATTTTACTTCTAGAAGACTTTTAGAAACTTATTGGAGATGTTTTGTTAGTGGGATGGCCATATTATTTTAATAGCCACTTTGGTGAATTCCTATTGGACCACTTCTTATCTTCTAGAAGAACTTCTAGTTCAGCTAATGTAAGCTCCTTATCTAGGATTATTATATTGTGAGGAGGGTGATTCTGGATCCTTCCACCCACCACTATAAGTAGGAAAGCTCTCCTCATTTTGTAATTGGCTTTGGTTGACTTACACGCCTCCATTGTCTCACTCTAATATTCTGCTATGTATTTTCACTTTATCTAATATAATATTATTTTCTATGTTTTATTTTATGGCTAACTAAACCTTTGGCAGGCAAAGCTAGGAAGGAAGACAGGTTAAACACGGTCTAACTCTCTCTTCTTTATCTCAAAATTCAATTAAAATAGATTATTACGCCTCATGCTAAATTCTATTAAGTTCGGCCAAACTTATGGTTAGTGTAAACAAGAAATTGTAACACAGAACTAAACACATAACACATTTCTGGAAAAAAAAATGGTTGTTGACTAGAAATGCTACGAATTCCTGTTAGAATGTGATAGGAAGCCTACTTTGTTCTTAATGGTTGAGGAATAACTTGCAAGTGAAGGTTCCTGGAGTTAAACTTGAAAGAAGTATAGGCAAAAAGCGGTGGCTAAGTCTAGAAAACCTTAAGTAAATCTAGATCTTTGATGCTTTAAAAGATTAAAAATAAAGGAGAGAAGTTAAACTATGTTTTTCTGACTGCCAGTCTTGCCTGCTATGAGCACGGGCTTTTTGGTGACCCTCGGAATGATGTTGACTTTTTGCTCTAACCTTTTACGGTATATTTGTTCCATTATTTTAGAATCGAATCGCGTTTGGTAAATTCTTTGTTGACAATTTTCAGATCTTTTGACCCCGATTATAATAATAATTAGATCGCTTTTAAGATGTTAATCACCTCCTTTCCCCTTGCACGTAGTAAATTGTTTTGCGATTTTTTCTTTAAAAATCAGGACATTTTCAACGATTCTCATTTGCATCTTTGGATTCTTGGTTCCATGAGCTTTTCAGAATGTCAAGAATCACCCCGTTTGAATGCCTATAGTGTAATTTGTCGGCGTTTCGAGCCCGGCGAGCCAGCCCTCTTTTGTCTTGTTCCCTAGGGTGCTCCCGATCCGTCGGCAGCGGCCGTTGCCGCCGATGGGAGGCCAAGCGGCGTGGTCCATGCGCCGGGCCGGGTGGACCATGCGGTAGGCCGCATGGCTCACACGGCCTGCTAGGCCACGTCATATGACGCGGCCTAGATCTTGCCATGTCATGTGACGTAGCCTTGCATTAGGCAACATCGTGTGACGTAGCCTACTGCATCACCTGATGCGGCCTCAGACCAGGCTCGTTAGTGAGGCGACTTCTGCGCGGGGTTCCTTTGTCTAGATTTTTTCCAGGTTTTTATTGGCCAAAAAGTTGGGTTTTGGGATTTTTCCGTCAAATATTGACATTTAGAGGATTAATTTGGGTATTTTACACTTGAAAGGTCTATAAATACCCCTCAAATCAGTTTTAGAGAGGGCATTGGCTACTCTTTCTTTGGCTGAATTTTTGGAGAGAAAATTCAAGAATAAGAGAGGGAAAGGGAAGAACTAGAGAGAGAAAGTTCGAGAAAAGCTAGAATCCAGGTTTAATCCTCTCTAATCTTGATTCGTAGTTGTTCTTAGGCTTAATCTTGTAGCTTAAACACTAAAATCTATTACAAATCTCACGTAAAAATTGGTTTAAATAGGATTTAGAGACTTTTTCCTCACAAATCACTCAATCCCTTTGCTAAATCGGTTGTTTCGTCGGGTTTTCATCTCAAATCCGTCACAAAGCTTGCCAAACGTCTGGTTTGAGTCTCGAGAGTGGATTCATAGCCTTTGGGTAACTTTCTGAGTTCCAATCTATTTCCTTTATTATTTATTTTTGTTATTGCCGATGTGTTTTTGGTTATTTTTCTGGGTGTTTGGTCCCCTTTATTCATCCTTTTGTGATTCTCTGTCAAAATCCGGCTTACTGTTCCGGCTAACGTCAGGCCAACTGAACATCACCTAGGCCACTTCGTTGAGTCGGCCTACCGCTTCATCCAATCGGCCAATCGTTGTTTTGTCGGACTTTCTAGGTTCTTTTCCCCCAAACTGAAAAACCAAAGCTATTTAAGCATTTTAAGTTCGAATCTACTGCAACGGGTAAGAAACGACTTGAAATTTTAGTAATCTTGGGTTTTTAGGCACAAAAAGGTCGATTCTGGCTTGTTTAGACACTTGTTCTGGCAGGCCACTTCAGTAGGACGAAGGCCGACTGAGAGTCATCTAGGCCCCTCGTTGAGGCGGCCTGCCATGTCACTGAGTCGGCCTACCACCTCACTGAGTCGGCCTACTGGTAAAAATGTCCAAATGGTCCCTGTTTGTTTTATTCTGTTGTTTTCAACCCCGTTTCGGTCATTTTTTACCCGATTTTTATCATTTTAATGTGTTTTCAGTCCCGACTTCAACCCGAAAAATTCCCAAAAATTCCTAAATAAGCAGTAACTATTTTTTATTATTTTATTCTGTTTTTAGATTTTAGATTTTATTTATATTTGATTTAATATGTATTTTAATGACTTAAAAATAGTGTTTTTGCTAAATAAATCTAAATAATTTGTTTTCCACCAACTAAAAATACCAAAAATATTCTAAACATATTAAATCTTGTTTTAGGATGTTTAATTTTTTTTCACCTTTTTTAGGTTGTTAGACAATAGATTAATGCCCAAAAATTATGTTTTTATCCCGAAAAATCCACAAATATCGTTTTCTTCATGCTTTGTTTTTATTTTCCACATTTATTTATCCATGCTTTATTTGTGATTATTCTTATATATCTATTGCCTCCTTTGGAGCCGGATCCGACTCGGTAAACCCAGTTAAGACCCGGTTTCACCCATTTATTTATTTATCGCTTTTATTTATTTTCTTGTATTAGAAAAATGTATAGGTATTCGTAAAGCCTTGTAATAAATTTATTTTCTTGCTTTATTTATTTATTGCTTTCCGTGTGATGTATGACATATAAACCGAAATCACCAAGCAATAATCAGATTAAATCGCATAAGAACTAAGGTCACGTTTATTAAAATATAATCGGCTTGATTTAAAAATTGAGAAGTAAGCAATATCATCCGAACCTAGAATCTCTGTTTTAAGGTACGGTCCAACCACCCGGTGGGAATGTCGTACCCAATTTCTCGGTGGAGCTTAACTGGGTAGCGACTCTATTTTAAAATATGGGATTCTAAGTCTCGTATCGCTTAACCCATTAATCGGATTAAATTTTAACTTCAATATCGCTTCCATTATCCAGTTTCATCGCACGAAAATAAGGATCATCCCTTAGCCCGCTTCACAACACTCATTGTTTCTCTGCCCCATGCCGAAGAGCATAAAAGCTTACCTTGCAGGCGAGGGGATCCGGTGGCTCGTCGGCTCACAGTGGCGACTTTGCTGGGGATTTTTCTTTAGCTTAAAATCTGAAAACCATTTTCGTTTTTAAACCTTGGTCAAAGGATTTTGATGATGTGCCTAAATCATTTTTAAACCAATGCTTTATTTCTTATGACTTTTGATCCACCGCTTCAGTTAGCTTCTAAGTTATAAGGTGCCATCTCATCCCCCCCGTGAAGCTCACTTGTATACCTTATGCCCGTCGGGAATCGGGGATATTTGTGGGTGGAACACTCATTTCAACCAATGTGTAATTCCTGCGGTCAAACTCATTTGAGGAGTGGTTGAGTTACACGGAATCAAGGCAAATGAGACCTTTCTACAGTGTCATTCCATGACACCAGCAGTTTGAGACTATGAACCATGATAAAACTAGCCATAGCAACTTCCCTTTAAGCTCACCAGAACAATATAGATTTAGGTCGCATACTCTCTTGCCGTTTCCTAGCGCTAGAGTTATCCCCAGACTACAAATTGGAGATAAGCGGGAGTCATAAGGTTAGAAGAGGTTTATTTTCTTTCGTGTGCTACTTGTGTTGTGCTCATTCAAGCAAAGCTCATGTATAGGCCGCGTGTGGCTGACCTTTATTTTCGGTTTTTGCTTTCCTCTACGCTCCCATCATTTGAAAGGGGGAATTTCACAAAATGCCTGAGACCGTTTGAGTCCTGACTACCTGTACCTAGCTTGCTAGGCATAGCGAGGAAATCATACATCTCACATATTTTTAGGATAAGCTTTGCATCATAAGCTCTTCTACTCTCTACCTCTCTAAACCACATGTATGTATAACATTCATCACTTGAATATTTATGTTATCATCCATCTCATTCATGGTTTGATTCGGGCTGATCATCTTCGGATTTCTCAGTAAGATCCGAATGTCCCCGACATCGCAACACTATCTGGTTGCATCTAAATCATCATTTAATCCACCGCTCAGTAAGTTCAGTATCAGAATCTGCTCTTCCAACCATGTTTGATCCATGTTTGAATAATGCACCTCATGAGAGCACTCCTTCCCCTTCTGCACCTCATCAGGGTCAACGACAAGGCCAATCTCAGTTGGGTTCTGAATTGGCTAATGTTATGGCTATATTCCTCCAATTAGATATGTTTTGGGCCACTATTTAAGAACATGCTAGATCCGCCCTCAGGGAGGAAAGGGAATCTCAGAGGCTAGTAGGGCCTATTTTTCGAGCTCTAGGAGACATAATTCAGTCTCCGCGAATCCAGAATCAGTCTTTAGTTCCGCCACTCCCCCCTATTTTACCTATCCAGCAAAGCTAATTTCAGTTTGGACAGAGCTCTTCTCAAGTATGCTTATCATCTGCTCCACCAATCTTTGGTTTTTATCCTCTAGCGTACTTGAGGCCTATTCCCCAATCCCCTATTCTCCTCGCTTTCTCAGGGGGATTTACTCATCAAATGATAGTCACCTCGAGTGGCTTTGTCGTTCCTTCGATACAGCCAGCTATTTTCACAACCTCCCCCCCTGCTTTTGTGGTCACTCCCTGCGAGGCAACTTACCCTCAAAATCCTTTTTCTCACCCCCAGATCAAAACCTCGGCTCCTCCGCCCTTTTAGTTTGGGTCATCTTCATGCAATCAAGTCATGCAGCCTCCGGGCGTGATGCCAGAAATGGTGGCTTTCTTTAGGCAATTTTTAAATAGGAGCGAGGATAGGGAGGAAGTGAGAGGTGATGATTGGGTGCCTGAGAATTTCTCAATGCGAGGCCACTCCAAGGTAAAGTTGGCCACTTCACATGAAGTGGCCTAGATTTGGCCACTTCATGTGAAGCGGCCTTCTTTTGGCCGAGTCAGCTAATGCAGCCCAGATCTGGCCGCATGAGTAACGCGATCTACCGCATCACTGAAGCAGCCCTTCTTTGGGGGCTGTATTTTCTCATTTCTGATTTTTCTGTCAAAAAATTTGAATTTTCACCGGTTTTTTTCCATAAAATTCATTTTTTTAAGGGACCAAATGCATTATTTTCATAAATTGGAGCCTATTTAAAGCCCCAAAATCACTCAAGAATGGACTTTTGCTACACGTTCTTTAGCTGAATTTTATGAGAGAAAATTCAAGAACAAGAGAGCGAAAGGGAACAACTAGAGAGCGAAAGCTCAAGAAAAGCTAGAATCCGTGTTTAATCCTCTCTAATCTTGATTATTAGTTGTTATTACACTTAATCTTGTAGCTTAAACACTAAAATCTATTAGAAATCTTAGGTAAAAATTGGTTTAAATAGGATTTAGAGACTTTTTCCTCAAATCAATAAATCCCTTTGCTAAATCGGTTGTTTCGTGGAGTTTTCATCTCAAATCCGTCACAAAGCTTGCCAAACGTTTTGTTCGAGTGTCAAGACTGGATTCACGGCATTTGGGTAAATTTTTGAGTTTCAATCTATTTCTTTTATTATTTATTTTTGTTACTGCCGCTGTGTTTTTGGTTATTTTTCTGGGTGTTTGGTCCCCTTTATTTGTCCTTTTTGTGATTCTCTGTCAAAAATCCAGTTGACTGTTCCAGCGAATATTAGGCCGACTGAACATCACCTAGGCCGCTTCATTGAGTCGGCCTACCGCTTCGTCCAGTTGGCCTACGGGTTGCTCAAGCGGCCAACCGTTGTTTTGTCGGTCTTTCTAAGTTCTTTTCCCCCAAACTGAAAAACCAAAGCTATTTAAGCATTTTAAGTTCGAATCTACTGTAACGCGCAAGAAACAACTTAAAATTTGAGTAATCTTGGGTTTTTAGACACAAAAAGGTCGATTCCAGCTTGTTTAGACACTTTTTCTGGCAGGCCACTTCAGTGGGACGAAGGCCGACTGAGTGTCATCTAGGCCACTTCATTGAGCCGGCCTACCATGTCGCTGAGTCGGCCTATCACCACACTGAGTCAGCCTACTGGGGAAAATGTCCAAATGGTCCCTGTTTGTTTTATTCTATTGTTTATCGCTCATTTCGGTCGTTTTTTTACCCGATTTTTGTCATTTTATTGAGTTTTCAGTCCTATTTTCAACCCGAAAAATTTCTAAAAATTCACAAATAATCTGAAACTATTTTTTCATTATTGCATTCTGTTTTTAGATTTTATTTTTATTTTTATTTGATTTAATATGCATTTTAATGGCTTAAAAATAGTGTTTTTGCTAAATCAATCGAAATAAATTATTTTCCATCAACTAAAAATCCCAAAGATATTCTAAATATGCTAAATCTGATTTTAGGATGTTTAGTTAATTTATTTCACCCTTCATAGGTTGTTAAATAATTAATTAAAGCCCAAAAATTATGTTTTTGTTCCGAAAAATCCAAAAATATAGTTTTCTTCATGCTTTGTGTTTATTTTCCACATTTATTTATCCATGCTTTATTTGTGAATATTCCCTTATTAATCTTGCCTCGTTTGGAGCTAGGCCCGAGTCAGTAAGTTCGGTTAGAATTCGGCTTCGCCCGCTTATTTATTTATTGCTTTATTTATTTTCTCGTATTAGAGAAATGTATAGGTATTTGTAAAGCCTTTTAATAATTTTATTTTCTTGCTTTGTTTATTTATCACTTTTTGTGTGATGTATGGCATGTAAATCGAAAACACCAAACAATAATCAGATTAAATCACATAAGAAATAAGGTCACATTTTTTAAAATATAATCAGCTCGATTTAAAAATTGAAAAGTAAGCAACACCATTTGGACTTGGAATCTCTATCTTACGGTACGGTCCAACCACCCGATGGGAATATCGTACCCAAATTCCCGGTTGAGCTTAACTTGGTGGCAACTCTGTCTCAAAATACGGGATTCTAATTCTCGTATCCCTTAATACATAAATCGGACTAAATTTCAACTTCAACATCGCTTTCATTATTCATTTTCATCATGCTAAAATAAGGATCATCCCTTAGCCCGCTTCACAGCGCTCATTGCTTCTCTGCCTTACACCGAAGAGCATTAAAGCTTACCTTGCAGGAGGGGGGATCGGGGGTCGTTGGCTCACACTATGGCTCAAGAGAAAGTATCGGCAGATTAAGTTTCTCCCCCTACTCAATAGCTATTTGTATCCCCATGGAAGTTACCCCTCGGTGACATTTTTGCCAAGATGTATGAAGCGGGCTAGTTAAAGCCCCTTCGCAATGTCTGGGCTCCTCGACCAGATGAAAAGGGGAACTTCTGCAAGTTTCATGTGCAAAAGGGGCACCAAATTGATCAATGTAAGGCTCTAGCTTCCACTGTTGCTCGTATGGTCAAAGAAGGAAAAATGGCTGAGCCATCCAGAAAGCCGAGCACTATGGAAAACCCTTTGCCTAACTTTGGAGGCAAGGTCTCTATGATTAGTTCGGGTATTAACGAAGAGTATGTTCTGGGAGTGATATCCGAGGAATTCGTAATGGTTATCGGCTCCGGTCTCCCTTCGAGCTTTGTATTTGATATGATCTCACGGTCTAATCCTATGGTAAGCTCCATGGAAATTAAAGAAATGGAGTAAGAAGAGGGGACCAAAGCCAAAGATGTGGAAATGGTCAAATCGGCATTGTTTAGTGTTGATGATTATGTTTTAAAAAGGGAGTATTCTGATGAAGAGTTCCAGACCTTCAATGTGGATAAGTATGAGCTTCAGGATTCATCATTGGTGTATGAGGAATTGCCATATCCGTTTGAAACCCCTGCCACAAAAAGCGTATCGATTAATGGGATTCTGCATGTCACCCGCAGTGGTCAAGTGTACCAACCTAAGGATAACCGTCTCCATATTAAGAATGATCCAATCTTGAACCCCGTCAAGAATACAGCTAAGCCATTGGCACCGCCTCCTCAGGTTGAAGTAAGTCCTGATATTGATCCTCTCAATACTCAGTTGAAGACGACCTAAGCCCATTTCAGCATTTGGCAATTAGTTCTTAGTTCTGATGATTATCGTCGAGCTCTGATTAAGAGGCTTCTAGAGCTTGAAGTGAAACCTACTACTTCTATTATTGAGATGTTCAATATGGTAGGGAAAGGAATACCGCTCCCGAGAGGGGATGATTTAATAATGTTCTCTAATCAGGACCTTCCACCTGAGGGGTGCTCTCATAACCGAGCCTTGTTCATCCGTGCCTAGGTCCTCGACAGAATTATCCCATGTATCATGGTTGCTAATGGTTCTTCTCTAAATCTGTATCCTTTGAACGTTCTTCCATATCTAGGTTTGTTCTGGGAAATGCTCGAGAAATCCAACACTGTCATCCGTGCTTATGATGATTCGAAGAGAGATGTGATTGGGGTTTTTGAATCTGAAGTAACTACGGGGGAAATTTCTGCTAAGGTTCAGTTTACTATCATCAATATTCTTGTCACTTATTCCTTGCTCTTAGCCCGACCCTGGCTTTACTTTGTGGGAGCAGTCTCATCAACATTCCATCAAAAGATCATAGCCATGAGGAAAGACAGAAAGATTAAGGTAATTGAAGCTGATCATGCCATAATCACGGCCATTATGAAAGCCAAGGAGGAGTCTGGATTTCAAATGGCCATTATCAATAATGAGAAGCTTAAGGCCCCTTGCTATGAGTGCTACTCGCCTGTAGCGAGGAAATTGATGAAGAAGCATGGCCATGAGCCGGGTCACTGTTTAAGGAAGCACCTTGGGGGAATTGTCAATCCTCTTTCAATCAAGAAGTATCCCAAGCGAGCTAGTTTCAGGTATTTACAGGCATGTTCATCAATTCTGCTGCAATATGGTGACTGTTTATGAGGTTCAAGGGAAGGGTGTCTACGAAGGAGAATCCGAGCCTATTGAGTATGATGGTCAACTCTGGCCAGGTTTTGAGATTTTTAAGGATGTGTATGATTTCGAGAAGAATTGCTTTATTGAAAAGGGGGAGAGCCCGATTGAGCCAATGTCTACTGATGCATCCAATAAGGACAAGGGAAAGATAGTTTCTGATTCAGATGATGAAAAGCTGATGGATCCAGAAATTGAAGTTGCAGTTGCTCCTATATCTAGGGCCATGTCTATTCTGCTTAGGAAGAAGTGGAGGAAGAATGATGAAGTTAATCCTCTGGCCGAAGCCTTGAAGAAGCTTACCTGATCTCTTGCTACTGAAGAAGGTATACTATTTGCCGATCAAGTGAAAGCCCTGGATCACGATCTGGATGACCTGCTTGTGGAACCTACACCTCAGTTGATATCATTGCTCAAGACCCTTTGCCTGTTGAGGATGACTCTATCTATGATGATGTAACTTTTAATATCTCCAGTGTTTTTGATGGGAACAATGTAGCCTATAAGGCCTTTAATTCAATGAATGATTCTGATTTTGCTTATTTGCTTGATGTTTCGCCCGACCGGCCCATGCATTCATTTAATCATAAGCATAATGTGTTTAGTATTCATGATGTTTCTCTAACTGAAATAAACTTGGGTATAGATGATGACCCTAAAATGGTATTCCTTTCTAACAACTTAACACCTGAGATAAAAAGTGAGATAATTAAAGTGCTGAAAGATCATGTTAACACTTTTGCTTGGTCACATATGGACAAGCTTGGTGTCGATTGCCATATCACCGAACCTTGCATTCCAACTAATCCTAGATTCCATCCTGTCAAGCAAAAGTTTTAAAGGATGAGACCAGAGTGGGCTGACAAGGTCAAAGCAGGGGTTGCTAACATGATTGAGGCTAAGCATGTCGAAGTCATTGAATATCCGACCTGGTTATCCAACATTGTCCCCATTCTGAAGAAGGATGGAAGGGTAAGGGTTTGTGTAGATTACCAAGATCTGAACAAAGCTTCTCTGAAGGATGACTTTCCTCTACCTCACATCAATGTGCTAATCGACAGCGCTACCAGGGTCACAATGTACTCATTCATGGATGGGTTTTTAGGGTATAATCAGATTCTGTTGGACATAATCGATAAAGTTAGGACAACTTTCATCATAGAATGGAGAGTATTCTACTATCAGGTTATGCCATTTGGTCCAAAGAATGCAGGAGCAACCTATTAGCGCTCTGTCACCACTCTCTTGCATGACATTATCCATAAGGAAGTAGAGGTCCACATGGATGACATGTTAGTTAAGTCTGCTACTAGAGAAGAGCACGCCGCGGTTTTGGATAAGTTTATGGCTCATATTGAGATATATAACTTACGCCTTAATCCAAAGAAGTGCATATTTGGGATTACATTGGGAAAGCTTTTAGGCCATGTGGTCAGTCAAAGGGGGATTGAAATGGATCCAGATCAGATTAAGGCGATCAGGGATATGCCCGCTCCGAAGACAGAAAAAGAAGTTCGGTCCTTCCTTGGTTCCATCTAATATGATAGTAGGTTCATTTCTCACCTCACCACCATTTGTGAGCCAATTTTTCAGCTATTAAGGAGGCATCAGCTGATTGTGTGGGATAAGCATTGCCAGATCGCCTTCGACAGAATCAAGGCCTACCTTCTTCACCTACCCATCCTTCGTCCGCCCACCCTAGGCACGCTATTTATCTTGTACTTAGCAATTGATGACTCCACCATAGGGGCAATATTGGTTTAAGAACATGATAGTAGGAAGGAGCATGTCATGTACTACTTAAGTGAGAAGTTATTGGATTATAAAACTCGTTACTCAATTATCGAAAAGACGTGTGCTGCTATGGTTTGGTTAACTAAGAAGTTGTGCCCCTACTTCCAGTCATACAAACTTCAGGCCGTTGCTAAGGTTGACCTAGTGAAATATCTTTATCACTCACCCACCTTATCTGGCAAGTTAACTAGATGGTTACTGTTGCTTTCCAAATTTGATATTGAGTATATCATGATGAAAGTTATCAAAGGAAGAGCAGTTGTAGAATTTTTAGCAAACCAAGCTCTCGACTGTGATTATGTTAAGAACTTGGACTTTCCTGACGAGCAATTAGCTATGACCGAAGTCGCCAATCCCATATGGACCATGTATTTCGATGGTGCTGTGGATAGATTAGGGGTAGGCCTGGGAGTTATCTTTTTCACACCCGACAATGAAGTTATACCTCTATCTAAGCGGTTGGAGTTTCCCACTACTAATAATGGGGCTGAGTAAGAAGCTTGTCTATTTGGTCTTGAAGCCCTTTTGCTTGTAGCAAAGCATGCTTCTGTGATTAGTGATTTAGCCCTTGTTATCTGTCAAGGCATGGGAGATTGGGAAATCAAAGAAGAATCTCTCCATCCTTATGTCCATGACGTTCAGGATTTGTCAGCTCAATTTGCAACGTGTCTCTGATGTGGCTGATTCGTTAGCTACACTGGCTTCGATGTGGGAAGGTCCCCAGTGCTAACCCATCTGCCCTCTGATCTTAGTTTCGGCAAAGGTTCCCTACCACTCGCACAAATTTGCCCACATTCTCACCATTAGTGATGAACCCTACTGGTACTCGAACATTGTACAATTTCTCTGGAGCGGTCAGTATCACGATGGTGCTATCGACTCTGATTATGCTATGATCCGAAAGTTGGCCTTTCTGTTCAGGATTGCGGAAAATGATCTCTTCAAGCGCACTTTCGATGGGTTATTACTCCAGTGTCTAACTGAATCAAAAGCTCGTCGGGTTGTGGGAAAGGTTCATGCAGGTGATTGTGGACCTTATATGATTGGCTTGGCCTTAGCCAAGAAAATTCAGCGAATGGGGTACTTCTGGTTAACTCAGATTGATGACTGTGTCTCTGAGGTTAAGCAATGTCACCAATGTCAGATTTATGGAGATATTCAGCATCTTCCACCCATTGAACTTCACAATTTATCTACTCCTTAGCCATTCTTGGCATGAGGGATAGATATAATTAGCGAGATTCATCCATCATCAACTAATGGTCACCGGTTCATCATCGTGGAAGTGGATTATTTCTCTAAATGGGTGGAAGCTGAATCATATGCCAAGAAGATGGCCAAGTTCATCAAGAAGCACATTTTTGCTCTGTATGGTCTACCTCATCATATTGTCTTAGATAATGGGGTTCAATTCCAAGGGGCAACCATAGAGTTGATTAAGAAGTACGATATAGAGCATCATAGATCTTCGTCCTACCGTCCTCAAGCCAACGGTGTGGTGGAGGTAGCCAACAAGTCCGTTAAGAAAATCCTTTCTAAGACCATAGCCGGTTACTGAGATTGGGTTGATAAGTTACCATTCGCTCTTTAGGGGTACCGAACAAGCATCAGGACTCCCATAAGTCAAACCCCCTTTTCCTTGGTTTACGGTATGGAAGTCATTTTACCTGTTGAAATTGAGATGAAGTCTTTGCGAGTGACACTCGAATCTAAGCTTGAAGAGACTGAATGGGCAAAAGTAAGATTTGAACAGCTGAATACTCTAAACAAGCAATGCCTGAAAGCCTTGGATAGCCTTCAAATGTATTAGCAGCGTATGGCAAGAGCCCACAATAGCATGGTCAAGCACCATAAGTACCCCGTTGAAAGCCGATGACTTGGTCCTAAAGCAAGTAAAACCTTCCACCACCGATCCGAGGGGGAAGTTTTGGTCAAATTGGGAAGGACCTTATGTTATTAAGAAGGTTCTCGATAAGGGCAGAATAAAGATTATGGATATGGATGGTAATGAGTTCACAAACCCAATCAATTAGGATTGGTTAAAGCGTTATCATATCTAAATCAAAAGAATTAAATCCAGAAAAATGGCACCCATAAAAAGCAAATAAAATCAAATCACCCGGCGAGTGGTCCTTTACTGCTTGGGCAAAAATTAATGTGTATCCCGCTGATTGGTATTCCGCAAACCATTCATGCAAAAGTCAGGGTAAAGTGAGCCACGAGAGTATATTGGCTAGAAAACCTTTATAGGTTAGTTAACACTAGAGTTTGGGTCAATAGAAATTATTATCATCATCATGTACTCAAACTTAATTCAACCAATGGAAATGTCACTTTTATTGAATCCATTATGTTTGTGCTCGAATGAATTTATTGGGTCCAAAAGCCAAAATGCAATAGATGAGTCAAACATAAGGTTCTGTGCAGTCAACTCAATCCCTCAAAAGAAACAAAAGCAAAGATAAAAGGCAAAAATCCTGATAAACTGAAAAGAATCGAGGTCTATGCAAAAGCCAGAATAGTTCACTGGATTGAAAACCCAAAAGGGGCGGTCCAGGTAAAAATTAGAACATAAAAGCAAAATGAGCAAGTCTGATGGGCCCGACACAATGTCTGGGTCTATGCAAAAATTAAGACAATTAGAACAAAGATTACTAACTACCATTGATCACATCGAGATATCTGCATCATCGCCATCAGCATCAGAATGCATGGATATGTTTGTCGATCTAATAGATTTGAATCACTCAAATTCGTCCTCCGCCTGTGTTCACTCTTATCTCGACCGAGCATCTTGAGTCTGTAATGTCCTAATCTTTCAAAGCCATCCTTGGTAGAATTCATTGGTAGTGATAGCGCCTAGTGGTTCGTTATCTAGAATCTTGAGCTTTGCTTCATGCACCCCTCTTGTCTCTATCATGCCTGATCCAGCAATCAATTTATAGTTGATTCATCGCGACTTCCCTAGTTCTCCACCAGGGGCATTCTCACCTAATTTGCGCTACAACCTCCTCTAGGGACATTCTTGTCTTGTCCGTACCGCAAAGCAATTCCATGTATCCTCCCTTTTCAAGCAAGTCAATCTTTCCCCTAATTGAGCAAAGTCGATCAAGCAAGTTAATTAGTCAGCTTGAAGATGACCAATCCAAGTTTTTCATGCATTCATTCATTCATTCATGCATATTGTTTATGTCTATTATTCTATACTGAATTCCACATGAAATAATGTAAGGAAAAATATCATCGGGCTATGCACTCGACCTCCAAGCAAGAGCCTATATCAGGGGGCATCTCAGAATTATCTTCTGTCCTCCATTTGAAGACAGAATTTCTCCCAGGGGCACATTAGCTAGCCTCAATGTTCAACATTGGCAATTTCTCCGGCCTCCCGAAAATCTCAACTCTTATTTCTTTTTCTCCCGTTTCTATTGCTTAATTAAAGGGGCAAAAATTTTTGTTCCACAAAAATCAATTAAGCAACAAAAACACGATTTATATAGCTTACTAATGCTTTAAAGCCTTCTTGACAGGCACACCATGGGGCAATTCGGAAGGACGACCAATCGGATGGATCCTAAAATCAGCACTCAGAAGCTTGTCCTTGGGGCACCTCAATGCAAATAACCAGGGGCACCCCAATGCAAATATCCAGGGGCACCTCAACGCAAATATCCAGGGGCAACTCAATGCAAATATCTAGGGGCACCTCAATGCAAATACCTAGGGGCACCTCAATGCAAATACCTAGGGGCACCTCAATGCAAATACCCAGGGGCATATCAGCCAGACTCGACACTCGGCTTCGACAATCTCTTTGACTCCCAGAAATCTCAACTTTATTTCGGTTTCATTCTTCCATTTTTGTTGCTTAATTGAGGGGCAAAAATTTTTATCTCAACAAAATCAATTAAGCAACAAAAGTGCGGCTCATGTTGGTCTCTAATATCTCAAAATTTCCGTGGCAGGCACAATTCGTTTAGTCCAACGGTCTTCTTAGGCGCTTTTCAGCAAATCCCAGTCCAACCTCATTAGAAGTGCTCGGTACCTTCTAGATAAGTTCTTGGTATGCGTTCCAGTCTAAGGATCACCTTTGATATTCCCGGCAAGCGATTCAAGCTAAGCATATCCCAGTCCAACCTTGTTAGAAGTGCTCGGCACCTTCCAGTTTAGTTTTTAGTGTGCATTTCTGTCCAGGGATATCATTTAATATTCTCGGCATGAGATTTAAGCCAAACAAATCCCAGTCCGACCTTGTTAGAAGTTCTTGGCATTTCTCAATAAAGCCCTCGGCATCCTCGGCATTCCCCTTGTCTCTGATATGACCGATTCAGCATCACCTTTGATAGGTCCATTGATGGTGCATTCTTAAACCACCAGTAGACAACCGATTCAGCCTCACCTCCGATAGGTCCATTGATGGTGTATTCCCAAACCACCCATAGACAATCTATTCAGCCTCCTCCTTCGATAGGTCCGTTGATGGTGCATTCCCAAACCACCAGTAGACAACCAATTCAGCCTCACCTCCGATAGGTCCATTCATGGTGCGTTCCCAGATCACCCGTAAACAACTAATTCAACCTCCTCCTCTAATAGCTCCATTGATGGTGCATTCCTAGACCACCTATAGATAACCGATTTAGCCTCACCTCCTCGATAGGTTCGCTGTTGGTGCGTTCTCGAACCACCCGTAGACAATCGATTCATTCAACTTCTACCTCCGATAGGTCAATTGATGATGAATCCCATGACCATTCGTAGACAACCATCTTAAGAAATCCCTATTCCTTTTTCTTCTGAAGCAACCAGCGATCTATCCCAAAATCATTTAGGGCAACGAAGGCAATACCTAATCAATCTTAAAGTCAATTTTGTTCTTGATAGGTCTATTTATAGCAATCCTAGAAAACAACCGGTTCAAAAATTTGTAAGTCAGGAATGACCTCCTATCCCTCGCTTTTTTGTGAGATCATATTTGACCATTCAAATGATAATCTCATAAGGGGCAGCCTATGAGCACGGGCTTTTCGGTGACCCTCAAAATGATGATGACTTTTTGCTCTAACCTTTTACGGTATAGTTGTTCCATTATTTCAGAATCGAATCACGTTTGGCAAATTCTTTGTTGACAATTTTGAGATCTTTTGACCCCGATTATAATAATAATTATATCGTTTTTAAGATGTTAATCACCTCCTTTCCCCTCGCACGTAGTAAATTGTTTCACGATTTTTTTCTTAAAAATCCGAACATTTTTAGCGAGTCTTTTTTGCATTGTTGGATTCTTGGTTCCCCGAGCTTTTCGGAATTTCAAGAATCACCCCATTCGAATGCCCGTAGTGTAATATGTCCGCATTTTAGGCCCGGCAAGTCGGCCCCCTTTTGCCTGTTTCCATAGGGTGCCCCTGGATCCGTCGGTAGCGGCCAGTGCCCTCTACAGGAGGCCAGGCCGCGTGGACCACGTGGCAGGCTGCGTCAGCCATGCGGTAGGCCGTATGGCTCACGTGGCCTACCAGGCGGCATCGTATGACACGGCCTAGATCTGGTAGCATCATGTGACGTGGCCTCAGCCTGGACGCGTCAGTGACGTGACTTCCACGCGGGGTTCCTTTATCTAGATTTTTTCCCGGTTTTTCTTGGCCAAAAAGTCGGGTTTTGGGATATTTCCATCAAATATTGACATTTGGAGGATTCATTTGGGTATTTCACACTTGAAAAGTCTATAAATACCCCTCAAAATTAGTTTTAGATTGGACTTTGGCTACTCTTTCTTTGGCTGAATGTTTGGAGAGAAAATTCAAGAACAAGAGAGGGAAAGGGAAGAACTAGAGAGAGAAAGCTCAAGAAAAGCTAGAATCCAGGTTTAATCCTCTCTAATCTTCATTCTTAGTTTTTCTTAGGCTTAATCTTATAGCTTAAACACTAAAATCTATTAGAAATCTTAGGTAAAAATTGGTTTAAATAGGATTTAGAGACTTTTTCCTCACAAATCACTAAATCTCTTTGCTAAATCGGTTGTTTCGTCGGGTTTTCATCTCAAATCCATCACAAAGCTTGCCAAACATCCGATTTGAGTCTCGAGAGTGGATTCATGGCCTTTGGGTAACTTTCTGAGTTCCAATCTATTTCTTTTATTATTTATTTTTGTTACTGCCGCTATGCTTTTGGTTATTTTTCTGGGAGTTTGGTCCCCTTTATTCGTCCTTTTTATGATTCTCTATCAAAAATCTAGTTGACTATTTCTGTGAATGTCAGGCCGACTAAACATCACCTAGGCCGCTTCATTACCACTTCATCCAGTCGGCCTACAGGTCGCCCAAGTGGCCAACCGTTGTTTTATCGGACTTTCTGGTTCTTTTCCCCCAAACTGAAAAACCAAAGCTATTTAAGCATTTTAAGTTCGAATCTACTATAACAGGCAGGAAATGACTTGAAATTTTAGTAATCTTAGGTTTTCAGGCACAAAAAGGTCGTTTCCGGCTTGTTTAGACACTTTTTCTGGCAAGCCACTTCAGTGGGACGAAGGCCGACTGAGAGTCATCTAGGCCACCTTGTTGAGGCGGTCTACCATGTCACTGAGTTGGCCTACCAACTCACTGAGTCGGCCTACTGGTAAAAACATCCAAATGGTCCCTGTTTGTTTTATTTTATTGTTTTTGGCCCTGTTTCGGTCGTTTTTACCCGATTTTTATCATTTTAATGCATTTTCAGCCCCGATTTCAACCCGAAAAATTCCCAAAAATTCATAAATAATCTGAAACTATTTTTTATTATTTTATTCTATTTTTAGGTTTTAGATTTTATTTGTATTTGATTTAATATGCATTTTAATGGCTTAAAAATAGTGTTTTTGCTAAATAAATCTAAATAATTTGTTTTCCATCAACTAAAAATACCAAAAATATTATGAACATATTAAATCTTGTTTTCCATCCCCTTTATTTAACTTATTCCACCCTTTTTAGGTTGTTAGATAATTGATTAACGCCTAAAAATTATGTTTTTATCCCGAAAAATCCAGAAATATCGTTTTCTTCATGCTTTGTATTTATTTTCCACATTTATTTATCCATGCTTTATTTGTAATTATTCTTATATATCTATTGCCTCATTTGGAGCCAGATCCGAGTCGATAAACCCAGTTAAGACCCGGTTTCTCCCATTTATTTATTTATCGCTTTATTTATTTTCTTGTATTAGAAAAATGTATAGGTATTCGTAAAGCCTTGTAATAATTTTATTTTCTTGCTTTATTTATTGCTTTTCATGTCATGTATGGCATATAAACCAAAAACACCAAGCAATAATCGAATTAAATTGCATAAGAACTAAGGTCATGTTTGTTAAAATACAATCGGCTTGATTTAAAAATTGAAAAGTAAGCAACATCATCCGAACCTAGAATCTCTATTTTAAGGTATGCTCCAACCACTCGTTGGGAATATCATACCCAATTTCCTGGTGGAGCTTAACCGGGTGGCGACTCTATTTTAAAATACGGGATTCTAAGTCTCGTATCCCTTAACCCATTAATTGGATTAAATTTCAACTTCAACATTGCTTCCATTATCCAGTTTCATCGCGCTAAAATAAGGATCATCCCTTAGCTCGCTTTACAGCACTCATTGTATCTCTGCCCCATGCCGAAGAGCATTAAAGCTTACCTTGTGGGCGGGGGGATCCGGGGGGTCGTCGGCTCATACCTGCTTCCTTATAATATTGTTCGCGGTAGTTAAACAAAGCAATCAAACTTTCTGTTTATTAGAATTCATTTATTTTTCAGCATTTACCTTGTTATTTTCTCTTCTTATTTAATATTTTGGATTTCTAACTACTGATTTACTTCAAGGTTTAGCTACTTTCATTGTTCCCTGTGGGAATGACACTTGGTCTTGCCCTATACTACTAACACGACCTAGTACACTTGCTAGAGTGCTCACCTAGGGCGGGCAATAATATGCGATACGAATCAACTTTAGATAGGCCATTGCATGTTCTAGACATTCCAATTTATTCGATGGAAATAATTCTGATTTCCAGGTGTCTGCTACTACCCCACGGATTCCCTACCTAGAGTCTACTCCAACTAGTGCTATTGGGTTGACTGACAGTGTCCCCATCTCTCATCCTCTCGAGACCTTGGGAAATGAGCTAGCTAAAATTTCTATCAAACATCATACTATAGATCAAAATGGGTTAACTGATAGTGTCCCTAGTGCCTTCCATCTTGCAAAGGAAGGGGCTAAAATTTCAGTCAAATGACATACTATAGATTGGAATGGGTTAACTGATAGTGTCCCCAGTGCCTTCTAAATTGCAAATAAAGGGGCTTAAAAATCTGTCAAGCGGCGTATCAACGACACTAAGAGGTTGACTGACAGTGTCCCTAGCTCTCCTCCTCCTTCTAGGGAGAATAGGGTTGAAATTTCTATCTTGCATCCTGAAGATACTGCAAATGTAACTGGATTTACTGACAGTGTCCCCATCGAGTCCCTTCCTAGTAAGGAAATCTTGAATGAAATTTTTGTCTTATAGTGCGAGGAGAATGGTATAGGAAATAGGTTTACTGACAGTGTCCCTAGTAATCCCCTTCAGCCTAGGGTAGAATCAGGATCACTAAAACCAAAGTCGGTTTTTAGGGTTTTGGCCTCATGGGGGATTTAGCTAAAATTTCTATCAATAAAGATGGGTAAAAGGTTACTTCGATTAGCTCTAGCTCCTCGTCTGATCAGGTGTTGACCTCAAACATGGCAAGGACCACTGATATCTGCATCCCTATCAGCGGGCCAAGCAGACAAGTAGCATCGTCTTGTAGGACTTCCTCCATGGAGTCCTCGGGTCTAGCCATTGCCAATATAGATAGGGTCATTACTCGATTTAGAGTGCGACCCACCGACATAACTGAGAGCAAGGTTACTTTTATAGTGGACTAACGTTTAGGTGTTTTTCAGGATATCCATGTGAAAGTCATCTCACAGGCATTGAACGTGAAGGGGAATTAAGGAACTCGGATCTCAAGGTACTTTTGATTTTATTATATTGTTAAATTTTTTAAGTTGGAATTGTCGAGGGGGGCTTAATAATGGGGGAAAACAAACACTAGATAAATCTCTTATTCAAAACTGGAACCTTTATATATTTACTTTACTTGAAACTAAATCTACTGGGGTCTCATGTCAGTTAGTGCAGAAATTCTGGGGCCACAACATCTTTCAGTTCTATTATATCCCAGCCGTTGGACTATCAGGTAGAATTGTGGTGTCGTAGAACTCACTTTTGTTTCAAGGATCGATTGATCAGGAATCAGACATATAGGTTATTATTCGTTTATGTTCAAGCTAGGTAATGGTGTACCTAGTGTGTATCTATACAGGCAACTTTGCAGATATTAGGAAATAAATGTTGCACGAATTGAGTGCTATTATTATCACATTACAGTCGGTGATTTTATGTGGCGCTTTAATGAAATCTTTCACGTTTCGGAAAGGTTTGGGGAGAGTTTCTCAATGTCAATGATAGAATTTAGGGATTTGGTAGATGGGTGCGCTCTTTATGATTTACCTCTTCGTGGAAGAGATTCTACATGGGCAAATTCTTAATCTTACTCTAGAATTGATCGGGTCTTAGTTTCTTGTGTGGATTAATGACCTGCTATGCAAATTTCAATAATTAATTCAGCCCTTTTGGACCACTTTTCAATAGTTTTTTTTGTCTCATGTTCCTACGAATGTGGGGAGGAGGCCCTTTCGACCATTGAATGTGTGGTGGGAAAATAATACATTTTTACCCTCTATAAGATGAGAATGAGAAAGGATTTCACTATCTTTTCTGGTTCGTGATATTAACTTCAAGTTATGTAAGCTGAAGGAGTACGTACAAGTCGAATTTTAAAAAATTAGAGGTAAAGATCCATGAGTTAGAATTATAGGTGATTAGCGTTACCTCGAATTCAGTGACATGGCCTGTTGATGGCTCCGAAGGTTTCGAGTTACACGCAGTGCATTTGGAGTTGACAGCTTGTAGAAGAAACCTTAAAATCATAAAATACCAACAGTCGAGAGTAATATGGGCCCTACTAGGTGATGAGAACATAAATTTCTTCCATAGAACTGCATCTGCATGAGCCAGAATACATCATATTAGTCAATTGGATGTCAATTGGACATTGATATATGATGCAGATCTCATTACTACTATGATTCGTGTATTCTATTTGGAGTTGTTTGCTAGCAGATAGGTGGTACCTTTTTCACTTAGGGGGCTACATTTTTGTTTGGTAGACTCCTCAAATTCTAGATTGATGGCATTTTTTTCGAAAGAAGAAATTTGGTGTGCTTTATAGTAGTGTGGAGAAAACAAGGCTCCGGGGCCCGATGGTTTCAATTTTTATTTTTATAAGAGATTTTGGTCATAAATTAAAGAGGATGTGAAACTATTATTTGCTAACTATCATGAGATGAATAGGTTGCCTGACAATCTAAAGATGTCCCACATGGTCTTGATTTTGAAAGTACCAGGTTCTTATGCCCTTACTAATTACAGGCCGATTGTCTTAATTCCCGGGATCTAAAAACTACTAGCGAAAGTTTTAGCTAATCATTTATAGCCTTGTTTGTCAGAAATAATTTAGATTCACAATTTGGTTTTGTTAAAGCTAGGAGCATTCACGAATGCTCCTTTATTGCTTCTAAAGTGCTACACGCAGTCCACTCTCGGTGCCAGTCCTATTTTATTTTGAAATTGGATTTTCATAAGGCATATGATAGTGTATCATGAACCTATATAGATAAGGTGATGAAACATATGCACTTTGATAATAAATGGATCAGTTGGTTATAGAACTGAAGGAAGGGCTCGTCCACGTCAATTCTGGTTAATGGGAAACCAAGTGACCCGATTCATCTTCGGTGTGGTGTGAAACAAGGGGATCCATTATCTCCTTTTATTTTTTATTGGACCATTGAGGGGCTGAAACAAATGTTGGATGCCAATGTCAGGGAAAACCTACTACCGGGTTTTAGATTACAAGGTTCGACAAAGGATGTATCGGTGCTACAATTCTCCAAGGACACCATTTGCTTCCTACCTGCAAATGCATCTATTCTGCCCATGTTTGTTAGAATTCTTTATTGTTTTCAGTTGATTTTGGGCTTAAAAATAAACTATAACAAGATTTCATTAATGGGAGTTCATGTGCCTGAGCCGATGCTTATATCGTGTGCGGAGTTTATAGGGTGCAAAATGGAGAATTTTTTTATCACATATTTAGGCGCCCCATTAAGCTGGAAGCGTATCCTGAACTTAGCTTAGTCCCCTTTGGTTTTGAAATTTTAGAATAGATTAGTAGGTTTAAAGGGAAACTATTTTTCTTATGGAGGGAGAGTTGTTCTAATCAAATCAGTCTTGGCTTCGATTCCGATATATTTGATGTCCCTATACAAAATGCCTATAGTGATTAATGATGGCTTAATTTAGCTTATGCGGAATTTCTTATGGAAGGGTGATTCCAATGCAAGAAGTTTTTGTAAGGTTGGTTGGAGCACTATAGCCTTGCCTAAAGAATTAAGGGGTCTCTACATTAGGGATTTTAGACTGGCTAATTGTAGCTTGTTGTTGAAATGGTTGTAGATACTATGCATTACGAACCAACAATCGATTTAGTGCAATGTTTGTGTGCACTAATTTGGTTTTTATCATGGACGGAATTTGCAAATAGTGAGACACGAGTATTGTCACCTGTGTGGAAAGGGGTGCTCGCTTCTTACATTTTGAATAAGCAGTTTTGGTTAATTTTCCCGAGAAACATTCACGTGCTAGTGGGAAATGGAATTTCTACTTCTTTTTCGCATGAAAACTAGACCTCGGAGCAGCCACTTAGTGACCTTTTTTCATATCTTTTTCCGCTTTGCAATAGAAAATGTTGCATGGTACAACAGTGGTGCGAATTCTTATTTGGGGCTGAAGCTTTCAATCGGCCATTTTAGAAGAGAAGCCTAAGTATTTCATCTAAAGATCGATGCATTTAGTTGAAACGTTGGATCATTGAAGCATATCCTGGCTATTTTGATGGAATTGAGAGGGTATTAGAGGTTGATATTCAAAGGCTGTGTGTTTTATCTAGGGTGGCAGATAGATTTCTATGGTCGAAAGAAACTAATCATCGATTTACAGTAGCATCTTTTTGTCAGCTTCACTACCGCCAGCCTAGATGGACGCCTTCGAGAGCTAATTTCAATATGTTATGGACCTGTAATTTGCTTCCAAAAATTAGATTTTTTGGTTGGCTCATGCTACATGGAAGCTTGCCTACAAAGTCCTTCCTAATAAGGAGGGGATGTGAATTCATTGACAGAGACAAATGTCCTTTCTATGGTCATAGGGAAACCATGAACCATGCCCTCTTCTTTTGCCCAGGTAGCTTATGTTTTTGGCACCAATTGTTTTATATGTTTGGCATTACCATTACCATTCCCTTGTCGAGATTTTATCGAACTACAGCGATCACATTTTGAATCGGGACCTTGCCATGACTTTGCCACTATGATGTGGTTTGTGACCGCATGGACATTATGGAAAAGAAGAAACAAGTTCATGTTTGAGGGTGTCATAGGCTCTGAGGATATACTAGTATCGAGCATTTATTTCTGTTGGTTCTTATTTGTGTGTAAGAAGCAATCTATGGGCTTTGTTTATTTTGGATGTATTTACTTTCCCGTAACGGCTTCTCTCTTGTAACTAATTTGTATGATCACATCTTGTGATTACATTTTAATAAAATTGCCTGGGCTTAGCCACTTTGGCTTGCCTAAGGTCCTTTCAAAAAATATCCTCTACCACGCCCATTACTATAACCACTACCTCAACCACGACCATTTCTGCAGCCGCATCCATTAAAATTATTATGAATTATTGCATTCACTTCAGGGAATGGATTTGTTCCGGTTGGTTGTAATTTATGGTTTTTCAACAGGAGTTGATTTCTTCGTTCAGCTAAAGAAGAGCAGTAATTAGTTCACTATATTTCTTATAATCTTTTGCTCTATATTGTTCCTGTAATACCATATTATTCAAATGGAAAGTATAGTATGTCTTTTCCAGTAAATCCTTATCAATTATTTACTTTCACATAATCTTAATGTAGACATAATTTGAAAAAGTTTAGAATTGTATGCACTAACAGATTCAAAATCCTGAAGTCTTAAGTTTATCCATTCATACTGGGCATTTGGCAGAGATATTTTCTTAAGGTGTTCAAACCTCTCCTTTTATTGTCTCCAAAGATCTGTAGGATCTTTGATAGTCAAGTATTTTGATTGAAGTACTTTGTCAAGATGACGATGGAGAAAAATTAGAGCTATTGCCTTATACTGCAGTGTACTATTATTATTTCCAATAATAGTATTTTGAAGACTCATTGATTCTAAATGCAGTTCTGCATCCAACACCCAAGTAAGATAAGTTTTTCTCGATACATCAAGAGGAATAAAGTCCAGAGTTTTAATATTAGACATTGTTGAACCAAGCACAAGTTAGGACTGACTCAGAAGATGACTCAATCGTGCTTAAGTTTTGATCATATCAATTAAGTTAAGTGTGAGATAATTAAATCAATAATGATGTTAAAATAAGTAGTCTGAGGTTCTAAGGGAGTTAGTAAATTCAAGGATAGAATTTCAAGTCTCCGCTGACCTAGCTATTTTGTTTTAACTCTGAGTCCTTTCTGAGCTGAGTACTTGCGTGATCGCTGACCAAATAATATTTGCTCAAAACACTTGGTATTTAGACTCTATATCAGCTGTGCCTTGCATTTACATTTTCTACTGAGTTATCTATAGTCTATCAAAGGAACTGACATTACCTTTTAAGGTAAAAAGGGATCTTTGCTTTTAGTATTGCTTTTTGTAGGAACATTAATGACACAAAGACAAAAATAATTAATGCCTTCAGAAGACTCAAAGTTATGAAGAAAATGACAAAGTCTTCCAAATCAAGTCTGCAATAAGTCAATTATCCTTTTGGTATAATCTGCAGATCTACCAACCTTGTATCACGCACTCTACAATATGTCAGAAAACTAGAGGGAATGGGATGAAGACACGTGGAAAGTCAGCACGAGTTCTCTCTAACGGAAGACTGGCATCAAACAATAAAAGATTCAAATTGAAGCTTAAATTTCATTCTAATGGATTGAAATGCATTTCACAATGGTGCAATTCTATCTCTTAACGGATTGATTTGCAGAAGCAACGGGTGAATTGCTGAGTTGTCAATTACAGAAGATGCTAAGGCAAGTTCAACGGCTACTTTCTCAATCCATCTATGAATGGAACAAGAAGGCAAGCGTTAGAACTTGGTGATTACACCTGAACTTTCAAGAAGCTAAAACTCAATCCATTTGCAAGCTTAAAAGAAGTTCAAGCTAGAAAGTACTACTCAACGAGAATCTGGTTTAAACCAGAGAGAATAGTATAGATTACTCTATTGTAACATTAGACCATTTATAACTGGATCAACATTCTATAAGTCGATTCCAGTTCTTATTTTTTGAACTCTGTTTGAGATGCTGATAGAAGAGGGTATTCTAGTCAGTGGGTGAGCGATTGTAGTTTGGAGGGTACTTACTGTAATTGGGGAATTTGTGAAAGGGTTCTCTACCCTGGGGTAAAGGAGTTGAGATTAGTGGATTAAAGCTGAGGCACTCTCTCGGGACTGGATGTAAGCACAGGTACCGAACTAGTATAAAAATCTCAGTGTTCTTTACTTTCTCATATTTCCAGGTTATTACTCAGCCAGCTGACCTCATTCAGTGGAGCAGTCATCCTTCGAGAAAAAGTTTCATTTATTCTATAGTAAGTCATTCACCCCCCCCCCCCTCTGACTCAGTGAGTGTATGCATAGGGACCAATAAGTGGTATCAGAGCAGTTCTTAAGTCAAAAGATCTCATAATTTTTTAGATAAAGACCATGGCGTATACGGGAGAATCAAGTGGAAGGGCTCAAGTTTATATTCTTCCTGAAGGCATGTCAGTTACCAGACCTTCCATTTTCAATGGAGAGCATTATACTTACTAGAAAAACAGAATGAAGAATTTCATTCAGTCCTAGAGTATGCATGCTTGGATGGCCATTGTTGAAGGACCTATATTCCCACCATCATGAAGAATGAAGTTAAAGCAGATAAATACTCTGATGAATGGGACAGTCAGGATTTGATCAGATTGAAAGAAAATGCAGCTGCTATCAACTATCTTTACTATGCTCTTGATGCTACTGAATTTAATCATGTTTTAGGATGTGAGACAGCCAAAGAAATCTGTAAGAAGTTGGAAGTTACTTATAAAGGTACTGACAAGGTGAAGGAGTCCAAGATCAACATCCTCAAGAGAGAATATGAGTGGTTTCACATGAAGCCCAAGGAGGATATCTCTAACAGGAACACTAGGTTCATGAATATAGTAAATGAGCTAAAAAGGCTTGGCAAGACCTTCACAAAAGAAGAGACTGTCAAGAAAATCTTGAGGAGTATGACTCAAAACTCTGACCAACAGGTCACATTGATTGTTGATGAAGTAAAGGAGGCAAGGAAGGAAAGGAAGAGGGGTTTGCTAAAGAGAATAAAGGTAGTGATTGATGAAGATAAAGGTGATTTAGAAGATAGAAAGGAGGAGATAGTTGACCATGGAGCTCAGCTGACTGAGATCACTCAAGCTCAGGTCAACGAGTCTCCTGTTGAATGTGAGGAAGAGAAGGAAAAGGAAGAAGAAATATTTTTCACTTTTCCAAACACCACCAAATCACCACTATCCCCTACACCTATCTCTGCCTTAGCCCTGCCAAGCCAAACACCGCCCACACCATCATCATCCAACACTAGCCAATCCAACCAACCCACTGACCAAACAGCCATCATTCTATACCTTTCACCACTAGGATCTCTAGTAAGAAAAGTATTTTAATTGGAAGGCCTCCTCCAGTCAAAAGACCTCTAATAATTGAAGAAATCCCTGAACAACCATAATAACCACCACAACATCAATCCCAATTCAACCCTACTACTGCCTTATTGGGAGACATAAGGAGACTGGAAAGAGAGAGATTTCTAGAACTAAGGATAGAGGCTAAACTTGATGCCTAAATTGCCAAGTCTTTACTGTTTGAGGAAGTTCTAAGGAGTATAGCTAAGGCTGTTGAACCTATGAAGGGTTTTATGGAAGCAGTGGATGAAATGAAAGCTTACATCAAGTCTGTACCTACACAGTTTTCACTGGTCAAGGTAATAGTATGCCACTATTTACCCTTGTTATCTATTGTAGGTAGACAGGTAGCTAGTCTAAAGTTAGAAGTGGAGGAGCTAAAGAAGATGATGTTGAAAATATATGAGATCAATGGTAAAGTGGTGGATCTAGAGAGGGATTTTTGCAATTCGCTGATTAACAAAATCAATCCACTACTTGAAGCTATGATAAAAGTCCTTGATGGATACAACATCCTAAGCAAAGAAAATGATGAAAATATAACAAGGTTGGATGCACTTGTTAATGGAGTTAACTCTCTAATCACCGTTGTTTGAAGAAATCAAGGATTGCATGTTGAATTCAGGACCTTAAGAGATGATGCGTTGGAAGGAGTGAAGAACTTAGAAGGAGCTATGATGAATGCCTTAAAGAGGCTTAATATTTTTGATGCTCTAAGTAGTGATATTATAATGGCAGATGCTGAACAGGAGCCCAATCTTTGCCAAAAACTTGGTCATGTTAGAGACCAAATTAAGCAAGTTCAAGCATATGTCATCAATGACGGAGCCCTGGATATGGTCCACAATGAAATATCTACTCATATCAGGAGCACTCCAATGCTAAACCAGATACTCAGAGAGAACAATCAAGCAAAGGCGCTAGCATGTCTCACCCAGATAGCTAGCAAAGGATTGAATACACAATATAAGGTTAATCTGCCTCAATGTTGAGCTCTTGTTGGACTTTTCACTTTTCTTAGAGAGCAGGATGCAATATCATAAGAACTTTATGAGCTGCTAGTCCAGAATTTTTCCTTCAATATATATGGATAGCTTGAATCTTTTAAAGACTCTCTAAGCTCATTTGATGATCAAACTCAAGCCATTTTGGATTTAATGGCAATGGGGGAGAAGGATCGTGAGAAGCATGAAAAAGAAGCTAAGGAGAGTGAGTAAAGGATTGCTGAATTTTCTTATAACCTATCAAAGGATCTGGAGCGCATTCAGAGAGAATATGCTGAGACTAGAAAGAGGAAAGGCAAAGAAATTGCTCATCCCAAGGAAAAGAAGAGCAAGTGGGATCAGCATGAATATGAACAAAGAAGGGCCAATTTGGGAGCCCCACCTATGCTTAAGGAATATAATAGGATTTTCTTTGTAATTGCTAGTTCATACATGTAAAACTTAGTATAGATTAACTTTCTGTTATTCGTACTTATGTTCCTATCAATGAAAATTACAATTTCTAGTTCTAAGTTAAGATTTTCTTAACTTCATATATTATTATGCTATATACATATTTGCTCTGATCATTTACAGAAATATATGAGAAGTGATTGAGGAATGCTAATCTTGGAAGAGTCAAGAATTATGGGGGAGTATGCATTCACTCTGAGCAGATTGAAGATGCTGAATCAAGTCATATCAAGCATGAATATAAGGTAACTCTGATCTAAATACCTTATTGATTTAATTCTCGCTCAAGTTAATTGCCATTGATCAAAATGGGGGACATTGTTGAACCAAGCACAAGTTAGGACTGACTTAGGAGATGACTCAGTCGTGCTTAAGTTTTGATCATATCAGTTAAGTTAAGTGCGAGATAATTAAATCAATAATGATGTTAAAATAAGTAGTCTAGGGCTCGAAGGGAGATAGTAAATTCATGGGTAGAATTTCAAGTCTCCGCTAACCTAGCTATTTTGTTTTAACTCTGAGTCATTTCTGAGCTGAGTACTTGCGTGGTCTCTGACCAAATAATATTCGCTCAAAACACTTGGTATTTAGACTCTGTATCAGTTGTGCTTTGCGTTTACATTTTCCACTGAGTTATCTTTAGTCTGTCAAAGTAGCTGACATTACCTTTTAAGGTAAAAAGGGATATTTGCTTTTAGTATTACTGTTTGCAAGAACATTAATGAGACAAAGATAAAAGAATTAATGCCTTGATAAGACTCAAAGTTATGAAGAAAATGGCAAAGTCTTCCAAATTAAGTCTGCAATAAGTCAATTACCATTTTAGTATAATCTGCATATTTGTCAACCATGTATCGCGCACTCTGCATCATGTCAGAAAATTAGAGGGAATGGGATGAAGACACGTGGCAAGTCATTGCGAGTTCTCTCTAACAGAAGACTGACATCAAACGACAAAAGATTTAAATTGAAGCTTAAATTTCATTCTAACGGATTGAAATGCATTTCAGAATGGTGCAATTCTATCTCTTAACGGATTGATTTGAAGAAGCAACGGGTGAATTGCTGAGTTGTCAATTACAGAAGATGCCAAGGCAAGTTCAACAGCTACTTTCTCAATCCATCAATAAAAGGAGCAAGAAGGCAAGCGTTAGAACTTGGTGATTACACCTGAACTTTTAAGAAGCTAAAACTCAGTCCATTTGCAAGCTTAAAAGAAGTTCAAGCTAGAAAGCACTACTCAGCGAGAATCTGCTTTAAACAAGAGAGAATAGTAGAGATCACTCTATTGTAATATTAGATCATTTGTAACTGGATCAACATTCTATAAGTTAATTCCAGCTCTTGTTTTTTAGACTCTGTTTGAGTTACTGATAGAATAGGGTATTCTAGTCAGCGGGTGAGCGATTGCAGTTTGGAGGGTACTTACTGTAATTGGGGAATTTGTGAAAGGCTTCTCCGCCTACGGTAAAGGAGTTGAGATTAGTGGATTAAAGCCGAGACACACTCTCGGGACTGGATGTAAGCACAAGTTGTCGAACCAGTATAAAAATCTCAGTGTTCTTTACTTTCTCACATTTTCCAGGTTATTATTCAGCTAGCAGACCTCACTCAGCGGAGTGGTCATCCTTCGAGAAAAAGTTTCATTTATTCTGTAGTGAGTCATCCCCCCCCCCCCGATGGAGCAACCTCGTACTTATAACGTTTTGGAAATCGACTATTAATACAAAGGAATTATAACAAGAATAGAGAGAATTGGAGAAGAGAAATTTTTTTATTACTTTTGTTGGTGTGATGATGAAGAAAAATGATACATATTTATAGTAAAGTTTAGGGGGACAAAATGTAACAAACATTAATTATGTGGGTTTTACATATTAATGAACTTTTGTATATGTCTAAATATTATTGAAAATGTGGGCCTAAGTAATAAAGACATTTTATAAATGTCTAACAAATAATTACACATCAAATATTTAACAATTAGTGATCACATTAATGGTTTTTCTTTTATTAAAGAATGGATTAAATATTTTGTCCATAAATTCAATTGCAAATATGTAAACAAATGAAAGTCAATTTGTTTATTTTGTCATTATGAACACAAATTGAAGATTGAGTATTAAGGAATGACTATTAAGTATTGGTTATGCCAATTAAGGTTGAATGGCAATGAGAGTATTTGAGATTTTGATTTATCTCATAAAAATTTAAGTTGCATAAATTCAATGTTTACTCCATAGAAAGTATTTTAGTCATCAAAGTGACATTGCTTAATTTATTTGAACATTTATTTATGCATATAAATGGTCATATATAAAAGACTAAAATTAAGGTTATACGACAGTAAAAGATTCAAATTATAAAAGTTAAATGTATGGAAAGCATATTAGTCAGCAAAGTGGCTTTGCCTAATTTGATTGAACATTTTATAAGGGTTGTATATATTTAAACATTTATTGAATAGAGAACATGTTAGTCACCAAAGTGGCCTTGTTCAGTGTAAATAAATTTTAAATATGGTTGGTTCAATTGTCTTAGTGGGAGGGATGCTTAATGACATTAAAGATTTACACTACACAATTGAGACCATTAATCGCAATGCAAGGAGATGACCCAAAGGTAGATCATTGCTTGTGGTTAATGACATTACATGATTTTGTTGTTGTGTGCATGATTAACATGTATATTCTGCCCAAAGGTGTTTTGTGTGTTGATCATAACATAATGAAAGAAATCAATTATTTGATTAAAGTTATAGCATCAATGACAGTTAATAAGGTTATATATTTAATTTTCTACCTAAAGGTGATGTTAAATACATAAAATAAAAGTCAAAGAATTAACGACAATATTTAGGTATGCATATTAAAGAGGTTGATATATGGACCAAAATGAACTTCCTAACAATGATAAATTAAGTTTGAGTGCATCATTGTGTGTTACAATTTTCATGTACATGAATGTTAGTGGGAGTTGGTCATATATTTTGATGACATACTTCTAATCACTTATTCTACGTGATGTAAAGACTTTACTACCCATAAAAGAAAATGGAGCAGTACCATGGAAAAGTGGGAGCAAGTTGTTAATGCTACTTCCACTACGGATGTTGAAATAGTGGCATGCTTTGAGACCACGATTCTACGATTGTGGCTGTGGAGCTCAATATCAAGTACATGAATAGTCGATATTATAGCAAACTATTGAGATTGTATTGTAATAATTCCATAACGATCTTCTTTTTGAAAGAATGACAAGTATTATAAGGGTGTGAAACACATAAATGTAAAGTACTTGACATAAAAGAAGAAGTGCAAAAACGCAAAATGTCTATTGAGCATATCAAAATAAAATTGACTGTATAGACTCGATAACGAATGGTTCATAGCTCTAAAAGTTTTGTGACCGTTTATTACACTTACAGTTTTTGTAATTACTTTCACAACTGACTCGTTAATTTATATATGTACATTATTGATAATAATTGGCGTTGAATTGTATACTCATGTGTATTTGTACTAGTAATTGACAATTAAAGTCTCTCCTGTTAATTAACTAGCATTCTTATAAATAAAAAATAAAATATAAAAATGTAGGGTATTGGATTAGATAAAAGAAGAAGGAAACAGCTGGAATAGAGGTGTACCGTGAAAGGTATGGAAAACAAATAAGGTGTATTTGTTTTCTTCTTACTAATTAAGCAATTAGAGAAACAGAATCGAAGAACAAATAAAAGAAAGATTTATGTTCTCTTGCTTGATTGTTTTCTAATCCCAATCAATCAAATCCTTATTTCTCTTATCATCAAAAAGCTCATTGGTAAAAGTAGAAGAGAAAGAACGGTACAATTTCTTCGCCATGGTTTATCGCGTTTTAAGGTACGCTTCCGTTTAATAGTCTATTTACTGTATTTATCAATCGATTTTAGACAAGTTATTCTTGGGGTTTTATCCCGATTAAATTTTATGGCTTATAGTTAATATAGATTTCATTATCGAAATCGTTACGAGATTATAAAATTGTTTTCACCTATTTTATAAACACAACACAAAGTGAATCACAATATATCTTGCAAAAAATATTATAATTTCGATGACAAAAGATATAAAGCAGAGTTAGAAATGAAAGACAACATAAGACAAAATTGAGAATTAAGTCGATCAAAGAAAACTTTAGTGATTGGTACTAGAGAACAAACTCGATGTGACGGCAGGAAGCCGGGCTATTAGTCTCCTTCACAAGGAGTTTTTTTTTTGTTTTGTTCTTTTGTGACTTTATTTTCCTTTCTTTTTCTTTCCTTTATTGCAGTTTGCTTTTCCTCTTTTTAATAAACAGAGGCCGGATTCCGGTTCTCAACTTTTAAAAAAATCGATCAAATCGCTTTCCCAATGGGCGTGTCAAACCTCGCCCTATTGATCTTTCCTCTAACTTGATCTCAATTACACTAATCTTCAGAATAGGAAAAATTATTGATTACAAAATAGAACAATGATTTCATTGATATATTTTTTTGCAAGTACACTTAAACAACAAACTCTCAGGAACAACAAAGAAATCTAAGAACAAATGAAGATTTCTCTCTTGAGTTACAATCTATTCTACATGATAAGTAAATCAAAACTTATGTAAAGTCCGATCTCTATAGATGTCTGTAAAATGATGGGCGAAATCCCCTTATATAGAGGGTGAAAAGTCACAAATTAGTTGGTGAAGAGGTTCTTATCCAAAATGACGGTTAACAACGATTAGTTGATAGTTAAGAATAAGTATATCTAGAGCGATGCATGCAGCGTGTCACGATCGTGACTTGTGTCGCGATCATGGCCTGGGTTGAGTCGTAAATATGTTTCTGGGAGAAATCACCATCCACAAGCTTGAATATGTGTCACGGTCCCGATTAGGGCTCTTCCTTGAGTCTTTGACATTGACTTTGACCAATCTTCAAGTCTCCAATATTTAGCCAAAACTTGCCTCTCTTTTAAGTTCTTTTTGCACTTTTTTCACACTTTTCAACCAAATTCCAATTCTGAGAAAATTCCATTTATCTTTCACCTTGCATAAAAAAAACTACATACGACGTGACATCTTATAAACAAAATTAATAACACTCATGAAATGTCATATAATCAATTGTTGTAGTGAATAAGCATTGTTTTGACACTAATCAATCTATCAACAATAGAGGCTGTTTATATTGCCTTAACTAAAGTTGTAAATAGGCTCTGTGGTTAAAGGAATTTATTTTTGAATTTGGCTTTGATCAATTTAATATTAAAATACATGGTGATTCTTTATCTTATATATCTATGTGAAAATGTTATGTTTCATGAGAGAACCAAACATATTGGTATGGAGTTACATTTTGGAGGGATATCATTAATGATGGTTTCCTTATTTCATTTTTATAGTTATGCACCTAGAATCATTATATTATAAAATACAACACATCTAATATATATTTATTATATAACTTTCTCTTGGTTTTATTCCCTTTCGGAGCTCAAGTTTCTTTTGCTTGAAATTTGTGTTTCCTTATTTCATTTTTATAGTTAAACACCTAGAATTATTATATTATAAAATACAACACATCTAACATATATTTATTATATAACTTTGCTTGTTTTTGTGTAATTCATATGCTTTATAGTATGCTTATCTAATATATACATAGCAAGTATATCCACTCTTTTTTGCTTAGAAATTGAGTTTTCTTGTTTCATTTTTGTAGTTATGCATATGGAATCATTATACTACATAACACAATACATCTATCATATATAACATACTTATAACAAATACATATTCGATATATAATAGATTTATAGCAGTTCGAAATAAAAATTTGGAAAAAAAATATCACAATAGATGACGTTTTGAAGATAAAAAAAATGGACGAATAAGAAACTCTAAAGCGGCATGTAAAAAAAGGAACTGTTTGAGAGATAAATGAAAAAAAAAAGGAAAAAAATTAGAAAAAAACCACTCAATGGCATGAATAAATTATAAGATTAGGAAGAGTGTAGAACGTATGCTATTGTTTTTTAAAGTTAAAATGAGCTTTTGTGGTATTTTATAATAGTTTGACACTAATTAATTTGCAAACTATGCTCATTTTGCTAAAAATCCCAAAAATCTTTGTAGCTGCATTACACTTGCCATAACGGCCTTAGGAAATGCAATTATAATTATAAAGAGCTACAACATATAATTTATTACATTTTATTAAATAAGATGTATAACTATAAATTAACACATAGAAGTTCTCATTTAATTTGCGTCTTAGTACCCATTTAAGAGATCATATATCCAATTTCAAACAAAGTTGGAAATGGGAAAATGAGATGGCTTCATTTCTTAGACAAGGATACTACCAAAAAGCTACCTGCAGCTACCCCTTTTTCAAACATAATTGACAATTTATGGAAGAGATCATCCATTATGTCATTTCCAAAGTGACTTGCTATTACCGGCTCAATAGCTGCTCTTGATATTTTTGCACAACGTTTTCCCTTATTATGCAATGTTTTTTCCATGTGCTCCTCGGCCATAATTCCTATCTCAAATTCTACTAATCCATTCAGATCAAATGAACCCTCATTTTCTATCACTCTCCTTACTTCTTCTTTAGCTGGAAAATAACATGGGATATTATATGAATCTAGCATTAATCGTGTAATTTTTCCCTGCCAAAGAAAATGTAAACAATTAATCCATGTCATATTGATAACATCAATACAAGTAATTAGATGAAATAGATGTAGGTATGGTACCTCATTAACTAGATCTTGAAGAGATAAGCCAATTAACTCCAAAATTTCAGTATTACAAGGATATTGACTACTTTGACAAGGATGAGTAAGCAGCATACCACCCCCACTAATCACCTCTTCTGATCTCAGCTTGATAAATTTGGTGAAGTCTTTCATGAATTGGTCCAAATATTTTTCATGAACAATTTGCGGACTCGATTTAGTCAAGTAAATTTTACCCTTGTTCAATGCAACCCCGGTTTCAGTTACAAGCCCTTCAGGTACCTGAACAAAACTGTTTTTAATCTATTGTTTTTAACACAATATATTGGATTCAACTGTGTAAAACTATTAAAATCTGATTCAAAGTTTGAATCCCTCTGATTTACTAGTTTGTTCCTTCTTTTCAGCTAGTTGTTATTGTTAATATTAATCTCTTATTTATGGGATTTGATATCCACTTTTTTAGCTTTGTTTGTTTCTATCTGCGTCTATTAATTGTTAGATAAATGTTACTTGAATAATTATTATTTAATATTAAAAGACAAGGAAAGAAGAATAATCAAACGGACAAATGGAGATATAAGTTTCCGCAATAGTTTTTTAGGTTTTAGAAACGGTACAATATAGTAAATATTAATCTCTCTTGAACCCTTGCGGCCCAGATTTTCCTCTATTAGCGTTTGGCCGGTGTTCTGACAAGGCTGTTCGGATCTCTCTTTGTCGTTCAAAAGGAGGGCGATCAGGCAGCTTCCACCAGCTTTTTTTCCTTTAGGAGCTCTGTTGGTTAGGCGGCTAGGGTTCTCCTGAATCCTAGCCGCCCAGATTTTCTCCACCGGCGTTTAGCCGGCGTTTTTGACAAGGCTTCTCCTTTCGATAGGTTTTTCGACAGGAGGGTGATTGGCGGCTAGGGTTCGGTTTGGCCGGCGTCTTGACTGGGGGTCGACGGTTTGTTTCTCGATTTTCTTCTACCGGCGTTGTTCCGGCAGTTCTTGGAGGGTCCAGGTGCTCCTCCACTTTTGCTTGCTTTCACCGGCGGTTTGGCCGACAGTTTTCAACAAGGATATCGGGTTTTTCTGCCTTTGGCGTTCATCGTTGTCTGCGGTGTTGCACAGGTGGTGCCTTTTCGGGCAGTAGTGATTGCTAGGCAATGTTATTCAACATTGCTGCCGTTAGGATTTAACATCCCAGCCTTCGCGGGATTGACTATGGTGCACCACGGGAATCTTCTTCCCGTTGTTCACTCCTGCTATGGATCTTTAGATCATTAGGTTCACACTCTGGGAATCTTTGGTTCATTATTATTGCACTAGGTTGCAATTAGCTTTGTTACATCTTATGGATGTTTTTATTTTTCTTTTCTTTTCTTTTTTTGTTGTTACTTTTTCTTTTCCTTTTTAATAAATGGAGCCGGTTTCTTTGCTGAGTTCAACCTTTACTTAAAAAAAGTTTTTAGTTTGCAAATTAAATTCAATGTTTGTATTTATGTCTTGCTTATAACGTGAGAATGCAAACTCTGTATAAATAGTTCAATTCATCTTATGTAATGAAGATCATCAGAATAAGAGAAAGGAAAGAAAAGAGTATAAAAATATGCATAAGGGTGTTACTCTTGAAAAAAACTTTAATTGTGAGTTTATTGTTTTTATGTTTCAATCAAGATTTATGAAAATGTAGTTCTTTACATTTTCCAACAGCCGGAAAAAGAAAAGGAAAGAAAAAAGGGAAATTTTATTTGATAATTTCTTTTAATGTTTATTGTTTTGTAATAAAAAAATGTCTCATATTTTAGTTGAAAAAATTTATTGTTTGGGTCCTACTGAGTTAAGTTAAATATTAAGAGGTGTTTTTCATATTGATATTTTTGAGATTGAGGTTGAGTTAGTAAAAATTTGTGAGATAATTGAAATATCACTACTTTTAGTGTCATTTTTTATATACTGCCAAAGTATGCAGTAAGATTTGTGGCAATAGTCGGGAAAAGTAGTTCCCGTTTAAATTGTCGGTTGTGGGACTCTGGTGAGTTTAGAGAAGACTGCTAGAAGAAGCAGCATTTGAAGGCCTCAGGTGTGAGCTTTTTCCCAATAAATTGGTGATTTCCAAAGTTTATTGGATTCTCGAAGCTACATCTCTCTCATCACTTTATTTGGATGTACACGTTTAAGTTGCTGTAATTTTTGTATTTAAAAGCATCATTGAAAATAGCCAAAAACTAAGTTTAAGGGGATTGTTGGATTGTTAAACTTAATTAGCTTGAATATGATACATGTTTTGTGAGAAGGTTAGTCAATGTTTGTGGCTCTTGGTAGAAATTATATAAAAAAAAAAAGATAATGAAGAAGGACATCGTTCGATAGGAAGCGAATGTTGAATTAGTGCATGTGGCAAGTCGGAACCAAGTTATTGATATTTTCACAAAACCGCTGCCATTGGGTACTTCACGAAAATTGTAAGAAGTTGATCTGAACGGAAGATGGTAAAAACATTTTAGTCTATGTTTTGTTAGATAAACTCAAATGTCACTTGAATAATTATTATTCAATATTAAAAGACAAAATCAAATAGGAAAGAAGAATAATCAACGGGAGATATAAGTTTTTCCAGTAGTTTTTTAAGTTTTAGAAATGTTACAATAAGTAATACAGTAGGATTTAAGTTTTCAATTTGCAAATTGAATTCAATGTTTGTATTTATGTCTTTCTTATAACGTAAGAATCCAAACTCTATATAAAGAGTTCAATTCATCTTATGTAATTAACATCATCAGAAAAAGAGAAAGAAAAGAGAGGAGTATAAAAATATATGTGTAAGGGTGTTAGCCTTGAATAAAGCTTTAATGGTGAGTTCAGGTTTTTATGTTTTAAGCAAGATTTAGTCAAAATGTAGTCCTTTACATTTTCCAACATTAATAAAGGTTCGTATGTTTTTGTCAAGCAACATCATTTGAATATGAATTTAGAAACAATTTTGTTCTCTTCTAGCTATTTTTGTTTTTTTTTTTTCCATCACAAACTAACCTGGGAGCACCAGAGGAGAGCAGAAGAAGAATGAACAAAGTGAAGAGAATTCTCGGGGAAGAGTTTTGTGTAGAAACTGCCTGGAATTGCACCTATTAGACACGTTTCATGTGTTCTATCCCTATTTTTTTCCACTAATTTCGCATGAAATTCTGGTACCAATGAACTGAAAATCGTGTTGAAATCGGTGCCTGGAAGATCATTCAAGAACGCCTGCAAAACGGGTGGCTTCCTATTCGATTTAGCACAAATCAAATCGATTGTTTCGATCATTTCCCGGAGGGGTAATAGCGTATTGGGACCCGAAGAGCATCCCATATCGGCTATTTTCAGGCAGTCCACATTGTTGTTTTCACATACTTGTGCTATTCTTCTCTCTTCTTAAAATGGCCTGGCTTTCAAAAGCACACGTTGCTGCATTAAATCAATCAATTACTTTAAGTTAGGATACATAAATTTAAAATGAAAAAGTAAAATAATACTAATAGACAATTGATTAAAAAATTGTGCTACACTAGCTTTTCTATTTTCTATTTCCTATATGATGTGGCACAATAAATGTTAGACATTATCTATTTGATCTTCTATATGTAGACAATCAAATAGACTACCAATTCATCAAATTAATTTATATTTTAATATTTAACTTTAAAAGAAGCTTGTAATTGAATATTTTTTATTATTTAATTACACAATTCAAGATGAAATAGACAATCTAGTGTCACTCTTTTTAAATAGACATTGTCTATTTTTAAAATAATTGACATATCATCAATGTGAATTTCTATTTCGCATGCCACATAATCATGGAATCCACTATCTACTAAAGATGCTCTTAGAGACTTAGCCTCTATTCTTTTCAACTTATAATTCATTCAGTTCAGTACTTATCAATATTTATCAGTACTTATCATAACTGCATACATATAAAATTACATTGAAATAAGTACTTATTAATACTTATCAGCTCAATTCAGTTCAATACTCTCTAAATAAGTTGAAAAAAACAGAGCCTTAGACTTACTTGATAATCAGAGTTGTTGTAGTAACTGGTTTCTCCATCTCCTTTATTCATGTGCAGAATTTGTGCAACTCCCATTTTCACAGTTTTTACTTAATTAATTCAACTGTGAGTAATTTTTATTGAGTTCAAGTGGTTCTCCATGTGTATTCTGATTCTTAATCTATAATGAATGGCTGATACAGTTATCACCTTTTCCCATGGATTTAGTTAATTGATTGCATTGATAATTCTAATACATGCATGGACGGCAAGGACAAATATTTATGTATTATATGATTGTTATAAAAAATAGTTAAGGATTGTCATTAGCATCTAAGTTTGCCGCTGAATTGACAAGGATAGGTTAATCAAAAACAATAGACTAAGAGAGACTCTTTTCATAAATATTTTTTTTTTCACATTTGGTTCACCGTATCTTTTCTCTAACTACATTCAGATTCGATCCTGGCTGCGCATCTAGCTGTGGTGGGTGAGTCTCCCAATAAGGATTTTCTACATTCACTAGAACTCGATCTCAAGACCTCAATTAAGCGATACCAAATCGCTTACCAGTTAGACCAACTTTATTATTTTTTCATAAGTAGTTTTACCTTACTTACCAACTATTTAAGTAGCCATGGAATATATATATATATATATATATATATATATATATATATATATATATATATATATATATATATATATATATATATATATATATATATTGATTAAAGACAGGGAAGAAGAGCCAAATATAAGATAAGAATCATGGTTATTATTTTCTAATTTAGTACTGTGATTTTAGAATGCTATTATAGGAAAATATTTATTTTTCATTTAATAGTGTTCATTTTGTGAGGATTTATTTTCTTGCATTTCAATGTATAGTGTGTTATATAAAGGCAGTGTAAGCATCATTCTAATACACACAAAAAAATTAATCAATTCGTCCATTTCTCTTATTTACTCTTATGTTTTATTTCTGTAATTCAAAATATGGTATCAAAGGATGTTTCGGTCTTAGGACCATAAAAAGTGCTCATCATATACTAGGTGGAGGACTAGTGAATTCTAGCACGAAAACAGTAGCAACGGCGGCATAAGGTTAACAAAAATCAGGCCAAGTCAGAAAAAGGCAACGGCGGCCAAGGAAACTCTCATAAACCAAAAACTTCTCCATGGATTTTCGATTGTGGTGCCACAAACACTATGACTTATGATTCTAACGATACCAAAGTTCAAACCAAGCTCTAAAAAACGCATGTTATGGCGGCAAATGGGGAAATAATACATGTCGGGACAATTGATATATCACCTACTTTGAAATTATCAAATTGTCTCTAAGTCTCATCACTATTATATAAATTGTTATCCATAAGTCAGGTTACAAAAAGAGCTCAATTTTACTATACTAATTCACTCAACTTCTGTCTACTGCAGGATATCAGGACGGGAAAAATTATTGGACGTGGCATTGAACGCCAATAATTGTACTACGTGGGTGAAGTTGCCCAACACGGTGATGTTATGCTTGCCCATGGAACTGCAGATCGAGAAGCTTGGCTTTGGCACTAGAGATTGGGACATCCATCCACGGGTTATTTACATCTTTTATTCCCTAAACTTTTTAGTTCCAGCAATAAATTACATTGTAAAACATATGATATGGCCAAAAGTCACCGAAAAACCTTTAGACCAAATAATACCAAAGTTGTGTCACCGTTTGACTTAGTTCAATTAGATGTTTGGGGTCCATTACCTGCTATGGATGGACATGGATTTAGATATTTTCTCCTTTTTGTAGATGATTGTACACTCATGTCATGGGTCTTTTTCTTGAAAAATAAATAAGTCGTAGAGAAATTTAACCATTTTCTCACAATGATACAAACCGAATTCAAAAGAACCATTCGAATACTACGATGTAATAATTACTTTGACTTTTGGTCCAATGGTTAAAATAATAATGATAATTTTGTAAAAAAACATATAATCATACAAAACTCATATGTTATATTATAATAGATAGTTTAGTTTAATTGGTTACCTAGTTTAAAAACATATAGATTCTGTTAGATTGAATTGCAATTCAATGGACTTCATTTCTCTACAGTCATATAGCATTAAATATAATTATGTTCAGTTATGTGAAACTTAAGTTTAGGGTAGATATTAAAACCATGGTTTTGAAAATCGTACTGACCGACTAGACCGGGTTCAACTGGAACCAGCTCTAATTTAGTCGTTTTCAAACGATTCTTGGTTTTGTTAAGAACAGGTCGTTGAACGGTTGAATTGGCCAGTCCATCGAACAGGAAAAAACCAGCTGGTTGGATAAAAAATCAACCGGTTCAGTGGTTGATTTGACCAAGCCATTAAAATGAAATTAAATATTTTTTTTAAGTATCGCAAAACACTCAGATTTTAATAAGGCGTTAGCAAATTGGACTACAACCAACTATTGATAAATTACTAAATTTATTTCTTATTTATAATATTTCATATTAATATATCTATTCCTACAATTAATAATCTTTCAATTAGAATTATTATTTTAATTTGTACAAAATTACATTGAATATAGTTTATTTTATTTTATGTCTTGACTAAATCTGTGCCGTACTGTATTATTTAAAAAATGTACTAAAATTCCAAATTTTGATTTAATATTTTTCGTAGAACACAACTTTTAACATTTTTAAATTGTTGTACATTTTGAATAAATTTATTAACTTTTTGTATAATTTTAAAATATTATTTAATTCATATTATTTAGATTCATTGCTTTTCACTAAAATGATGTTAATATGTTTATTTTATTGTTATTTAAAGAATAAAATTTGAATTGTAAAGTATTCAAATTAAGTATTATATATTATTAATGGCAAAGACTTGATCTAGTGGTTGAGCCCTGAAGCTGTGATCCTAGAGGTCACAAGCTCGAGTCCACATACGGGTGGGGTAGGATGAGATTTTTCTTTGTTATTATTGTAAGTCCAATGAGGCAAAATTTCTTTAAAAAGTATTATATATTATTAGTGTAATAACTCCACCTGTGCGTATTTGCGTATTGTCGATCATAAGCCTGGGTAAAGGAGGAAGGTCGCATGGTGGGTTGACAGCCAATGCATAAAATGTCTATAACTTACTTAGAGTCATGTCATTTTTTTCATTATGGATCTTTGACAATTAAATTATAACATTGGGACGTGCCCACCTAGGGACGCATTACATTAGCACTCGGGTGTAGGGACAAGTGGGCAAGGGGTTCCATCTTATCGCCGCCTGGATAAGATGGAGTATGAGCAAGTTTTCCCGCATCATGAACATGCATGGGTGAAGAAGTTAGTCTCTCTACATCAGCGCCCGAATGTGGTGTTTGATAGGAAAGGATTCTCGCATCATGGACGAGTGCGAGTAAAGAAGCTAGTCCATCGTGAGAAGATCAGGATAAGGAGTTGGAATATTTGGTCTATTACAGGAAAGACTAAGGAGTTAGTAGATACTATGAAGAGAAGAATGGTGAAAATAGTTTGCTTACAGGAAACTAGATGAACGGGAGATAAGGCAAGAGAAATAGGTAATACTGGTTATAAACTATGGTATTCTAGAGGAAATAAGGGTTTTAGAGGAGTTGGAATAATGGTAGCACCAAGTATAAAGGATAATGTGGTGGAAGTTAAGAGATTTGGAGATATAATTATTATGTTTAGACTCATACTTGGAAAAACTACCTTGAATGTAGTTAGTGTGTATGCCCCCAAAGTTGGATTAGATAGGAGTATAAAGGAAATGTTTTGGGAGGGACAAAACATGTACTAAATGAGCATGAGCTTGTCATTGGTGGAGATCTAAATTGACATGTGGGTAATAATAGGGACAATTATGAGCGAGTGCATGGAGGCTTTGGGTACGGCAGTCGGAATGAGGAAGGGAATACAATTTTGGATTTTGCACTAGCTTATGATTTGGTTATAGCCAACACTTGGTTCAAAAAGAGAGATTCTCACTTGATTACCTATAAGAGTGGGGGCAACCAAAACCAAATAGATTTTCTTCTTACTAGAAGTAGAAATAAGGCTATGTGCAAAGACTATAAGGTTATTCCGAGAGAAGCGCTAACATCTCATCATAGGCTATTAGTCTTGGATAACAAGGAATGGATATTTGGAGAAAAAGAAAAGAATGTAGGAAACCCACGATTAGATGGTGGGCCCTTTTCTTTTAAGAAAGTAAGGGACATGAATAAAAGAGCGAGGGTGACATTACATCCTCAATGATCCACCGCTTACATAGCTCACCCGAAGGAAGTACATAGGATGAACCACCACGGGGGACGCTGCCCTTCCCTACTCCTCTAAACCCCCTACTAAAATTCATTAAATATAAAATAATAAGTTACACCGTTGATCTCAAGGTGAGATCAAGGAAGAGTCATTACAAGAAAAAAGTGAACTCGGAAAACTGAATTCATCCATCGCAACAAAATTAAGATTTCGCCTTTTATGGCTAAATAGAAACCAACACAAATAGATTCTTGCACCAAGATGATCTTCCAAGCTCAACCTCCCTTCAAACACAAACTTATTTCTTCTTTTCCGTAAAGACCAAGCAAGAAGAAACCATAGAGACGTTCCAAAATCATGACCAATACCCGTGGAAAAATTAAGGTTAGGGTTAAGGTAACCCTAGATGGTGGGCCTTTAAGGGTATCAAGATGTTGGAGTTTAAGAAAAAAAGTATTAGATAGAGGATTTGGAGATATAGAAATCAACACATGCTCAACGGAAAGAATGGGAGAACGTATAAGGAAAGCAGCAGGTGAAGTGCTAGGAATTTCTAAGGTACAAGGACCTCGCCCTCAGGATGCATGATGGTGGAATGAGGAGGTTCAAAATGTTATAAAGGAGAAAAGGTGTTGGTATAAGATGTTACCAAAAGAAACTAATGGTGAGGCTTTTGAGAAATACAAGAGGTCTTAGAAAGAAGCTAAGAAAGTTGTTATTCAAGCATGTGGTAAATACTTTGAAGGCTTGTACCAAAAGTTAGGAACATATGAAGGAGAGAGAGACATATACTGGCCGGATTAAGGAATAAGAAGACAAAGGACTTGAATGGAGTCAAATGCATTAAAGATGTAAAACAAAGAGTCTTGTTATGAGATAAAGGGATCAAAGAGAGATGGAAAAATTTCTTTGATTGGTTATTCAATGATGGAAAGGAAGATGACATTATAGGTTTGGAGGTAAGCGGTGTTGCAAAAATAGCATCCGGAAGCAACTACAAATAATAAAGAAAATAGCATCCGGATCACAGTTTTGAAAGGAAACAAAATCCAACGCCCAAATCAACTATCCGGAAGTCCTTGCTAGAATCAAGAAGAATGTATCCTGATCAAAGGTCTATGAGGAACACAACTCCAAAGCTCAAATAGATCATCCGGATTATGGTTTGAAGGAAATAAACCATCAAGTACAAAAGGATTACATCTAGACTTAGCATCAACCATAAACAAGTCACTAAGTCCAAGGAAATATGAATGCGGTTTCAATAACAGAAGATAGCATCCCCCCAAGTATAGGATGGCAGTATCCGGAGAAGTCAATTGATTGAAGAAATCAACTGATTAAAGTATCATCTACACAAATTGAATTCTGAAGACATCTAGAAGATTCAACTAACAGGTAAAAGGGAAAATATTTGAATAATAGTTTTCCCTCCATTATTGGTCTTAAGTCAAAGTTCCTATTTGCCTTGGGGAATAAAAAAGCAACAGCTTGCACAAATTCCCAAAAAGGACAAAAGGACTAACACAGAAAGAGAAAAAGGCAACAACCTTTTAAATACACCAATAACAAGGCGCTTGGAGCTCACACATCTGAAAAAGTTGCTTGAATTTTGGAAACGCACAAAATGCCAAATAAATGACTACTAACAACTTTTTCAACAGATCAATTAATGAGTCTAACGGTAAGATCAATGGCTCCGGAAGCGCCACCTCATATCTTTTCAATGGTGAAGATTCAAGATCATTCCAATGAAACACAATAGCTATATTTATGATTGAAGACTATAAAAGCCAAGCTTCACAAGTTGAGAAGATGCTGATTGGTTCCAGAGTTTGCAATAAATTAAGAAATCCACTACTCAATCAGTTACCATAATACCTCCAAGAACCAAACAATTCCATATTTGTTTGTAAGAATTCCCAAGTAAGATTACAAACATGAGGAATTCAAAACCTATCCTTTGAGAAAACAAAGTGAAAAAGATCTCATACTTGGGTGAGTATTGAGATTGGGACTCAGCTTAGAGTTAGTGCTTTAAGTGGTACCCTGTAGGATTCAGCTTAGATGTGGGTAGTTTAAGTAGTATATCTAAATAAATAGAAAGGACTCAGCTAAGAGTTGGTGCTTCTAGTGGTATAGCCTACATCCGAAAGGAGTCACCATCCGGAGACAAGTGCCAGAGGACTCAGCCAAAAGTTGGTGCTTTTGGTGGTATATCCTACATCTAAAGAAGAAGTTTCAGAGACAATATCGAGAGGAATTAGCGAAGGTTAGTGCCTTAGTGGTATATCCTACTCTCGATAGGACTCACACAGAGTGAAGAACTTAGTGGGATATCCTGTAGTCCAGGGAAATACTGTAAGGCTTGATGTTAGATATGATGTACGCCTTTAAGGCAATTAGGGCGATATATCTTAATTATGTATTGGAAAAAACGATTTGTTTAATTAATAAAGGAATTCAATCTTTTGTTTATATCAATGTGTTTATTTATATTATGACTGGTTAAAATATATTCATTGATATCTTTGTACAAAGGTCCTTGACATAGTATATAGCATGTAGTGAGAGATATTATAGTAGGACTATGTGTAGTGAGACCTGCTTCCTTTACAATTATGATTATGTCTAAACTATCCATAGTCATAGTTTCATTAAGAAAGGATATTGATGGAGCAGTAAGACTAGCATATGGTCAACTCCCTTGGAAAGTATCCAAGTAGTTAACCTCCTAAGATTGAAGGCGATGCCTTAAGTTTGAAACATGGATATATCTGGAAGATATATTGGAGACCACTGAGTGATAAACACTTGGTAAATATATCAATGTGTTAGTGTTTACCTTCATATAATAGCTTTGTGAATATCCTTATACTTGAGATATTAGTTACCTAGTGTAGTACTATTCCTATACTTTGGGTTATACCTATTCACTCATTAATTCAGGGTGCCAAGGGTGATTACGGGTATAGTGATGACAGTACGTTGGTAAGCTATGTAGTCGAAAAGTATCCATCGCTCCAGATATATTAAGGAGTTTATACCTGGCCGCTTGTTGAAGTGATGATTACTATAAACCTCTGATCAAATTATGTGATTGATAGAAATAGTTTCAAGTCAAACACATTATGGTATAAAGTAATATACTTCGGTAACAAGCATATAACTGGGATAGCTTAGAGCAACCTCGTTATTGGTGGGTTAACACTTTAATCAAGCCCAACAAACTAGATGGTACTAAGATTAAAGAATGGAAGGAGTTCATCGCATTAGACAACTATTGCATAAACAAGGATTAAGTCATGAGCATAAATGACGTTCCGAGTAATGGGGGATGGTGGACCCTTGCTAGAGGCATGCTATAGTCATTTAAGGTAATCGAGTTCTATTCACGTTCTAGAACCTCGAGCCAATAGTTCCAATAGAACAAGGATTGGTCAAACCTTAATAGCTCAATACTTTGGGATCCTATCAGGTCACACATATTGGACTTTCATTAGACTAAGTAACTAATTAATGGACTTGGTCTATTACAAAAATATTAAAGGGATGGTTGAACTATAACCTAGTTAGACCAGAGATTTTATTTATTGACTAGTAACTAATTTTAATAGGGTCTGAAATAAATCAAAGTATTGATTAAAATGATTAGATCATTTTATGGTTAAGTCATGAATTTATTTTGACCTGTAACTAATTTTATTAGGATCACAAATAAATTAAAGTATTGATTAAAATGATAAAATCATTTTATAGTTAAACCAAGATTTTATTTTGACCGGTAACTAATTTTATTATAGTCATAAAATAAATTAAAAGAAAGGGGGATTAAATTTAATCATGTATTAGCATTTAATCCCGCATTTACTCTCGCATTAAATCTGCATTTAATCTCTCATTAAATCTGCATTTATTATGGGGAGCCTTTGCTCCCCTTATATGAAGAGTTCTCATTCCCCTTTCTCAAATGCACCACAAACTCATTTGAGCCTTGATTTGAGATTCCAAAGCGATACCTCTCAAGTCAACTCAAGAGCAAATTCTTTTTATTTCAGGTGGGTTTTGGAGTGGTATAGTAGCTACTCAAAGCTTTACGGTTCTTCCTCGTTGGGAGATTTCGGTTAGTGGAGTTTATGTGGATACTCATAAAGGCTATCCTATACTTGGAGGCTTGTGTAAGAAGTTTTTGCTAAAGCATGCTTCAACTAATGAGTCCTCTAATTCTCTTTTAATTATTAAGTCCTTTTATTAAGCGTTTTAAGACTAAATAATTATTATGCTTAGATTATATTGCATGCTTAGTTTATTTTATACCTTGACTGTAACTTAGTGTTATAACATGTTCAAAATAAAATATTTTTATGTTAGGGTATAATTTAGAATTATGGTACGCCTAACCTATGCATGTTAACTTAAATAGAGAATCAATTTAGTTAAGGCTTTAATTAATTTATATGCTACTAATAGGAGTTTCTATGGACAAGGGACAAACTTTTGAATATCTGTCGTGCTTGTTATCTATGCTCAAAGTTATTTTCAGTTCCCAACAGTGGTATCATGAGATTGCCTATGAAGTACATAATTAAATTAAAAGCAAACTGAATTTTATTTTCTATATGAAATAATTTAAGGTTTATTAAATTGTTTGCAACAATAGATGAACTTAGACGTTTATTTCAAAGGTTAGAAAATGGATATAGATAATTTCCAATAAGTCTGCTCAACTTACTCAAACTTATCAGTAAATTATATAAATTACATGAGTTATAGATGCTTTCAATTTACATGAATTAAAAGAACGAAATTTATTAGTCCAAGAGAATCCATATTTTTTTAAGCTAGTGCCCGTATATGTTCTAGAAATGATTGGACAAGTTGTCTACTCCTCATAAGGAACCACTCCTACCTGGGAATATATATCGGTGCAGCTTGAGTTAACAAAGAGGGGATTAAATATGCACTAATTTATTTCTAGTATATAAGATGGTTCTTACATATGTTTCTATAACAAAGTAAATATTAAATTATTGAATAAAAGCTTACAGGAAATGCAATATAAATATAATAAATAAAAATATTAATTATTTTGCATATAATCTAAGTTGATGGAATAATTATAATAAAGAGCTTGAACCCACCTAAGGTTAGACCTTATAAATTAATTCTAAAATTCCCTGAATTAATATAAATTATTATAAATATGTCAATCTAATAAATCCTAGATTGGGTAAGACGTTTATGAAATTTCAACTACAACTTACTAATATAGCTTGACTCATAAAATTGGGGGTCGTATTAGATTAGCTATAGATGCTACCTACTTGGAATTTTGGCTAGTCTAAACCTCCCGAATTCAATATAATGGGCTATTGTAAATTTCAAAAAATGATGGGATAAAAGTATTTAATTAAAGTCCTTATATTAAATACATATACCATATACTAAAGTCCAAAACAATATTTTTTCTTTTCTTATATCTTAGGTTGAAAATGTTTACATACATGAATATGTATCCCATTATGAATGCACCCATTCAAACACTCTCTCTTGATAAAAAAAAAATACTTTTAATGGTCACAACTATGAGGATTGGTTCGGAGCACTGAAGGAGGATTTAAAAAACTTCTATTTGGATTATGAATTGGATGATCCAAGCCCTGAACATCCTGGTACAGGTAGTTTCACTCGGGAAATAAATCATTTTGAAAAACGTAAAAGGGATTGTATCTACATGGCTAAGATAATGGTCAAAAGTATGTCTTCAGAATAGCAAGAACTGTACAAAGAGATGGACTTAAAATCTATGCTCTATCATCTTAAAATGGTTCATCATCTTGGAGACTTGATGTTCAGAACAAAGATGTAGCATGATGCCTTAGCCACTTAACATATCATAAATATTTATGATGCCTCAGAGCAGTTAAGAGAACTTGGGATACCATGCAGTGAAGATACTGTAAAGACAGCCATATTGGAAGCTTTACGCAAAAGGTATGGGTTGCAATATCAACTGTAGGCTAAGGAGATGATAATGGTATATCCTACATCTGAAGAATAAGTTTTCAGAAGCAAGCTCGAGAGGTCTTAGCTAAGGTTGGTGCCTTAGTGGTATATCCTACTCCCGATAGGACTCAGATAGAGGGAAGAACTTGGTGGTATATCCTATCGTCCGGAGGAATGCTGTAAGGCTTGATGTTGGATATGATGTACGCCCTTAAGGCAATTAGGGCGATATATCTTAATTATGCATTGGTACGAATGATTTGTTTAATTATTAAAGGCATTTAATCTTTTATTTATATCGATGTGTTCATATTTATTATGACTGGTTAAAATATATTCATTGATATCTTTGTACAAAGGTCCTTGACATAATACGTAGCACAAAGTGAGAGATATTATAGTGGGACAATGTGTTATGAGACCTGCTTCATGTGAAATTATGATTATGTCTAAACTATTCATAGTCATAGTTTCATCAAGAAAGGATATTGATGGAGCAGTTAGACTAGTATGTGGTCAACTTTCTTGGAAAGGGCCCAAGCAGTTGACCTCCTAAGACTGAAGGTGGCGCTTTGAGTTTGACACATGGATATATCTGGAAGATATATTGGAGATTGTAGTAAGATAAACACTTGGTATATATATATCGATGTGTTAGTGTTTATCTTTATGCAGTAGGTTTGCAAATATCCTCATACTTGAGATATTAGTTACCTTGTGCGGTATTGTTGGTATACTTTGGGTCACACCTATTCACTCATTAATTCAAGGTGCCACGGGTGATTACGGGTATAGTGATGACAACACATTGGTAAGCTATGTAGTCGAAAAGAATCCATCACTCCGAATATATTAAGGAGTTTGCACCTAACCGCTTATTGAAGTGATGATTACTATAAACCTCTGATTAGAGTATGTGATTGATAGAAATAGTTTCTAGTCAAACATATTATGGTAAAAAGTAATACTTTAGTAACAAGCAAATAATTGGGATAGCTTAGAGCAACATCGCTATTGGTGGGCTAACACTTTAATCAGGCCCAACAAACCGGATGGTACTACGATTAAAGAATGGAAGGAGTTCATCGCATTGGACAACTATTGCATAAACCAGGATAAAGTCATAAGAACAAATAATGTTCCAAGTAATGGGGGATGGTGGACCCTTGCTAGACGCGGACTACAGTCGTTTAAGGTAATCGAGTTCTATTTATAGTCTAGAACCTCGAGCCAATAGTTCTAATAGAACAAGGATTGGTCAAACATTAATAGCTCAATACTTCGGGATCCTATAATGTCACACACATTGGACTTTCATTGGACTGAGTAAAGAATTAATAGATTTGGTCTACTATGACAATATTAAAGGGATGGTTGAGCTATTACCTTGTTAGACCAGAATTTTATTTGTTGACCAGTAACTAATTTTGTTAGGGTCATAAATAAATTAAAGTGTTGATTAAAATGATTAGATCATTTTATGTTTAAGCTAGGACTTTATTTTGACCTGTAACTAATTTTATTATAGTTATAAATAAATTAAATTGTTGACTAAAATTATTAAATCATTTTATGGTTAAGCCAAGAATTTATTTTGACCGGTAACTAATTTTATTAGGATCATAAAATAAATTAAAAGGAAGGAGGATTAAATTTAATCTAATACTAAATTCGCATTTAATCCGCATTTAATCCCGTATTTAATCTCACATTTAATCTGCATTTAATCCCGCATTAAATCCGCATTTAATCCCGCATTAAATCCGCATTTAATCCCGCATTAAATCCGCATTCACTATAGTAAGCGTTTGCTCCCCCTATATAAAGAACTCCCATTCTCCTTTCCCAAATGCACCACAAGCTCATTTAAGCCTTAATTTGAGATTCCAACTCGATATCTCTCAAGTCAACTCAACAGAAAATTCTTTTTATTTTGGGTGGGTTTTGGAGTGGTCCAACAGCTACTCAAAACTTTGTTGTTCTTCCTCGTTGGGAGGTTTCGGTTGGTGGGGTTCGTATGGATACTCATAGAGGTTATCCTATACTTGGAGTCTTGTGTAAGAAAGTTCTGCTAAAGCATGCTTCAACCTATAAGTCCTCTGATTCTCTTTTAATTATTAAGTCCTTTTATTGAGCGTTTTAAGACTTAATAATTATTATGCTTGGTTATATTGCATGCTTAGTTTATTTTATACCTTGACTATAACTTAGAGTTATAACATGTTTAAAATAAAATATTTTTATGGTATTTCTAGCCTATGCATGCTAACTTAAGTAGAGAATTAATTTAGTTAAGTCTTTAATTAATTTATATGCTACTCATAGGAGTTTATGGGGATAGGACAAAATTTGAATTTCTGTCGTGCTTGTTATGAATGTTCAAAGTGGCTATCAAATCCCAATACTTGATTCTTGCTAGTTGAAAAGGAATCCACTAGTGGATAAAGCTCGGAGGAGGAAACTCTGGAGACTGGAGTATGTGGGGCTGAACCAGGATAAATCTCTCATGTATAATTTTTCTCACCCTGCCTTTACTTTACTTTAATTGCATCATAATTCATATCTGCATCATCCGAACTCATACATCTGAAACATATAAAACATGCTACACAAGACTATTTAAAGTCTATAAATTCTAAAAAAAGGGTCATTCACTCCCCTCTGACATGTAATACACCCTCACAGAGATCAACAAGTGGTATCAGAGCAAGTTCTCATAACTAGAGATCTAACAATCTCGAACTAAAGGTCCATATTTTAATCTAAGAATCAAAAGAAGTTTTAACAACTCATAGCCTCTTTAGGAGGGTATGTCCATCCTACACTCTTCACCGGTGAACACTACACATTTTGGAAAAACCGAATGGAGAGTTTCATTCAAGCATAAAGCATGCTAGCATGGATGGCCATAGACGATGACCCTTATATCCCAACTAATTAGGTGGAAGGCATAACCACTAGAAAACCATCAAGCCAATGGTATGAAAATGATTATAAAAGATTGCGTGAAAATGCAAATACTATTAACATGATTCATTGTGCTTTGAGTGCAGTAGAATTTAACAGGATCTCAGGTTGTGAAACTGCTCAAGAAATTTGGCAAAATCTTGAAGTAACTTATGAAGGGACAAGCAAAGTCAAAGAAGCCAAAATTGATCTACTTCCGCAAAAGCTAGAATCCTTCAAGATGGAATCAAAAGAATCCATAGGCATCATGAATACTAGATACACAAATCTAGTAAATGAAATGAAATGGCTGGGAAAGGAAGTCACAAAGGAGGAGATGGTAAAGAAAATTCTCTGGAGCCTCACCAAAGAATGGGACAACAAGAAGACTGCCATGGAGAAAACTAATGACCTGAGATTTTATATCTATGATGAGCTCATTGTCAATCTCCTAACTCAAGAACTATCCTTGGAGAGATATAACTACTAGGAGAAAAGGCCAGAGGAAAAGAAGAAAACAATTGCGTTAAAGGCAAAGTCATCCAGAACAGAAGCCTCCGGATAAGAAGAACAATCAAAGCCATCTTTCTACAAAAATGATAATATAGCAATAATAACCAGGGAATTCAATGAATTCCTGAAAGAGGAAGGAAGAAGGTCAAAAAGAGGCTTTAAAAATTCTGACTCCTAAAATAGGAAAGAAGGAAGCTCCAAGAAAGATAAATACAAGAGGAGTCCGGAAGAAAAGAAGGTTCCAGAGAAAGACATTGCCTGCTACGAATGCGGAGAAAATGGACATTTCAAAACAAACTTTCCTAAGCTCAAAATGAATAAAAACCTCAAAAAGAAGGCAATGGTGGCTATATGGAGCGACAATGAGGAAAGTTTCAGCTCATCTTCAACAAAAGAAGAAGACACTTCCAATTATGCATTCATGGCACTAATGGAGCTAGAAGCAAATCAATCTGGAAGGAGAACACCTAAGCAAGTCACTAAGATAATAGACAAATCAGAATCAGAGTCAGAAAGTACAGAGGTAAACTCTCACTCTAACTCTTTGTCTAACTTTGAACTTGTAGGGCCTTGAGAAATGTGATCAACAATGTAAGGAAGAATGCAAAAGATGTCAAATATCTTCAAAGACAAGCAATGGAGATCACTAAGGCAAATGAAGCCATAACTCAAGACATCAGTCTAATAAGGGGTGCAAAGCGCATTGATGCCGCTGAAGCAAACCACTTGGAAAATCAAGTGCAGATTTTAAATGCCAACCTATTTGGGTTAGATAGGGAACTAGTCTTGATAAAGGAAGTATCCAGAAGAAAACTAGAGCCCATAAATCAAAGAAGTAATTTGGATTCATCACAACAAAGAAGGAGAAATTAAATAAACAAACCCAAGGGCAAAGACATAAGGCTAATCATAGAGAAAAAGGGGTCATAAGAAAACCATCTCAAGATCGGAGATACTTTGGTAAAAATGGTGTAAAGGTATATATCACCAACAAATAAGACTAAGAAACAAGCTAGACTAAAGCATACAAGTCTGTAGATTCAAAAATGATCATAATATTCTTCCACAACCTGAAAAGGTGACTAACCCGAGTGGACTCAAGTCTAATTGGGGACCCAAAATCACTTAATCTATTTTATAGGTATGTCTTGAATCCATACTAAGATCAGCAAACCTAACTAATTGATAATGGATTATCAAGGCAGGTGACTTGTGGTCAAGTACTGTCATCACACTAATCTGGATGAGAAAATAAGGAAAATCTGAAAGACATAAATGTGGAGGAAGAAAAGCCTTTACAAACATATTTAGTGGTAACTCCATAATGGCATAAAAAATTCTCTACATTCATGAAGATAAAGAGATGAAGGCAAGATGATGATCATACTAGAAAAACTAGATCAATCTTCAAGAATATGCTTTCAAGAGTAGATTTATTGTAAAGCAATCATCAAGAGTTAAAAACTCAAAGCATCTGGATCATGCTCAGAAGCTGAAGAAGATCCTCTAAAGGACTTTGGCAACACACTATGCTAAGTCAACAAGCTTAAAGATGGACACTGAAGTGTTAAAGCCAAAAATTTAAAAAGGGGCTCCGGAAGAGTAAATGCAAGATTTGCTCTAAAAGCTAACTCCGGAAGAGAAAGTCAAAGAAGGAAGAGAGATATGCATAAATCCTCAGTCCGGAAGAAAAATCCTGCCAACTCAGTAGATAGATATGACAAATGGCAGTAAAGGTGTTGAAATGTAACTGTGAGTAACTGTACACTTTTGAATTTCAAACGTTTATTGTACAGTTATTGGGCGGTAAAATCCAATAGTTGGAAATTAAATGAACCTTTCCCATTCTCCGATTTACACGCCATTAACCTCTCTCCCTAAAATTAACTGCCAAGTCATAATCCAGTTAGTTTTAACTGCTTTTAGATCGCCAAAATACCCTCACCTTGAAAAATCTTTAAAAACCCCAAAATCCTTCATCTTCATGCAAGCAACAAACTACAGTTACTCTACAAAAATTCTCATAGAACCCTTGAATCTCTTACTCCTCTCTATTCAAAAACCCATATATAGCAAGAATAAAGAGTCAAGCTGCCCTCCATCCCAAGAACTTAGTTCCAATGGACACTCTCAAGGATAAAGATTTCATCCTCATCAAATTTAAAGACACCGACACCATTATTCCATCTGATTACTTGGATGATGAGTACCTCTTTAACAAGGAACCTTACACTAAACTCCTTCTAAAAGACCAAATTTGGAGATCTTTCTCCGAATTAAACCCAACCTATCTAGTCCTGGTCAAAGGATTCAACAAAAACCTAAAAGATCATAAGCACTATGATGCACTTCGGACCACAATGCAGGGGAAGTAAATCACAATCACACTTGAATTCTTTGTCACCCATTTTGGGATGAAGAACAGTGGAGTAATCATGAGGAATGATGGAGATGATCTCACTATTTAAGTATGATCCTCAGATGTGGCTTCCGGAGAGGTTCTTTGGGGATAAAATAGCAACACAGTGGCCAAAAATACCAAGGACTCTTCACTTTGTAATGGCAAGACTCATCCTGGTCTAGAAGGGTTCCCCCAATGCTGCCTCAGCCTTTCAACACTATGTTATTCAACAATGGTTTGAGAGTAGAGAAGTCAATATGCCAGTCTTGCTCATTCATTATATGAAGCAGCATATGTACTCCCATGGAGTACTTATCACAAAAATACTTGCACAACATCAGGTGGATCTGTCTAAAGTGGAGCCTGATCAAGGAAAGGCCATCATTGAAAAGAATTTCAAGAAGCTCACTTTTGATAAGAAGTGGGATGAGGAGAAGGCCCTAAAATAAAAGAAGCGAAAACAAGAAGAGAGCAAAGTCCGGCAAGCTAGATATACAATTAAAAAAGCTCCGGTAGTAAAAAAGCCAAAATCCACCAAACCCAAGGCCCAAAAGAAGATTGATTTCGAGCCTATGGTGGAAGAAGTTGTGGAAGAAGAAAATGGGGATAATCTAACTCTTACTCAAATCCTGGAGCAGACTCATAAGAAACCTAAGAAGAGATCAATTAAAGCTTATGTGGGCAAAGTAGGAAGAAAGGGGGATGCTGATCAAACCCTTGATAAGGCTGAAGAAGAGGTTGCTTCCAAAAGAAAGTTAACTAAAAAGGGACCAACATTCTCTGAAGCCATGAAAGCAAAAAGGACATTGGAAGCCACTTTTGATATTCAAATTTCGGAGTATCTGAAATTCAAAAAATGATGAATGCTATCCGGGTAAACCAGAAAGATCATGACTCCATTCCATAGCTAGAAGGAACAGGAGGCTTATCCGGAGTAGTCAATCTAGCAATACCTCCGGAACTAAAAAGCTCTAACTCTAAAGCAAATCTTCTAGAATCGCATCCTATTCCTAAAGTTGAGAATACTGAAAGTCCTAAAAAGGCACAAGAAAAGAAAGTTGAGGACATTAGTAACTCTCCTAAGAATACTGCTCAAGAAGCTATAATCATTCCGGCACAGCAACCTGAGGAGGTAAACATTGAGTTAAACACTTTCTCTGCTAAAACCATGCTTGAAGAAAATCAAGGCAACTTAATTGTAACTGTATCTTACATTGCATTTAAGGAACTTGAGCCTAGCCTGGAACTAAATGTTCTAGAGGAGGGAACTGATCTGAGATTTAATGAGAATGCTATATTGGCAAACTCAAAGGGAGAGGTCATTCTAGAGCCTCTGAAGGAACAAGGAGAAGAGGAAAGGGAAGATAATCCTAATGAAAAATCTGATGATGATGAGGGAGATGATAAAGAAGAGGATGAAGAACAAAAGTAAGAGGATGAGGATGAAAGCTCATTCACTCCATGCTATGAGCTCAGGCCTGGATCAAACACTCCTACCATAAAAGCTGAAATATAGAGAATGGCTGGGGAGTTAATACAGGAAACATCTACTAAGGATAAGGAGGAATATCAAAAAATTAAGATAATATTCCGGGACATCTATGCAAGAAAGGGAAAGATTGATTTCTCCACTCAAAATCTATCAATTTCCTAGGACTTGAAATCTGAGCTCAAAGAAGTGAGAAGGAAGCTGATAAATATTGAGCAGAAAGCATGCAATCCTTAAAATGCAGATCATATAGTAGAGAAAACCATGTCCAAAGTAACTCTAGCTTTGGAAAAGATATCTGATGAGATTACAGAAGCTAAACAATGCGCATTACAAGCGTTATTAGGAGTTGAGTCAAGCAAAGGCACTATTGTTAAGCATGTAACCTCCTCCTCAAATGGGCTAAAAGAGTATATGGATAAAAATTTTGAAGATCTACTGAAATCCATCCCATCTGCTATCACTTAAAGCACTGAGCCAATATCTTTCGAAATCGAATCTATCCAAATAGAGCAATAGGCATTCAATGAACAACTTAAAATTCCTCAAGGATGAATTACCTTTCATCATAGATAAAGCTTCAGGGAATTTTGGAACAGATATCCAAACCATTATGTACTTAATGGAGAAAACAATTGGAAACTGGAGGGACATGTTCAACATTGAGCTTCAGCACCTCAACGATGGAATCTACAGTAGTGCCCAAACTGTTAAAGATGAAGTTCAGCAACTTGGATCCTCTCTGTCCAACTTGAGCATCACTGCTCCATCTGGATCAACTCCATCTGGATATATCTATAAGAGTTTATTGCTCCCATTCTTCAAGCAGTTGGTTCAGCACATAGGTGAAACAACCAATGGGGGATACAAATGCATGCTCTCACTTATCAGAGGAATGCTCCCATAGTTTGAAAAGGAAGACATAACATATGCTCGTAAGCATCATCCATATCTCACAAGAGCTTATGCTGAACTCCAGGAATCTCTCATGCCCATCTATATTGTGCCTTCAACAATGGACAAGATTATCAAGCGAAAGTTAGTTGGGAATCTGGACTACACACTTCTCTCTAGAATGTGGGAAAGATAATGGGATAGGAGAAAAGTCATTAAAATTGCACCCCCAATTGATGCCAATAAAAGGGGGAGAAGAGCAAACTAGAAGGACCTAGAGCTGGAGCTAAAGCAAAAGCAAAGAAGGACAATAAGCCTCGGCCACAGTTAGATTCATATATATTTTTACAATAGCTAGCTATGTGTTTCATTTCACTTATAACCCTCTACAATTGTAATACTGCACTTCATTGATGTTAACTGTTGTTAACAGCAAAAGTTATATAGTGAAATCATCATTCAAAAATTGCTTCTACGTACAAATTGTACTTAAAAAACTTAGAAGCTGAAATGCAAAAAAATATTGGGGGAGCTAGGATGCTAGTATTGTGGGGGAGAAACCATGTAAATGACTAAGTATCAAGAATCATACTTAGCTCATATATCCACATACTTCTATCCTTAGGTTTTTTTTCCACCAAAATGGGGGAGAATGTTGGAAAATAGCATCCAAAAGCAACTGCAAATAATAAAGAAAATAGCATCCGGATCACAGTTTTGAAAGGAAACAAAATTCAAAGTCCAAATCAACTATCCGAAAGTCCTTGCTAGAATCAAGAAGAATGTATCCTGATAAAAGGTCTAGAAGGAACAAAACTCTAAAGCTCAAATAAATCATCCGGATTATGGTTTGAAGGAAACTAACCATCAAGTATAAAAGGATTGCATCAAAACTTAGCATTAACCATAAACAAGTCACTAAGTCCAAGGAAATATGCATTCGAGTTCAATAACAGAAGATAGCAACCCCTAAGTATAAGAAGGCAGTATCCGGAGAAGTCAACTGATTGAAGAAGTCAATTGATTAAAATATCACCCAGACAAATTGAATTCTAAAGATATCCAAAAGATTCAACTAATAGATAAAAGGGAAATGTTTAAATAATAGTTTTCCCTCCATTATTAGTCTTACATCAAAATTGCTATTTACCTTGGAGATTGAAAAAGCGACAGCTTGCACAAATTCAGAAAAAAGACAAAAGAAGTGACATAGAAAGAGAAAAAGGTGACAACCTTTTTACATAGACCAATAACAAGGAGTGTTCAGCTCACACAACTGAAAAAGTTGCTTGAATTTTGGCAAACCACAAAATGCTAGACAAAAGACTACTGACAACTTTTTCAACGGATCAATTAATGAGTCTAACGAAAAGATCAATGGCTCCGGAAGCGCTACCTCATATCTTTTCAATGGTGAAGATTCAAGATCATTCCAATGGAACATAATGGCTATATTTATGATTAAAGAATATAAAAGCCAAGCTTCACAAGTTGAGAAGATGCTAATTGATTCTAAAGTTTGCAACAACTTAAGAAATCCATTACTCAATCAGTTACCATAATACCTCCAAGAACCAAACAATTCCATATCTATTTGTAAGAATTCCCAAGTAAGATTATAAAATTGCGGAATTCAAAACCTATCCTTTGAGAAAATAAAGTGAAAAAGATCTCATACTTGGGTGAGTATTGCGATTGGGACTCAGCTTAGAGTTGGTGCTTTAAGTGGTATATCCCTATAGGATTCATTTTAGACGTGGGTAGTTGAAGCAGTATATCCTACTAAATAGAAAGTACTCAGCTAGGATTTGGTGCTTCTAGTGGTATATTCTACATCCAGAAGGAGTCACCATTCGGAGACAAGTGTAAGAGGACTCAGCTAGGATTTGGTGCTTTTATGGGTTAATTTCATCCTCTTAGACTTATCTCCGAATGGTGACTCAGCGAGAAGTTGGTGCTTTTAGTGGTACATCCTACATCCGAAGAAGAAGTTTTCGGAGAAAAGCTTTAGAGGACTTAGCTAAGGTTAGTGCCTTAGTGGTATCTCCAGGTCCCGGTAGTACTTAGTCAGAGTGAAGAATATGGTTGTATATCATGTAGTCCAGAGAAAACTGTAAGGCTTAATTCCCGCTAGTTGAAAAGGAATCCACTAGTGGACAAAGCTCGGAGGAGGAAACTCCGGGGACTGGAGTAGGGGGGCTGAACCAGGATAAATCTCTCGTGTTTGATTTTTCTTACCCTGCCTTTACTTTACTTTAATTGCATCATAATTCATACTTGTATCATCCAGATTTATTACATCTGAAACATATAAAACATGTTATACAAGACTTTTTAAAGTCTGTAAATTCCAAAAAAAGAGGTCATTCACCCCCTCTGACCTTAAATATACCCTCATAGGGACCAACAAGCGGAGTTGAGAAAAACCTAAATTACACAAGAAGAATTACATATAATTAAGTGAAGGAAGCTTCGATAAGGATGAAGGTAGGGAAAGCACGTGGACAAGACGGCATCCCATGGTGTATGTTGTTTACGGATGTCATTGTATGGATTGATGAATCAAGGAAAAGGTTAAGAAGAAGCTAGAGGTGTGGAGAAATGTGTTAGAGAGTAAAGGTTTTAAGTAAAGTAGAAGTAAGACGGAGTATTTGTACATCAATTTTTGCCTACAAAAGGGAGATAAAGGAGAAGTAAAACTAGGAGATACAGCCATGCCAAAATGCAAATGATTTAGGTATTTGGGCTCTATCTTCCTCGAGGAGGGGATGATTTATGATGATGTAACCGATAGAATCAATATAGGATGGATGAAACAGAGAAGTGCTACAGGAGTCTTATATGATAAAAAGATACCTTTCAAAGTGAAAAATAAATTCTACAGAACTATGGTCAGGCGAGTCATGACATATGGGAGTGAATGTTGGGCTATTAAGACGCAACATATTTAAAGGATGAATGTGTTCCAAAAGATAGGTGTGGCATATATTGAGGATAAACTATGAGAAGGACAACTAAGGAGGTATGGACATATGCTATGTAGACCAATAAATGCTCTAGTTAGAAAATGTGAGAACTTAAGGACATAGATTAAGGGTAGAGGGAGAGGTAGACCTAAGTTTGGAGAGAAACTATATCTAAGGATATGTGTTTGCTAGGTATGGTTGAATGTTTGGTTTTTTATAGAGCTTCATGGCGTCGAAAGATCCATATAAACCCCACCTAGTGTGGGATTTAAGTCTTAGCTGGTTGGTATATTATTAGTGTAATATTTCTTGATTATATGTTTTTATTTCAAATTATCAAAAATATTACTACTTTTAACATATATTATAAAAATCTAGTCTGGTTGAATATTAAATCCATAAACTGCTCCCTTCACTAGTTTGGTGACTAGTCCAAATCTGAAAAACCTTGACTAAAACAAACAATGTCCAGAGGAAATAACACATAGTAATACCACAAACCTTTATTAGTTGGAACATAACATTAAGAAGATAGTGAACATAAAAGGCTAGCAATTATGATAAACAGACAGCTTAAAGTATAAATGAAAATGCATAACATGCATGACAGAATTTCAAAATTTTATCAATCACCAAGGAACTCCTAAGCATATCATGATTGACATTTAATACTATCATGATTGACATTTAATACTAGTCTAATAATTATTTCTAGGTCATAAGCACTTATAAAAAGACCTGGCAATAATTAAATGCATTTATTAGTTGATGTGTATCCCAATGTCGGCGGAGTGACCCCTAGCTTATGCGTGAATAGACTCCAAAGTAGAAACCCTCTATAATTGATCCACACAAGAACCATAGACCAAAACCATCTAGAAAGGCAGAATAAAAAAATTGGCCGGTGGCCAGCAGTGGTGTTGGCCAGAGCAGGAGCGCATGCCCTGCGGGCTACACAACCTATTTTGTGTTACGAGTCTACACAACCCATGGGGCTCGCATGGTGCACGTTGTCGGCTGCAAAGGAAGTGTTAGTCTAGTTTAAGGATTTTATCAAGTAAAACTGGCGTAGTGGAAATTCAAAAAATAATCTAGTGTCCAAGATCTCCTAAGCATGGCATGATTGATAATAATGCTAGTCATAAATTATTCTAGGTCATAAACACTTATTAAAAGGACCTAATAATAATTTAACCACTTACCAGTTGAAGCAGGAATCTTGTAGTTGGTAGAAAGACCCCTCAGCTACGTGCACAGACTCCAAAGTAGAAGCCCTCTACAAATAGTCTACACGAGCACCACCGACCAAAACCTTCTAGAAAGGGAGTACCGATATATAAGCAGAAGCTAGCTAGATCTTCCCTACTAATTTATTCTAGAAGAAATTCCCTTAGTTTTCTATTCTAAGTAAATACGCCTTTCGACGGATTACTTTGAGGAACTAGAATAACTAAATGAATAAGAGAGTAAGGGAAAGAGTATGAAATTATGGATGAAAAATAATGAAGGAGGAAGCTTCTATTTATAGTGGTTAGGAAATATTGAAAGGACAATAAAGTCCCTAACCCCAACCAATAGAAATTAAAATATAAAGGGCAATTAAGACTATTTAATTAAGTTAGGAAGTAGAGACTGACACAAACACTAGGGAGCTTGCTTAGGCAGCAAGCTCCCCACTTACACCCTAACATTACTGGTTGGCGGCCAGCAGTGTAACTGGGCTTGTGCTGGAGTGGAAGCTCAACCCGCTAGGGCTGCGCTATAGCCTGCGCAAGAGCATAGGCCATGCAGGGTTGTGATGCTCGCTAGTGGGTTGCACTCTATGCGACGTGTAGGCCCAAGGCCTATGCATCTAGTGCATCCCGTACAAGCCCCATATGGGTTGCACGCCTACACAACCCACTATGGGCTTGCACAGAGCTAACCGCGAGCTGCTAAAGGCAGCCCGCTTGTGCAAGGCCTGCAAGCCTTTGTGCACTTTTGCACTGGCCCGCGCGTAGATTTTACGCATGTAATGTCCAATAGTACATGTACAAATCCACTCGCGTAGGTTCCTCGAACCCGGCTCTATTTATGTTTCTACTTTCCCCTTTTTACTTTTTCAACCTCCTTATTATTTAACGGGTTCATTGGTCCAACTAATGAATATTAGTCTAACCAATATTATGGTCTAATCAGATTTCTTTGCTATTCTAGATTAGACCTAGTCTAACGGTTCTTTACATAGCTCGGTCGTAACTCAATGTGTGTGACCTTATAGGATCCTATAATATTGAGCCGTGTAAAGTTTAACCTAGCTCAATCCCTTTTAGTAATTGACTAGCTTGAAGCTCGAGACCGTTGTGGACTCCGATTACTTTGATCTGTCATAGTGGCTCTCTAGCAAAGGGCATATGATCCCTCAATATTCAAAACATCATGTGAATTGTGACTTATTCTTAGTTCATAAATAGTATCAATACAATTCACTCCTTCTAACAACTGTTAAGTACCATCTGGTTTTTAGGACTCGGTTTAAGTGTTAGTCCACTAGTAGCTATAATAGCTACCCCAGTATTTAGTCTTACTATAGAAACCACCACTCAACCATTTAATAAATTGATTAGGATCTCATCCTATCAACTTATACTCTGATCAGAGGTTTATGAGTGTGTCATTCCAATAAGTGGCCAAGGTACATCTACCTGATATTACTATAATGGAGTGATAGATTCCATCTTGACTACCTAGCTTACCAACGGACAAACATTAACTATACCCATAATCATCTACATCACCCATCTATATAATGCTTAGGCATGACCTAAAGTACAACAATATCTGATCAAGATAACTAGTATCTCAGGTCTAAGAATATTTATATTGCTATTGCAATGAGACAATTAAACACAACACATAATATAGATTATCGAGTGTTGTCCCATAATGGTATCCAATGTATCTCTCTGAATAAATTCATGTGTTAACCAAAGGTACCACCCTCTAGCACTGGAGATATGCTACTCTAAATCAAATTCAAGAGGTATGATAACACATGCTAGTCTATCCATATCATCAATGTCCAGTCTTGATGATACTATGACTAGGGATATTTAGACAAATCATAATTGCACACTAACCAGTTCTCACCAACATAGTCCCACTATGCACTTGCAATACGTGCTATGATTATGTCATGGACTTTAGCAAACATTTCAATGAATGTATTCTAAACCAGTCGTAATATATTTTCACAGTCATTGATATGTTAAAAGAATGTTTTTATTAATATAAATTTGTTCGTACAAATGAAACTAAGATATATTGCCCTAATTGCCTCTAGGGCATACATCATATCTGAAAATTTCCCACTTATACTAGAGCCAATTAGCTAGTGACATAAGCCATAACCATTAACATGTTGGTTAGGCTTAATCTATGTCAAAGGCTTGGTTAGACCATCCACCAAGTTCTGATCTATGGGTACATATTCCATCTGTATATCCTTATCCCTTATCATATCTTGAACTATATGATATTTTCTGTGTACATGTCCGTTTCTCTTACGAGACTGTGGTTCTTTTGCCTAAGCAATAGCCCCAGTGTTATTCTAATATAATACTATTGGATCCTCACTATCAGACACCATGTCGAGATCACTAATAAATATCTTTATCCAGACAGCTTATTTTGATGCTTCTGAAGAAGCAATGTACTTGGATTTAGTGGTTGAATCGGTAGTTGTGTCTTGTTTGGAACTTTTCAAAACAACCGGCCCTCCATTTCACATAAACAAGTAACCTGACTATGAGTTATAGTCATCTTTGCCAGATTGAAAACTCACATCAATGAATCCCTTTACTGTAAGATCACCTCCTCCATATACTTAGAACATTTCCTTAGTTCTTCTTAAGTATTTAAAGATTTTCTTAATAGCCTTCCAGTGCTTATCACCTGGATTAGATTAAAATCTGCTAGTGATGCTCAACGCATATGAGACATCTGGCCATGTACATACCATAGCATACATGATAGATCATATTGCGGATGCAGAGGGCATTTTATTCATGCATAATCTCTCCTCTTGTGTCCCCGGACATTTAGATTTAGAAAGGTTAATTCCATGAGACATTGGAAGATAAACCTTTCTTGATTAGCCAAGGTCGAACCTAGTCAATACCTTATCTATTTATGTATTTTGTGAAAGACCTAGCAGCCTCTTCAATCTATCTCTATAGATCTTTATACCTAGTACAAATGTTGCTTCTCCAAGGCCTTTCATGGAGAACTTTCTTGACAACCATGACTTAATCATTTGAAGAAGAGAAATGTCATTTCCTATTAGTAGTATGTCATCAACATATAGCACAAGAAAATTGACTGCACTCCTACTAACTTTCTTGTACACATAAGGCTCATAAGCGTTTGATATAAAATCTAACTCTTTGATTGTATCATCAAACCTTATATTCTAACTCATGGATGCATGCTTAAGTCCATAAATAGCTTGTATACCTTAGAGCCATTCTGAGATGTAAAACCATCCGATTGTATCATATATACATCCCGATCTAAGTTTCCATTTAGCCAAACATCCATCTGCTAGATCTCACAATCATAATGAGCAGCAATGGCCAAGAGTATCCATATGGATTTAAGCATGGCTACCAGTGAAAAGATTTCATCATAGTCAATACCTTCTCTTTGACTATAACCCTTTACTAACAACCTTGCCTTATAGGTTATTACATTATGATCCATGTTGGTTTTCTTCTTGAAAACCCATTTGCAATCTATGGGTCTAACCTCGTCAGGTGCGTTGACCAATTCCCATACTTGGTTTTCATACATGGAATCCAATTCTATTTTCATGGATTTTAACCATTTATCATAGTCTGAGCACTCCATTGCCTCCTTGTAGGTCTTAGTTCATCATCCTTCATTAGAACGATTTGTTTATCATCCATGATGAAAAATCCATATCTTTCAGGAGCATTTGGAACCCTACCAGATCTACGTAATGGTTGTTGTGTAACAGGTTGTTTCTCCATCACACTCTGTTGTGTATCAAGCTTAGGAATTATCAGTTGATCATCTTGTTCGCCTAGTTAAACCTCAAGTTCAGGTTCACTCCCACTAGCTTTTACAAGCAAGTGTTCCTACTCAAGGAACTATGCGATCCTAGAAATGTACACCTTTTGTTCCTCATGATCATTAAGGTATATCCTAATATCTCTTTAAGATAACTTATAAACAAGCATTTGTCAGCCCTAGCTCCTAGCTTATGTGACATTGTCCTTTTAACATAGGCAAGACGTCCCCAAACTCTCAAGTGAGAAAGAGAGGATTTCTTACCATACCACCTTTCTTATAGTGTTATACTAACTGATTTTGAGGGCACACTATTTAATATATAAACTGCGCTCTCAAGTGCGTATCCCCAAAAGGATTTGTTGAGACTTACTTGGCTAATCATGGACCGAACCATGTCCAGAAAAGTTCTATTCCTCCCTCAAACACACCATTATGCTGAAGAGTACAAGGTGGGGTCCATTGGGGTAATATTCCATTATCCCTTAGATAATCTTGAAACTATTGGCTTAAACATTCTCCACCTCAGTCTGACCATAGTGCCTTAATATTCTTTCCAAGCTATTTATCAACTTCATTCTTATAGTATTAGAATCTTTTAAAACTATCTAATTTATGCCTCATAAGGTAAATATACCCATATCACGAGTAATTATCGACAAAAGATATGAAGTAGACGAATCCTCCATATGCTTGCACATTTATTGAACCACATACATCTGTGCGTATTATTTCCAATGCACTTATGGCATGTTGCCCTTTACCTTGAAAGGGTTTCTTTGTCATCTTGCCTAATAAACAAGGTTTGCATGCCCCATAAGACTCCCAGTCTATTGGGCCCAAGTCATCACTTTTGTGTAACTTAGTTAAGCGGGTTTCATTTATATGGCCTAAACGATAATGCTATAAGTACGATGATTTGTCTTTATCTAATTTGAATCTCTTAGCATCATTCATATTAAAAATTTCATCTTTAGTATTTAAAACATATATGCCATCAAACAAAATTCCACTGCTATAAAGAATACTATTTTTACAAATTTGTCAATCTTTATTATTAAATAAAACTTCAAATCCTTCTACTGATAAACATGTAACAGAAATAATATTCTTAGTAACAACTGGAATATAATAGCATTTATTTAATTCTAAAACTAGGCCACTTGGGAACTTGAGACTATATGTTCCTACAGCTGATGCTGCAACCCGTGCTCCATTTTTAACTCGTAGGTCTAACTCTCCTTTAGCCAGCCTTCTATGGTTCTGCAATCCCTGAACAGAAGTACAGATATGAGTACCACATCCAATATCTAATACCCATATAGACTCATAAGGAAATGTAGTGAAATTTTCAATTATGAACATACTTGAAGTAGTTACCTTCTCAGGGCTCTTCTTCATATGCTCAGAGATAGGTGCCTTGCAATCCCTTTTCTAGTGTCCTTTTTTTCCACACAGAAAACATACATTTGCAGATCCTGTCTTATTTTTCTTCTTCTTACAGATCTTTTTATTAGCCTTCATCCCCTTCTTTTTCTAACTCTTACCCTTCAAAGGTTTGGTTTTCTCAACCATCAGCAGATTTTTCTGATCCTGCTTGATCTTAGGTTCTACTGATTTTAGCATACTGATCAATTTTGGGATTATCGTATCAATCTTGTTCATGTAATAATTAATAACAAACTATGAATAAATATCAGTGAGCATAGTCAAAATGAGATTTATCCTCAACTCATGATCCATGACAAAACCCAATCCACCAAGCTTCTCGACATAGCCAAGAAGTTTTAAAACATGCTGAGAAGTTGAAGTACCAGCCCGCATCTTAGTTCCAAACAAAAGTCTCGAGGTCTCAAACTTCTCAGTCCTTGCTTTCTCAGAAAAGATTTCCTGAAGATGGAGAATCATCGTATAAAGATACATATTCTCATGTTGTTTTTGAAGCTCAGGATTCATGGTTCCCAACATTAAACATGTTGCAGATTCACGATTTTTCCTATGCTTCTTCCATGCCTCATGTTCCTTATGATCACCAGCATCAGGTCCATCAGGAAGGGGCTCATCCAAAATATAAGCCAGGCTCTTGCCTCTAAGGACAATCCTCATCATCCTAAACCAATCAGTAAAATTGGTACCATCCAATTTGTTCTCAAAAATAGCGCAAAAGTTTATGTTTATAGTTATATTCAACCTAGATATACAAAAAGAATTATTGCTTTAGTCTTAGTTCTTGTACATGCATTTACTTTAAGGTCTTTTAATTAAATACATATTCCTACTATTTTTATTAAGGTTTATTCGAAAACATAATAGCCCCTTCTATTGTCTTTCGGGAAACATTGTCTAATCATTCTCTTTAGTAGGTAGCATCTATAACTCATTTAAGCTAAACCTCGCTCTCAAGAGTCAAGCTAACTTAAACAGCTATAGGAGGATCTAGTCCATTTGCATCTAATGTAATTGCTAATCCATTTGAGTTTCAACCAATGGATGTGCATAACCAATTATATGACTCCTCAAATGATGCCTCCAACCCGGTATTAGCTCCGATATTATGGAAAACTAACCCAGTCCTGTTAAGACTTAACCCTAATTTGAATCATATGACCAGACGATGTTAAAGAAGAAAGCATGATGTGCATGAGCAATTCATTAAGTAAAAAGGCCTAGACTAACACGGGCCCTTCTGACTCAGTTAACCATAGAATAATTAAATTAAAGATTTCGTTCTTTTCTAATTGAAGAATTATTCCATATAATTCAAAAATTAAAGCATTTACAATTTCAAGTAAAACATTGTTAATCCTTAGATAACTACCCTGACTAAGTTTGAGCAACACTTATTCTAGTTATCATAGTATTTTCTATTGCAAGAAACTGATTCCTAGGCATGGCATAGCATACTCAAAAATATTTCATAGAAAATTAGACCTAGCATATTTCTAGTCAACCATACAATCGCATTAGGTAGGCTTTGATACCACTATTGGTCTAGATTAAGGGTTTTAGCAAGTAAAATAGGCGCAGCAGAAATTCAAAAATTAATCTTGTGTCCAAGATCTCCTAAGCATGGCATGATTGATAATAATGCTAGTCATAAATTATTCTAGGTCATAAACACTTATTAAAAGGACCTAATAATATTTAACCACTTACCAGTTGAATAGTGAATCTCGTAGTCGGTAGAAAGACCTTCAGCTATGTGCACAGACTCCAAAGTAGAAGCCCTCTATAAATAGTCCACATAAGCACCACCGACCAAAACCTTCTAGAAAGGGTGTACCGATAAATAAGCAGAAGATAGCTAGATCTTCCCTACTAATTTATTCTAGAAGAAATTCTCTTAGTTTTCTATTCTAAGTAAATACATCTTTCGACGGATTACTGTTAGAAACTAGAAAAACTAAGAGAATAGGAGAGCAAGATAAGGAGTATAAATTTAAGGATGGAAAATAATAAAGGAGGAGGCTTCTATTTATAGTGGTTAGGAAGTATTCAAAGGACAGTAAAGTCCCTAACCTCAACAAATAAAAATTAAAATAAAAAGGGCAATTAAGATTATTTAAATAAATTTGGAAGTAGAGACTGACACAAACACTGGGGAGCTTGCTTGGGGAGCAAGCTCCCCACTTGCAACCTAACACTGCTGGCCGGTGGCCAGCAGTGTGGCTAGGCTTGCATTGCAGCGCAGGCCATGCGGGCTTGCACTTCCCACTAGTGGGCCACACTCTGTGCTATGCGCAGGCCCAAGGCATGCTCGTCCAGTGCAACCATGCAACCCCTATGTGGGCGCACCTGCGTAGCCCACTATAGGCTCGCGCAAGGCCTGCGGGCCATTGCGCACTTCTGCACTGGCCCATGCATAGATTTTGCACATGTAATATCCAACAGCACATGTGTAAGTCCACTCGCATAGGTTCCTCGAACCCCGCTCTGTTTGTTTTTCTACTTCCCCCTTTTTACTATTCTAACCTCCTTAATGTTTAACAGGTTCATTAGTCCAACAAACGAATATTGGTCTAACCAATATTATGGCCTAACCGTGTATTATTGTCTAATTATATTTCCTTGTTCTTCTAGATTAGACGTAGTCTAACGGTTCTTTATATAGCTCGGTCGTAGCTCAATGTGTTTGACCTTATAGGATCCTATAATATCGAGCCGTCAAAAGTTTAACCTAGCTCAATCCCTTTTAGGAATTCACTGGCGCGGAGCTCCAGACCATTGTGGACTCAGATTACTTTGATCGTTCATAATGGCTCTCTAGTAAAGGGCATATGACCCCTCAATATTTGGAATCTCACGTGCATTGTGTCTTAATCTCGGTTCTGTAATAGTATCAATACAATTCACTCCTATCTGTTAAGTACCATCTAGTTTCTAGGACTCGATTTAAGTGTTAGTCCAATAGTAGCTATAATAGCTACCCCAGTATTTAGTCTTGCTACAGAAATACACCACTCAACCATTTAATGAATTGATCAGAATCTCATCCTATCAACTCATGATCAAAGGTTTACGAGTGTGTCATTCCAACAAGTGGCCAAGGTACATCTCCCTTATATTGCTATAATGGAGTGATAGATTCCATCTTGACTACTCAGCTTACCATCGGACAGATATCAACTATACTCGTAATCATCTGCATCACCCATCTATAGAATGCTTAGGTATAACCCAAAGTGTAATAACATCTGAACAAGGTAACTAGTATCTCAGGTCTAAGGATATTCGTATTGCTATTGCAATGAGACGATTAAACACCTACACATAATATAGATTACCAAGTGTTGTCTTATCGCAGTCTCTAATGTATCTGTCGGAACACATTCATGTGTTAACCCAAGGTACCACCCTCTAGCACTAGAGATATGCTACTCTAAATCAAATTCAAGAGGTATGACGATACATGCTAGTCTATTCGTATCATTAATGTCTAGCCTTGGTGATACTATGACTAAGGATATTTAGATAATTCATAATTGCACATGAACTAGTTCTCACCAACATAGTCTCATTATGCCCTTGCAATACGGGCTATGATTATGTCATGGACTTTTGTAAACACTTAAATAAATTTATTCTAAACCAGTCATAACATATTTTCATAGTTATTGATATAACAAAAGAATGTTTTATTAATATAACTTTGTTCATACAAATAAAATATATTGCCCTAATTGCATCTAGGGCATACATCATATCTAACAGAAAGCCCTTTTGAGCTTGCTTGGGGGCCTTGCACAATGCTACTTTCATAGTGTTACCTTGGCCCGCACACATTCCCTGTGAATGTAGAAGAACTTCTTTTAATAATAGAAGGATGCTAAACCTCTCTGATAATTATTTCTAGAATAACTTCTTTTAATTCCTCGATTCTCTTCAAAGTACACATTTCTAGAATAAAAGATTACTCAAGAGCTCTCAAAGAAAGAAAAGAAGGAAGAGAGAATGGGGATAAAAATAATGAAGAGGAGCTCTCTATTTATAGGCATATAGAGAAAAAAACAAGAGACAATTTAGTGCAATCCATATCCAATAAGAAAAGAATAGACAAGGGAAATTTAGTTAAATTAACTAAAATAGAATAGAAACTAACTTAAACACTCAGGAGCTTGCACGAGGAGCAAGTTCCCCAACCTTAATGGGACATTGTTGGCTGGCGGCCAGTAGTGGTGTGGGCCTGCACAGGAGCGCATGCCCTATGGGCTACACATCCTGCATTGTATTGCGCGCTACGCAACCCATGTGGCTTGTGTAGTGTACGTTGCGGGCCGCAAAGGAAGGTAGCTTGCACTTGCTTGCGGACTTTGCACAGCACTACTTGCATAGTGCTTCCTTGTCCCGCATACATGCCATGTGCATGTAGAAGAACTTATTTTAATATTAAAATGTGGCTAAATCTTTCTAATGATTGTTTCTAAAAGAACTTCTTTTAATCCTTCAATTCTCTTCAAAGTAAATATTTCTCAAAATGAAAGTTTACTTAAGAGCTCTCAAAGAAAGAAAAGAAGGAAGAGAGAATGGGGATAAAAAGTTAATGAAGAGAGGCTCTCTATTTATAGGTATGTGGAGAAAAGACAAGTGACAATTTAGTGCTATCCATATCCAATAAGAATAGAATAAACAAGGGCAATCTAGTTAAATTAACTAAAATTGAAATAGAAACCAACTCAAACACTCAGGTACTTGCTTAGGGAGCAAGCTCCCCAACCCTAATAAGACACTGCTAGTTGGCGGCCTACAGCGGTGTGGGCCTGTGTAGGAGTGCATGCCCTGCGCGCTACACAACCCACGTTGTGATGTGCGCCTACGTAACCCATGTTTAGTCATTTGGTCATTGAATGATATTAGTATACTATGGTTTATTTGGTCATTTTAGTATGGTAATTTTGTAGAAAATGTAAGTGTAATTTGATTAGAGACAATTGTGTTGTTTTGCAAGGAAAAATGGAACACATTCGAAGAGCTGAACAAATTTTTAATCCTGGACCAATTTAGCCACATGTGCTAACTTTATAAACGAAGCATGGACCACAAAATATATGGCATAGAGAGGTAAAATATTATTTGTACCCAAACAATTTTTGTAATTTTAAAGTAGTTGAATCAAAAAAATTAATTGAAGATTTTATACTGATAGGAATGTTCAGAAGTGTATTTTCATAAAGGCTGAGTTGGATCATTGTTAGACGACATTGACCCAAGAATATATAATAAACTAATTGAATGCAGCTTCAAAGGGGTTGTGAAAATTGGTACAATGATAGTAGACAACAGACTAATTAACGCAATAGAGGAGAGATGGCGACCCGAAATATTAATGTTTCATGTAAGCATTGCTGAAGCCACTATAACACTTCAGGATGTTGAGGTTTTAATAGGGTTATGTGTCAATGGAGATGTAGTGACAGGTGCAATGAAACATCCCCAATATCTCTATAAACTTGTGAAAATTTGTTAGGAAAATCTCTGAGCACAATTGATGTATCAGGAAGTGTTATAAAGTTGAAATGGTTTAGAAAAGAGTTCTCTTGTCTACCTACTAGTGCCAATCAACCTACGATTGACCGGTATACTAGAGTATTTCTAATGTAGCTATTTGGGGGTTTTCTCTTTAGCAATACTAGTGAAAATGGTGTACATGTAATGTGGCTGAGTTTGTTGAAGAATTTGAATTCCGAAGGTGTTAGTAGATATGCCTGGGTAGCTACTGTCCTAGCCTATTTGTATAGAGAGTTGTCAAAAGCAACACATCCATGGAAAGAAAATATGAGTGGATATTCTTAACAGGTGCAAGTATGGGCTTATGAGCGGATAAAAAAACATAGTTCCTAGATTCTCTAAACCACATTACACGGCTTATGATGAAGAACCATATGCTATGAGGTAAAATTATATAGTTATCTTTTTATTTAAGCTTCGATTAGTAGGGAGATACAATATTTTAGAAAAAGTGAAATATTTTGACAATGTAAGTGAATCACAGGTGGAAAGATGTAGGTTTTGAAAGGTTCCATTTGGAAGAAATAAGAAGACGATTAGATTGTTTGCCAGCTAATCAGGTTTATTTTATTTCATTCAAAAAATAATTTGATTAATAGCTAGAGCTAACACGTTAATAGTATAAAATATGACAAATAATTTGACTATGAATTTGTTATGCAGTTTGTATGGACACTATATTATGAAATCCTAGAGTTGTTGCTTGAGTACTGTACCCGTGGAAAAAAAGTTTGGAGAGCAATTGTGCCAATTCTATCAAGGAATATAGTTGAGTTTCATCATCCAGATCAATGCATGCGCCAATTTGGATTGGATCAACCTATACTGCGGGTCATTGGTCCTGTAGTGTACAATCTCCAAACTGTCAAAATGATAGGGCATACAGGCAGTGACTGGGGTGACAAACATGTTGAATACATAACTATATAGAATTCATGTTTGCAACGGATCGCAACCTTCAGAGATAGGTATCCAGTGTTCTCAGGTCCACATGCTCTATATCAATCTCAATATATACCGTGGTACCTTAAAATTACAAGATGTTGGATCAGCCTGATTGGTGTGGCAACTAATGCAGTTGTATGATATTTGTTTGAAAGTCTAAATTTTTATTCCGAAAGAATAATGTCACTATATTGATGATTTTTATTTAACATATTATTAATCATGGTAGGGAGACGGACTTGAACAAGTGTACTATATGGAAGGAGGTGAAACCTACCGTGAAAATGTTAGGAACGTGGTGGGAAGTATGCTTGGTGGATTAAACCAAGAATATCGTATGGAGAGGATAGATGGACCACATGTAGGTCCACTGCCAATTCCATTTGAAAATGTGGCAACCACCGCGTAGGTGGCAAGTCTTCGTAAACCAACATTTGATAGCAAACGAAATCCGGTTCCTTTTCCTCCAATTCATGTTAGAATTTACCAAGTTCCAGAACTATATTTTTTCCTATGCATTCTGAAAAGGTTGGCCCATCGATGTAATGGAATGATGCATGTCCATCAAATAACCAGAATGATGCATGTCCATCAAACAACCAGAATGATGTAGGCCCATCAACAAACCAGAATTATGTGGGTTGAGTTTCAATATTATAATGGAAATGTTTGGAGCAAATGATACTACAACAAACAATCCAAGTTGTGCAAATAATTCTAATTTTGGTAGTCCTAACCAAGTTGTCCAACAATATTCCACCCCGGTACAACCTACTGCTCCTCCATTTGGACATGTTACATTTGATTCATATGGAAAAACAATTATGCCAAATTTCCAGACGGATCATGAATTTGGGATTGGTCCTTCAAGTGGTTTCTACAATAATATGAACACAAATATCCCATATAAAGGAATGGGTCCAAGGAGATCAGATTATTCAGGTGCATTGAACACGGAGGGTCAAGGATCAATGAATGTCCGATATCGAAATACGTTCAATCTTAATGAACAAGACACTAACATCACAACCCCAAAAACCAAATGTAGCATGTTTTGTACTGTAAAAAATGTGTTGCTTATTTCGAACTCAAGTAAATTTTCTTTCATATGTTTTGTTTTATTATTTTGAATTACTTTGTTTTTGTTTTTGTTTTTAGTAGCATTTTTTCTAAAGGTGTTTAAAAAAATTATAAAGTAATGAAAAAGGAAACAAATAAATTATTAAAAATGAAAACAATATGGACATAAATGAAATGAATTAATTTGAGTTACTTTATTTTTGTTTTAATATAATTGTTTAATTTTTGTTGTAACCTAATTTTGTTTCACCTTCCTTTTTTATTTAGGTATTTAGTATGTGAAGAAAATACTTCATCAATTTGTCTTTATGTAATATTTTTTCAGAGTATATATATATAAGAAAAGAAGTTTTAAAAGACCTTTTTATCCCTATACATTTCAAAAAAAATATTTTAATTTTATTATTAAATTTGTTTTATTTTATTACCATATTATTTTAAGTTATATTACAATAATAATGGTATTTAAAATTGGATATTTATACTAAACATAACAATACCAAAATATAAAATTGAAATAAAAATAAAATAAAATTAAAAATAAAATTAAAATAATAACAACAACAACATCAATAGTATTAATAAAATATTTGATGAGTATTTAAAATTGGTTAATATTCATACGAATCATAATAATACCAAAATATAATTCTGTTGATTATAAAATTAAAATAATAATAACAACAACAGTAATAATAATAATAAAATATTTGATGAGGAAAAAGAAGTTACATTAATTCTTTTGGAGTCACATTAATTTTAAATTATAAACCTGTTTAAGAATAAATTATAAATAATATCCGTCAAAAATCCGTGTATTTAATTAATCACTAATTAAAGTTTAAAATATGAAATTTTTTCTTAAATAGGACTATAATCAACAAATTATATTTGGGTCTCGATCCTCTAAAGTTGATAAATGATAGAGTTGTACATTTTTGTTAATATGAACCATCCACTAAGTTTTAATGGTTGAGATTTAATTACACTGTGGGTCCCACAAACACAAAAACTCAATCACAACCCTTAGAACTTAATGAATGACTTGGATTGATTAAAATGTACAACTTTACCATTTCACATCTTTAAAGAATCCAAATCCTATATATTTTGGTATTGTTATGATTATTATGAATATTAGCCAATTTTAAGTACCATTATTACAGAAACAAATCAAAGTAAACGTATAAGCAATTAAAGCAATAATTACAATACCAATTTATATTACTATAATAATGGTATTTAAAATTGGTTAATATTTATACTAATCATAACAATACCAAAAAAATAAAATTGAAATTGAAATAATAACAACAACAACAACAACAACAACAAATAGTAATAACAAAATATTTGATGAGTATTTAAAATTGGTTAATATTTATACTAATCATAACAATATCAAATATAATTTTGTTGATTGTAAACTTAAAATAACAACAACAACAACAACAACAACAATAATAATAATAATAATAATAATAATAATTGATGTGGAAAAATGAGTCACATTAATTATTATAGAGTTAAATTAATTCTAAATTATAAACATGTTTAAGAATAAATTATAAATTATATCTGTCAAAAAATTCGTGTATTTAATTAATTTTTAATTAAAGTTTAATATATGAATTTTTTATGAAATAAGATTATAATCAACAAAATTATATTTTGGTATTGTTATGATTATGATGAATATTAACTAATTTTAAATATTATTATTATAGAAACAAATCAAAGTAAATGTACAATCAATTAAAGTAATAATTATATAATAAAATAATTCATAATTGCTGATAAAAATTATATTGCAAAACTGTTATAGTAATAAATGATGATTTGACCATTAAAATAATATACATACAGACATATATAAGGAAAACTCATCAAAATAGTTAAGTTTTCACTTTTACAATAAATAATAATTAATTAAAATTTGTTGATTATAATCTTATTTAAGAATTAATGTGACTCTTTTTTCTCATCAAATATTTGACAGGGAATCATAATATAACCCCAAAAAAGTATAAATTATAAACATGTTTAAGAAAAAATTTGAATTATTTGGTTAACTAATATATATCCTAAATGGAATATTTTAAATTATTTTGTCAACTAATATATCTCCTAAATTTATTTATTTAAAATTCAATTTGTTGTTCTTGATTTAATTTAATTCTGTTGGTTATAATGCTATTTAATATAAAATTTAAATTTCATAACAGTACTTACTCCTTCGTATTTAAGAATCGGTATGAGTCCTTTTTCCTCATTAAATTTTAAAGGGAAATCATAAGATAATTGTAGAAAAGTATAATGTTCATTGTGTTGAAGCAGAAACATAATTCGGTGGATGATATCTACCCCAATAGGGTGCAACTGAAGACGGATTTTATGTGTGACTAAGATGCAATTGACCCTCAAATTACGTTTTATTCGCCTTTGGACAATTCCAGAACGCAATAAACGAAATTCAATATTTACTATTGAAATGGTTTTGCAAGACGAAAAGGTATGTCAATAAATTATTTGTCATTGAGTATTAAAAAATTTATCACAATAAATGTTTAACAAAACCGCATAACTAACAAAAAATTCTACTCTTTTTGATGTTGTGTAACATTGCAATAGGGAGATCGCATTCAAGCGACGATAACAAAAAATAACATTTCCAAGTTTGTCATTTAATCTTCAAGAACTCATTAACTATATTAAGTAGCAATGTACTATATTTTTCTTATTTTTGTAATTTTATTTGTTCATGCATTCCAAATCACTAAATCACTTTGAAGGAGGGTGTGCCAGTGATGCTACTTAGGAATATAGATCAAAAATCACAATTGTGTAATGACACGAGATTGATTGTCACGAGACTAGGAGATCGGGTCACTGAAGCAAAGATTCTATCAGGAAATAAGGCTGGAGAAAAAGTGTTCATCCCTAGAATGACATTAGTACCATCTGATGCACGATTACCTTTCAAATTTCATAGAAAGTAGTAATTCCCACTAGCATTGTCATTTGCCATGACTATCAATAAAAGTCAATCATGTGAGATTATTTTATAGAAGACCTGTGTTCACACATGGACAACTTTATGTAGCTCTATCATGAGTGACAAAAAGAGAAGGTTTGAAAATTCTGGTATGTGATGATGATGGACAAGTAAGAGATGAAGCTGCAAATGCTGTATGTAAAGAGGTTTTTCGGAATTAATTTGATACACGATATGACATTTTTTTTAACTTCAATATTTTCTATTTTTATCATATATATATTACAAAATAAACTTATCATTGATATATTTAATACAAATAACCTATTCGTGCATCGCACAGCCACTACACTAGTTGGATATGAAAGAAAAATTATTACATCGCATTTCAAATAAAACACACAATAGTGCATTCATAAAGTTAAAAATATTACAAAGAAGAGACAAACATAATAGTATTAATAATTTTACTTTGATAGATCCCTTACTAATTTAGATATTGCCCACTTCGACCAGGATTGGTACAAGTTGTTCAATTATGTCCACCTCGACCATAGTAACTACATTTGTAAAAAGTTGTCCCCTTTTTCTTTTTCATCCATTACATTTCTTATTCTTATTGACTTTGGCCTTCCCTTGCTCCTTTTGCAAGCCGGATACAAATTCACTGTTGTCGAGTTCACTTCAGGCCAATAGTCCTTGTGGCCTAAAGGTTGAAATGGATGATTGTACACTTGTGAGTTCTCCTCCAAAGTGGGCACTTTATCAACGAATTCGAAAAAGTCACAACGTAAGCGCTTGCATACCGCAATTGCATGCAAACATAGCATTTTGTAGATTTCAAACTTCTTGCATGTGCACTCTGGACGTTCTAAGTTCACTACAAGAATGTTGCATCCTTTTAATAGATGTTGCATCCTTTTAATAGAAATGGGTATATATCTAGTTAAAACTTTGCACAGCCCACTTCTATTGTCTAAGTATATGACATTATGACAATCTGCCTTACACGCATATTTCATCACTATTTTCTTACAAATCGGAGTCACATGTTCACCCTTTTGAAGTAAATTCATGTATTTATTTCGACGGGTATCAAAATAATGTACCATTTTTCCAAAGGTGTGTTCAACAATGCTCTAGATATGCCTTTGTCAAATGGCCTTTAACACGCAATTTACGCACTCAACAACGTTTGTGCATATGTGACCGAACCTTGAGCCGTTATCATTTGAAAAACTCCACTTCTGCACACGTTTCTCCATTGCCCGCTGGTACACTCGTGCATCTATTTTTTTATTTTGTCCATCTGCTTTAAGAACTTCCGCTCTTGTGCTTGAGCTCCTACATTTAATAAAATTCATACATAAATAGTTATATGTCGGAAGTATACCAGACACATTAGAAATACATATAGTGCATAATTTGTACGTTTGTACCAGCTCGATATAATATGTTTTTTATTGTAGTATTGTGGTACTTTTTATTGTAGTTGCTCGTAAAGTGTCTGAGGCAAAGCCGATGGTATGAAGAAGGTTCTGCCCACCTTGAACCTTCACTGTTCATTGTCTATAGTATTCCACCATGGCGATTATAAATGACACCTAGACCTTCATATTGTGTCACATACACCCTTATGCACTCCATGAACCTTCCCCAACTAGATCCATTCTCACTTTCAACAATAGCGAACCCAATGGGAAGCATATGATTATTACCATCTAGCACAGTTGATACCAACAATGTGTGATGATATTTCCCATACAAGAATGTCCCATCAATCAGGATGACAGATCTACATTGCTTGAACCCTTTGATGCATGGCTTGGAAGACCAAAATACTCGACTAAACATGCAATATCGACTATCAGCTGTTGCATCCATGATCAAAATGGTGGTGGAACAAGGGTTGTAGCCGGTCAATGCACTCAGATTACGTGGCAACATATTATACAAATCTTCCCAGCTGCCAAAAATATCTTGAATTGCTTTTCTTTTTGCACAAGAAGCCTTCTTTGAAATGGTAAACCCCCATTTATCTTTAGCATGCTCAATTAGGCTTAGTGATGGATTTTTTGAAACCATTCTAAATATAGAACCGGTAGTTAAATTTCCATCGAGATTCCGATATTCTTGAGATAGTCGAGAGTTCACGCATGTATGTGGACCAAGGAGTCTAGTGATTTGCCACATATTGATTGACTTCTTAAGGCTTGCATGGAGCCTCCATCCACATGTTTTTCCAAGTCCACCTTCTTTGTTGTTACATTGGAGCGCTAATTTATATGGATAAGATTTAACAACTCGATAAGACATATGGTTTTTCATTGAAGTGATCTTAACCGTTGTTTGCACAGACTTTTTGTCTAGGAAAACTGGCCCAACTCTTAACTCAGACACTCTATCCCATGTGCTATGTCATCAATATCATTGGCATATTGCACATAATCATTCTCCTCTATCGCTGTATATGCAGGGCTTGAGAATTCAAAAGCTATTAATGGAGCAACCTGTGAAACCTCGTGCCTTTCCTCATAATCCGGGGGAGTCATATTCAAATTGATCATATTAGATTGCTCAGTAGCCTCATTATCGACATTCTCGTCATCGTTATAATAGTCACTATCAAACATATCCTTATAGTAAATGAATTGCTCCTTCAATGTATCGTCAATATCATTTGGTTCCACGGTGCCATTAATATAATCACAAATTGGGTATTCTATTACTTTTTCTTCATTTTGGGAACTTCCCGCAATATCATTTGCGGGATTTACCTCATCACTTGCTGTAATGCCACCAGTAACTCCTCCTGCCATCATTGTCAATGGAGTTGTCATTGTTGAAAAAATTTGGACAAGATTAGATTCTCTAGCATCACTACATCCCACATTTGTCGTTGATTGAACTCCACAGAAGGATACCATGTATTAGCCTCCATAGAACCAAATGTAGACAATGATTGATTCTGTTGAAACTAAAAAGGCGATGGGGCTTCTTGGTCGTCTACCTCATACTCAACAGATAACTCAGTAGTGTAATAATTTGGAATGTTGTTCAAATTATAGTGAATAAATTGAATTCCTTCATCATTGCAAATGTCCATGTCACAATAATAATTAGTTGGTGGAACATGATACCTATACACAATCTTTGTTATCCTCCCATTATTTTCAAACTCAATCTTTGTTGATATCTTTTGAACAAGACTACCAAACAATGGCTTCCTCTTAACCTGCACACGTTTTTGCATTGCTCCCCAATATATAATGTAATGGTTGTTCATTGACATTTTTCCTGATTTAGAAACAAATAAATTTTCTTGTTTAGTGAGCATTTATAAACAATAAAGTAAACACGCATAAATAAATATTACTCAAACAACCATAACTTAAATATATCAAAAACTCAGAAATGTTTTTCACAATTCAAATAAAAAAAATAAAGCCTACATAAATATATAATACTCATAATTTTTCTACAATCAATAAAAGCTACATAAATATATAATAGTTATAATTTTCTAATCATATACTATTCTAGTTGGAATGGATGTGTACATTGCATATTTCAAAAGCCATAAAGATAAATGATCCTTGGTTAGTGATCTCCTGCGAATCACTTTCGAGCCACTCGTTAGATTTATGGTTCTTTCCCCCGAACGAACCAAAACTTGAAGACCATTGAATAAATATCTTATGAATAACTCCATCAGAGCTCTATAATTTTTATCTTTAAATTCAAATGCATGCTTCAACTGTTTTTTAAGAAACATACTACTCAAAGATTCAAATATACATGTAAAAAGGGACTCTTGCTTGACTCCCATGTTAAATCCTCCTATCTAGGGGTGAGAAAAAACTGAAAAAACCGAACCGAACTGAGAAACCGAATCGAACCGACATAAACCGAACCAAACCAAACTTATTCGGTTTGGTTTTTAGTTTATATATTTTCATTAATTCGGTTTTCACTTCGGTTCGGTTTTTTGGGTCAAAAACCGAAAAACGAACCGAATTGGGTTTTTTATTTTTGAATTTATTTTATATTAATTTATTTATGTTTTTAGTTCAATTTACTTGTTATACTTGACAATAAAGCTTTTCTTTTTAAATTAAAAATAATTTATTTGTGTTGAAAGATATTTATGTTCATTTTTAGTCATTTTATATATTAAATTTATATTTAAAAAATAAAAAATTAATAAAAAAATTTATTTGGTTTAAAACCAAACCGAATTGAACCAAACCAAAATAATTCGCTTCGGTTTGGACCAAACCAAAATATATTCGGTTCGGTATTCGGTTCGTACATTTTCTCTATTTGATTCTCGGTCCGGTTCACTTTTTGAACCGAAGCGACATTTGCTCACCCCTACTCCTATCCATATATTTTTTGCATTTTATCATGCATTTTTATAATATGAGCAGACAATGCATCTATATCATTATATCTATATCATTATATCAATGCACAGATGAGAATTGGATTTTTTTTAATTTCTTTCATTTCATCTTTGAACCTCTTGAACTGCCAAGGAAATTTTGGGCAGATTGGTGTCCTGGTCATCTATACAAATAGTACAAAATTAGTGTTAATTAATGACTATCAAACTAAGTAACAATTAAATCTCAGTATGTGGAATTTTACTTACAAATGACCATACTCATTTTCTTCCACTTTAATTAGGACATTATAGACTACTTCGAAAAATAATGATATTTTGGACTTATAATTAGTAATGTATTAAACTAGAAAGCATGTAAATTAACACTTTATTAAACTAAAGGGCAAACTTTAAAAAAGTATCATGTGGTTTCACTCATTTATAAAATGGGGCCCGAGGAAATTTTTTTGCAAAACAGGATCTGTGGTTTCAAAAAATTGTAAATAAGAGATTCTCAATATTAAATTACATCACGAAAATAGGTAATCTTGCTCTTTTTTAGCTAAATTTTTGCATAATGGTTATTAAAAATACAATACATATCGTTGAATTTTTTTGAAATTTTTTGAATAGTGCAAATAATTGTTTTATTAAATTATGATATCAAACTTTAAAAAATCATAAAAAAATAAAATATTCTCCGAAAATTACTCAAATATAATGTATAATTTTTAAATAATAAGGTTAAATTATTAGAATGTTGAATTGTTAAAAATATTTGATGTAACACTACTATTTTGAATTCGTAGGCCCCTTTTTGCAAATTTTTTGAAACCACAAGCCCTGTTTTGCAAAAACAATTCCTCATACCCCATTTTGCAAATGAGTGAAACCACAAAGTACTTTTTTAAGTTTACCCTAAACTAAAACTATAATCTTACGAGAGCAAAAATATGATTACATGTTAATTTGGTATAAATATACTTAACTTATTTTTTAAAACTAAAACTTAAGCGAGAATACATGAGAAAACTAAAACTAAAACTAAAACTAAACCTTAATCATACTAAAACTAAAACTAAAACAATAATATGTTCATATTTTAATATCACTAAAACTAGAGTAAATTTCTCAATTTTTTTTGTGTAAACTACAACTAAAGCAATAATAGGTTAGTTAATATAGGAAAAAAAATTTAACTTATACTATAGGCATAATTAATTTTAAAATTTCACTAAAACTAGAGCTAATTTCTTTTTTTTTAACTAGAAGTATAACTAGTTTATATATGCAAAAAAATTAACTATAAGTTCAACATTATCATTTACAATAGTAAATTCTATGAACAAAACATTAAAAAAAATTTAACAACCATTATAAATTTTATTTTAACTTATACTAAAGTTACAACTAATTTTCAAATTTTATTTCACCGAAACCTAACCTAATTTCTCTTTTTGTAAAACTAATACTAAAACTAAAACTAAAATTAGAGCAAAAAGATGTTTATACATGCAAAAAACTATAATGTTTCCATCAAAACTAAAATATAAAGATTTGGGTTACATATCTCTATTTTTTAGATGTAAATATCCTCTAAAAAATAACAAAACTAACTATAAGTTCAACATTATCATTTACAATAATAAATTCAATAAACAAAAAAGTTAAAACAAATAACAACCAATATTACCTTAGATTTAACTTATAGAAGTAAAATTTAGTAGATTAGAAAAGAAAGTGGAGTGTATTTTGTGAAATGAAAATGAAGAGAGTTGAGAGAAATGAAAAGAGTGAAATTTGAAATTGAGGAGAGATGAAAGTGTGGGAGTGAAAATGGGTAGAAAATTTAGGTGGGAGGAATTAATGAAATGGGTGAAAATTAATTCACTCATTCATTGGAAAAATGTGGCAGTTGGTATCACACCTTTGGTGTGTTGGAGAGATTCCCACGTCAAGTACGACAGTCAAGGCGCGTTGACTCACGCCCTGTCTGAAAATGGGCTTACTAGGCCAGTTTTCTGACCCAAACTAAAAAATTAATTTTTTCCGTGTTAGAAAACAGATTTGTGGAACCAGTTTTCTTTACAAAATGAAAACTGGTTTTCACCCTGCTTAAAATTGCTCCTTTTTTGCATTTTTAACTCAACCATGAGCTTTTTATGTACTTTTTTCATACCATGCATTTTTTAGGTGCTGAATCCATAACATATGATGATAAATAATTATTAATAAATATAACAATAATATATAGCTATACTGATAATTAGTAATATTTATATATAAATAATTATAGATATACAATTTTACTAATATTTAAATTCATATTTATGATAAATTTTATTATCATAATAATTACTATTATAGTTTTTATGAAATTTTGATTATAAATTATTTTATATTATTATTGAATTGCTCAATAGTACTAAAGTGAACTGAATTGAATATTTCTGAATTGAACTAGATTGAACTTGAAAAGAACAGGCCTTACAATAGCTGCTGCCATAACACAAGGTAAATTATGTACAAGGAGACAGTAATCCAATAAATAAGACATATTCAGTAAATAAAGTTGCAAAGTAGAAAATTGGTTTTCCATTCAATGTCACACTATAAACCCATATTAGCATCAATTTCATTTGTTACAAATCTGAACAATGCATTAGTTCCCAGTGATATTTAAGAGTTAAATTCATGTGAATGGCCATTGCTAATCAGAAAGATACAATCACCTTGAATGGCCAATGCTTCATGTCACTCTGTACGTGCCAATCAATCGTTTTGCATCTGTAGACCACAAAGAACAATGAATTTTTCTATGGATTGGCCCTAAAAGGCCGAAATCAAAACGAATATTGACCAAGTAGCATGAGATCAGTCATAGTTGACCGGTGAATTTCATAGATTTGAGGTAAATTCCAAATAATATCAAATCACAGATCATACCTTCAATTTCAGAATGACTATCAGTTCGCCTTTCTTAAAATTAGCTTCACAAGTGAACATCAAACATTCTGAATGCTGCAATTATAATTGTTTCAAGGCATTATATCTTTGGCAAGGCATTCGTATGTTTGGCAAGGCATTATATCTTGTTGTGTAAAGAACTCAACCTTCTGGGAGTTGTTTAAATCGAACGGGAGAGTTAAAGTGGGGAACGGGGCGAGCGGATCTTTTTGGCATGATAATTGGACTGCAAATGTGTCATTATCTGTTCTTTTCACTGATCTGTATCTATTATGTAATAGAAAAAGCTGTTCGATTCGGGACGGGAGTCTGTCTATTTCTGAGGGAGCAGCATTATCTAGGCCTTTTTGGAAACGTAGTCTAAGGATTACTAGTAGGGAGAGGTGCTCCCAGATGCGTAATTGGATTTCCCAAGTCTGCCCTGCTGTTTTTGAGGGGGACGGGGCTGTCGGTAACAGGGGGCAGCAGCCACACGTTGGGTCTCAGGTGGTGGCAGATAGATTTGAATGGGATCTAGAAGCTAATAAGGTATTTTCAGCTGCATCTTTTTGTTTAGGGTCCTATAGGTCGCCTCAAAGGATTACGCCGGAAACGGATTATATGGTGGTTTGGAATGTGTGTCTTATTCATAAAGTCAAATTTTTTGGCTGGTTATTGTTACATAGACGCCTCCCAACGAAAGTCTTTCTGGTTTGTCGCGGATGCCAAGCTGTATTGAATGACAAGTGTCCGTTTTGTGATGAATCCGAAACAATTGATCATGCTTTGTTTCACTGTTTGGGTAGTTATCGTATATGGGTTCAAGCTTTTCTGTTACTAGGGATTTCGGTAACAATGCCATTCAAGGGGGCTGATTTCCTTGTAGTATGGCGAGCGCATTTTTCCTCAGGGATTGGACAGGAGTTTGGTACGGCTTTATGGTTTATGATTGCGTGGGCTATTTGGAAAAGGCGGAATAAGTTCGTGTTCGAGGGTGTCTTAAACACAGATGATCTCTTGGGGGCAAGCATTCATCTATGCTGGTTCTTTTTCAAGTATCGAAGACGGAATCTTAATTTTGTTGTTTCTGATGTATTTAACTGTCCAGATTTATTTCTAAGCTGTAACTAGCTAGGTGGCATCAGTTGGCCTATTCATTGTATAGTCATACCTCGGGATCGGATTCCATATCCGTATCACCTTTAGGCTGTATCCTTGTTCACTGACGCTCTCTTCTTGTGAGCGGTCTTTGGATTGCATTAATAAAGAGAGGTAGGTGTTTTGTAGGTAAGCGGGGGCATCAACCTAGTTGGGACGCCCGCCCCGAAATTTTCACCTATCTCGATCCTTTTCCTTCTGGGGAAACACAATGTTTCTCCGGGGGGTTTTCAAAAAAAATTATAATTGTTTCAAACTTTCAATCATGAATTGAATTAATCTATTAACTATTTCATTGCAAACATGAATTCAATTCTGCCCATATTAATGACTCATTGACACAACTGTACACCCTTATCAGATTCAAATAGAAATTTAATAATGAACTCACAACTCAAGTTAACTAATTCAAGTGAATCAGAAATAATAAATCAAGATTTAAAAGTTATAAAACTGACCTGATTAAAAATGATAGGTGTAGAATGCAGTGCGGAGGCACAACGAAGACTTCGTTGGAGGAAACTATGTAGAATCCATGGGCATGAAGTCTGTTGGGCTTGATAGCTTGAATGAGCATTCAAGTGGGATTGGGCTCACCTAACAAAAAACTAATTGGCTTGTGTTAAGGCTTAATCTACTCCACTTATATACCACTCATCATTCTTACATATTTTCAATGTGGGATAATCTCACATCTCCAACACTCTCACTCAAATGTAACTGGGTCTGGACCAGTTGTCACTTGATAAAAATTACTTGACCTATTCCTCCGAGGCCTAAGGTCAACGACGGATCTAGTCTTCTCTACTAGCCCAAACTCCACAAAGACTCCAAATACGGACCCAGGATTTCTTTCCGGTTGTAAGGCGTTACTCTGCTGTGATACCATGTAGAATTCGTTGGTCTGGAAAGTATTAAGCTTGATAGCTTGATTGAACATACAAGTGGGGTTGAGCGATCTAACACGAAACCAATTGACTTGTGTTAAGACTCAATCTACTCCACTTATATACGACTCATCATTCTTATATATTTTGAATGTGGGATAACCTCACATCTCCAACACTCTCCCTCAAGTGTTATAGAAGATAATTTTGTAGTAGGGATGGTAGAACGGAAATTTTATTGCAAATGTAGAGAAAATACAATTGTAAACTAGATTACAGTAGATTTTGCTAATCTATTTCCTAATCTTTAAGGCATGCTAATCATTTTCCTTTAAGCAATATTTCCTCCCTACAAAGCAATGGGAATGTACCGGAATTTTGCTTATGAGATACAATGGAGATATAAATTCACATATCTTCTTTCGTATGTGAATCAACTGTAATACATTTGTTTCAGGATAAGAATTTATGTATGTAAGGTAGAAAACAAAAATGTCTTAATACTTCCTCTCTATTTCAAGAAATTACATCTCAATTTTGTTGTATATCAAAGGCACAAATGATCCCTATTTATAGAGTTGAGATGATGATTCATGAAATGACAAGTCTCTTCATGAAATAATGTGTCTCCTTATGAAGCAACACTTCTTTTCATGAAACAACATGACTCCACATGAATCAACATGACTCTTCATGAAATAATATGACTATTCATAAAATAATAAGACTTATTATGAACCATTATGTCCTTAGACATAAAACAACATATCTCTACATGAAAAGAGATGACAATTCATCAAACAATGTGTCTTTCCACGAACCATTATGTATTTTCACGAAACATAATATTTTTTCATGAACCAACATGTCTTTCCATGACACATCATGTATTTTCAAGAACCAACACGTCTTTATTGGAAAACAAGGATCCAGAACTCAAACAATTTGGATTAGGTTTGAAGTAAACAAAAAACCTAAGTATAAAAAGACCTAAGTCACTAGTCCGGACTCATACCATAAAAAATACAAAGTCCAAGACAAGAGAAGACAATTACCTAAGCATAAATGGAAGCATCCGGTTAATGTTTGGAAAGGAAACAAACATTAAGCCGCCAAATACAGCATACGGAAGAACTGATTGCAGAAGCATCCGGAAGAAGGCAAATCCGGATATATATTAAGTCTGAAGACATCCAGAAGACTTAATATTTCAGACAAAGGGAATGATTCAAAATTTTCATTCCCTCCATTCTTTTGGTCTCCAAGTCAAGATCCTTTCCCCTAAAGCAACACAAAAGTGATAGATAGCACTTTTCAGAAAAAGGACAAAATACTGACATTGGACAGAGAAAAAGGTAACAACCTTTTTCACCTAAACCAATAAGAAGGCGCGTGGAGCTCACACCAAAAAACTACTAGTATAAAAGTTGGTGTATGGCTAAAATACAAGGAAAACTATCACTGACAACTTTTCAGCCTCAATACTAAGGATTCAAATGGCTCAAAATCTCTATCTAACAAATTGATCAACGACTCCTGAAGCTCCACATCTTACTTGATTAATAGTGAAGATTTAATTACAGCTCACCAACCCACAACGGCTACATTTATGATCAAAGCCTATAAAAGGGAGGCTTCACATGTTGAGAAGGAGCTGGTTGACTTGAGAAAGCAATTAATAAGAAAATTTGTAGAAAGCAATCAGATTTCACATCCCTCCAAGAATCAAACATTTCCAAATCAGTTTGCAAAGATTCCCAAGTGAGTTATAAACTTGAGGATATCTAAAACCAAAACCTTTGATAAAACAAAGTGTAAGAATCTCCAACTTAGGTGAGTTGTCAGATTGGGATATGGCTTAAAGTGGGTGCTTTAAGTGGGATCTCCCTGTAGGACTCAGCTTAGGATTTGGGTAGAAATCTAAGTGGTATATCCCGCTAAAGACAAAAGGACTCAGCTAGGAAGTGGTGCTTCTAGTGGTATATCCTACATCGGGAAGGGTGTACCATCCAAAGAGAACTGTAAGGCTTGAATTATGCCAGTTGAAAAGAAATCGCACTAGTGGATAAGCTCAAAGGAAGGAACCTTTGGGGACTAGACGTAGGCGTGGCCGAACTAGTATAAATCTCTTGTATTTGAATTTTCTTTACTCTGTCTTTAATTTATTGCAATTTACATTATTTGCATTATTTGCATCATCCGGATCCAAAGTATCCGGAACATTCAAACACGCTACACAAGACTTTTTGAAAGTCTATTATTTCTGCAAAAAGGGTCATTCACCCCCCCCCCTCTAACCTTATTAACTTAAGCACAGGGACCAATAAGTGGTATCAAAGCAAGTGCTTAAACTAGAGATCTAACAATCTCGAGCTAAAGGTCCATATATTTTAATTTAAGAATCAAAATGAGTTTCCAAAACTGACAGCTCCTTCCAGAGGGTATGTCTATTACCCGACTTCCACTTTTCACCGGTGAATACTACATGTTCTTAATAAACCGGATGAAGAATTTCATTCTGGCTCAAAGCACGATGGCATGGATAGCCATTAAAGATGGTCTATATGAGCCTACTCATGAGGTAGATGGTTTAACCACCCGTAAGCCCTCGAGCTTATGGGGAAAAATGATTATAAAAGATTGTGTGAAAATGCAAATGCTATTAACATGCTTCAGTGTACTCTTGGTGCAACAGAATTTTACAGGATATTTGGATGTAAGACTGCACAAGAGATCCTATGGAAGCTGGAAGTTACCTATGAAGGAACCAACAAAGTAAGAGAGGCCAAGCTTGATCTACCCCAGAAGAAACTTGAGACCTTCAAGATAGAGCCAAAAGAATCAATTAGTAGTATGAACACTAGATACGTAAATCTAGCGAATGAAATAAGGAGGCTTGGAAAAGAAATTCCTAAAGTAGAGATGGTAAAAAAAAATACTCTGGAGTCTCACCAAGGAGTGTGATAGCAAAAAAATAGCCATCGAAGAAGCTCATGACTTGAATTTTTACAGTTATGATGAGCTCATTAGAAATCTTTTAACTCATGAACTATCCCTGGAGAGATATAGCCAATAGGAGAAAAAGCCCAAAGAAAAGAAGAAAGCTATTGCACTCAAGGCAGAATGCACCGGATCAGCCTCATCCGGAGAGGAAGAGCAACTCAAGGAACCTCAAAGTAGAAAAGAAAAAATGGCTATGCTGGCTAGACAACTCAATAGGTTCCTACAAAAAAATGAAAGGAGGAAGTCCAGAAAAAATGAATCCCGAAGATCAAGGGAACGCACATCTAGAAGAGACAAGCGTAGAAAGAATTCGGAAGAAAAGAGGGATCCGAAAAAAGAAGCTACCTATTTTGAATGTGGCGAGAAAGGCCACTTCAGAACTAAATTCCCTAAGGTTAAAAGAGCCAAAAAGCATAAGAAGAAGGCAATGGTGGCAACTCAGAGCAATAGTGAAGAAAGCAGCAGCTCATCCTCAATAGAAGAAGAGGAGACTGCTAACTATACATTTATGGCTCTAACTGATCCGAAAACAGAGAAATTCGGAAGAAATACCTCTAAGTAGGATACAGTGCAAACCAAGGAATCAGAATTAGAAACAACCAGTACTGAGGTAAACTCTCACTCTAATTTTGTTCCCAACCTTGAACTTGCTAGAGCTTTAGCTATTGTGATCAAGAATGTGAAGAAGAACACAAAGGCCATCAAATCACTAAGAAGACAAGTGATAGAGCTTGATAAAGATGGTGAAGTATTGGCACAAGATGTCAATTTGATAAGTGCCACCAAGCATATTGATGTGGTTGAAGAGAACTTCCTGAGAAATCAAGTGTAGATATTGAGTGCTAACTTGATGGGGTTTAATAGGGAGCTAACCCTGATGAAGGAAGCATCTGGAAGGAGATTAGGCCCCTCAAAACCAAGAAGGAATCCAAGGCAGAATACACAAAGAAATCAACATCCAACTGCCAAAGGAAATCCAAAGCCTTCCAACCATAAAGTGCAGGAGGTTGGCAGGCAACCACAAGCCCAAACATACACTGCTGTAGAAAAAGTGCTAAGGTTGTATACAATCAGCAACCTGCTAAGCAAAGAAGGAACCATGTAGCAGAAGTTGCACCCCCAACTAGCTTCTGGATGCACACAGACATCTATAAGTGTACAAGAAGCTAGATATAGAGGTAACTATTAGAAGGAGGATCTTGAAAAGATCGAAAAGAAGCAGGAGCAGAACAGACCCATCTCAAGGTGCAGGTTTTGTGGGAGAAACAATCATATTACTAAATTATATAGATTTAAAAATGGTTATTATGATGTCAATCCTTCACCTGAAATGGTTGATAACCCAAGAGGACCCAAATCTGATTGGGTACCCAAACCCACTTGATCTATTTTGCAGGTATGTCTTAGATCTACAGTAGATCAACACACTTAGTACATTGATAGTGGATGTTCAAGGCATATGACAGATGATAAGAAGGCCTTCATCACACTAACCCAGAAGAAGGAAGGCAAAGTAAGCTTTAGAGACAATCAAAAGGGTCAGATCATTGGACATGGAACCATTGGATCTGAATTAAAAATTGAGGATGTCTTACTGGTTGATGGACTAAAGTTTAACCTGATAAGTGTAGCCCAACTCTGCAACAAAGGAAGAAAAGTCACCTTTTATTTCGGAGGCTGCTCAATATATGATAGTAAGTCTAATCAACTCATTATCCATGCACCTAGAGTAAACAATGTCTATTCTGTTAAAATTAAAAATGAGAAAAATAATATCTGCTTGGTGTCTAAAGAAGAAAAATCATGGGTATGGCACCAAAGGTTGGGACATGTTAGCATGAACCTCCTGTCCAAATTATCCAAAAAGGAATTGGTTGTGGGTTTGCCTAAGGTTGCTTTTGATAAGGATCATCTATGTAATGTATGTCAATTAGGTAAACAGCATAAGAAAAGTTTCCCTTCCATCTCTTACATTCCTTCCAAAAGAGTACTTGAGCTCTTGTATATTGATCTCTTTGGTCCAATCAAACCATCGAGTTTAGGTAGAAGAGAATACACCATGGTCATTGTGGATGATTATTCTTGCTATACCTGGATTCTCTTACTAGTAAGCAAAGATGAAGCCTTTGACCAATTCTCAAAAACATTCATCCGGATAGAAGTAGAACAGGGCATAAGCATTGCACGCATCTGGAGTGATAATGGTGGTGAGTTCAAAAATAAGCACTTTGCTGAATTTTATGACTCCAAGAGGATTGAACACAACTTCTCTGCCCCTCATACTCCTCAACATAATGGAGTTGTTGAGAGAAAGAATAAGACCATAGTTAAGATGGCTAGAACAATGCTAAGTGAAAATTATTTTCCAAAATATTTCTAGGGAGAGGCCGTAAACATAGCATGTTATATTTTGAATAGAGCTCTCATTAGAAAGACCATTGAAAAGGCCCCCTATGAAATCTTGAAGGAAGAAAACCCAAAATTGGGTATTTCAAAGCATTAGGATGTAAGTGCTATATTCTGGACGATAGAGAGCAATTAGGAAAATTTGATCCCAAAATATGATGAAGCAATTTTCCTTGGATACTCAACATATTGCAAGGCTTATAGAGTCTTTAACAAACGAACCCAAACTGTGGTAGAGTTAATACATGTAGATTTCGATGAGACTAACCATACAGGGAAAAGAAGTCCTACTCCGGAAGATCAAATTTTGAAAGCTAAAAATTCTAGAGAAAAGAGTGAAGCCAACGTTCATGATTCTCTCCAAATCAAGAAGTACAAAGAAGAAGATGAAGGAATATCTTTTAATCCAGAAGTGCAACAAGTTGATCTCAATCCACATGAGATAAATTTTGATGAAGGTCAAGAAGGAGAAGTTAAAGCAGAAGTAGAACAAGCTCCAGTCTAACATGAAGATCTATCAAGGGAAGTCCAGACTCACAGAGATCATCCAGTCGAAGCTATTTTGGACAATGTCTAAAATCCAGAAAGAACCAGAGGTCAACTCAATCGGATGATAAGTCACACTGCCTTTGTCTTTCTTATTGAGCTAAAGAAATTCCAAGACGCAAAAGGAGATGAAAGCTGGATAATGGTCATGCAAGAAGAGCTAGATTAATTCACAAGGAATGATGTATGGGATCTAGTGGCATCTCTAAAAGGAAAGTCAATCATTGGCACCAAATGGGTATTCCGAAATAAACTAGATGAATCTGAAGTAATTATGAGAAACAAGGCAAGATTGGTTGCCCAAGGCTATAATCAATAAGAAGGAATTGATTTTGAAGAAACTTTTGCCCCATATAGCAAGATTAGAGGCAATTCGGATTTTATGTGCTTTTGAATCATTTATGGGATTCACATTGTTCCAAATGGATGTCAAAAGTGCATTTCTAAATAGAGTTATCCAGGAAGAGGTCTATGTGAAGCAGCCACCTAGATTTGAAGACTCAAATTATCTGGATCATGTATATAAACTTAAGAAAGCCCTCTATGGACTGAAGCAAGCACCTAGAGCTTGGTATGAGAGACTTACTACATTTCTCATATCCAAGGAATATATTCGGGGTAAAGTAGATACAACTCTTTTCATCAAGAAAAAGAAGGATGATATTATCCTAGTCCAAATCTATATGGATGATATCATATTTAGGGCAATAGATGAGAAGATGTGTGAAAATTCAGTTCTCTAATACAGAAGGAATTTGACATATCCATGATGGGATAACTAAATTTCTTCCTTGGATTACAGATCAAGGATGGGACTTTTATTAATCAATCCAAGTACACCAAGGAGATATTGAAGAAGTTTGAGATGGACAAGACCAAGCCAATGTCTACTCCAATGGGATCAGATATAGTCTTATCCAAGGATTATGAAGGAGAATATGTTGATTAGAAGTTATATAGAGGAATTATTGGATCACTACTATACTTGACTACTAGTAGGCCTGACATATATTATGCAGTCTGCTAATGTGCAAGATATCAATCTAATCCTAAGGACTCTCATCTCAAAGCAGTTACGAGGATCCTTACATACCTACTAGGAACCATTGAAGTTGGATTATAGTATCCTAGTAATGGAGACTTCACACTCTAAGGCTTTACTGATGCAGAATATGGCAGAGATACTCTTAAGAGAAAGAGTACATCCAGAGGTTGTCACTTCCTTAGAGATTTCTTGGTATCATGGAATAGCAAGAAGCAAACTTTAGTTGCTCTATCTACTATAGAACCAGAATATATGGTAGCTGGAAGTTGTATAGCTCAACTCCTCTAGATCAAGTAATAACTAGAAGATTATGGAGTTCAATCCAGATGTGTGGATGTTATGTGTGACAACAAAAGTTCCATTGATGTATCAAAGAATCCAGTACTCCATAGCAGAATGAAACATGTTAATATATGGCATCACTTCATCAGGATCATGTGATGAAGAAGGATGTTGCTTTGGTATACATTCCAACCAATGAGCAAAGAGTAGATATCTATACTAAACCATTAAGTAAAGATCAATTTGGCAAGCTAAGGGAGTCAATTGGAATGTCTAATCCAATTTAAAGAAAATTCAGAAGATAGTCCATAGTTAATTTGGATCCTTGACAAAACAATAGATCCGGAAGAGAAGAAGAATGGAAGAAAAATTTACTTCGGAGGGAATATCGCCACATCAACAAATAGACAGGACCCATTACATTAAAAATGCTGAAAAGTAACTTTTCCTTTTTGAATTTCAAACGTCTATTGGAAGTTACACACGCGGTAAATTCAACAGCTGGAATTTAAAATAAACCGTTCCCATTCTCCGGTTTAACAGAATTTACCTCTCTCCTAACATTTATTCTGCCACGTCATCAATCCAGCCAAAATTAACGGGATTTGGATTACCAAAATACCCTCACTTTGGAAAAATCTATATGAACCCCCCAAAATTCCTGTCACCTTCATGTAAGCAACAATTCTCTATTGTTACTCTGTAATTTTCAAAACTCAAACTCAGAACCCTAAATGTCTTTCAAATTCTCTCAAATGGCTGCCATCATGACAAGTGAAGGACCCAAAATGCTTCTTACTCAAAATATCTTTATAAAGTTCGATCTGAAAGATGAAGATTTTAAACCCCTGAAACTCAAAACAAATGATTCTGTTATCCCCACAGACTTATGCGATAAGTTCCTGTTTAAAATAGACCCTTACTCAAAATTGATTAAAGATCAACACTTGACAGACTTCCTCTATATCAACTGTCTAACCAACCCGGATTTGGTAAGGGAATTCCATGAAAATCTCAGAGTTCACTCCTTCTTGGATGCTCTGAGACCAGAGGTTCAGGGAAAAGTCATAACTGTTACTCCGGAACTCTTTGAGAAACATCTCAACATGAAAAATGATGACGTTCAACTAAGAATTGATAGAGATGAGTAGCACATCAAGTATGAACCAAAGATGTGGCTGCATCCAAACTATTTTTGAGATAAATTCTCTATCTACTTTTCAGAAGTGCCAAGGTTCCTACAACACGCACTTACCAAGTTGGTTCTGATCCGGAAGGGATCTCTCACCATAGTGTCATCTTTCCAGCACTGTGTACTACAGCACTGGGTGGAGAGCAAAGTTGTAAATATTCCGGTGTTTATCATCCACTACCTCAAGCAACATAGGAACTCTCATGGTGCGCTAATCACCAGGATCCTTCTAGCAAATAAAGTAAATTTGACTGGATTCCAGGCTATAAATGGAAAGGAAATTCTAGAAAAGAATTTTAGGAAGCTGAACTTTGGTGAGAAGTGGAACGAGGAGAAGGCTAAAAAGCAACGGGATGAGAAGAAGTCTAGAGCCAGAAAGGTTGTGCATCCAGTGGAAGAGGCTCTGGTTCCTAAAAAGCCAGAATCACCAAGCCAAAGGAATAGAAATAACTTGCTTTGGTTCCAGTTGAGGAAGCTGATGAGGATACCCAAACCCTCACTCAGCTTTTGAACAAATCCCTAGAGAAACATAAGAAAAGAGGAAGATTAATTAAAACTGCTGATAAGTTGAAAAAGCCAGTATGTGACCTGGAAGCAAGAGAATCTATTGCAGTGGCTGCTGCTGTAATTAGAGAAGGGTATAAGAAGGGGTAGAAAAGAAATATAACAGATATGCTAATAGAGGAGCATGGGTCTGATGAGGAAGAGACAGAAGATGAAGCTCCTATACCCAGGAAGTAATTCACCCAGAAGGGGTATACCTTTAATGAGGCTGTGAAGGCCTAAAACACTCAGAAGAAGGAAGCCAAAAAGCCTATGGGCATTATAATTGATGAAGAGGTAGTAAAAAGGGTGGTTGTAGCTGAATTAGCAAAGGCTAGGACAACAAAAGGAAAGAATATGCATGGATCCACTGAAGAAATTCATTCAGATGACCCTCAATATGATATAATAAGGGAGGCTATGAAGGACAATGACAGAATCAACAAAGAAACCATAGAAGGACCCGGGGACTCTTCCAGTGTTCAACCAATATATGTTGATCCAATGGATATGGAAGCTATAGCCTAAGAACTGGATGCTGATAAGTTCCCCTTCCTGCCCAGATCTGGACCACTTCCGGATAATCTACTACATGTGGAAGTTGAAACCACTACTGAGAAAAGTCCTGTAAAGGCACATGAAGAGGGCATTGAGGACACTACCAATGTGCTTGGAGAAGAAACTAAAAGTCCTGAAAAGGCATCTGTGGGGGTGGCAGAGGACATTTCCTGTCATCTGAGAGTTGAGGTGGTAATAAACGAAGAAGAAAGAGTAAATGCAGTTGTACAGAATCAAACTCCAATCACTGAGGTAATCCCTGACTCAGTATCTTTTGTTGTCAATACTGAAACTGCTTCTACACTTGAAATAGTAGATAACACTAAGGATAAGTTGGATATACATACCCCAAGTGTATCTAAGGATCATGAGTCCAGCCCGGAAGACACCATTCTAGAGGAGGGACATAGTCTGAGATCCAATGAGAACACTCCTAGAGTGGACTCAAAGGGGGAGGCCAGTGCGGGGGAACGGATGGAAGAAGAAAGGGAAGAACAGGGTGAAGAATCCATTGAGGCAGCATCATCTGCATCCAATGAAACCAGCAGTACCTCTGGATCTGAGACTCCTCCAGCCAGCCCAATCAAAATTCCAACTTCTAGCTTGAATCCTACAAGGGCCAAGAAAATCTCCACATCTCTTAAAATCCTTCAGGATGCTACTCATGAGGAACATGAGGAAAGCTACATCCAATAGAGTCTCAGGAACATATGCAAATATTTGAAATCAATTGAAAAAGTGCTTCTTACAGAACTTTTGCCTCTTGATTTAAAGGGAACAATTGGAGAAATTAAGGGCAGTATCAAGAAAATTGAGAAGGTGGAGGAATTTACCACTTGAGACCTGGTAGCAGTGGTATCCCTAGCCAAGGTCACTTCGGTCCTAAGTGCGCTAAAAGAAAATGTTATAGTAGCTAGCAGATCCGCAGACCAAGCCAACACAATGGCTACCAATAATTGCTCAGCCATAATAAACAAGATCACTTCTTCTTCCTCCAAGTTATCCACTAAAGTGAAAGAATATTTGGATACCAAGTTTGAAAACTTGTCAAAATTCATATCAGAAAAAGAAGAAAAATCTTCTCTCCCCAAGCTCAATGAATAGTAGCAAACCATTTTGAATAAGTTAACTCAGTTCATAGAAGACGATCTCCCCAAGGTCTTTCCCAAACAACTTGCAGGCATTGTGGAAGAACTAGCAATGCAATTCATTGGTCAGGACTCTATCATTGAAAGAAAAAGAAATGATCTTTGAAAATATTTGACCACAATAAATTCAAGCATTCATAACATCCGAAAGGATTTGGGTCAAGATCTTGAGCAACTATAGTCCGGACTGTCAAAAATATCCATCTCTGGATCCTCCTCCTCTCCATCAATTCTTGAAAGCCAACTTCTTCCAATCTTCCAGGACCTGATCCAGCATATTAGGGACATAGGATTCTTTGGCCATAAAGGGATCACTACTCTTCTCAAGGCTTTATTTTTGTATTTTGATGAGAAAGTTAGAGATTATATGCTGAAGATGCATCCATACATCACCGGATCTTACACCCAACTCCGAAACCTCTTCTGCCCTCTACATCTATCTCCGGGTACTATCGATTACATCCTAGAGCAGAGAAGGCTAGGCAATTTAGATTACTCCATCTACTCTAAAGCCTGGTAGCAAAAATGGGACGAAAGGACATATATGGTGATAAATCACCCTGCTGGAAACAAAAAGGGGGAGAAAGGGGCAAAGAAAGAAAAGGGCAAGGAAAAGGAATGAGGACCATCAGGAGCATCCAGAAGAAATTAGACTAGCTATATATCTGGTAAAAAAAAATTGTAATAGCTAGATTCACTTATATATTTCTGTAATCTTGTAATCCAAAAGCTTCATTGATGTTAACTATTGTTAATAGCATAAGTATATATAGTGAATATCTAATTTCTCAAAAATTTGGTTCTAAAGTACAATCTGCCATTGTACTACAAAAATATTAGAAGCTACAATTGAAATCTATTGGGGGAGTTAAGGGATGCTAAAATTATGGGGGAGTAAAACTTGTAAATGACTAAGTATCAAGAATCATACTTAGATCAAAAACAATCCTTTCCATATGCTTAGATTTCTTAGGTTTTTGTTTTCATCAAATGGGGTAGATTGTTGGAAAATAAGGATCAGGAACTTAAACAATCCGGATCAAGTTTGAAGTAAACAAAAAACCTAAGTATAAAAAGACTTAAGTCACTAGTCTGGACTCATACAAAAAAAATCCAAAGTCCAAGACAAGAGAAGACAATTACCTAAGCATAAATCGAAGCATCTGATTAATGTTTGGAAAGAAAACAAATGTTAAGCCGCCAAATACAGCATACAAAAGAACTGATTGCAGAAGCATCCAAAAGAAGGCAAATCCGGATATATATTAAGTCTAAAGACATCCAAAAGACTTAATATTTTAGACAAAGGGAATGATTCAAAAATTCCATTCCCTCCATTCTTTTGGTCTCCAAGTCAAAGATCATTTCCCCTAAAGCAAGACAAAAGTGACAGATAGCACTATCAAAAAAAGGACAAAGTACTGACACCGAACAGAGAAAAAGGTAACAACCTTTTTCACCTAGATCGATAAGAAGGCGTGTGGAGCTCACACCATAGAGCTACTGGTGTAAAAGTTGGTGTATCACTAAAATACAAGGAAAACAATCACTGACAACTTTTTAGCCTCAATCCCAAGGATTCAAATGGATCAAAATCTCTATCTAACGGATTGATCAACGGCTTCAGAAGCTCCACATCTTACCTAATCAACGGTGAAGATTTAAGTACAGCTCACTAACCCACAACGGCTACATTTATGATCAAAGCCTATAAAAGGGAAGCTTCACATGTTGAGAAGGTGCTGGTTGACTTGAGAAAGCAATTAATAAAAAAAAATTTGAAGAAAGCAATCAGAACTCACATCCCTCTAAGAATCAAATATTTCTAATTCAGTTTGTAAAGATTCCCAAGTGAGTTATAAACTTAAGGATATCTAAAACCAAAACCTTTGAGAAAATAAAGTGTAAAAATCTCCAAGTTGGGTGAGTTGTGAGATTTTGATACAGCTTAAAGTAGGTGCTTTAAGTGGGATCTTCCTGTAGGACTCAGTTTAGGATTTGGGTAGAAATCTAAGTGGTATATCCTGCTAAAGACAAAAGGACTCAGCTAGGAGTTGGTGTTTCTAGTGGTATATCCTACATCCGAATGGGGGTACCATCCGGAGATAACTATAAGGCTTGATTTTTGCCAGTTGAAAAGAAATCACACTAGTGGATAATCTCAAAGGAAGGAACCTTTGGGGACTGGACGTAGGCGGGGCCAAACCAGTATAAATCTCTTATGTTTGAATTTTCTTTACTTTGTTTTTAATTTATTGCAATTTACATTATTTGCATCATCCGGATCCAAACTATCCGGAACATTCAAACACGCTACGCAAGATGTTTTGAAAGTCTATTATTTCCATCAAAATGGTCATTCACCCCCCCCCCCCCCCCGACCTTATTAACTTAAGGATAGGGACATGTAAATACTAATAAATATAAATCTTATAACATTTAAATCAAACACTAACTCCATAATTAAATTACTTAAGAACATACACTTATTCCAAATACTTAAATTTTCCAGCAGTCCTTTCCCATTTAGAGTATTTTTAGGAACCAAAATACTACATACAAAATATTCTACAATTTATTCTTTAATGAAAGTGTCACAAGAATTGAACTTCCACCTAGTATAACACACATTCTAAGTGGTGTCACAAAGGATTGGATGAAACAAACATAGCGATTAGGCAGGGACTTTATACATATAAATTAAGTCCTTTGTATTAATAGTAGAACCAACACTTTTAACAATCATGTGTTTATATCTATTCATAAGTGTTTCAAAGTCGTGCCTTAAGTGACTTTTTGAAGCGGCTCACTTCACACTTACATTGGTAAGTTTCTCTAAAATGTGCCCTGTGACTAACATCTCCAAGAAACTTATTAATTATTTAATCAACATCTCAAAACTATTATAGTACTGAAACCATACTTTGATCATATAAAATGGTTTCCAACATCATGCAAGAGATTTAACCTTATTAAACTTAGGACTCGATATTTACGAGTGTAAGTTAAGTTCCCCTAGATGTGTTTCAATAAGGTCATAAACTCATTCTATTTGACATATTATCAACAAAATGTAAGTTTAATGCCTTAGTAAAGCAATAAACAATTTTGACTTAGTACCTATATAATCAATTGTTATGATCTCATCCACGATATGCCATTGGACATAACTATGTCTCAACCCAATGTGTCTTGACTTACCATTATAAACTTGACTATAAGATTTTGAAAACATAGTCTTCTTATCCACACCAACTTAAACTATAATCTATGGTTTTCTTTATTACTCTAATGATGGTTTACCAATGTAACGACTTACATGCCTTAACATAGTACAAAGATTATTTTGGCAATAACGTTGTGGTCACAACTTTATATCTAATAATATATTTCACTAAATATATCTCTTTGTATTTCTAGACATTAACTTATTATGTCTTTTATACTAGTAAATGCAACCAGTACCATCCTCTCTTTCAAATACAGAAAGAAATTAATGATAGAAAACAAGACAATATGATATTAATACCATCATGTAATCTTAAATTCAAGAGTAAAATAACTACATCTATCAACTCCATTATCTTTAGAACAATTTGATAAAATTCACCATATCAAACTTGTTCCAATTCCAATGGAATTTCTTCCACAAAAGTATCAACTTCATCTTACTTGCATACTTTATTTCATGAAATATGAACCTTGCTTCATCCATAATCTTATCAATCACATGATATTTTCAATATCCATTTTGATGTACCATACAAGTAAGAAAATATTGATGCATAACATACTCTATAAATTTTCATGATAAACAAAAATAACAAAATAGTTTAAAATTTGGTTTTAGACCAAACAATTAATTTCTAGTCATTTCAAGTGGCTTGTAATTTCTTATTACAATCACTTTCATTCTTCCAATGGAATAATAAAAATAAACATTTAATTATTTTAAAATAAAATTCATACTCAATAAATAAATATTTGTACCTTGCATCTTGAGTATAGGATAATTAAACTAATCAAAATATTACCATTTGATTCTTGATGATTAACTTTATTCTTCAAGTTCTTTCCTTCAATTTGTAAAACAACAGAAACCAACACTTTTGAACATGTCCTTTCCTTCACACTAACCTTGGGAAATATTGTTTAAAGATTGTAAGAAAAATAATAAATTTGGCAGTAAGGATGCTAGGAAGGAAAACGATTACAAATGTAGAGAAGAATTTATTGCAATCTTGATCACATCAAATAATACTAATCTAAAACCTAATCTTCGAGGCATGCTAATTATTTTCCTTTAAGCAATATTTCCTCCCTATAAAGTAGTGGGAATGTACCAAAAATTTGCTTATGAGATATAATGGAGATATCAATTCACGTACCTACTTTCGCATGTGAATCAACTGTCATACATTTGTTGTAGGATAAGAATTTATATGTAAGGTAGAAAACAAAAATGTCTTAGTGCTTCCTCTCAATCAATTTTGTTATATATCAAAAGCACAAATGAGCCCTATTTATAGAGTTGAGATGATGGTTCGTGAAATGACAAGTCTCTTAATGAAATAATTTGTCTCCTTATGAAGAAACACTTCTTTCCAGAAACAACATGACTCTACATGAATCAACATGACTCTTCATAAAACAATATGACTCTTCATGAAACCATGTGACTTATCATGAACTATTATGTCCCTAGACATGAAACAGCATGTCTCTACATGAAAAGAGTTGAATATTCAGCAAACAATGTGTCTTTTCATGAACCAACATGTCTTTCCATAAAATATCATGTATTTTCAAGAACCAACATGTCTTTTCATGTAAATACTATAAATATACATTTTATGACATTTGAATCAAACACCAACTCCATGATTAAATGTCTTAAGAACATACACTTATTCCAAATACTCTAAATTTTCCAACAAGTACAATTGGGCCTAGACCGGTTGCCACTTGGCAAACATTCCTTGGCCTATTTCTCTGAAGCCTAAGGTCAACAACGGATCTAGTCTTCCACGCTAGCCCAAACTCCACTAAGACTCCAAATATGGACCCAGGATTTCTTTCCGGTTTTGAGGCCTTACTCTTCTTTGATACCATGTAAAATCCATGGGCTTGGAGAGTGTTGAGAAGGACAGATTGAGTGAGCATACAAGTGGGGTTGATCCCATCTAACACAAAACCAATTGGCTAGCATTAAGGCCCAATCTACTCCACTTATCTACCACTCATCATTCTCATATATTTCCAATGTAGGAAAATCTTACATGTCCAACAAAATTAGACGAAAGAAATGATTGAAAATTGAGGGATGACAAAGAGTGTACAAATTAGGTTTTGTAACACGAAGGAACAGATGGAGGAAACATGAAACTTAGTTTTAATGGACTTATACAACAAATTAGTTGTCAGGATTGATACCTTATGTATATATTCTTCTACGTCTACCTTCAATTACTTCTCCATGTCCTTCAAACTCCAATTCAAAAATTAGTTTAAAAACCCAAAACCTAAATAATGATGAAACAAAAACCCCCCCACAAAGCATCATGTCTAGCTTGAAATTCCGCTCCTTATTCCTTGACACATTCCTAACTAAAATGCCCAAAATCAGGTAAGGAGATCCAAGTGAATCAAAATTGAACAAGGAAGAATCTTGAATCCCAAGTGCTCAATAGAAAAAAAAAATAACAATTGACGAGAAGTGGGAGGGAGGCTAGGGTTTATGGTGTTAAGGTAAGATATTTGAAGGGAAATTCAGGGGTTACAAAATCGGAGGTTTTGTTTCATGAGAGTTGATAAAAAAAAACCAAGATATGAAATTAAGAGAGAGTGTGTGCCTTTTATACACCACTTTTTTTTCTAATTTCCATCAACATATTGTGCGGGAGCTAACGCGTCGGTCAATTTTTTGTTTCTCGCCGTCAAAAGTTACCATGTGGGCTTGCCTTGACTGCTAGCTGGGCCTCATGACTTTACCCAAATGGGTTGCCCGATGCAGCCCACATTACGGGCTGCCATGAGAACTACCCAGTAGTGCTCGTTAACCCACAATGCTTGGCACACACCATGGCCCTGCATGAACAACTAATGTTCACAAGGCCCATCAATTTTAGGGTCTCACCTAATTTAGCTCGATAGAAAAAATTCCCTTTCAGTCCCTTTCAAAGCTTATTTTAACTAACCAATTAAAATAAATTTAAACCAATAAGGTAATGGCCTAACCATTATTTAGTATATTCTCGGTATAGACTATGTCTACTCAGCTCTTTACTTATCTTGGTAAAGTCTGATGTGTGTGACCTTATACAATCTCATAGTTTTGAGCCGCCATATCTTGACCAACCCTAGTTCCTAACCTATAACTTATTGGCTCGATGTTCTAGACCATTCATAGAACTTCAATGACTTTGATCAATTTTAGTAATACTCTAGCAAGGGTTTACAATCCCCCAGTACTCGGAACGCCACTTGCTTGTGACTTAATTCCTGGTTGTGCAATTGTTTACCAATGCGATGAACTCCTTTCATTCATTTGTAGTACAATCCGGTTTAAAGGGTTCGATTAAAGTGTTAACCCTCCAATAGTGAGGTTGCTCCAAGTTATCCAAGTGTTTTACTTGTTACCAAAGTGCATTTCTCATCATGATGTGTTGATGAGAAACTATTTCTATCAACACATTCTCTGATCAGAGGTTTTGAGCAAATTTCACTTCTACAAGCGGCCAGGTACAACTCCCAAATTATATCGGGAGTGATGGATCCTACCCGACTACTTATCTTACCAACGTGTTGTCATCACTATACATATAATCTCCCATAGCACACTAAAAGGATCGTGTAAGTATAACCAAAGTATAGCAACAGTACCACAAGGTAACTAGCATCTCTAGTACGAGGATATTCGCAAAGCTACTACAATAAGATAAAAACTAACACATAGATATAATTACCTAGTGTTTATCCTATAGCGGTCTCTAATGTATCTCACGGGAGACATCCATGTGTTAACTCAAGTCACCACCTTCAGCCTAGGTGATTAGCTGCTTGGATCACATCCAAGAGAGTATGACAACACATGCTACTCTTAATGCCTCATCAATATCATGTCTTGATAAGACTATGACTACGAATAATTAGACATAATCATAATTGCACATGGAACAGATCTCACTCAACATAGTCTTACAATGCTCTGCATTCCATGCTATGATATGCCATGGACTTTTGTATACAGATATCAATAAATATATTTAACCATTCATCACATATATACTACAAATTGATATAATAATGCCTTTTATTCAAAATAAAGAGTTTGTAAAAATATTAATTAAGTCATATCGCCCTAATTGCCTTTATAGAATACATTATATGAAACTTGAACCACATCTGTGTGAGTGGGGATTTTTCTTTACATTTAATGTATGTGTAACTGTGCAAATTTTATAAAAAAAAATGTATAACATTGAATAAACAAAGAATTAAAGGGCGAGAGAAAGAGAGAAAACCTTGGATTTCTCGAGTAGAAGGTGAACTATCCACTGATGTCAAAGCTAATCTTTCGGACATCCTCTCGAGAGTAACAATCCACCTTTTGGCTCCGTATGCATTATTACCACATGTTAGATCTTGGTAGAGTCGATGAGTTTCCGTTTTGTCGTTTACTTCAACATGTTCAACCCAAGTTACATGTCGTTTAACCGAAAAATGTATAATATATTATCAACCGAATTGGAGGATATAAAACGCTAGTTTTCTCGTTTTACCTTAGGGCAGTTGTTCTCCATTTCTTGGATCATACATCCGAATGGAAGCTTCAAAGCATGGGAAAGAGAGTTCATTTCTTTCAAGAAATCGTAGGGTATATTGGCAATCACCCACGTGTCAGGCTCAGCTTGCTGAAAAAATTGAAGAAAGTGAAATTCTCAAGGCGGTACAGGAGGTGAAAGTATATGTAGCTGTTCAAACATATGAACACAAACATAAAATTCAAGAAAGCTAAGATAAAGAAGACTTAAAATGAAAAAAAAATCATTTTTTTGTTTCTACCAGCTGTAATGTTGTTTCCTAATGTTCCAGTTTCGAGTGCTTGAATCAAACATGCTTTAACAATAGTTGTAAAAAGATCCATCCATTTACTCTACATCATAACCGAAATAAATTTTGGCAATTCGGTCCATATATACATAAAAGGATATACTGTAATTAATTGTGGGATTCGTAGTACAATTAAACTTTAAGTATTAAAACTCAATACATTGATAAAATTAACTAAAATTTACAACACTACCATTTCTCAACTTTACTTTAGAGAATCCACATCCAATTATGTTATTCTCCTAATAATTAGTTGTTGATATGCCTGATACTTTGATGTGGCTTCTCACTCATATCCTTTATATCTCAACAAAAATTACACCTTAAATTTTAATTTTTATTTACCATATATATATATATATATATATATATATATATATATATATATATATATATATATATATATATATATATATATACACGGACGGATCTACACATACGTGTGAGGGGTCTAAGCCCCCTTGAGTTTACAACTAATATATATATTTTGATATAAAATATTAGATGTAGTTAGTGGTTGAGTTTGTTAGGGTATTTTGTCTTTTTTTATAAATAGGGTATTTTGTCTTTGATTGGTTGTTGCATGTTTGATACTTCTAGGCCCCACTTTCTTTTTATTTCTCTTCTCATCTTTTTTTGTTTTGTTATTTTTCATTTCTTTCTTTTTCTCTTTTACTTTTTTGCATTTTCAATTTCAACAGCAATTAGTTTCTTTTCTATTTTTTATATTTTAATATCAATTATCATTTTCTAATATTTTTCAATCTAATTACTTATTTTTTTTCTCCAATAGTTACTATTTCCTTTTTTTCTACCAACTCCTTTTACTTCTTACTTTATTTTTTCATTTGTACAAATTAGTTTCTCCTGATATATTCCTATCTCATTTCATTTCATGTAAAAATTATCCTAATGTTTTGGATTTTTTATATAAGTTAGGATATCTAGAGGTCATAAGTTCAAATTTAACCATTAAATTAAGATATTCGTCACTAATACATCAAAATTATTAAAACATTATACAATCTACGATTTTTTTGAAAAGTTTCATTTTTTAAATTCGGCCCCTCATTTTCAATATAAATATTTGGCTAATTTTCTTGTTTTACCTTGGAGCATCTGTTCGCCATTTCTTGGATCATACATCCGGATGGAAGCTTCCAAACACTGGAAAGCAAGTTCATTTCTTTCCAGCAATCGTAGGATACATCAACAATCACCCACGAGTCAGGCTTAGCTTGCTGACAAAATCGAAGAAAGTAAAATTCTCGATACGATACAGGAGGTGAAAGTATATGTAGTTGTTCATAAATTTGAATAAAAAACATTAAATCCAAAAGAGCTAAAACAAATAGGAGCTAAAACAAAAAAAGTTGTTTTTTTGTTTTACCAGATGTAACGTTGTTTCCTAATGTTCCAGTTTTGAATGCTTGAATCAAACATGCTTTAGTAACGATAGTTGAAAAAAGATCCATACATTTACTCTACATCATAAACGAAACAATTTTGTCAATCCGGTCCATACATATAATGATATAATGTAATTAATAAAAATTGGGGCTAATTTTGACATACCGAATCTAAGAACATTTCAACCAAATTCGTTGCATTTATAGGTGCGGTTCCCGAACCCTTTGACGATTCATTAGGTGCATTCAGTGTTCTAAAATGATTAGGCCTTGGGAATATTTTTTCGTAGCTATCAGGATGAACGGTCCATTTTCCATCAATATAAGGGCTCGTTGATTCGCAAAAGCTTTATCAACTCATCAAGGGCACCAAGAGTAGTCTCGAACATGAGTGCCTTCTCCATTTCGGGGATCGATCTAAGCTAATAAGGCAATGGAATTTGTTCACAACTTAGTTCGAGATAAATATTAGGGCTTGACATATAATCAGCCAAAGATCAACTGACATAAGGAATTAATGGATCAACGTGGGAAATCGGTTTTCCTATTTACTTTACAAGAAGTGTCGAAACCTTTTTGTGCTGGAAAAAAACCATATATCGAAACAAATATATAGTGTGCTAATCTAGTTAACCTCTTCATTAATCTTTAATTGCCTTGTTGGTTGCCTCCTAATAATTAGTTGCTAATGAGGCATCGGCTGATATTGCTAATGTGGTATATCGTCCATCTCCTTTATATCTTAACAAAAATTACACCTTTAATTTTAGTTTTTGTTTATATATATACACACATATCCGTATGGGGTCCAAGCCCTTGAGTTTACCACTAATATACTATATTCTAATATAAAATATTAAATGCAGTTAATGATTTTGTTGGTTAATGTATTTCGTCTTTAATTGGTGGTCCTTTCTTTCTCTTGTTTTTTGTTTCTATTTCTTTCTTGATTTCAACATCAGTTCATTCTTTTCTATTTTTGATTTTCAATTTTATTATTGTTAAATTATTTGATGTGATATATGGGGTCTACGTTCTTAATAATTTGATGTAATATGTTTTCTACTTTTCTACCTGTCATTATTATTTTCGGTAATATGTTTCTTACCTATTTACCATTCTTACCGTTGGATTTCTCTATAAATAGGAATTCAATTTCTTCATTTCATATATCTCAGAAATAAGAAATAAAAGTTTCTCTCAAATTCTCTCTCTGTTTTCTCTCTTTATTGTTATAATCTCCTTGCATATATAGTCGATTTCTAACACGTTATCAGCACGAGCTTGCTCTAATCAACTGAGGATATCACCAAATAAATCCAAAGTAAGGCATAATTATTTTATTTTCTATAAATATATATTATACCTATAATTCTTAATATGTCTAATATCAAAAGTTTAGAATTTGCTCCTCTTGATGTATCGGGGAAAAATTATCTTACTTGGGTGCTGGATGCAGAAATACATCTAGAATCGATGGGTCTTAAGAATACTATTATTCAAAATAATAATGTTGGATCTCAGTATAAGGCAACAGCTCTAGTTTTTCTCCGCCGGCATCTTGATGAATCACTTCAATCAGAATATTTGACTGTCAAAGATCCTGCAGATCTTTGGAAACAATTAAAGGAGAGGTATGAACACCTAAAGAAAATATCTCTACCAAATGCCCAATATGAATGGATAAACTTAAGGCTACAAGATTTTGAATCTGTCAGTGCATATAATTCTAAACTTTTTCAAATTACATCCACATTAAGATTATGTGGAAAGGAAATAACTGATGAGGATTTACTGGAAAAGACATATTCTACTTTTCATTTGAATAATATGGTATTACAGGAACAATACAGAGCAAAAGACTATAAGAAAAATAGTGAACTAATTACTGCTCTTCTCCTAGCAGAACAGAGAAATCAACTCCTGTTAAAAAACCATGAACTACGACCTACCGGAACAAATCCATTCCCTGAAGCGAATGCGATAATTCATAATAATTTTAATGGACGCGGCCGCAGAAATGGTCGTGGTCGTGGACAAGGTAGAGGTCGTGGAAATGGGCGTGGTAGAGGATATAATAATAACAATTTCCACCAGAAGTGGAAATATATAAATAATAATAATAGCAATAATTTCCACCCGAAGTGGAAAAATACAAATAACCACCAGAAGTGGAATAATCAAATTGAAAGATTTGATAAAAGAAAAAACAGTCAAAATGATGAAAATAAATGCCATAGATGCGGTATGACTGGTCATTGGTCAAGAACTTGTAGAACCGCTAAACATTTGGTAAACTTATACCAAGCCTCTCTCAAGGAATATGCGGAACCAGAAACCAATTTCATATTGGATGATAATACCCCAAATAATGAGCCTATTGATGTCCCCAATATGGAGATGGATGATTTTCTGTTACCCAGCACCAGTGGCAAAGAAAAATTTGAATAATTAGTCCATATATTTTGCTTAATTAATATATTGTAACTTTTATGTTATTATTAGTTTACTTTTGTTATTGCTGCTTAATGTACTTTTTATACAATGTTTATTTATAAATAAATAATAATGCATCTTTCATTTGTTCAATGAAGAAAATGAATTCTTTCCCGGTATTATATGACTTGAAGGAAAATGAAGGAAATTTATGTATTGTAGATAGTGCCACCACCCATACTATTCTCAAAGAGGCAAGATATTTTAATATTCTTAAAAAGGGTGAAACTGTTGTTACCACAATATCGGGACAAACAAAAATGATTGAAGGCTCCGGAAGAGCTAGTATTATATTACAAAGGGGAACAAAACTTATTATAAATAATGCATTATTTTCCCCGAATTCTCACAGAAATTTATTAAGTTTTAAAGATATTCGCAGAAATGGATATCATATTGAAACTGTGAGCGAAGACAATAAAGAATGTCTTTATGTTACAAAAATAATTTCAAGTAAGATATGTATACTTGAAAAATTTTATACTCTTTCATGTGGCTTATACTATACATATATTAATATGATTGAGGCCAATTTAACTATAAACCAGAAGTTTATAGATTCAAATACTTATAAAATTTGGCATGATCGACTGGGTCATCCTAGTTCGATAATGATGAGAAAGATTATTGAAAATTCATATGGGCATCCATTGAAGGACCAGAAGTTTCTTCAAAATAATGAATTATTTTGTGCTGCTTGTTCGCAAGGAAAATTAATAATAAAGCCTTCCAGAAGTAAGGTTGCAATCGAATCACCAGCATTTTTAGAGCGCATACAATGTGATATTTGTAGACCAATTCATCCACCATGTGGACCATTTAGATATTTTATGGTTCTAATTGACGCCTCAACTAGGTGGTCACATGTATGCTTATTATCTTCACGAAATATGGCATTTGCAAGGTTAATTGCTCAAATTATAAGGTTACGGGCACAGTTTCCCGATTATCCTATTAAATCAATCCGTCTTGATAATGCTGGGGAATTCACATCCAAATCATTTAATGATTATTGTATGTCGATTGGAATAAAAGTTGAACATCCTGTAGCATATGTTCATACACAAAATGGTCTAGCAGAATCATTTATTAAACGTCTACAACTAATTGCGAGACCGCTAATTTTGCGAACGAATCTCCCTACTACAGTTTGGGGTTATGCAATATTGCATGCAGCATCTCTTATACGTTTAAGGCCAGTAAGTTATCATGATTATTCTCCATTACAATTAACTTCTGGCCATGAGCCTAGTATTTCTCATCTTAGAGTTTTTGGTTGCGCAATATATGTGCCTATTGCTCCACCACAAAGGACTAAAATGGGTCCTCAAAGGAGATTAGGAATTTATGTTGGCTATGAATCCCCTTCAATAATTAAATATCTTGAGCCATTAACTGGCGATATGTTTAGTGCACGATTTGCAGATTGTCATTTTGACGAAAGCACTTTCCCAAAATTAGGGGGAGAGAATAAGAACCCAATTTTGGAAAAGAAAATAATATGGAATGCTTCATCACTTTCTCATATGGATCCTAAATCAAATGATTCTGAACTAGAAGTTCAGAGAATAATTCATCTTCAACATTTAGCAAATCGATTGCCTGATGCACTCGCTAATCCTAAAAGAGTAACAAAATCGCATATACCAGCAGTAAATGCCCCAATTCGTATTGAGATTCCTGAAGAACAACCTACGGATAATACTCTATCACGCCTGAAGCGTGGACGACCAATTGGTTCAAAGAATAAAAATTCTAAAAAGAGGAGAATTATTGATAGTGATGATATTCCCATTGAGGATATAAATATAAATACACTTCCGGAAGAAGTACAAGCACCTGAAGTGCAAATACCTGAAGCTATTGAAAATGAAGAAATTCAAATAAATTATATCACTAACGAAAGAAGATGGAGTCGCAATAAAATAGTTATAGATCATATCTTTTCATATAATATTGCGATCAATATTGAAAATGAAAACGTGGATTATGAGCCAACATCTATTGTAGAATGCCAAAGTAGAAATGATTGGCAACAATGGAAAGAAGCAATTCAAGCAGAGCTGAATTCTCTTGAAAAACGCAAAGTATTCGGACCAATAGTTCGAACACCACAGGACGTAAAACCTGTTGGTAATAAATGGGTTTTTATTAGAAAGAGAAATGAGAAAAATGAAATAATAAGATATAAAGCCAAATTAGTTGCACAAGGTTTTTCTCAAAGACCCGGGATAGACTATGAGGAGACATATTCTCCGGTGGTGGATGCAATAACTTTTAGATATCTTATTAGTTTTGCAGTACAAGAAAATTTACAAATGCACTTGATGGATGTTGTCACAGCTTACCTTTATGGTTCGCTTGATAATGATATTTATATGAAAATCCCTGAAGGATTAAAGCTGCCAGAAAAATATGGCAAACGAGAACTTTACTCGGTAAAGTTACAAAGATCCTTATATGGATTAAAACAATCTGGGCGCATGTGGTATAATCGTCTCAGTGAATATTTATTGAAAGAATGATATAAAAATGATCCAATTTGTCCATGTGTTTTTATAAGAAAATCAGGATCTAATTTTATTATCATCTCAATTTATGTTGATGATTTGAATATTATTGGAACTCCAGAAGAGATTCCAAAAGCAGTTGATGCTTTAAAGAAAGAATTTGAGATGAAAGATCTTGGAAAAACAAAATTGTGTCTTGGTTTACAAATTGAGCACCTTGAAAAAGGAATTTTAGTGCATCAATCAAACTACATAGAAAAGATCCTGAAACGATTTAATATGGACAAAGCACATCCATTGAGTAACCCAATGGTTGTACGATCACTCGATGTGAAAAAGGATATTTTTCGTCCTAGAGAAAATAATGAAAAAGTTCTCGGTCCTGAAGTACCATATCTAAGCGCAATAGGTGCTTTAATGTATCTTGCTAATAACACAAGACCGGATATAGCATTCTCTGTTAATTTATTATCAAGATACAGCGCTGCACCTACAAGACGACATTGGAATGGAATTAAACATATAATGCGCTATCTTCGAGGAACTATTGATTTAGGCTTATTTTATTCACATGAATCTAAGCTTAAATTAGTTGGATATGCGGATGCGGGTTATTTATCCGACCCACACAAAGCTCGATCTCAGACGGGCTATTTATTCACATATGGAGGAACAGCTATATCTTGGCGATCGACAAAACAAACAATTACAGCTACTTCCTCAAATCATGCGGAGTTAATAGCTATTCACGAGGCAAGTCGTGAATGTGTGTGGTTGAGATCATTAATCAAACATATCCAAGAAGCATGTGAAAAAGTTACGGTCAAGGAAGGACCGACGACAATATATGAAGATAATGCTGCTTGTATTGCTCAATTGAAGGAAGGTTATATTAAAGGAGACAGAACAAAGCATATTTCACCAAAATTTTTCTTCACTCATGATCTAGAAAAGAATGGTGAAATCAATATTCAACAAATCCGCTCTTGTAATAATTTAGCAGATTTGTTTACCAAGGCTTTACCTTCCTCAACTTTCAAGAAATTAACTTACAGCATTGGAATGCGACGTCTTAAGGATCTCCAGTCAACTCGCTAACAGGGGGAGTAAACACTGTACTCTTTTTCCCTTAGCTAAGGTTTTTATCCCACAGGGTTTTTCCTTAGTAAGGTTTTTAACGAGGCAGTGTCCCATTCGCGGCAGATGACACATCAAAAGGGGGAGTGTTAAATTATTTGATGTGACATATGGGGCCCACGTCCTTAATAATTTGATGTAATATGTTTTCTACTTTTCTACCTATCATTATTATTTTCGGTAATATGTTTCTTACCTATTTACCATTCTTACCGTTGGATTTCTCTATAAATAGGAATTCAATTTCTTCATTTCATATATCTCAGAAATAAGAAATAAAAGTTTCTCTCAAATTCTCTCTCTGCTTTCTCTCTTTATTGTTATAATCTCCTTGCATATATAGTCGATTTCTAACAATTATCAGTTATCGTTTTCTAATATTTTTCATTCTAAATATTTTTTGTGTTCTTTTTTAGGTTTTTATTTCCTTTTTTTCTACCTGCTCCTTTTCCTTCTTACTTTTATTTTCTCTATTGTACAAATTTCTTTCTGCTAATATTTTCCATTCTCATTTCATGTAAAAACTAGCCTAATTTTTGTATTTCTTTTATAACTTGAAATATCTAGAGGACACAAATTCAATCTTAACCATTACATTAAAACATTTGTCACTAACACATTAATATTATTACAACGTTATGCAATTTACAATTTTTCTGAAAAATATATTTTTTTAATTTAGCCCCCTCATATATATATATATATATATATATATATATATATATATATATATATATATATATATATATATATATATATGTTATTATTTTCTTTTTCTCTCGTTAAAACAAATGGATTATTTTGTGATTAAATAATGGATGGGGAAGCCAGATGAATGAAAAATAAGATGTATGAGAGGTGAGCGTGTAATGTGTGATTGGAGAGATAGCAACTATTTAAGAAAAGAAACAAACACTAAAAATAATTCCTAATAATAAGATTATTTATTCTATAAAATATGTATGAATAGTTTTATTGACGGGAATAGCAAAACATGTAACCAACGTTATAATAAGCACCGGAATCAAACCGATGAATCTACTAGTATACGTGGTATTACTAGTTCAACCCAATTTTAATTAATGGTTTTATCTAACCATTGATTTCTTATAAAATAATTTAATTGTAAAAATATATTTATACATTCTTTCATTTTATATCAGTACATTTTTGTGACAAATGTATTTTGAATTATCATTTTACCATTTTTTTTCATTTTGAACTTACTATACTCGTGATTCTTTTACATCGCTATTTTTGATCTATCGTACTAAAGTCAATGACCGTATGCAATTGTTGAACTGAATGATACGATGCGATATTAATAACATTGCTCATAACGTAACAACGTAACTTCGCCGAATCTACACTTCTGCTTTATCTTCCCTTCCCTTCTCGCTCATTCTCATTGGATTTTTTGTAAACATGTTCAAAGGGTAGACTGAATTTCATAATACATTGTAATAAAAATGTTTGTCCAAGACCCGTTCAACCCGGATAAAAGGCACTGGCAAAGATATCTATCTCATGGCCATCAATTTTTTTAAAATTTTTCATTCTCATAATAAATTAAAACAAAAGTTACAAGATAAAAAAAAATATATATCATTTGTTCTACCAATCATATTAAACATAAATTAATGCTATCTTACAGGTAATTAGTGGGACAACCACATAGTGGGTTTTAAGGCGACTCGATCCGTTTTAGTCAATGAGTCCGGATTTTTCTAATCTGAACAACTGGGTCGGGCTGGGTATGATGGCACTAGTTTTTAACACAATTTATTGAATGTGTCAATAAATTGTAAAAGTATAAAGCTTAAAGTTGACATTGTAAAAGTATACAATCATGGATTTGGGTTTGAAGAAAACAAACCAAAAAAAATTATAAAGCTTAATGTTGAAAAATAAATGGTTTAAAAGATAAATAAAAGATAATTTTTTTATAAAAAAAAGATTAGCAATTAGAGATAAATAATTGTCAGGAAGGTAAAAATGTTATTAAGAAATAGAAAAGTAGATATTTGATAACACCTCATTTCTATACATTGTAGTATTAATTTGATTTAACATTTGAATAGTATACTACTAATTTGTGATTCATTTGTGCTTATTTGGGATATAAAGAGGTGTTGGGTTGGTTTGACATATTTGGAGAATATTGAAGCTATTTTGGAGTAAATTGAAATTAAAGAGATTTTATTTTCTAATTGAAGATAAAGACCTCCAGATTTAATTTAGGCTTTATTCCTTTTACCTTTTTCTTGTTTTATTTTTACCTTTTTAATTATTTAGGTAAACTTTAATTTCTTGTTTAGTCTTTATGTTTGATAAGGGGATTTCTTTCCTATTTATTTTAGGGTTTATTTTTAGCATAAATATGTGAGAAATCTCATTTTTAGAATCATCTCTTGTTTGGTCCTTTGTGGCCAACGTTCTTCTTCTTCTCCAATGACAATTTTATTTTCATTTTGATTCATGAGTAGCTAAGTTTTTATCTTTCGGTTGAGGAATAATCAAAGCTAATTGGATGTTGAGAGTCTTGTTCTTAATCTTCTTTCGAATTTCAATTTTTTATTAAACTAGTAACATCTTTCTCATTATCTTTTTAATCTCTTCAATTTGGCCAATTGTTGTTTTTGGAATTATAATGAATTGTTATTTTCATTAAATTTATGCTCATCATAGTTTAATGGAATATTGTAACAAACGATTTCTTTAACAAGTTTTCGTGGTTTACTCGATTTAAATCAATCTTGTATGCTCATCATAAATTTTGGTTTAAAGTTGATTTTCCAAAACATAATGCTTATTTATAACTAAATCTTGACAGCTTCTGCGTTTGATAATCAAGGGTTTTTGGTTTAGCTCATCCAAAATCAATCCTATATTTAGAAAAAGAATTTAACTCATTCTCATTATGGTTATAACCAATTGGTACATCTCTTAGAATAGAGGTGGGAGGTCCTGGGATCAAACCCCAGCCTCTTCTAAATCCATTTCTTTCAAAAAAAATGGTTATAACCAACTAATTGATATTTCAAATCCATCTTTTATGTCTATGATCAACTGCAACCAAGCTGGGAGTATTCTTAACCGGAAGAGTTTTTAATTTTATATTTTTATTCTTTTAATTTCAGCATTTTTATTTTAAGCATTCAAAATAATCTTCAAACCCCCTTGTTTTTTTTTTGCATTTTATTGTCTATCAACTTGAGTAAAATTGATTACTTAGTCCCTGTAGAGATGATCTCGCATGCCACTACTGTAGATTTATTTGATTGGTGTTAAATAGTTTTTATTATTTATTTTTTGTGGATTCGACACCCATCAAATTTTGGCATCGTTGCCGGGGACTAATACTAATTAATTTTTATTTGTTTTTATGACCATGACTGATCATGGAAGTATTACAGCCATGACACTCGAAGAAATGATAGCAGCATTAGGAGGAGCACTGCAAGTTATTTCATGTGAGTTTTGCGGGGTTAGTGGACACATGCTCATTACGTGTCCATTACTTTTCAGCGATGAACATCAACCAAAGACATTTTGCAACTTACCAAAGTCATTTTCCAATATCAATCAAGGTAAGTTGGAAAATCAAGGTACGCTTCCATCTCAACCTGAAGTTAATCTGAAACAGAATGCATGCGATATAATTGTTCCAAATGAGAAAGAGCTTATTCATGATAAATCTGAAAACGAAGTTGTTAACCTAGAGCCCACGGTAATCAGACGTGATAACCTAAATTCAAGTTTAACAACTAATTTAGTGAAGGAGATAAGCCCTAATGGTAACATAGAATCAAATTTAAAAATTTCAAAAATTAAAGTCCACCAACTCCCTTTTCTACAAAAGTTGTCAAAACCCAAAAAAGAAAAGGAAGATGGCGAATTAAAGAAAATATTTCATATTATTGAGATAAGTGATCCTTTCCTTGAATCCTTTGATGTGGATAATATTATAAATGATTCATTGCTTATGCTTTTGGAGATAATTTTGCTTGATGAAATTAACTTCTCTTATCTTATAATGAGTTATGAGCTGAAGGAAACTGTAAAAGGATTAGGCATAACAGAGCTTAGTTCAAAGATAATAGCATGAGACCCTGGTTGAACTAAAAGATAGGCGTCGAGCTAAACGACGTTAAACAAAGGTGCTTTTTGGGAGGCAACCCAAAATTTTATTTTTATTTTTGCTTTCATTTTTTTAAGTTTAATATTTTTTTATGTTTCAAAGGATATAAGTGTAATATTTTAGTTGTCTTCAAGCTTGGTTTCACTTTCATCTCCACCATTTGTTAGCCTTTTCAACCCAAACAGTAGCACCCATAGGCTGCCTCGTCGCACCTCCCTCACTTTCGGGTATATTCTTTCCTTGTCCTTTGCTTTTTACTTTCCTTTTTGGCATAATGAGGGCATTTATGGTTTTAAGTGTGGGGGGGGGGGAGATTTTTGCTTAAATTTTTTACACTTGCTTTTAAAATTGGTTTTCATTTTAATTGTCCTTAGTAAACACAACTCGAATAAAAGGGATGTTGCTTAAACAGGGTAATTAAACAAGTACCAATTCTGACTTATCTAGCCATATTTTGATATTGAGAACCAATTTAAGACACGGTTGCCCAATTGACTATAATCTGAAAGTTTCTTTGTAAGATGCTTAACCTTGATTGAATATTGATAAATGAAACATAATTGTATATTTTGCATGTGCTTAACTTGGACTTAGCTTATATTTAGATTCTTTGTAACATGGAAGCTTTATCGAGACCTTACATTATCTCTATCATTGATCTTGGTGGTTATTTTATGTTAGTGAGTACTGAAAATAGAAGAAATGAGCCTTACCCGGCTAACAACGGGGTAAAGTCTCTTTCATTGAACCGCTAGAGGGAGAGCAAACTACAGCTAACAACCGGGTGAATACTCTTTCATAGGACCCCTAGAGGAAGAGCAAACTGCGGCTAACAACTGGGTGAAGACTCTTTCATAGGGAGAGAAAAAAAGAGAGCAAAAATAAGCAATATAAAAAGTAAAAAAAACTATAGAAAGTTTGCTGGAGAAAAAAAGGAAAAAAGAAAAAAGGAAAAAATGTTTTGGCTACTGTGTAGGGACCCCACCAAGTGAAATGTACAATAACTTTAATCTAAGATCGGAATAAATCTTCTCACGGCTACAAGGAACTTTAAATAGAAAGCTCAGGTAAACTCTCAACTTTAAGAGCAATTAACTACATATTTATGTTTATAATTGGTAAAAATTCTTGGAGTTAAGTTTTCGAGCAAGGCAATAAGCTTTCTAAAAGCAAATCTGTCAACTAGACTACCGTATCTTAAAAAGACTCTATATCAAAATATTGGTGAAAATAAGTCAATCTTTGCGAAAATGTTTAGGGTCTTTTATTTAATGTAGTTCCTTCTTCTTTTGACAAGTGTGGGAGAATTTGAAAATACCTCATTTCTACACATTTTAGTATTAATTTGATTTAACATTTGAATAGTATACTACTAATTTATGATTAATTTGTGTTTATTTAGGAGATAAAGAGGTGTTGGGCTGACTTGGCATGTTTGGAGAATATTGAAGCTATTTTGGAGCAAATTGGAACAAAAGAGTTTTTATTTCCTAATTGAACACAAAGACTTCCAGATTTAATTTAGACTTTATTCCCTTTTATGTTTTTCGTATTTTATTTTTACCTTTTTAATCATTTAGGAAAGCTTTAATTTATTGTTTAGTCTTTATGTTTAATTAGAAGATTTCTTTCCTATTTATTTTACGATTTATTTTTAGCATAAATAGGGGAGAAATCTTATTTTTAGAATCATCACTTGTTTGGTCCTTTGTGGCCAACGTTCTTCTTCTTCTCCAATGATAATTTTATTTTATTTCAATTTATGAGTAGCTAAGTTTTTATCTTTCGGTTGATGAATAATCAAGGCTAATTACATGTTGTGAGGCTTGTTCTTAATTTTCTTTTGAATTTCAATTTTTGATTAAATCGGTAACATATTGCTCACTATCTTTTTAATCTCTTCAATTTGGTCAATTGTTGTTTTTAGAATTATAATGAATTGTTATTTTCATTGAATTTATGATCATCATTGTTTAATGGAATATTGTAACAAATATTTCTTTAACAAGTTTTCGTGGTTTATTCGATTTAAATCAATATTGTATGCTCATCATAAATTTTGGTTTAAAGTTGGTTCTTCAAAACATAATGCTTTTTGATAACCAAATCTTGATAGCTTCTGCAAGTGCTTTTGATAATCGAAGGTTTTTTATTTAGCTCATCTAAAATATATCTCATATTTAGAAAAAGAATTTAATTCATATTCATCCTGGTCATAACCAACTAATTGATATTTCGAATCGATCTTTTATGCCTATGATCAATTGCAACCAAACAGAGAGTATCCTTAATAGGAAGAGTTTTTAATTTTATATTTTATTCTTTTAATTTCAGCATTTTTATTATAAGCATTCAAAACAATCTTCAAACCCCCCTTGGAGATGATCCTGCTTGCCATTACTGCAGATATATTTGTTTGGTGTTAAACGGTTTTTATTATTTATTTTTTATGGATTCAACACCCATCAATATTATAGAGAATTCATGGGCCTGGAGAGTGTTGGGCTTGATATGTGAGTGAACATACAAGTGTGGTTGAGTCCATCTAACACAAAACCAATTGGCTTGTGTTAGGGCTCAATCTACTCCACTTATATGCCACTCTTTGTTAATGTTTGTTTCCTATGTGAGATATCTCCAACACTCCCCCTCAAATGCAATTGGACCTGGACTAGTTGCCACTTACCAAACATTCTTTGACCTATCTCCTCCGAGGCTCAAGTTCAAATATGAGTGTAAATGATTGGTCTAAAATATGCTAGTTTTGCACTTTCTCCATTATTTAATTACAAAATCTAGTTTATTTTGAGTCTTATTGTAATATAGAATAGAATTCATTTTTAATTCCAAGTTAATTTAGTTATAAAATCCCAAGTTGAATTTCATTTTGAATTCTCATACGTAGTACCACTAACAAGAACTAAACAACCGAAAGTCAGGCTGAATTTGGAAATGAAGATATTTAGACAAAATGCAGCAGTTTAGTTAGTTAGATACACAAACAACTGATAGTCATAAATCTCTGTACAGATACAGAAAGTTGGTTTCATCTCTTAAACAAGTTGGGTGATTTAATTTCCGTACAAAATAAATCTCACTCCCATTTAAAACAAAGAGACACAAATGCTTTCTTGAATTTCGTTTTCTGCTTGTAATCAAGTCTTGTTTCCATGGCTGTATCACTGGATTCTTTTCCTTCTTTCTCAAACCTCTTTTCTTCTGTATCTTCAGCCACCGATAAAGCTTTAAATTCGAGTTTATGTTTCCCTTTTTGTAATTCTCAGAGAAACAATTTTCAGCTGAAAGTTTCACATTTGCAGCCTCTTAATGCACTATCCATCCACAATGGTTAATTCGATTTTTCCCTTATCTTTCTAATCCCATTATTTATGTAACTGTTTTGTTTCTCGATCAATGATTGATTTTCGTGGTTTATGGAATTAACTAGGTGAATCTGCTGCAAGTTCAATCCCAGTAGAAAATGTAGAAATTTCAGTTGAGAAAAACGGTGTTGAACTAACTGAAACTGAACAATCAGAATTTGAAAGCCTAAGTGTTGTAGTCGTTGGAGCTTCGGGAGACCTTGCCAGGAACAAGATCTTCCCTGCACTTTTCGCTCTTTTCCACGAAAACCACCTGCCTGGGGTAGATTTTGTTTTCCTAAAAATAAATGAGAGTATTTTAGTAATTTTTTAACTGTATGGGTTTGCTTTCACAGAATTTTACGATTTTCGGTTATGCAAGGAGAGGAATGACAGATGAGGAGTTAAGGAACAAGATCAGCACAACTCTGGATTGTAGAATTGACAAAAGGTGTTTCATTTCTAACCCATTTGATTAACTTTGCATTTGGTTAATGTTTTATTTTAATTTTTCAGGGAAAATTGTGATGAAAAAATAGACGAGTTTCTAAAAAGATGTTTTTACCATTCGGGTCAGTATAGTTCTGAGGAGCATTTCTTGGAGTTAGACCAGAAGCTCAAAGAAAAAGAGGTAATAAAAATTTCGATAAAAAATATTTCGCAAAAACGACGAGTTTAGTAGGTGCCGGCCCTAGGGTGGTGCAACTGGTGCCATCGCCCGGGGCCCGTAATTAGAAGGAGCCTAATTTTTTTAGTTTTCTTTTTCAACTTTTTTATGTAAACTAAAAATAATTTTTTTTTTATTTTAACTCTAATCTTTTTAATGAAACATCATAAAATAATGTAAATTAAAATTTTATGATATTTTACTCATTTAAATTTTTCTAATTCGATTTTTCTAAAACAATTGGATATAAACAATTTTCTTTTTAGTTTGTTATCAAATTATATATTTTATTTTATCATTAATTCCAAGAGTATTAGTACTGAGAATTTATATTAAACACCTGACTTTTTGCACCTTCCTCCCTTTTAAGGGTTGAGAATTTATTAATAATTAATTAATTATTTTCTCACTCCAATTAAATACTCTCTCATAAATTTTCAACCCTTAGATGAGAGCAAGGTGTAAAAAGCCAGGTGTTTTATATAAATCCCATTAGTACTAGTGACAAAATGGCTAGTTGAACCCCAAAAATTGAAAGTTTCATCATAGAAAAAACATGCCTTAACTATACATGTGTCGAAATTATGACAACAATTATCTTACAAAAACTATATTATTGGACTAATTTTTTTATCGAAAGCGCTCAATTTATAAGCTTCATATATTATTTTTCTTAGAGCCCCAAAAATATCAACCGGGCCTGAGTTTAGTAACGTTTTTCGTGATTCTTTTTTTAAGTCGGGAAGAGTATCGAACAGGCTGTTTTACTTAGCGGTACGTCCAAGTATGTTTGCTGATGTTGCGAGATGTGCTAAACGCCGCACTTCTTCAAGCAATGGATGGACTCGAGTCATTGTGGAGAAACCTTTCGGTAGAGACGTTGACTCGTCACGAGAATTGACTACATGCTTGAAGAAGTATCTTACTGAAGACCAAATATTCCGAATCGACCATCATATGGGCGAAGAGCTCATCGAGAATCTGCTTGTGCTTCGGTTTGCTAACCTAATTTTCGAGCCTTTGTGGTCGCGTGACTATATTAGGAACGTGCAGTTCATATTTTCTGAAGATTTTGGGATAGAAAATAGTGGCAGGTTAGTACAACTTCATTTTTTCGGAAGCCATACACATATGACCTTTGTGGGTCGGGCTTGGACAAATATATTATGACAGAAACCTGGCCTGACCTATGCCCGCAAAGGCCCGGTGATATATTGGGTTGGACTTGGCCCAAGCCATGCCCGCATATATTTGTTAATTTTAACATGATATATATGCATTTAAAATTATTTATTATTTGGTGGATGGGGTGGGTTGTGCTTGAGAGTGAAGTGTCTAACTCTGGCCCTGCTACGTACAGTGTTAATGTGGGTTGGGTTGGATTTGGGTATAACAATATTTTTATCGGCCTGACCTAGCCCGTCTCAACCCGTCCATTGAACAGGTGATGCCCCTCAACTTGGCACTAAGTGCCATGTCTCACCCCTAACTTTCAAGTGTTATACGTTCTCGTAAATTTCATAAAATTTACCATCAATGCCACACATGTCAGTTTCTGGTTAGTTTGACTTTTTAAAATGTCATTTTTCCTTTTTTTTTCTCTCTCAAACGGGCATTGAAGGGGCAAACCGCAACACTTTTTTCAAGTTTAGGTTTATTTGAAATTTTGAAAGTTAAGAGTGACACACGGTGTTTAGTGTCAAGTTGAGGGGGTAACATATGTATTTAACCTTTTTTCAGCTGATGTTCTCTATCTAATGAGGCGTGGAATTTATCGATATTCTTGCTTATTCATTTCCATTCCAGATACTTTGATAACTATGGAATCATTCGAGACGTAATGCAGAATCATCTCTTGCAAATACTAGCACTTTTGGCAATGGAAACACCTGTCAGCTTAAATGCTGAGGATATCAGGAATGAAAAGGTAAAGAAACAATTGCACAGAAACAATATCCGAACACTTGTGAGATTTTTTCTTAACAACGTGGGTTGTTTCAGGTTAAAGTCTTGCGATCTGTGAGGCCTGTTCAGCTCGAAAATGTTGTCGTAGGGCAGTACAAAGGTGGGGAAGACGAAAGTAATAGACTATACCCTGCCTATACCGATAACCCCAACGTGTCAAAAAGTAGCTTGACTCCGACTTTCGCAGCAGCAACACTTTTCATTAATAACGCTCGTTGGGATGGAGTTCCGTTCTTGATGATAGCAGGGAATGCCCTGAATTCAAAGAGGTGCCAAAACCTTGTCTCTCGAATTGTTTGCCAATTCATATTAATTTGAAATTTTGCACTTTTGCATTTTCAGAGCAGAGATGAGAGTTCAATTCAGGCATGTACCAGGTAACTTGTACAACAGGAACAGAGGAACTGGTCTAGACAAGGCCACAAATGAGCTTGTTATTCGAATTCAACCAGACGAAGCGATTTACTTAAAGATCAACAACAAAATTCCAGGGCTTGGGATGAGAATGGATCTAAGTGACCTTAACTTGCTATACAAATCAAGGTGAATGCAATTGATAACTTGATCAACTTACATAAACAACTTAGTTACTTAGCCGAGTTTTCTCATTTCACCTACCGCCACCTGAACTTTGTAAAAGCCCATGTCACTCTTGCGTTTTGGCAAAAATGCATCTGCTTGCCCGTTGAATGTCACATGTCAGCTTGTGACTGGAGGGAGAAAAATCAGAAAATGAGATATTTGAAAAGTCAAACCAACCAGAAGCTGACACGTGGCATTAAGGGGGGCATACTAGTGCACTTTTTAAAAGTTGAGGGAGCTAGAAGAAAATGCTCAGAGTTTAGGTGCAGTAAATGTAATGGGACGAGTTGGAGGAGTCGCTGATGCATTAAGTCGTACTTAGCCTAAAATGTAAAGCATTATTCTGTGATGAAGGTACCCGAGCGAAGTTCCGGATGCATATGAAAGGCTGCTCTTGGATGCGATAAACGGAGAGCGAAGATTATTCATAAGAAGTGATGAACTTGAGGCGGCCTGGGGAGTATTCACACCATTGTTGAAGGAATTAGAGGAGAAAAAGATAGCACCAGAGCTGTATCAATATGGCAGCAGTGGTCCAGTTGGGGTGCATTATCTTGCTGCCAAGCACAACATCCGTTGGGGAGAGTTGGATTATGACAGTAATTGAATATGATTTTTGTGTGACCATTTATTGGTTATTCTTTTTTCCCCAATTTTGGGTAGATAAATAATGAAAATATCAAAGCTGCAACAACCAACAAGTATAGTAATAGAATATATAGACGAGCCATTTATTCCTTGGCTAATGATATATGCTGAGACTAGCACATGGTTGATGCTTCTCAACAAGGTGTGATAAAAAGATGGAATTAATATAAATAGTATCAGTGATGGACCAAACCAAAAACCCATGTTAAGTTTTTCTGAATTGTCTTCTAATTTATGGAGAAATTTATGAATTTATTTGTCATTTTGTTACTCCCAGATTTCAAATATGTCAATTTAGCCTTTTCATTAAAAATACTAACTTATCTTTTACATAACTCTATTTCTTTATACTTACCAACTTATAATTTTATGAATATTTAATGTCTATTCTAATTATAAAAATGGCAGAAAAAAAAAGTGGTAAGTGTTGGAAATCGACTATATATGCAAGGAGATTATAACAATAAAGAGAGAAAGCAGAGAGAAAGCAGAGAGAGAATTTGAGAGAAACTTTTATTTCTTATTTCTGAGATATATGAAATGAAGAAATTGAATTCCTATTTATAGAGAAATCCAATGGTAAGAATGGTAAATAGGTAAGAAACATATTACCGAAAATAATAATGACAGGTAGAAAAGTAGAAAACATATTACATCAAATTATTAAGGACGTGGGCCCCATAGGTCACATCAAATAATTTAACACTCCCCCATTTTGATGTGTCATCTGCCGCGAATGGGACACTGCCTCGTTAAAAACCTTACTAAGGAAAAACCCTGTGGGATAAAAACCTTAGACAAGGGAAAAAGAGTACAGTGTTTACTCCCCCTGTTCGCGAGTTATCTGGAGATCCTTAAGACGACGCATTCCAATGCTGTAAGTCAATTTCTTGAAAGTTGAGGAAGGTAAAGCCTTGGTAAACAAATCTGCTAAATTATTACAAGAGCGGATTTGTTGAATATTGATTTCACCATTCTTTTCTAGATCATGAGTGAAGAAAAATTTTGGTGAAATATGCTTTGTTCTGTCTCCTTTAATATAGCCTTCCTTCAATTGAGCAATACAAGCAGCATTATCTTCATATATTGTCGTCGGACCTTCCTTGACCGTAACTTTTTCACATGCTTCTTGGATATGTTTGATTAATGATCTCAACCACACACATTCACGACTTGCTTCGTGAATAGCTATTAACTCCGCATGATTTGAGGAAGTAGCTGTAATTGTTTGTTTTGTCGATCGCCAAGATATAGCTGTTCCTCCATATGTGAATAAATAGCCCGTCTGAGATCGAGCTTTGTGTGGGTCGGATAAATAACCCGCATCCGCATATCCAACTAATTTAAGCTTAGATTCATGTGAATAAAATAAGCCTAAATCAATAGTTCCTCGAAGATAGCGCATTATATGTTTAATTCCATTCCAATGTCGTCTTGTAGGTGCGGCGCTGTATCTTGATAATAAATTAACAGAGAATGCTATATCCGGTCTTGTGTTATTAGCAAGATACATTAAAGCACCTATTGCGCTTAGATACGGTACTTCAGGACCGAGAACTTTTTCATTATTTTCTCTAGGACGAAAAACATCCTTTTTTACATCGAGTGATCGTACAATCATTGGGTTACTTAATGGATGTGCTTTGTCCATATTAAATCGTTTCAGGATCTTTTCTGTGTAGTTTGATTGATGCACTAAAATCCCTTTTTCAAGGTGCTCAATTTGCAAACCAAGACACAATTTTGTTTTACCAAGATCTTTCATCTCAAATTCTTTCTTTAAAGAATCAACTGCTTTTGGAATCTCTTCTGGAGTTCCAACAATATTCAAATCATCAACATAAATTGAGATGATAATATAGTTAGATCCTGATTTTCTTATAAAAACACATGGACAAATTGGATCATTTTTATATCCTTCTTTCAATAAATATTCACTGAGACGATTATACCACATGCGCCCAGATTGTTTTAATCCATATAAGGATCTTTGTAACTTTACCGAGTAAAGTTCTCGTTTGCCATATTTTTCTGACACCTTTAATCCTTCAGGGATTTTCATATAAATATCATTATCAAGCGAACCATAAAGGTAAGCTGTGACAACATCCATCAAGTGCATCTGTAACTTTTCTTGCACTGCAAAACTAATAAGATATCTAAAAGTTATTGCATCCACCACCGGAGAATATGTCTCCTCATAGTCTATCCCGGGTCTTTGGGAAAAACCTTGTGCAACTAATCTGGCTTTATATCTTATTATTTCATTTTTCTCATTTCTCTTTCTAATAAAAACCCATTTATTACCGACAGGTTTTACATCCTGTGGTGTTCGAACTACTGGTCCGAATACTTTGCGTTTTTCAAGCGAATGCAGCTCTGCTTGAATTGCTTCTTTCCATTGTTGCCAATCATTTCTACTTTGGCATTCTACAATAGATGTTGGCTCATAATCCACGTTTTCATTTTCAATATTGATCGCAACATTATATGAAAAAATATGATCTATAACTATTTTATTGCGATTCCATCTTCTTTCGTTAGTGATATAATTTATTTGAATTTCTTCATTTTCAATAGCTTCAGGTATTTGCACTTCAGGTGTTTGCACTTCTTCCGGAAGTGTATTTATATTTATATCCTCAATGGGAATATCTTCACTATCAATAATTCTCCTCTTTTTAGAATTTTTATTCTTTGAACCAATTGGTCGTCCACGCTTCAGGCGTGTTAGAGTATTATCTGTAGGTTGTTCTTCAGGAATCTCAATACGAATTGGCGCATTTACTGCTGGTATATGCGATTTCGTTACTCTCTTAGGATTAGCGAGTGCATCAGGCAATCGATTTGCTAAATGTTGAAGATGGATTATTCTCTGAACTTCTAGTTCAGAATCATTTGATTTAGGATCCATATGAGAAAGTGATGAAGCATTCCATATTATTTTCTTTTCCAAAATTGGGTTCTTATTCTCTCCCCCTAATTTTGGGAAAGTGCTTTCATCAAAATGACAATCTGCAAATCGTGCAGTAAACATATCGCCAGTTATTGGCTCAAGATATTTAATTATTGAAGGGGATTCATAGCCAACATAAATTCCTAATCTCCTTTGAGGACCCATTTTAGTCCTTTGTGGTGGAGCAATAGGCACATATACTGCGCAACCAAAAACTCTAAGATGAGAAATACTAGGTTCATGGCCAGAAGTTAATTGTAATGGAGAATAATCATGATAACTTACTGGCCTTAAACGTATAAGAGATGCTGCATGCAATATTGCATAACCCCAAATTGTAGTAGGGAGATTTGTTCGCAAAATTAGTGGTCTCGCAATTAATTGCAGACGTTTAATAAATGATTCTGCTAGACCATTTTGTGTATGAACATATGCTACAGGATGTTCAATTTTTATTCCAATCGACATACAATAATCATTAAATGATTTGGATGTGAATTCCCCAGCATTATCAAGACGGATTGATTTAATAGGATAATCGGGAAACTGTGCCCGTAACCTTATAATTTGAGCAATTAACCTTGCAAATGCCATATTTCGTGAAGATAATAAGCCTACATGTGACCACCTAGTTGAGGCGTCAATTAGAACCATAAAATATCTAAATGGTCCACATGGTGGATGAATTGGTCCACAAATATCACATTGTATGCGCTCTAAAAATGCTGGCGATTCGATTGTAACCTTACTTCTGGAAGGCTTTATTATTAATTTTCCTTGCGAACAAGCAGCACAAAATAATTCATTATTTTGAAGAAACTTCTGGTCCTTCAATGGATGCCCATATGATTTTTCAATAATTTTTCTCATCATTATCGAACTAGGATGACCCAGTCGATCATGCCAAATTTTATAAGTATCTGAATCTATAAACTTCTGGTTTATAGTCAAATTGGCCTCAATCATATTAATATATGTGTAGTATAAGCCACATGAAAGAGTATAAAATTTTTCAAGTATACATTTCTTACTTGAAATTATTTTTGTAACATAAAGACATTCTTTATTGTCTTCGCTCACAGTTTCAATATGATATCCATTTCTGCAAATATCTTTAAAACTTAATAAATTTCTGTGAGAATTTGGGGAAAATAATGCATTATTTATAATAAGTTTTGTTCCCCTTTGTAATATAATACTAGCTCTTCCGGAGCCTTCAACCATTTTTGTTTGTCCCGATATTGTGGTAACAACAGTTTCACCCTTTTTAAAAATATTAAAATATCTTGCCTCTTTGAGAATAGTATGGGTGGTGGCACTATCTACAATACATAAATTTCCTTCATTTTCCTTCAAGTCATATAATACCGGGAAGGAATTCATTTTCTTCATTGAACAAATGAAAGATGCATTATTATTTATTTATGAATAAACATTGCATAAAAAGTTCATTAAGCAGTAATAACAAAAGCAAACCAATAATAACATAAAAATTACAATATATTAATTAAGCAAAATATATGGACTAATTATTCAAATTTTTCTTTGCCACTGGTGCTGGGTAACAGAAAATCATCCATCTCCATATTGGGGACATCAATAGGCTCATTATTTGGGGTATTATCATCTAATATAAAATTGGTTTCCGGTTCCGCATATTTCTTGAGAGATGCTTGGTATAAGTTTACCAAATGTTTAGCGGTTCTACAAGTTCTTGACTAATGACCAGTCATACCGCATCTATGGCATTTATTTTCATTATCTTGACTGTTTTTCCTTTTATCAAATCTTTCAATTTGATTATTCCACTTCTGGTGGTTATTTGTATTTTTTCACTTCGGGTGGAAATTATTGCTATTATTATTATTTACATATTTCCACTTCTGGTGGAAATTGTTATTATTATATCCTCTACCACGCCCATTACTACGATCTCTACCTCGACCACGACCACGACCATTTCTGCGGCCGCGTCCATTAAAATTATTATGAATTATCGCATTCGCTTCGGGGAATGGATTTGTTCCGGTAGGTCGTAGTTCATGGTTTTTTAACAGGAGTTGATTTCTCTGTTCTGCTAGGAGAAGAGCAGTAATTAGTTCACTATATTTCTTATAGTCTTTTGCTCTGTATTGTTCCTGTAATATCATATTATTCAAATGAAAAGTAGAATATGTCTTTTCCAGTAAATCCTCATCAGTTATTTCCTTTCCACATAATCTTAATGTGGATGTAATTTGAAAAAGTTTAGAATTGTATGCACTGACAGATTCAAAATCTTGTAGCCTTAAGTTTATCCATTCATATTGGGCATTTGGTAGAGATATTCTCTTTAAGTGTTCAAACCTCTCCTTTAATTGTTTCCAAAGATCTGCAGGATCTTTGGCAGTCAAATATTCTGATTGAAGTGATTCATCAAGATGCCGGCGGAGAAAAACTAGAGTTTTTGCCTTATACTGAGGTCCGAGATTATTATTTTCAATAATAGTATTCTTAAGACCCATCGATTCTAGATGCATTTCTGCATCCAGCACCCAAGTAAGATAATTTTTCCCCGATACATCAAGAGGAGTAAATTCTAAACTTTTGATATTAGACATATTAAGAATTATAGGTATAATATATATTTATAGAAAATAAAATAATTATGCCTTACTTTGGATTTATTTGGTGATATCCTCAGTTGATTAGAGCAAGCTCGTGCTGATAACGTGTTGGAAATCGACTATATATGCAAGGAGATTATAACAATAAAGAGAGAAAGCAGAGAGAAAGCAGAGAGAGAATTTGAGAGAAACTTTTATTTCTTATTTCTGAGATATATGAAATGAAGAAATTGAATTCCTATTTATAGAGAAATCCAACGATAAGAATGGTAAATAGGTAAGAAACATATTACCGAAAATAATAATGACAGGTAGAAAAATAGAAAACATATTACATCAAATTATTAAGGACGTGGGCCCCATAGGTCACATCAAATAATTTAACAGTAAGAATATTATTAATAATCTAAATAAATACTTATTTAAATTAAAATAAAAAATATAAATGGACATAAGTAGGCCTAATCTATAAAAATCATCCTAAACTTGTTTTAAATAATATATTATCTCTTTCAAATTTCAAAAGGATCTATTACTCCCTCAATTTAATAATTATGCTCCTATTATCCGTCCGAAGCTGACATGGCAGCGAGTTGGAGTATAAGTGAGGGTGGTAACAGGTCCTTTGGAAAGGTGAATAAGTGCATAATTGCTAAGTAGAGAGATAATAGGTAACTTTAAAAGTTAGAGAAAGTAATGAATTATCTGAGCCAACAGGATAGTTTTAGATATACTGAGTATAGAATCAACGAGTTACGAACCGATTTAAGCGTTTCAAGAACAAAAATGTACAGAAAAAATGGCTAAAATAAACTGTGACAAAAAAAATTGATAGTAAACCGAAGGGAGGATGATTAAGGAAATATCTAGCAATTACAAATCCACCGCACCGACATCTTCATTTATCAATCAATCAATAGTAATAATAATAATAATAATAAAGCTTAATATTTTTTGTGAAAATAAAGACCATTATTGAAATAGAATAATAGCATTAAAAAGAATCCCAACCAATTTTTACACAAAATTATTATTCACAAAGCAAAACGTATTCTAAAAAAAAGTATCACCGACACCAAGCCTTCTGTAAAAAATAAAAATAAAAAATGCAAATTGAATCACACAAAATGAAATCAAGACAGAATTGCCCCTAAAAACAAACTCATCATCAATCCCATAACGAATTTCCCACCCTCCATTCTGCTTACTCCATTATCATCATCAGCCGTTGAATCCTCCGAATCTGCATCGGAGGGCGCATCCGCATCCGCATCCGCATCCTCATCGACATCGCCCTTTCCCTTCGCCGCCTTTGGCGACTGCGCTTTCGAAGATTTAGGCGCCGGCGCCGCCTTGAACAGCTCCCTCGGCATCAACACCTTATCAATCTTATACACTACCAACGGCTCCTCATCCTTAACCGTACCGGTAATCGTCGCCGTTATAACCTTCGTCTCCAATTTTATATCCTCGCCGTCATTTTGCACGGTGAAGTCGTACTTGTTGGCGCCGTCTGTAGCCAGCGTGTTCATGATTCCGTTATTGGATTTCAGCATTTGAAGAGACTGGTACACGGGGATTCCGTGATATAACAGCAAGGACGTCTTCTTTGCGGCGGTTAGGTTTTTGTATTTCGGCATGAAACCGTTAATTACAGTGTCGGTGGGGCAGAACACCGTTAATCCTCCTTCAAGATTTTCTTCAAATGTCGCTAAAGCTCCCGACGCTTTCAGCAGATCAGAGAACGCTTTGCATCCTTGCCTGGACATGATTTCCGTCAAATTTAGCGACGGAGCAGCCGTCGGCGCTTCAGCATCAGCTGAATTCAAAGCCTAATCATAAATTCGAATCAAGTATAACTGATTAAATTCAAAGACGATACACAAACGAATCTGAAATTAAGTTAGGGACTGATAAATTGAGAGGAAAATTAAATTAACCTGACTGATTTGCATAATTGAAATGTTATACGGAATCTCTTCGAGCGATTTGACGAAAGTAGCATCAAGCTTACCATCCTCAGTTCCAAACGCAACTTTACCTCCTTTAAGATCGGTAATATTGACATATCCGGAAGTTCCGGTAGCCGATCCGGTGGCCTGAAACATGGTGGAAGTCAAGGTAGTACCATCGGTGATCTGATGGAGTTTCTTAGAGCCGTAATAGTCAACAAGAACATGGAGAGAGAGAACGTTCCTGAGAGTATAAACAGAGAGATGCTTGACTAACAAAGAAGACATGGCGGCATTGTCAAGAGCGAGGACGGTGATTGTTTGACGGCGGTTAATTTCGGCTGCGAGATGAGTGGCGGTGAGGTAGTGGTTGAAGGTGGAGAAGGCAGGGTGTTTAGCGAGGATACGAGTGATGTTGTGAGCGGAGGTGGAGGAGGTGAGGAAGAGGAGAGAGACGGTGAGGAAGAAAGCGGCGGAGAGGGGAGGAGATGTCGGCATTGCGGCGTAGGAAATGGGAGGAAGAGGAGAAAGAGAGGAGAGTAGAATGAGAAGGTGAAGAGGTGAGTGGGGTGTTATTAAGCAGGAGTAGTTTTGTATTCTTGAGAGAGGGAGAGTAGCTTAAAGTATATTTTAGTTAATTTTAATTGTTTATTAAATTTTAATTATTAATATTAAATTTTAATAGTTCGTGGAATTTATAATGAAATTAAATTTGAATTATAAAAATTTAATAAATAATTAAAATTAATTAAAATATATAACTTTATTAATTTTTAAGTTTAGTTGATTCGTACTCTATATCTAAAATGAAATTTTTATAAAAAAAAATGAAATTAGTTTCTCTACCATAACTATAAAGTACATTGATGAAAATAGTAAAAAAAGGGATTTGAATATGTAACTTTTTTGTTTTCCAAATTAAAGAATGCAAATCGAATATTTAAAATAAGATGTCTCATGATATATTAGAGGATAATCGTATTTTAGTAGCTTCTGTAATGAATGAAGATTAATCGACATAGAAAAATTTTGTGAGAGAGAAAATATGAGAGAGAATCAAATTTTCCATCGATAGATTTTCGTTCGTACGAACGTCTATTTATTAATTTCATACCTGTGGAGAATATATATTTATGTTTAGTTCCCAATATTTGCACTTGGGCTCCTAAACTAGTCTAATCTCCAATTTAGTCAAATTGTTCGTGTTGAACCGTATTCTTTAACCCGATTAACATTCTCACGAGCAAATAGGTTAATTCCAACCTAAAGTGAGTGAATAATTTTTCTGAAATATGTATTAAATTTAAGCTCTCCAAATAGTTTTTTTGGCATAGAAAGTGTTGAAAATGAAAAAATGTAAATAAAAAATAAAGTGTGATTTTGTTTTATTCACGGTTTAGTGTATATATTTCTCATACTTTACTGTTTTATTTTAGTTGTGAAAATGGGACTGAATCGGCCGGTTGGACTCGGTTCAACTGAAATTGAATGTAGGTTCGGTCAATTCTTCTACGGTTTTTAATCAAACTAAAAATCGGTCAATAATATGTTGAACCGGCCCAATAAATAAAAAATCGGTCAGTTCAATACTAAACCGGTTTTTAAAATATAATTAATTTGGTCTAAAGACTTTTCATCTCCTCTCGTTTTCCCAATCACCTCTTAATGGATTAAGGATTATCTAAAATTAAAAAATAACTTTAGATTAAAATTGGATAATATTTAACCATTCATCACATTTTAAATGGCTAAAATTAATTACACAACTCTTAATAAAATTCTTCTCTCACTTCTTTTATTTCTATTTCTCTCTAATTTTATTCTAAAATTACTTTTAAGAATCCTTTCTCCCTCTTAATAAAGCAACATTAATATTCTACGTTGGAAATGGAAAAATAACAATTGGTTTTGATTTTAATAATAAATATGTATTCGTTGAAAGTATTTGTATTTTTTATTATTTATTGCTATCATCTTGTCATTATTTTAGTTTTATGAAATAAAGTAAATTTTAATGTTTAAAATTAATTTAAACCAAGTATTTAATTAATTTCCTAAAAATTATATTACATATATTTATGTTTTAATTTAAATTATAGTGTTTAAAATTCTTAATTTTATAAAGTTATTTTATGAATGTGTATTTCATATGTAATATAATTAAAATTTAGTAATTTTCATTTAAGTTATAAAATCCGGTTTAATCCGAACTAAATTCGATTTAATCCAAAATTAGTGAATCTGTCCTTCCACCGATTCGATGACCGGTCCGGGTCCGAAAACTATAGTTTTATTTAAAAGAATGTACTAAATTTGTTCTTTGCTTGAGAATAGCTACTAGGAATTAAAGTAATTAATGTTAACCAAAGACCTTCAATTTCTTCTGTCATAAGATTAAAATGGTAATTTTGTTTGTTTTAATATAGAGATTTTAAACAAAAGATTGGGTCCTTTAATTAATATTTAAAGGACCCAGTATAAATTACAGTATGTATATAATGCATACCACCATTTCTACTACTTTCAGTCTCATCAATATATGTGCTATATTTGTATGGATGATGTGTTATTTCATGTAAGATAAATATATGAAAGTACAAGTAATTTACATGTTCTAATCACTGTTTTAAAACTCCCAGATCCGGTTAGGCGCTATTTTGGGGCTCGCCGCTCGACTTTTCATTCTTCGGGCGCTATCAGACGCTGGACTGACATATTGCCGCCTAGGCACCGCCTAGTCCCATTTTTTCCGCCTGGGCACCGCCTAGTCCGATATTTTCCACAATTTTTAAGATATTGATACCTATAATAATTATAGTTCAATTTTTTCAATTCTAAAAAGGTAGCACGGTTGGTAAAACTAATGTACAACAAAATATTCTCACCATACAATTTTTATTTTGAATATCAAATCGAGAAATAATATGCTATAAACCACAAAAAATTAGTGAGAATATTTGTTTTTAAGGAATTGATTTTAATATTGATGTGTTTTTATGTAAAAATTAACTAAGACTTGTGTTTTGATATGCTAAATTATATTTTTTTAAAAATATATTTATATTATAATTTATTTTTTAGTTAAATTTATACTTTTATCTATTAATAATTATAAAAAATTAAAAATTTACAAATCCGCCTAGGCGCCGCCTAGACCCCGCCCAGGCACCGCCTAGGCATTTGAAGCCCCGACCGCCCGACTAACACCTAGCGCTTTTTAAAACCTTGGTTCTAATCTTTGGAGGGCTTATAGTATGTATCCAGTGCATTGCTCTATACTCTATGCATGAATAATAAATGTCTCATAAACTAATTTATGCTATTATTTTTTATTATTTTATTCATTTCTGAAACATTTATCATTCATGCAGAGAGTAGGGAGTAATGCACCGGGTGCATGGTATTTGAGGCTGCATGTATGCTTTCGATTCCTCCTATATCTTTGCATTTAATAACTTCCTTAAAATGTATTTTTCCTTTCGTATATTGGAGTACTTAGTAGTTAATGTACCAATTATCCCTTTGCATTCTATTGTCAGTAACCACACCTTATTTTTAAAATTTTTACTAATATAATGTTGACTGAATATACTCAAGTAATGAATGAAATTATCTTTCTATTTTGATTTTAGTTTCACAAAGTATTATTGTTGTCATTTTCAAAATAATTTAACTGAACTTGAGCTTCAACAATGTCAAAATTATATTGTAGTATTTCTATTGTTTGAAATTTTATATCTTTTAAATGTTATCGCTTTGAAAGTTTTAGTTTGTAATCTACTAGTAGTAGTTTATCTAGTATGGTATTATTTGCCCTTTGCGAATCTTCTATAAGGTTTAGCCTTGATGCATGAACGAGGATTTATTCCTTATTGTTTTGCTAATGTTATGTATTGTACGAGGCATAATAGCTTGAACATATTTACTCAACAGAATCCAGTGACCTTTTTTTTTATAATGAACCCTGTGAAGTTGAGGTTTTAGAAGTGATTACACAAATTAAAGCATTCCTAATCAATTGAATTTTTTTTTAAATTATAAAAAATATACATGTCTCAAAATATTTACAAAATCCACTATTAAGTCAAACTAATTATATATATATATATATATATATATATATATATAAACATAAACAATTAACAAATTAACAAAAACAGAAGAAAATAATCACATAAATATCATGTAGTAGTTATATGATAAATATCTAGTAATCGTCTCATAAGTATCAAGTAAATCATTGCATTACCATAGTATTTATATGGTAAATATCTAGCAATCGTCTAGTAGTTATCTAGTAAGTCAGCATATCTATTATATATATATATATATGTTAGATATCATTAAATTCCATAAAAAGCTATCAAAATTAAGATTTATTAGATATATACATTAAGATCTACTAGATAACTATTAGACGATTACTAAATATTTATCAGATAGCTACTACATAATATTTTTATAATTATTTTTTATTATTTTTATTAATTTATAAATAATTTATGATATTATTAAATTATTTTAATTTTTATAATCATTTATATAAGAAGCGTCTTTTTTCTCGTGAGCGAATTTAATATGTTGATAAAGCTTAAACTTATCCAAAGTAAAAATAATCCACAAACAAAGGAAAAATAATATTATCATCAACTTTAGGATGCAGCGTGGTAATAAGAATGACCAGTTAGCGTAATAAATTTTTTAAATTTGCAGTTAAAATTTTATAAATTAATAATATTGGAATTGATATATTTTATTAATTTAATGAAATATTATTATATTGATAAATTAATAATTTATTAATTTAAAGAAGTTTTATGTATGACCTTTAAATTTTTAAGTTTAATGTACATTTATAAATTAATTGAATTTGTCAAATTCATTATTTTTGAATAAGCAAAAAGTTCATGATACCAAAAAATAAATTATAAAAACAAGTTTCAAGACACATTTCTTATCCATGTACATTAAACATGATTAGAAATTGATCACTATGTAAATTCTGGAGAAGACATTCGTGAGCTTGAGAATTTGATTACGGGTATGCATTATCAGCACAAAAATGGATGTGAATCACTTGCTAGATTATCCTGGTGAAAATAATGAATGTTACGAGGTTCAAAGCATTGAAGAAATTGTGGCGGATACCATTTAAAATCCGGTCGATGATGAAGTTAAAAATGATTCAATAGCTTTGGAACCGGTCAATCGGAAAGAAGCATTGCAAGCTGCAACGACTCTTCACAACTTTTTATTGCAATACGAGAAGACAATGCCCCAACTCTTAAGTGTAATGAGGAGATTTAAAGATGAACTCAATATAGATTCGAAGTTCAACAAAAAAAAGTGACTATAGATTCATTTTTTACTATACAATCTTAAAATTTGAAATCTTTTAGTAATTATTAATTTATAGTTTCGTTGGGAACAATATATATACACTCGGATTTTAAAAAAATTATTATCTTACTATTTTATCGATTGGGATCCACTTTTGTATTGGTCCCAAGTTGAGACTGAGCAAATTATTAATTTTATTCCGGTTATTAATTTATCGAGTATTAATTTATAGAAGTTTTACTGTAATTTGTTTCTATTTTAGGCTTTTCCTATCATGTTATGTTTAAAGCATCTTCAATAGATAGTGGATTTCATGATTATGTGGCATGTGAAATAGAAGTTCACATTGATGATATGTCAATTATTTTAAAAATAAACAATGTCTATAAAAAAGAGCCATACTATATTATCTATTTCATATAGGGTTATGTAATTAAATAAGAAAAAAATACTCAATTACAAACTTATTTCAATGTTAAAGATTAAAATATTAATTAATTTGATGAGTTGGTAGTCCATTTAATTGTATAAATAATGTCCAATATTTATTATGTCACATCATATAAAAAAAATTAGACAAATTAATATAAAAAAAATTATAATTCATTATCTATTTTTAACTCTATAATAAAACTGTTATTAAAATGATCTATGTATTAAAGACCCTCTAATATATCACAATCTGAAGACCACCTTCAGTCTCAAGTCTCTCTCAAATTCATTTATAATTTGAAACAGTTGTTATGTTATTAATGAAAAGCGTAAATGAAAGACGAGTAGAAAAAATTAATATAGTTTATAGTGGTGTGGTGGGAGTACCAAAATTGATACTAATTGATTGTTGTTGTCATATATATTTGTTTTTGCGAACAGTGTTGTAATTGCTAACTTTTATGAAAAAAAAAAAGTATAATTTTATTAAACGGATTTTCCAAGAGCCAGGCTTTAATCTTTAATAATCCGCCTTAATCTTTAATAATCCGTAATTATACTGTATGTATATAATTATTATAATTAATTAATTAATTAACAAAAGATAGTAAATACACAAATTTGACTAAACAATCAAAGAAGTGGTTACATTAATAAATTTAAGAACTTTTATATGAGTTTTGGTATTTTAAGGTGGAAAAGTGCTGCTCTATCCATTAATTGGCACATATCTCGTTATGTAAAAAAAAGTAAATATAATGAAACATATATCAATTAATGTATAAAACGACACTTTTCATATTAAAATTCCAGAATATATATAAAAAAGCTATCATAAAGACAAACATAATAAAAAAAATGACGGGGCCACAAATTTTCTTCTGCACATTGGCAAGAGATTGTTGTGAGAAGGTGAAGACAAGAAGAAATGGCATTTGTTAGCTGTAATGCATTTTCATTAAAATTAATGATTGCCATCCAATTATTATATAATGTGGATCCATAATCCTTGCCCACTTCATTATTTTCTTGTACTGTATTTTAATTTACTTATGCCTTAAATAAATAACAATACTCTGATTGCTTAATAAATAATATAGAATGAAAAACATATTAACAAATTTAAATGGGTCTACACACAATTGTATAATGTTTACAGCTAACAAATGAAAATTACTTTTGTAGGCTATTGCGATTTGAACTCAGTTTCTAGAAAAATGTTTCCTTCTCATAATCTCATTCCATCCGGATTGGTGGATTCGTACATACGAATTATGTATATATGATAATTTACAGGGTAAATTTAAAAAATATAGGCAATGATTTCACCGTTTGGTAAAAAGTTTTTTATGAAATTTTTTATTTTAAAAGGGTGCATGTGATTTTAAAAGTTAATAAAAATATGCTTCTCAAAATTCTAAAATCATATTTGGAAGGGTAATTTCAGTTATTTCAATAAATTCAACATTATTATATTTTAACGATATTATTTGTAAATTATTTATTAAGACTTGAGTAAATTTCGGAAACTTTTCATTTTGTTATGATTATTTAAAGTTATAGCCAATTTTTAATTAATATAAATATTTGTACTTTCAAAAAATTTTAAAATTTATCACTAATGTGTATTGTATTTTTATAAATAAATCTGTAAAATTTTATGTCAAAATGGACCAGATTACCCTTCCAAATGTGGTTTCAAAATTTTGAGAAACATGTTTTTGCTAACTTCTGAAACCACACACACCATTTTTAAAAAAAATACCACAATAACATTTTCGTGAAACGATTAAACCACATGATATATTTTTTAAGTTTACTCTGATTTATATTTAAATTATAAATTACTACTATAAAAACCCAGCACCATATTCATAAGAAGTAATTGTGATTTTGTTTATTTTGAGCAAAATTTAGATTTTATGGGTACGTTTAAGAGCGTATTGTTGGAAGAGTGCCGTTGGTGTGGGCCAAATACTCACAGAAACGTGGAGAATGAGGGAGCTGACCTGGCATATAATTGGCGTATTAACATTGGCCACGTGAGATGTGACACCTCAGTGATGCACCACCGACGCTCTCATGTTTTTTCTTTCAACTCTTATTAATAATATATGTTTATGGATCGATGGAGTTTGAAGAGGATCTGAACTCTTTAATCATTAATTAGATATTAAATTATGAGGATGTGTATGGAGTAAGCGGGATTGAGAGAACCACTCCTAATTCTCGACCTCTACAGTACTCTTAAGTTTGGATAATCGATCACTAGTCGAACATCAGGGAAAACAAAAAATAATACATGCTTGTTGCTCTCCAATCCGGTGACAACATTAGTTCATGATATTATTAATTCAACCATATTTAATTTTGTCTGTTTTTGCTAACTCAAATTTCGACTGGTAGAGAGGTGATCCTCTTAACCCAATTTACTCTATGCACATCATCAAAATTTGATCATTGGTTGATACTTAAGAAGTTGAGTTCATTATCCAACCCAACCAACTGATACTTAATAATTAGATTTAATTATTAGTTCTACTGTTTTAGTAATTTTTTTAAAAAATATTCAATTTAACATATTTATTATTTGTAAATAAAAAATATGCTCCTACATTTAATATCAATAACTTTTATCACGTAAATTTATTTTGTATTGTAGTTTGTCAATTTTTTCAATTGGAATCGATTGTACATGTTCATAGTTTATACCGCTATTTTAATCATAGGATGGAAAATAGTAATGATACACAATTTTACATCTCCAACCAAATAGCACGATACTATTTTAATAATTTCTTTTTATAAGTTGTGCCTTTTTCATATTTCTACCCCTTTACGATATCACTATGTATCACGGTGTTTAGTTCACATAATATCGATTCTAAATGATTAGATTAGAAATGAATAAAAGTATTTGAAATATGATAAACTATTGTCTATTATTAGGAGTGTGCAAATCTAAACTGAAATTAAATAAAAAAATTAAATTAAACTGAACTGAAATTATTTTGTTGAACCAAGTACAAGTTTGGACTGACTCAGCAGATGACTCAGTAGTGTTTAAGTTTTGATCATAACTATTAAGTTAAGTATGAGATAATTAAATCAATAATAATGTTAAAATAAATAGTCTATGGTTGTAAGGGAATTAGTAAATTCAAGGGTAGAATTTCATGTCTCCGCTGACCTAGCTATTTAGTTTAACTCTGAGTTATTTCTGGGCTGAGTATTTACTTTAGTCGCTGACTTAGTAATATTCACTCAGTGCTTGATATTTAGATTTTGTATCAGGTGTGTCTTTACGATATATTATTTTCGCTGAGTTACTTTAAGTCTGTCAAAGCTACTGACTTTACCGTTTAAGGTAAAATGGAATCTTTCCTTTTAGTGTTGCTTTTTGCAGGACATTAATAAGACAAAGACAAAAAGAATTAATGCCTTGACAAAACCCAGGTTAATGAAGAAAATGACAAAGTCTTCCATGATCTAGCTGCAAAAAGTCATTTACCAATTTGGGCAATTCTATAGATCTATCAACCTTGTATCACGCACTCTGCCAAATGTCAGAATACCAGAAGGAATGGGAAGATGACATGTAGCAAGTCAGCGCAAGTTCTCTCTAACGGAAGACTGGCATCAAACGACAAAGGATTCAGATTGAAGCTCGAATCTCAATCTAATGGATTGATTTTCTATCTCACCACGGTGCAATTCTATCTCTTAACGGATTGATTTGAAGAAGCAATGGGTAGATAGATGAGCTGTCAATTTCAGAAGATGCCAAGATAAGTTCATCGACTACTTTCTCAATCCATCTATAAAAGGAGCAAGAACACTAGCGTTAGAACTTGGTGATTACACCTGAATTTCTCAGAAGCTAAACCTCTACCAATTTAAAAGCTTTAAATAAGTTCAAGCAAGAAAGCACAACTCAGCGAGAATCTACTTTAGAACAAGAGAGAATAGAATAGATCATAGAAATGTAATATCTGATTATTGTAACTGGATCAATGTTTTTATAAGTTGAATCCAGCTCTTGTTTAGACTCTCTGTGAGTTGCTGATAGAAGAGAGTATTCTAGTCAGCGGGTGAGTGATTGCAGTTTAGAGGGTACTTACTATAATTGGGGAATTTGTGAAAGGCTTCTCCGCCTAGGGTAAAGGAGTTGAGATTAGTGGATTAAAGCCGAGACACTCTCTCGGGACTGGATGTAAGCACAGCTTGCCGAACTAGTATAAAAATCTCAGTGTTCCTTACTTTATCGCATTTTCCTGCTTTTCACTCAACCAGCTGACCTCACTCAGGGAGTAAGTATTTATCGAGAAAAAAGTTTCATAAGTTCTTGAGTGAGTCATTCACCCCCCATCAGACTCAGTGAGTGTATGCATAGGGGCCAATAAGTGGTATCAGAGCAGTTTTTCATTTCACAGATTTCACAATCTTTGAGACAAAGACCATGGCATACAAAGGAGAATCCAGTGGAAGGGCCTAAGCTTATATTCTCCCTGAAGGCATGTCTGTTACTAGGCCTCCTATGTTTAATGGCGAGCATTATACTTATTAGAAGAACAGAATGACTAATTTGATTCAGTCCCAAAATATGCATGCTTGGATGGCTATTGTAGAAGGGCCATATGTTCCATCACATGTGAAGAATGGAGTAATTGTTGATAAGTACTCTACTGAATGAGATAATCAGAACTTAGCTAGACTAAAAGAAAATGCAGCTCCTATCAACTATCTTCATTGTACTCTTGATGCAACTGAGTTTAATTGTGTCTCTGGATGTGAGACTGCCAAAGAGATATGGAAGAAGTTAGAAGTAACTTATGAAGGAACTGACAAGGTGAAAGAGTCTAAGATCAATCTCTTTATGAGGGATTATGAATGGTTCCACATGAAACCCAAGGAGGATATTTCCAACATGAACACCAGGTTCATGAACATAGTCAATAAGCTAAAGAGACTTGGCAAGTCCTTCATAGAAGAAGAGACTGTCAAGAAGATCTTGAGGAGTTTAACTCATGAATGGGAAGCAAAGAAGAGTGCCACTGAAGAAGCACATGATTTGAAGACCTATAAGTTTGATGAGCTGATTGGAACCTTGTTGACTCATGAGATGTCTTTGAAGTAATATGATGAGTCAAGAAGCACAGGCACAAGGAGGAAGAGAACTCTAATAGAGCTATTGTTCTAAGAGCTGATGATGAAGAAGATTCCTCAGAGGAAGAACATCTAAAGGACAGAAAGGAAGAAATTGCCCTGATGACCAAGAATTTCAGAAGGTTCTTGGGGAAAGACAAAAACTTCCAGATATTCAGAAAGACAAGCAAATACTAGAAAGGAGCACATGATAGACCATGAAAGGAGTTCAACAAAGAGCATAACAAAGATATCAAATGCTTTGAATGTGGTGAGAAGAGGAATATTCAGTCTAGCTGTCCTAAAGCTAAGAAGGACAAGTTCAAGAAGAAGAAGAATAAGAAAGCCCTTACTGCTACCTAGAGTGACTTTGAACAAGAGTCATCATCCTCAGATGAAGAGGCATAAGATTCTGCAAATGTGTGTCTCATGGCTAAGGATGATCTAGTTAACTCAGAGTTAGCTGACCAACCAACTACTTCTGCTGCCAGACAATCAGCTGACTAGAGCATAGATAAAGGAAACCACTATGAGGTAAATTCTAAACCCCCTTTGTCTTTATATGAGCTTGCCACAGTACTTAATGATGTTATTAATGTGACTAAGAAGTCAACCAAATACATCAAAGTACTTCAGAGGAGGTGTGATGATATAGAAGATGTCAACTCTTCTACTTCACTTGACATCATATAACTGATGGAAAAAGCTGAGTACAAAAATGGATATAATAGCAAACTCTCTAAGAAATTGGATGAGCTAGCTACTAAATTAACAGCTTTGAAAAAGGTACGGGTCCCTCCTCAACCTAGCAGGAATACTCAGAGTAACAGAACTCACCACTCTAAGAAGGTTTCTTAAAAGAGTAAAGTGAGCAAGCCTAATCCTAAGGCCGCTTGTAGTTTTTGTGGTAACCTTGGACATGCAACAGTCATGTGTAGGCACAAAAATGGTTACTATAATGAGTATGACTGGTCAAGGATGACCGCCATTAACAAGGGATGACCCAGTCAGAAAAAGGCATGGGTACCTAAGAAAACTTAACTATTTTGCAAGAGAGCCTGAGATCCACTGATGATAGCAGAATGTGGTATTTGGATAGTGGATGCTCGAGGCATATGACAAGTGATGAAAAACAATTCGTCATATTGGAGTGAAGAAGAAATGGAAGTGTTAGTTTTGGAGACAACAAAAAGGGAAAGATTGTTGGCAATGGCACAATGGGAGTCAAGCCTTCAATTGATAATGTGTCTCTGGTGAAAGGCCTAAAGCTCAACTTGCTAAGCATTGCTCAGCTGTGTGATAAAGGCAGGAAATTTATATTCGATTCAACGGGCTGCTCACTTATTGATGGTAACTCTGACCATACTATTCTTTATGCTTCTAGAATTAATAATGTTTATATGTTTGATTTATCCCCCGGCTCTAATGATATATGCTTAGTTTCTAAGGAGGAGAATTCATGGCTATGATATAGAAGGTTAGGACATATAAATATAACCAATCTGTCCAAATTAGCCAAAAATGAACTTGTTGAGGGTTTACCCAATCTAGCCTTTGAAAAAGATACACTTTGCTCAGCATGCCAACTTGGGAAACAATTTAGGAAGACCTTTAAATCATTAGCTGATATATCTTCTTCTCATCCCCTTGATCTTCTACACATGGATTTGTTTGGGCCTATTATGCGAACAAGTTTAGGTGGAGTGAAATAAACCCTTATGGTTGTAGATGATTTGACCATGCTCACTTGGATTGTCTTGCTAGCAAGTAAAGATGAAACATTTGAATCATTCTTTAGGTTGGCTACCCGGATCATGAATGAAAAAGACCTTAAAATTAATAGAATCCGCAGTGACCATGGAAGAGAATTAAAAAAATAGGCAGTTTGAGGGATTCTGTTCTAAGCATGGTATTGACCATAATTTTTCTGCCTCTCATACACCTCAGCAGAATAGGTTTGTTGAGAGAAAGAATTGCACTATTATAACGATGGGTCGTTCTATGCTGAGTTATAAAAATCCACCCAAGTATTTCTGGGGAGAGGCTGTTAACACAGCTTGTTACATTCTAAACAAGGTTTTAATTTGGCCAGTTTTGAATAAAACTCCTTATGAACTTTGGAAGGGGCGCAAGCCCAAGGTTGGTCATCTCAAGGCCTTTGGTTGTAAGTGCTTCATATTAAACACTAAAGACTAATTGGCTAAATTTGACCCCAAGGCTAATGAAGGAATCTATTTGGGTTACTCAACACACAGTAGGACATATAAAGTGTATGTCAAGAGGACTAGCCTTTTAGAGGAGTCCATGCATGTAGATTTTGATAAAACTAATAATGCAGGTAGAGAAGCCAGTGCTGATGAAAGAGAAAAGGAACAATTCAGCGGATCAGTCAGTCAGCCCATTGTTATTCCTGATCTACTACTAAAAAAATAAGAATATGAAGTTGACTTGGACCAATCAATCAACTTTGGTGATGATGTGGATGTTCAACTAATGACAGTAGATCAGCAAGCTAATCCTGATCTACCAAAAGAAGTCAGAGCAGGGAGAGATCACCCAGTTGAGAAGATTCTTGATAGTGTGCACAATCCAGTGCTGACTAGAGGTCAACTGAACAGGATGATGAGCCATTCAACATTTGTTTCATTGATTGAACCAAATAAGTTTGAAGATGCTGAGTTTGATGACAACTGGATGATTGTAATGTAATAAGAGCTAGACCAATTCAGAAGAAATCAAGTATGGGATTTGGTGGAGAAACCCAAAGGAAAGTCAATCATAGGCACCAAATGGGTTTTCAAGAACAAGCTAGATGAGGCTAGAAATGTTGTCAGAAATAGGGCCAGATTAATTGCTCAAGGCTACAATCAACAAGAAGGCAATGACTATGGAGAAACATTTGCACCAGTTGTAAGACTTGAACCCATAAGGATCCTCTATGCCTTTGCATCCCATATGAACTTCAAATTGTTTCAGATTGATGTTAATAATGCATTTCTTAATGGTTATATCCTAGAAGAAATCTATGTCAAACATCAAGCTTTAAAGACCCAAAGAATCCAGATCATGTCTTTAAGCTGAAGAAAGCTCTATTTGGACTGAAATAGGCTCCAAGAGCTTGGTATGAGAGATTGACTAACTTTTTAATCAGTAAAGGATATGTCAAAGGGAAAACAGATACAACTCTGTTTATCAAGAAGAGGCATCAAGATATGTTGCTAGTCCAAATCTATGTGGATGACATCATTTTTGGAGCAACTAATGAAAATCTATGTAAAGAGTTCAGCCAGAAGATAAAGAAAGAATTTGAAATGTTAATGATGGGAGAGCTTAATTTCTTTCTTATTTTGCAAATTAAGCAAGGTGATGATGAGATCTTCATCAGCTAACCTGAGTATGCCAAGGAAGTACTCAAGAAGTTTGACATGGATAAAGCTAAGCCAATGTCAACACCCGTAGCCACTATTACTATTCTGTGTAAAGATCAGGAAGGTAAAATTGTAGAGAGTAAGCTCTAAAGAGGTATTATTGGTTCTCTACTTTACTTAACTGCTAGTAGACTTGACATTCAATATGCTGTATGTTATTGTGCAAGATATCAAGCTGACCCTATAAAATCTCACTTAGTTGCTATTAAGAGAATTCTCAGGTACTTGCTAGGCTCTATTGATGTAAGATTATGGTATCCAAGTAATGCAGACTTCACTCTGAGCGGATACACAGATGCTGACTATGGAAGAGATAAACTTGAAAGGAAAAGCACCACAGGAGGTTGTCATTTCCTTAGTGATTTTCTAGTAACATGGTATAGCAAGAAACAAACTTATATGGCTCTGAGTACAGCTAAGGCTGAGTACATGGTTGTAGGAAGTTGTGTAGCATAACTAATATAGATGAAGCAACAACTGGAGGATTATAGTATAAAGGCTAAGTGTTTTGAAGTCATGTGTGACAATAAGAGTGCAATTGACCTATCCAAGAATCCAGTTCAACATGGCAGGATGAAGCATGTCAATATTAGACATCACTTTATAAGGGATCATGTGCTAAAAGGAGAAGTCAAGCTCACCTACATTCCTACTAAAGAACAACGAGCTGACATACTCAGAAAGCCCATTGGAAAGGATTAATTCAACACGCTAAGACAGCTGATCGGAATGTCCAATCCAATTTGAAGAAATACATTCCACTCTAACCTATTCTGAAGTTGACCAGATTAGGGCACACTCTGAGCTTCTGCGAATTAGGTAAAGTATTTCTTTTTGCCGCTTGAATTTTGGATACTTCATTATTTGTCACCGGTTATCTTTCCAATTTAAACTTGATAGAAATGATAGCAAGTTATGAAATGATCCACATTTAGTAGCAGTTATCCCGTGTTTCTCGCTCTCATTTATTCTATGGTATACTCTGTACAATCTTACCATTGATCTTAAGACCATGAATTATGAGTCGTACACGTAGCTTTGTAGGGATTAACCAAGAGTTTTTGGCCATTTAAGGAGAATTTCAGAAGAAAGGTTACTTTACCAAAATTCTGTTCTGCAAATTTCTTCTCTAAATACAGTAAATTCGCTATCTTCTTCAAAGCAATTTCAATGACGAGCACATCATGAAGAAAATCCAACCTATTTGTGAGAGATAAGAAGGATACTTGTTGGATTACCATAAGACATCATATTACTCAGATGGCAGTAAGTTTTGACAAGATAGAAGAATTGAATATTCCAGCAGGAACTAAATATACTCCCACTAAGTGGTGTTTCATAGAGAAAACTTAAGTAGAGCTACTAACCACTGTAGATATGCTGAGTTTTGCAAGCGATGATAGATTCGAAAAGTGGACGCACCAACATCACTTACGAGTATTTTTTTGAAATGTTGAGCGGTTGCTATGACAAAGTTGTTCAAAGATTCTACCATGGAATTCATATGGTAGAGGGTCAGAAGGATTTATTTGTCACCACCATGATGGGGAGGAAAATCTATGTTACCCCCAAACAGATTGCAGGTCTGTTAGGAATGAAAGTGAGAGGGCTCAGATGATGAGTCATCAACGATTAAGACCATATGGATATCCCTATAGACTTTAAGGTTCCTAATGACTATAAGGTAGGGGAACTCATAGCCTCTATGTTTACAAAGGAAGGGAAGCAGGCATATGAACTTGTGACCAAGGTACTTTTGCCCAAGACTAGCTCAACTAGAAGTTGTTCAAAATTTGAGGGGATATTCATCTATGCCCTGACCCATAGCATGAGCATTAACTGGAGCATTTGAAGGTCACCAAGCATATGGCATATGGTCAGCTAATGATGGAGATCTGCAGAGCTTATGAGCTTGATCTAAAAGGATGGGCTGCAAAGAATAACATTTAGCTAAACATAATCGAATCCCGAATTTTGAGCAATGTATTAAGGTGTATTGAGAGACCTGCCAACACCAAATATATCAAGCTGAAGAAGGGAGAAATAAGAGTTAAGGATCCTAAGGCTATTATGGAGATGAAGCCTATTCAGCCCCAGGAAGAGGACCTGACCTTAGATGCCTTTGTGGCAAGTGAGCATGAGCGGATTAGCAAGCTCAGAGCTGATGTGAGCACAGGCTTTTCGCTGACCCGCGGAACGATGATAACTTTTTGATCTAACCTATTCACGCTCTAGTTGTTCCATTATTTTAGAATCGAATCGTGTTTGGCAAGTACTTTGTTGACAATTTTGTGACCTTTGACCGCCCTTAAAAATCATTTATATGCTTTTAGAATTAACCCTTTGTCCTTTTCTTACGCGCCGTAATTTGTTTTGCGGGTTTCTATAAAACCCAAAAATTTTCAGCAAGTCCCCGTATTTTTGTTAGATTTTATCTTTGATGTTTCCAAAATGTCAAGAATCGCTTAAATATGATAAGCGTGGTGAAAGTTATGTTTTTTCAAAGCTTTGCCCATTTTTCTCCCCCTAGCGCCGAAGTTCTCACTCGAGAGGTGGTTAGCCGCTCCAGTGGTGCGGTGATCGCTGCAATGGCAGCGGTCACCGCGTGGTCGATGTGGCCTCACTTTTGTGAGGCCATATTTGGGCCATATGATCACCGCACCAATAGTGCAGTGATTGCTGCAGCGGCAGCGGTCAAAATTTGACCGCTCCAATGGCTGTCCTGCTTGTAGCCACACCAGCATTTTCTATCTCTAAACTGGATTAGATAGATTTTTTCAACAAATTTTAAGAATTTGAAGGACTAATAGAGCTATTTGGGTTAGGTAAAGTCTATATAAACTCATTAAATCGCCCGATTTCTGGACTTTTGGCAAAAATAAAATAAAAATTAAATTTGTTAGAAGTCTAAGTTCTAGAGTGAGAAAGCAAGAGAAAGAGGTCGAAATCAGGGTTAATACACATTAATCTGAATTCTCAATCGTTCTTGAGCCTAATCACTTAGGTAAAACGCTTAAATCACCTAGAAATCTTAAGTTTAAAGCGATTTAAATAGGTTTTTTGGTGACTTTCGTCTCAAATACTACATAAATCGTCGCTATTTCTCGTCGCTGCTTCGTCGGATTTTCGTCACAAATTCGTCAAAAAGCTTGTCAACGACCGATTCGAGTCTCTAAAACATGGATTCACGGCCCAAAAGTGACAAGACTAAGTTCCATTCTATTTACTTAATTTATTTAGTTTATTTTGCTTTTTATTTTGACTGTTCTTGGGGTGGTTATCCGCTTTTCTTTCGGTATATTTTGCAAACTCCGATGAAAAACTCAAAGTTATTTTGCCATTTTAAGTCCATATCTACTGAAATATTGTGGGGATCGACTTAAAATCTCTGTGATCTTGAGTTTTCGGGTGTAAGAATAACAATTTTTGGTCCGTTTAGCACTTTTCCGGTCTAATCGCTCCGACGGACATTTGACCGCTCCGACGACGCGGTCACCGCTGCAACAGCAGCGGTCAAATGCCCATCCCAGCGGTCAAACTGGCAAAATTGCCAAAAGGTCCATGTTTTGTGTTTTTGGCCCTATTTTATCGTTTTCTTGCATTTTGACCTCAATTTTCACCCAAAAATTTTCCAAAAAAATCACATAAAATCTGTAATATCATAATATATTTTTAATCTATTTTTCATAATTTATTAGTTATTTAATTGATTAAATCTCCCTTTAATGACTTAAAAATGGGTTTTTAACTAAATAAATCTTCAATAAATCTTTTTTGCCATGATTAAATTCCAAAATATTTTTTGTAATTTTCCTTTTTATTTTTAGGGTGTTTAGTTTATTTAAATAATATTTTAGGTTGTTTAGATATTTAATAAATGTCTGAATAATTGTGTTTTCGTCCCAAAAATCCAAAAATATGTTTTCTCCATGTTATGTGTTTATCTTCCACATTTTTTTATTTATGATTTGTTCATGATTATACCCGTGAATATTTTGCCTCGTTTGGAGCCGGGTTCAATTTGGTAAGCTCAGTTAGGACCCGGTTTCGCCTTTATTTATTTATATCGCTTTATTTATCTTCTCGCATTAGAAAAATATATAGGTATTTGTAAAGCCTTGTAATAATTTTATTTTTGTGCTTTATTTGTTTAACTCTTTCGTGTGTTGTATGGCATATAAACCAAAAATTCCTAACAAAAACTGGATTTAAATCGCATAAGAACTATAGTCGCATTTATTAAAATACAAATGGTTTGATTTAAAACCTGAAAAGTAAGCAACATCATCCGAACTTGGAATCTTTGTTTTAAGGTACGATCCAACCACCCAGTGGGAATATCGTACCCAAATTCCAGGTGGAACTAAATCGGGTGGCGACTCTATCTTAAAATACAGGATTTTAAGTCTCGTATCCCTTAACATACAAATTGGACTTAAATTCAACATCAACATCACTTTCCATTATTGTTTTCATCACGCCTAAAATAAGGATTATCCCTTAGCATGCTCCATAGCGCTCGTTGTTTTCCACCCCCGTGCTATGCATCTCACGCAGTCCTGACGGGTGGGAAAAGAGGTCACTAGCTCATAGTGGCGACTCTGTTGGGGATTTCCTTTTAATTTGGAAAATCGATTTCATTTTTGAAATTTGGTTAAAGGATTTTGATGATGTGCCTAAATCGTTATTCAAATCAATGCTCTATTTCTTATGCCTTTTAAATCAACCGCTTAGTTAGATTCGAGGTTTAAGGTGCCATTGTTATTTCACCCCCGTGAAGCACACTTTTATACCTCATGCCCGCCAGGAATTGAGGATATTTGTGGGTGGAACACTTATTTCAACCAACGTGTAATTACCTCGATTGCACTCATTTGAGGAGTGGTTGAGTTACACGGAATCAAGGTAAACGAGACGCTTTTACAGTGTCGTTCCACGGCACCAGCAGTTTGAGACTATGAACAACGATAAATCTAGCAATAGCAACTTCCCCTTAGTTTCACCAAGACAATTTAGATTTAGGTCGCATACTCTCTTGCCATTCCCTAGCGCTAGAGTTAACCCCAAATTTCAAATTAGCATTGTACAGGAGTCATAAGGTTGGAAGAGGTTTATTCACTTTTGTATGCTACTTGTGTTGTGCTCATTCATGCAAAACTCATGCATAGGGTGCCTGTGGCTGACCCTTAATTTCTATTTTTGCTTACCTTTACTCTCCCCTTGCTGGAAGGGGAAATTTAATAAAATGCTTGAGATCGTTTGAGTCCCGATGACCCTTATCTAGTTTGCTAGGCACGATGAGGAATTTGTATATCTCCTGTATTTTGGGGTTAAGCTTTGCATCATAAGCTCTTCTATTCTCTACCTCTCTAAACCACCTGTATATATGTCATTCATTGCTCGAATTATTATGTAATCATCCATTTCATTCATGGTTTGATATGGGCTGATCATCTTCCAGTTTCGTCAGTTAGGTCGAGACATTCTCGTCACCGTAGTCCTCTTTGGCTTCTAATTCATCGCCGTTTGGTTTGTCGATTAGTGAGTTCAGTGTCAGAATCAGTTCTTCCTACCATGTCTGATCTGTGTTTGAATGAAGCGCCTCATGAGAGTACTCCTTCTCCTTCTCCCTCCCCACCTCATTAGAGTTAGGGTCGGGGTCAGTCTCAAATGGGTGTAGAGTTAGCCAATGCTATGGCTCAATTTGTTTAACCTGATCTCTTTAGAAATGCCATCTAAGATCAGGTTAGATTGGCTCTTAGAGAAGAAAGGAATATTCAAGGACCATCAGGGTCATTTTCTCAAGCTTAGGGACAGTATGGGATCATTTAGAATGGGGAAGTTCAAGATGGTTTAGGTGAGAATAGTTTGGGTCAGATTTCATCAGTTCAATCTCTGCCTATCTTTCACACGGTACTGCCTATCCGACCTATCCAACAAAGTCAGTTTCATTTGATCAGAGTTCCTCTCAACCTCCCCCATCCTTTGTTCCACCAACCTTTGGCTTTCCTCCTTTAAACCTGAGGCCTTACCCTCTAGCTCTAGCTTTCCTCGCTTTGTCAGGGGGCTTTTACTCTACAGATGATTGTACTTTCTAGTGGTTTTACCCTTCCTCCAGCACCCCCGATGTTGTTTTTGCCCTCTCCTCCTAGTTTTACAATCTCCTCAATAGAGACTATTTATCCCCCAAATCCTTTCACTCCTATCTTACAAATTCATCCCCAGGTTGAGATTCTAACTTCTCCCCTACCATTTCAATTCGGGGTCTTTTCTGTGCACAATGACCAGGTCATGAAGCCTCCGGGCATGACACTATGCAACCATGTCACACAGCCTTTAGGCCTGACACCAGAAATGGCAGCTTTCTTTAAGCAGCTTCTGGGTAAGAATGAAGAGAAGGAAGAGGTGAGGGATAAGGATTGGGTTCCCAAGAACTTCTTGATGCCTCAAATGGAAGCCTACTCTAGTGAGGGACCTCCCAAATCTCACTTCGTGATGTACAAGTAGATTATGCGTGTCCAAAAAATTGGGGACAAAGTTCTTGCTAAGTTATTTTCATGTACTCTATTAGGGCCAGCCCTCGAATGTTACAATACTCTCTCAGAGTCAACGATCCTAGACTGGAAGCTCCTTTTTGAAGCTCTGGTTGGTCACTATGGGTTCAATTCTACCATGGAAAAAACTATCCAGCACCTTAAGGCTATTAAACAAAAGCAAGGTGAGCCCTTTAAGTCTTACTTCAACAGGTGGATAGCCACCCAAGTCCTATTAAAATAGAAGCTCAATTTGAAGGAAATGATCCCGAAGCTGCTCGATGGGGCTCTCCCAGCCCTTCATAAGGAAATGGAAACTGACTCTTTTGAATCTTATCATAAGGTTTTTGAGAAAGCCGAGAAAATTGAGCTTCATGAAGAGAAAGAGAAAGCTAACAAGCCAAGTGGCGGCAAACCCTGGTTTAACAAAAACAATGATTCTCAATCTTTTGAAGTTACTTCAGTTCCGATTGAGGAGAAGACAGCTGCCTTTTAAGTCAACGCTCTGGAGAATGTTTTCGCAGTTCAAGCCACACCCGCTTGAACACCTAGTCAAAAAGTGTTTATATCTCCGTGGAAACTCCCTCTTAGTGATCGGTTTGCCAAGTTGCTAGAGAAAGGCATGCTTAGCTCTCTTTGTGAATATCGTGCTCCTACCCCCAAAGAAAGAGGAAATTTTTTTCGCTATCATGTTCTGGTAGGGCACACAACAGATTAGTGCAAACCTCTAGGTAGGGCCATTTGGCTCTAGGTGAGAGAAGGAAAAATGGGTCAGCCAGCTAGGAAGATAGATACCGAGGAGAAGCCATTGTCGAGCTCAGATGGTGTGGTAGGTGCAATCAATTCCGGTCTCTCTGAGAAAATTGTATTGCCCATGGTCTTCTCCAGTTCAGTTGATACTAATATTGAAGCCAATCCCATCACCGAAGCTAGCAAGAACCTCACGAGGTCTCTAGCGAATGAAGGAGACAAGTCATCAGCCGAGCAAGTGAAAGTTCTGGGTCTAATCCTGGATGACATATCGATGAAAGCTACCGAGGATGCTTAATCTACCAGCTCCACAACTCAAGACCCTCCGCCTGTGGAGGATGACTATCTACCTATTTATGTAATTTTCTTTTTCTAGTATTCAGATGTGAACAATGTAGCCTATAAGGCCTTTAATTCAATGAAAGATTCTAATTTCGCTTATTCGCTTGATGTTTCGCCCGATGGGTCCATGGATTTATTTTATCATAAGTATAACGTGTTCAGTATTCATGACGTTTCTTTAAATGAAATAAATTTGAGTACAGATGATAACCTAAAATGGTAACTATTTTCTAATGACCTAACCTCTGAAAGAAAAAAGAGAGATTCAAGTGCTTAAAAATCATGATAACGCCTTCACCTGGTCATACCTAGCCACACCTAGGGTCCTTCGACAGAACTAAGGCTTACCTTTTCTTCACCCACTATTAGCATAGGTCCATTTCGGCCTGATGAGGAATAATGCCTATTTCATTCAGTGATCATACAAATGAGCCAAAAAGGACCGAATTGTCATCCAAAATCAGAAATTAAAAAATCCACATTCTAGGGAAGCTCCGATTTAGCATTTCCTACTGAAAAATCAAAAAGTTAAAGATTGGTCAAACATAGGTAATCAGCCCGCCGGGTATTTACCGATCTACAGTAAAAAAAATAAGATCTCACAGTGATCTTTGGTCTAAAAATGACTTTAACTTTATATTTCCTTTACAAATAATCCAAGATTATAGCCATCACTTGGGTTAAACCTGTTTTCCACTAAGAACACAACCTCTAACAACTTCGGTCCTGCACCAGCTCGCAAGTCATTCTGGACAGACGAAAAGGTAAACTGAGGGTAATTGGCTCTAAGCCCAGCTTTCAAATTCATTAAAACACATTTTTATTGCTTTATTATTACATATTGCATTCCATTTCTCTGGTTAAGTGAGCCATTGGTGCCACTTAAATTATAATATGTGTAAATAAGCACGCACGTACGGACAATCATCCAGAATGTGAAGAAACTCTATCCGAGTTTCCGAGCCCAGACCCCAGCGCTGCCGTTACTCTGCCGAAAATTCGGTAGAAAATGTCCAATTATTAAGCCGCTATAATGCCTATTTTATTTCTTGAATTTAATTCTTAAATAAAGCCGTTGTAATGCAGAAATCATTAAAAATTCTAAAAGTTGCAAAACTAATCCAAACAATTTGAACAATATGAGTAACTATTATGTCCGAACTCAGAATCTCATTCTCTTTTCGGTATAAAAATCCCATTTCGGATCAGTATACCATAATTCCCGGTGGAGCTGAACCGAGTGGTGACTCTATTTTATTTTTAATAAAGTAAAAATACTATATTTTAAAAATATATTTTCTCAATAATATGTGTAAATATATTTCTCAATATAATCACATTTTTGGCCTACAAAGCCACCGTATTTAAGCAAACTGGATTTTCTCAAACCAGATTAAGCGTCGCGGTTTCCTCAAACTGCATCAAACCCAAGGCGCGCCCCACGTGCATCCTGTACAAAACGTCCACCGGCCACAGTGGCGACTCTGCCGGGGGAAAATTATTTTTATAAAATCCTGATTTTTATAAAAATTCTTTTTTTTGACATAATAATTAAAATATTATTCAAATTAAATTTTGGAACTAAGGAATTTATGGTAACTTCTGCATTACAAAAATTTTAGGACTGCATAGCATCTGCATTCTTTACCCCTAAAACAATTTATGTGTCTTTTGGTGAAGTATCTCCAAGTTCGCTTAGGGCTTAAGGGATATGGATCGGATCACGGCCCTTGCGTAACGTACGAGGGCCTTGTTCGCTTAAGGTCAAGACTACCTACATAAATTATATGTGGAAAAGTTTCCTTTAGTTCGCTTAGGGCCATTGGGACTCGGCACACAAATCACACCTAACCCAAAGATCGAAATCCACATATAGATGAACCGTAGACACTTTCTTATAGGTCTACCCAGAAACCTTGAGTGCACGCGAGCAGACTTCGATAAGTCCCTCGTTAGCTTTAAAGAGCAGTAACCCAATGGAGTTAAAAGGGTGGTAGGCGCGATCTAACTGTTTGCTGCATGTTTAGGTTTATTAAATATAAATAAACTAAAACCGGACAACATAAGCATCACGATTGCGTGAATAGTAACAACATCTTTATGCAACCATGACATTAATGTGTGCCATGCCATTTCATTCCTTTAATCGAGACCAGTGAGCCCACCTAGGCTTAGCACTTGAGCCAAAATAAACCGAGACTAGTGAGTCCACCTAGGCTCAGCCCTTGAGCCAAAATAAACCAAAACTAGTAAGTCCACTAAGGCTCAACCCGCGAGCCGAAAGATAAAACCCTTTTAGTGACCCTAGTGTCAGCTCAACCCTTGGACCAGTGAGTCTAAACCCTTTGAATGACCCTCGTGTCAGCTCAACCCTTGGACCAGTGAGTCAAAATCCTTTGAGTGACCCGTGTCAACTCAACCTTTAGACCAGTGAGTCAAAGCCCTTTGAGTGACCTTAGTGTCAGCTCAACCCTTGGACCAGTGAGTCAAAACCCTTCGAGGGACCCCAGTGTCAAATCAACCCTTAGACCAATGAGTCAAAATCCTTTGAGTGACCCTAGTGTCAGCTCAACCCTTGGACCAGTGAGTCAAAACCCTTTCAGTGACCCTCATGTCAGCTCAATCCTTAGACTAGTGAGTCAAAACCCTTTGAGTGACCCTAGTGTCAGCTCACCCCTTGGACTAACGAGTCAAAACCCTTTGAGTGACCCTAGTGTCAGCTCACCCCTTGGACCAATGAGTCAAAACCTTTTGAGTGACCTTAGTGTCAGCTCACCCTTTGGACCAGTGAGTCAAAACCCTTTAAGTGACCCTCGGGTCAGCTTAACCCTTGGACCAGTGAGCCAAAACCTTTTGAGTGGCCCTCGTGTTAGCTCAACCCTTAGAACCGTGGTTTAAAACCCTTTGAATGACCCCCCTATCAACTCAACCCTTGCACTAATGAGTTAAAACCCTTTGAGTGACCCTAGTGTCAGCTCAACCCTTGGACCAATGAGTCAAAATCCTTTGAGTGACCCCAGTGTCAGCTCAATCCTTGGACCAATGAGTCAAAATCCTTTGAGTTACCCTAGTGTCAGCTCAACCCTTGGACTAGTGAGTCAAAACCCTTTAAGTGACCCTCATGTCAGCTCAACCCTTGGACTAGTGAGTCAAAACCCTTTGAGTGACCCTAGTATCAGCTCACCCCTTGGACCAATGAGTCAAAACGCTTTGAGTGACCCTAGTGTTAGCTCACCCCATGGACCAATGAGTCAAAACCTTTTGAGTGACCCTAGTGTCAACTCACCCCTTAGACCCATGAGTCAAAACCCTTTGAGTGACCCTAGTGTCAGCTCAACCCATGGACTAGTGAGTCAAAACCCTTTGAGTGACCCTAGTGTCAGCTCACCCCTTAGACTAATGAGTCGAAATCCTTTGAGTGGGCTTAGTATCAGCTTAGCCCTTGGACCAGTGAGTCAAAACCCTTTGAGTGACCCTAGTGTCAGCTTACCCCTTGGACCAATGAGTCAAAACCATTTGAGTGACCCTAGTGTCATCTCACCCTTTGGACCAATGAGTCGACCCACCTTTGACTAGCGAGTCAATTCACCCTTGGGCTTTTGAGTCTGATCCGACTCAGGCCCTTGGTCTTTGAACCATGTGTTTGTAATATTCCATGAATATCACAAGTTATCAATTGCTCCTTGAGCAATTAGCATATGCCTAAACCATTTTTTTTAATTTGATTCTACATCTCCATCATTCATCCATGCATTTGATCACTCATACATTCATTCATTCGCCATAAAAAAGGTGAGAAAGACTCAAAGCCACACCCAATGCACTTACTAACACTTGATCTCTTGCCCTTTTAGGTTGGAAGCGAGAGAGAAGAAGGTTGAGGTGCATTACGGGCAGTCCAAAAGTCACACCCTTACCACTAGTCGAATCTCTAGCCAGATTCTTCTCTGATCTAGAACCCAAATCCGCGATGGCAGATGATAATGCAGTTGGCTAGTCCCTTAGGAGGATTCTTGATGCCCTAGAATTTCATGATATTTGGGAAAGGTTGAGCGCTGCTAATGCACAGAAAACCCAAGAATAAGAGATCAAAATAGCCGCACTCAAAGCAAATATGGCGGACATGGAGAAACTATCTCAGGCAAAGGATAAATATGTTGCCCGCTCTATAGAGCAATATATGGATATTGATCGATTCATGCCTAAGGAATCAGAAGCTCTTCTGGCTAACTTTGTGATGCCCTAAATGGCCCTATATATTGGGACCGGTCCTTCCTACGCACACATTGAGAGTTATCTCCAAATTATGACTAGCATGAACATCCCTAAGGCTCGTATAGTCAATCTATTTCAAGCAACTCTTTATGGACCCACCTCTAAGTAGTACATGAGAATGCCAACTAATGTAAAGTCTAATTAGAAGAAACTATGTGTTCCTTGAAAACTATGCCTTCAATCTGAAGGTCAAGACTACTCTACAAGATCTCGAAAGAATTAAGCAACGATCGAATGAGTCCTTCGAAGAGTTTTATCTCAAGTGGATGGCTGTTCGTGTGCTTATAATCGGGGCACCTGACCAAGACGTCCTGATAGTAAAGCTTGTTGAAGGCTCTAGCCCAAAATATCGGGATGAATTGAAGATCAAAAGATTTAATACCTTTAATGATGTGGTAGACTATGCTATGAGGCTTGAAAAATATGAAGAAGAAGATCGAGCAAAGAAGCAAGAACAACAAGCTTATACTAAACCTTGATATTGGTAGAAAGGCGGTTCTTCCAAACAAGGCACCTCCGAATCCTCGAAAGTCATTCCTCAAGGGCCAGCAGTTACCCAAGTACAGACTCACTAGTCCATCTCTCCATTGGTAGAATCACTATCCCAGATATTCACCAAACTAAGAAAGTCCAACCAACTCCAGAGCATTAAGCCGTTTGCTCTGCCTATAGCGGCAGACAGAGATAATTTCTGTGCTTATCATATGACTAAGGGGCACCGCACTAACAAATGCACTCGGCTACTAAAAGATCTATAGTAGATGATAGCCGATGGCAGAATGAAAGAGCCTAGGAAGAAGCCAAGCACTCAGACTAATCCACTGCTAAACTGCCAAGCTACGATAAGTGCCATCAATATTCATGTAGAGGCCAATGAATATGGTATCGATGTAACAGGTAACTTTGGACGTGACCTAGGATGGGGGGATAATATGATCTTTGACAACATGGATATCATCTATATGGTCGATCAGTACGTCCTGAGGATGAGGAGAGAAGGGTTGGACCGATATCTTGTACTGCCATATCTCAAATACCACGAAGATTTAGATCCAAATAAACATTTAGAGGAATTTCTCTGGTTTATGCATGAACAAGGAATAACCATGATGGGCTTCACACCATAGTTTCCCCGATTCTTAGGAGGCCCGACCATTGACTGGTATGACGTGATGCCACTGAAAGGACGTTAGAATTGGTACTTTATGGAGAGATCTTTCCTCCACTACTTTAAGGCATCTCAGCCATACCTGTGTGAGCTTTGCTTGTGGTTGGCACCATAGGTGGGCCAGCATAATACCAGCTAGCAATATATCCCTCCACAACCTCCTATATACACTCATCTGGATTACATGATTCCCAATTATGTTGAAACAAGTCTGTTAGAATTTAGGAGCTCTTCTGGGGCAGTAAATCCAAAAATCCAAGAATTATATGATCCTGAATAGGTATGGAGCAACCACGCAGACCCACAGAGGTATCTCAGCCTGAATCTAGATGGAGGTGCATAGGACCCGTTTGGAGAAATTCATACTGACATTATAGCATATGGTGCCCGTATGGAGGAAACATTCTCCAGCATACAAACCATGGTATCCGAGTTCTGTTTAGCCATAGAAGGAGTCAAAGCTGAGCCAAATATGGAAGAAGAAAACCTAGAAGAGGATACCAATTAAGATCTCAAGGAAGATCCCGAAGAAGATCATGAGGAGGACCCTAGAGAGGATCCAGAAGAAAATCTTGATAATGATATCCCCACTCTACATGCGCCAAACTGGATCTTTGAGCCACAGCCTTTCAAAGATTCAGATGAAGAGGTGGAACAATGAATCAGATCACGAAAATGAAAGCGAAGTGGATAACTTGGGGTATGAATTAGAGACTTTCTCGAATGACAAGCTAAATCACTTATCGGCGGATTTCGAATACGAGTCTCCCTTCCTCAATGGCATGATTGTTGATCATGATGGTGCCAAGAGCTATGCCTCTTCTCTAGAGCATGACTCCCAGGGCGCCTTATGGTCTGTAATAAGGTGATGATTCCAGAGACTTTATGGACTATAACTCAGATAACGAACATATCAATAACATCATTCGAGGATGAGGGGCAAGAACCCTCTCATGAATACATTATGGAGAGAATTCGTGCAGAGAATGAACTAGCTCGAAACTGTTGTCGGATCTGGAGTCCAGACTTAAGCAAATTTTACCCCATATTCTACGATGAAAATCCAAGGCCACGCCCTCACATCTGTGAATTCGTGCAAATGATGAACGACGGGTACATTCACTATGCCCATTGGCCCAAAAGGTTTTGCTAGACTCTCCGAGAAAAGGCAGTCATTTGGTATAAAGGGCTGACATTTTACTAGAAGTCATTCTGGAGTATTCTGGCCAAACAATTCATCGACTACTTCACATGAGTCGACCCACCACCGGAAGACACATATGTGAGCACAGGATTTCACAGTCCCTCTCGAGAGACAATGATGACATATACCCGATTTTATTCTTCTTAATAAAAATTATTTTTTAGAATTTTTATTATCGATATAAAGTTCTTTACGAATTTTATTTTTGGAAAAATTCAGTTCGGTGTGTCCGGTAAAGCGTCCGGTGGTAGCTCAGACCGATGATTTACACCCAAAAAATAATTCAGTCCAAAATACCCATCAAAAATTAAAAAATAAGCCTAATATTTGAGTTTTTCCGTCAAAATTACCTTTTGCCGGATTTCCTCTCCATTTCCCCAATTTTGGGCATGAATCATGCTAGCTTTTCAGACTTGTCAGAAAGGTGAGGCCACCGGCGGCTTCACCCATACCGCCGGTGGCATCAATTTCTACTGTAGAATAGCTGTCTGCCTTTTTCGCTGATATCGGCCAGATAAATGAACCAAAGGCAATTTCTAACAGATTTTAGCATATATAAAGGCCCTTCCTCAGCCATTTGAAAGGTTTAACACTTGAAACTTAAAATCTTATAGAGATTTTGGGCATTTAGCTAGATTTAGTGGGATAAAGTATAGAAAAGGTAAGAAAAGAGGATTTAATCCATCTTTTCTTGGTTTTTCTTAGCTAAACTCTCTGATATTTAGGTAGATTTTTAGGTTTAGAACCACCAAAATAGGGTTTAGAAACTTAAATCACCCCTTACTTCCCAAAATCATCATTTGAGCTCCCCGAAGGTGTCATACGGATCACGAAGAGGTGGATTCACGGGCCCAAGGTAAAAATACCGAGTCTTATGGCTCTTTGGTTTCCATTTTAGTCATTTGTGGTGTTTTAGTTGCTATTTGTGCTTAGTCTTGGGTTTTGGTCTCTTTCCAGCCAAAAACAGTTGTTGCAAGAAATTGAAGCCATCGAAGGCATTTGAAGCCGCCGGCGATATCAACCATGCCACCAGCGGCATCGTTGATACTGCCAGTGGCCTCACTAACCTCCAGTGCCCTCCATTTTCTTGTAGGACCCTTTCTTTATGGTATCTATAAAGTCATGGAGCCTGCCTGTATAACTGATACTGCCAGCGGTATCATTGATGTCTCTGGCAGCCTCAGTCATGCCGCCAGCCGCATGGCCTTCTGGACAGTAGTTTTATTTCATTTATTTTCTAACCTAGTTTAAATTCTTGAAGCTAGGGTGTACAATGCAATGACGGGAATCTAGAATTCCCTGAAAACAGTCCAACCCCCATAATACATGGTATTTTCACTAATAATTTGGATAAAATAACGATTGTGTCCAAAATAGACTTTTCTCTAAAATTTGTTTGGAAAATGAATTTTTCAAAGGGAACTTATATGCTCGACCCTAGCCAGGGGCTCTGCCCCCAGAACCCAACAAGGGGCTACCGACCCTCGACCCCGTCGGGGGAGATGCCCCCGACCCCGCGAGGGGCTATCGCCCCTAGATCCCACTGTCTGGGGTGCCGTTTTATATGATATATCTTGTATATGTGCAGTATTTGTGCTAACTGTTTTCATGCAGGTAGATTTAGGTTAGTTGTATGTTAGGCCTTCAAGTATTTTTATTTATCGTATAGAAAAATGTATAGGATTTGAAAGCCTTGTAATAATTTTAATTTCTGCATTTATTTTTGGATGACTGTACTAATTTATTTATCGCTTTGATTGCTTGATTACGCGCTAATAACATATAAACCGAAAACACAATAAATAGGGTGGATTAAAATCGATTAAGAAAGAATGAAATCTTTTAACTTGGCCTAATGTAAAATAGATAACATCATCCAAGTCTAACCACCTGGTAGGAATATCATTCCAAAAATTTCCCGGTGGAGCTTAACCGGGCGAAGACTCTATTTTAAAATACGGGATTTTAAGTCTCGTATCCTTTAACATGCAAATTGGACTTAAACTCAACATCAACCAATCAATCTTTTCATCATGTTAAAATAAGGATTGGTCCCTCGACGCATTTCACAGTGCTTGTTGTCTTTCCACCCCCCATGCTACGGATCTCACATGGTCCTTGTAGGTGGGAAAAATGTTATCCGCTCTCAACAGCCCCCGAACTAGATAGGCATGGGAACCCCTTACTGTATTGGGAATGGGAGGCAACCAACATTGCATGTCCAACGTCAATGGAATCAGCCAAGGAATACCCGTGGTATATAAACAAATACCGCAACTCGCAAGTCCTTTACATTGATATGCGAGATCTGTTCGGCGAAAATGAACCAACTGATGGAGCCTCCTCATCCATCTATCTGGTTAGACAGGAATCCAATCTTGTCCTATGCCAAATCCTACAAAAGAACCCTATTGTTCTAGAGAGTAGCTTGAAAAGTTCCCTTTATGCAGTGGCCCTTCACCGCCAAGGCACCAGATTCTGTAAACAAGCCAATCGACTTGAGAGAGATAACCCTCGATGGGGATTTTGACGAGTTTAAGGTTTTCAAAACAACAAACTTGCCTATCCAGGTGGTCAGTCCTATCACCAGAGAAGGAAATGTCACTAGATCAGTAGCCACAACTACACCAAAAACTGAGCCCTCGATACCTCCTACTTTTGTTAAGTCCTCTAAACAGATAGAACGCTCGATTAGGGATCAATTGAAGGCCACTACTACTAAGATGAGTATCTGGGACCTACTCCTGGGCTCCCAAGATCACAGGCTCGCTATAGTTAAAAAGCTGATGGAAATTGAAACATCTCCTCTGGTATCCCCAGAATAGGTCTGTGCGCTACTCAATAACGAGACTAGCACTGTAATCCCCGACATTGTCTTTTCAAGCTCGAATCTTCCTAATGAAGGCATTTGCCATAATAAGGCTCTCTACTTGAAGGCTAATGTCTTCGGGTGCATCATGCCCTGTATAATGATCGTTGATGGCTCATCACTAAATGTCTGTCTTAAAGATATTATATCAATCCTAGGACTGACTGAGAAGGACTTGAGGACATCTACAATAGTAATCAAAGCTTACTACAACTCTAAAAGGATCATCATCGGCACATTCAAAGCTGAAGTCACTATCGGCGAAATCTCATCTATAGTACTCTTCACAGTCATATATATCCCGGTAACTTTCTCTATGCTACTTGGGAGACCATGGTTCCCTGCTTTGGGAGGAGTCCCATCCACCCTATACCAGAAGATCAAAATCCCATTCTATGGAAAGATTGTTACCCTAGAAGCTGACAAAACCTTAGTGGTAGCAGCACTAGAGATGGAAGAAAGCAGCAAGAAAGGGTTTACCATAGCCACAATTAGCCTGGAAGCGAACAAGCAATCAGAGGTTTACTAGGGCCCATAGATTCAGGGATACATGTAGAAGCACCACACTCCTAGAAAAGGACTAGGCGCCAATAAACAGGGAATGCCAACCTTCTATATAGGGGCAGGAGAATGGAAGCCCATGGGACTCGGTTACACAGGCTCTCGAAGCGTTGTTCACAAGATGACCTTTCAAAAGAAGCTGTAACAGCCCTATGTAGGAACCCCCAAGCTTATTACTCATCAGGGGAAGATCGTTCCAGGATTTGAGGTTTCCTCAAACATAGTCAACTACAGCAAAAATGGTAAATGCTTTATAACCTATATAAAGAAGGCCAGTATCTAGCTATATATATAGGCAATCCCGGATCAGACCAAGAATGACAAACAGGTACACCCAAAGAAGGTCAAGAAACTGAGTAGAGAGGAAGAAATCCTTGACACCCTAACCAAGCACCTTCAAGCACATCTCACGATAGTAGAGGAAGCAAGGAGCAAGGGAGGTAGCTTAAACCAAGCCATCATAGACATGGTCTTGACTATGAAAGGCAAAGCAAAGGTACAAGAGGCGGAAGACAAGGATATCCTGCTAAAGCTAGCTATCATAGGAGAATCATCTGTAGTAGAGCCTGACCCTATTATTCAAGATGAGTCGTTTGTTTCCATTTCTAGCATATTTGAAATGAATAATGTACTTTATGATGATAATAAGATGAAGAACTTTGCTTATTTGGATTGTGTTTCTTATTACGATTCCATACATCCGTTCTAGCATTCATCTAGCATTTTTAACATTAATAATGATATTACGAAAGACATTAATTTAAACATGGAAGATGATCCAAAAATGGTATACATTTCCAATCAATTGCCCATCGAACAAGAGAGAGAATTGATAAAGGTATAGAAAAATCACGTTTTAGCCTTCGCTTGGTCTCACAAGGATATGCCTGGACTTGATTAGCACATCGCCGCGCACAAGATCCCCATGGACCCAAAAATTCAACCGGCGAAGTAAAAGATGAGAAGAATGCGTCCAAAATGGGCCGAAAAGGTCAAAGTAGAGGTGGCAAGATAAATTTTATCGAAGTTGTCGAGTATCCCACTTGGCTATGAAATGTAGTCCCCGTACCCAAGAAGAATGGTGATGTTCGAGTTTGCGTCGACTTCAGGCACTTGAATAAGGCTACCCCTAAGCATGATTTACCGTAACCACACATTGATATTCTGGTAGAAAGCGCAACAAGAGTGGCCATGTATTCCTTTATGGATGGATTATCAGGATACCACCAGATCCTCATGAATGTAATAGACAAGTTAAAAACCGCATTCGTCTTTGAGTGGGGAACTTATTATTCCAGAGTAATGCCTTTCAGACTCAAGAATGTAGGGGCAACCTACCAGCGAGTAGTCACGACCTTGCTATATGACCTGATCCACAAAGAAGTTGAGGTCTATATGGATGACATGCTTGTGAAATCTGATACACCAGAAGAACACCCGACAGTGCTAGAATGATTCCTCATAAGGATTGAGAAGTACAATCTCTGTTTGAACCTAAAAAAGTACATATTTGGCTTTACATCAGGAAAATTATTAGGGTATGTGGTTAGCCAAAGAGGCATAGAAATGGATCCCGACAAGGACAATGCTATCAAGGAAATGTCCGTGCTAAAAAATGAGAAAGAAGTAAGAAGTTTCTTGGGATCTATATAGTACGTCACTCGCTTTATAGTACGGTTGACCACCATATGTGAGCCTATCTACAAACACTTAAGGAAATAATAGCTGATATAGTGGAATGACCAATACTAGGAAGCCTTTCATAGAATTAAAGTTTACATGATGAACCCTCCGGTACTAAAACCGCCAATTCTTGGAAGGCCACTCATTCTCTACTTGGCGGTAGAAGAAACCTCTGTGGGTGCCGTGCTAGTTCAAGAACATAAATACAGGAGGGAACACACGGTTTATTACCTCAGCAAGAAATTGGTAGAGTATATGATGCGATACACCATCATGGAAAAGACATGCTCCGCCATGGTCTGGCTCACCATAAAGCTCAGGCATTACTTCCAATTGTATAGAATCCAAGTAGGTGCGAAAGTGGATCCGATGAAGTACTTAAGTCAGGCTCCCTCACTAACCGGAAAACTGGCAAGGTGGCTCTTGTTGCTGTCAGAGTTTGATATTGAGTACGTAACAAAGAAGACCATCAAGGGTAGAGCAGCGGCCGAATTCCTAGCAAATCAAACACTCGATGAAGGAGAATAGGAAAAACTAGAATTTCCCGATGAATGTCTCGCAGGCACCACAAAGAACCCTAGAAAATGGTCCATATTCTACGATGGCGCCGTCAATAAGAGAGGAGTCAGTTTAGGAATTATCATCTTTATGCCAGACAGAGCACTTATACCTCTGTCAAAATGCTTAGAATTTCTCACCACAAATAATGGGGCAGAGTATTCGGCTTTGGTCATCAAGCGTGTCATACGAGACTGGGAACTAAAGGAGGAATCCTTCAGGCCTTACTTAGAAGCTGTATGGAGAAAAGCCACGATGTTCAGCGAGTACAAATTTAGTCACATGCCCTGCGAGGAAAATCATATGGCAGATGCATTGGCCACTTTAGCCTCCATATGCAAAGGGCCCCAAAAGCAACCAAGGAAACAACTCGATCTCCTTACTACATCTGCATAATAAAAGACACCGCAAAAGAAGGAACCCTCTAGTATTCCGACATCATCAAGTTCCTTGAAAATGGTAAATTCCCGGCTGAGGCTATGGATTCTGACAAAAATATGCTGAAAAAGCTTATTGTACGATTCTACCTAGTTAAAGGAGATCTATTCAAGAGGTCCTCTGATGGCCTACTGCTAAAATGCCTGACAGAGTGAGAACCTGGAAGGTTGATGAAAGAAGTACATTCGGGAGACTGTGGTCCACACATGAACGGCATCATGATACTAAAGAAAATCTAGAGAATTGGGTACTTTTGGCTGACCATGCTAGCTGATTGAGTTCAAGAAGCGAGGACTTGTCATGCTTGTCAGGTATACAAAGATGTGAGTGATTTACCTTTGACAACAATGCAAAGCTTAACAACACCTTGGCCATTCTCGGCCTGGGGCATTGACATCATTGGTGAAATATGACCTTCTTCGACCAACGGTCATTGCTTCATTATAGTAGCGGTTGATCACTTTTCCAAGTAGGTTGAAGCAAATCATACACAAGCTTCCCGACCAAGAAAATGGTTGATTTATTCAGCGACACATCTTCGCCAGGTACGGTATTCCTCATAATGTGGTGAGTGACAATGGTGTGGGTTATAAGGAGAAACAGTTGATCTTATTGAAAAGCACGGGATTGAGAATCATCACTCTTTGCCTTATCACCCCCAAGCCAACGGAGCTATGGAAGCAGCTAATAAGGCAATCAAGAAAATCCTCTCCATGATGATTTCCAACTACTGAGATTGGGCCGATCATGTACACTATACCTTGTGGGGATATAGAACCAGTGTCAAGACTCCTACGGGTCAAAATCCTTTTTCCCTTGTCTGTGGGATGAAAACGGTATTGCCTATTGAAATGGAAATCAAGTCTTTACGCATAGCCCTTAAAGCCAGACTTCCCGAAGATAAATGGGCAAAAGTAAGGCACCAAGAACTGACCTTGATTAACAAAAAGCGATTAGTTACATTTGAAAATCTACAGTTATACCAACAGTGCATGGCCAGAGCTTACAACCGCAAAGTCAAGGGGCAGAGCCAACCTTTGAAGATGGGTGTTTTAGTCTTAAAGCAATCTCGTAAAACACACATGGATGCTCTAGGGAAATTCCAGCCAAACTGGGAAGGACCATACGATGTAAAGAAGACTCTCAGTAAAGGGGCAATAAAAATCTCAGATCTGGATGGCAACGAATTCGTGAATCCGATCAATCGCGACAAGCTGAAGCACTATCTTATCTAAAAAAATAATAAAGTCTATCAAGAGCTGGTAAGGGCTCTTAAGCAAAAATAAAGACTCTAAAATAAAAGAGTGAAGCCTTGGGTAAAACTCGTTCGGAGCCTTAGGCGACAGTGGGCATTTCTTGGAAATAAATACCACTTGTCCTCCATGATAAATAATATCTTTTGTAGTAACTTGTTTATGTTAAAAATACTACATGGGTGCATTAAATGGAAACTGCGAATTATTTAATGAAACACACATTGAAATAAATATCTTTTCATCCTTATTACACATAAAGGTGCATTACAAATAGGGAATGAAATGACAAAGACGAACAACGAGGCTTGATGCCTTTATTATCCCATGGGAATAAAAGACACATAATGGTAAGCTCGTTAAACTCTAAGGAAGCTTCAAATCCTCCTAGTCACACGGAGCCTCTCCTCATGAGTAGCCAGTCCATGAACACTTTCAACCCAGATGCGATAAGCTTTGGAAGGATGGACGTCAAAGGTGGCAGAGTAGTTCATCTCCACCTAAGTGCGACTAATCCATCTCTCGTCATAACGATAGACCCAAGCATAGGAAAGCTTCAGGCCAATAGGGGGGCATAAAGATGCAGGAAACCCCTGAGATTGATCGTACTGCCTGCACAAGCGATCGAGAGAATAAGTGACGATCTTAGAAAGGCCAATAAGGACCACCCCATCTCTAGTAAAGTCGATAGTCACATGAGTGATTCCCCACTAAGGGCAAACCCAATAGATATCCTTAGCAGGTCGGCTCCCTATAAACTCAATCCACTCCTCAATGGTGAAATCTCTATGGGAATGATTACCGATATGGACTATAGAACGTCACGCCCATTAGGCCCTCAGATAATAGTCCATGCTCGTAGGAACATACATCATAGAAAGCTTATCCCAGAGCCAAAGCTACACAAGAAAGCACAAAAAAAAGAAAAGAAAAAAATCAATACAAAAAAGAAGTAAAAAAGGAAAAAATTGCCTGCTGGATTGAAAACCCGAAAAGGAGGTTAAGAAAAAATTAAGGTAAGCCTGATGAATCGAAAACCCAAAAGGCCGGTTTAAGCAAAAGAGGAGCGTAAATAAAAGTTACTTGAAGAAGGAGCCTGTTGCCCCTGGTAGTAGCTTCAATTCCATTCCGGGAAGAGCGCACGAAGATCAGTTTCTCGGCTAAGCTCATTGCATTGGGAGACTTTCCCTCCAGCATATGATAGAAGAGAAAAACCCCCCAACAAGAGTAAGCATATGAGAAGCAACCAGCGTGCATCGTCAGAGCAAAGACTCCTAACTATGTCAAATGCCATATCCAACCTTAAGCCCTCATCACAGATCAATCAGTGCTTGTCAAATCGTTGAAGCTGAAAATGATTCATCAATAAATTAGAAAATTTAGGGCAGTGTGCCGGAATAACCTGAGGCATATCGGCAGAGGACCAAAGAAGCCCACAGTACTCCTCATACAAGGGGCATAGCTCATAATCCCCGAACCGAAACACGCTGATAATAGGGTCCTAAAACTTGACAACAGCTTGGATCACATCATCTTTGATAAAGATACGGCAGTACTCCTTCATGTACGCCAAACCACAAACCCTGAAATGATCCCAACCATCGCATTTCTTTAGATAGACATTTAGATCAGCACAAAAATGGATATAGCCCTCCATGGGAAAATTTCACAAGGGTGAAAGTTCGCTATATGTAGTTTATGGGGCAATCTACCAATATCTGGCAGATTACCCCGATAAACTCGACTAATAATGAAAATAAAACACAAAGCGAGGGAATAAATAAAATTGCATTTATACAAAAACGTGCTTATACAAAAGGAGGCACTACAAACGGCCTAAAAGAAAACAAAACAGATAAATAAAAGAAAATGAAAAGCCTATCTAGGGAGGATTGCCTTATCCCTGCTGCCGCTGCCGCTGCAAGTCATCCACTTGAAGCATCCCTAATTGAGCTCGGAGTCGTCGAATCTCCAGCTGTAACATTTCAGCACAAATCATTCATATGCATTTTATAGCATGCCATGCATCATCACCAACATAATAAAATAACAAACTTACTGCCATATCCAAGTTTTGGGTCATCATGAAGTGCTGTTGCCCTTGAATATACCCCTAATTGGAGATGGTATCAGCAATAGGCACCTGCAAGAATGAAAGATCAAAGCAAGTTAGAACTATCACAATCTAAAATGGAAAGGCAAAAAGAAGAAAAGACAGTGGAGACTAACATGAGTGGCGCCAGCAGGATGGAAAGTCACCGGATGCTCAGGATCTAGATAAGGCAGAATAAGGCAGAATCACCGAATTATAAGTGCTTAGGTCTGGGAGGTACATCATGAACAGGGGTGGCCGATACTTAAACCGCCGATGCCCCTCCACCATCGTCGAGCCCTAAGGCGAGACAAATGACGCCGAAGAGCTACCCACATGAGTAGAAGTAGTCGTAGGTCTCTTCCTACCCTGGTGATCCTTCAAAGACAGTAGAACGAGGTCGGGTCAGTCTAACTAAGCACAATATTTGAAACAACAGCAACTATAAAAGAAAGAAAAATGCAAGCTAGTGAAAGGGGAAGTAACATCATCCAAACAACCTCAGGCAAACCTAATCTAGCCTGGCCAGTAGGGGAAGAAGTCGAAGGGGTAGAGGCCTCAGGGATAGAAGCTGAAGGATCGTCATCCTCATGAGGGTAATGGATATCCCACTGAGGCATAATAGGAATAGGATCCATATCCGGCCATCCAAGTAGCTGCAAATGGCAGAATTCCTTGTATCCCCCAACCCATTCCGGGAAGGTGCCAGGGATACCCTCGAAGGCCAGTCGTGCAAATTCAGGTAAGCTATGAGGCCAGAAGACCCACCGAGGCACTTTAGGAGGAATAGAACACAACCTGGGAGGAAGATGCTAACCCTAAATGCTATCTCCCAGGTACCACTCCAAAGAGAAGGGGGTCTCTATGATCTGTCGGGTGTTCATAAACTCTCCAGCTAATCTCATGACCTTTGGCTAGTGAAGAGCATGCCCCTAAGGCTACATCTTAATTTGAGAAAAGAAGGCCAGACATCGGTACAACGATTGTAGCAAAAGTGGTGATTGGAATAAACCAAGAAAATTATGAGACATACTTGCTCCGAAGAAAGGGTACGAAGACAGGCAGAAAGAGCAAAATGAGACTCCATTTCCCAATGTGAAAGTATTATGGCAGACAAGCGCAAAAAGGGAAACCACTACTTGGCATGAACTTAATCCTCGGAAGGATCCCCATCTCGAAAAACTAGATCTATAAGCAGTAGAGAAAATATCAGAACACCAAAAATGGATAAAATACTCATAAAGAAAAGAGATACGGATCGAAATCTTACATAAATAATCTGAAGAAAAGACTTAAACTTGTCAATCCTATTCCTCAAGCACTAGTCAAGAGCCCTGTATAGGTGACCCAATCCCGCTCGGCCCCATGCATACTCGATGATCTTCATATTAAAATTGTCGTAAGTAAAGAAAGCATTGAAATGGATCACATTATCGTGGAAGGGTAGACCTGTGATAGCACAGTATTCCAACGAAGTTATGGAACACTCGCTGCAACGAAAATGGAAAGTGTGGGTTGTATCAGACCACCTGCTCAAGATGTAGGTAGATGTACCGGCTGGGATGCATGGATACTTGTGATGCCTGAAGTACTTGCAGTTCTTGACCATCCTCCCTAATGACGTCCCATCGATGATGGCCTTGGCACCGGGGGATAACACCTTGTACCACTTATGAAAGTGGGTAATGCTAGCGCCGTCATGCTTAGTAACCTGAATAATACATACACATGTATCACACACCAATTTTCGACAAGTCACACAATTATCGAAAATAATAAATCATTGCATTAAATAAAATTTTGCATAAAAAATAAATAAACAATAAAATGGATAGGTCTTTGCGCAAAATAAAAATAGCAGTAAGGCTTACAAAAATCCAAGAAAGATAGTCGAAAGGCTTCAAGGAAGGCAGAATAAAATCCCCAGGATGTACCCTATGATACATACAATTTGGAGGGAGCCCGTACAAAGCCTCTGCCGGAACCCTAGAAAGTTCCACTTGTTTGCCGGCAATAAGCACGTTTTGAGTAATCACTTGAACGGCTGACGGATCCAAGCGAATGTTATAAAGCTTGAACCACATCGAGACCCTGCAAAATCTAAAAAGAAGGGGCAGAAAAGGGAAGAAGATGAAAGAATCATCATTAAAAATAGCTTGGAGGCAGAAGTTTTCAAAAATCGGGAGCTGAAAATGCAAAAGAAAGAAGAGAGAATTGTTGGTGTGAAGAAAATGGGAGCCAAGCTGATGTTTTTATAGACTGCTGGTAATTAGCCCGCCGGCTAATTACCTATCCAGCTCTCACGCATTTATGCATCCCACACGTTTATCCGTAATGGCTATAAAAGTTACCGTACATAGGTAATTAGCCTACCGGCTAATTACATGTATTTTTAAAATTTTCGCAAATTTGCATTTTTCATCCATTTTCTACATCGTTTTCAAAATGAGTGGACATAAAAGCTGTTTTTACACAGTCACACATGAATCAAGCATCCAAAAATATTTATTCCGACCCCTGGTCAATTCCTTAACATCATGCAACTCATTAATAAATTTTTAATCGAAGGGGCAAAATATATTTTGTTTCAAAATTTGTTGATTAAAAATATTTTTAACTCATTGCATCCCACGCACACTGTTTTGTTTGTTTCGCATACGATAAAATTTCTAGCACAAAATTTATGTATACGAGGGGCAAACTGTTAGCACAGGTCCGTTCTAGCCCGATGAGGAATAATGCTTATTTCGTTCCGTGATCAGACAAATGAGCCAAAAAGGACCGAATTATCATCCAAAATCCAAAATTCAAAAATCCACATTCTAGGGAAGCTCAAATTACCATTTCCTATTGAAAAATCAAAAAATCAAAGTTTGATCAAATATAGGTAATCAACCCACGGGCTATTTATCGATCTACAGTAAAAAAATCAAATCGTACCGAGATCTGGCAAGATTTTACGGGATGTTGTAAAATCTTGTCAAATAGGTACTTAGCCCGCCGGCTAATTACCTCCCTATTATAAATACGGGGTCACCCCCCCCCCTTCTCATTTGCAGAACATACGCAAATTTTGTTAAATCCCAAAATTACCTTTGTGTCCTTTTTCAATTCTGGGAATCCCAAAAGCCCCGAAACTCTGTCAAAACACTTTTAGATTTGAGTATTATCACCGACACTCGATATAAACTCAGTTTCTGGTCTTTTTAGAACAAGATCTCACAGTGATCTTGGGTATAAAAATGACTTTAACTTTATATTTCCTTTAGAAATAATCCAATATTATAGCCGTAACTTGGGTTAAACCTGTTTTCCACTACGATCACAACCTCTGACAACTTCGGTCTTGCACCGGCTCTCAAGTCATCCTGCACAGACGAAAAGGTAAACTGAGGGTAATTGGCTCTAAGCCCAACTTTCAAATTCATTAAAACACATATTTATTGCTTTATTATTGCATATTGCATTCTGGTTAAGTGAGCCATTGGTGCCACTTAAATTATAATATGTGTAAATAAGCTCACAGGTACGAACAAACATCCAGAATATGAGGAAACTCTATCCGAGTTTCCGGGCCCAACCCCAGCGTTGCCGTTTCTTTGCCTAAAATTCGGTAGAAAATGTCCATTTATTAAGCGGTTATAATGCCCGTTTTATTTCTTGAATCTAATTCTTAAATAAAGCCGTTGTAATGCAAAAATCACCACAAATTCCAAAAGTTGCAAAATTAATCCAAATAATTTGAACAATATGAGTAACTATTATGTCCGAACTCAGAATCTCATTCTGTTTTTGGTATAAAAATCCTATTTCAGATCAGTATACCATAACTCTTGGTGGAGCTGAATCAGGTGGTGACTCTATTTTATTTTTAAATAAAGTAAAAATGCTTTATTTTAAAAATATATTTTCTCAATCAAATATGTATACATATTTCTCAATATAATCACATTTTTTGCCTATAAAGCCACGGCATTTAAGCAAACTAGATTTTCTCAAACTAGACTAAGCGCCGCGGTTTCCTCAAACTCCATCAAACCCAAGGCCCACCTCGCTCGCCGCACCCCGCATGCATCCTACTTAAAATTTGCCCGCTCACACCCACCCATTCTCAAATTCCCGCCCCCAATACACCATTGATCCTTACTAATATCCAATACCTTCCAAGTCCACAACCCTTCATTATTTCTTTCCTCATTGGCCATTCTTGCGCGAGGGGGGCGCATATGATCAGCAAAATTCGACCATCATCAACAAATGAACACTGCTTCATCATCGTAGGGATAGGCTGCTTCTCAAAATAGATGGAAGCCAAGTCTTTCACCATTATTACCGCCGAGAAGATGGCCAAGCTCATCGAGAAACACATCTTAGCTTGGTATGACCTGCCTCGCCACTTAGTCTTAGAAAATAAGATTCAGTCCCAAGGGGCAACCACCGAAGTTCTAAGGAACAACCCCTAATTTGATCAAGAAATATGGAACTGATCGTCGCAGGGTTTCGCCGCACGGATAAAAGCTAATGGGGAAACAAAAGCCGCAAACAAGTCTATTAAGAAAATCTTTTCTAAGACCATCGCTTGATGTTATGATTGAGCCGATGAGCAACCATTCACCCTTCAAAGATGTAAAACAAATGTCAGAATTCTCGTAAATCAAACAAGTGTCAGAATTCCTATGAATTTGATGCCTTTCTCCTTGGTTTATGGTAAAACCACCGGGGTCCCGAACGAGACTGAGATGAAATCCTTGAAAGCCATACTGAACCCAAGTCAAAGGGACCCCCATGGACTAAATCATAGTTTGAACAGCTTAAACAATCTTCAGATGTACTGGCAGCGCATGGCGAGGCCGAACAACAATCATTCCAAGAATAAAAAAGTTCCCATCAAAGGCCAAAGATCTGACTCCAAAGCAAGTAAAGCCTACCCCCACTGATCCAAGGGGGAAGTTCCGGCCGAATTGGGAAGGATCTTACGTAATTAAAAAGGTACTCAGTACAAGGGCCTAAAGATTATCAATAGTAATAAGCTCGTAAACCCTACCAATCAAAGTAGGTCAAAGTTTTATCATATCTAAATCAAAAGAACCAAATCTAGAAAAGCGACACATAAAAAATAAATGAAATCAATCACCTAGTGAGTGGTCCTCTACTGCTCGGGAAAAAATTAGGTTGTATCCTGCTGATCGGTATTGTACAAACTGGTCAGGCAAAAGATAGGGTACAAAATAGCCTAGTAGACTAAAAACCCGAAATGGGTGGTCTAGGCAAAAGTTAGGGTAAAGTGAGCTACGAGAGCATGTTGGCTAGAAAACCTTTATGGGCTACTTAACACCAGAGTTTGGGTCAATAGAAATGGTTATCATCATTATATACTCAAACTTACTTCATTTAATGGAAATGTCATTTTATTGAATCCTTTATGTTTATGCTTGAATGAATATATTGGGCCCAAAAGGCAAAATGTTGCAAGTGAGTCAAACGTGGGGCTCCGTGCAGTCTACTCAATTCCTCAAACCAAAAGCAAAGATAAAAGACAAAAATCCTGATTGACTAAAAACATTGAGGTCTATGCAAAAGCAAGGAAAGGTCCCTGGATTGAAAACCTTAAAAGGGAGGTCTAAGCAAAAATTAGGACATAAAAGCAAAATAAACAACTCTGATGGGCCCAACACGATGTTCGGGTTTATGGAAAAATTAAGACAACTAAAATAAAGATAATAATCACCGTCGATCACATCAAAGTTTTTGCATTATCGTCATTATCATCAAAGTGCCTGAATACATTCTCCGGTCTAGTGGATTCGAAAGGCTCAAAATTCGTCCTCTGCACATATCCACTCCAATCTAGACCATGACCGAGTGTCTCGAGTTCGTAACATCCTAATATTCTGAAGTTGTCATTGGTGTAATTCATTGGTAGTGATAGCGTCTAGCCTTTCATTATCTAGAATCTTGAACTTCGCTTCGTGCACTCCCTTATCTTCGACATGCTCGATCCAGCAATCAATTTCCCGTCGACTTGCCACTTTGAATAGCTCGTAAGGAGCCCTCTATAACTTGTCATACTAGTAATGTAGAATTCACATGTCCTATCTCGGCCATGGTATCTGACCACACGAGCCTCGCGTGTGTACCATAACTTCCTTGATTCTCATTCGGGGGCATTTCCACCAAATCTGTATGACATCCCTAATCCTACGCTAGGGGCATTCTTGTCTTATCCATATCATAAAGCATTTTTGTATATTCTCTCTCCTAGTAAGCAGCTGAATTAAGCAATATCGATCGAGCGAGCAGTCTTACAGCTCAAATATGGAGAATGATCAGCCCAACAGCTCATGCATTCATACATTCATGCATAATATTCATAAATGTCATGTCTATTATTCTATGCTAAAATCTATAGGAAACAAAGCACAAAAAAGTGTCCTCGAGCTATACGCTCGACCTCCAAGCAAGCACGCATATCAAGGGGCATCTCAGAGTTGTTTTCAATCCTATATTGTAGGCTTCAGGGGCATGTCGACTAATGTCTTTGAGCCATACACTCAACCTCAGCTACTTCTCTGGACTCCCAGGAATCTCAACTCATTTTATCTTTCGTTCTTCTATTTTTATTGTTTAATTAAAGGGGCAAAAATATTTTTCCACAAAATCAATTAAGCAATAAAAATGCAACTTATATCATCTACAGATGCTTCAAAATTTTCTTGGCAGGTACACCATACGGCAATCCCGATGGACAACCGGCCCGATAATCCAAAGTCCAGAACTCAAAATCTCTCCCAAGGGCACCCTGATGACTATATCCAGGGGCACCTCGATATAATCATCAAGGACATCCCGACATATATTTTAGGTTGCATTCAAAGGGCATATCAGCTAGTCTCAATGGATGCCCCAGCTTCTCCGAACTCCCAAAAATCTTATCTCAATTTGTATTTCTTACTTCCGCTTTTATTGCTTAATTGAAGGGGCAAAAATATTTTTGTTTGCACAAAATCAATTAAGCAATAAAAACGCAATTCACAATAAGTTACTAATATCTTAAAACTTCCTTGATAGGCACTAACTTTTAGTCCGATAGTCTCCTCAGATTTTTTAGCGAATCTTTCAGTCCGACAATCTCCTCAGATGTTTTCAGCAAATATTCTAGTCCAATGGTCTCCCTAGACATTCTCGGCAAATCCCCTAGTTCGATGATCTCGTTAGATGATCTCGACAACTTTTGGTGACGTTCTTGGGATACGTTCTAGTCCAGGGATCTTGTTAGACCTTCTTGGCATATGTTTCAGTCCAAGAAGGTCTTTCTAATCCGATGGTCTCCCTAGACATTCTCGGTAAATTCCTCAGACCAATGATCTCATTAGACATTGTCGGCATCCTCCAATGATGTTCTTCGCATGAGTTCCAGTCTGATGATCTCGTTAGGCATTCTTGACATATGTTGTTGTCCAAGCAAATGTTGGGAACTAACAGTCAAATTGAACATGCATAACAGGTATGGCGAAAATTTAAAATTCTGTTCCTATCCCCAGGAACTCCTATTCGTTGCATATAAATTAAATAAAGCCTTAACTAAATAATTCTCTACCTAGGTTAGCACGCAAAGGGCCTAGGCATACCATAATTGTAAATTATATACTAGCACATTTATTTATATTAAGCATGTTATAACTCTAAGCTATAACCTAAGTATGTTATAACTCTAAGCTATAACCTAAGCATAAAATAAACTAAGCATGCAAAATAACCTAAGCATATTATTATGTCTAAAAATGCTTAAAGAAAAAGACCTAATAATAAAAAGAGAAAAAAAAAGAAAAATTACCAGTTGAAGCGTGCTTTAGCAGAACCTTCTTGCATAAGCCCCCAAGCATAGGATAGCCTCTATGAGTATCCCCACGAACCCCACCAACCAAAACCTCCCGAATGGAAGAACTAAGGAGCCTCGAGTAGTTGCTAGACCACTCCAAAAGCCCCACCCAAAAATATAGACTGGAGGTGCCCGAATAAATTCAGGCTCCTCAAAACGAACTTGCTTAATTACTCGAGAGATTAATCTTTGTGAATTTAAACTTAGGATTTAGCTTTTAAGCTTGGTGCAATTTGAAAAGGGTGGACAAGGGTGCCTATTTATAGGCTTGGGGAACAAAATATTGCTCCCAAAAAGCAATATGGGATGGGAGAAAAACTCTTATCCCATGCGGGTCATACACGTGGATCCAAAGGATCCACGTGGTGACCCGTGCGTATACAGTGTGCAGTGCACGCTGTGTGCCGTAAGGCAAGCCCTCGTAGCCCATCAGTGTTTGCGCACCTTTTAGTCTACTCCGTGTAACCGAACATGTACAAAATATATTTTGTACTTTTCGATTTAACTTGCTAAAGCAAAATTCCCCTTTGATCTCTTTCAAATAAATATTTATTTTTCGACCCTAATAAATTAGTTACCGGTCAGAAATAAATTCCTTTGTTTATCCAAAATGATCTGATCACTTTTAACCAATTAAATAATAATCCAATTATTATTTATATTATATTTTCGTAATAGAATAAATCTCTTAGTTCTTTACTTAGTCTGATGAAGGTCCAATGTGTGTGACTTTTTAGGATCCCGAAGTATTGAGCTGTTAAGGCTTAACCAACCCTTGTTCTATTGGAACCATTGGCTCGAGGTTCTAGACCTTGAATAGAACTCGATTACCTTAAACGATTGTAGTATGCCTCTAGCAAGGATCTACCATCCCCCATTACTAGGAATGTCATTTATGCTTATGACTTAATCCTAGTTAATGCAATAGTTGTCCAATGCAATGAACTCCTTCCATTCTTTAATATTAGTAACATCTAGTTTGTAGGGTTCGGTTAAAGTGTTAACCCACTAATAGCAAGGTTGCTCCAAGCTATCCAAGTTATTAACTTATTATCGAAGTATATTGCCTTTTACTATAGTGTGCTTGACTAGAAACCATTTCTATCAAACACATATTCTGATCAGAGGTTTATAGCAATCATCACTACAACAAGTGGCCAGGTACAACTCCTTAATATATCCGGAGTGATGGATTCTTTTCGACTTCTCAGCTTACCAATGTGATGTCATCACTATACCTGTAATCACCCGTAACACCCTAAATTAATGAGTGTATAGGAATGACTGAAAGTATAGCAATAGTACTACACAAGGCAACTAGTATCTCAAGTATGAGGATATTCGGAAAGCTTATTGCTTGAAGATAAACACTAATACATTGATATATATATACCAAGTGTTTATCTTACTGTGATCTCCAATATATCTCCCAGATATATCCATGTGTCAAACTTAAGGCACCACTTTTAGTCCTTAGGAGATTAACTGCTTGGACACTTTTCAAGAAAGTTGACCACTAGCTAGTCTTTCCGCTTCATCAATATCCTTTCTTGATGAAACTATGACTAGGGATAGTTTAGTCATAATCATAACTACTCATGAAGCAGGTTCCACCAAATATAGTCCCACTATAATTTTTCTAACTTCATGCTATGATACGTCAAGGACTTTTGTAAACATACATCAATGAATATATTTAACCAGTCATAATATATTTATAAACACATTGATATAAATAAAAGATTAAATGTCTTTATTAATTAAATAGAATATTCGTACTATTACATAATTAAGATATATCGGCCTAATTGCCTTAAGGGCATACATCATATCCAACAAACTCCCATATGCACTAGGGCTAATTAGCCATATGTCTTAATCCATATGTTTAACATGCTGGTCATGTTTAACTTGAGTCAATGGCTTCGTCAGACCATCCGTGAGGTTCTAATCAGTGGGTACATATTCTAGTCTTATTATTTTAGTATCAACAATCTCCCTAATTATATGATACTTTCTGGATACATGTTTGTTTTTCTAATGAGACCGTGGTTCCTTTGCCTGAGCTATAGCACCATTGTTATCGCAATACAAAGTAATTGGATCAACAGCCTCAAGGACCACACCGAGATCACCAATAAATCCCTTTAACAAGATAGCTTCTTTTGCCGCTTTGCATGCAGCAATGTATTTAGTTACCGTGGTTGAATCAGCAGTAGTTTCTTACTTGTAACTCTTCCAGAATACCGCCCCTCCATTTAACACACACACAAAACCTGACTGAGGCTTAAAGTCATCCTTGTCAGATTGAAAACTCGCGTTAGTGTAACCTCTGATTATGAGGTCACCTTCTCTACAAATCCAAAACTCATCCTTAGTCTTTCTCAAGTACTTAAGAATTGCCTTGACGGCCATCCAGTGCTTTTCACCTGGATCTGATTGAGATCTGCTCGTAAAGCTCAAAGCTTGAGAGACATCTAGCCTAGTACATATCATAGCATACAAGATGGATCCTATCGCGGATGCATAGGGTATATCCTTCATGTGCATTCTCTCCTGAGCTATCTTCGGACACTCAACCTTAGATAAGTTAATCCCCTTTGTCATGGAGAGATAACCTTTCTTAGAATGCTCAAGGTTGAACCTATTAAATACCTTGTCTATATATGTACTTTGAGAAAGACCTAACAGCTTCTTTGATCTATTCATATAGATCTTTATACCTAGTATAAATGCTGCTTCACCAAGGTCTTTCATGGAGAACTTTCTTGACAACCATACTTTAACATTTAGAAGAAAAGAAATATCGTTTCCTATCAATAGAATGTCATCGACGTACAATACTAAGAAAATGATTGCACTCCCACTAACCTTTTTGTAAACACAAGGCTCATTAACATTTGGACAGAAATCCAGTTCGCAGATTGTTTGGTCAAACCTGATATTTCAACTCCTAGATGCCTGCTTAAGTCTATAAATTGATCTTTGTAGCTTGCTTACCTTTGAGCCATTCTGAGATGTAAAACCCTCAGGTTGTGTCATATACACATCTCGGTCTAAATTCCCATCCAAAAATGTTGTTTTAACATACATCTATAAGATCTCATAATCATAATGAGCAGCAATGGTAAGGAGTATTCTTACAGATGTAAGCATGGCTACCAGTGAGAAAGTTTCATCATAGTCAATTCCTTCACGTTGATTATAACCTTTCGCAACCAACATTGCTCTATAGGTAATTACATTACCGTCCATGTCAGTCTTCTTCTTGAAGACCCATTTACACCCAATCGATCTAACCTCTTGCAATGCATCAACCAAATTCCAAACTTGGTTCTCATACATGGAATCCATTTCTGATTTCATGGCTTTTAACCATTTATCAGAATCTTAGCTTTTCATTGCCTCATCATATGTCCTTGGTTCATCATCCTCCATAAGATATAGTTCCTTATCATCAATGATGATAAAACCATATCCATCGGGACCTTTATGAACACGACCTGATCTTCCCAATGATTGTGTTTTTTTAACAGGTTATTCTTGGATCACACTTTCTTGTGTATCCAGAATGGGGTCAATCAGTTGATTGTCTGTTCCTTCCTCTTGAACCTCCAATAATACATAAACTGCGCTCTTTAGTGCATATCCCCAAAAGGATTTACTGAGATCTGCATGGCTCATCATAGACCGAACCATATCTAATAAAGTCTGATTCCTCCTTTCTGACACTCCATTACATTGGGGTGTATAAGGAGGGGTCCACTGGGGAACTGTCCTATTTACCTTTAGATAATCCTGAAATTCCTGACTTAAGTATTCTCCACCTCGATCTGATCAAAGTGTTTTAATACTTTTCTCAAGTTATTTCTCTACTTCAGCTCTGAATAGTTTGAACTTTTCAAAACTCTCAGACTTGTGCTTCATTAAGTCCAGATAACTAGATCGTAAATAATCATCAATAAAGGTTATGAAGTAGGAGTATCCTCCTAATTCCTGAACACTCATTGGACCACACATATCAGTATGTATAAGTTCTAATGTACTCGTGGTCGTTCACCCTTTCCTTGAAACGGTAACTTTGTCATTTTTCCTCTTAAACAAGGTTCGCAATCACCATAAGACTCCAAGTCTATTGGGCCCAAGTCTCCTTGTTTATGCAACTTGTTTAAGCGATCTTTGTTTATGTGGCCTAAACGACAATGCCATAAGTAGAAGTAATTCTCATTATCTAATTTAACTTTCTTCACATTGTTGATATTGAAAACTTCTATTTTACCATTAAGAACAAAAATGCCACCATTCAACATCCCATAACCATAAAGAACATTATTCAAACGAATCTGACAATTATTATTCAAAAATAAAATCTCAAATCCTTGTGCTACTAAACACGCAACAGATACAATATTCTTAGTAACCTCAGAATATAGTAACAATTATTCAAAACTAAAACAAGTCCACTTGGCAAAATAAGATTAAACCTTCCTACGGCTAATGCAGCAACTCTGGCTCCATTTTCCATGCATAGGTCCATCTCCCCTTTTGGAAGTCTTCTACTGTTCCTTAGTCCCTACACATAAGTACAGATATGAGAACCACAACCAGTATCTAATACCCAAGTGGATTCACTAAGAATAGTAGCAAAGTTTTCAATTACAAACATACCTAAAGTAGATGCCTCTGCAGGCTTCTTCTTTAAATGTTTAGAAGTAGAAGCTTTGCAATCCTTCTTCCAATATCTCGGTATCTCACACTGGAATAAGACATACTCATATGTCCTCTTTCTTTTCTTCCTTTTAAACACTATAACTACTCCTTTGGAAACAGTATTCTCCGGGCCATTTTCTAGAGAATATTTATTTATAGACTTACTTGAAATTTCTTTGCTTTCGACATTAAACTTTATCAGTGCATCAACCAATTCCGAGAAAGTACAGTCATGAACTTTGAAGCAATGTTCCTTTACAAAATCAGCATAGCTAATGTGTAAAGAGTCCAGAGGGTATCCATTCCCAAGGATTAACTGACCGTAAATCCCAGTGATTCCGATTTCACCATGAAATCTCTAATCTTGTTGATGTGTGCTACAACACATGTTCCTTCCTTCATCTTAGAGTTCAAAAGTTCATTGGTCAATTTGAACCTTTCGTACCTTGCCTTTTCAGGCAAACTCTTTAATTGGATCAACATGTTTTCAAGACTCATGTGATCGCACTGTGAACGTATCACAAGATTTATAGTATCTAACAGCAAGTGCAACACAAAAACTGAATCCTTTAGATATTTTAACCATGCTTGCTTAATTATAGCCGATGCATCAGTGTTAGGAATCTTTATGAATGGATTCTCAAGAACATATGCCAATTCATAATCCTTAAGGATGTCCCTTACATCCTTGATCCATTCATGGTAGTTAATTGCTGTAAAAACTTGGATGTATTTAAGATGGATTTTTAAAATAGAGTTCATATTCAACCTAAGATATAAGAAAACAAAAAGTTTAGATATTAGTTTAAGTACATGCATTTATTATAAGGTCTTTTAATTAAATACATTTTTCCTACTATTTTCTTCGAAATTTACAGTAGCCCATTCTATTGAATTCGGGAATTTTAGCCCAGCTAAATTCCCTAGTAGGTAGCATCTATAACTAGTCTATTACGACCCTCAATTTTATGAGTCAAGTCACAATAGTAAATCGTAGTTGGAATCCCATTCGATTTGCATCGTATGCAACTGCTAATTCATTCAAGTTCCCTAATCCCAAGGGACGTGTGCTCTTATATTAGCATCTCCTTGAATATGTCTCAGATCTAGGCCTAGCCCCTAATTTTATGGTGGACTACCCCAGTTCCGTTAAGGCAGACCCTTTCCTAAACTTTGCAACCAATCAATGTGGACTAAAAGGAATGCTTTGCTCAACACTTTGTTAGCCCAAAGAGACCATATTATAAATTTGAGTAAGGAAGACTATAACTTGCCTTAATATATTTACTTTGGGATTTTATTGTGTTAAATGTCTCACCCAATCTAGGGCTTTATCAGATAGACATATTTATAATAACTTGTATTAATTCAGGGTATTTTAGAATTAATACATAAGGTCCAACCTTAGGTGGGTTCAAGAACTTTATTATAATTATTCCATCAACCTAGATTATATGCAAAATAATTAATACTTATTTGTTAAATTTATATTGCACTTCCTTTAAGCTTTTATTCAATAAATTTAATTTTTACTTTGTTATAAAAATACATATAAGCACCATCTTATATATTAGAAATAAATTAGTCCATATTAATCCCCCAGTTGGTAAATTCAAGTTGCACCGATATAGGTTCCTAAGTAGGAGAGGGGCCCTTGAAGTGAGTAGACACCAAGTCCAATCCTTAGCCAGAACAAATACGGACACAAACTTGAAGACTAATGGATTCTCTTGAACTAATAAATTTCATTCTTCCAATTCATGTAAATTGGAAGCATCTATAACCCATGTAATTTAAATAAATTATTGAAACTTGTATAATTTGAGTAAGTTGAGCAGGCTTATCCAAAATTATTCATAACCATTTTCTAACCTTGAAATGAAAGGCTCAAGTTCATATATATTGTTCCAAATAATTAAATAAACAAATCCTTTCATATAGAAAATAATATTCAGTTTGGTTCTAACTTAATTATGCACTAAATAGGAAGGTTCTAATACCACTGTTGGAAACTGACAGTCAAATTGAACATGCATAACAGGCATGGCGGAAATTCAAAATTTTGTCCCTATTCCCAGGAACTCCTATTAGTTGCATATAAATTAAATAAAGCCTTAATTAAATAATTCCCTACCTAGGTTAACATCCAAAGGGGCTAGGCATACCATAATTCTAAATTATATCCTAGCACGTTTATTTATACTAAGCATGTTATAGCTTTAAGCTATAACCTAAGCATGTTATAACTCTAAGCTATAACCTAAGAATAAAATAAACTAAGCATGCAAAACAACCTAAGCATATTATTAAGTCTAAAAACGCTTAAAGAAAAAGACCTAACAATAAAAAAGAGAAAGAAAGAAAACTTACCAGTTGAAACGTACTTTAGCAGAACCTTCTTGCACAAGCCTCCAAGCATAGGATAGCCTCTATGAATATCCACACGAACCCCACCAACTAAAACCTCACGAGAGGAAGAACTAAAGAGCCTCGAGTAGTTGCTAGACCACTCCAGAAGCCCTACCTAAAAATATAGACTAGAGGTGCCCGAATAAATTCAGGCTCCTCAAAAAGAACTTGCTCAATTATCCGAGAAATTAATCTTTACGAATCTCAACTTAGTATTTAGCTTTTGAGCTTGGTGTAATTTGAAAAAGGTGGACAAGGGTGCCTATTTATAGGCTTGGGGTGGAAAATATTGCTCCCCAAAAGCAATGTGGGATGGGAGAAAAACTCCTATCCCAAGCAGGTCGGCTTGTCTTGAGTCACATAACATGCATAGCACGCTGTGTGTGAGCGGGTCACCACACTAATCCTTTGGATCCGTGTGTGACCCGCTCGTACATAGTGTGCTATGCATGTTGTGTGACTCAAGGCAAGCCCTTGCTGGCTTTCCTTGCACGCGATATGGGCCTCGTGACCCATGCCGTGAGCCCAGCTCATGGTGCCCTTCATGGGCTACCTTGTGGCCTATGTTCATGGGCTGCCGTGAACGCTACCCAACAGTGTTTGTGCACCTTTCGGTGTACTCTGTGCAATCGAACCTATATAAAATATATTTCGTACATTTCTGTTTAACACGCCAAAGCAAAATTCCCCTTTAATCCCTTTCAAATAAATATTTATTTTTTGACCCTAATAAATTAGTTACCAGTCAAAAATAACTTCCTTGGTTTATCCAAAATGATCTGACCACTTTTAACCAATTAAATAACAATCCAATTATCATTTTTTTTATGTTTTCGTAATAGAATAAATCTCTTAGTTCTTTACTTAGTCCGATTAAGGTCCAATGTGTGTAACCTTATAGGATCCCGAAGTATTGAGCTGTTAGGGCTTAACCTTGTTCTAATAGAACCATTGGCTCGAGGTTCTAGATCGGTTATAGAACTCGATTACCTTAAATGACTGTAGTATGCCTCTAACAAGGGTCTACCATCCCCCATTACTCGGAATGTCATTTATGCTTATGACTTAATCCCGGTTAATGCAATAGTTATCCAATGCGATGAACTCCTTCCATTCTTTAATATTAGTACCATCTGGTTTACAGGGTTCGGTTAAAGTGTTAACCCACTAATAGCAAGGTTGCTCCAAGCTATCCCAGTTATTAACTTGTTACCGAAGTATATTGCCTTTTACCATAGTGTGCTTGACTAGAAACCATTTCTATCAAATACATACTCTGATCAGAGGTTTATAGCAATCATCACTTCAATAAGTGGCTAGGTACAACTCCTTAATATATCCGGAGTGATGGATTCTTTCTCACTACTTGGCTTACCAAAGTGTTGTGATCACTATACCCGTAATCACCCGTAACACCCTAAATTAATGAGTGTATAGGAATGACCCAAAGTATAGCAATAGTACCACATAAGGCAACTAGTATCTCAAGTATGATGATATTCACAAAGCTTATTGCATGATGATAAACACTAACACATTGATATATATATATATATATATATATATATATATATATATATATATACCAAGTGTTTATCTTACTACGGTCTCCAATATATCTCCCAGGTATATCTATGTGTCAAACTTAAGGCACTACCTTTAGTCCTTAGGAGATTAACTACTTGGATGCTTTCCAAGAAAGTTGACCACATGCTAGTCTTTCCGCTTCATCAATATCCTTTCTTGATGAAACTATGACTAGGAATAGTTTAGACATAATCATAATTACACATGTAGCAGGTTCCACCAAATATAGTCCAACTATAATTTCTCTGACTTCATGCTATGATACGTCAAGGACTTTTGTAAACATACATCAACGAATATATTTAACCAGTCATAGTATATTTATAAACACATTGATATAAACAAAAGATTAAATGCCTTTATTAATTAAATAGAATATTCATACTATTACATAATTAAGATATATCGCCCTAATTACCTTAAGGGCATACATCATATCCAACAGCAAATCCTTTACTCTGACGGTCTCCTTGGACATTCTCGGCAAAATTACTCAGTCCGATGATCTCGTTAGACATTCTCGGCATCGTCCGATGAAGTTCTTGGCATGCATTCCAGTCTGATGATCTTTTTAGGCATTCTCGGCATGTGTTTCTATCCAAGAAAATCCTTTAGTCCGACGGTCTCCTTAGACATTTTTGGTGAATCCTCAGTCCGATGATCTCGTTAGATATTCTCGACAAATCCTTCAGTCCGATGATCTTGTTAGACATTCTCGGCATTTTTCAGTGACATTCTTAGTATACATTTTAGTGCAAGGGTCTCTTCTGATGCTCTCGGCAATTGTATTCAGTCAACGGGTCTCTGTTGGCGCTCCTGGCAAATCCAACCGTACGCGATAAGTAATCCATCCCAAAACTGTTTGGGGGGAATCGAAGGCAATACCAAATCAAAATTTCCAAGTCAAAATTTCATTCTTGATAAGTCTGTTGAAGGCTAGTAGACAACCGATTCAAGAATCCGCATCTCGTGTATGCCCTTCTATCCCTCGTTCTTTCATGAAATTATATTTAACCCACCAAACGGCAATCTCATGAGAGGCAGCCTGTAAGCACGGCCTTTTCGATGAACCATGGAATGATAATGACTTTTTGCTCTAACCTATTTACGGTCTAGTTGTTCCATTATTTTAGAATCGAATCAAGTTTGGCAAGTACTTTGTTGACAATTTTGTGACCTTTGACCGCGCCTAAAAATCATTTATATGCTTTTAGAATTAACCCTTTGTCTTTTTCTCGCATGTAGTAATTTGTTTCAAGGTTTTCAGTAAAACCAAAAAAATTTTAGCAAGTCTCGGTATTTTTATTATATTCTAAACTCTTTGAGGTTTCCAAAATGTCAAGAATCGCTTAAATCCGATAACCGAGGTGAAAGTTATGTTTTTTCGAAGCTTTGCCTATTTTTCTCCCCTATTGCCTCATTAGAGCCGCCGTCGGCAACGACGCCGGTGCTGGAGTTCTCACCGAAGTGGCTGACCGCTTCCCCGGAGCGGTTAACCCCTCCGGCAGTGCGGTGACCTCTATAATGGCAGCAGTCACCGCGTGGCCAATGTGGCCTCACTTTTGTGAGGCCACAGTTGGGCCACATGATCACCACACCAATATTGCGGTGATTGCTGCCAAGGTAGCGGCAGCTGCTGCCATGGCAGCGGTTAAAATTTGACCGCTGCACGGGCTATCCTGGTCGTCGCCACACCTGCATTTTCTCTCTCTAAACCGGATTAGATCGATTTTTTCAACAAATTTTAAGAATTTGAAGGACTAATCGAGCTATTTGGGTTGGGTAAAGTCTATATAAACTCATTAAGTTGCCCGATTTCTGGACTTTTGGCAAAAATTAAAAGAAAATTAAATTTGTTATAAGTCTAAGTTCTAGAGTGAGAAAGCAAGAGAAAGAGGTAGAAATCTGGGTTAATACACATTAATCTGAATTCTTAATCGTTCTTGGGCATTATCAGTTAGGTAAAACAGTTAAATCACCTAGAAATCTTAATTGTAAAGCGATTTAAATAAGTTTTTTAGTGACTTTCATCTCAAATACTACCTAAATCGTCGCTATTTCTCGTCACTATTTCATCAGATTTTCGTCACAAATTCATCGGAAAGCTTGTCAAACGATCGGTTCGAGTCTCTAAAACGTGGATTCACGACCCACAAAGGTAACAAAACTGAGTTCCATTCTATTTACTTAATTTATTTAGTTTATTTTGCTTTTATTTTGGTAGTTCTTGGGGTGGTTATCCCCTTTTCTTTCGGTATTTTTTTGCAAACTCCGATGAAAAACTCAAAGTTATTTTGTCATTTTAAGTCCAAATCTACTGAAATATTATGGGGATTGACTTAAAATCTCAGTGATCTTGAGTTTTCTGGTGTAAGAATACCAATTTTTTGTCCATTTAGCACTTTTTCGGTCTAACCGCTCCGGCAAACATTTGACTGCTCTGGCGACGCGGTCACTGCTGCCATGGCAGTGGTCACCGCTACAATGGCAGCGGTCAAATGCCCTTCCCAGAGGTCAAACTGGCAAAAATGCCAAAAGGTCCATGTTATGTGTTTTTGGCCATATTTTATCATTTTCTTGCATTTTGACCCCGATTTTCACCCGAAAAATTTCCAAAACATCACATAAAATCTGTAATATCATAATATATTTTTTAATCTATTTTTCATAATTTATTAATTATTTAATTAGTTAAATGTCCCTTTAATGGCTTAAAAATGGGTTTTTAACTAAATAAATCTTCAATAAATCTTTTTTGCCATGATTAAATTCCAAAATATTATCTGTAATTCTCCTTTTTATTTTTAGGGTGTTTAATTTATTTTATCAATATTTTAGGTTGTTTAGATATTTAATAAACGTCCGAATAATTGTGTTTTTGTCTCGAAAATCCAAAAATATGTTTTCTCCATGTTATGTGTTTATCTTCCGCATTTATTTATTTATGCTTTGTTTATGATTATACTCATGAATATTTTGCCTCGTTTGGAGCCGGGTTCAATTTGGTAAGCTTGGTTAGGACCCAATTTCGCCAATATTTATTTGTATCGCTTTATTTATCTTCTCGTATTAGAAAAATGTATACGTATTTGTAAAACCCTGTAATGATTTTATTTTTGTGCTTTATTTATTTAATGCTTTTGTGTGATGTATGGCATATAAACCAAAAATTCCAAACAAAAATCGGATTTAAATCGCGTAAGAACTAAAGTTGCGTTTATTAAAATATAAATGGTTTGATTTAAAAATTGAAAAGTAAGCAACATCATCCGAACTTGGAATCTCTGTTTTAAGGTACGGTCCAACCACCTGGTGGGACTATCGTACCCAAATTCCCAATGATTCTAAACCAGGTGGCCACTTTATCTTAAAATACAGGATTTCAAGTCTCGTATCCCTTAACACACAAATTGGACTTAAATTTAACATCACTTTCCGTTATTGTTTTCATCATGCCTAAAATAAGGATTATCCCTTAGCATGGTTCACAGCGCTCGTTGTTTTTCACCCCCCATGATATGCATCTCATGCGGTCCTCATGGGTTGGAAAATAGGTCGCTAGCTCACAGTTGAGAAAGGAGAAGATGTGTCTGAAAAGAAGGCTGTTAAGAAGGAGGTCAGGAAGGACTCCAAGAAAGAAAAGAAAGGGAGCTTAGGGAGCTCTATTCCTATAGTTGCCCCTACTCCTAAAAAGACAAGATCATCAAAGGGAACTGAGGAAGAAAAGTCTCATGAGCTGACTCTGAAGGAGATAGAGGAGGAGAAGTGGGTTGGAAAAGAGTTGAGATGAAATGCCCTTGAAGAGGGAGAAGAAGAGGAAGGTAGAGGAAGCTTAGCTGGATATAGTGACTACTAAAGGTAAGGAAGCTACATTAGTTCCTGTACCCCAAGTAGGTCAGCCAAAGGAGAAATTGATGGTGAAGAAATGGAGTGGGATAGTCCAAGATTTAGAGGAAGCTGAGAGAGTTAAGGCCGTTAAGGAAGAGGGAATTAGAAAGAAACAAGAAGAGATTGAAGCTGTGATTAGAAGGAAGGCTGAGAAAGCAGCAACTAGAGCTAAGGCTGACACTGAACAAATTTTGCAGTCTATTATAGCTAGCTTAACTGAGAAAGAAGTCTTAGTAGTTGTGGAAGAGATGTGTGGTTCTCTTAAAGGAATTGAAAACCAGGAAGAGCGGGAAGGAGAGGAAGATAAAATAGTAGAAGTTGAGGCTGTGGAATTTAATGTACTTGAATTTGATTAGCAGGTCACTCTGACTACTGAAGAAGCTAAGGAAGCTAGAAAGGAGGGGAAGATAGGTTTGTTAAAGAGGATGAAGGTTGTGATTGATAAAGATGAGAATGACTTAGAGGATAAGGAGGAAGAAGCTGTAGTTGAGCACGGAGCTCAGCTGATTGAGGAATCTCAATCTCAGGTTAGTGATTCCGTTGTTGAAGGTGCTGATGGAAAGAAGGAAGAGGAGAATTAAGAACCTTTTGTTTTCCCAAACCCATCTACTAAAACACCACTCTTAGTTACACCCATCTTTGCCCTACATTTACCTGAAAACCAAGCACCATCCACATCCACCTCCGACCAAACACTTAACCCATACTCTGACCAAACAACCATCATTCCATACCTTTCACCCATTGGATCTCCAGTGCATGAACCATTATACTTGGAAGGATCTCCAATTGTCAAAGTGCCTCCAATCATAGAAGGGATTCTAGAACAACCACAACAACAACAAACACCACAACAACCACAACCACAACCCCAATTTAACCCCTAAGCTGAGATATAAGGAGAATGGGAGAGTAAGGTTTTCAGGACTTAGGACAGATGCTGAGATAGCAAAATCTTTAATGTCTGAGGATATCTTAAGAAGGATTGCAAAAGCTGTGGAGCCAGTGCAAGGTTTTCTTGAAGCAGTTGAGGAGATGAAAGCCCACTTCAAATCAGTCCCTACCCAATTCTCATTGGTGAAGGCAATAGTATGCCTTTATTATCTATTGCAGGTAAGCAAGCTGGCGGTTGGAAGATGGAAGTTGTAGAACTCAAAAAGAAAATGGAAAAGATCTATGAGAGTAACTCCAAGGTGTTGAATGATGAGAGGGATTTTAGGAATTCAATGATTGATAAATTCAACCCTATTTTGGAAGTTATGCTAAAAGTGCTTGATGGGTATAGCATAGTAAGAAGGGAGAATAAAGAAAACATAGCTCGCTTAAATACTGTTATTGATGGCATTAATGCTCTGATCATAGTGGTAATCAGGCATCATGGATTACACACTAAGTTAAGGACTGTGAAGGAAGAGATACTGAAGGGAGTCAAGGACTCAGATGGAGCTGTGCTTAACGCCTTGAAAAGGTTGAATATTTCTGATGCTCTAAAAAGTGACATTATTATGGCAGAAGCTGAACTCAAGCCTACACTTCACCAAAAGCTTGGTCACATCAGAGACCAAATCAAGTAAGTTCATGCTAATGTCATTAATAATGGAGAAGCACTTGACAAGATTTATGATGAAGTCACTACTCACATAAGGGGCAATCCCATGCTAGAGCGCATTTTAAGAGAGAACAATCAAGCAAAGGCTCTGGCTAGTCTCACCTAGATATCCAAGGAAGGACTGAGTGCTCAACATCAAGTTAATCTTTCTCAATCCCGTGCTTTATTCAGCTTTTTCGCCTTTCTCAGATAACAAGATGCTATATCACAGGAAATATATGAGCTGCTTGTGCAACATTTTTCATCAAATGTCTATGGTTAGCTAGAATCTTTTGAGAAGTCTCTGAGCTTGTTTGATCATCGAGCCCAAGCTATTTTGGATGCAATGGCAATAGGGGAGAAGGATAGCGAGAAGCGTGAGCAGGAGGAAAGGGAAAGAGAACAGAGCATAGCTAAATTTTCTTACAATCTATCCAAGGATCTGGAGTGCATTCAAAGAGAGTATCATGAGACAAGAAAGGCAAAGAGAATGCGTTGCCCAAAGAGAAGAAATCCAAATGGGATCAGCAGGTTTATGAAGAATGGAGAGCAAATCTGGGAGCCCCGCCTATGCCTAAATAGATAGAATAGAATCTGTTGTAATCTTTAATGCTTATTGTAAAATTTAGTATAGATTAATTCATCATTGTCTGTACTCAAGTTATTGTTTAATGGAAAGATTACATATTTTGTTCCAAGTTAAGATCTTCTTAACTTCTTATATTTTCTGCTGCATATATTTATATATATGTTGATCTTTTTTTGAAAAATTTATGAGAAGTGTTGAGGAATGCTGAACTCAGAAGATTCAAGAATTATGGGGGAGTTAGCATTCTTTCTGAGCTAAATTGAAGATGCTTAACAAAGACTTATCAAGCATAAGTATGAGGTAACTCTGATCTAAATATCTTATTGATTAAATTCTCGCTTAGTTAATTGCCATTGATCAAAATGGGGGAGATTGTTGAACCAAGCATGAGTTTGGACTGACTCAGCGGATGACTCAGTAGTGTTTAAGTTTTGAACATAACAATTAAGTTAAGTATGAGATAATTAAATCAATAATGATGTTAAAATAAATAGTCTATGGTTGTAAGGGAGTTAGTAAATTCAAGGGTAGAATTTTGCGTATCCGCTAATCTAGCTATATAGTTTAACTCTGAGCTATTTCTAGGCTGAGTATTTACTTTAGTCGTTGACTTAGTAATATTCAAACAGTGCTTGATATTTAAATTTTGTATCAGCTGTGTCTTTACGATATATTATTTTCGCTGAGTTACTTTACGTCTGTCAAAGCTGCTGACTTTTACCATTTAAGGTAAAATGGAATATTTGCTTTTCGTGTTGCATTTTGCAGGACATTAAGGAGACAAAGACAAAAAGAATTAATGCCTTGACAAGACCCAGGTTAATGAAGAAAATGAGAAAGTCTTCCATGATCAAGCTGTAAAAAGTCATTTGCCAATTTGGGCAATTCTGCAGATCTACCAACCTTGTATCGTGCACTCTGCCAAATGTCAGAATACCAGAAGGAATGGGAAGATGAACATGGCAAGTCGGTGTAAGTTCTCTCTAACGGAAGACTGGCATCAAATGACAAAGTATTCAAATTGAAGCTTGAATCTCAATCTAACGAATTGATTTTCTATCTTACTACGGTGCAATCTATTTCTTAACAGTATGAGCTGTCAATTTCGGAAGACGCCAAGATAAGTTCAACGGCTACTTTCTCAATCTATCTATAAAAGGAGTAAGAAGGGTAGCGTTAGAACTTGGTGATTACACCTAAATTTCTCAGAAGTTAAAACTCTACCAATTTACAAGCTTTAAAGAATTTCAAGCAAGAAAGTACAACTCAGCGAGAATCTTCTTTAGAACAAGAGAGAATAGAATAGATCATAGAATTTTAATATCTTATTATTGTAACTAGAACAACATTTTTATTAGTTGAATCCAGCTCTTGTTTAAACTCTTTGTGAGTTGCTAATAGAAGAGGGTATTCTAGTCAGCAGGTGAGCGATTGCAGTTTGGAGGGTACTTACTGTAATTAGGGAATTTGTGAAAGGCTTCTCCGCCTAGGGTAAAGGAGTTGAGATTAGTGGATTAAAGCCGAGACACTCTCTCGGGACTGGATGTAAGCACAGGTTGTCGAACCAGTATAAAAATCTTAGTGTTCCTTACTTTATCGCATTTTCCTGCTTTTCACTCAGCCAGCTGACCTCACTCAACGGAGCAAGTATTTATTGAGAAAAAGTTTCATAAGTTCTTGAGTGAGTCATTCCAACCCCCCCCCCCCCTCTGACTCACTTAGTGTACGCATAGGGACCAACAATTTTGATTCTTAAAATTCCAATAATTCAGTTTTTGGTTCGGTTTTGATATTTATGATGAGGAACAAAATAAAACCGAACTATATATATATTTAAAAAACATATCATGTGGTTTGGTTGTTTTGCAAAAAGGTGCTTGTGGAATTTTTTTTTCAAGGGTGCTTATGGTTTTAAAAGTTTGTAAAAAGAGGATTTCGAAATTTTAAAACCATATTTTGAAGGGTAATCTTGTCCATTTCAAAGTGAAATTTTGCGACTTATATAATGAAAATATAATACACCTTTGTGACAAATTTTAGAATTTTTTGAGTTGTATTAATATTTTTTTTAATTAAAATTTGATTATAACTTAAAAAAATCAAAATAAAATAAAAAATTTTCGAATCTTACTCAAATCTTGATATATAATTCTTAAATAATATAGAAAATATAGGAATGTTGAATTAATTGAAATAACTGGTGTAGCATTGTAATTTTCAAACCACATGCACCCTTTTAAAAACTGTTGAAACCACATGCACCCTTTTGGAAAAAAATTTCCACAAACACCTTTTTACAAAACGATCAAACCACGTGGCATTTTTTTGAAGTTTACCCTATATATTATGATATTTATAATAGGTGTTTTGTACTCCCTCTGATTTCAAAAACTAATCATTTTAGGCTTTCTACCTTAGTTCCTTTTACTTGTCATTTTAGAATATTAATGCAACTTTCACAATTTTTTCTCTAATTTACCGTTGTATTAATTAAGAAAGAGATTGAATATTGATGAAATTATAAACTAGTAATTAAGAATAAAGAGAAATTTATCAAGGATAGAGTAGTTATTTCAATGGTATAATAAATTTTTATTGGTTTTCCTGAAAAACCAAAAAGTGACTAGTTTTTGGAACCGAATGGAGTAAATATTTTCGCATCTTAATTAAATACTCCCTAATATTCAACCGTTGGATGAGAGTAAGATATAAAATACCTGGCTCCCATTATAAATTCACACACACGGGGGTGAGCAAATCTCAGTTTGATTCAAAAACCAAACCGATCTGAAACCAAATTAAGAGGAAAATAAAAACCAAAACCAACCAAATTATGTTTGGTTTGGTTCAAATAAAACCTAACATATTCGGTTTGGTTTTGGTTCAATTTGGTTAAAACCAATAATACAAAATATTAATCACATTATAAACTTGGTATATAATATGCAATCCAAATACATATAATTCATATTTTATCAAATTCATGCTAGAAAAGACTACCATTTTTCAATTAAAAATGACTTTTCATGTAATAAGAGTTCAAATTTTATAAGATATAACATTGGCAATTCATAATACTAATAATTTTTTTTGTTTGAAATTTCATGTCTTTTGCATAATGAAAATAAAATCTAAATATCTGTTTATTTGTACAAGAAGAGGCAATAACAATAACCAAGTAAGATGATTAGATTTTTGGAAGAATTAATAAGACAAGTCAATAATAATAGTATAATGGGAAAAAATTGAATGAAAATAAATAGGATGTTATTTATATTGAAAATAATTGGTTTATATATATATATATATATATATATATATATATATATATATATATATATATATAAATTGTTAAATTTATTAATTAGATTGGTTTGGTTTAATTTTTATTATAAAAACTAAATCGAAATCAAGCTAAAACTAAAATATTAGAATTTTACAAACCAAAATCAAACCAAAATATATATGATTCAGTTTGGTTTGGTTTTTTATTTTATTTTTAGTTTGGATTTCAATTTTGGTTTGGTTCTACACATCACACCACACATATAGGCCTTACTGTAGAAGCCACCACCTAGGGCCTCATAAACAATAAGACCCCATTGGCTAAAAATCAAGGGAATTTGTCATATTTGGGCACTTTTTTTAAATTAATTATATATTTGTTAAAATATCTACAAGATTATCATCCTTGTTGAATATATCTTAACTTCCGCATTTTTTCAATTTTATTTACACAATTACCATGTTGCTTGTTTTTTTGATTTTTTTTCCTTATTTTTCATTTATCTCTCAAATCGTTTATTTTTTCGACATACCGCTTTAGAGTTTTTTATTCGTCTTATTTTTATCTTTTAAATGACATCCATTGTGATTTTTCGTCCTTTTTTATCCAATATATTTCCAATAGATCATCTATAGATATCCAATAGATCACTGAAAATTTCGTTGTATTCACGTTATGCAGTTACTTTATAAACTGCTACCATTGAGACCATTGCTAATATTTTACAGGTATAATTTAGAAGTCCTCTACTTTTTAAAATTGGGCATTCATGTGTTATTTAAAAGTCTTATAGTTTTACCGATTTCTATTGGACTTCTATTAGATATCTATTGGATATCTAACAGTTTAAAAAAAACTCGATAAAAGTTTATCATCATGGATCTACTTTCGAAGATATAAAAAAGATGAACAAAAAACTCTAAAGCGGTATGTAAAAAAAATGAACGTTTCAAATCTATTTACACAATTACCATGTTGCTTGTTTTTTTGAATTTTTTTCTTATTTTTCATTTATCTCTCAAATCGTTTATTTTTTCGACATGCCGCTTTAGAATTTTTTGTTCATCTTATTTTTTTCTTTGAAATGACATCCACTATGATTTTTCATCATTTTTTTATCCAATAGATTCCCTATAGATCATCTATAGATATCCAATAGATCATTGGAAATTTCGTTGTATCCATCGTTATGCAGTTACTTTATAAACTGCTACCATTGAGACCATTGCTAATATTTTACAGGTATAATTTAAGAGTCCTCTACCTTTTAAAATTGGACATTCATGTGTTATTTAAAAGTCTTCTAGTTTTACCGATTTCTATTGGACTTTTATTAGATATCTATTGGATATCTAACAGTTAAAAAAAACTCGATAAAAGTATATCATCATGCATCTACTTTTGAAGATAAAAAAGAGACGAACAAAATACTCTAAAGCGATGTGTCGAAAAAATGAACTGTTTGAAAGATATAAGCAAAACAAATCAAAAATTTAAAAAAGAAAATGGAAGTTGCGTGTATTGGGCAGTATAGATGCAGAGGGTTGTAATTATTTTACAAGCATATTATATTTGGAATTATTTTACACTTTATATGGCATTTAACCTAAATTATTTTATTTTTTTATTTATGTAAAAGCACCAAAAATTTATATAAATTTATTATATATAGATTTCTATTTTTTCAAAAAACTATTCACGTTATTATTGTTTTATCTTATTCAATTAAGTTAATTATTAGTATTAAACATGATCAATATCATTAGACAATTTTTTATTTTAATTTTCATATTTTTGCTTCATAATGAACTAGAAAATTATTAAAATATATATTTTGGCCTACGGCCCTAAGGTCAGCTCTAATATAAATGTAATCAACTTGATTGATAGTGCAATACACTAATTAGTAATAATAGGGAAAAAAAACCCATAAAGTATGGGGTTTGTGGGTTCACCGCAATCAATAAATTTGGTAAAAAAATGCCGCATATTATTAAAAAAAAGTTAGTAATATTAAATTAGGGGTTATCCTAATTAGTGTATGATGAAATAAAATATGTTGTCCCTATTTTAGTGTCTCATTCGGTGTCTCCCATTTAATATTTGTCACATGGCCGTTGTTTTATTTATTTAATACTTTTTTTTCTCTCCCATGTTTCATGTATCGGATTTTAAATGAGGGACAACGTAACGAAGACATCAAATTTTATTTGTTATATAATTCCTTATTTTCTTATATACATGAATTCTGATGAGATTCTTAAAGTTAAGTATTAAAGATTAAAAACGAATTGTATCCATAAAATATGAATTCCGAAATTCAATTACCATCAAATTTATGTTCCTTTAAAATAACAATAATTTGAACCTAACTCATATAATATTAAATTGTAAATATAGATTATAAATTATTTTGTCTATGATAGAGTTTGAAAATTTTGATTATAACCGAACTAAACTTAGACCAAACCGAATTGTATTCAGTTCAGTCTCATATATTATTTTTATATTTATTAGGTTTTCGATCAGGATCGAATCAGTTTTTAGCTGAATCGACAATTGTTCACCTCTATCTGGCATCCCTCATAATTATCAGAATAAAAGAATTTATATCTTACTTCTTAATGAATAGTTATTCCTTAATCAAATAAACAATTTTGTATTCCAGGACTCATGAAATGCCAAGAGTGATTGTTCATTGTCTTTAAAATCAAATGAATACAATTTTGTATTCCAGGACTCATGAAATACCAAGAGTGATTGTTCATTGTCTTTAAAATCAAATAAATAAAACTAGTCATACCACCTCTTATGAAATAAGTATTCAATGAATCATACATGTTATACTAGTGAATGTTATAAAGAAATGTTAAGCCCCGCTCAGTTTTTTTTAGATAATCATTTCAAATTATCTTAAACCTTTAACTTTTTTATTTTCAATTCAAACATAAAAATGCTGGCAAAGCGATACCGCAACAAGGGGAAACACAAATAAAACTCAATGTACGTCTTATTTCTAAAAATACACAAAAAAAAATACTGTATCACAAGACTATGCAAAGATGCAGGGGCAACACAAAGGTGACTTGTTAAATTTTGGGATTACGAGTTTTATTTTGGTTAGTTTTTATGAGTGAAGCTAGTTGCTATGGCATCTCATGTAGAGAAGTAAAAACAACATTAAGCCCTTGTAATGGCCGATAGCAAATAATCCAAAGTCATCTCCTAGTTGTTGTTTGGCTGTGCAGAAAGTGAATGAAACAACATAAACAATCTTCTAATTTGGAGACAACTATGTATCTTTTTTTAGGAAGCGGTTCTTAAAAATAGTCGGGGTTAAGGCTGATAAGGTCATAAGGTTAACTTCCTAAATCATATCATGTTTTGAGGCGATGTTGTTTTCAATTTAATAATTCATTTAGTTCGGTATTTAAAAGTGTTGGATATATATAAATTTGTACTGTACGTATCAGTTCAGTTCAATATATCTCCTTATATAAGATGCACTCGGAGAATAAGGTGGTTATTCTATTCATTCCATTGCTGACTTCAACAAGTATGTATGTGAATATGTTATTCCTTTATTTTTCCTTATATGGTTCAATAACTTAGTTGCCTTCTTAATAAATCATGGGCTTGAAGCCCTAAAGGACACCTTAGGTTGCCCATTTAACCTGCCATTCCGACATTCCGACCATTGCCCGGTCTTACTAAAGTCTGAAGGTACAACATATGTTGTCTCGGATAGGCCATTCCGATACGAAGTGGCTTGGGAAACACACCCTTGCTTCAAAGCTCTTATGGAAGAACAGTGGACACCCCGTTCAAATGTGTTTATTGCAGCGAGTAACTTCAAGAAAGCTGTTGGTCCCTGCAAGAAACTTGTTTTTGGTCATATAACACACAGAAAGAAGCGCCTCTTAACGCGGCTGGCTGGAATAAACAAAGAATTGAAGGAACGTTGGACTCAGTCTTTATCTCTACTGGAAAACGAGTTAAAAAAAGAGTTATTGGATACTCTTACACAAGAAGAGCTCCTTTGGAACCAAAAATCGAGGAAAGCATGGATCAAAGATAGTGATATAAATACGCGGTTTTTCCATATCTCTACCATGAACCGGCTTAAGAGGAGCAGGATTGATCGTTTACAAGACGGAGAAGGGAAATGGATCGAAGATCAAGTGCAATTGAAAGAAATGGCAGTTAACTATTTCCTAAAGCTTTTCACGGAAGAGGGGACCTTCACATCTGGGACTAGTTGCATGTGAGGGTTTCCTACTTTAAATAGGGACATTATGAATGCGGCTTTTGGCCCGGTCTCAGTTCAGGAAATCAAATCAGCTATTTTTGGAATGGGCCCACCGAAGGCACCAGGGATTGATGGCTTTCCAGGGGGTTTTTACCAGAAACATTGGGCAGTCATTAGTCAAGGCCTTGTTCAGTTTGTCATAGATTCCTTCACGGGTAAGACTGACATTTCCGGGAACAACGAAACCCTTTTAGTCCTCATTCCAAAAGGGGAGAATCCAGTTAATCTTTCCCAATTTCGCCCTATCAGCCTTTGTTCTGTAATTTATAAAGCTATAACAAAGATTATTGCCAATAGGATCAAGCTGCTCCTTCCCGCTTTGATTAGCCCTAACCAAGGCAGCTTCATCCCAGGGAGACAAATGAATGACAAAATCATTGTTTCTCAAGAGATTATCCATTCCATGAGGACCAAAAAGGGTAAGAAAGGATGGGTAGCTATAAAAATTGATTTGGAGAAGGCCTACGACAGACTAAGATGGGATTTCGTCGTGGATACATTGAAAAGCTTTGGAATGCCACCTTCTTGGATTGAATTGATCCATCGGTGCATATCCTCCTCATCGATGCGAATTCTTTTCAATGGGAGCATGTCAGACCGCTTCTTTCGAACTCGAGGTATCCGTCAAGGAGACCCCCTCTTGCCTTACCTATTTGTATTATGCATCGAAAGATTGAGTCAACTTATTCAATTAAAGGTGGAAGCTGGCCTTTGGAAAGGAATAAAATGCACAAGGTCTTGCCCAATTATTTCTCATCTCTTCTTTGCTGATGACCTACTACTATTCAGCAAAGCCTCTCCTGCTCAATTAGAGGTTATGGAATCATGTCTAACCGAGTTTTGTGAGTTATCTGGACAACGGGTCAGTTTGAAGAAATCCTAGCTTAGCTTCTCCAAGAACATGAACTCCACAATGGCTAGATCCCTAAGCAAAAAATGTGGAATTCCCCTCACGTCATGTCTCGAAAAATACCTAGTAGTGCCCTTGTTAGAGGAAAGAGTTAAGAAGACGACTTTTGTCGCAGTTGTAGATAATGTGCACTCTAGACTTTTCGGCTGGAAAGCTTCATGTTTATCTTTGGCTGGCCGTGCTACTCTGATTAAGGCAGTCACTAGTGGGATGCCAAATCACTATATGCAAACTAATTTGTTGCCCTCAGCGACTCTAGAGACCCTCGATAAAGCTAACCGCAATTTTCTATGGGGGAGCGAGAACGGAAAGAGAAAAATCCATTTGGTAGCTTGGTATCATGTCTATTAAGCCAAAAGGAATGGGGGAATCGGAATTAGGCCTAGCTAGGAGCATAACTATGCACTACTAATGAAGTTACTGTGGCGGATAATAAGAGAACCAGAGTCTCTTTGGGTGAGACTTTTAAAAGGGAAGTATTTGAAGCATTCAGACATTTTCTCCAGCATTGAGTTCTAGGGAGTGAAGTCACATATATGGCAAAGTCTAACTAAAATTCTTCCACAGTTTAAAAAAGGTCTTGTATGGGTCCCGAGAAAAGGATCAAACGTGAGATTCTGGCTTGACACTTGGCTATTGGATGTCCCCCTCTATGAATTCATCGAAAATATTCCCACTGATCATATGGAGAAGAAAGTCAACGAGTATGTGTTGAATGATAGATCTTGGAATTGGTGTGTGCTTGAAAATATTCTACCCCATGACATTTTGCTACATTTAGCGGCCTACCATATCAATACCAACTATAATGAGGATGATGTGGTAGCTTGGAGGGAAATAAATTCAGGAGTATTCTCAACAAAATCAGCCTATGGTATGCTTACTATGACTCCCCTTCAACAGGCAGACCCTACCCTTAATGCTATTTAGAAGTTAAAAACCCCCCACAGAATACAGTACTTCATTTAGCTTGCTTACAAGAATAAGATCCTAACCAATGAGGAGAGGAGGAGAAGGCACCTCATTGACTATGAGACTTGTGAAGTTTGCTCTCTACAAGAAGAGTCATCCATCCATATGCTTAGAGACTGCCTTGTAAATCGAGAATTGTAGAAAAGGTTAGGAATTCAAAGACTACAACTAGATTTCTTCAACCTTTCGGCACAAGACTAGTGGAAGACGAATCTTAGCTGCAACCAGTGGGTTATATGGGAGTGTAATTGGAGTCAAGTCTTCGTTATTACGTGTTGGTTCATTTGGAAATGGAGGAACTGCAGCATTTTTAGAGAAGGTGAACAAATCCCACTAGACAAGAGCAACACTATTTAGAGTTTTTTAGAGGAATGTCAATTATGTTGGTCACCATCATTGCTTCGTAAAATCCCTCGCTATATTGATATCCATGTAAACTGGCAGAAACCACCAGTGGGCTGGGTTAAAGTTAATGTGCATGGGGCTTGGGATCGAAGCTCGGGAGTTATAGGTATTGGAGGAACCATCCGAGACCATAACGGGGCATGGCAAGTCGGATTTTGTCGTAATGTCGGAAAAGGGAATTCCTTAATGGCCGAAGCTTGGGCTACACTTACAGGTATCGAAATTGCTCTGGTTAGAGGCTCCACCAATGTTATATTGGAATCCGACTCCCTCGAGCTTATTCAATTTCTTGAGAACTTTCAAAATGTTTCTCCCGGTTTCTCGTAACACAACATTCTCAAGGGCATTCAAAGGATGCTAAGGTCTATTCCACATAACAGGGTACTCCACTACTTTTGGGAAGCCAACAGGTGTGCGGATTTCTTAGCTAAAATGGCCCTAGCAACTAAAGCGGGAACTCAGATGTTACAATCTCCTCCCATAACCATAAACAATCTTCTTCTCCAGGACCTACTTGGTGTTTCAGTGGCTAGAAGCTGCTCTAACCTGAGGCCTGGATAGAGTTTTTTTGTTGTTTTGTTTGGTCCTCTTGGGGACTTGTTTTTCTTTATTTTTCGTTGTAATTTCCAGTTTACCAAAAAAAACTATGCAAACCCAAAGTCCACAACAACCTGACACATAGAAGAGGCAGAGGAGATAAATTTAGGGTATATTACATAAATAGATCTTCACCAACGAATTGAATCATTGATAAAAAAAAAAAGAGATTCATCACAATTTTTGGGTGAAAGATATGATTATTTTGTGATTACAAATTTACTTCTAGTCATTATTGTTTTAAAATATCATTCACTCATTTAATAGTAATAGGGAAACCAAATAATTACTTTGTTTTTATAAAAGTAATCATATAAAATCTTCCTTTTGTTATAGTAGTTAAAGTAATGGAAAATTTTTTGTCTTAAGTTATTGACTTCTTATCTTTTGTTTGGTGCCTGAAATTTTCCCTTTTGACAGGTTTAGTGTTTACTATTGTGTTTTTCGATCATCTTATTTGTTCGCTCGTACTTTAATTCTCTCCAAGATTAAAATTTGTTCAACCACCTGTCACTTCATTGAAAAAGGATAAAAAAGTATCATGCAAAATTTTGAATTTTCTATAGAATGTGGGAAAACTTCTTATTGTCCTAGCCGTAAATGTTAGATATGGGGTGCTGTGCGTATCGACCCATGCAGCGTTGTAGCTCACACGTTATATATCCCGCTTGGAGAATACGTTCATAAGAATGAAACTCAAAGGAATTGACAGGGGTCGGCACAAGCGGTGAAGCATGTCCCTTGATCTAGTTTTAGCCTTTTCATGATTTCTCTTTTTACTTGTCAATTTTTATTACTAATGTAATTTTTATTTACGAAAAGGATAATGAATTGATAAGTTATAAGTTACTCCCTCCCTTTTTAAATAAGTGTCACTTTTCACACTTTCTCACATACTAATGTTGTATTAAATAGGGCAGTAAAAATACTATTATACCCTTAAAACTAACTCTTCATTTTTTTTTCACTTTTTACAATAAAGGAGTAAATAAGGGCAAAAGGGGAAAGAGATAAATAAAAATGCATTGTAATTCGTAAAGTGACAATTATTTAAAAAAATACTTACCATCCAAAAGTGACACTTATTTAAAAAGGGAGGGAGTATTAATTAAGAAAAAAACCAAAGCGGATAATATCAATCAAGTTGTTTATAACACGTTATCAGCACGATCACGATGAGAGGATGTGTTAGGAATGAATCCCACATCGCTTTCGGATGATCCACTGAGCTTGTATATAAACAGGGCCCTGGAAGCCTTAGCTTGAATGACGCATTTTAAAGCCGTGAGGTTGGCCGTAAACGGCGCAAAAGTAGACAATATCGTTCAAGTTGTTTATAACACGATATCAGCAGTGACGGAGCCAGGGTTCCTACTCCGGTGGGCACAATTGTATATAGAAAAATCAATTTGGTCCAAAATAAATTGCAATCATACAAATCCAAGGACAATTAATGTACCAATTGTTAAATAAAGACACATTTAAAGTCTACTAATGAAGGGGAAAGAATACTACAATATATTACTTCTTACTCTAGTGGCAAAACTCTTAACCTAATAATGTAAGAATGAGATGATTAGAGGAAGCCTTTGATATATTTGACAGTGGAATTGATTTTGAGAAATAAATTAAACAATAAGATGTAAATGAAACCTCATCACATATTATTTAGAAAGTTACTATTTGTCACTGTCAAGTGAAGTACTGTCTTCTCTTATCTATGCTTATATTTGTCATCTAACTTGTTTATAATTAGAAAAAAAGTAGTCTGTATAATATGAAACAACTTTGAATGTCAAAACTTGGAACTCATAAAACAGAATTAACTCAAAATTATACAAAGAATTCAAAATATGGAAACTTGCTAGCGTGATCAATAGTAGAAAGAAAACTTACACGGAGAGATAACTCCTTCAATGCATGATCAACAGAGTAACCATTTTATTCAATTCTTTAATGGAGTTGAAATGTTTTATTAATTTTATTCGACAAAAGGGTGAGTTTAAGTATAGTAAATGCTGGTGTCCCTCTTATTGTGGGATCCACTGATTAATTAAAAAAATACGCGTTTTGAGGAGTGTTTTGCTGATTTGAAGAGCAGACCAACACAGAGAATAATAGAGAAGAAACACAGATAAAAATGTAATCTGTATAGAGAGCCTTAGGAAAAGGGTTCCTAAGAGCTGGGTAAGAGAGAAAATAGTGAGGTTTTGGGAAACACTTGAGTGACACTATTTTGTAATCTCTTGGTGTACCTACTATTATTTTATAGTGGAAGAATTATTCGGAGTTGGTCCCGTGGTTTTTCCCTAATTCATTTGGGGTTTCCACGTAAAAATCTGCGTGTCTTTTATTCTGCTGATATTATTTTTTCTCGTAATCTATTATTGGGCCTAACAAGTGGTACCAGAGCCGAAGGTTATTTTATCAGTAAAATCCGTGGATATATTTTTTAAAAATAAATATACCACGACGACGAGAAAATTACGGGGAATCCGGTGGCGCAATCCGTTCGAAAAACCGTCGCACATAGGCAATTTGGATGAATAGTAAAATAGTAACTTGAGTTCATATATAATAACTATTCATATTCGGCCATCTTTTATGAATAGTATTATGTAAGTACACGGGTATACTGTTACTATTCCAATATACAAGTATTATTTGGGTATACGGTACTATTCACATATACAGTCACTATTTATGTGAATAGTGAAATTCGTGAATAGTAAAATTTTGTCATTTTTAAAGTTTCGACATGGCGAATGACGGTGTAATGATGAAATTGACGGATACAAATTATTCAATGTGGAAATCCAGAATGGAGGACTACCTCAATTGCAAAGATTTGTACGATCCAATTGAGGGTGTCGACGCAAAGCCGGAGGATATGAAAGATCAGCAGTGGATAAAGTTGAAGAAGCAGACATTGGGTACAATACGCCAATGGATAGATGCTAGCCTGTACAACCACGTGAGGAATGAAACAGATCCCAAAGTTCTCTGGAAGAAGCTAGAGGATATGTACGAGGCTAAAAATGCTCAAGGAAAAGTGTTCATGATTCGCAAAGTCATGAACTTGAAACTGACAGAGGGACGATCAATCACACAACACCTGAACGACTTTGAAGGATTCATAAGTGAGTTAGCAGTCACCGATATGTCCTTGGATGATGAGATGCAAGCATGTCTTTTGATGGGAACTCTACCAGATAGCTGGGATACTCTTGTTGTATCACTGAGTAACTCAGCTCCAAATGGTGTGGTAACAATGTCTATGGTAAAGAATAGCCTACTTAATGTAGAGCTTCATAGAAGGGACGTTGCCAGTACCAGTTCACAAGCCCTTGTCACAGAGAATAGGGGCCGAAGCAAGAGTAGAGGTCGTGGGAATGGAAAATCGAAAGATAGATCCAAGTCCCGAGAGAAGAGGTCATGCTACCACTGTAGAAAGCAGGGTCATCTCAAAAGGAACTGCCGTTTCCTTCAACAAGAGAAAGCAAACCGAAGTCATGATGATGACAAAAACACATCTGCTGCAGTCACAATAGAAGATGGAGAGGTGGCTTTAGTATCTCATGATGCAGATTGTTGTCATGTTGGAGATGCAGATACCGAGTGGATTGTGGATTATGGTGCCTCATACCACTGTGTTCCAAAAAGGGAATACTTCTCAACATACAAAGCAGGCGATTATGGTACTATTAAAATGGGAAATAATAGTGTCTCATAAATGGTGGGAATCGGTGATATCTGCGTGAAGACAAGTGTCGGATGCACATTAACACTTAAAAATGTACGACACATTCCAGATCTTCGGTTGAACCTGTTGTCTGTTAGTGTATTGGACAAGGAAGGTTATCACAATCATACAGGCAATGGAAATTGGAAACTCACCAAAGGATCGTTGGTGGTGGCGAAAGGAAGATTGTGTTGCTCGCTATACAAAACACAAGCAATAGTATGTGCGGGTCAACTGAATATAGTTGGAGATGATGCTTCACCAAATTTGTGGCATAGGCGACTGGCGCATGTTAGTGACAAAGGGTTGAATATACTGGCTAAGAAGTCCCTCATCCCATTAGCCAAAGGAAAAATTAACCCATGTGATCACTGTTTATCTGAGAAGCAACATCGAGTTTCATTTCAGAAAAGCTCTAGAAGGAGAAATAATAAGTTAGAGTTGGTACACTCTGACGTTTGTGGTCCCATGGATACAGAATCCATTGGAAGAAGAAGATACTTTCTTGTATTTAATGAGAATGATATCATCAGTGAAGGATCTATAAGTGATGGTGTTATCGATATTACACCAGACAGCATTCTATCAGATGATGCCACAGAAAGAATAATGCATCAATCAGAACAAGATGGAGAAGAAGAGCCAGTTGTGAGGGATCAAGATACGATTGTAGATGAAGATACGAATGAAGAGGGTATTGAGCAGGGGGAGCCAGAGAACCCCATTCTACCAGAAGAAGAACCTCAATTAAGGAGGTCAGTCAGAGAACGCCAACCATCTACAAAATACTCCAGTTCTGATTATACTTTAATCACTGATGAGGGGGAGCCTGAAAGCTTCCAAGATGTGCAATCTTGTAAAGATAAAGATTGTTGGATGAAGGTCATGCAAGAGGAGATGAATTCTTTGAAGAAGAATGATAGTACGAGCTGGTGAAACTTCCTAAAGGGAAGAGAACACTCAAGAACAAATGGGTGTACAAGCTGAAGAAATATGATGAAGACCTAGTGAGATACAAAGTGCGATTGGTCGTCAAAGGATTTAATCAAAAGGAAGGTATCGACTTTGACGAGATTTTTTCACCAGTTGTGAAAATGAGTTCCATTCGAGTTATGTTAGGTCTTGTAGCCAGCTTGAACCTTGAGTTAGAACAGCTTGATGTAAAGACCGCGTTCTTGCATGGGGATTTAGAAGAAGAAATTTATATGGAACAACCAGAAGGTTTCAAGGTCAAGGGAAAGGAGGACATGGTGTGTCGCCTGAAGAAAAGTTTGTATGGGCTAAAACAAGCTCCGCGACAATGGTATAAAAAGTTTGATTCCTTCATGGTGAATCAAGGATACAAGAGGACAGAAGCTGATCCATGTGTATATGTCCAGAAATTCCCTGATGGAAAATTTAGCATTCTTCTCTTATATGTTGATGATATGCTAGTCGTTGGGCCAGATGCCAAAATGATTAGTAAGTTGAAGTGTGATTTGTCTAAGGCGTTTGACATGAAGGATTTGGGACCGGCAAGGCGAATTCTTGGAATGGAGATTACCCGAGATCGAAGGTCCAGCAGGCTGTGGTTATCGCAAGAAAAATATATTGAACGGGTACTAGAAAGGTTCAATATGAAGAATGCTAAACCAGTTAGCACTCCACTTGCCGCTCATTTCAAGTTGAGTAAGAAATCCTACCCTTCAACAAAGAAAAATAGAGAAGATATGTCAAAAGTTTCATATTCTTCAGCGGTCGGAAGTTTGATGTATGCAATGGTGTGTACGAGACCAAATATCGCTCATGCAGTTGGAGTTGTGAGTCAATTTCTGTCAAATCCCCAGAAGACACATTGGGAAGCAGTTAAATGGATCTTCAGATACCTGAGAGGAACTTCAAAGTTATGTTTAACTTTTGGAGTTGAAAAATCTGCACTTGCTGGTTACACGGATGCAGATATGGCTGGTGACCTTGATGAAAGAAAATGTACATCGGGTTACTTATTTACATTCTCAGGGGGAGCTATTTCATGGCAGTCGCGGTTACAAAAATATGTTTCTTTATCAACAACCGAAGCAGAGTACGTTGCAGCAGCGAAAGCAGGAAAGGAAATGCTTTGGTTAAAGCAATTCTTTGAAGAATTGGGTGTGCAGCAAGAAGACTACATAGTTTATTGTGATAGTCAAAGTGCACTATACTTGAGCAAAAATACTATGTATCATGCACGGACGAAACATATTGATGTAAGATATCATTGGCTCAGACTTGCCATTGAAGAAAAAGAGTTCAAGTTGCAGAAGATTCATACAAATAAAAATGCTGCTGATATGCTGACAAAGGTTGTACCAAAAGAAAAGTTCGACCAGTGCGTTGAAGCAACCGGGATGGAGAGTCCCACAATGTAGTCGGGAGGGGGAGATTTGCTGAGTGGTGTCCCTCTTATTGTGGGACCCACTGATTAATTAAAAAAAAAATCAAAGAGGAGGCAGGTCGGCAGGAAAGATTTTCAAAAAGTGCACAGTAAAATTACTGTGCATAATTCGGCTATACGCGTTTTGAATCTCCTATAAATAGAGGAGTGTTTTGCTGATTTGAAGAGCAGACCAACACAGAGAATAATAGAGAAGAAACACAGATAAAAATGTAATCTGTATAGAGAGCCTTAGGAAAAGGGTTCCTAAGAGCTGGGTAAGAGAGAAAATAGTGAGGTTTTGGGAAACACTTGAGTGACACTATTTTGTAATCTCTTGGTGTACCTACTATTATTTTATAGTGGAAGAATTATTCGGAGTTGGTCCCGTGGTTTTTCCCTAATTCATTTGGGGTTTCCACGTAAAAATCTGCGTGTCTTTTATTCTGCTGATATTATTTTTTCTCGTAATCTATTATTGGGCATAACAGTCATTGATTAAAAGAAAATATTTGCTCCCCTCCTAACCTTAGCATTAATTAACATAACAATGCTTAAAAAACCACAAAGTAATTGCAGGATTGTAGCATATAATAATAACAAGCAAATGCTTTTCCCAAATTCCTAATTGAAGAATTAAACTTAAGAAAGAAACATGCAGAGCACAGTGTTACTTGAGTTGGAGGTCTATTTCACCCAATTTTCTATTTGATTGAATTTGAGGTGAAAGTAAAATGATTTAGGTAAAAGAGATGAAACTCCGGTATCCGGCAACACCGCGATGGGAGGAGCAGAGTTGGTGAACCGATGGAGAAATTACAGATGAGAAAAGGAAATAGAAGGGTTGCTGGTTCGCGTTGCTGCCTTGCCTTCGTTTGCTTTTACTGATTTTATTAAAATTTATGAATTCCAAAAATTAAAAACGGCGCCGCTTGGATTTAGGGCTTAAACTTTAAACCCCAGAATAGAACGGTGCCGTTTTTCCCGGTGGAGATTAAGAAAATTAAAACCCTACCAGCTGGTCATCTTCTTTTTCCTCTCTTCGCTTGACGGCTCTGCAATTACCGGTGGGGCACTTTCATGGTGTGAAATCTGTTCCTCAATTCAGATCGGTGCGGCGGTGTATCATCGCGATGAGAGGTGTGTTAGAAACAAATTTTATATCGCTTTAGGAGCTTTAAACGTATAATATTCTCAAAGAATTTTAAGACATGGGTGTGGTCACCAAGTCAATAAGACGCACTTCCTCATTAATGGTGCGGTTGGTTTGGCCCCATTTCCACCTTCTCTTCTTGAATTTTCTGTTTCAGCAACTAGCAATCCATACAAAAGAAAATACATGAAACCAGCTAGGCACTTCCGATGGTTGCTATTTTGGGGAATTCCTTAAAATGGGGAAAGCATAAGGGGAATGGTTGATTTTCCATATGATATGTGGTGAACCTCATTTTGAAGAATCCATTATAATAATAATAATAATAATACATTTTATAGTTTTAATTTTTTTTATTTTTTTATTAGTTGAGTAGAATAAAAATGATGTAAAGAAATTAATATAATAATAATAATAAAGTATTATTATTTATAGGGAATCAAATATGCGGAATGAAAAATAGAAAAGATAGTTAGAGAAAAAAACTATATATTCTCCAAAATAGGGTTTGGAGAATGAAAAATATGAAAAATAATAACACATGATAAATATTCAAGTACCAAAATTTTATATAGTCATCACTTTCACGACAAAGGCAAGGAAAAATTATACCTCTATCTTTTTTTACTTGTTTTCTAATACATTTCACACTTTTTAAAGAATCAATTAATTAAGGCAGAAAAATATCATTTTACCCTCTAATTAATATTTAGTTTTCCACTTCATTGCAATTAATGATAATGGGACAAATGAGGGTATAATTGGAATAATAATCCAAAAAGTGCCTAGATATTTAAGAATGACAAGTAAAAAAATATTAAAAAAAATAACTAAAATATCTATTTTAAAAAGATGAAGTAAATATTTTACATTATTAAGAGATAGTTTAATATTATTTTCAGGAATCAGATTTTTTTTCAAGTTAAATTGCTGATAAAATAGGATACACAATTCTCTAGATTGTTGAATTGATTTACCCAATATCAACTTTAGAAAATTAAATCCTTACTTTCTCAAGTTAAAAACCTATTCCCAGAGAATTTTTTTGAGAAACTAATTTATATAATTCAAAAAAATAATTTCAAATTGGCTCTAATTATGGCTTTTGTTGGATGACTCAAGACTGAAAAATGTTGTTTGGGTGGAAGGTAATTTAAAAGTGGCTTTAAAGCATAAAAATGATCCCACAAGTGAATCAAATCTCACCCTAAAATCTGAGAGATATTATTATTATGGATTAAAAAGAAACTATTATATAGTGTTGTTTTAATTTTTACAAAAAGCAATTATTTTTTTGTTATCACTGTTATTAGATGAATTGGATGACAAATTGACAATTAATTAAGGATGGTGATATGATTGTCAAGGCAACTGTTACTAATTTGTGGAAAACAAACAAAAACAATATTTATTGTCTCTGTATGATTACACAAATTCACGCTTGCCAAAAAAAGTCAAAACAAGTGTTTACATATATTTATCCTATTTTCCTCTCAGAAAGGTATTGGAAGCTGGACGGCCGCAAACCATAATATAATACTAATAAATAATAGCAGCAATAAGTTATTAATAGATTGAATTTTGATACTATGTGATAGTACTATAGCTGCCATGATCTAACACTTCCATTTACTATTAATCATTGGACATCAAATGAAAATTAATGTAAGTGGGACTCAACTCAAGGAAGACAACAAGGACGTACAAAGTGGAATAACCATTTACCCTACAACAAAATTTACATATAACTAATGTTTGAACTGTTTAACTGTTTAATTTTATTATTGAATAAATTTTTGAAAACCCACTAAAAGGACATGATCGTGAGATACTACTTTTGCATCAAATATGAATTTGCTTTATCTATTATATACACTTTATTGATTCAAAACCAAACTCATTGAGAAAATAAAAGATTTAACCTATAGAATATATTAAAAAGAGATTGTGGCCATCTTTTATTTCAGTCCTTTATAGACCTAGAGTTCATCCAACTAAACAACTATTTACGGACCTTAAAATGGAATTGCAGACAAAGTACAATTGCTAAAATCTATGGACGATTGCTCGGATTTTAGTAATAGATGGCAATCATTGGAAATTAATTCCTTTCCTTCGTTTTCTTTCCTCAAAAGAGAACATTGCTCCAAGTCCAAAATTGACTTCCATACTCTCTTTTCAGAGACTTCAAAAAGAAAATATCTAGTGACATTATAATTGGAACGCTCATTTATAGGTCCGGTGTTTAGAATACAATATTCCCAATAAATGCCATATGTATTGAAAGCTAAGTTTTTTATATATCTAACAAATGAATTTGGATTCCATAAAATCTGAATCGTTAAAATTCAATGGATGATTGAGATAAACTGAAATGTACAACTTCTGAGAATTCAAATCCGTAACTTCCTACTAAATTCCCTATTATTTATTAATACTTACAATCTTTATTTTTAATAATAGGCAGTTATCAATTTGGTATCTCGTTAAGTGTTACAAATTCTACTGCAATGTTACATTTACTTGATTTATGCTCCTCCCTCCCTTCCCAAATTACACATCCAAGTCATCCACCATTCAAAGAAAAAATTAATAATAATTCAACAAGCCGCCTAATTAACCATGTTAATTAGTAGTCTCCTCAACCTATTATGGAGTCATTAATATATTTGATGTAATATAGTAGTACTAAAGAGTTGTTGTCATGTGCTTTTTGCCTAGGAGTGGAAAGCAGTTTTGGGGTTGCTTTCAGGCGGAAAGCAAGACAAAAATAAGCCACAACTCAATTCAATTTCTACCTTCCATTGCCGGAGCTACCTTTTCCGATACCCATCTGATGGTGGTACCCACCGGAGCCGTACACGTGTCCTTGATGATGCCCCATCATCATCATCCCTCCATACATCCCTCCTCCACCAGAACCACCACTTCCATCCGCAGCGCCACCGCCACCTCCAGTACCACCACCGCCGCCGCTGGCCTCCTTCTCTCCTTGCCGACCGCCCATGGTACTCTTCTCCCCTTCCAATTCCCTATACTTCTGCAAGTAAATCTTCAGAGGCTCCACGTACTCCTCGAATCCTAGCGTCGTCATCGCCCAGAGCAGATCGTCACCGTTGATTGTCTTCCGCTTCTCTCGCTGGCACTTGTCCGACGCTTCTCCCGTTATGAAGCTTATGAACTCCGATACGCACTCCTGTACGGTCTCCTTCGCATCTTTCGAGATCTTTGCGTTCGCCGGCAGAGCTTTCTTCATTATTCGGCTCACGTTTGCGATCGGAAGGAATCTGTCTTGCTCTCTCGCCGACAGCTCGCTGTTCGCGTTGTGGCCGCCGGATTCATTATCTGAATCCGCCATTAAAATTGAATTGCAACGCCAACAATACTACAAATTATATAGTTTAGATCTCTCTTCGAAGGGATTTCTAGAGATATCAACGCCGGGAAAGATGAAGGCCACCGGAATTTTGAGAAGGGGGCGGCAAGAGAGGGAAATTTGGTGGAGAGAGAGGGAAGAGGATTGAGCAGAAAGAGAGGAGAAAGAGGAGATATTTAGGTCCGTTGGATTAGAGAACTAATTTCATCTTCTCTAAACTAAACTAAATTAGAATTATTTATAATTATATATAATTAAATTAAATTAAAAAGATTAAATTAAATTAAATTTAAGTTGACTAAATTAAATTAAAATGGATTAAATTAAATTTAACTTATTTTAGTGTAAATTTATAACTATACATAACTGAATTAAATTAAATTAAGGTGGTATGAATCCAACTAAACTACGTTCAAAACACGACCTAAAATGGAATAGAGTGTGCCACGTGGATTTATGATGGCCGTTTATTTGTTGATAAGAGTATAAAAACGTGGTTGTTGATCGATGGTTGGATGGGTGTGGGCCCATGTGAATCGGACAGGGGACAGATTGACACGTGGGGATTGAGGATGCAGTTGTGGGCAATAGAGAATCTAAATGTGCCCGAGTAATTTGGAGTTGTAATGTGCCGTTGGATCACGCATATCTTATTGTCGGTATAAGTGTCCTGATAGGAATAGTCGATATTGGATTTTCCTTTTCTCTTTTGGCTTTGGTAGGGGAAATTATAGAGTGCACTGAATTTTTTTAAGTTCATTTAAAATTAAGTGTTAAAAATTAATAGAAAAATATTTAATTAAAAAGAGATAATGTTTAATTAAACCTCCATTAAATATCAGCTTTTAAATTATTTGGTCTTCAAAGGACTTGATCCACTATAAAAAAAGCCCCGTTCGTGGATCGTTTCATGTTTTCAACTAGATGAGAGATCTGGTCCCGGTCCATTATCGGGCTCGGCCCGAGCCCGGTTAAGTAGCTTGGGCTTGAACATTTGTATTTCCCTTTGCCGGGTAACTTAGTGGGATCCCTAAATTTGGGCTTTTGAAGTCTTCTATACATACTTTATATTTCTTAAATCCCATCTTTACTCTTATTTTAATTATATAAAACTAGGTTTAAAATTTGGTAAAGGTAACAAAACAGAGATCTCTTCTCTCCAATACGAAATCTGACGGTTCAAACCCCCTTTCTCACCATCAACTCATTTTCTGCAGTTTCCCGACTATACTCTTCTTCATCTTCGTTTTTGAATTTCAAAACACACTAATAAACTGACTAAACTCTTGTATGACTATAACTTCTTTTATTTTTTTCCCCTTTTCAGTTCGTTATGTAATTATCGCGCCGCACAGTTATGATTGAATCTCTTTTAGAAGATGTGACCCTAGAAACATAGCAAGATGGCAAAGCAAGTGGCGGCGCCGTCGATGAAGCTGGTGATAGATAGGTACTAGTTTACATAGATGGTTTCTTCTTTAACATTTCTTCTTTATTCTTCCTTGTTTATCATTGTTATGGATTCTTCTTATTTGTATTAGATTAATTTCTCCACTCAGAAATTAGTTGAGGTGTATCATTTCATTATTATTTTTTCTCTTTAATAAATTTTGTCTCAGAAATTCATGTTTGAAATTGAGATGATCATACTTGTAATTCTTGCTATTTTTTTATGGATTTTGAATCAAGTCCTTTTTTACTGTAGTCTGCTAGTGAAATAGAAGTTAAAATTTAGGTAAAGTATGCTAATTATTTTGATTCAATTATTTTGTGATGCTTTAATAGGATGAATTCGTTGTTGAAATTACTCTTTCACTTTGATAATAAGAATTTGATTAAAATGGTAAAACTGAGTGTATGTAATTTTTGTTTTTCATGGTTTGTTATTTTCAGTTTTGAGATTCAACAAGGAATTTGATTATATGAACATAATGGATCTAGAAGCAGACATTTGCCAAAAACTGATGGGAAGAAATGGAGATGTAGGAAAACTATAGTTGCTGGTCACAAATGCTGTGAGAAACATATTCTTAGAGGCCGTCGTCATTCAAGAAATCCTGTGGAGTCTTCTCAAACATTAAATGCAGAACCAATGAACCAACCGAGAAAGAATTCAGAGAATCCAAATACATGTTCTTTCTATTCATCTGTTGTAACTATCTCGAGCACAAAAACTCCAGTGCCACCAGCAGAAGCAATGTCGATTTCAAGATCATTGGTATAAATATGACCCCTAGTATGCTTAGATGTGTGAAAAGTATCAACATGAGCATGATCAAGAAGGATGTTTTGGTCTTAATAAATGATGCTACAATCATGACCACCAACACGGTTCACACAAAGTCAACTGGCACCACAACAACTATTAGAGCCGAGAAGGCTAGCAATAACAATTGTTACAAGATCAACAACATTGAAGATAGGAACATATTTTTCATAATAATTTCTTATTCATCTAAGATATGTTCCTATTTGTTGATGCATTGCAAAATGTAGATTGTCTATAATATCCAATTTTAGGTTTCGAGCTCCAATTGTTTCGGTCGTGCAAATGGTTTGTTGTATAATTGTTGAATTATGTATTATTTTTCAAAAAGTAATGAACTTTTGTAATCAAAAGTGGTAAAAATTGATATAATAGATCTCATATCAAGTAAAAGACTTGGATGGTGCAGACAAAATTGTTCGAATTTCTATAATCATGCCTTATACTATTCTTATACCAAGTATAAGGTTCATGTCATGATTTTTATATGGAAAATGGAGTATTGTTGTGAAGAGAAAGGAGAAATAGACTATATCAATACATAATATCATTCTTATACCAAGTATAAGTGCTTTTATACCAATTGTTGTTATCACTTTTTCATAAATGCTTTATACATGGAATAATATTAGTATAAACCATGTATAAGGCTTTCAAAACATGTTTTTTTGCTGGAATTTTATAAGAGATACAAAAGAGTGGTAAAAGGTGTATAACAACGAAATTTTACGTAAGCCGAATTCCACTTGGCGTATGGCTCATGCACTACTCCATCAGTTGAAGTAGGCCACGGCTAGTGCCTTAAGGGCTGAAGTTTCTAATGTTAGAGATATTGTTATTCATGCAGAGAACGTTGCAATAACAAGTTCGGTAGCAGCTTTGTTTGATGCTATGCATAGGTCTTCTGATAGTGGCAGTGGAAAGAATAATAATATGGAATATTAAGCAGATTTTGCCGCCGATTTTTTTACCACTTTTTCATGAATGCTTTACATGTGAAATAATATTAATATATACCAAGTATAAGGCTTTTGAAACATGGTTTTTGCTGAATTTTAAAATATGATGTGAAAAATGAGGTTTATAAAGGCATTATACAACTCTTATATCAGGTATAAGACTTACATATTATTAATTTTGCTGAAATTTAATACTTCCTCCATCTTTTTAAAATAGGCATTCCAGCCACTTTTTCAAATATTTTTTTACTTGTCATTCTCATAGACACTTTTTGGATTACTTTTTCAATTATACCCTCATTTGTCCCATTATCATTAATTGCGTGGAAAATTAAAAGTTAATTAGAGGGTAAAATAGTATTTTTCTACCTTAATAATTGATTCCTTAAAAAGTGTGAAATATGTTAGAAGACAAGTAATAAAAGATAGAGGGAGTATCTATTATGAAATTAAATGGAAAATGGAGACATTCCTGTCATGATTTTTGTTGAATAAATAAGAATTGTTGTGAAGATACAAATATAAACGAGTTTTATACTAGGTATAAGAGCTAGTATACTAACCGTTTAAACAAAAAATAGTTTATAAGAGGCATAAAAGATTGGTAAGAGATGTCTTATATCAGGTACAAAAGTGATAAAAGACGGCTTATACCGACCATTTAAACAAAAAAGAGGTAAATAGAGTGTACAAATATATGCATATATATTGAAGCAAGCAGGAGCTCATGTGCTTCCTATATTCAAAAGGTAACATACAGATTGTAACATACAGATGGCAACTTGTTAAAACTTCTTAGGATTGATTACTACAAAAGAGATGTGAATGCAAAACACAAACCTTTTGAACAAATCAGTAAAAATATCAACAAGTCCAATGGTATTTGCAAGAAGATTTGGGTTAGCCCCATCAGCCTATAGGAAGGCAACAACATGTCTTAAATTAGAAGCTAGAGATTTTGGTCTGCAACTAGAGACCCAACTGTTTTTACTCTTGCCGATACTTTGGCTTGTGGTACTGTTGGCCACATTATTGGTGTTGGTATCGTTCTTGCTCTAGAGAACATTGGTGCTCTGTAATTGTATTTATTTTACTACTCTTCCTCCTAATATCACCTCAGACTTCTCTTTTACGCTTCTTTTTTAACAACTGGATTGAATAATCTCTGCAACAAAACTTAATTACTAAATGGCAGTTTCAAACGGAAAGCAAAGCAACAAAACTTGATTTTCTTTATTTAACTACTATTGTACTAATTATTTGATAGAATATATAACTCTAATGAGTCAACACGCATGCATTTTGCCATCAAATTTACTCTTGTGCTCCCACTCCATTAATTCGTTATATATATAGTAGTTTAAAGGAATCAAAGGCCAAAACAAAAAAAGATCAGTTTAACATTTCAACAAACAGGTTATATGCACAACAACTAAAGCAAAGAAACGACAGATGCTGAAATAGATGTTTGAGGATGTAAAGGAACAAAGCTACCTGCAAAGGGAGGGCATCCATGTCAGCTCTAAGGGTAAAAACTTGTTTGTCATCGGAACAATAGAGACCACCATACCAGTCTTATCGACAAGATTTTCTTTCTCTTTCACATCGGAAAGGATTAACTAAAATCAAACTAAAAATATAAAGATACCAACAAGATCAAAACCGTTGTTGATTACAATTATCGGAAAATCTAAAAAACCATAACTCGCCGAAAAAGAAAAATTCGATTTGAACAGAGAAAATAAATGAAAACTAACATAAGAAATCATGGATTCAAAATCGACTAAATCACGAAGTATAAGACATATCATAATCGCCATAACAATTATGGAAAAAAAGAAGGAAAGAAGAAGAAAAGAAATCTGATTAGAGAAAGCCGAGAAAATATCGTAAAAAGAGAAAAACAAACCTAAAAAGAAAAAAATAGATGAGAAAAAAGTAAAATCTGTAATGGAAATTTTTTTTTAAAACCACATAAAAGGCTGTATTTCTCTTTGCCTGGTTAAAATTTGAAATTTTATGAATTATTTTATTATAATTTTTTATATAAATAGTTAATCTGAATGGATAATAATTTTATTTATTATATATTTAAAATATTATGTTTAATAATTATCTTGGATTTTTTCACGTTATCAATTTTAAATTTTGGTTTCATAAGTTATGTACTTGTATTAAAGAATATAATGATAGAATGTAATTATATATATATATATATATATATATATATATATATATATATATATATATAAAGTTTGAGGACGATTTAATTTACCATTTTTCACGTTTCCTCTAATTTCATTTTAGCAAAACACATTGATTGTTTGGAGATTTTTCAAGAAACATGAAATTATATTATTTTTAATATTTAAATTAGGGTTATTTTAAGATGATTTTATTTTTTTTATTTTATCATCATCCCTATTGGATTGAACTTCATCCAACTAATTTAATAGTGATGAAAAGTAAAGTAACTTTTACATTAAAAAAATAAAATTACTATAGCTTCATCTTTAAATTATTAATGTCAAACATATAGTTTTACGGAAACTAAACCATTAGATCTTCTGACAGAATAAATGTCTTTGCCACATTAGTTCATCCTTAAGCATTTACCAGAGAATAACTCTCAAATGTGTTATGTGTATGAAGCAACTTTAAATCTTGAGGTCAGATATCCTGCTTTTTAAGGTATCCTCAAATTGGCAATTGAAGATTAGACTGAATATTGATATAGCTTAAAGATACCGCCTACAGTTAGAACCCATCCAGTTGCACAGGAAAACCAAATTTTTTTTAATTGGCTTCCACTAATGTTGACATGACCATAAGGAACATTTGATATTTATAGAGTATTTTGTGGGTAATTCTCAAGAATTTGTTTGTTGCAATTATACGCTAATTTAATAAAAAAAAATCACATTTATGTTAAAAATAATATAAAAGGGGACTAATACATTCAGACCATCCTAAATTTATTTTTAACCACCCCCACCTCCTAAACTTTCAAGTTTTCCCCCTACCCCTTTAAAATTATCTAAACTACATTTCCAGATCCTCTAACCGCAACTTATCCAGTCCCATTTTTAAGATTGTATTACACGTGCCTCCGGGTGTCTCATTATGAAAAATCTAACCAGTAACCAATCAACACATGGCATATGGTTGAAAATTTTCAAAAGAACCTTAGAATAATTTTGTTTAAGTTCCTCTAAGTTTTATTCAATCAAAAATACAGTCTTCTACCGTACATCCATTTGCTTTGAACCCAAAATTACTAACTAATCTCTACCCTTTATCTCTTTAAATCCATTTTATAATCAAATCTTTATTTCATTACAGATTGTACACTTTATGAAACTAAATAGCAAAACCCCCAAATTTTGTTGTCCTACAAAACTGAATTTCAGTTTTGAAAAAAAATCAAATTCAATGTATTGGCCTATGCTAGAGTATATGGGGAATTCATCATCTTCTTTGTTGATTTGACTCCTCGGTTCGCTTGTTTCAAATTATTACCGTTTTACTTATCAATTAGTGGTTTTACAAGAGGGCTTTTCGATGATACTTCAGAGTCCAAAGGTAAGCAAAAAGCTTTCTTAGGTGTGCTAGCAGAAACAGATTTGGAGCTGGAAGAGATTGGATGGGTTTTTGGTCGGAGCAGTATGGATACAATGAATGCTCCGGTGATGGCTATCGTTAATGGAGGAAGAAGAAGAGTTCATTTTTTTTTTAAATTTACCCCAAATATTTACTGATTGGGTTAACTTGAAAAACGCCCAAGTGATTTCACTCGTTTTCAAAAAGGTGTTTGTATTATTTTTTTTTGGTATCAAATGTTAGCAATTAAAAGTTTTTTCATAACAAATTTAGTTATGTTGAGTTGGCAAAGGTGAATTATCATATTTTTTTGCTTTAAAATTTAAAAATTTTGGAGTTTGACGAAAATACCCTTTACCAATCCAGCACAACTAACTTTGTTTAGAGAAAATCCATTTTTTTTGTTAACTTTTGATACCACAAGAGCCTTTTAGAAAAAATAATATAAAGGCCTTTTTGAAAATAAGTGGAACTACGTGATTTTTTTAAGTTAACCCTTACTAAATTCCAAACATAGCCTTTTTTTTCAAATTTCACCCTTTGACTTTTCAGGAAGAGCCACATTAGTTGCCACATAGGTTTCAGAGAATTTAAAGATGCGATTTAGACAACTTTAAAGGGGCGAGAGGAAAACCTGAAAATTCAGGGGAGTGAGGAACGATTACGGACAAGTTTAGGTCCAGATACATTAAGCCTATAAAAGGATTATGAAAATACATTTCATGTGTCATGGTCAATTTACATGACAAGTTTTTCGAGATAATTTTTCTACAAAATTGTTTATCACAATTGAATTCTTGATATATATTTGATTAACGATGACAAGAGAAAAAAAAACCACTTTCAAAAAAATAGCAATGTAAAATATCATGCATAAGCATAACAGACAATTGCCTTTGTTAATAGTCAATTAATCTATATTTTTCTTACAAATATGTAAGTTTTGAGTTTTTTCCTTTCTATTTTTCTTTTTTTCCTCATTCGATGTTCATTCATACTGTTCATATGTTTTTTTATCCTTATTACAAAATTCATATTAACATACTTTTAATAATATATTTTCACATGTTTATACCTCACTGTACAACATACATAAGCATAATATTGGTATATTACGTAATTAGCTTTAATTAATTGAGATTTGTATGTGTCCATGTCAATTTACTACTTATTCAGATAATACAGATCTGAGATATTTCCTTTTTTGGTAATATAGTTTTGAGATATTTCCTTTTTTGGTAATATAGTTTTGAGATATTTTATCATTGGGTTAACACAGCTAATGTGTTAGATACATAGTAAAATTTCTTGTTTAGTTAGTTTTCCAATTAAACTTTAGTTCAATAGATTTACAGAAATTATATATTAAGCTTCTAATGATAAAATATGCCATAATAAAATTAATGATTACTTTTTATTCTGTTACAGTGAAAAACAAGCTTCTACTGATAAATGAACTCAACTATGAATCGTAAACTTTATTATTAATCAATTACCCATTTGAAACATCTACCAACTCATCCCAACATGAATTCCTAATTTACTAGAAAGGATACATTATTACCACAAAGACAAAAAAAAAATCCCAATGTAGACTACTATGTTTAAAAGAAAAGGTCTTTCTAACAACCTAAACAATTTATAATAATTAATATTCAACACATGAAATAAAGCTATTACATTAGTCCAAGTAATGCTAGACAATTCTATTATTCATGCCGTAGTGATCGATCCTCCCGTTCTTCGTTTGAAACCCGGGCAATACTTCCATGTTATCGATAAAAGTACAGCCATGGTAACAATTATTCCAACAATGGTGATAACTAAAGCTAAAATGGCGTGAGGTTTCATCTTACGTATTATCCTGTAGAATAATGCAAATAAAATTAATAAATAAACAATCACAACTCAATTAACATAATTTATAGTTTTTAGAGGTCTTAAGTTCGAGCAAAATCTACGATAGATTGAGATTTAAAAAGAAAATTTAAAATTAGAATATGCACATGTATGATGCGGAGAATATTCAAATTATTGGCTCAAATCAGTGAAACCTTGCAGAAAACAAGGCAATTAGTAAAATATAAAGTTACAGTTCCTGAGGAGAAAATGCTTACCCAAATTCAGAGATTAAATCAAAGAGCAGTATTATACTCTTGTATATGTGTGTGTATATATATACTAATATTCATTCATTTATTCATGTCTTGATAAAAATTCATTTTTTGGTTATAATCTTAGTAAAATTTCATAATGATAATGAAACGGAATGTTGCCTATATGCCTGTTTTATATTTCCCTTTATTGGGGTTTAAATTTTTCTAATCATTAATTAATTCTTGTTTTCTTTTAAAACATTAACTCTACATATTATAAATTCCTATTATTTCGAAATATTTAGTTATTTACTATATATATCTTATTGTTAATGCAAATACTAATTCGGGAATCACACTAAAACCCTGTTTAGTTTATGATTTGTATGGCAAGTAAGTTGCAATATGTGCTTGTATAAGAACATTTATAACTTTTGGAGTCAATATGGTTAGTCTCTTGGCCTCAAACTGATGGGCCCTTATATTTAGTGGGAGGTCCTTTTATAACAGGGCTTCTTATTAAAAGGCTAAGAAAACTCAAACTAATTAAGCTCATATAACTAATAATCTACAATAAACAAAAATAGGGGATATTATTTTCAAACATACGGTCTTAACTCAAAGAAACTCCAACCATCTCTCTAACACTAAATCACGCGGTTTTCATCACAAAAATCATATTCAAAAACACGTTCAAACCACCAAATTCAGAGCCATGATCACTGTAACTGCTCTCGTCAACTACAAAACCAACTGGAATTCTACAGGTTCTGAAGTTCAGTGGCGATAATCATAGGCATTCCGATTTCTGTTTCAAAATCAGAAGAAAGAAGGAAGAAATCTCAAAGGTAAGAAACGAAACCCTAAAATTGTAACATTGTTCTGAAATCTTCAAATTAAAGTAGCTAATCAATGAAATAATTCTATAAAATAGTCTACGATGCCTCCAAAAGGAAGAAATACAAGAAGCAAAACAACATTAGCAACAAAGAAGCAGAAACAGAAAGAAGTTGAAACTGCAGAAAGTTAGGTATTTCATACAAACTCAAAAATGGAACAATGTTATATGATAAAGTACTATATCTTGCATTTTTAACACTAAAAATAAGAAATAAAAAACAAAATGGTTCAGAAAATTGGAAATTAGAGCAAATCTATAAAATCTGTAAAAGAAACAAGCAAAAACGAAACTCTACTAGACAAATACTAGATAACCATCACATAAATAACACGTTTTTACTAGATGTCTACTACATAAACACTAGATAACCAACAAAGAAGAATATTGCATGGAAATTGCTCCATATCATATGAACTAGAATTGATATACTAGATATACTAGATATTTATAAACTAACAAATAGATACGAGATTTGATAAATATATATGTTTATCAGCTTAATAAATGGTTTAAATATTCACATGCAAAATAGTGGCTGCAACGATAGTATACATATAACAAAGAGTCCTGGGACAAATCAAATGAATATTATAAGAATACCAGATGTCCACTAAACAAATACCAAAATTATACAGGGTGAATACTAGATAACAACCAGATGCCAAACATATGGGATTTTATTACATGTCCTACATAACTTGGTTGAGAAACTGGATGCTGATTTATTTGATCTCTGATTTTGTACTAAAAAATGTCATGAAATTAAATTACCTTGTACAAAATTCTCACCTTACAACTTGTGCAAGTGCCTAGCAGTGAAGACCTAGCAAAGTACCAACTGATATACCCTGAAAACACTAAATGGGTCCCAACGGTGAAGACATCTGCATATGAAAAAGTAATATCATTCCTAAAGGAAAATTTGCCAACTGAATTGATGAACCGATTGAAGCAATCAATATTTAGAAATTTCTTTAAAGGACCGAGTTTGAAAGCTCAAAATGCACTGCTGCACAACCTCTTGATCAGAGAAATAAAAACATTGATGAAGAGTTACATCTGCATTCTTCTTGACAACAGACCTCTATACTTCAGAATTGAGTACTTCATGCTGATATCCGGGTTGCCAACAGGACCATCAAAATTCAATCTAAAAGAAATAGGTCATTCCAAGCAATTTTGAAAAAAATACTTCAAGGATGATCCAGACAAAATTAGTCATAAACATTTAAAGAAGTTGCTAGAATTAGATGGTAAAGAAGAGTCGGTAGTAGAGATAGAAGTTGACCATTTAAAGCTTGCTCTGGAGTATTTCATTGCCTACTACCTAGTAGGTGTAGATCCTAACAGTGTGATCCCACTTGAGTACATTGACTGTGTCTGCAGTGGTGATTACAAAATTGCACCCTGGGGAGATATCTCATTTGAATTGACAATGGCAGGCCTAAAGAGAAATGGAAAGAAAGCAAACAAATCAAGTAATTACAGATTGAAAGGATGCCCGCTGGTATTCCAAGTGTGGTTTTATGAAGTGTGTGGAGCATGCAACGGAAACATATGCAACAGAGTAGAACAAGCAGGATTCATGCCCCGACTTTTCAAGTGGGAAACATTCACAAAGGACTACAAGACAACAAAACAAGATGTGCTCATATTCAACAAAGGAACCAAAAGTGTAAGTTATTCATGAACACAATCTATTTTATTTCAAAAAATTTACAAGAAATTATGTATCCCATGATCTATTCATATGTAGTATACATCTAGTAAATACATGATTGATATCTGGTAGTCATCTAGTAGAATGATAATATAAAAAAAAATTTCATCACTTGTATGAGAGATAAAAAAAATAATAACTAGAACATTATAACTGAATCGATAATTTGATTTCTTGCAGCTGAAGCTTCCGAAAATAGAAGCAATAGAAAAAGAGATAATGACACTAAAGCCAGAAGACATCTTGCCAATTCCCTTTGTAGAGCCGGTGGAGTTTGAACATTTTTTCATACAAACAACTCAGTCACAAACACAAGAGAGCAGTCAACCAGACTTCTTGAAAGAATTAGAGAAGCTTTCAACTAGGGTGGAGAATGGATTCAAGAAAATGACTGAAAGGCTGAATGGGTTAGAAAAGAAACTAAACACTTTGATAGATCGAGTGGACAAGATCGAGGAGAGTTTGACAGACTTGACGGAGTCGGAAGATTCTAAGGATAAGAATGAAGATGTTACAAATGTAGCAGATGATGAGAGTCGACTAGATGACAAGAAAAATAAAAGGAAAAGAAGTGATGATAGCGAGGAAGAAGAGGTTGATGATGAATCTGAAAGTGAAAGTGATGATGATAATAGTGAAAATCTAAACAACAGGAAAGATAAAAGTGATTCTGACACTGATAATAAGGATGGAAGTGAGATTGACAAGAGTGAAATAGATGAGAACAATGACAATGATAAAGGTGACAACAAAGACAACAAGAAAGACAAGAGTGGTTCTAATGAGGATGGAAATGATGGTGGTAGGACTGACAAAAATGGAAGTGGGACTGAAGAAAATAAATCAGGTGATAATGGAAGCAACAAAAATGACCATGAAACAAAACAAAAGAAATACAACGACAATAAAGATGATAGAGAGCAAAAAAAGGACCAAGAAAAAACACCAGAGGTAACATATATGGAAATGCAAACTAAAAACATAGTAAATTTCAACCAACATGCCACAATATAACAAATAAAAACTTAACTGACACTTTGAAAATGATATCATGTAGAAGGAAGAGAGAGAAGACACAATGGCGATTGATAGCAATGAAGATGAGAAAGGAGGCACAGTACCTATTGGCACAAGTACACCTGACACAACAATAATAAATCTAGAAAAGGAAACTGCAGAAACATGAGGAACAATGCCAATTGAAGAAAGCACGGCTGGGATGGAGGTACTATCTAATGAAATAGGAGGAACTGTAAACATCAATATAAGTAAAAATCCACATTTCAAGTAGGAATAAAAAATCAAACAAATTAATATATGGATGGATAAAAAGATAGAAAGACTAAAAGACTTTTTCTTTGTTGTGTTAACAAAAAAAACTAAAAAACTAAAACAGGAAGCAACACAAGAAGGAGAAGGAACGGGGTCAGACGATATGGAAATAGACATAGAAGAAGGTGGCAAATGAGAAATAGAAGAAGATGAAGATCCATTGGCAGGCATGAACTTAACATAGGTGAAAAAATAAAAAAACAAAATGCTTATACAGTACAAGCTTATTGAACATCCAACAGATCAACATATGTTTGTTAAATATCTTTAAAAGACAAAATGTATAATATATGTATATGGTTAGTAAATGTTTGGTAAATATCAAATAGACATCTAGTAAATGTTTAATAGATGTCTGTTAGCCGTCAACTATATATCCAATAGACATCTAGTAGATATCTAGTAAATGTCGGGTAGATTTCACCTAAATATATGATAAAGCCCTAGTATTTGCCTAGTATGGACATCAATAATTCTCCATTTAATGCAATTATATTTACATGACATAATTGAAGCCAAAGAAGTAAAAAATGATGACAAAATGAAAGACACTGACTGTTGGTCCCTGTGTGGGTCTTCATAAGGTCAAAGGGGGGATGAATAATGACCCTTTTTCATGGAATAAACAAACTTTAGAAAGTCTTAGTGTAACGTATTTGATTATGATCCGGATAATGGATCCGGATGACGTAGTTATGACAATATAATGCAATGAATAAAGAGTTAAAGAAATCAAACAGAAAGGATTTTATCTTGGTTCGGCCCAGCCTACTCCAGTCCCCGGAGTTTCTTTCCTTCGTGCTTTTCCACTAGTGGATTCCTTTCCAACTGGCAGGAATCAAGCCTTACAACTTATCTCCGGATGCTAAACCCTTCCAGATGTAGGATATACCACAAGAAGCACCAATCCTAGCTGATCCCTTTAGTCTTCAGCAGGATATACCACTTAGACTTATACCCCAAATCTAAGTTGAGTCCTACGGGGAGTTCCCACGCAAAACACCAAATTTAAGTTGTATCCCAATCTCACAACTCACCCAAGTTGGAGATACTTACACTCTTGTTTTCATAATAGTTTTGGTTTTGGATTTCCTTAAGTTTATAACTCACTTAGAAATCCTTACAAAAGATTTGCAATTGTTTGATTCTTGGAGGGATTGTAAACTGATTGAATGCTTGTGCTTTGTTACTTGTTTTTGTAAATCAAATAACCAACCTTCTCATTTGGTAAAGCTTCCCTTTCATAGGCTTCTATTATAAATATAACCGTTGTGGATTATTGAGCTTGCATTAAATCTTCATCCTTGATCAGGTTGTATATGGTGCTTCTCGAGCTGTTGATCAATCTATTGGACAGTAATTTGACCCGTTTGATTTCTTGGGATTGAGGCTAAAAAGATGTCAGTGATCGTTTTCCTTGTATTTTAGTGTTTCACTAACTTTTATACCAGTAACTTTTTGGTGTGAGCTCCACGCACCTCCTCATTAGTCTAGGTGAAAAAGTTTGTTAACTTTTTAAGTCTGGTGTCAGTACTGTTGTCCTTTTATCTGAAAAGTGCAAGTTGTCATTTTTGTCTTGTTTATAGGGAAAGGATCTTTGACTGTGTAGACTAAAAAGGGTGGAGGGAACAACTGCCTTTGAAACTCTTCCCTTTGTCTTGATATCCGAGTCTTCTGGATGCTCTTAGACTCAGAATCTCCGAATCTATCTCCTTTTTAGAGATAGTGCAATCAGTTCTTCTGGATGCTAATTTTTGAAGGATTAAAGTTTGTTTCGTTTCCAAACTTTATCCTGATAGTTCCAGTGTATGCTTAGGTACTTGATGTCTTTTAATGGATGACCTTGTGGTTAGATCTTATCCGGATGTTTCCATTTGGATTTAGAAGATGAAGTTTTTGTTTCTTTCAAACTTGATTCGGATATTTTAGTTCAATTTTATGATCTGGATCATTGTTTCCCAACAATCTCCCCCATTTGATGGAAATAAAACCTAAGTCAACTAAGCATGATGAAGGGGGTATATGATCTAAGTACGATTTTTGATACTTAGTCATTTATAGTTACTCCCCCATAATTCTAGCATCCTAACTCCCCCAAAATTCTTCTATTCTAGCTTCTAAGTCTGTTTTAGTACAACTACAGATTGTACTTTAGAAACAATTTTTGAGAATTAGATTGTTTTACTATATATACTTCTGCTGTTAGCAATGGTTAACATCAATGAATTTTCGAAATACAAAATACAAAAATATATAATAGTGAATCTAGCTATTACAACATTTTACAAAATTATAGCTGTTCTAATCCCCACCGGATGGTCCTCCTTCCTTTTCCTTGCCCTTGTCGGATCTAAATCCTTATTGACTTGTTAGACTCATCTCCCCCTTTTTGTTTGCAGCTTGGGGATCGATTACCATATAGGTTCAGTTATCCCATGCTTCTTGCCAAGCTTTTGAGTATATGGAGTAGTCAATATTACCTTTGCTTCTTTCCTCTATGATTTGATCAACTATTGTCGGAGTTAGGTAATAGGGCCGGATGGTTTTCTTAAGTTGAGTATAGGTATGTTTGATTGCCAGATGGATGTGGAGCACAAACTCTTGATCCTTTTTGTCAAAGTAAGGGAAGAGGACCTCCAGCAGCATTGCCACTCCTTTTTTCCAAAGAATCCGGAATCCCCAATGGCTTGAACCAAGTTATGGAAGGCCGAAAGGAGTTGGCTCTCCGAAATGAATGGTGTAGAGGAGGATTTAGATAGTGACAAGTTGTTAATTTTGGTTTGCAGGAGAGTTATTTCTTCACTGATTCCTCTCCAAATATTATGAATGGTTTCTGATTGGAGCTTTACTTCTTTTATGACTGAGGCTTTTCAGTCATTAATTATTTTCTCCAGTCCGACTAAGCGACTGCCCATCTCTTCACCCATCTCATCTAGCATCTTCTCTTGGATTTGGGGGAGAGATTCATCCAGAAAATTTTCAATCATTTGCTGGACTACTTATTAATCTATACCTAGTTCCGTAATTGCCGGCTTGGGATCCCTTTTTGCCATGAATTTTGACAAGTTTTCAAACTTGGAATCCAAGTATGCCTTTATTTCATCTGATAGCTCGGAGGCGGAGGAAGTAATCTTATCAAGCATTATTCCACAGTTATTGGATGCTAAAGTGTTGGCTTGATAAGCAGTCTGGTTAGCTGTGGTAATACCATCCTTAAGCTCGGATATTATGGATTTATTTGGGACAAGGAGGCTTCAGCTATTACACTAGAAGAAGGGAAATCTAGAACTTTTTCTTCCATTTTCTGCACTGATTGCTTAATTTCCCCCAACTCCTACTTTAATTCCAGAGACTGGAATTCATCCAGAAGTAATTTTTCAATGGTTTGTAAATGTCTGCAGATGTTCCGGAGACTCTGCTTGACATATCCTTCCTCATTCTCTTCAAGAGCAACTTCTTGTAATAGTTTAAGCATGGTAGTGACTTTGGCTTGTTTGGTATTACCGGCAGGAATTTTTATAGGATTAGCAGCTTGAAGAGGTTTGTCTCTAGATGAGCTGGAGAAGTCATCTCCAGAGCTAGAACTGCTTTCGGAGGACTCATTTTTTTCTTCCTTATTGCTCTCTTCCAAGCTTGAGGGATCCTTTTCTTCTCTGCTTTCATCCGACCATTCCTCCAGACTTGCCTCGCCCCTTGAGTCCACCTGAGATGTATGCTCATGGGAACTCAAACCGAGTCCCTCCTCCGGAATAATATTATCCGGGTTAGGCACTGGTTCCTTAGACACATTTTTAGGTGTAGTATCTAAGTTGTCCTCATTGATAGCTGATGTGTCACCGCCACTAGCAGTGTCAGTACAAACATTAAAAGAGACAGTGTTAGGGATTACCTCATTAATTGGCGTTGGGATCTGAATGTTTGAATCGTCATTTCTTACCGCTTCCACCTCAGCCTCCGGATAATAGGAAATGTCCTCTATCACCCCTTCAAGTGCCTTTTCAGGGCTTTTAATACCTCCCTCAGGCGTGTTGGAAGCGTCCTCAACATCCTATATAATTGACTTTATAGGACTTAGTTTAGCTTGGATGTCAGCTTCCGAATTGAACAGATTCTTCGAAAGAGGTTTTGTGATAGCTTAGAAATTAAATGAGTTAGATTCTGGAATCTTTGATAGTTCAGCCAAGTCAATTAGATCTACAAGAATGGGTATGGTAGAGGATCCTCTGGCTCCCTCAATTGTGAGCCTTTTATTGATAGCAGTGTTTTCCTTTATGGCTTGCCTTATCTCCTCAAACTACGGATCATCGGATTGTATCACCTCAGTGGATTCAGGCACATTCTTGCCTTTTTTAATCCTGGCCTTAGCCAATTCTGCTTCCGCCATCGACTGCTTCCCTATTTCATTAATCAGAATTCTAACAACTTTTTTCTTTTTCTCTCTGACAGCTACTGCCTCATTAAATGTTAGCCCTTTCTTAACAAGCTTCTTTTTCTTAGATCTAGGGGCCTCATCTTTTATTTCTTCATCATCCTTCAAATTAGCTTGCATTTCCTTCAAAGTTCTCTTGGCCTTTTTTCTTCCAGCCTCAATTGGCTTATCCGTAACTGGAGGCATATCCTCCACCTTAATCTCAGGAGATATAATATTTCTTCCCTTCTTGGCAGCCGCCTTAATTAACTTCCTCTAGTTTTCTACTTGGTTAGGGGATTATTTAGCAGTTTTATGAGTGTTTGCTTGTCTTCGTTTACTTCTTCATTAACTGGTACCAAGGCCAATTCCTTCTTTATCTTAGGCTTGGATTTTCTAGCTTTCTTAGGTACCAGACCACTTGCTTCCGAATTGGTAGCTTTTCGGGTCTTATTTTTCTTCTCATCCCTTAGTCTCTTGGCTTTATCCTCATCCCAGGTCTTATTGAACCTTAGGTTCAGAAAATTCTTTTGGAGGATGGCTTTTCCATTGACACTGTTAAAACTAGTGAGGTCAATTCCAGAAGCCTGAAGGATTCGGGTGATCAGAGCACCATGGGAATTTCTGTGATGCCTCATGAAGTGGATTATCAGTACTGGCATATTTACTTCTCTGCACTCTTCCTAGTGCTATAACATACAGTGCTAGAAGGAAGACACTATAGTTAATGAGCCCTTCCGGATCAGAACTAACTTCGCCACCACATGCTGAAGGTATCTTGGTACTTAGGGCCAGTACATTGAGAATTTAGCCCCAAAATATCTCTCCGGAAACCACATCTCCGAATCACACTTTACTTTGGTCTCATCTCCATCTACTCTCATCAAAACTCTAATGTTCTTCATATTCAGGGAATTCTCAAAGAAGTCCGAAGTGATAGTAATTTCTTTCCCTTGAACCGTAGTTTGTAGGGCATCAAACTTCTTGCTGGCTTTCAGATTATCATAGAACTCCCAAACTAAAGCTGGGTATGTTGGGTAGTTTATTTTGAGAAAGTCCATCAAATGCTGATCCTCAAATAGTTTGGAGTAGGGATCAGTTTCAAACAGGAATTTGTTACCTAAATAGTTAGTGGTATGACTGAATCGATGTCTTTGAGTTTAAGAGGTTTAAAGTCTTCATCTTTCAGATCCAATTCTACAAAGATATTCTAGGTTAGAAGCATCACGGGACCAGCTTCTATCATGATTGCTGCCATTTTAGAGAGTATGAAGAAATTAGGGTTCTGGGTTTTTAAATTTGTAGAGTAATAGTACTTAGTTGGTCGCGTAGAGAAGAAGGGTGATTTTGAGGGGTTTATATAGAATTTTCAATGTGAGGACAGTTTGGTAATCTGGATGCCGGTAATTTTGCTGGATTGATGACATGGAAATTAGATTTTTAAGAGAGAGGTAAATTCAGTTTAACCGGAGAAGGAGAACGGTTTATTTTAAATGATAACTGTTGAATTTACCGCCAATGTAACCCCCAATAGACGTTTGAAAGTCAAAAAGTGACAGTTACCTTTAAGTGCTTTTACTGCCGTATGTCATTATTGTCTGCTTACGTGGCAGTGTTTCTTCCTAAATTGATTTCTTTCCAATGCTTCTTATCTTCCGGATTTGTCTGCCAAGAATCCAAATTGATTTTGAATTGTCTTCCAGATTAACTTCGAATTGGATTTACATACCAATTGATTCTCCTAGCTTCCCAAATTGATCTTTACTTAGTGGCTTAGTAAAGATGCCTGCTCGTTGCTCATTTGTTGGAATATATACGAAGACAACGTGCTTTTTCATCACATGATCCCAGATGAAATGATGCCTTATGTTTACATGCTTTATCTTGCTATGGAACACTAGATTCTTTGACACATCAATAGCACTTTTTTTTTCACACATCCGAATTGAACTCCATAATCTTCAATTTGTTGTTTGATCCATAGAAGTTGAGCAATACAACTTCCTGCTGCCATATATTCTGCTTCTGTAGTAGATAAAGCAATTAAAGTTTACTTCTTGCTGTACCATGATACTAAGCAATCCCCAAGGAAATGACAACCTCCAGATGTACTCTTTCTCTTAAGAGTATCTCTGCCATAATCTGCATCAATAAACCCTTGGAGTGTGAAATTTCCATTACTAGGATACCATAGCCCTACTTCAGTGGTTCCTAGTAGGTATGTAAGGATCCTTTTTATAGCTTTGAGATAAGAGTCCTTAGTATTGGCTTGATATCTTGCATAGTAATAGACTGCATAATGTATGTCAGGCCTGCTAGCTATCAAGTATAGGAGTGAGCTAATTATCCCTCTATAGAGCTTCTGATCAACATCTTCTCCATCATAATCCTTGGATAGGACTATATCTGATCCCATTAGAGTGGACATAGGTTTGCTCTTGTCCATTTCAAACTTCTTCAAGATCTCCTTAGTGTACTTTGATTGATTAATGAAAATCCCATCCGGACTTTGCTTGATTTGTAAACCAAGAAAGAAATTTAGCTCTCCTATCATGGACATCTCAAATTCCTTCTGCATTTGAGAGCTGAATTCCTCACACATCCTTTCATTAGTTGCTCCAAATATGATATCATCCATATAAATTTGGACTAGAATAATATCATTTTTCTTCTTTTTGATGAAGAGTGTGGTATGTACCTTGCCTCTGATATATCCCTTGGATATAAGGAATTAGGCTAATATCTCATACCAAGCTCTTGGTGCTTGCTTCAGTCTATAGAGATCTTTCTTCAGCTTATAGACATGATCCGAATGCTTAGGATCTTCAAACTTGGGTGGCTGCTTCACATAGACTTCTTCCTATATGACTCCATTGAGAAATGTGCTTTTTACATCCATTTAGAACAATGTGAATCCCATGAGTGATGCAAAAGCACATAGAATCCGGATTGCTTCTAGTCTTGCTACAGGGGCAAACGTCTCTTCAAAGTCAATCCCTTCCTATTGATTGTAGCGTTAGGCAACCAATCTTGCCTTATTCCTTACCACAATTCTGGATTCATCAAGCTTGTTCCGGAATACCCATTTGGTATGAATGAGTGACTTTCCCTTTGGTAGTGCCACTAGATCCCATACATCATTTCTGGTGAATTGATCTAGTTCTTCCTGCACTGCCATCATCCAGATTTCATCTCCTTCAGCATCTTGACATTTCTTTCGCTCAATTAGAGAGATAAAAGCAGCATGGCTAATCATCTTATTGAGTTGCCCTCTAGCTCTGACTGGATTTTGGACATCATCCAAAATAGCTTCTACCAGACGATTCATGTGGGTCTGGATCTCCCTTTATAAGCCTTCATGTTGAGCTGGAACTTGCTCTACTTCAGCTTTAACTATTCCTTCTTGCCCTTCATTAAAGTCAATCTCTTATGGGTTGAGATTAACTTGTTGTAGTTCTGGTTCAAAAGATATTCCTTCTTCTTCCTCCTTGTACTTCTTGATATGGAATGAATCAGGAACTTCTGCTTTCTTCTTTTCTCCAGAGTTTTCAACTTCCGGAATTAAATCTTCTGGAGTAGGACTTTTCTTTCTGTCGTAAATTGAGCAGCCTCAGGAATCAAAGGTGGCTTTTCTTCCTTTGTCACAGAGTTGGGCTACAGTTAATAAGTTGAACTTTAGTCCATCAACTAGTGAGACATCTTCAATTTTTAATTCAGATCCAATGGTTCTATGTCCAATGATCTGTCCCTTTTGATTGTCTCCAAAGCTCACTTTCCCTCCCTTCTTCCAGGTTAATGTGATGAAGCCTTCTCATCACCTGTCATGTGCCTTGAGCATTCACTATCAATGTACCAAGTGTGTTGATCTATAGTGTATCTAAGGCATACCTATAAAATAGATCAAGTGGGTTTGGGTACCTAATTAGATTTGGGTCCTCTCGGGTTAATAACCACCTCAGGCCAAGGATAAATATCATAATAACCATTTTTTAATCTATATAATTTAGTAATATGATTGTTTTTCCTATAAAACCTGCACCCTGAAATGGGTCTGTTTTGCTTTTGCTTCTCTTTAATCTTTTCTAGATCCTTCTTCCCATAATTTCCTTTATATCCAGCTTCTTGTACCCTTGTGAATAGTCTGGAATGTGTCCGAAATCTGGTTGGAGGTGCAATTTCTGCTGCATAATTCCTCTTCTGGTTGGCATGTTATTGATTGTAAACCACTTTAGCTTTTCCCTTTTGAGTAGCAGTGTATATTTGGGCTTTTGGTTTCCTATTAACCTCCTTTAGCTTTTGATTAAAAGGTTTAGGGTTCCTTTTAGCAGCTAGAGGTTGATTTCTTTGTGTAGCTTGCCTTAGGTTTTTCCTTCTTTGTGGAGGATCTGGTCTCCATCCAGATGCTTACTTCATCAGGGCTATTTCTCTATCCAGCCCAATCAAATTTGCACTTAGCATTTGCACTTGATTCTTTAGGTAGTTCTCCTCAACTTCATCAATGTGCTTAGCTATTCTTATCAGGTTGACATCTTGTGCCAAGGCTTCATTATCTTCAGCAATCTCTAACACTTGTCTTCTCAAGGACTTGACCGCTTTTCCATTTTTCTTTAGACTCTTGATCACAATAGATAAAGCTTTAGCAAGGTCAAACTTAGAAGTAGAATTAGAATAATATTTTACCTCAGTGTTTGCTGTTTCTGATTCTGATTCTTCAATTTGCACTGTTTCTTGTTTAGAAGCATTCCTTCTGGAGTGCTCTACTTCCAGATCAATTAGTGCCATGAATGCACAGTTGGCAGTCTCTTATTCTTCTGTTGAAGATGAGCTGTTACTTTCTTCACTGTTGCACCAGGTAGCCACCATTACCTTCTTTTTGAACTTCTTGGTTCTCTTAAGCTTGGAAAATTTTGTTCTAAAATAGCCTTTTTCTCCACATTCAAAATAGGTAGCTTCTTTTTCCGGATCCTTCTTTTCTTCCAGATTCTTTCTAGGCCTGTCTCTTCTGGAGGTGCCTTCTTTTGATTTCCGGGATTTATACTTTCTTGATTTCCTTCTATCTTTCTTTTGTATGAATCTATTGAGTTTTCTGGTTAATAGAGCAAGTTGATCTCTGGTGCTTAGTGATTCAGTGATTTTCTCTTCTTCTCCTGATGAAGCTGATCCGATGGATTCTGCCTTAAGTGCAATGGCTTTCTTCTTCTCCTCAGGCTTCTTTTCTTATTGGCTGTATCTCTCTAAGGATAAATCTTGGTTTAATAGGTTACCAATAAGCTCATCATAACTATAGAAACTTAACTCATGAGCTTCCTCAATGGCAGTCTTCTTGTTATCCCATTCCTTGGTGAGACTCCGGAGCACTTTCTTTACCATCTCTACTACAGAGATTTCTTTTCAAAGCCTCTTCATCTCATTTGCTAGATTGGTGTATCTAGTGTTCATGCTACTGATTGATTCTTTTGGCTCCATTTTAAAGGTTTCTAGCTTTTGTTGAAGTAGATTGAGCTTAGCTTCTCTTACTTTGTCAGTTCCTTCATAGGTTACCTCTAGCTTTTCCCAAATTTCCTTTGCAGTGTCATATCCAGATATCCTATTAAATTCAGCTGCACTAAGGACACAGTGAAGCTTGTTAATAGCATTTGCTTTTTCACGCAACTTTTTAAAATCATTCTCATCCCACATACTTGATGGCTTTCAGGTAGTCATACCCTCTACTTCATAAGTAGGCTTATATGGGCCATCTTTAATAACTAACAATGCTTGCATGCTTTATGATTGGATGAAGTTCTTCATCCGATTTTTCTAGAACGTGTAGTGTTCACCGGTGAAGAGTGGAGGACGAGTAATAGACATTCCCTTTGAAAGAAGCTGTGAGTTTTGGAAACTCATTTTGATTCTTAGATCAAAATATACGGACCTTTAGCTCGAGATTATTAGATCTGTAGTTTGAGCACTTGCTCTAATACCACTTATTGGTCCCTGTGAGGGTCTTTATAAGGTCAGAGGGGGGTGAATGACCTTTTTTAGCAGAATAAATAAACTTTAGAAAGTCTTAGTGTAGCGTGTTTGATTATGATCAGGATAATGGATACGGATGATGTAGTTATGACAATATAATGCATTAAATAGAGAGTTAAAGAAATCAAACACAAAGGATTTTATCCTGGTTTGGCCCAACCTACTTCAGTCTCCAGAGTTTCCTTCCTTCGAGCTTTTCCACTAGTGGATTCCTTTCCAATTGGCACGAATCAAGCCTTACAACTTATCTCCGGATGGTAACCCCTTCCAGATGTAGGATATACCACTAAAAGCACCAACTCCTAGCTGAGTCCTTTAGTCTTTAGTAGGATATACCACTTAGACTTCTACCCTGAATCTAAGCTGAGTCCTATAGGGAGTGCCCACTCAAAGCACCAACTTTAAGTTATATCCCAATCTCACAACTCACCCAAGTTGGAGATCCTTACACTCTTGTTTTCACAATGGTTTTGGATTTCCTTAAATTTATAACTCACTTAGGAATCCTTACAACATATTTAGAATTGTTTGATTCTTGGAGGGATTGTAAACTGATTGAATGCATGTGCTTTGTTACTTATTTTTATAAATCAAATAGCCAACCTTCTCATTTAGTGAAGCTTCCCTTTTATAGGCTTCTATCATAGATGTAGCCGTTGTAGGTTGTTGAGCTTGCATTAAATCTTCACCCTTGATTAGGTTGTATGTGGCACTTCTTGAGCCGTTGATCAATCCATTAGACAGTAATTTGACCTATTTGATTTCTTGGGATTGAGGCTGAAAAGATGTTAGTGATTGTTTTCCTTGTATTTTAGAGTTTCACCAACTTTTACACCAGTAACTTTTTGGTGTGAGCTCCATGCGCCTCCTTATTAGTCTAGGGGAAAAAGTTTATTAACTTTTCAAGTCCGGTGTCAGTACTTTTGTCCTTTTATCTGAAAAGTGCAAGCTGTCACTTTTGTCTTATTCATGGGGAAAGGATCTTTGACTATGTAGACCAAAAAGGTGGAGGGAAAAGCTGTCTTTGAAACTTTTCCCTTTCGTCTTGATATCTGAGTCTTCCGGATGCTCTTAGAGTCAGAATCTCCGAATCTATCTCCTTCCGGAGATAGTGCAATCAGTTCTTCTAGATGTTGATTTTTGTAGGATTAAAGTTTGTTTCCTTTCCAAACTTTATCCTGATAGTTCCAGTGTATGCTTAGGTACTTGATGTCTTTTAATAGATGACCTTATGGTTGGATCTTTTTCGGATGTTTCCATTTGGATTTAGGAGATTAATTTTTTGTTTCTTTCAAACTTGATCTGGATATTTTAGTTCAATTTTATGATCCGAATCATTTGTTTCCCAATACTGACCAGGAAGATCAGAAAGAGCATAAAGAAAGGAGAACAAACATGAAGAACAAACACAGCAGACTAGAAAAGGAAAAGAACTGGTTGTTTTCAATTTTGGATGGGACTTGATCACTACAATAGGAGACGAAGCTGTATCAAATCTAGCTCAACTAGAAGAAGAAGAAGAGGAAAAGGAACCAAAGGAAATAGAAGATAAGGAGAAGAAAGGAGATAAGAAGAAATGAGGAGCTGCAATCAAAAGGGGAAGGACAAAAGAAGAGGTAACTTCGTAAACACGACTGTTAATAAAATTAGAACTTTAAAAATGCACTGATTAAATTTATTGAAATGAAAAAAAAACAATTAGCAGGATGGATCTCCTTGTTTCTTAGACACTCTTGATCCAGTAGAACTCGATAAGTAGAGGCCGATAGTATTCAAAAGTATGCCATTATTAAAGAAATAAAAAAAGTGCGTATGTAATTCATAAAAAGATGTGATTATATACAAACAAAATTACTAGAACAATAAGAATACTAATAGAACACGTTTTACAAATGTCATATTCAGGAGCTTGAGGATTATGTACAAGAGATCGAAATGCAAAATTACATGTGCCCAAAAAGTAGAGAGACCAACGCAGTGAAACCAATAACTGGAAAGACGAGGATACAAAGAGAATATGTGCTCGACACGTATGACTTTCTAGGAAATGAAATCGAAGACACCATGCTTGTTGAAGAATTCGATCAGTTCATGAGACAAAATATTAGAGATGAAAGAGGGTAAAAACAAATGTTGAAAATTTAAGATTTATACTGTTTAATTACACTAACTAATATAAAAACATATGTGAAAGGGTCAAGAAGTGATACAGTGCTCAAAATGACATTACACCAACAATGCCGCTCAAAATCATGGGGGTGCAAAGCAAGACATTATTTGCAGATCTCTACTGAGAAGGATAATAGATAACAAATGAGGTAAGCAATATTACACTTTGCAACTTTTCTAAAAAGGTACATAAAAATTGTGAAAATTAAGTTACTTGCAAAAACAACTCATACAATGAGCAATTAGAATACATAAACAACTGTTAGAAAGCTGGTAGTAAACTGGTAGAAACCTGGTAGAAAACTCATACATTCAGATTTCATTGACAAATTATTTCTACTTGTGTATTTTAAACAGGAAATATATTTTATGTTGTATTACATGAGAAAGAAAGGTAAATGCTGCACACGAATAAACTACAACTTCACCATAACAGACATGATGTTCAACAAGCGAGTCAAGGTGATAGACAACATATTGAGGATGCAAGGAGAGCAGAATAAAGTGAAGGAATAAGCAAGCATATAGGATACCATTGCACATCGAATGATGGGAAGAGGATTCTAGTGTGGCAAGAATTGGAATGAGGTAGAACAAGTGCTATTTCCGATACTAGTTAATAACAACCATTGGATTGCTGGCATATTTGATATCTACAACCGGAAGATATACATACATGACTCAACCATCGGAAGAACATCACACAGATTTACAAATGTTGCAGCAAATGAATACTGCACAATCTTGCCATATTATCTCCAAGAGGATAAATTTTTTGATGCAAATAGTCGAATAGCAGAATCAAGACCCTACAAGAAAAAGAAACCACTAGGCAAGATCGAATATGAAATAGTCAAAGGACTATCCCTGCAAGTGGAATGGTATAATAACACTCACTCTTACTGGTTCTATCTCATAATTAAAAAGGATTCAAACTGAAAATATGATTTAACATACTGATATTGTGTTTGCAACAAAAATTATAGTGACTGTGGAATATTCATGATGAGCTTCATGGACTAAATCAATGAACAATGAGAAATACCACAAATCTTTGATGTCAAATTACACGAGACTCAGATAGCTCTCAGCCTCTACAAGCATGGAACTAAATATGCAGGAAACGATCTTGAGAGTGATGAGGAGTATGTCAGGACATTCATTGATCCAGAAGATTAGTTAGACTTTGCTTGTGTTTCATATGTTGAATTACATTTCTGGTTTGAACTTAAGTAGATAGGTATATAAGTAGTTGATTTACATTTCTAGTTTGAACATTTTAAATTTCACAAGTTATGATATTGGGTTTGCAAGATATGTGTTTGATAGCAGAAATCTTTAACGCAAAGAAGAGAAAGTATATTGAAAAAATTAAACAAAACAACTAAGTATGTAATAATAAAACAAAACATATGCAATAAACATCTAGTATGCACCTGGTAAGTATCTAGTAAACATCTAGTAAACTGCTGATATAAATGTAGTAAACATATAGTATTCACCTCGTAAATATCTAGTAAATATCTAGTAGTTAGCCGGTACAAAATTGTGTGATTACTAGGTGAAAATATGAAAGAACAGTAACTAAAAATGAATCACAAATGAAAATTTTTTGAACAAACAAAGAAAAAGTGCAACAAATGGAATAACTTCGTTAAGGAAAAAATTCGAATCAAATACAGAAAACAAAAAATTGAACATAAAAAATCTGGTAAAAATCTATAAGACATCAAGTTATTTAATTGTATGCAACTAGTATAAATCTAGTAGAAATTCACCACCAAAGAATTTGTTTAAATGTTTGAATCATACTAACAGATAAAAAAACCTTATTTCCAAACCTTACAGGAATGGCTATTATGTCCAACTTTCCCACAAGAACTACATTTCATAGTGGATGTACCCCCTTTCTCCCATATCAAGCGAAATCGTTCTTTCCTCGGCCTGCCTAATTTTTCCTTGAAATCTAGAGGAAGAACTACTTTCTCCTTAATATCGTCAGGTATTACCCAATAGCCTCTTAAAGGCAGAGGGAATATAGTTCCTTCGTATGCTGCTAACATTTTCTCTTTCTAAAATACTCCGAATAGTAACTATATGGAGACAAATGAAATTTCTTTATGTGAGCAAGAGCATGCGCACATGGAAGCTCATCCTTCTGAAAAACATTACACGTACAAGTCCTCTTATCCAAATCAACAGAGAACTCTTGACCGTCACTAGTAACAGAAACCAAACAATCGGTGGATGGATTTACCTACAACAATTGAAACAAAAACAGAATCAACTACTAGAAAACTGATAAATACCTATTTTACAGCTGGTTAGTATCCTGTAAACAAGTGATAAACAGATGATAGAGTAGCAGATAAAGATTTCAAAAGAGCAACAAAAAGAAAAAGTAGAACACAAAATCAATTACAAAAAGAGGATTAAGAAAACTAACCCTCATCCTTGAAGCTAAATCAAAATGATCTTGTAGTTCTTTTTCATATCTATGTGTCAAAGTTGAAAAGGTGTTCAAACCAATGTTCTGATTCTTATAAAACAATCCTTGTATCGTACATCTCAAAAAATCAACAAACGATGCAATAGGATAAGATTTGGCATCCTTTATCATAGAATTGATAGATTCTGCAGCATTAAAATTCAAAGAAAAATATCTCTTTCGAGGAGCATAAAACTTGCTCCACTTCTCATAACCGGCCTTCTTTAAATAAACTGGGATGCCATCCCTAATTTCAGCTAAAAATGACATATTCTAATCAAAATCCTTCATCGTGTAAGATTTGGAGGCTCATATAAAAAACTTAGACATTTCATCTGTCCTAGTTTTGAATTTAACCTTCATATTCTGAAGAAGGTGGAACACACATTTGCAATGTGTAACATCATGAAAACTCTCAGGCAAGTCTTTTTTACGCTCTTATGACGATCGGAAACAAAAACCATCTCAGGTCTCTCACACTAGGCAACTTTTTGCTAACTAAAAAACCACTGCCACGCAACATTATTCTCCCCATCAACAATAGCAAAAGCAAGCGGGAAGAACATTTCTGCAATTATAACAACAATAAAACACACATCGAATAAATAGAAACATGACTTTGAACAAAAAAACAATGAAAAACAATATTACTAAATAAATAACAGATATCTATTAGATGAAAATCATATAAATGCCAGATGAATAACATATGTCTACCAGATGTAAACCAGATATATTCAAGATGAATAACAAATAACCACTATAAACATCATTCATATTTTAAAAGACAGAAAAAAGACCTACAGCATCATGTGCCGAACCAGATAATAAAGCACCACTGTAACGGGAAGCCAAAAATGTAGCATCAACATTGATTACTGGCCCGTGATGTTTCTAGCCTTCAATAGAAGCATAAAAGGCAATAAAGAAATATTTAAACATTGAGCCATCCATCACAACATTAATTACTGAGCCGAGATTAGTTTGCCTAATCATGTACAACAAACTTGGCAACGAAGAGTACGAATTAGATGGTGACCCTCTAATCTTTAATGCTTCTTCTTTTACACGCCATGCCTTTTGATAGTTTATATCGACTCCCAATTGATTTTTCAAATCATCAATAATATCCCCTAGTCTGTACACCCTCTTCGGGTTGATGAATGAATTGTTTACAAACTTAGCAACAAGTTCAGTAGTAGCTTGCCTCTTCTCATTGTTCCTTGTGTCAATATCACATGTATGAAATTCAAAATACTGCCTAACAACAAAGGCAAAACCATGTTGTCTCTTCGAAGCTTTAAAAAACCAAGAACAACTTGAAGTAACACCCTTTGGATACGCTTTATAAACCTTGAAGTAGAACTCATTTCTTAACGCATAGAAACTAATAGCCTCTTTAAGAACAGACTTATCCTTAAACACTTGACCAAATTTCAAAAAACCGACATTGGGAATAGAAATTATAGGATCGCCAAAACAATCTACCGAAGAATCTACTACAGCCAAACCATACAGATCATCTAATGCCATTTGAGACTTATTCCTTATATAAGTGGAATAATCATCAAGTAATTCTTCTGCAACATCAGATATAGAGGGATCATAAACTGTTTGTTTTCCAAAAATAGAGACAATACTGTTATCAATTTCCTCAATTATAGAACCTGACAAAGGACAAACAAAAAAAATGTAAGAATAAAAACTAAATCAAGACAAAAAGAAAGAATACAACAAAAAAAAACTACTAAGATACAAAAACAACTAGAAAATTATGAAATATATAGTAAAAAACTGTTAGAAGTCTGGCAGACATCTGATAAACAACTAGTAAACAAAGTAACAAGATTACAAGACATCATGCAAAATGCTAGTAAACATATGGTAGACATCTAGTGAAAATCAAGTAAACACCTAGTAAAAAGGTATTAGAAGCACTAAAAACAAAACAAATAGCTAATATACATATATCTGATAAAAATGTGGAAACAACTCATATAAAAAAATCCAAAAACTACTAAAACAAATGATGAGAATCAAAAGATATGAAACAAGGATTACCTTGAGCATCACCCGAAATAGAAGAAACTGATGTAACACACAGAGGATAGTCTGTGATCAGCATATTTTGGTACTTCAATTGAATATAAAACTAAACAGAGAGATCATTCTTGATCTCAATAGCAGGAAATCCATCTAAAACTTGATACTCGATCTTAATATCATAATTCTGCTCATCTAAATCCAAACTTTCAATTACAGAATGTTTAAAAATAGAAAAACTAGCTGACCTAGGAATCAAACCACCAACCCCACTAAGGGAGACAAACTTAGCATCAGAAGTCCAAGTTCCATTCTGCTGAATTAAAACAGCAATATCATCCATTTAAAAACAAAAATATGAACTATAATATGAAAATTGATAGAATGAATAAAGAACAAAAGCAAACAAAGACGCAATAGAAAGTCAAAATCGAAGTTAGGAAAAGGAAAAAGAGAAAGGAACGGAATAGCAAAACCAGAGCAGCAAGCGAGCAACAGCGACAAATAGCAAAAATATGTGAAGAAGTGAACTCAGAAGATAAAATAGAAGAACCATAGCATCGGAGAAAACGCCGGGAACAAGATCGGAGAAAGCTAGGTCAAATCAGCAAGAGAAAACAAAACAAATCAGATCAGAGAGAAAAAAGAAAGAGAAAGAGTTGGAGAGAAAATCGTTAACTAACTAAAAATGAGAGTTTATATAGGCGGTAAACTTGTAAATATTTTACCAAAAGAAAGAAAGATGTAAAATATTAAAGGAGATTCATGCGTTTGTAGATATTTTAGTGAGGGTTGAAATTTTTAACAATATCCCTTTATAACACCTTAACTGAAATAAAAGATAACCAACGTACAAACATTTATTTGAGAAGCTAACTTCACAATATATCACATTTCAAGAAGTCCTCAATCTTTTTTAGCCGGAATGTATCCCAAAGTGATAAACATCGTATCACTCTTTGCTTGGATGTATATGAAGTAGAGGATCATGGAACTTATTTGGGTCTACCTTCTGTCATCGGTAGATAAAAAAAGAGGTGTTTGATTATATCATTGAGCGGACCAATTAAAAACTTCACAGCTGGAATATGAAGAATATGTCGGTGGGGGCAAGAAGATCCTACTTAAGTCAGTTGCTGAAGCACTACAGGTCTATACTCTGCAGGTATTTTATATGATTGCAAAGATTAAGACAACTATTCTTGGAAAAGTGGAATCATGTGAGTTGCCTAGGAATCTTCAATTTCTCAGAGATATTTGATGCTTATGAGAATCTTGATGTTTGAGCTTTTCTCTATCTCAAAGTGATGTCCTTCTAGTTATTCTTTAATTCTGAGATAACCTCTGAGATAAGATATGAGTTTGTGATGCTTCTTCTGGCACGATAGACTCTGAGAAGAAAAATGTTTCTCTTTTGAGTGAGTTTTGTGCACTATCTTCAGAGGTTCTCTTATTGTGGCAGCTTTCTTCGATCATTTAGATTGTCCTCTGTGTCATGCTTCAAGAGTCAAGATCTCTGTGTCATGCTTCAAGAGTCAAGATATTTGATGATCTCAAACTCTGAAGTTTCCTTTATTCTTCTTGCTTGTGAGTGCTGAGTTCTCTTGCATTTTGAGGCTGACTGATCTTATGAGCTCGAATCTTCTTAGGTTGAGATTACTGTGTTCTGATTTTGTCTTTCTGGCATAGAGATGTTCTTATATCTTCAGAGCAATGGTTTATTAGCTCTTTCTTATGGGATCATGGATTAGTCCTGAGATTTGTATGACTCTGAAAGATAGCTTCAACTTCTATTGATTTGGTGGATACCCTTTATGTCTCTTCTTTCAAAAGTACTTCTGAACTTCTTTATCCTTTTATCTTTGTGCGTCTTCTCAGCATGTAGCCTAGTCTTTATCTTTTTGTTATGTTCAAAAACTCTTATCCTAAATGTTCTAGCTTCTGAAAAGACTTCTTTTAAGTTAGGTCCAACAATATGTAATTAAAAAAAAGAAAAGATCAAATGTCGGTTTTAGGAAAAATATGAATTTGTAAATAAATTTTCATCCGACCCGTTTCTACATATTTAGATAAATTTTCATATGAATTGGTGTTTGCAATTATTGATATAGTGATGAAGGTATTACTGTGTGAAATAAAGTAATTGTTATAAAAATATTAAGTAAAAATGCGGAAAACAACGTTCACTATTTCTCACTCTAAATCAAGCAAAATTAACAACTGTTAATTTTTTTTTCTGATTGTCTTCCACTAATGTTGACATATTAGACCATAAAAAAACGACTGATCATATTGTTTATGTAGTATTTTGTGGGTAATTCTCAAGAATATACAACTATACGCTAAATTTAGGGAGAAAAATATCACATTTATGTTCAAAATTCATTTCATGTGTCATGATCAATTTACATGACAAGTTTTTCAAGAATTTTTTTACAAAAAACAATTAACTTGTAGTTTTATCACAATTGGATGATATATATGTATTAGTTTAAGGATGATAAAAAGAAAAATAATAATAACCACTTTAGAGACAACAATTAAAATATAATGCATAACCATAACAGCAAGTACAACCACATTTTTTATTGGACTTTTATATAAATGAGCTACAGAGATAAAAAAAATTTGGGTTAAATATTATGAAAGGATAAAATAATTCCAAATATGTGATCCTTTCCCACCCTCTACACTATTTTTTAATTTATTTGATTTGTTTTGATGATATCTTTTAAACCTTACATTTTTTCGGCATGTCTCGTCAGAGTTTTTTGTTTGTCTCTTTTTATCTTTGAAATGACATTCACTGTGATTTTTTTTTCAATTCTTTTGAACTGTCAAATATCCAATAGATATCTAATAGAAGTCCAATAAAAATCAATAAAACTAGAAGACCTTGGATTCAAAACACTAGGTAGATTTTTAATAGATCATAACTTTAAAATAGACATTTACATATGTCTAAATATCAACTTCAAACTAGATTTTTTAATATAAATCTAGTAGGTGTCCAATAGATTTTTGATAGATGTCCAAAAGATGTCTTGCAGATGTCTAGTTTATGAGAAAACACAAGTTAAACAACTAATTAATTTCATAAACACAAGAAACAAAGAAAAAAGAGACGAAGCAAGAGATCAATTGCAAATAAATCCTCAATAAAATAATCAATCAACTCCTGAAAGCCCACTCGTAACTTAAATCTATACAATCAATTTGCCTCAATTCCGCAATTGAATCAAAATAAGTTAAAATACACATGAATGTCCAATGTTAAAATGTAGATGACTCCTATTAGATATCTATAAATGATCCATTGGAAATCTATTAAATAAAAAAAGTCAAAAAGTCACACGAGGTGTCATTTCAAAGATAAAAATAAGACGAACAAAAAAACTCTTAAGCTTCATGTCGAAAAAATAAACTGTGTGAGAGATAAATGAAAAATAAGGAAAAAAAAATCAAAAAAACAAGCAACATGACAATTGTATAAATAAAATTAAAAAAGGAGTAAGTTAAGAAATATTTAACAAACATGATAATCTTATTGATATTTTAGTAAATCTGTAATTAATTTGAAAAAAAGTGTCCCATCATGACAAATTCCCTTTTTCTATTTTCCATTCTCCAAATTCTATTTTACAGGATTTACAATGTTTTTGGCTCAACCATCTTCCTTATTTTTCATTCCCTATATTACATTCCCTATAACAAGAACAATTCTTTTACATTATTACTACTCTAATCAACCAATAAAACAATTAAAAACTAAAAAGTAAAAATAAATAATAATTTAATATTCATCCCTAAATAAGGAACCCTATTTTAAAAATATACCATATATAGAATGGTTGAATTTTTAATCAATCCATGTATCCATTCCTATTTTAAAAAATAACCTAAAATAAAGAATGATTGAATTGCCCCGATGCAATTAATCTAAAATAATAATTAATCATCTGTAAATTTTGATCTGTTTGATCTATTTGATGAAGTGCATTCTATTATTACTAACTTTTTATAAAATTAACATTGATTTAATTTTTTTATCATTGAATCAACGATTTAACTACTAGTTTCAAGAAAAAAAAACTCATTTAACTACTCATCCAATAATAGTAAAGGCATATTTTCTTACAAATATGTAAGTTGAGTTTTTTTCTTTCCATTTTTTCTTCTTTTCCCTCATTCAATGTCTACTCATATTATTCATATTTTTTTTAGTTTTAAAACAAAATTCATAATTAATATACTTTCAAAAATATTTTTTCACATTTTTATACCTCACTATACAACAAATATAAGTACAATATTGGTATATTACACAATTAGCTTTAATTAATTGAGAGTTTGCATACGTAAGTGGCAATTTATACTACTTATTGAGAGTTTATAAAAAGATATTTTTTTAATATAGTTTTGAGATATTTTATCACTGGTTCAAAACATCTCATGTGTTAGGCACATGGTAAAATTTCTTCTTTAGTTATTTTCCAATTAAACCTAGCTTAATAGAGTTACAGAAATTATATATATTACTAGTCCAAATGATAAAATATGTCATAATAAAATTAATGATTACTTTTATTGTCACGTACATATACAATGAAAAATAAGTTTTTGATGATAAATGAACTGAACTATAAATCATAAACATCATTATTAATCAATTATTCATTTGAAACCTCTACCAACTCATCAGAACATGAAATCCTAATTTATTTATTTTTTTTATCAAGAAATCCTAATTTATTACCATAAAGGAAAAAAAACCCAATGTTGACTACTATGTTTTAAATAAAAATTCTTTCTAACAACCTAAATAATTTGTAATAATATTCAACACATGAAATAAATGTTCTAGCTACCACATTAGTCCGAATAATGCTAGACACTTCTATTATTTATGCCGTAGTGATGGATCCTCCTGTTCTTCGTTTGAAACCCGGGCAATACTTCCATATTATCAATGAAAGTACAGCCATGGTAACAATTACTCCAGCAACGGTGACTGCAAGAATGACGAGAGTTTTCATCTTACGTGATTATTCTGTAGAATAATACAAATAAAATTTCTAAAAATAAACAATCATAAGTAATAATTTGAATAATTTGTGATTTCCAGAGTCTCAAGTTTGAACCAATTATGTGGTGGGTTGGGATTTAAAATGAAAACTTATAATTAGAATATGCCCATGTATGATGGAGAGAATATTCAAATTATTGGCTCAAATTAGTGAAACATTGGAGAAAGAAGGCAATTAGTAAAATCTAAAGTTAAAAGTTTCTAAGGAGAAAATGCTTACCAAAATCTAGAGATTAAATCAAAGAGGAGTGTTATAATCTTCAATTACTCAAGTATATGTGTATATATATATACTAATATTCAGTCATATACTCCTATTTTAATAAACTTTCACTTTTTTGGTTATAATCTTTGTAAAATTTCATAATGATAATAAAACGGAATGTTGCCTATATGCCTGTTTTATATTTTCCTTTTTTGGGGTTTCAATTTTTTTAATCATTAATTAATTCCAATTTTTTTTTAAAACATTCACTCTACACATTATAAATTCCTATTATTTCTAAATGTTTAGTTATTTACTATACATATCTTATTGTTAATGCAAATACTAATTAGGGAATCACACCAAAACCTTATGATTTGTTTAGAAAGTAAGTTGCAATATGTGCTTCTAAGATCATTTATTACTTTTGAAGTCAATATGGGTTAGTCTCTTGGGCCTTGTAACCGATGGACCCTTATATTTAGTGGCAGGTCCTTTTATAACACCTTAATTGAAATAAAAGATAACCAAGTATGAAAATTTATTTGAGAAGCGAACTTCACAATATATCACATTTCAAGAAGTCCTAAATTCTTTTTAGCTCGAATCTATCCCAAAGTGATAGACATCTTATCACTCTTTGCTTGTATGTACATGAAGTAGAGGATCATGGAGCTTATTTGGGTCTAGCTTCTATCATCGGTAGATAAAAAAAGGAGGTGTCCGATTATATCATTGAGAGAGCCAATAAAGAAGTTCAGAGCTTGAATATGAAGAATATGTCGGCGGAGGGCAAGGAGATCCTACTTAAGTCAGTGGCTCAAGCACTATAGGTCTATGCTAAGTAGGCAGGGGTGGTGCCAGGATGCGAAGTGGGGTAGGGCAATTCGGTACAAGATCTCCAATTGAAACTATGAGCGGACGACCTTTTTTCCACCCGCAAGGACCTCCTGAGATGCGTAGCACGGGGGGCGGAAAAATAACGAGCATTGTGAAGCGTGACGAGGGACCGATCCTCATTTTAGCGTGATGAAAAGATTGATTGGTTGATGTTGAATTTAAGTCCAATTTATGTGTTAAAGGATATGAGATCGAAATCCTGTACTAAAAATAGAGTCGCCACCCGGTTCAGCTTAACCGGAAAATTTTAGTACGCTTTTCCCATCGGGTGGTAGACCATACCTTAAGTAGAGATTCCGAGTTCGGATGATGTTATCTATTTTACATTAGGCCAAGTTAAAATATATCATTCTTTCTTAATCGGTTTTAGTCCACCCTATTTATTGGTGTTTTCGGTTTATATATTGTTTTCGGGTTATCAAGCAATCAAAAGCGGTAAATAAATAATTATTACAGTTAGAAAATAAGATAATAATTACATGGCTTTCCAAATCACATACATTTTTCTATACGATAAATAAAATACCCGAAGGCCTAGCATTCATCTAACCTAAATCTACCTGCACAAAACGGTTAGCAAAAATACGGCACTTTGTACGGGTTATATCATATAACATGCATAGTTAACAAAACAAGATCCGAGTTAGCGTGAACATGACATATTTCATTTACAATTTATGGAGCCCAGTTGGATGGCTAAAAATGGGATTTAATCGGCATTTGTGGGAAAATTTCGTTATATCAGTATTTTTGACTTGATTATTATTTTAACCGGATTATTAGTGAAAATGCCACATGGTATGGGGTGGGGTCTGTTTTCATAAGGTTCCGGACCTTCGTCGTTGCACTGTACATCCTAGCTTCAGAAATTTAAACTAGGTTGAAAAATAAATGAAATGAAACTGCTGTCCAGAAGGTCATGCCCAGGCAACATGACTTTCTAGATACCATAAAGAAAGGGTCATGCAAGAAAATGCGGCCACTGGGGACAAATGAGGCCACTGGCGGTATTAAAGATGCCGCTGGCGGCATGGTTGATGCCACCGGTAGCTTCAAATGCGTTCGGCGGCTTCAGTTTCTTGCAGTAGCTGTTTTTGGCCGGAAAGCGACCAAAAACCCAAAACTAAGCACAAATAGCAACTAAATCACAACAAACAAGTAAAATGGAAGCCAAAGAGCTATGAGACTCAGAATTTTACCTCGGGGCTATGAATCCACCTCTTCGTGATCCGTATGACACCTTTGGGGAGCTCAAATGATGATTTTTGGGAAGTAAGGGGTGATTTAGTCTCTAAATCCTAATTTTTGTGATTTCTAAACTTAAAATGCACTTAAGTCTCAGAGAGTTCAATAAAGAAAAACCAAGAAAAGGTGAATTGAATCCTCTTTTCTTACCTATTCTAAACTTTATCCTACTAAAGCTAACTAGAATGCTCAAAATTTACTTGAAATCTTGAGTGGTGTAAGATTGGAACCCTTGAAATGGCTGGAAAATCTTGTTTATATAGGCTAAAATCCGTTTGAAATTGCCTTTGATCGATTATCCATCGGATAGCGAGCGAAAAGTGCACACAGTTGTCTACAGAGAAAATGATGCCACTGGCGGCATGGTTGATACCGCCAGCGGTATCAGCGAGGCAGCCGGCGGCCTCACTCCTCTGGGAGGTCTGAAAAGTAGCACGATTCGTGCCCGAAATCGGGGAAAAGGAGAGGAAATCCGGAAAAGGTTGATATTGACGGAAAAACTCAGATATTGGGTGTATTTTTTGATTTTTAATGGTTATTTTGGACTAGATTATTTTTTAGGTGTAAATCATCGGTCTGATCTACCACTGGACGCGTCATTAGACACTCCGAGCTGAATTTTTTAGAAAATAAAATTCGTAGAGAATTTTATATCAGTAATAAAATTCTAAAAAATAATTTTATCATCAGGAATAAAATTAGGTACACGTCATCATCGTCTCACGAGAGGGACTATAAAATCCCGTGCTCATAAGCTGCCCCTCAGGGGATCACTGCTGCCACATATCAGTATGATCGCATGAAAGAGTAAGGGATAGGAATGATACCTGATGGATGGCTGGTTTGCCCCTTGGTCAGGCTTATGCTTTGAGGATTGGTTGCCCCTTGGTCGGGCTTGAGCTTTGCGAAGAGGTTTACCCCTTAGTCGGGCTTATGCTTTGTATATTGGTTGCCCCTTGGTTAGACTTATATTGTGCAAAGAGGTTTACCCTTTGGTCGGGCTTATGCTATGTAGATTGGTTGCCCCTTGGTCGGGCTTGAGCTTCGCGGTGAGGTTTGCCCCTTGGTCAGGCTTATGCTTTGAGTATTGGTTGCCCCTGGTTGGGCTTGAGCTTCATGGAGAGGTTTACCCCTTGGTCGGGCTTATGCTTTAAGGATCGGTTGCGTCTTGGTGGGGCTTGAGCTTAAAGGAGAGGTTTTCCCCTTAGTCGGGCTTATACTTTGAGGATCAAATGCCCCTTGGTCGGGCTTGAGCTTTGCGGAGAGGTTTACTCCTTGGTCAGGCTTATGCTTTGAGGATTGGTTGCCCTTAGTTAGGCTTGAGCTTCGTGAAGATGTTTACCCCTTGGTCAGGCTTATGCTTTGTGGATTTGCCAAGTGGACTTGGGCTTTGAGATCGCGAAGTGTTGTCCCTACAATGAGCGACAAGTAAAAGATTAGACTGGTTCTTAAATGATGATTTTACTACTTGATCGATTTTGTGAAACAAAAATATTTTTGCCCCTTCAATCAACAGTAAAAATGTAATAATTAAAAGTATAAGGGTTTCAAAAGTCCTGGGATGTCGGGGCTAGAGCTCGGATTCCATCGGATTTGCTGAAAAAAGTACGGGGAAATTTTGATGTCACCAGCGGCCTGGCTGATGCCGCAGGCAATCTAGAGTGATACCATCGGTGATATGGGTGCCACATGGCATCTTTGACCGGTCAAAATAATTCAAAATTCAAATTAGGAGAGCTGAGGCCACCGGTGGCATGGGCGATGTCGTTGGCAGTTTGAAGTGATGCCAGCGGCGGCATGGACGAGCAATTTCAAATTAATTCAAACTCCTCAAATTCTGCTCATGCATTTTAAAAGGGTAAAACTCTCTTCCTTTTCCCTTCCTTGCATTTACAGAAGCCGCAATCTATTTTTTTTCTCTACTCTTGTCAAACTCAAATCTTCCTTCTTTCTTTCGATTCCCGACCGTGAAGAAGATTTTTGGGCGCAAATCTAGCTGTTCTAAGTCTGAAGAACTGTCCGATTCTTCCATGAAGGGGCTAAAACTCTGCCCAGTTCATGTAGGGTATGGCTTTAAGGAGACTGGCATCATCTTTGGATATGGCATAGCGGCTCCCATTGATAATCTCGTTCCGGACAAGAATAATCATATCTCCAACATTCAGGTAAACCTACAAAACTCAAACCTTAATGTTAAGTTTTGAATTTGGCCTTAGGCTCAAAATTTGGCCATGATAGGGGTTAAAAATAATTGATACATGTTAGGATGCTTGATTTTATGTGATTTATGCTATTTTTATGCCTTGAAATTGGTTGATTTTGATTTTAGGTGATTTGTCCGGATTTGGGTAGAAATCTGCATTCTGCCCGCGGAAGCGATGCCGCCGATGGCTTCAAGCCATGAAAAGAGGAGGAAAAAGGCCATGTCTCTACTGGATTCAGTGATGTCACCGGTGACATCGTCTACACTACCAGTGGTATGGGTGATGTCGCCGGCGGCATCACTACCTCTGCAGCGGCATTAACAACTTTCCAATAAAAAAATGACATATAATTTGAAAAACTTCACTGATTCGATCCTTTCTGATTTTGCAGCCTCATACTCATACTTGCACCGAGGGCATGGGGACCATGGGCCAGTAGAGGCAACATATAGCAGAGAAAGACTCGGCGCTTGTGACTGCGATCAATGATACGGGGTTTGGGGATCTAGCCTAAACCATGCCCCTCTTGATGCCAAAGCTTTCTCATTCAGCCTTGACCGCCTTAGTCGAGAAGTGGTCTGAGACCACGTTCACTTTTCACTTTCAGATTGAAGAGGTCACCATTACTCATTCGAACATGGTAGCTATGACCAGGCTTCCATGGAAGAAGGAAGTGATCCATTTTGATGTATACATGGAAAAGAACCACCTCAGGGGGCCGGTGGTGAAGAGAGTGACTGAGTTGTTTGGGCTAAAGCCCAAATCAGGGAGGCTGTGCTATGGGGAGCTGTAAGAATACTAGAAGGGGGTTGGAGTCCCTAAGGATGATGGGGATACCTGTGTCTGATCTTTTGTTATTTCTTTATTGACCATGCTGTTCTTCCCGGTTTCGGGCATCAAGGTTAGTTATGGCTTGATTTTGGCGGTTGAGGATGTCAAGATCATCAAAGACAAGAATTGGCCCAGGGCCATTATACCACAGATGTATTATAGGCTGGATGTAGGCACCCAAAAGAGGGAGAAGGCCCTTCGCCTAAGTCACTTTCTACTACAGTTATGCCCTTTTTTGAATAGCACTTCATTATATCATGGTTAGTTGCTTTTCTATTTTTTGTGCTATTCTCTTGGACTGATTGGTTGCCAATTGTACATGTGTAGGCTTTTGAACACCAGATTCTCCCTCCTGTTCAGTTTAGTACTACAGTAGAGTCGGGTTCTCACTTCCTCGCCCCGATGGTGTGGGAGCGTCGGGGGACTCGGTAAGTACTCCACCGCTTATAGGGAGGCTTTGCGGGGCCTACAGATTAGGTCGGTATGCTACTTTGACTTTTTCCCTATCTTACATCCATCAAACAATTAGTCAATAAAACATATTTATGAATTTAAATTAGTTACATAGATTTTGTACATGATTGGTGGCCAGGTTTTACGGTACCCTTTTGAGGGGGTGTCCAATTGAGTTGATGTACTTACTGTCCGACAGGAGGTGGACGACCGCCGATTTATTATGGAGTGCCCTTTAGACTTGCCATAGTATCTGGGGGAGAGAGTTTGGGGCTGGGGAGAGCTTATGGTGGCTGTCAGGCCCGTACCCGCAGATCCCCCTACTAGCCTCTGGTGGCCTTATTTGACCATCACTAGGGAGGCTGATAAGGCTGATTACTTGGAGGGGAATGGCTGAGTGGTAGGGAGTGTCCCTGGTCCTTACAATGGTCATATGACACGCTTGCTCCCCATGTGCCCCTGCATTCACAGGAATGATACTATATCTTTCCATAGGAAGAAAAAGGAGGAGGAGCTGAAAAGGCAAAGGCACGGTATTATGGCTGACGATGACAATGAGGAAGGGAGCGGCGACGGTGAGGGCCATCCTGAGGAGCATGGAGAGATTGGTTAGGATGCACCAATGACCCATGAGGGGCATCATGCTTCCGATGTGAGATCACACCCCTTTTTTTATGATTATATATACGTTGTATGCTTTGATCAAAACATTTCCTTATGCTTGCTTTTTGGATTTTTCAGGTTCCCTTTAGAAAGAGAGACCGGGCTGATGGAAGCAGTGGGGGATATTATGGCATACCCGAGGGTATCAACTTCGTTAAGGGGTGCCTCTCAACTACCTTGGAGGCCCAGTTCTTACTCATGAATTCAAGGGACGACTTTCGAACTAGGGAGATATCCTCCAGTAGCCAGTCGCTGAACTTCATGCCAGAAAACACCACTTATGTAAGCCTTATGCAATAAAATCCATATGACTGACCCCTTATGAATCCCTTTTGATTGCTCTTTTGATTTTTCAGGTCTTTCGTGCCGAGGCAGAGCGATTGACGGGGAATGCTTTCGCTCTTAGGGATACACTAGTTTCCCAGAGTCTGCTTGCTCTGGTATATTCCCTGTAGAAATATGACGTTAGAATAAAATGCATGAATGGATGATATGAATGATATGGATTGTTTATTATTTCTTTGTCTGCAGGATTTTTTGGCTCTCACACTATCGGATGCCAATGAGGCTCGGTGGAGATATCAAGAATAGACGAGTACGCTCCGGCATCGAGTGAGTGAGCTAGAGAACTAGTTGGATGCCATATTATAAGAGAGTCGGAGCAAACACAACATGGATCGTGCTGCCCCGAGTGAGCTGGGCCGAAGGAAAAGGAAGGTGATAGCAGGGCGCCACCATAGAGGTGCTATGAGCTCTTGGAGCATCTCGGGGACCGAAGAGGATGTTGTTGGCCCTTATCTTCTCAACGAGGAGGATGTTTCATCTCATCCACCCGGCGGTGGCAACCAGGCTTAGGCTCACCTACTGATCTGATTTTTCTTTATTTCAGCCTTTATTTTTATTGATCTTGGTTTTGTATGCCTTTGATACAATGGGCTCTGACGATTGATTTTGGATTTCAGATTATTTTGGTGTTATTTAGGCTTAGTGTTTGGATATTTGGATGGTTTGTGCCTTCGGGCCTTTGATTTGAATAAGATTTGAATTATATGCTTGGATATCTTCTAGAAATACAGTACAGGGTTTTTACAAGTTGTTTACAGGCTGAAGCTGGCTGAAACAATTCCAAAATTTGTAGAAAATAGGGCCATGCCACCGGCGGCATCGCTAATATCGCCCTTTGCATGAAGTTTTGATTTGCTAACTAACATAGACAACACTACCCGCAAAGTCATACCGTCGACGACGTGGTCCATATTACCGATGACAACACTTATACCGCTAAATTCAGCCATTTTCTCGACTTTAACTATGGTAAACCATAACCAGCAGTTATGGGCTTTCTGCAAAGCCTTGGAAATGCAGACTGGAAGAAGCTGGAAAAATTTGGGCTATAGGGCTTTCAATATGTCGCGGTGTGGCCCATAAGTCCTGAATTCCTTTGCGTGACATTATCTTTTTAGGATCGGATGGACCATGTATTCCAATTTTCCTCATTCAAGCTGTGCCCCTTGCTTGAAGAGTTCCATGTTATATTAGGGGTTCCATGCCCCAAGTGCATTCCCCTGGCACTCTCGGAGTTTCACTTTGGCATGGACGACTGCCCCGAAGGTTATGGAATTTGGATTTTGTAGACATATTTCTGTTTTGACTGCCTGACAAACTAGGATTTCATCTCAGTGCAGTTTTAGAGTGGTGCTGTGGGGGCGCCTAGATCTCACCTTGCTTGGCCATCCATGGTGGCACTATTGCTTATGGCGGAGTTTATGTGTGGAGTTGGCCTAGTCGCTCAATTCAGGTTGATTTCACTTATTGGTCCCATGTCGATGGGGGCTTCTCCCATATCTATGGGACTAGCCGAGGTTCTGCTCAATACAAACTCTGCTTCCACTGATTCAACTCTTATCGGTGATCATCTCATACTACTGTAGGTATTTGCTTTCCCATTTTACAAATTAATCACTTCTTTCTACTCTCATTTGAAATTGACTTACAAGTATGGCTGATGGAGAAACTGAAGCTAAAGGAGGCACCATGAGGGAACCTGAAGAAGTACCTACCTGTTCATCTGAGGGAGAGAGGGCTTATGCGAGCTGATTTCGATTAGTTGACATTCGACAGCTGGATGCCTATTCTGAGGGGGTATACAGATTCACAAATTTAGTGGGTTAGCCCATGATGGAGGATCCGGATGTGGTTGTGGAGTCCTAAGGATCCTATGTCCAGCTGATAGGCCTAGAGAGGTCTTCATTCTACACTCCCCACCGATTGTACCATCAGTACGACAAGCAACAGAAAGTCCCGACTAAGTTAGCTCATAACCAAATCGAAGTCTATAAAGCTAGATGGGTGAAACATATCTAGGAAAAGTGGACTAGGGAGGCCATATTCGAGACTCTGGACTATGATAATGTGGAGACCATTGAGACCGATATACACTACAGAGGATGGCTTGTAGAGATTAGACGTATGGTAACCCGATCTAAGCAATCATGGGCCCGCTTTGAGGTAGAGAGAGCAGAGCAGGGACACGAGCCCTTTTCTACTACCACCTTGTGGAGGATTTCTCGATATTATGACAAGGATGTAGGGAGTTCGGCCTGAGGCGCGCTTTCTTTTAGTTCTATCTTTTGCATAGGTAAGTCAGGGTGATAGACCTATCAAACTTTATTTATTATATGTCTTTTATTTGGTTCTAATTTTTGCATAGACTGCCCCTTGGGGTTTTCATTCTATTGAACCTTGTCTTAATTTTTGCCTGGACCGGCCTTTTCGGGTTTTCAATCCAGCAGACTTATTCTGACTTTTGCATAGACCTTGCTCTTTTTAGTCTATCAAAATGATTTTTTTACTGTGCATTTTATTTAGAATAACATGAACTCTGCATTAGGATTACTTGAGCTATTTTTACTGTATGGATATAAAATTCACATAAACCTAAGCATTCAACAAACGAGATACTTTTATTAATTGAAGTAAAACAAAGTATATGATGTTTGGTTAACATTTCCATTGATTTAACTCGTGGTGCTAACTAGCCTAGGCCTGTTTTCTAGAAGGCACTCTCTCTTTGCTCACTTACCATAATTTTTGCCTAGATCGCCTTTTTTGGGTTTTTAATCTAGCGGGTTTGCCTCATCCCCTAATTTTTGCACGGTTAGTTTACAGAATACCAACCATTGGGTGTCACCCTAATTTTTGCCCGATCAGAAAAAGACCGAAAGGCGGATGATTTATTTCATCTATTTTTTGTGCTGCTTTTACTTATTTATTTCTTTTGAATTAGATGTGATAATGCTTAAGCCTGTCTTGGTTTACGAGGTTTACAAACTCATTCCCCATCCATATTCATAAGCTTAACCGCCCCTTTGCTAAGCATCTTCTTTATCACATATGGTCCTTCCCTGTTTAGCCTGAATTTGCCCTCACATCGGTGGTGGAAGATTTTAACTACTTAAGGACCAGATCACCAGCTTTTAGAGGGAACTTCTGGTGCCTTACCCGACTGTTATAGGCTCAAGCCATGCTTTGCTGGTACATCTGGAGATTATCTAGAGCCGTTAATCTCTATTCATCCATCATATTTAGCTATTCAAAACTCACTTGAGTCCATTCAGAGTCTTTCAGCTTGGCTTCTAAAGTGACTCTTAGTGAGGTAAACTGAGTTTCAACTAGCAAAATAGCTTCCATTCTGTAGACCAAGGAGAATGGGGTTTGACCGGTCGGGTTACGGATGTTTTTACGATATCCCCAAATAGCAAAGGGTAGCTTATCTGCCTAATCCCTATAATTAGCTATCATCTTAGAAATGATCTTCTTTATCGATTTATTAGCTGCCTCAACTACACCATTTGCTTGAAGTTTGTATGGAGAAGATCTATGGTGCTCAATCCCGTATTTCTCAATTAGATCGATGACTGTTTCTTCAACTGTACCCCGTTATCTGAGACCTTGTGATGCAGAAGTCCATATCGAGCAAAGATATACTTTTCTATGAACTTGGCCATCTTCTTAGCGATGACATTGGTGAAGTATTTGGCCTCTACCCATTTTGAGAAATAATCCACTACTACCACGATGAATCTGTGCCTGTGTATTGATGAGGGATGAATTTCACCGATGATGTCTATCCCCCACACCGAGAATGGCCGAGGAGTAGATAAATGATAGAGCTCAATGGGTGGTAGATGTTGTGTATCCCCATAAATCTGGCATTGGTGGCATCTTTTAACTCAAGCGATGCAATCGGCTGTTAGGGTAAGCCAAAAATATCCCAATCGCTGAATTTTCTTTGCGAGAGCGAGACCATTCATGTAAGGGCCACAATCACCGGCATAGAACTAATCGATGACTTTATGAGCCTCGAATTCAGTTAAGCAATGAAGTAGCAAATCATCACTGGTGCGCTTGAATAGATCATTATCGATAATTAGAACTGAATAGCGAGTTGCCTTAGAGTGGTACGGTCTAAGTCAGAGGAGTTTAGAGGATATTGGCTGATTTAGAGAAGCAAGACAATGTCAGAATACTAGCAGAGTTTGGTGGAAATGGCGAGGACCTGCTGAACTGGCTGGGCATGGTAGGGGGTTTTAGTTGACAACAGAACTAAGGGGAAGATGGACTGCTGCTAAGGTCCTTCCCATAAAGAGGCTAAGGTAGCCAGAGAGTCAGCCATTTGATTCTCGTCCCGGGGGACGTAGTGGTTCAAACAGGAGGAGAACTTTTCAGATAAGCCTCGGAATACCTCAACATAAGGACGGAGAGATTCTTCTTTGATTTCCTAATCCCCAACAACCTGAAGGATCACAAAGGCCAAATCCCTGATGACAGACACCATGCGGGCCCTAACTCGGAGGAGGGCTTTAAGATTGAATAGACAAGCTTCATACTCAGCGTCATTATTGGTAATAGAAAACTCCAAACGTTTGGATAATCGGATAATTTCATTATTCGGTGTGATTATAATAATGCCGAGGCCTACTCCGCGTTAGTTTATGGCACCATCAAAGTACATAGTCCATACATGCTCGAGGATCTTGACAGAGGCAAGATATTCATCAGGAAACTCTAGGTTCTTAACATAATTAGAGTCAAGAGGTTGGTTAGCTAGAAATTCTACCACTACCTGACCCTTAATAACCTTCTTCGTCACATACTCAATGTCAAACTTGGAGAGAAGCAACAACCATCGAGACAGCTTCCTAGCTAGGGCGAGGGATTGACAAAGATACTTTATCAGGTCAATCTTGGCCACAACTTGGACTCGATAATATTGGAAATAATAGCGTAACTTCTTAGTGAGCCAAACCATGGTGGTGCAGGTCTTCTCCACAATCGAATACCGGGTTTCATAATCCAACAACTTTTTACTCAAGTAGTAGAACCCGTGCTCCTGCTTATCATCATGTTCTTGGAGAAGCATTACCCCTACAGAAGACTCTTCAACGGCCAGGTATAAGATCAAAGGTTTCCTTGGGATGAGGGGTTTCAAAATGGGTGGGTCAATAAGATAAGCCTTGATTCTTTCAAATGCCACTGGTTGTTGCTTTCTTAATAGCTTGAAGATGGGTTCACGCATGATAGTGAGGTGGGCGATAAACCGACTGACATACTATAAGGACCCCAGAAAAGACTGGACTTCTTTCTCTATCTTAGGCGGAGGCATGTTCCTGATGGCTTTGGCTTTATCGGGATCCATTTCAATTCCTTTCTGACTGATCACATATCCCAGTAGCTTTCTTAGAGTAAACCCAAATACGCACTTCTTCGGAGATTATAATTTTTGATACGAGTCATGAATTTGTCGAGAATAGCAGGGTGATTTTCTCGGGTAGCAGACTTCACAATCATATCATCCATATATACCTCCACTTCCTTATGGATCATATCATGTAGGAGAGCAGTTATAGCGCACTGATAAGTTACCCCAGCATTCTTTAACCCAAATGGCATTACTTTGTATCAATAAACCCCTCATTCGGTAATGAATTGCCATTTTGACTTTGTCGATGATATCCACCAGAATTTGATTATAACCTGAGAACCTATCTATGAATGAGTACATGGCTAACCTGGCTGTGCTGTCAATAAGGACATCTATGTGAGGAATCAGAAAGTCATCTTTAGGCGAGGCCTTATTGAGATCTTGGAAGTCGACATAAACTCGGACCCTACCATCTTTCTTCAAGACCGGGACTATATTGGACAACCAAGTCAGATATTCCACCACTTCAACAAATCGAGCTTGAATCAACCTTAAAACCTCTGCCTTAACCCAATTAGCCCATTCTGGTCTTAACCAGTGGAGCTTATGCTTGACAGGCCTAAACTTAGGATCAGTTGGAATTTTGTGCTCAGCTATCTGACAATCAACCCCAAGCATATCTTCATACGACCAGGCAAAAGCGTTAACATGATCTTTAACCACTTTTATTATCTCTCTTTTTTCCTCAGGAGTTAAATCGTTTGAAATGGTTACCATTTTAGGATTATCATCTGTGCTTAGGTTTATTTCACTGAAAGATGTATTGCTAATATCGAAAAAGGTATGCTTATTGTTATGTGAATGGATGGATCCATCAAGAAAAACATCAAACAAGTAAGTAAAATGAGAGCCATTCATTGTATTAAAAGCCTTGTAGGCAACATTATTTATGTCAAATACATTAGAAATGTTAAAAATTACATCATCCATTTCCTCCTCCACAGGCGGAGGGGCTTCGATAGCGGTAGCAACAATAGAAGGAACATCCTCTATAGTCTCTGTCAGAATGGTGTCCAGGTTATGTTCTAGAGCAGCTTTCTGGGTAGCGATGATGGATGATTCTATAGACAGGTTAGCTTTCTTGATTAGGGCCCTGGCGAGCTTCTTTACAATCTCTATCATAGCATCCTCTTCTCCGGCTCTCTCACCCCTCCAACCATTCTTCATTAGCAGCGCCATAGCTTTGGTCATGGTAGCCACAACATCTTCAATTTCTGGATCAACAGATTCTTCATTACTTCAACCAAACTTATCTTTAGGATACATTTTACCCTTTCCCTTAGCCTTATCAGAAATAGCAGCGACAAGTGCAATAGGCTCAGCAGGTTCGGGTTCAACGGAGACAACCATACAGCCGACTTCAAAATTATAGACATCTTTGAAGATCTCAAAGCCAGGCCACATTTTTCCATCATGTTTGACTGGTTTGGGCTCTCCTTTATAAGGCCTATTGCCTTAGATTTCACATATAATGACCATGCGGTAGTAACAGGAAGGATCACTGCAATATATTTTCTGTGCTTGTACCCCAATCCAAGTTAGCGGGCTAATACCTTGAGCTCTAAGGCCTCGATAATTCCCTGCTCGTACATCCTACCACCTCTGCCAGGCTTGTACCATGATTTCTTCATTAGTTTTCCCATACCAGAGTGGAGATAACTATGAGGAGATTTCTCAGTCTTACTAACCATAGCAATTCGAAGACCTTCCTCTAGTTTAGCTTTGGCTTCCATAACAGCCACAATGGAAGCAGGATCAGCCTCGATTGTTACCAGTTTTTCCTCATGAATGAGCTTGATTTTCTGGTAGAGAGTGGATGGAACTGTGCCCAAGGCAAGGAGCTAAGGCCGGTCGATCAATAGAGGATAAGTAACAGGAATGTCAAGTACAGTGAAACGTACATTGCTAGTAACACCTTCCACAGTGACTTCTGCCTAAAAAGCCCCAATTATGCTGCGTTTCGAATCATCATAAACCCTGATAACAACACTGAATTTCTAAAGCATTTCCTCCAATAGTCCCAAGTGAGGAAGGACTCTAAGAGGACACAGATTCAGGGCGGAGCCATCGTCCACCATGACACAGGGGATAACCTTATTGAGGATCTAAATATGGATGAACAAGGCCCTATTATGGTCCCTACCCTCAAGCAAAAGATTGAAATGGTCAAATACAATATGATGTCCCTTCCTTAGAGGAATTGCTTCTCTAAACTTGGCATACATCTGCACAACTGAAGTAGTTAGAGTAGCTTCTAAATCGAGCAGCTCGCTTTTATGCCTGTCAGAATCAATTACCAATTGCCATATACTATAATGGGCTTGAGTGTTTTTCTACTGAGTAATGAGAGGATCAAACTCGAGACTAGTTGGAATGGCTGGAGGTGGAGAAGGAGGCCTTGCAGTAGTTCCTACCCTTTTAGGGACCGGGTCCTTGTTGAAGCGGAGATATCGGTCTTCAGGTTAATACACACGACTGCTCTAAGTAATGTTGAAAAAATTATCGAGTAAGACACTCTTAGTGGTTCATGTTTCAAATAGATAATGCTATTCCTCGGAGTCTAAATCTGGGTCTTGCAACTCATATGCATTCACATTGAAAGGCTCATTCTGATCCACCTTGAATAATCCTTTCGGCTTCTCATTAATGGGCGAATCAACCCTAAATAGCTCAGTACTTATAGCCTTGGCTACCTAGACCACTCCCTTATCTTTACTGGAATAGTCATCCTTCAAAATGAAGGAATCTATGCTAAATATCGACTCTTTCTTTGACCTTCATTCTTTTGGCCATAAACGGCTGAGCCCTACGGCTTTCTTACTTAGGCGAATTCGAGTTGACATCCATACCCTAAACCAAACTAACTCCCAGATTAGCTTGACTAATGAGATCAAACACTTAATTGGATGGGAGATCGAAATCGACAACCATAACAGAGTTACTGTTACCCAGACCCTGGGTGATTAGCTCAAAGACTGCGGCTTTAGACAAGCTGGACTGGATCATTCCTACCTTGTTCCCAAAATTAGGCAAAGGGTTATTCATGGTGCTTAGGGTTTTATCAGGCTCAGCAATCTTCCCTTCACTAACCAGACGCTGAATAGTTGAGAGTAGGGCTTTGTAATTATTGGTTTGGTGTCCCACTTAAACATGGTAATTGCAGAAATTCTTCTTATCTTTGGGTTTGGTTGGTTGGTACTCTTGAAGGGACTGGATGAAACCTACTTCCCTTAAATGCTGAAAGATAACCCGAAGAGGCAACTTGTACGGATTGGGCAAAATAAAAGGAGGGCAAGGAGGTTGGACTATGGTGATTGCCAGTAGAGCTAGAGCTATTGCCAGGGGTATAACAGGGGTTTAAGAAACTTCCTAAACTACAACCGGGGCTTTAGGGTTAGCAGGTGCTGGAGATGAGGGCTGAGCATCATTATTCATTTTGAACCAAGGTTTCACCGCCTTTCTGGCCTTTTCGCGCTTTGCCTCGTACTCAATTTTCTCAGCTTTTTCGAAAATAGCCTTATAAGAAAGGAATGAATCAGTAGCCATTTCTTTATAGAATAGGGAAATAGATCCCTCTAGGAGTTTCACAATCATCTCATCGAGGCTTTGCTTAGATTTCATTAGAACCTGGATCGACATCCATCGGTTAAAATATTGCTTAAAGGTTTTATTGGGCATTTGGTGAACTCCCTCGACATGTTAGAGGGTTGTTTCCATCATAGTATTGAAACCATAATGTACTTTCAAAGCCTCAGAAAGAATTTTCCAATCAGTGAGAACATACTGTGGTAAAGTATAATACCATTCAAGAGCAGGACCCCGAAGGGAACAAGGAAATATTTTAGCAAGCACTTTATCACTTAATTTCTTTACACGTATAACTCTTTTATATGTTATAATGTAGGAAGCAGGTGCACCGAAACCATCATAATGAGCCATATTCAATATAGTAAAATTATCAAGGACCCAATCTTCATTCCTCTCGGGTTCCTTGGTAGCTATAAGGCGGTTGATATAGGCTTGGATCTCTGGTGTCATGCTCAAAGGCTACGTGACCTGGTCATTGATCAGGTGGGAGAGAGCTGCAGCCTTGGGTGTCACGCCTGGAGAATGCATGACCTGGTCGTTGAGCTGAGAGGCCATCATTTGGCAAACAAAAGCAGCTATTTTAAGTGTCACGCCAGGCTACGTAACCTGGTTATTGGCTGGAGGAGATGGTGGAGGATGAGGGATAATCTGGCTGCTGAAGGGATTCAGAGGGTAGGTAGTACCCTTGGGAGTTACAATGAACTGAGGAGGAGTAAAGGATGACGGCTAAATTAGCCCGTTAGAAGAAGCTGACAACTGATGAGTGAATAATGGAGGAACCGATCTTTAAGCAAAAGGTCTCAGGTTGAAAGGGATAATTGACGGAGTAGTCAAGGTTGTCAGGAAAACAGAAGTTTGCCCAAACTAAAATGGGCTCACTATAGGTTGAGTCGAGGGAATAGGGTTAAAAACAGGTGCAATGGTTTTATCCCTACCAGACCAACCAACATCTATGCTAAACCATTCTGGGCTTGCATATCGGACTCAAAGACCCGGTCGGAATTCCTATCCTCGAGGGCCTATTTAACAGCTACTTGGACAGTGTTTTGGATGAAAGCTTGAAATGCATCCAAATTCAGGAATTAAGCCATAGCATTGGCAAAGTCGAACCCAGGTGGGGGGTTGAGATGTTGCTCCCGAGGTGGGAGTAGGGCCAACTTGCTCCTCTGGCGGAGGATGGTTTCCATCATTGCTCAGAAAAGACATAGCTGACTGAAAGAAATCCTGACCTAACTAAACCTGATCCGAATTTGACTCCCCATTGGAATCGGTATACGAAACCTCCTCGACTTCTGTGGTGACAACCGGGGTGAGAGAACGATGAATCAGACGGTGACCTAGCCTTTTCCAAACTGGGGTGTGACTATAATTTCACATCCTCCTAGCTAAAATGGTAGGTAGCAGATTAGAGCATGCATGGATTTTATGATGCCATGGGTGAGATGAATGGTCTTTATTTAATACCCGATGTATGGTATGTATGGATGCATGTAGATGTGGTTAGAGATAATGTGGCGGCATATCCCTCCAACATCTGTGGGATGTTCGTACCTAACTTCATGTATAGCGATATGCCGTGACTCAATGAGGGTGCGAAAGAAGTCTTACAGATGTTGCTAAACCTCTTCCATGAATGGAGATTAGTAAGGGTAAGTTGATTGATTTTTGGCTCTTGAAACCGATGCATGGGGGATGCATGAGCACGTAGTACATAACACATAAAGCGCCCCTCTTCCAACCTTATGACTCCCACTAACGCCTTTATGGAAGGATGGAGGTTAGCCTCTTCACCGGAAATGGCGAAAGAAGTTTGTCCTAATTTATTTTCATTGTTTTGGTAGTCCTAGAGGATTGAAGTGCTAAGGCTTTATTCTAGCGTAGCTTTGGTATGGTCGTTGATGTAGAAGGTTCCTGTTTACCTTGATTCCACGTTACTCAACTGCTCCCCAAATAGGTGCGATCACATGAGTTGACGTGTTGGTTAAAATGAGTGATCCACCCACTAGGCATTCTCAATTCCACAGGGCATGAGTGGTGCTTTCGCGAGCTTCTTGGGTAAAATAGGGCACCTAAATTACCAAACTATCTACACGCGTATGGATAAAACGTCATAAAAAAGAATGAAGTTTTAATTTGGCCAATGATTTCAATACAGCATAAAAATCCTTTAAACTTATTGAAAATTTTAAGCTCAAGTTTAAAGAGATCATTCCCCAACAGAGTCGCCACTGTGCATGGACGACCTTTTTCCCACCCACAAGGACCGCGTGAGATGCGTAGCACGGGGGGTTGAAAAATAACGAGTGCTGTGAAGCGTGCCGAGGGACCGATCCTCATTTTAGCGTGATGAAAAATTGATTGGTTGATGTTGAATCTAAGTCCAATTTATGTGTTAAAGGATACGAGATCGAAATCCCATACTGAAAATAGAGTCGCCACTCGGTTTAGCTCAACCGGGAAATTTTGGTACGATTTTCCCACCGGGTGGTAGACCAAACCTTAAGTAGAGATTTCGAGTTCAGATGATGTTATCTATTTTACATTAGGCCAAGTTAAAACATTTCATTCTTTCTTAATCAGTTTTAGTCCACCCTTTTTATTGGTGTTTTCGGTTTATACATTGTTTTCGTGTTATCAAGCAATCAAAAGCGGTAAATAAATAATTATTACAGTTATGCAAAAGTAAATGCGGAAAATAAAATAATAATTACATGGCTTTCCAAATCCTATACATTTTTCTATATGATAAATAAAATACTCGAAGGCCTAGCATTCATCTAACCTAAATCTACTTGCATAAAACGATTAGCACAAATACGGCACTTTGTATGGGGTATATCATATAACATGCATAGTTAGTAAACAAAACAAGACCTGAGTTAGCGTGAACATGGCATATTTCATTTACAATTTATGGAGCCCGGTTGGATGACTAAAAATGGGATTTTTTGCGGGAAAATTCCATTATATCTGTATTTTAGACTCGATTGTTATTTTAACCGGATTATTAGTGAAAATGCCACATGGTATGGGGTGGGGTCTATTTTAGAAGTTTTGGACCTTCGTTATTGCACTGTAAATCCTAGCTTCGGAAATTAAAACTAGGTCGGAAAATAAATGAAACGAAACCGCTGTTTAGAAGGTCATGCCACCGGCGGCATAACTGAGGCCACCGACGGCATCAATGATGCCGCTGGCGGTATCAGTCATACATGCAGGCTGTATGACTTTTTAGATACCATAAAGAAAGGGTCATGTAAGAAAATGGGGCCACTGGGGGCAAATGAGGTCCCTAGCGGTATTCACGATGCCGCTGGCATCATGGTTGATACCGCTGGCGGCTTCAAATGCCTCCGGTGGCTTCAGTTTCATGCAGTAGCTATTTTTGGCCCGAAAGCGACCAAAAACCCAAAACTAAGCACAAATAGCAACTAAAGCACAACAAACAAGTAAAATGGAAGCCAAAGAGCTATAAGACTCAGAATTTTTACCTCGAGGCCATGAATCCGCCTCTTCGTGATCCGTATGACACCTCTGGGGAGGTCAAATGATGATTTTTGGGAAGTAAGGGGTGATTTAGTCTCAAAATCCTAATTTTTGTGATTTTTAAACTTAAAATGCACTTAAGTATCAGAGAGTTCAGTTGGAAAAAACCACAAAAAGATGAATTGAATCCTCTTTTTTTACCTTTTCTAAACTTTATCCCACTAAAGCTAACTAGAATGCTCAAAGTTTACTTGAAATCTTGAGTGGTGTAAGATTGGAACCCTTGAAATGGCTGGAAAATCTTGTTTATATAGGCTAAAATCCGTTGGAAATTGCCTTTGATCGATTATCGGTCACATATCGAGCGAAAAGTGCACACAGCTGTCTGCAGAGAAAATGATGCCGGCGGTGGCATGGATGATACCGCCGACGGTATCAGCGAGGACGCCGGTGGCCTCGCTCCTTTGGCAGGTTTGAAAAGTAGCACGATTCGTGCCCGAAATCGGGGAAAAGGAGAGGAAATCCGGAAAAAGGTTGATATTGACGGAAAAACTCAGATATTGGGTGTATTTTTTTTTTATTTTTAATGGGTATTTTAGACTAGATTATTTTTTGGGTGTAAATCATCGGTCTGAGCTACCACCAGAAGCATTATCAGACACGCCGAATTGAATTTTTTCGAAAATAAAATTTGTAGAGAATTTTATATCGGTAATAAAAATTCCAAAAAAGAATTTTTATCATGAGGAATAAAATCGGGTATACGTCATCATCGTCTCGCGAGAGAGATTGTAAAATCCCGTGCTCACAGAAATTTTGATTGGCGATCATCGATTGTAATTTTGACTGGTAAAAAATAAGTCCAACAAAAATAAAATGTAATATTTATAATTCAAACTAATTCAATAAAAATGAAAAAAAATGTTTATAACATTAATCCTATCAAGCAAATCAATCCATTCGCAAATCAGTAACAATTTTATTGTCCTGGTTGATCAAAGGAGATTAAGCATGGGCTAATGGATGCATGGATTAATTAGAAGTTTGGGATATATCCGTTGATTAATGTTCAACGTTTTGTTGGGTTCCAGTGTTCTTTATTCAGTGTTCTTTATCCAATGAAAAAAAATCCTATTTTAGTTCAATTTTAATAAAACTAACTGCCTTAAGTCAAATCCAATTCAAGTTCAATGAACTAAATACAATTCAAATAATTTCAAAAGCCCAATCTATAATTTTCATACTTTCCATTTCATTTTTTTAAATAAAACCCTAACTAAATATAAAAATAACAAACCTTACATAAAGAGGAGAAGTTGAAGAAATTTGGTGACTTGGAAAGGCAACGGAAATGGAGAAGCAAGGGACAGGCGGAAAAGACTGATTAAACAAGGCGAAATGGTGGTGAGAGAAGAATTAAAGAAATAAAGAAATTTTTTATAAAAATAAAGAAATATTAGGAAAATATGAAAAAAATTCAGTAGTGGTCCTAGTGGATGACCCACATGCATACCAATATTTGGGATTTTAGTTATTCAGCACCAAAACGACGTTGTTTTGGCTCTGGGTGATTTCAATTAGGCCCAATTTATTGGCCCTCATCCAGCCTTAAAATTCTCAACCCAGTCACTCCGCTTACCTTCGTCTTCTTCGTCTAACTTTTCTGCAATTAGGATAAACTAGGGTATGGCATTTTGAAAATTCTAACTACTCCGACAAGGTACTCTGGCAGTTGGGGTAGTACAGTTACCAAACCCCGTCCTACCCTGCTGCAGTCCCTGTATGCAGATACTTTTGTTACCTTCACATGTTATTGACCACTTGGATTGAATTTTTGCCAAATTTTGGTAGGGCTTTTCGCACTACACCAAGATTGGTTCTGCCAACACCAAAAAAGTGAGGCCTAATATCAAAAATGTGTTATCTTAGAGGAACGAACTACACTTTTGTCAAAATATAGATGTTCCATATGGTGACGTGACCATAGGTCCCTATGTCGACACTGTTGGTCATTTATGGACACATAGTAAAAAATGTTGGTATAGGACCCTTTAGTAACATTTCACTATCTTATGACGTCATTTTTCAAGAGTTTTTACTTTTATATGCCAAGTGTCAACTTTTCATTGGGTTGACTTGTCAAAAGTGACACGTGGCGGCGAATGTAGTTCACTCTCCTTTTTTTTTGTAAACAGGGAAATACAAAGAGCTAAAAAACAGGAAAAAAATAGAGAAAACTACTGCACACTGGCAAGTAATATGGGAAGAACAAAAACGGGATACAACATTATCCCTACTATCCAAATCCAGAAGCTCCTTAAGCTCAGGTGGGGGCAAATCCAGACATTGAAGGCCAAAGGGAGATGTGAGGGATAGTTTCGCCAAAAGGTCCGCACATGAATTGGCCTCCCTATAGCGTGTATCACCTGAAAATTATCAAATTCTCGCATATGTTGGAAAATACAAAACAACAGGTGAGAAACTGGGTGTTCCTTTAGTATTCTGTTGGGATTGTTAAGGAAAGTCACCAAGTCTAGTGAATTGAATTATAGAATAACATTAGAGTACCCCCCTGCAGTAGCAATTTGGAGTCCCGAGAGGACTGCCTAGGATTCTGCAGCAAGAATGTGACCATAGCCAATGTTATGCCTAAATCCCACCTTCCATTCTCCCATGTGGTCGCGACATAATACCCCGGCAGTAATGATCCCTGACGTCTGTTGACATGCTCCATCAACATTAAGTTTCAACCAGTTGGGTGGTGGTTTGGTCCATGAAATGTAGTGTTCCACAACTCTCAGTACCAAAGACATGTATTGAGGGGGACCATGAGCATAAATAGTCTTCAACAAAGCTTCTTAATGCCTTAGTCTTGTGTCTAGGAATTCCATTATCGTTAACAAAAATTCGGGCGTTTCTCCATTTCCACAAGAACTAAATAGCAGTGCAGAATATAACGTTCCATGGGCAATTCCACAAGTGTTTTAGTTGACAAGTAAGGTTTAAAGACCACCAATCATAGGTCTAGACAGAGAAGAAAGTTGGTAGGAAAGAAGTGACTCCCAATAAGCCAAAGTTCCTTACCGTAGATGCAATCTCTCAATAAATGGATTATGGACTCATTACCTTTTGAGCAGGAGCCATATGTAGCATAGTCGATTAAATGCCTATGATGTCTTTACTCATTTGTAAGAATTCTCCCATGAAAGGCCAGCCAAAAAAATCTGTATGCGGTGTGGAATTTTCACTTTCTAGATATTGCATCATAGTGCTAGGCTCTGACTGTGAATGGAGATTAAGCATCTGATAAGCCAATTTTATTGAGAAAATTATCGGATGGTGAGCTGGACCAAATGGTGACATCTTGTTGTTGACTGTTAGGTAGCACTTTAACGGCCGCCAACTTGAGGAGCAAAGGTGGTGGCAATAGATTTTCTAATACAGTGAAGTCCCATTCTCCCGATGGTAGAATATATTCTGACACCCTCTTGCTTAAATGTTCCGCAGGGATGCGGTTAATTGACTCCATGATCAATTCTCCATTATCCAGGTGTCACTCCAAAAAAAAACACACTAGAACCATTTCGAGGTGACCAAGTAATGCCATCTCTGAATTCTAGTAGGATTTTAAGGAAACTTCTCCATAGGAAAGACTTTTGTCCTGATGTACCAACAAAATTGAACAAATCACCTTGGCACATATATTTCCCTTTAAGCAGCCTAGCCCAAAGCGTGTTTGGTTCCTTCACTAATCACCACATTAGTTTCATAATGAGAGCCTGGTTGTGTAATTCACTCCTTCAGACTCTAATACCTCCCACTTTTTTATCCTTACAAACTTGGTCCCATAGAACTAGGTGGATGCGTTTGTTATTATGGTCTCCACCCCAAAGAAATCTTCTATTGGCTTTGTCATGACTGTCAAGGGTGGACTTTAGGAGTAGATTAGTTTGCATGACGTGGTTACGGATGCCACTAGTGACTGACTTTATAAGAGTAGCTCAACCAACCAATGATAAGTTTGATGCTTTCTATCCCGATAATCTAGAATTCACACTCTCAACCACTTAGGCAAAAGTATTTTTAGTTACTCTTTCATGGAGAAGAGGAACCCCTAGGTATTTACCTAAGCATGACGTAAGTGGAATCCCACACTGGCGACTGAAGGCATAGCCAAGGTAGGATTGATATTTTTATACGCACAAATTCAAAATTTTGAAAGATTAACTTTTTGGCCCGACATTCCACAGAATTCCATTAGGGATTCCTCCATAGCTTTGATTTGTTCCATGGATGCTTCGCCGAACAAAAGAAGATCATCAACAAAGAAAAGGTGAGTAATAGTTGGACTTTCCTTCGAGCACTTGATCCCTTTCCACTTACCGGATTGAACCCTGGAGAGAATAATATGGCTAAGCCTCTCCATACATAGGACAAAGATGTAAGGAGACAAGGGATCTCCTTATGGTATTCCCCTAGAAGGTTGGAAACTTTCTGTCATGTTTCCATTGAACAGAATTCTCATAGGAGTAGTGGAAATGCATTTTAGTATAATATCAATCCATGGCTATGGCATACCAATTTGCTTAAGGGTGCTTGTAATAAAATCCCACCTCAAGCGATCATATGCTTTTTCCAAGTCCACTTTGATGGCTACAAACCCTTTTTTCCCTTCTTGATCCACATTGAATGTACTATTTCCTGAGCAATGATGATGTTGTCAGTGATCTATCGCCCTGGAATAAAACTACATTGAGTTAGAGCAACTAGGCTAGGTAGGAGAGGTTTGATTCTATCCATAATAATCTTGGTAATTGTTTTGTAGATGACTGAGCACATACTGATAGGACGAAATTGGGTGATCCAAGTAGGGTTAGGGATCTTTGGGACAAGCATAAGTAGTGTCTCATTCACTGACGCTATAATAGAGGTCCCCGTAAATACATTCAAAACAAAATTTGTAACCCCTATCTTTACTGTATTCCAGTGCTTTTGATAAAACCCTACAGGCAAGCCATCAATGCTTGGTGCCTTAAGTGAACCCATCCCAAAAATTGCCTTCTTTACATCAAGACATGTTACTGCAGCAAAGGCAACTTTTGAAAGCTCATCATCTAACGGGGGAAAAAAGTATCGCTCCTTATAGGTTCTGTAAGGTCTGGTTCTGCAGTAAAGAGGGTTTAGTAGTATTAGACTGCTAAACTTTTTAGGCCCAGTTGGTCCTCCGCTCATCTTCCATCAGAAGATTAGAGCCGATTAATTTTATTTCTTTTCCTCCTATGCATAGTTGAGATATAGAAGAAACGAGTATTTTGGTTACCATCAGTAATCCATTTCTTTCTAGATTTCTGGTACTAGAAAATCTCTTCTTATTTCAATAGATCAAACAAGTCAGCTTGGATTTTCCTTTCATGAGTGACAAGGGAGTGAGACCACCCTCTCTCCAACTGAGCATTCAACCCGACAATTCGAGCAAAAGGAGGCAACATTTTTCCTTTTAATGTGCCCAAGGACTTCTTTATTCCATAAGATAACCTCCTTCTTAAAGTTTAAGTATGCTCCAAAAAGATTGGTTTGAGGGTTCCAAGTGCGATTGACAAAAGTGCCAAAGTTCTGATGTGTCTCCCACGCCGCTTTGTAACTAAAGGTTTATGGTCAAGACATATTTAAGGCCCACGAAATTAAGAAGGATGGGGTAATGGTATGAGTGTCAGAAAGAGAGGTTAGTGACGGATGCCTCTGGGAATGTCATTCTTCCGACCACATTAGAGTAGGCTCTCTCCAAACTAACCTGTAGACGCTTCCTTCTCTAAGTGAATTTATGATCGATCGCTCCCATATCTGTAAGTTTGAGAGCATTTATATATGTTTGTAGACTAAGACTGCACCTGACGTATTGTATAGTGCCCCCTATCTGGTCAGAGATCTTGTCTAAAGTCCCTAATAAGGAACCTAGGAGTCTCATCATCAGGTTGGATAGTAGACAGCTCTTCCCACATGCCTTTCCTAATATGATTAATCGTGCTAACATAGATCAAACTGAGATAGAAAGGTTTGTTATCATTTAGAGTAACTCGTACGTGAAGAAAGTAGCAGTCCTTCCATAAAAGCCAGATCCCCCCCAAGAGCCCAATCGAAGGAGCGCATATCCATTTCCACCCTTTAATATCTACTACAAATTCACTAACTCTGGGTTCTCCTACTCTTGTCTCCAAAAGGCCTAACAAGTTAAGGTTATGTGAACAGATCAAATCCTTCACCTGTAGCAAACTTTGCTCATTTGCACAACCCTTAATGTTCCAGGAAATACAATTCATAAAAAGGTTGATATGGATAGAGAACCATCTTAGCAAGTGCTCATGACATAATTGGCTTACCCGTTTGTTTTCCTGTGGACTATGATTTAACTTTTCTTCTCCCTTTATCCTTTTGAGCACCATTGCCTATTACTATGTCCGATGGTGGGGGGTGGGAGGAATGTTTTCAGGACCCTTCATAGTCGACCTACACATTTCATCCTTCAATTTGATCGAGGATAATTCAAGGCCGAGTTTTAGGGGATCTCCAGTCGTCATGTCAAATATAGAGGAGAGGTCTTTAGGGCAAATGATATTAATTGAATGAGTCTGGAGAATTGGTTGATTTTTTCCTTGGGTGGAGTGGGGTCTGAAGGGCCAATTATATTTGGTATTGCATTATAGGGGCTCAAGTTGGAGAGGCCTGAATCAGGGGCAGGCAATAGTCTTAAGAGAGGCTTGGGTTGGTTGTGGGCTACATTGGTGGGCCGTGGTTTTGAGGAATTAGGGTTAAGTGGAGCTGATTGGGAGGGCCCAACCTTGAGGTTAGGATGGGATTGTTTGGCAGGTTCAGATGAATTGGGGGAGGGTAATGGAGGAGGGGGTTTCAAAGAAAGAGCCTTAAAGATGGCCAAATCTTCCACCTTTTCACCGTGTTCTTGAGAAAGGATGAAAATTCTATTTTAGTGCTTTATTCAAATTCAGCTTTTCCTTGTCAGACCTAAGGGCAGTGTTGATTTTTGGGTTAGGTTTGGCGTAAGGCTCGAGGTTACCATTAGAGGAAATGCTAGCTTTACTGACCTCTGCCGATTTTAAACCATTCGCCGGAGTGTTCTCCGATGCCTGAAATTTCCTTCTTCTTTGGTTCTTTTGAGCTAGCATCCAAGGTTTGTATTCCCCTAGTACTTCTGGTCTTTCTTTTAAATTAGCATCCATAGCATTTTTTCTAGGTTCTGCACTTCCTTCTTCTCCATTGGTAGCCTACTAGATTGGGCAATTCTCTTTATTGTGTCCAAACGTTCCACAGGAAAAGCATATATTATAGGGGCCCTCATATTCTATCCTGTAAATTCTATTTTTCAGGCGATACTTAGCTAGGAGGGTTTCCCGCAAATTGATTTCTACACAAACTCGAGCATACTTTCCTCTACTAGCTTTGAGGGTCATTTTGCCAACGTACAAAGCCTTCCTTACTAGGCCACCTAGTTTTATAAGAGCTTGTTTATTGTAGTATTCAATTGGAAAACCCGGGAACCTGATCCAAGCAGAGATTGTTGAAACATTATCACCAAAAGGGTCAAAATGTGGATGCCATCTAGAGACAGAGATGAAATGGTCTGCTATCATCCATGGTCCTCCTTGAAGTGCAGCAACATAGTCTGCTTTGGCTATGAACTTGACTAGGTAATAGTCATTAGTTAAGTCAATAATCTCCATGGATCCTTGCTTTTGCTAGAACTTATATAATCTGGTTGATAGGAAATGGAAACCCACTCTCTTGCCGAGGACTTTACATATGATTGAAAGTTTCCATGGTTTCCAAAAGTTGGCCTTTTCTGTTGAGGAGAAATGAATTATGGGACATTTTTCATCATCCTCCCCTTCATCTTCACTATCTGATAGAGCTATATATTCATTATCTGAGTCAAGTTCTGGGTTCAAATTCATGGCCTCATCGAGCATTTCTTCATCTGCAGTATCCTGGATACCATAGAGGTTGTCCTTATATCCTGATTTTTTGCGAAAAGGTGAAGCTTCAGCCTTCTGGCTTCAGGTGGGGAACCATGTTCTGGTGAGCCAGCTTGTCCATCAGCCCCCTTGATCTTGTTGTTACTTCTCTCAAGTTGGTCTATTTCTTCTCCGTGAGCGAGAGAGGCTTTTCCATTAAAAATAAAATTTCCTAATAGTAATACCTTACTAATGATAAATGGCATTGGTTCACTCTCCATAAATTGTGTGATTTTGTGTCTATCGGGGGGTTAAGTTGTGCACTTTAAACAAGTTTAAGGGGTAAATTGAGACAATTGAAAGTTCAGGGGGTATATGGGATTTTATGGACAAGTTCAGGGGGTTATGATGTATTAGGCCATGAAATAAATACCAAAACTAATTCAAATAACATTTAATAGAATTAAAAAATAAATATTATAACATATAGAATCACTAAATACAAATTTTCATATAAATAATAGTAATAAAATTTTTAATAATTGTTAGTACTACAATTACAAGTAAATTAATTGAAAAGAAACCATGATTAATTAGTATTTTACTTCTTACTATTTTTGTGCCTTGAAAATAGTCCTAATTTAATTAAAATATGAAGTAAGTTTGGATAAAAATAAATTAGGAGAAATTATGATTTGATTATTAGGAATATTTTTAACTATTTTTGTATATATATATATATATATATATATATATATATATATATATATATATATATATATATATATATTGTAGATTGTAGTACCTATTGTACATGATAGTGAGAAAAAAATATTTCACATTTGTTTACCATATATTATTGATTTTGCTATATTTAAACATTATAATTATTAATTTATTAATTAATAATAATACTAAGTAAGATTATAAGTATAATAAAATATATTAGTAGTAATAATAATTGTAATTAATAATTAATATCATATTAATATTTAATTATTATTATTTATAATTATATTATTATAATTGTTTATAATAATTCAATATTATCGATTCTATAAATATTATATTCCTAATACTATAGTTATTATTAAATATATTCTTTAATAAATATTTTTTATATTAATGTTTTTATTTTATTATTTATTATAATTAATAGTATTAATTAGAATAATTATTAGTTAAATTAGATTGGGTAATTGTTATTAATTAAAATTATTATATTAAAAATAAAGTCTGATTGCAATTTACTTGACCTTGCCTGAACTGAACTGAACTGATTGAACCTGAACTGAACTAAACTGAACTGATTGAACCTGAGCTGAACTAAACTGAACTCAATCAAATTGCAGTCCAAAATTATTCCTCTTGAAGATAAGAATTGGGAGATTTATCTTTTTCATTTGTACCAGAAATTGTAATGTATAGTGTTATGTGGTGGACATCAAATGTTGATCTTTTTGCTTTTGTAGCAATACCTTTGCCATAGCATATCGCGCATATCTGTCTACTTCTCCCATGTAGGAAGAAGACTTCTTTCCAGTCCAGCCCTTGGGGAGTCCATACTCCTTGTCATATTTTGAGTGAGGTCTTGCATCGTTCTTCATTTCTCTTATCACTACCCCAGAGTTGGGTAGACCAAGGATGCTTGAGAGTAGTTCAGGCGTTACATTTATGCCTTTTCCCTTTATTTCGGTGATGATAAAATCTGGATTCAATGAAGATTTTTGCATGTTTCTGTAGAATTCCAGTACCAATCATGGATAGGTTGGTTTATCCATTTGGATCCATCTTTGCATTTTCTGGGTTTTAATGATTTATGAAAATGGTGAAGTGGTTAGAAAAAATCTATCTGAAAATGATGGTTGAGAGTCAAATTTTGCAGGATTGCTTTTGAATTGAACTGGTCTGATTTGGGTTTGAGTATTTTTGGAGGTTGCCATGACTATCCTTTGGAGAAAAATAATTGCAGAGGTTTAGCAAGGGTTTTTGGTTTGAGTAAAAAGGAAGATGATGCAGATGATCAGTTTTTATAACTTTGATGGGAAGTTTGAGGGCATTTTGGTCATCTTGCTTCATAACTATTACGGTTTTGGAATAAACTGTTGGTTATTTATGAATGACTTCATGGCATTTTTAATGGTAGTTATATGAACGGTGTTTCAATTTTTACCGCTCTCACTTTTCACCTCTTATTTGACCCCGCATCTTGAAATTCAAAATGATGTTGGAGGTGGTGACTTGACCAAATTGACACGTGTCTGAATGGTGGTCTTTTTCAACAACTTCCTTCTGAGACATGATTTTATCTTGAAATGTCTCCTTCTCAGATTTCTTCTATCCTTATGATGACTTTTTTTTAACCCATCACAATTGTAGCCTTGAGAGTGAGTGCAATGTCCTACAATTCTTAGGCCTTGTTTTGATTGAGCTATAGACCTTTAGGTGCGCAAACTTTCTTAAGCATATCTGAGGTGTCTTATTTTGTGGTCCCTTTTTCTCCTTCTGAGGCTCCATTGTCTTATGCTCTTGGTTTTGAGACATTTTGACAATTTCTCTCAGAGCTCTTTATTCTGAGTTCAGCTTTAGGATGCCCTTCTTGAATCCTTAAACCAGATCATCCTTTTCTTGATAGTTTCTGGCTAGAATATCAATTTTGTGTGCAATGGCATCATCATATTCTTCAAGATCTTTTGCCCTTTTCTGCAATCTCAACATCTTCCTGGCATTTCCTTGCTCAATGACTTCTATCTCCTTCAGTATTTGTAAAATATCATTAGTTTGTAGCAAATCATATGACTCCACTTTTGAGCATCCTTCTTCTTCTAAAGTGGATGTGTCTTTTGCCATAAGACATATATGTGCATCATCTTCTGAGTTTTCTGTGACAGAATTTACTGATTCATCACTCTAGATGAAGGTTGATTTCATTTTCTTTTAAAATTTCTTCTTCAATTTTTTGTGATTCTTGTAGAGGAGGTTCCTTCAAAAGCTTCTTCTCTTCTTGGCATCCTTTTATTGAAGATTTGGATGAAATTTTTCATTTCTTTATTATTGTCTTCTGAGGATTCTTCATTATTCAAAATTTCCCTTCTGAATCTCTGAGTGAGATTCCTTATCTCCTCATCCTCAGTTTCATCCTCCGAGGATTCTCAATGGAGAGCTATTATCTCCTTTCCTTTGTGTTTGGAGTGTTATGAACTGACGGTCACTTTGAACATGCATAACAGGTATGGCGGAAATTCAAAATTTTGTCCCTTATCTCTAGGAACTCCTATTAGTTGCATATAATTAATTAAAGCCTTAACTAAATAAATTATCTACCTAGGTTAGCATGCATAGGCTGGGCATACCATAACTCCAAGTTATATTCTAGCATAAATATTCTACACCTAGCGTGCTATAACTCTAAGCTATAACCTAAGCATAAGCATAAAATAAACTAAGCATGTAAAACAACCTAAGCATAACTATTAAGTCTAAAAATTCTTAAAGAAAAAGACCTAATAATTAAAAGAGAAAACTTCCCAGTTGAAGTGTACTTTAGCAGAACCTTCTTGCACAAGCTTCCAAGTGTAGGATAGCCTCTATGAGTATCCACACGAACCCCACCAATTGAAAGCTCCTTGAGAGGAAGAACTGCAGAGCTTTGAGTAGCTGCTAGACCACTTGAAAAGCCCACCCGAAAATATTAACTAGAGGTGCCTCAAAAAAAATATTTGAGGCTCCTAAAAAATTAGCTGTTAAAGTCAACTCGAGAAAACACATTGGAATCTCAAGTCAAGACTCAGATGGAGATGTGGTGCATTTTACAAAGGAGGGGGAAGGCCTCCATATACAGGATGAGGGGAGTAAAAGAGCTCCCCATTTAACAGTGTGAGGTAGGGAAAATCCCTATCCCACACACAGGTCAACTCGCGGATCTCATGGGATCCCGGTGTTGCCATGCCTATATGGCGTGCAGTGCATGCCGTGTCGCGAGTTGGGCCTCTCGGCCCACGCCAAGATCCCAGCTTATGGAGCACCCCATGGGCTGCGTTTGTGCAACCCAATTTCATGGGCTACCGTGAGCACTACCCAACAGTGCTCGTGCACCTGTCGATGCACTCCCGCGCACCCCGAGCCTGTACAAACTATATTTTATACTCTCGGTCTAATTTAACTCGCCAAGGAAAAATTCTCCTTTAATCCTTTTTCAAATAAATATTTTATTTGTGACCCTAATAAATTAGTTACCGGTTAAAATAAAATATCTGGTCTAATCAGGTAATGGTTTAACCATTCTACTATTAATATTCTCGTAATAGACTATGTCTATTAATTCTTTACTCAATTCGATGAAAGTCAAATGTGTGTGACCTTATAGGATCCCGAAGTATTGAGCTGTTAAGGCTTGACCAATACTTATTCTATAGGAACTATTTGCTCGAGGTTCTAGACCGTGGATAGAACTCGATTACCTTAAACGACTGAAGTACGCCTCTAACAAGGGTCCACCATCCCCCATTACTCGGAATGTCATTTGTGTTTGTGACTTAATCCTGGTTAATGCAATAGTTAATCCAATGCAATGAACTCTTTCCATTCTTTAATATTATACCATATGGTTTACTGGGTTTGGTAAAAGTGTTAACCCACTAATAGTAAGGTTGCTCCAAGCTATCACAGTTTATTTACTTATCACCGAAGTATATTGCTTTTTACCATAATGTATTTGACTAGAAACTATTTATATCAAACACATACTCTGATCCGAGGTTTATAGCAATCATTACCTCAACAAATGGCCAGGTATAACTCCTTAATATATCCGGAGCGATGGATTCTTTCCGACTACATAGCTTAGCAATGTGCTATCATCACTATCCCGTAATCACCCTTAGCAACCTAAATCAAAGAGTGAATAGGAATGACCCAAAGTATAGCGATAGTACCACACAAGGTAACTAGTATCTCAAGTATGAGGATATTCGCAGAGCTATTGCATAAAGATAAACACTAACACTTTGATATATATACCAAGTGTTTATCTTATTGCGGTCTCCAATATATCTTCCATATATATCCATGTGTCAAAATATAGGCACCACCTTTAGTCTTAGGAGGTTAACTGCTTGGACCCATACCAAGAAAGTTGACCACATGCTAGTCTTACTATTTCATCGATATCCTTTCTTGATGAAACTATGACTAGGGATAGTTTAGACATAATCATAATTGCACATGGAGCAAGTCTCACTAAACATAGTCCCACAATGATATCTCTCACTTCATGTTATGTTTATGGCAAGGACTTTTGTACATAGATATCAATGAATATATTTTAACTAGCCATAATATATATGAACATATCAATATAAACAAAAGATTAAATGCCTTTATTAATTAAACAAATTATTCGTACTAATACATAATTAAGATATATCGCCCCAATTGCCTTAAGTGCATACATCATATCTAACAAACTCTCACTTATACTAAGGCCAATTAGCCATATGTCTTAATCCATATACTTTAACATGCTGGTTATATTTGACTTGCTTCAATGGCTTCGTCAGACCATCCGCGAGGTTCTGATCAGTGGGAACATATTCTAATCTTATATCTTAGCATCATGAAACTCCCTTACTTTATAATACTTTCTAAGTAAATGTCTATTTTTCTGGTAAGACCGTGGTTCTTTTGCCTGAGCTATAGCACCATTGTTATCACAATACAAAGTAATTGGATTAACAATCTCAATCACTAAACCAAGATCACCAATAAATCCCTTTAACCGTATATCTTCTTTTACCGCTTCATAGGCAGCAGTGTACTTAGACTCTATGGTTGAATCAATATTAGTTTCTTGCTTGGAACTTTTCTGGCATACTACCCCTCCATTAACTACATACACAAAACTTGACTGAGACTTAAAGTCATCCTTGCCAGATTGGAAACTTGCATCAGTGTAACCTCTTATTCTAAGGTCACCATCTCCATATATCAAGAACTTATCTTTAGTCCTTCTCAAGTACTTAAGAATTGCCTTGATGGCCATCCAATGCTTTTCACCTGGATCTGATTGATATCTACTCGTAAAGCTCAAAGCTTGAGAGACATCTGGCCTAGTACATATCATAGCATACATGATGGCTCCTATTACAGATGCATAGGGTACATCCTTAATGCACATTCTTTCCTAAGCTATCATCCCCTTTATCACCGGGAGATAACCTTTCTACAAATACTCAAGGCTGAACCTATTCAGTACCTTGTCTATATATGTACTTTGAGAAAGACCTAACAACCTCTGTGATCTATCCCTATAGATCTTTATACCTAGTATAAATGCTGCTTCTCTAAGGTCTTTCATCGAGAATTTTCGTAACAACCATACTTTAATATTTTGAAGAAGAAAAATGTCATTTCCTATTAGTAGAATGTCATCGACATATAATACTAAGAAAAGGACTGCACTCCTACTAACCTTCTTGTAAACACAAGCCTTATTAATGTTTAGAGAGAAATCTAGTTCACGGATTGTCTGATCAAACCTAATATTCCAACTCCTGGATGCTTGCTTAAGTCCATAAATGGACTTTTGCAATTTGCATGACTTCTAGCCATTCTGAGATGTAAAACCCTCAAGTTGTGCCATACACATATCGATCCAAATTCCCATTTAAGAAAGTTGTTTTAACATCCATCTACCATATCTCATAATGATAATGAGCAGCAATGGTAAGGAGTATTCTTATGGATTTAAGCATGGCGACTGGTGAGAAAGTTTCATCGTAGTCAATACCTTCGCTTTGACTATAAACTTTGGCAACCAACGTTGCCTTATAGGTAATTACATTACCTTCCATGTCAATCTTCTTCTAGAAGACCCACTTGCACCTGATAGGTGTAACTTCTTTTGGTGCATCACTTGGTTTTCATACATGGAATCCATTTCTGATTTTATGGCTTTAAGCCATTTATCAGAGTCTGAGTTCTTTATTGCTTCATCATAGGTTCCTGGTTCATCATCCTCCTTGAGATATAGTTCCCTATCATCCGTGATGATAAAACCATATCTCTCAGGACCTTTATGAATACAACCTGATCTTTGCAATGATTGTGTTTCAACATGTTATTCTTGGATCGCACCCTCTTGCATATCTCAAATGGGGTCAACCAGTTGATTGCCTGTTTCTTCCGCTTGAACTTCCAATTCAAGATTGCTCCCATTAACCTTTGCAAGTAAGTGTTTCTTTTCAAGAAGGTGAGCACTCCGAGATACAAATACTTTCTGTGCCTCGGGTTGGTAAAATAAATATCCAATAGTTTCCTTTGGATATCCAATGAACAGACATTTATCAGATTTATTGTCTAGCTTATCTGATGTTATCCTTTTTACCATAGCAGGACAACCCCTTACTCTTAAGTGACTCAAAGATGGTCTTTTATTACACCATCTTTTATAAGGCATAAAATCAACTAATTTAGAGGGCACTCTATTTAATACATAAACTATGCTCCCTAGTGCATATCCCCAAAAGGATTTACCAAGATCTGCTTGGCTCTTCATAGACCGAACCATATCAGATAAAGTTTAATTCCTCCTTTCAGACACTCCATTATGTTGGGGCGGATAAGGCGGGGTCCACTGGGGAACTATCTCATTTTCTTTTAGATAATCCTGAAACTCTTGACTTAAGTATTCTCCACCTCGATCAGATCAAAGTGCTTTAATACTTTTCTCAAGTTGTTTCTCTACTTCATTTCTGAATTTTTTGAATTTTTCAAAACTTTCAGACTTATGCTTCATCAAGTATATATAACCATATCGTGAATAATCATCGATAAAGGTTATGAATTACGAGTATCCTCCTAGTGCATGAACACTCATTGGACCACATACATCTGTATGTATGAGCTCCAATGTACTTGTGGCTCGTTCACCCTTTCCTTTAAAGGATAACTTTGTTATTTTTCCTTTTAAATAAGGTTTACAATCACTATAAGACTCTACGTCTAATGGGCCCATGTCTCCACGCTTATATGACTTAGTTAAGCGATCTTTGTTTATATGGCCCAAACGACAATGCCATAAGTAGAAAGATTTCTCATTATCTAATTAACTTTCTTCACATTGTTCATATTAAAAACTTCTGTTTTAGTATTAAGAACATAAATGCCACCATTCAACATTCCATAGCATAAAGAACATTATTTAAACGAATCTAACAATTATTATTCAAAAATAAAATTTCAAATCCCTCTGCCGCTAAACGCACAACAAAGATAATATTCTTAGTAACATTCAGAATATAATAGCAATTATTCAAAACTAAAACTAGGCCACTCGGCAAAATAGGACTAAAGATCCCTATGGCTAATGCAATAACTCTGGTTCTATTTCCTACACATAAGTCTATCTCCCCTTTTGCAAGCCTCCTACTGTTCCTTAGCCCCTGCACAGAAGTATAGATATGAGAACCACAACTAGTATCCAATACCCAAGTTGATTCACAAGGAAAAGTAGCATAGTTTTCAATTACAAACATAGCCGAAGTAGATGCCTCTGCATGCTTCTTCTTCAAATGTTCAGAAGTGGGAGCTTTGCAATCTATCTTCGAGTGTCTTAGTTTCATGCACTGGAATTAGACATATTTAGATGTCTTCCTTTCTTTCTTCTTATAGATTATTTTCTTGGTAGCCAATGCCTTCTTCTTTTTAGTAGAAGTTTTGCCCTTCTCGAGCAACAGTAGTGTCTTCTGATCTTTCTTGATCTAAGGCTCTACTGTCTTTAGCATGTTGATTAATTCTAGAATTGTAGAATCAATCTTATTCATGTAATAGTTAGTCACAAAATTTGATTAACTATCTATTAAGGACATCAACATAAGGTCGATACTTAACTCATAATTCATTTCAAATCCTAATCGATTTAGCTTCTCAAGGAATCCTAAGAGTTTTAGTACATGTTGAGTGGTAGAGGCGCCAGCCTGCATCTTGGTTCCAAAAAGGAGTATGGAGGTCTCATACCTCTCTGTCCTTTTTTGCTCAGCAAAGAGCTCCTTAAGAGGGAGAACCATGTTCTCAAGATTCATGTTCTCATGTTGTTTCTGCAGTTCAGGGTTTAGGACCCCTAATATTATACATGTTACAAACTCACGATCTTTCATGTGTTTAAACCAAGCATCATGTGCCACTTGATCCTCAACATCAGGCTTAATAGGGAATGTTTCATCCAGAACATAGATGATTCCCTCGAATCTGAGAACTATTCTCATAGCTCAGAACTAATCAGAAAAGTTCGAGCCATTCAATTTGGTGTCAAGTAACGGACAGAGATTTGATTTTCAACCTAAGATGTAAGAAAAGAAAAATTATTTAGACTTTAGTATATATTACATGTATTTAATATAAGGAATTTTAATTAAAAACATGTCCTACCATTTTTTGAAATTTACAATAGCCGATTCTATTGAATTCGGGAAATCTAGCGTAGCCGGATTTCCAAGTAGGTAGCATCTATAACTATTCTAATATGGCCCCCAATTTTATGAGTTAAGCCACATTAGTAAGTTGTAGTTGAAATTCCATTCCATTTGCATCGTATGCAATTTCTAATTATTCAAGTTCCCTTAAACTTAAGGGACGTCTGCTCTTATTTTAGCATCTCCTTGAATATGTCTCAGTCTTTCGGCTACTCCCCAATTTTATAGTGAACTACCTCAGTCCTGTTAAGGCAGACACTATCCTAATATCTATAACTGATCTATATAGACGAAACGAACACTTTGTGCAACACTTTATGGCCAAAAAAATCGTATTATAGATTCGAGTAAGGAAGACTATAACTTGCCTTAATATATTTACTTTCGGATTTGGTATTGGAGTTAAAACGTCTCACCCAATTTAGGATTTATTAGATGGACATATTTAAAATAATTTATATTAATTCAGGGAGTTTTAGAATTAATTTAAAAGGTTTAACCTTTAATGGGTTCAAGCTCTTTACTATAATTATTCCATCAACCTAGATTATATGGAAAATTATTAACATTCTTTATTTGTTATATTTTACGTTTCCTTTAAGCTTTTATTCAATAATTTAATATTTACTTTGTTATAGAAACATATATAAGAACAATCTTATATACTAGAAATAAATCAGTCCATATATAATCCCCTCTTGGTTAATACAAGCTGTACCGATATAGGTTCCCAATTAGGAGAGGTGCCCTATGAGAAGTGTTGGTTGCCAAATGAATGTGATCTAGCAAGAGCACTAGGTCGTGATCAGTAGTTAGTGGCAAGTACAAGGTCGTATCACACAGAGAACAAGAGAAATAATTTAAATCCAAATGTAAATAAGTGAGTATGAGTTCAATATTAAATAATTTAATTTTAATGAAAAAGCTAAAAAGTAAAATAAAAACAGGAAGGTAAAAATGTTTGCTGTAAATGATTACTATGACCAGAATTTTAACTTGGCAAGTATTCCTAGTGATCACGCAGATTTAGTTACGATTCCTCCCTCTTATTTTAGCATGTTTAGAACTTTGAGGATCTAGGTTTCTTGCATCTTTAGTTACTAGCCGTGGCCACCCTTTTGTCTAGTTCTTTAAAGCTTTACTACTTGGATTCCCCTTTCTAGTTTTACTTTCAGCATTAAGTTTTATGCAAGTGATCTTTAAATCAGAAACCCCTAGCATGATCTAATCACTTTTCAGATTTTTTAGATGTGTGTTTAGTAATTTAGTATGTGAACAAGTCACTTCTTAGATTTTCTTGCTCACTCTGCATAAGTTAGGCTATTCTTATGAGGATTAAGTTCAATACTAAACAATCCACTATAGATGATGCTAACATAAGAGAATGAGTAAAATCATACAATAGATCTGCTAGTCACTAGAAATGCCTACCAACAGGAGATTAGTTGCTCATACAGTAGGAATAAGGTTTAAAGGAATTCTGGAATTAATAACCATAATAATGATATATAATATAATAAGTATTTTTACAGCAAAAGATGGCCACTTGGATGGCTTTTTTCCAGATATAGAAAGGTTGTATCTGCCAAAAAGAAAGGCTTGTCCAATTATATAGTGTAAAGTGGAAAGTTCTAGATATCCCACCTCATGCTATAAAAAATATAACAAAATAATAAATCATCCAACCAAATTGAAGCTTCTAGAGGTTTTAGAGTCTTGAAAAGAGTAATATGCAACTTACAAAAGTGGATTAGAGTAAGTCATCCTCCATCGCCTAAAAAGATGCCATCCACCGTCATCTACTAGCAAATTCTCTTTTCCCTCACGCAAAATCCTTCTAAAAGATTGTTCTTTGATCATTTGTCATCATCATTGTGGGTTGTAGCAACCTCTCCTTCTTCCAGTCCAGTTTTGTGCTCACATTGCCCAGTTTCCTGCTCCTTGGTGGCAACCTCAGTAAAATCAAGTAGTGATCTGAAATAATTATCAAAAACACCAATAAATCACAGTTTATCACTACAATTATAAATATTTCAAGGCTATTTGACTAGTATTTACTTGGTATAAATTACACTTATCAAATTCCCCCACACTTAGACAATTACTTGTCCTCAAGCAAAAAAAAAGGAAATGAAACAGATTTTTATAACAAGTTAAAAAGAGAAGAAAAGAGAATAGAACAAAAACAAAGGCGACAATCAACAATCAATTCTATCTTAGGAAGATTCAATGATCCATTCAAAATACAAAGTTTAAGGTTAATGATGGGTACCCCCACACTTAGCATGTAACTCAATCTCAAAAGCAGGTTAAGACAACAATTCAAAGCTTAATTTATCAATAACTATTCCCAAGAATAAATAAACTTTCCTCACCAAAGATGTCACTCATTTCACATAAAATATTTTAAAGGGTGAGTTTGAGAAATCACTCATCAGCTACACATAGCAATATTAAGTCCACAGGCTTGATTATCAGTCCTATCTCCACCACTAAAAAAATATTGATCACAATATAATCAAAAGGTCTTTAATTAGGTTGTAATGTAGGGTCAAGGTTGGGGGTGTGGGAGTGAAAGGCTTTTTATGTGTGAAATGATTCTACCAAGTAAATATGTAGGATTATATAGGAGCATGCAATGGTCACTACTTGAATTGGAAAATGATGTTTAGATCTCAAGGGAATCAAATAGAAAACTAGAGCAATCATGTATCAAGTAGAGGTAATCATTCCAGCAGAAAGGATTGTGTAATAAGCACATCAAGCATTCAAATAAGAGAAATAAGAAAATTTTAGCTTGTATTGAAAGGTTTGTATTTAACCATTGAGTGAACTTTTGTTTCTTTTTCTATTTTCTTGTATTGATGAAGTACAGGGCCGGAATAGAATTTTGAAGAAAGCTCATTGAATTTTTCCTTGAGAATGATTTGGAAAACAAGTTAACAACCACTAGTAGTTCACATTTGCTATTTTGGAAACTTCTTGGAAAAATCAGAGGTGAAATGCAAAGGAAAAGTAAAAAGAAAAAGGTTGTACGATTTAAATTTTTGTGTGTATGAAGAAAAAGGTTAAGGCTCAAGGGGGCTAACTAAGGGATATATTATGTAAGGGTGGCTTTTTGGGTAAAAAGAGGTGTAATCCTAATGCCTTAATCATCTCATGTAGTGATCAATGATGTGGTCCCATTAAGTACTATGTCGAAATTCTCCCAAATCAAGTTCTAGCCTTAAGTTGCATATGTAAGCCCTCTCACAAGAATTCAAATAATCTATTTTAACAGAGAAATGATTTCAGAATTTGATTAAGTAAGAATGATTTAAAAATTTAGGCCCTTTTTGTACCAAGGAAAATATTTCGATTTTTAAGAACAGATACAAAAATTGATTTTAGTGAATGATGAATTAAGAAAATTTTTGGCTCAAATCCTCACTAAATAATAGGTAAAGTTTTAGTTGATTATCTTAGTCTTATTTGTTGAAAAACATTTTCAAATTGGTCTAACTTGCTTAATCAATCTTGTTAACATGCTAATTGTAGTTTTACCATTATTAACCAAACCCTAAGTAATTTACTCAGACTACTAATTTCCAAAAGATAGTCTCTCATGCTAGTTGCCAAAATAGAAATCATTTTTCAACAAGTTAAAAAGATCACAAAATTCAAAAGAGAAGTGAAGCTATTTACAAACAACATGATTAAAAACACAAAATACAACATCAAAAATAGTTAAAACAATACTCAAAGTCAACCAAATGTCTTAAGCAAGGGAGATCATAAGTAGTAATTTAACCAAAGTAAACAAAAGCCAGCAATTTCAAGGCATTTGTCATAAACAATAATTATAAGGCAGCAAGCATGCAAATTTATGTCTCCCCCACACTTACTCAATACTTTGTCCTCAATGTATAAACTAAATAAAATGCAAAGTAAAAGAGCAAGTACAAGATATTACCTCAGTGATGGCACATAAAAATTTTAAATTAGAGGAGTAGAGAGAATTTACTCAAAGGCCTTTGGAGGATTCTGGTCCACCACCTCTTCTTGTTGCTTCTTGCTCCCAATCAGATCTTCCTTAGATGCTGAAGCTAAAAGTACTGGTGCATTAAGTCTAGCAACATATTCTTTACTTGGTGTGTTTCTGACATATTTAGGAACAAAGCTCATCCCCTCATCCTCCAACCTTCTTAATCTTCTTTCCACCTCAATTCTCTAGGAGCGGTATTTATTCCTTTCTTCCACTAATTCTTCAATAATAGGGAGTAGACTTTTCATGGACATGCCAACGCATTTGTCAAAAAATACTAGCTTCTCATCTTCAGCTAGTTGCTTCCCTAGTTTAGTAATAGACACCTTGGTTGTGATCTTTCTATTCTTTGATGCAGGGGTGGGAGTTTCTGCCTTTATAGCCTTCCTTTTTTCTTTCCTAGCTTCCAAAGCGTCTGTCATACCACAAATACCATTTCTTATTAAAAGTCTTGCAAATTCTAAACTTGTTCATGGTATTGGACTCCATTGGCTTAGGATAACCCATTATTATGAGACCATAGGAAAAAAAGGAAGTGAGCAAGTTCTTGGCAATATTTGTGACATAAGAGCCCACTAGGATGTGCTTATTCCCTTTGTTTGTAAGCCTAATAATATAATCTGCAAAGAAGCTTCCCACATTAATTCTCTCAACCCTTTCTATGCAATAGAGAATAAAAAGATCGTCTTCATTCAAAGTTGACTGGTTGTGGCGACCAAATAGAATGCTTGCTAGAAACTTATTGAATAATCTTATACTTGTATTCTCTAAAGCTGCTAGAGCACTTTTCCTTCTCGTAGGTTCTTCTAGTGAGCTCAAGCCAATATTGGACTTTGTCAAAATCATCCGAGATTCTCCGATGAGCATTCCGATAGTCAACAAACAAGAGTGTATCCTCCGGAACTCCAAGGAATTTGTTAAGATCATCAAGGGACATTCCCCTCTTTCTGTCGAAGAGGCAAACAACATATTTACCCAGATCATCGTTTTTCAAGTCTTCCTCTTTTTTTGAAAGTGTATAGAGGAATTATAGGGTGAGTTCTCTGTAATCCGGTTCCTCATTCATCACAAATTCTTCAAATCCAGCCCCTCTAAGCATTGCCAAATTTTTATTGGCCAACTTTAGTTCCTTAAGGGATCTTCAATTGAAAGACCTTGAAGGCTCAAATACATCACCCTTAAAGAACTCAAAATGTCCCTTCTCGTAAGTATCCTTGAATTTCCTCATTTTCTCCAAAATTAGATCGGAGTTTGGTTTGGATGAGTCTTCGATCAAAATCGGCGTTGACGATTTTGCTGGAGTACTAGAGGAAGGCCTTTGTTGTCGAGTAGAAACCATGGTTTAAGGGTTTGAAATTGGCATAAAATTGGGAGAGAAAGAAGGTGGACAGTGAATGAAAATGAGAGATAGAAAGAATGGTTTGAAAGAGTTTCAAGAATTTTGAAAGTTAAAAACTTTTTTCAAACCGTCATTTTCAAATAAGGGGAGAGAAAATCAAGTTAAATGAACTTGTGTTGAAAAATTAAATAAGAAATTTGAATTGCCCAATTAAAATACATGCATGAGTGTAGGGGACAAAAAAGTAAGAGTGTAATGATGGAAATGTAGGGTTTCTTTTTAGCTATAAACAACTCATCGCCTACTCTTGTTAAAATGGTGACACATCACCCTTAGCATGGAAAAATCAAATTTTTTTTATGTATTTCTTTAGGTGAAAAATTTGACGAGAGAGAAAATTACTGTGGTAATCACAGAGCAATTACTCACAATGATTACACCCAAAATGAATTTCCTTAATAAACTTCAGAAAGCGGAGCCCGCTCTTTTGCAATAACTTTCAGGTTTACCACTTAATCCCCAAGTTAGAAAAATGACCAAATTTGAAATGGATGTAAAAAATAATAAGGTTTAAGTAAGAGAAATAACAAGAAGGTAGATTAGTGGTTACTTGGTGTTGCCTTCCCTTACTTTGTCAATTTTGGACCTTCAAAATGCAAAATAAAAGCATAAAAATACAATAAATAGAGGAAAGAAACAAGTATTTACAAAGTTGAGAGATTGAGCTTGTGCTCAATGGTTGCTCGAATTGGTGTTTGGAGTGGACACCAAGTTAGTGGTTGCTTTCAAGGTGAGTGCAATTGTTGTGTTCCCACAACAATCCTTGAGGCATCATCAGCTAGATAGGGCTTTAGTCTTTGTCTATTTACTTTGAATGTTTGCCCCGTGGTGTTCATAATCTCCACAGCTCCGTGGGAAAAGACCTTATGGATCACATAGGGGCCTGTCCATCTTGACTTAAGCTTTCCCGAGAATAATTTTAAATTTGAGTTGAACAAAAGTACTTGTTGCCTGGGGTGAAAGTCTTTGTTTTGGATCCTTTCAACATGCCATTTCTTGGTCTTCTCTTTGTAATCCATGGCATTCTCATAGATAAACAGCTATGAGGTATCGATGATGTGTGGGTCTCCCTTGGCATCTATGTGAGAGGAGGGGCCCACTAGGGGTTTGGATGGATTTAGGCGTGATAAAACATTTTTAGTTCAAGTTTGCACAATAGGCCAATTTTAATGAATAAAAGAATCGAGACCTAAATCTCGATACAATTGATAGAGTTGCCACCCAAGTTGTCTACTTGGGAAAGAGTTTTGGTACGATTCCCTCTGGGTGGGAGACTCATACCTATTGGATCAGAGATTCGAGTATCGGATCAGTCACTTATTTCTCATTTAGTTGATTCAAAATTACATTACCGTGTAAAACCGTTTTAGTTTTCATCATTTAGGGAATTATCATAGAAATTCTATTTCTACAATCTTTCACACTCGTTACATACGTTTACATATTACAATAAAGCACAAGTAATAAATGAGGGGATAAAAATTACAACCGGGGGGAAAATGGGGGAATTGCAAAGAGAACCTATACATTTGTTCTAAGTTATAAAACAAAATGAAAGATAAATTCCCCTGCATCCATAGACGTTAGCACAGTATATAGCACATCATAAATCAACACTTTAGCATATTTTGTGGTGAAAACACATTTTAACTTTTGTGGGTTGATTTACCAGATTATTAGTGAAACTGCTCGCATGGCAAATGGTATATTGGATTGGTTTTTAACCAATTAAAAAAGAGTTCTAAATTCTCCCTGGCGATGGTACCCGTATGGGTCAGTAGGACCCGTATGGCTACCAGGGAGTACCGGTATGGCTATGGTGTACCCGTATAGTTCCTATCTAGTCCAAGCAGAAACTCTGTTTGGTTTAATTTATAGATTCACAGATTAACAGATTAGTGGCAGAAAAATAAAATAAAAAGGGATTTCTTTCCGTATGAGTATAGCGTACCAACTTGATATCTTTGGGGATATATGGTGCCAACAAGGCTCATACGGGTTAGGACCAGACCCAAAAAAAGAAATAAAAGCAACGGATATAATAGAAGGAACAAGGCTCTGGAGCGTTACCTTTGCGGCGTGAATCCACTTTGAGGTGATCCCTTTACTGTTGAGAGAGCCTAGCCAAAGTACATGGTGAAATAGAATTATTTAGGTGAGTATTTGTGTGGACAGAATCTCCCTTAAATCCTAATAAAAGAAGTTAGGAATGAATAAAATGTGGATAAAACCTCAAAGAATGGGTTTTCTCCCTATTTTGTACCTCCTACACCCCTAGTATACCTTTTCTATACCTATAGAAACTGCTAGAATTTTAGTATAATTTTTGTACGAAATGCGTGTGTTGAAAATGTGAAGAGAAGGGCCCTATTTATAGGGGAAAGGAGGTCTGAACTCAATAAATCACATTGATGGCCTGCCTTTTCCCAAAATATGAAAGGATTCCCTTCCAAAAGATCCTATTTAGGCAACAAGAGTACCCGTACGGGTTAGGCCCACCTGTACGGGTACTAGGGGACTCGTATAGGTCCCCTTTAAGCGTATAGAAGGGATGACCCGTATGGGTCTGCCAGAGGATCGATACCACCAAGCAGCACCTGTACGGGTCCCTAAGGGCAAACTAGGTCTGCTAACTTTGGCCAAACTCAACTCTGCAGTAGTAGGAACACCTCTAATAGACAACACCTAAAAGACATTGCATCATATAGCTCTCATCATCATTTTATGAGAAGGATCTTTAAAATACGGTGCTCACGGACCGCCCCTCATGGGATCATCGCAGATATGGATCTGTATGATCTTAGGATGTGAGCGAGGGTATAGAAATTACACCCGAGGTGATGACACGGGTGTGTTCCTTCCTTAAGGCAAACTTATTTCCTTTGTTGATGCATGCCCCTTGTGACTCTATTGGGGGAATACGTATCCCATGGATGACTTTCCTTTAATACTACGTATCCCTTTCTTGAGGCGGATGACTTTCCTTTCCAATGCGTATCCCTTTCCTAAGGTGTATGACCTTCCTTGCCAATGCGTATCCCTTTCCTAAGATGAATGAATTTCCATGTGCTACCGTGCATATCCCTTTCTTGAGGCGGATGACTTTCCTTCTGCTATCGTGCATATCCCTTTCCTTAGGTGAATGACCTTCATTGTCAATGCGTATCCCTTTCCTGAGGTAGATGACTTTCCTTTTACTGATGACTTCTGTGGGGAAGATGAGTGTATCCCTTTCTTAAGGCGGATTGACTTTCTGACTGGTGTATCCCTTTCCTTAGGCGGATGACTTTCCTGACTGGTGTATCCCTTTCCTAAGGCAGATTGACTTTCTTGACTGGTGATGTATCCCTTTCCTAAGGCAAATCGACTTTCTTGACTAATGTATCCCTTTCTTGAGGCGGATTGACTTTCCTGACTGGTAATGTATCCCTTTCCTAAGGCGGATGACTCTTCTACTGGGGAATTTGAATAACCTAAAAAGAGACAACAATCAAAAATTTAGTTAGTCACTGTCCAAGAAGACACCTCTTTATTCTTAATTGACTTTTTTGAAAACATATTTTTGCCCCTTCAATTAAGAATAAAGAAGTATGGATGAGATAAACTAAAAATTATGTGTGGGAAATGTCAGGTTTGGCCCGATCGCTCCATAATGAAATGCCCCTTGGAGGGGTGCCTCTCAAAGAATACCCCTAGGAGAGTTGGACAATGGGGGGATGCCCGTAGATTAACCATTTTCATTATTGACGGAATGGGGAATGCCCCTAGGTCTGCAGGGGGATCCCCCTAGGACCTGATTCTTCTACTACTGGGAAGTAGGGGGATGCCCCTGGATCTGTAGGGGGATGCCATTGAGACCTAATGATTTTGCTATTGGGAGGTAGGGGGATGCCCCTAAGTTTGCAGGGGGATGCCTCTGGGACCTGATTTTTTTGCTGGGGAATGACCCTAGGGTAAGGTTCCCCTAGGATTCTTGATAATGGGGGTATGCCCCTTGAGTGATTCAGCCGCTGGAGGATGGGGAATGTCCCTTGATTGACGGACTCCACTACTGGGGTATAGGGGGATGCCCCTAGATTGGTGGGGGTGCCCCTTAAATGATTCCGCTGCTATAGAATAAGGAATATACCCCTTGATTGGCTGACTCCCCTGCTAAGGAGTGGAGTGATATTCTTTGGTAAACTTTGTTCTACTAGGGAGGCCCCCATTTTTTTGTAAAGCTCGTTAGCTGGGGAAGAACTTCTGTGCTAGGTGGATTAGATCAGGTAGCCGAGTCCTATTATAGCTGATAGGAGGGGCCAGTATGCCCGATCTTTCTTGCTAACATTCATTACCATCGTCTTCTTCCCAGTATACTCGAGCAACCTTAACTATAGTTTGCTCTCGACTGTGGAGGATCTTGCAACTGTACCCGACAAGAACTGGTGATGGGGCATTTTAGCACAGCTGTACTATGGATTATACGTTGGGGTCCGGGGTGAGAAGTCTGAGCTCAATATTTGCCATCTAATATTACTGGTAAATTTCAAACTGACCTCTTGTGCTTTAGCCCTTTGTCCGAACTTGTGTTTGCAACTAATCCTTGCTTTTTCTTGTAGATTTGGGCTCTTAAGCACATGTTGATTCCTAGACCAGGCTTGCCCCTATAGCCTCAAGTGCCACACATCATATATAGATGGATGGGGCCTTGGCAGAGTCAGCCCCTGACCATAGTGTAGTACCGAGAGTTCTTACGCCAGCTGCACTCAGATCGCGTAAACTTTTTCTATTGTACCTGCATTTCACATTTCAACAAACCATTAGTAGAAACTGTATTCACTAGGTTGTGATACTTATAGTGAATTTATTTCATGTAGGTCATTCGAGATCCATGGGAAAGATTGGTCACATATGGAGAAATTGAGCTGATGCGGGCGGGTATGGATGACCGTCGCTTTGTCCTGGAGTTACCACTCTCCTATGAATGGTATTTTGGTGAGCAGGTCTGAGGGTGGCAGACTAGTGCCTTGGTAGAGAGATCGATTCCTCCCCCAATCTCGGTGGGCATCTTCTATCCTTATCTCATGCTAGGGACTGATCAGGGGCTATACTTGCTGGGTGAGGGAGCTCGCTTATTAACTGTAGAGGGCCCTTATTCTGAGTTTATTGATGCTTCCCTCCTTCCTCCTTAGGATAGGATTCAACACGAGGATGAACCCCTAGAGTTTCACTAGATCAATAGTAAGGATGATGATGATAATGATGAGGAGGAGGAGGAGGGAGGATCGAGGGGTGACCGCGGGGGTCCATCTATAGTTCAGAGCACCAGGGGTTTGGCTAGGTCTGCTACCCCTTATTCTCAGGTATGCCTCTAACTTAGCCTTCATGAATACTTTATTGCTTTTTGAAATCAACTATGAACTTGAGCCTGATTCTTTATTGCTATGGCCTTCTACTTCTACGTGAAAGAGGTCTGCTGCTACCGCTACTACTACTACCCCTGAGCCACTAGTGAAGTAGACTCGAACCTCTAGTTCTGTGAGGGAGGGCTTCCTTTGGGCTGATTTGGATACTTTCTTTCGGCTCCTTAACAATTCAGGGAGTCAAGCTGTTAAGAAGCTCGAGGAGTTAGTCCAGCCTATTGGTTTCACTCCTTCCAGCTATACTCATGTAAGGAATCCTTTACCGTTGTCTTTGTCCATTACTGCTTAAGATGTCTTATCCTGATGTGACCTTTTCTTTTTAGGTGACCATTTTTGAGGCCGAGAAGATAGCCCAAGGTTACTTTTCGGTGTGGGACCTGCTGTTTGCACACGATGCTTTAGCTTTAGTAAGTTCCTTTTACCTGCAAAATTTCAACAAACTATGCATGCATGTGATGACATTTATATATGTGTGCTAATCTTATGATTTCCATTGTAGACTTTGTCGGCCATGATGCGGAGCAGGTCTACCCAGGATTTGGATGCTTCGAAGTAGAGCTCGGTTCTTAGAGGAGCAATCGCAGGCAACCACTGCTGAGGCTGATTAGGCTTAGGTCGAGACTGCTCGGCCGAGGGCTGAGATTGAGACGTTGAGGGGTCAGTTAGCAAGGATGACTGAGGATAGGCATACGTCAATTGCTTCCGTAATGAGTTTGAGGTTGATCTTTTTGCATATCGAGTCACTCAAAGGGGTAAAGATCAGCATGTTGAGGGAGCTGATGCTGCTTGGGCAGCTGCAGGGACCTCAGAGACTAGGGACCTTGCCCAATTGACTATTGGTACTATGACACCGATGACCATATGACTATAGATGTAGACTCTCTACTGGCGGATACTCAGGATCAGACTCAGGAGGGTCACCAAGACAGGATCCCCCGGCAGCTTAGGTTATGATTGCTTTTTCTAAACTATTTGATACTTTTGGAGCCTTGCGTAGCTGGTTTTGACTGTGAACTTTTTGAATTGGTACTTTTGATACTTCTTTTATGATTAGGGATTTTTCTTGAATTGCGACTATTTGAATATTGTTCCTTTGAGAATCCGCATTTTGTCCAGTGATTTTATAGTGAGGGGATTGGGTGACGTTCTAATTTTTGCATAGGCCACTCAATGTGAGGGGACCTATCGAACATTTTATTTTTCTTTTTTTTGTCCTAATTTTTGCCTAAGCTATCCTTGACGGCTTAGCACAGTGGACCTTTTTTTCTTTTTAGCTTTAACTTTTGCCTAGATCGCCCTTTTAGGTTTTTAACCTAGAAAGCTTTTGCCTTAATTTTTGCCGAGACCGCCCTTTCATGTTTTCAATCCTGCAGCCTACCTTAAATTTTTCCTGAATTGTCCTTGATAGCTCAATCCAGTAGACTTTTCTTTTTGCCTAGACTGCCTTTTCAGGTTTTCAATCCAGCAGGCTTTTCTGAATATTACAAATGTGTTATAAAAGTGAATGATGCATAACACATAGAGAAAAATTGATGTTCACATACCAGCGATGATTTCACCTAAAGACATGCATGGATTCATAAGACCAAGATTCTTAGCAAAATCATAACATGTTAATTGATGAGATTAATTTGAGTACATATGCAATGGTAACAATTTCCAATGGTTAACCCCTACTGCCTACTGGTCTTTTACAAATTTTCTAGAAAGCAACTGACATTTTTCTCTCGATGCCCTAACTTTTGTCTAAGCCGCCCTTTTTGAGTTTTCAACTTAGCTGGCTTTATTTGCGTTGGAGTGCCCAAATTTTTGCCTGGCCGATTTGTGAAATACTGATCAGCGGGCTGCGCCCTAAATTTTGCCCGAGCAGTAGAGGACTGCTCGCCAAGTGTTTTAGCCTTTATTTCTTTTATTCTCTGTGCTGCTTTTTTTTATGATTTAATTCTTTTGACCTAGACATGATAACGCTTGAGTCTATCTTAATTTACTAGATTCACTAACTCATTTCCATCCATGTCCATAAGCTTGACTCCCCCTTTACCAAGGACTTTCTTCATGACAAATGGTCCTTTCCAATTAGGCCTGAACTTCCACTAGCGTCAGTGTTGACTTGGCGCAGCTGCTTGAGGACTAGATCACCCACTTTGAGAGGTTATTTTGGGTATCTGATTCTGTTGTTGTAAGCTCGAGCCATACATTATTGGTACATCTAGAGATGGTCAAGTGCCCTGAGCCGATTTTCATCTATTGCATTAAACTGTTCATATCTGACTCTTGCCTAATCTGATTCTTTTAACTGTGGCTTAAGTGCCACTCTTAGAGATCTTACTTCTATTTTGACTAGTAACATAGCTTCCATTCTATACACTAGGGAGAAAGGTGTTTGATCGGTGGGAGTTCTTACATTGGTTCTATATCCCCAAATTGCGGATGGAAGCTTATCAGCCTAATCTCTGTACGTAGCCATTGTGTTAGACAAAATCTTCTTAACTAATCAGCTTCCCTTTAGAGCTCTTCAGATGGTCAATTTGTGACTTAAGATGTCCTTTCCACTTTTCATGATCAAAGTCAACCTGCTGTTAGTGCTTATGGGTCTTCTTTCTTGATGATGTATGTTTTTGTATGCTTTACCCCTCATGAAGAAAGAAGGACCTAGGCTAATTTGTCATTAAGTTTTCATTATCTCTCTTTTGATGATAGGTTTTAACCATTGGACATTTATACCATTGTGGTATACTCAAGGTCAAATTCATTAATGAATATGATGATAGTTTAAGAATGTTGTTGTTATGAGTTCATGATGTCATTAGAATGAAATACTTGAGTGAAATGTGAATGATATGTGCATTAATTTATTCATGACATGTTAAAAATAAAGATACTGATGATTAGAACTTATTTATGATATGCCTTATAAGCGGCATTGTTTGTATAAAAAATGTTTGCAATATTAAAAATTACATCATTTGAATCATCCTTCACAGGCGGAGGGCTTTGTTGATTGACAGCTGAATTGGTAGCCCTAGTATGCAAGATTGCTTGTGTTTCTTCGGCCACTGCTTTTGCTAAGTTCTTGACAGCCTTGCTGATGGGATTTCCTTTTTCATTTCTTTTCTAATTCTTCCTCATGAGTACTTCTAACGCTTTAGTGATGGAATCGATCGCCTCATTCATTTGATCTTCTTCAGCATTCCCACATACTTCTACAGAAACTGAGGTTTCAATTAGGTAGCCCTTCTTAAAATCATATACATCATTAAAGATCTCAAAACTAGGGACTTTCTTGCCACTTACTTTGACATGTTCTTCTACACCCGAGAATTCCTCTTGCTTGATTTTAGACCCTATCATAAGGCAGGATTGAGGCTTGGACTTTTTAGCACCTGGGCGATTCCCTAAACCAAGTTTGAATGGCCATGGAAGAGGTAAGAGGGGTTCCAGCATTCCTTGTAGATTCTTTCCAAGTCCTCTACCCTTTATGTAATCCTGCATCATCATAATCTTCTCGATCTTGAGTGATATGTACCCCTTAATCAAAAACTTCATACCTTGGTAAGCTATAGCCACCTTAGATTCCTTTTCCTCAGCCTCTATAGTCGCTATGACTGATGGTTCGTCACCGCTAATGGTCACCAGCTTGCCATTATGGATGAGCTTAACTTTCTGATGGACCGTGGAAGGGACAGCCCCTAATGCATGGAGCTATGGTCGACCCAATAGTAATAAGTAGGCGATGGGAATATCGAGAACAGTAAACAAGACCTTGGACTTCACTTCCCTAACTATAACTTCAGCTTTGAAGACCCCATTGACACTCCTCTTTGTATCATCATATGCCTTTATGATAGTATTAGATTTCTCCAACATGGATTCATCCAGCCCTAAGGAAGGATCTTGGCAATGCGGAGATTGAGGGCGGAACCATTGTCTACCAAAACATACGGGATAGAATGATTAAAGATTTGCACCTTAATAAAAAAGTGCCTTGTTATGCTTATTCCCTTCGGCTAGGAGGTCTGATGGATAGAACTTGATGGGTTTGATCTGATCAGGAGGAGATCCCTCGATAACTGAGAATACCTCAACTAGAGTGGTAGAAGGTGTAGCTTCCATACTTAATAACTTTTCTATCAAACCCTTGCGATGTTCTTCAGATTCAACAAGGAGCTACCAGAGGCTGTACTTAGTAGGGAACTAGTAATTATTAGACGAGAGGGGTAACTTTCTTTTCAACACTGACTGGAAGGTAAGTCTTAGTAGTGGGCATAAAGATTGGGGCCTAATTGATATTTGGAATGGCCTAGATATCCACGTCTCTACCCTTTCTTCTCTTTGGGATAGGGTCAGGATGGATACTCCCACTTCAGGTAACATGCAGCACCCCGTCTTTCATACTCCTCCCTTCAAAAGTTTCCACCAACTCGTCATTCTTCAATACATAAGCATCGATTTCAATTGGCCCCAATTGAACCAACATAGCTTCCTTATCATGAGTTCCTTCTAATTTGAATGCATCGATGTCAATGAGGATTGGCTCATTTGGTAAGGCCACGACTGAATGAACCATGGGATTATCTTAAGAGATCATATTCAAAACATGGTAGGAGGGTAACCCAGACTCGACAGCTGCAACCTACTTCTTAAAATTTGGCAGGGGATTATTCATGGTACTGGGTTTAAGGTCGGGTTCCTGAATCTTCTTTTCCCTAATAAAACCTTTAATAGCCTCAAGTAGAAACCTATAGGCACCAGTGCGATGACCCTTGCGGATATAGTAAGCACAAAACTGATCCCTATCTTCAGGTTTGGGTGGGATATAGGGCTTGATACTCTGAAGAAGGCCAAGTGCCCTTAACTTAGTGAAGATGGCAGGCAGAGATGCCTTCAAGTGGGGAAATGTCGTCTTCAATGGTACGGACTATAGCAACTTCTTCTTGTACTACCGCTGGTTTAGGATCAGAGCCAGATTTTAACTTAGAACCCTATGCTGGGCTGAAGGGTTGTTCTTTTTGAACCAAGGTTTGGTCGGCATACTCGCCCTTTCTATTTCCTCGATCCTTTCCCACTTCTCAGCTTTTTCAAAGACCTCAACGTACCTAGAGAATCTATCCATACCAAGAACCTTACGATAAGCAGGTAGAGCACTGTCCATCAATTTTACTGTCATCTCCGAGAGACTTAGTCTATCCTTTAGTAGAACTTGAGTGGACATCCACCTTTTAAAATAGAGTTTGAACTTTTCGTTGGGGGTCTGCTTGATAGCCTCCAAATTCTATATTATAGTTTTAATGGTGGCATTGAACCCATACTGCTCGATAAAAGCCTCCGATAAAGCTTTCTAGTTTCTAGTCACTTCATCTAATAGAGTGTTGTAGCATTCGATAACAGGACCTTCCAAGGTGCAAGGGAACATTTCGGCTAGGACCTTATCACTTAACTTTCTTATTCTCATAACCCTTTGATAGGTGGTATTGTGATATTGGGGGGATCGGTTCTCTTATACTTTGCTATGCTAGGCATACTAAAGTTTTTAAGGACCCAATCTACCTCTCTAACTGCTTGGATAGATAGTGATGATGGTTAGGAGCTGGGATTAGCAACAAGCAATTTCTGAAGTAGGTCACGCAATTCTGAGGATAAAGATGATCCCTTTAATTGAGGAATCGTACCCAAGGGTAAACCCGTTGATTGAGAAAAGGTCGCCCCTTAGGTGTGAACACAAAATTTGGGATTAGACCGGATGCGGCAAACTGAAATGGCGGTGGCACAAACCCCGAACTAGGCTGAGCAAACTGAGTGACGACTAAAAGAGGCACTTTACCCACTGACTGGAATGGCAAGCTAACTAGACCCAAAGAACCCATCTAACTAAGCTAACTGGAAGAATCCCCATAAGTCTACACTGGCGGCAATCAAAATTGAGTGAATAGATTATGAGTAACCCCTGATACTTGCTCACTGATTACTACATTTACCGCTAGAGCACTGATACGCATGCTGTGAGGAGCATTAGCCATTCTCTCTTCTATCATAATTGCCCTAATGGAAGCCAACATCTTATTATTCACTCGATCCAAGAACTGATCGATTTCTACGTATTGTAAGATGACATTTGCAATCTCCAACCTAACTTCGGCCATCGATGCATTCGCCTCCTTACCAGTAAAAACATCCCCAACCTCAACATCAATCTAAGACATCTCCTCAGTATGATAGGTAGAAATATCAACCAAACTAAACTGACTGCTATATGAAATACTCGTAGATAGAGAAGGAGTAACCCTTAATGGAACTAGAGGAGCCGAAATGTGGGTCAAATGGACTTGAGATCATCACCAAGCTTTTTCCCTTTGAGGTTTGGTTTTCACTGCGGTGATATCTAAGAGATTAGCACATGCATGGGATGTGGTATGCATGCATAAATTACAATGATGCATGGAGGGGTTAATCACAGGGGTATGTAACACAAAACATGCAAATCAATTGGTTCTGTCCTTATTTCTCCCGTCGAGTCTGAGGGTATTCTACCATAGTTTATTCTCACACAGAAATTAGGGTACCTAGAAGATAAATTTTAAGGCTTTAGATAAGAATGGTGTAGGGATATGTCAAAAGTTGATGTAGAAGGTTCCCATTGCATCAAGCCTCTTTTAGAGGGAGATGGCCATGAGTGCTCTACCTACTAAGGTGTCCCCAATATCCTTGGCGATCATGGGAATCACCGTTGTGAGTGTCGAGGAAATAATAGGGCACCCTAACCTAGAGCTAGAAGAAGAGCGCATCTAACAAAAGAGCAAAGGAGATGAGAAGATAGAGTGTGATAATTTTCCCAAATGATGAAAACAAAAGCGGGTTGAATTAATTAAATGATTTTCGGTGCTCATCTTAATTTTTTAAGCTTTTCAAAATTTTGCAAGTTAAAAGATTATTTCCACAGTAGAGTTGCCACTGTGAGGTGTCAATAACGTGTTGGTCTCCCCTTGGCGCCTATGTGAGAGGCAGGGCCTACTGGGTGTTTGGTTAGATTTAGGCGTGACAAAACATTTTTAGTTCAAGTTTGCACAATAGGCCAATTTTAATGAATAAAAGAATCGAGACCTAAATCTCGATACAATTGATAGTCACCACCCAAGTTGTCTACTTAGGAAAGAGTTTTGGTATAGTTCCCTCATAGCCGGAGACTTATACCTATTGGATCAAGGCTTCGGGTATCGGATGAGTCACTTATTTCTTATTTAGTTGATTCAAAATTACATTACCTCATAAAATCGTTTTAGTTTTCATCATTTAAGGAATTATCACAGAAATCCTATTTCTATACTCTTTTATAGTTGTTACATGCATTTACATATTACAATAAAGCACAAGCAATATATGGGGGGGATAAAAATTACAACCGGAGGAAAATGGGGGAATCGCAAAGAGAACCTATACATTTGTTCTAAGTTATAAGACAAAAAGAAAATAAATTCCCCTGCATCCACAGACGTTAGCACAGTTTATAGCACATCATAAATCAGTACTTCAGCGTATTTTGTGGTGAAAACACATTTTAACTTTTTTGGGTTGATTTACCAGATTATTAATAAAACTGCTCGCATGGCAAATGGTGAGTTGGATTGATCTTTAACCAATTAAAAATGAGTTCTAGATTCTCCCTAGGGCTGGTACCCATACGGATGGGTGGGACCTGTACAGCTACCTGGGAGGACCGATACGGGTATAGTGTACCCATACTAGAGTCCTGTCTGATCCAAGTAGAAACTCTATTCGGTTCAATTTATAGATTCACAGATTAACAGATAGGTGGCAGAAAAATAAAATAAAAAGGGATTTCCTTCCATATGAGTATGGCGTACCAACTTGATATATTTAGGGTTATATTGTGCAAACAAGGTTCATATAGGTTAGGACCAGACCCGAAACAAGAAATAAAAGCAACAAATATAATAGAAGGAACAACCAATAATAATAATGAAATAACTGAGATGTGAGTCTCTTTGAAACTCAGGAGCGTTACCTTTGCAGGGTGAATCCACTTTGAGGTGATCCCTTTATTGTTGAGAGAGCCCGACCAAAGTAGTTGGTGAAATAGAATTATTTAGGTGAGTATTTGTGTGGACAGAATTTCCCCTAAATCCTAATAAAAGAAGTTTGGAATGAATAAAATGTGGACAAAACCTCAAAGAATGGGTTTTCTCACTATTTTATACCTTCTATACCCCTATTATACCTTTTCTAGACCTACAAAAACTGCTAGAATTTTAGTGTAATTCTTGTATGAAATGTGTGTGTTGAAAATGTGAAGAGAAGGGCCTATTTCTAGGGTAAAGGAGGTCTGAACGCAATAAATCACATTCATGACCTGCCTTTTCTCGAAATAGGAAAGGATTCCCTTCCAAAAGAGCCCATTTAGGCAATAAGAGTACCCGTACGGGTGGGGCCCCACCCGTACAAGTACTAGGGGACCCATACGGGTTCCCCCTAGGTGTATGGAAGGGATGACCCGTACAGGGTTTGCCAGTGGATTCGTACCACCAAGCAGCACCCATACCGGTCCCTAAGGGCAGACTAGGTCTCCTAACTTTGGCCAAACTCAACTCTACAGTAGTAAGAACACCACTGATGGACAACACCTGAAAGACATCGCATTATATAGCCCTCATCATCATTTCCTAAGAAGGATCTTTAAAATCCAGTGCTCATAATAGCCTAAATTCCTCTAATTGATTGAGCTGCAACCTTCTTTGCTCCCCCACTGCATTCCTGTCAAAATTCAACAAAGTTAGTGCCCGCAATGCGTTAACTCTAATTCAACAGGTAGGTGACGAACGTTCCCATAGAGCAACTAAATGGGGACATCCTTATAGGGGTCTTATATGCAGTTCTATAAGCCCACAAACCACTATCAAGTTTATTTTCCCAATCTTTGCTTGATGTGCTAACAATTTTTTCTAGGATTCTTTTGATTTCCCTATTGGAAATTTCAGCTTGCCCACTTATTTGTGGTTGATAAGGGGTGGCAATTCTGTGATTTACCCCATATTTGTTAAGTAACCTTTCAAATTGATTATTGCAAAAATGAGTTCCTCGATCACTAGTGATTGCCCTGGGCACTATAAAATGAGTAAAAAGCTTTTTCAAGGATTTAACCACTATCCTAGCATCATTTGTAGGACAAGCAATTGCCTCTACCCATTTACTCACATAATCAATAGCAAGAAGAATGTATTTGTAACCATATGAGTTTAGAAATGGACCCATGAAATCAATGCCCCAAACATAAAATTTTTTGCATCCATCAATGTTGTTTAAGGGCATAGCATTTTTTGCTGAGATATTACATGTCCTTTGGCACTTATTACACTCCATAACAAACCTTTGGTTATCTTTAAAGATTGTTGGCCAATAAAAGCCACATTCAAGCACCTTTGCTGCAGTTTTATTCCCTCCAAAATGTCCTCCTGCTTCTTTGCTATGACACATGGAAATTATTTCTTAAGTTTCCTCCTCGGGAACACATCTTCTTATAACTTCATCTGCATACAACTTGAAAAGAAATGGTTCTTCCTAAAAATAATAATTTAAGTGAGAAAAAACTTTTTCTTTTGAGCATATGGTAAAAGAGGTTTAATACCACAAGCAAGAAAGTTAGCAATATTAGCAAACCAACGGAGTGATCTCATCGCGAGTAAATGCTCATCAGGAAAAAAATCAGTGATCTCTACTTGCTCCGAGTGGTTGCCACCAGGAATTCTTAACAAGTGATCAGCGGTAACATTCTCTGACCCCTTTTTATCTTGGATCTCTAAGTCAAATTCTTATAGGAGGAGTAAGACCTGATCAGCCTTGGTTTGGCATCTTTCTTTGCTAGCAAGTGTTTCAAGGCTGCATGATCAATGAACACAGTGAGCTTTGACAAGACCAAGTAAGATATGAACTTGTCAAATGTATATACCACAACAAGCAACTCTTTTTCACTAACACTGTAGTTTTGTTGCATTTCAGTCAAGGTTTTGCTTGCATAGTGTATAGGTCGAAAGTGCTTGTCTATCCTTTGGCCTAGAACAACCCTAATGCAAGTATCACTTGCATCACACATCAGCTCAAATGGTTGCTCCCAGGTAGAAGCAATCAAAATGCATGCTCTGACTAATCTTGCTTTGAGTTCATTGAATGCTTTCATACATGCTTCATCAAATTTGAACTCAATATCTTCATTGGGAAGTGTTATCAATGGTTCGGCTATCTTGGAGAAGTCCTTGATAAATCTTCTATAAAATCCAGCATGTCCAAGAAAGCTTCTAACTTCCTTAACTGATTTGGGAGCAGCAAGCTTCTGAATGATCTCTACCTTGCCTTGGTCTACTTCAATGCCCTTGTCTAAAATTTTATGGCCTAGAACAATGCCTTCATTGACCATAAATTTGCATTTTGCCCAATTTAAGACCATACTAGTCCAAACACTATCTGAAATGGGATAAATGATTCCTGAATTAAGGAGTTTGATCACCTCTTTTCTTACCACCTCTTTCATGTTGGGATTGAGTCTCTGTTGTGGTTGCACTACTAGTTTATGGTTGTCCTCCATCAAGATCATATGCATATAAATGGAGGCACTAATCCCCTTTATATCAACAACTATCCATTCTAATGCCTCTTTGTTCTTCCTAAACACTTCAATTAATTGGGCTTTTTGGTCTGGGGTAAGTTTGGAAGAGATTATAACTGGTAATTTATCTGGGGGATCAAGAAATGCACACTCCAAGTGAGGAGGTAAACGTTTTAGCTTAAGATCAGGGGGTTCTTCAATTGAGGTTTTAGGGGACAAGTTTGGTGTGTGACTTAAGGGTTCAATAGGTTGTTTTTTATATATGGGTTGTAAATAGGTGGTTGTTGTGCCTGTTTTGGTTGCTCCTCATCCAGGTTTGGTTGCTGTCCTAAATCTCTTTTAGGGCAATAATTTCTACTTGGTCTGGCAAAATTTCCTCTTCTTCCTCAAGATCAATCTTTTCTAGTTCCTGTAAAATAAAATGATTTAAGTGCAAATCAGTGGTATCTAAGAAATAACATTGATCATCAAAAGAGGAAGGTTGCCTCATTGCTTCATTCATTTTAAAAGTTACTTTTCATCATGAACTTTGAAAATAGTTTACCATTATGCCCATCAATTAAAGCTCTTCCATTACAAGGAATGGTCTACCCAAAATGATAGGAACATGAAATCTTCATCCATATCCATGATAATGAAGTCAATAGGCAAAATAAACTTCCCAACCTTCACTAAAACATCTTCTACAATGCCTCTAGGATACTTAAAAGTTCTATCAACAAGTTTTATCGACACCTTACTTGGTTGTGGTTCTCCTAAGCCTAGTTGCTTATAAATGTAATATTGCATTGGATTTATGCTTGCTCCTAAGTCACAAAGTGCATTATCAATATTCAAGTTACCAATAGAGCAAGGAATAGAGAAACTCCCTACATCTTTAATTTTCTTAGGCAAGGGTTACCTACAAAAGGAGAATGGAGGAACAATCTCTATTCAGTTGAACCACGGGCACATTTTCTAGTTTCTTCTTGTTTGCCAGCAAGTCCTTCAAGAATTTCACATACATAGGCATCTGTGCAAGTTCTTCTACAAAAGGAATGTGAATGTGAGTTTCTTAAAGAGTTCTAAAAATTTATCAAATTGCTTAGCCATTTCATGTTGCTTGGCTCTTTAAGGATAGGTAATCCTTAGTTGGTAAGTTAGAATTTGTTGCTTCTCAAGAATGGAATCGTTGGTGGTGACCACTGGTTGTTCCGTAGTGGTGATCATTGGCTCATTCTATTATGGTTGCTCCAGGTTAGGTCTTGGTTATGATTGCTGTTGGTTAGAGGCAGGATATGCTTGCTCTTCAACTTTAGTGTGGTCATTGCCTTCAACTTGATCTTCAGTGGTTTTGGTCACTTCATTCTTTTTACCTGCACGTTTATTAACAACAACCATAGGGTTAGAAATTTCACAATTCTTACCACTTCTCAAGGTGACAGCTTTGCACTCCTCTCTTGGATTAGGCTCTGTATTGCTTGGCATTACTCCTTTGTTTTTGGGAGTGACAATGGTGGTAAGTTGTTGGAATTGTGTCTCTAAATTCTTCATATAAGCTTGTGTTTGCTTCATGATTGCATCATCATCTCCTTCATCTCCTAAATCTCAGATTTCTTTGATGGTTGAGATGGGCATGGGTGCTGCACTATTTGGAGAGGTTGCTATTGTGAAAAATTGTTATATGATTGCTGGTAAGGAATTTGCTTACCTTGATTACTCCATGAAAAATTGGGGTGGTTTCGCTAGCCTAAATTATAGGAGTTTGAAAATGGATTATTCCTTGGATTATTTCTAACATAATCACACTACTCTTGGTCAAGATGAGTATCACAGTCCATATTTCTATGGTTACCACCATAAAAATCACAAACAACTTGAGCATTTGAGATTACTGAGACATTTTTCTTGGCAAGCTGCTTAAGGATCAAATCTACCTTTTGAGAGAGTCTTGCAACAGATTTAGACTCTTCAGGTTTGCTTATTTCTTCACTAATCTAATGCCATTTATAGCTAGTGTTCACTAGCTTTTCAATGTGCTCATAGAGTTCCTTTAGGGCATGCTCTTCTGGATCTCCATTTACTGCGGATTCAATTTGGATTTTATGGGCATTAGTTAGCCCATTGTAGAAATTTTGGATATGCATCCACATGGGTATTTGAAGATTTGACACTCTCCTTAGTAGCTCCTTTATCTTTCCCATGCCTCGGACAGAGATTCATGTAGCTGCTACGAGAAATGAGTCACCTCATTTGTGAGTTTGATTACTTGCCTAGGTGGGAAGTACTTGTTAGGCCCTACGAGGGTCTAAATAAAGTCAGAGAGGGGGGAGGTGAATGACCCTTTTCACGAAAATAGGCATACTTTAAAAAGTCTTGTGTTACGTGTTTGATTATGTTCTAGATATGGTGGATCCAGATGATGCAAATATGAAATGTTATGCAATAATATAAAGAGATAAAAAAATCAAACACAATAATTTTATCCTTGTTCGACCCCACCTACTCTAGTCCCCAAAGTTTCCTTCCTTCGAGCTTTTCCACTAGTGGATTCCTTTCGATTCAAGCCTTACAATTTGTCTCTGGATGGTAACTCCTTACTAGATGTAGGACATACCACTAGAAGCACCAACTCCGAGCTGAATCCTCTTGTCATTAGCAGGATATACCACTTAGATTTCTACCCAAACCTAAGCTGGGTCCTATAGGGAGATCCCACTTAAAGCACCAACTCTAAGCTATATCCCAATCTTAACACTCACCTAAGTATGAGATTTTACACTTTGTTTTTCTCAAATATTTTGGTTTTAGAATTCCTCAAGTTTATAACTTACTTAGGAATCCTTACAAATAGATTTGGAATGGCTTGTTTCTTGGAGGAATTATGTCACTGATTGTAATAGCGAATTCTCCTGTATATGCTTTCTCAAAACAACCAGCACCTTCTTAACTTATGAAGATTTCCTTTTATTGGGTTGGATCATAAATGTAGCCATTATAGGTTGTTAGAGTTGAATTAAATCTTCACCATTGATTAGGTAAAATGTGGCGCTACTAGAGGCATTGATCAATCTGTTAGACTCAGATTTTAACCCGTTTGAATCCTTGGGATTGGGGCTAAAAAGCTATCAGTGATTGTTTTCCTTGTATTTTAGTGATTCACCAACTTTTACACCAGTAACCTGGGTATGTGATCTTCACGTGCCTTTCCTATTGGTCTAGGTAGAAAACCTTGTTACCTATTCTTTTTCTTATGTCAGTCCTTCTGTCTTGTTTTGAAAAGTGCTAGCTGTCATTTTTATCTTTTATAAGGGGAAGGGATCTTTAACTTTTAGACCAAATTGGTGGAGGGAAAAGTTAATTTTGAAACTTATCCCTTTGTCTTTTTGACTGTATCTTGACATTAGTCTTGATATATTAGGATGCTATTAAATCAGTTTTTTTTCGGATGCTGTTTTGGGTGGTTCAAAGTTTGTTTCATTTCCAAACTTTAACCGGATGCTTCCATTATGTGCTAAGGCACTTGTAGTCTTCAATGAATGTCTTGATGAATTTTTTTGGACCTAATGCTTTCATTTTGGATTAAGGAGATTACATTTTTTGTTTCTCTAGTTTTTTTTCTTCAAACTTGATCCGAATTATTCTGGAATTTAATTCTTTTGGATCATTGTTTACCAAAAATCTCCCCCATTTGATGGAAACAAAAGCTAAGCACATGGAAAAGGGGTTTTATTATCTAAGTATGATTCTTGATAATTAGTCATTTACAAGTTGTACTCCCCTATAATCTAAGCATCCTAACTCCCCCAATATTTTTGAATTCTAGCTTCTTAGTTTTTGAAGTACAATTGTACTAAGAAGCAATTTTAAGTATAAATTTTTAACCATATATACTTCTATCGTTAACAATAGTTAACCTTATGAAGTTCTGGATTATAGTTACAGAAATATATATAAGTGATAACAGAACTAGCTATTACATATTTTTATAGTTGTAAAAAATAGCTATTCTAAACTTGTTCAACTCTTCATCTACCTCCTTTTCTTGATGACTCACCCTCTTTTCCTTTCCCTTTCCTTTTCTCACCCTTTTGGTTTTCATCATCTTGGGGATCTATTACCATAGAAGATCTGCCATCCTAGCTCTTTTTCCATGCCTTCGAGTAGATAGAGTAGCCCACATTACCTTGTAAGCACTTCTCTGTAAAAGTTTCAACCTTTTCCAGAAGAAGGTGGACTGGCCTTAGCAGATTCCGGAGTTCTTTATAGGATCTAGTCATTTTTGGAATCATCTCTAAGGCATGAGCTTGGTCTTCCTTGTCAAAATATGGAAATAAGGCCTTGAGTAGTGTTAGACCGCACTTATACCCAAAGAAACCAGTGTAGCCAATGTGTTTGACTATATCATTGACCATTAGAATGAGAAGACTGTCCAGAGTAGAAGATGAAGATCCAGAGGGGGAGATGGATAGATTAGCCATACCTGACTTTAAAAGATCAATATCTTGGCAAATATCTCTCTAGATGTTACTAGCGATAAGCATTGAGAGATCCTAGTGGAATTCCTCCTTTAACTCATTTATTAGAGTGTCCGTCCCATTAATCTATCCTACAAACTTAGTGCTTATATTTCCCATGTGTTTGGCTAGGAGCTTGGATAGTCCTTCATCCAGAAAGTTTGTTAGCATCTCTTGTGCAGCTTGGTATTCCTCATTAAGTGAGGTAAGTCCGAAGGTAATCCCTTTTCCTCCCTCAATAACTGCTCCGGGAATGAATTTTTCCAAGCTTTCAAAGTTGCGATCCAGATACTCTTTTAGCTCATTTATTATCTCTATGGAGGAAGAGGTAATTTTATCCATTAGAGTGCTACAGTTATTGTCGCCTCTAGTGAGAGCTTGATCTGCAGAGCAATTTACTTTTGCAATACATGTATTTATTTGTTCAGCGCCAGAGTGATTTTGGATAGGGAGGCTTCTGTGATGAGTTCTGCTGAGGGAAATCCTTATACTCTTCTTTCAATATTGTGGACTATCCCCTTGATTTCCCCTAACTCAGACTTCAAATCCAGAGCCAAGGACTTATCATTAATGATGATCTCCACTAATTTAAGCTGAGTGCAGAAGTTTTGGAGGGTTCTCTTAACTTGGCTTTCTCCATGGCTCTCTACTATGACTTCTTCAATCATCTTTAGAGTAGTTATCAACTTGTCAGCTCTTGCAGGATTGTGCCTAGGAGTTAGCTATTTGGGTGTATCTTTAGATGAGGATGTTTCTTCTGACATAGAACTGCTTTCGAAATCCTCAGATCTAGATAACTCTTCCTCACTTATTTCAGTAGATTTTTCTTTATCTTCTTCCTTATCCTCTTCATACCTAGCATCCGTGCTAGCCTCGTCCTTAGTGTCCACTTCAGAAGTGTGCTCTTTGGACCCCAGACTAGTTCCTTTCTTCAGAACATTATGTTTTAGGATGGAATAGTTATCCTTAGATGCAGTTTGAGTGTCTGCACCTAAGTTGTCCTCTATTTTAATAGCATCACCAACCAAAATATCAGCAGCAATAGAGGTGTTTGGGAGGATGATTACCTAATTGATATGTTAAGGCTCTATTTGTTCTTCTTCATTCTGCTCAACTGACCTAACATCTGGAAGGCTGGTACTGTGCTCAGTCTCCCCTTCAATTACCTGGATAGGACTTGCAAATACTATCACTTCATTTACTAGATTGGTGGAATTTTCCTTACCTCCTCTCCTGTTGCCTTTTTAGGACTTTGGAGCTCATCAAATTCTGCTTCCACATTCAACAAGTTTTCTAGAAGAGGCTCTGATCTTGCTTTGATGTTAAATAATTCCTCATAAGGATACTTGGCCTCTTTGAGAAGCATCAGATCTTTTGGAGCAATGAGGACAGGTGGGCTATCGGTGGCTGCTACTTCAGATGAGCCTCCAAGTCCCTCTTTGGTTAGTCTATTTATATTCTAGTTATCCCGGACTACTGACATCTTATCATCATATTGGGGATCCTCCAGAAATATTTTATTCAGAAGAACTGATTTCTTAGTAAAAATCACCAGTTCTTTACCCTTGCTCGGATCTATTGGTTTGGAGGCAATTTGAGTTGGTTCGTGGATTGAAATTCTAGTAGTGTGCTTTTTAATAGGAAGCTTACCTCTCTCTGCCTTCAGAAGCCTCATGGAATGTTAACCCCCTCTTCCAGAGTTGCCTCTTCTTGGGTATAGTCTCTTTTTCCTCTGATTCCTCTGCATCATCATTCTCTTCCAGGTCACAAACATGCCTTTTCTTTTTATCAACAACTTTGATGAGCCTTCCTTTCTTCTTAGGCTTGTCAGGTGTGGTTTGCATCAGTTGTGTGAGAGGTATTCTATCCTTATCATCTTCCTAAAAAACGGGCTTCAATTATCTTTCTTTGAGCCTTGGTCTTAGTTGTTCTGGCTCTCTTTGCCTCCGAAGCAATTTCAAATCTAGCCTTCCTGACCTTAGTCTTTCCCTTTCTTTCTTCCCCTAGCTTGATAGCCTTTTCTTCATTCCATGTCTCTTTAAAGCTAATTTTCTTAAAATTCTATTTAAGGATCTCCTTTCCTTGAATGGATTGTGCTCGGGATAAATTTACTCAATTTGCAAGAAGAATTCTAGTGATGAGAGCGCTATAGAAGTTTCTATATTGCCTTAGGAAGTGGATGATCAAGACAGGCATATTTATAACCCTACTTTCTACCCAGTGCTTCAGAATATAGTGTTGAAAGGAGGAAGCGGTAATTATGGATCCTTTCCAGATTTGAACTAGTTTGGCTAAGACATGTTGAAGGATTCTTGGGGTTTACGGCCAATAAGTGGAGAATTTATCTCGAAAATAGTAAGCTGGGAGCCATTTCTTTGGGTAGTACATTACCCGGAGTTCATCCTCATCATTCCTTAATCGAACTCCATCATTCATCATGTTAAGATTCTTGACAAAGAAATCAAGCGTTATAGTGATCACTTTCCCTTGAACTATGGTTCTAAGAGCATCATAGTAGGACTATACTCTTAAGTTATCAAAGAATTATCTAACAAAATCTAGATAAGTAGGACTGTTGATCTTGAGGAATTCTTTAAGGCATTGGTCCTTGATTAGTTGTGAATAAGGTTCCGTGTTAAACAAAAAATTATCCCCCAAATAATCTGTTGGTACAACGGAGTCCGAATTTTTCAATTTGAGGGGGGTGAAATCTTCATCTTTAAGATTAGATTTATTAAAGATGTATCTGTTAAGAGGAGGAGTGAGTTAATTTGAAGCCATTTGAAAGTTTGGAGAAGGTTTGGGAATTTCAGGGTTTTGAGAGTTTAATTTTGCAGAGTAACAGCAAGAGTATTACTTGCGTGAAGAAGGAGAAGGATTTTTGGGGGGGTTTTATAGAATTCTCAAAGTGAGGGTATAATCGTAATCCAGACTCAGTTAACTTTAACTGGATTGATGATGTGGCAGGTAAAAATTAATGAGAGAGGTAAATGCCATTTAACCGAAGAATTGCAAGGGTTTATTTGAAATCCAACTATTTCATTTTACCGCGAGTATAACATCCAATAAACGTTTGAAATTCAAAACATTTACAGTTACCTTTATGTGCTTTTACTGCCATTTATCAAGTCTGTCTGCTGAGCTAGCAATATTCCTTCTAGATTTAGAGTCAACTTCCTTTCTTCTTCTCTTCCTGATTCCCTGACTTATAGGACTTCTAATTAATTCTAGATTATCTTCTAGATTTTTCTTCGAATTAGATTAGACATTCCAATTGACTCCCTTAGCTTATTGAATTGATCTTTACTTAATGACTTAGTAAAGATGTCTTCTTTTTTCTCATCGGTTGGAATGTACACCAATGCAACATCCTTCTTTATCACATGATCCCGGACAAAATGATGCCTGATGTTTACATGCTTCATCCTGCTATGGAGCACTGGATTCCTTGACACATCAATAGCACTTTTGTTGTCATACATTACATCCACACATCCGAATTCAACTCCATAATCTTTAAACTGTTGCTTGATCTAAAAGAGTTGAGCTATACAACTTCCAACTACCATATATTTTGCTTCTGTAGTTGATAAGGCAACTGAAGTTTGCTTCTTGCTATACCAGGATACCAAACATTCTCCAAGAAAGTGATAGCCTTTGGATGTATTCTTTCTTTCAAGAGTATCTCTACCATAATCTGCATCAGTGAAGCCTTGGAGTGTAAAGTCTCCATTACTGGGTTACCATAACCGAACTTCAGTGGTTCCTAGGAGATATCTAAGGATTCCTTTACAGCTTTGAGATGTGAATCATTAGGACTAGATTGATATCTTGCACAGTAGCAAACTACATAATGTATCTCAAATCTGCTAGCTGTCAAGTACAAAAGTGTTCCAATCACTCCTTTGTAGAGCTTCTGATCTACATCTTTTCCTTCATAATCCTTTGATAAGACTGTATCTAATCCTATGGGAGTGGACATTGGCTTTCTTTTGTCCATTTAAAACTTCTTTAGAATCTCCTTAGTGTACTTGGATTGATTGATGAAAATCCCATCCAGACTCTACTTGATTTGCAAACTAAGGAAGAAATTGAGTTCTCGCATCCTTTACATCTCAAACTCCTTCTACATTTGAGTGTTAAGTGCTTCATACATCTTTTCATCTATTGCTCTCAAGATGATGTCATCTACATAGATTTGGACTAGAATAACATCAACCTTCTTTTTCTTGATGAAAAGAGTTGTATCTGCTTTACCCTGGATATAACCTTTGGATATGAGAAATGTAGTGAGTCTCTCATACCAATCTCTTGATGCTTGCTTCAATCCATAGAGGGCTTTCTTCAGCTTATATACATGATCCTGATGTTTTGAGTCTTCAAATCTAGGTGGTTTCTTGACATATACTTCTTCCTCAATAACTGGATTTAGAAATGTACTTTTGACTTCCATTTGGAATGGTGTGAATCCCATGAATGATGCAGAAACACGTAGAGTCCGAATTGCCTCTAATCTTGGTACATGGGCAAATGTTTCTTCAAAGTCAATTCCTTCCTGTTGATTGTAGCCTTGGGCAACCAATCTTGCTTTGTTTCTCACTATGACTCTAGATTCATCAAGCTTATTCTGGAATACCCATTTGGTGCCAATGATTGACTTCCCTTTTGGTGGTGACGCTAGTTCCCAAACATTATTTCTGGAGAATTGATCTAGTTCTTCTTGCATTGCCATCATCCAGCTTTCATCTCCTTCAGCATCTTGAAACTTCTTTGGCTTAGTGAGAGAGATAAAACCAACATGGCTCATCATTCAATTAAGTTGTTCTCTGGTTCTTACTGGATCTTGGACATTGGCTAAAAGGGCTTCGACTGGATGATTTCTGTGAGTCCGGATCTCTCTTCGAAGATCTGCATGCTGATCTAGAACTTGTTCCTCAACTTCCTCAACTTCTTCTTCTTGACCATAAAATTATCTCATGATTGATAAGATAATCTTGTGGAACTTCTGAGTTGAGAGTGATTCCTTCATCTTCTTTCTTGTACTTCTTGATCTTGAATGAATCAGGAATCTGCACTTCTTCTTTTTTCTAGTATTCTTAACTTTCGGAGTTAAATCTTCTAGATTTGAACTTCTTTTTCCTGCACTATTAGTCTCATCAAAATCTACATGTATTGACTCTACCACAATTTGTGTTCGTTTGTTATAGAATCTGTAGGCTTTGCTATGTTTTGAGTAGCGAAGGAAAATTGGTTCATCAGATTTAGGATCAAATTTTCCTAATTGCTCTCTATCATTCAGGATGTAGCATTTACATCCAAAGGCTTTGAAATACCCAATTTTTGGTTTTCTTCCCTTCCAGACTTCATATGGGGTCTTTTTAAGGTCTTTCTAATGAGAACTCTATTCAAAATGTAACATACTGTGTTTACGGCCTCACCCCAGAATAATTTTGGTAAACTATTCTCTCTTAACATAGTTCTAGCCATCTCAACTATTGTTCTATTTTTCTTTCAACAACTCCATTTTGTTGAGGTGTGTGTGGGGCAGAGAAGTTGTGCTTAATGCCCTTGGATTCGCAAAATTCAGCAAAGTGCGTGTTTTTGGATTTTCCTCCATTATCGCTTGGATATGTGCAATGCTTATACCCTGTTCTACTTCTATAAGGATAAATATTTTTAAAATTGGTCAAAGGCTTCATCTTTGCTTGCTAGCAAAGCAACCCAGGTATAGTGAGAATAATCATCCACAATGACCATGGTGTATTCTCTTCTACCTAAACTCATTGGTTTGATTGGACCAAAGAGATCAATATGCAAGAGTTCAAGAACTCTCTTGGAAGGTATGTATGAGATGGAGGGGAAGCTTTTCTATGCTATTTACCTAACTGACATGCAGTGCATATATGATCCTTATCAAAAGCAACCTTAGGCAAACCCACAACCAATTCCTTTTTGGCTAATTTGGATAGGAGGTTCATGCTTACATGTCCCAACCTCCGGTGCCATAGCCATGATTCTTCTTCTTTAGACACCAAGCATATATTATTTTTCTCATTTTTGATGTTAATAGAATAAACATTATTTACTCTAGGTGCATAAAGAATGAGTTGATTTGACTTATTATCAATGATTGAGCAACCTCCGGAGTTAAAGGTGACTTTCCTTCCTTTGTCACAGCGTTGACCAACACTTAGCAGGTTAAACTTCAGTCCATCAACTAATGAGACATCTTTTATTTTTAATTCAGATCCAATAGTTCTATACCCAATTATCTGTCCCTTTTGATTGTCTCTAAAGCTTACTTTTCCACATTTCTTCCGAATTAAAGTGATGAAGGCTTTCTCATCACTGGCCATGTGCTTTGAGCATCCACGATCAATGTACCATGTGTATTGATCTACTGTGGATCTAAGGCATACCTGCAAAATAGATCAAGTGGGTTTGGGTACACAATCAGATTTGGATTCTCTCAGGTTATCAACCATTTTAGGTCAAGGATAACCATCATAATAACCATTTTTTAATCTACATAATCTAGTAAGATGATTATTTTTCCCACAAAACTTGCACCCTAAGACAGGTTTGTTCGGCTCCTGCTTCTTTTGGATCTTTTCAAGAACCTCCTTTCCATAAGTTGAAATGTATCCAACTTCTTGTATGCTTGTTTGTCCGTTATGTATCTGGAAGCTGGTTGGTGGTGCAATCTCTGCTCCATGGTTTTTTCTTTTGCTTGGTAGGTTGCCTATTATGGACTACTTTGGCTTTGCCTTTTTGAGCAGCTGTGTATCCTTGTGCTTGAGGTTGCCTCTGAGGTTTCTTCTCTTTTTAATTTGAGGTCCTGTATTCCTTTTAGCAACAGAGTTTTGATTTCTTTATGTTCCTTGCCTTGGACACCTTCTTTATTGTGAAGGGCCTGGTTTCCTTCTGGATGCTTCCTTCATTAGAGTTAGCTCCCTATCTAACCCTTTTAAGTTTGCACTTAAAATCTGTACTTGGTTTCGTAGGAATTTTTCTTCAACCACATCAATATGCTTTGTGGCTCTTATCAAATTGACATCTTGTTCCAATACTTTAGCATCTTTAGCAAGTCCCATCACTTGTCTTCGTAGGGATTTGGTAGCTTTTGTGTTCTTCCTCACATTCTTGATCACAATCCCTAAAGCTCTATCAAGCTCAAAGTTAGAAATAGAGTTAGAGTGAGAGTTTACCTCAGTACTTACTATCTCTGATTCTGATTCTTCAATTTGTATAGTGTCTTGCTTAGATGGATTTCTTCTGTATTATTCTGCTTCCAGACTAGTCAATGCCATGAATGCACAGTTATCAGTCTCTTCTTCTTCTATTAAAGATGAGCAGCTGCTTTCCTCACTATTGCTCCAAGTGGCCACCATTGCCTTCTTCTTGTGTTTCTTATCCTTTTTAAGCTTGGGGCATTTAGTTCTGAAATGGCCTTTTTCTCCATATTCAAAACATGCAGCTTCTTTTTTCGGATCCTTCTTTTCTTCTAAAGCCTTTCTTGGCCTTTCTCTTCTAGAGGTGCCTTCCTTTGATCTTTTAGGCACATATCTTCTGGAGTTCCTCCTATTTTTCTTGTTCAGGAATCCATTAAAATATTTGGCTAGCATAGCCATATCTTCTTTGTTATAACGAGATTCCTTTAGTTGTTTGCCTGATCTGAAGGAGGCTGATTCGGCGGAGTCTGCCTTAAGCGCAATGGCCTTCTTCCTTTCTTCAGGCTTTTTCTCATGTTGGCTATATCTCTTCAAGGATAACTCTTGAGTTAGGAGATTACCAATGTGCTCATCATAACTATAGAAGTTTAAGTCATGAGCTTCCTTAATGGCAGTCTTTTTGTTGTCCCATTCCTTGGTGAGACTCGGGAGCACCTTCTTAACCATCTCTACTTCAGAGATTTCCTTTCCAAGCCTCTTCATCTCATTCACAAGATTTGTGTATCTAGTGTTCATGCTACTGATTGATTCTTTAGGCTCCATCTTGAAGGATTTCAGCTTTTGTTGGAGTAGATCAATCTTGGCTTCTTTGACCTTATTTATTCCTTCATAGGTCACTTCCAGTTTTTGCCAAATTTCTTGTGCAGTCTTACATCCAGTTATCCTGTTGAATTCTGTAGCACTAAGAGCACAATGAAGCATGCTTATAGCATTTGCATTTTCATATAATTTCTTGTAATCATTCTCATCTCATAGACTTGAGGGCTTGCGGGTAGTTATACCCTCTACTTCATGAGTAGGTTCATATGGGACATCTTTAATGGCCATCCATGCCATCATGCTTTTTGCCTGGATGTAGTTCTTTATCCGGTTCTTCTAGAATGTGTAGAGTTCATTGGTGAATAGTGGAGGATGGGTAATAGACATACCCTCTAGAAGGAGTTGTGAGTTTTAAAAACTCATTTTGATTTTTGAATCAAAATATGTCCTTTAGCTCGAGATTGTTAGATCTCTAGTTATGAGCACTTGCTCTAATACCACCTATTGGTCCCTATGAGGGTCTAAATAAGGTCAGAGGGGTGAATGGCCCTTTTCACAGAAATAGGTAGACTTTAAAAAGTCTTGTGTAGTGTGTTTGATTATGTTCCGGATATGGTGGATCCAGATAATGCAAATATGAAATGTTATGCAATAATATAAAGAGATAGAAAGTCAAACACAACAATTTTATCCTGGTTCAGCCCCGTATACTCCAGTCCCTAGAGTTTCCTTCCTCCAAGCTTTTCCACTAGTGAATTCCTCTCCAACTGGGAGGAATCAAGCCTTATAATTTGTCTTCAGATGATAACTCCCTTCCGGATGTAGGATATACCACTAGAAGCACCAACTCCTAGCTGTGTTCTCTTGTCTTTAGTAGGATATATCACTTAGATTTCTACCCTAACCTAAGGTGAGTCCTACAGGGAGATCCCACTTAAACAACCAACTCTAAGCTATATGCCAATCTCACTACTCCCCCAAGTATAAGATTTTACACTCTCAAAGATTTTGGTTTTAGAGTTCCTCAAGTTTATAACTTACTAGGGAATCCTTACAAACAAATTTGGAATAGTTTGATTCTTGGAGGGATTATGTCACTAATTGTAATAGCGAATTCTCTTGTATATGCTTTCTCAAAACAACCAGCGCCTTCTTAACTTATGAAGCTTTCCTTTTATAGGCTTGGATCGTAAATGTAGCCGTTGTGGGTTGTTGGAGTTGTATTAAATCTTCACCGTTGATCAGGTAAAATGTGGCGCTACCAGATCCTTTGATCAATCCATTAGACTCAGATTTTGACCTCGTATGAATCCTTGGCATTGGGGCCGAAAAGTTGGTAGTGATTGTTTTCCTTGTATTTTAGTGATTTAACAACTTTTACTCTAGTAACCCGAATATATGATCCTCACGCGCATTTCCTATCTAGGTAGAAAAGGTTGTTACCTTTTCTTTTTCATATGTCAGTCCTTCTGTCCTTTTCTGCAAAGTGCTAGCTGTCTTTTTTATCTTTCATAAGGGGAAAGGATCTTTGACTTTCAGACCAAATAGGTGGAAACTTTTCCCTTCATCTTTTTGACGGTATCTTCTAGATGATATTAGTCTTGATATGTCCGAATGCTATTCAATCAGTTTTCTTCCGGATGCTATTTTAGGCGGTTCAAAGTTTATTTCCTTTCCAAACTTTATGCTTCCATTATGTTGTAAAGTACTTGTAGTCTTCAATGAATGTCTTGATGAATTGTTTTGGACCTGATGCTTTCATTTTGGATTAAGGAGATAACATGTTTTTTTTTCTTTTTGTTTCTCTAAATTTTGTTTTCTTCAAACTTAATCTGAATTGTTCTAGAATTTAATTCTTTCGGATCATTGTTTCCAAATAGTACTTAGTGAGAAATGCTTGTGCCAACTGATCCCATGTACTAATGGATCTGGGCTAAATATTTTTAGGCCAATTTTTAGCCTTATCCCTCAAAGAAAAGGGAAAAAGCTTCAATCTAATGACATCATCTGAAATTGCCCTATTTGTTCTGAAAGTATCATACATGGTCACAAATTCTTAGATGTGAGGTTGTCCCCTTCACAAATGGAAATAAACAGATTAAACACAGCAATTTACAAAAGAAATGTAGATATCTCACACGTTGCTCCCCGGCAAGGATGCCAAAAACTTGTTGGTTGCCAAATGAATGTACTCTAGCAGGTGCACTAGGTCGTGATCAGTAGTTAGGGGCAATCACAAGGTCATATCTCACACAGAGCAAGAGAAATAATTTAAATCCAAATGTAAATTAGTGAGTATGAGTTTAATATTAAATAAGTTAATTTTAATGAAAAAGCTAAAAAGTAAAATAAAAACATGAAGGTAAAAATGATTGTTGTAAATGATTACTACGACCAGAATTTTAACATGGCAAGCATTCCCAGTGATCACACAGATTTAGTTATGATTTCTCGCTTATATTTTAGCATGTTTAGAACTTTCAGGATCTAGGTTTCTTGCATCTCTAGTTACTAGCCGTGGCCACCCCTTTGTCTAGTTCTTTAAAGCTTTACCACTTGGATTCCCCTTTGTGGTTTTACTTTAAGCATTAAGTTTTATGCAAGCATTCTTTAAATCAGAAACCCCTAGCACGATCTAATCACTTTTCTGATTTTTTAGATGTGTGTTTAGTAATTTAGTCTGTGAACAAGTCACTTCTCAGATTTTCTTACTCACTCTACATAAGTTAGGCCATTCTTATGAGGATTAAGTTCAATACTAAACAATCCACTATAGATGATGCTAAAATAAGAGAATGAGTAAATCATACCATAGATCTGCTACTCACTGGAAATGCCCACCAATATAAGATTAGTTGCTCATAAAGATAGGAATAAGGCTCAAAGGCATTCTAGAATTAATAATCAAAATAATGATATATTATCTAATAAGTATTTTTTACAGTAAAAGATAGCCAATTGGAAGGCTTTTTCTGAATATGGAAATGTGGTATTTGCCAAAAAAGAAAGGCTTGTCCAATTATATAGTGTAAGGTGGAAAATTTTAGATATGCCACTTCATACTATCAAAAATATAATAAAAAAAATCATCCAATCAAAATGAAGCTTATAGAGGTTTTAGAGTCGTGAAAAGAGTAATATGCAACTTGTAAAAGTGGGTTAGACTAGGTCATCCTCCACCACCCAAAAAGATGCCATCCACAGTAATCTACTTGCAAATTCTCTTTTCCCTCGAGCAAAATCTTTCTAGAAGATGGTTCTTTGGTCATTTTTTTTTATCATCCTTGTGGGTTGTAGCAAACTCTCCTTCGGGTCCGGTTACGTGATAACCTTGCCCAGTTTCCTGCTCCTTGGTGGCAACCTCGACAAAATCAAGTAGTGATCTTAAATAATTATCAAAAAACCAATAAATCATAGTTTATCACTACAATTATAAATATTTCAAGCCTATTTAACTAGTATTTACTTGGTACAAATTACACTTAACAAGTAGACACCGTGTCCAATCCTTGTTAGAACAAACACGGGCACAAACAAGAAAAACCATGGATTCTCTTGAACTAATAAATTTCGTTCTTTCAACTCATGTAAATTGAAAACATCTATAACCCTTGTAATTTATATTATTTATTGAGTCCTTGATAATTTTGACTAAGTTGAGCAGGCTTATTCAAAATCATCTATATCCATTTTCTAACCCTAAAATGAATACCTAAGTTCTTGCATTGTTCCAACAATTAATAAAATATAAATCAATTCATATAGAAAATATAATTTAGTACGCTTCTAACTTAAGTATGCACTAAATAGGCAGGCTCTGATACCACTGTTGGAAACTGACAATCACTTTGAACATGCATAACAGGTATGGCAGAAATTCAAAATTTGTCCCTTGTCCCTAGGAATTCCTATTAGTTGCATATAATTAATTAAGGCCTTAACTAAATAAATTCTCTACCTAGGTTAGCATGCATAGGCTTGGCATACCATAACTCTAAGTTATATCCTAGCATAAATATTCTACACCTAGCATGTTATAACTCTAAGCTATAACCTAATCATAAGCATAAAATAAAGTAAGTATGCAAAACAACCTGAGCATAATTATTAAGTTTAAAAAAACTTAAAGAAAAAGACCTAATAATTAAAAGAGAAAACTTACTAGTTGAAGCGTGCTTTAGTAGAACCTTCTTGCACAAGCCTTTAAGTGTAGGATAGCCTCTATGAGTATCCACATGAGCCCCACCAATCAAAACCTCCCCGAGAGGAAGAACTGCAGAGATTTAAGTAGTTACAAGACACACGAAAAGCCCACCCGAAAATATTACCTGCAGGTGCCTTAAAAAAATATTTGAGGCTCCTAAAAAATTAGCTCCTAAAGTCAACTCGAGAAAACACGTTGGAATCTCAAGTCAAGACTCAAAAGGAGCTTTGGTGCATTTGAAAAAGGAGGGGGAAGTGTGAGCATGAGATTTTGCAGTCCCTCTCACGAGATGATGATGACGTGTACCCGATTTTAATGCCTCAAAATAAAAGTTCTCTTTAGAAATTTTATCACCAATATAATGTTCCTTGGCGAACTTTATACTTAGTAGAATCCAGTCCGGCGTGGCCGATAACGCGTCTGATAGGAGCTTGAACCGATGATTTACACCGAAATTAATTAAATCTCTAAATCCCTATTAAAATATCATTAAAATTCAAAAATCCTGCTTTGACCCCTTTGACCCGTGTTTGGCAGCTTTTTAGGCTTGTGGGCCCGCTAGCAATTAGCTTTTTGAAAGCTGATGCCGCCAGCGGTAACGCCCCATGCTGCCGGTGGCATGGCCAAATCGGGCTCTACAAACAGCTTTCATCTTCTCCCTCGGGACAGTCTCTTTTTTGCCATTTCGGTGAAAATGGTTGAAAGGTCTTGAAGACCTCCCCAATTTGCCTATAAAAACACACCTTAGGTTTCAAAAAAGGGGGGAGAGGAGAGAACACAAGAACAACCTGCAACTTTAATTTACAAAATTCTAGAGTGTGAAAGTAGATTTTAGTGAGATAAGAATTAGAAAAGGTAGGAAAAAGGATCTCAATCCATTTTTTCCTTATTTTTCTTCTTTGAACTCTCTCATTATGAGCTTAAAATTAGAAGAAATTAAGTTAAAATCAATCTAAATAGGAGATTAAAGACTTAAGTACCCAATTTACTACCAAATCATCACTACAAGCTCCCCGAAGGTGTTCCTTGGTTCACGAAGAGGTGGATTCACGGCTCGGAGGTAAAAATCCTGAGTCTCAAAGCTCTTTAGCATTAGTATTGCTGGTTTGTGCTAATTCTTGTTGATTTGCATTCGTTTTTGGGTTTTCGATTATTTTTCGACCGTTACCTACTACTACTGTAAGAAATTAAAGTCGCTGGAGACATGTGATGTCACCGGCGGTATCACTCATGTCGCCAGAGACATCGTTGATACTGCTAACGATATCACATTCCCTAGAGGCCTCACTTTCTTATAGGGCCCTTTCTTTATGATACTCAGAAAGCCATGCAACCTGCCTACAGACTGATGCCTCTAATGACATCATTGATATCACCAGTGGCATCAGCCATATCGCCGGCAACATGACCTTCTGGACAGCCATTTTATTTTGTACATTTCCGACCTAATTAATTTTCCGAAGCTTGGATACACAGTGCAAGGATGGAAGTCTAAAACCTTCTGAAAATAGACCCACCTCATACCACATGGCATTTTCATTAATAACCCAGATAAAATAATAATCGAGTCTAAAATTTGGTTTAAAATGGAATTTTCCTCAAATGCAATTGAAGTCTCATTTTAGCCATCCAATCGGGCTTCACAACGATATAAACATTTATGCCATGTTCTTGCTAACTCGGGTCTTGTTTGGTTTGCTAACTATACATGATTTGTGATATATCTCGTACAACGTACCGTATCCGTGCTAACCATCTTCTGCAGGGAGATTTAGGTTAGATGTATGTTAGGCCCTCAGGTATTTTACTTATCACATAGAGAATGTATAGGATTTGAAAGCCCTATAATAATTTCAATTTCTACATTACTTTTGGATGACTGTAATAATTCATTTATCGCTTCGATGCTTGATAAATGCGGTAACAACATGATAACCGAAAACATAAATAAATAGGATAGATTAAACCGATTAAGAAAGAATGAAATATTTTAACTTGGCCTAATGAAAAATAGATAACATCATCCGAAATCGGAATCTCTACTTAAGGTACGGTCTACCACCTGGTGGGAAAATCATACCAAAATTTCCCGATTGAGCTGAACTGGGTGGCGACTCTATTTTAAGTACATGATTTTGATCTCGTATTCTTTAACACCTAAATTGGACTTAAACCCAACTCCAACATCAGTGCTTTCATCACACCTAAAATAAGGGTCAATCCCTCGGCACGGTTCACAGCGCTAGTTATATTTCCCCCCGCACGATGCATCTTACGCGACCGCACTGGGCGGGGAAAAGGTCGTCCGTTCACAGTGGCGACACTGCTGGGGATTTATCTCTTTAAACTTGAACTTATCTTTTCATAAAGTTTAAAGAATTCTGATACTATATTGAAATCATTGGCCAAATTAAAACTTCATTTTTTTTTAACGTTTTATCCTTAAACACGGGTGTAGATAGTTCGGTATTTTTAGGTGCCCCATTTTACCTGAGAAGCTCATGAAAGTATCACTCATGCCCTATTAAAATTGAGGATGCTTAGTGGGTGGATCACTCATTTTAACCAACACATAAACTCCTGCGATCGCAACTATTTGGGGAGTGGTTGAGTAACGTGGAATCAAGGTAAATGAGAACCTTCTACATCAATAACCCTATACCAAAGCCGCGCTAGAAAAAGCCTTAGCACTTCATTCCTTCAGGGCTACCAGAACAAAAATAAATAAATAAATAATTGAGACGTCTTCTTTTGCCATTACCGACGAAGGAGCCAATCTCTATCCTTCCAAAAAGGTGTTACGCAAGATTCATAAGGTTGGAAGAGAGACGATTAGCATGTTATGTACTCCGTGATCATGCACCCCCCATGCATCGGCTTCAAGAGCCAAAAATGAATCAACTTACCCTTACCACTTCTGCTTATGGAAGAGGTTTAGCAACATATGTAGGACTTCTCTTGTGCCTCCATTGCATCACCATATATCACTATATATAATGTGAGATACAAACGTCCCATGTATGTTGGAGGGATAAGCCATCACATTATATCTAACCACATCTATGTTCAACCATACATATCACCACGGCTTCCAAAAACAAAAAGCATGCATACCATACATACCATTTATAATCCATTCATGGTCTGACCCAAGGTTCATGATCCTAAGTTGTCTTCCTCCCAAGATCTCTACAACAACCCATGACTCTCCCTTATGATGATGACCTTGCCCTAATCGAGGACTAAGCTAGTTCCACCCCTACCGTGGAACCAGTTCTTCCGCCATCTCTCAGCAAAGAAATCACCGCCGCTATGACCCAATTTAGTTGTTCAGATCTCTTCCATAACACTATTTAGGAATAAATCCAGACAGTAGTACAATTATTTATTAGGCAAGCCCTAGCAAATAAGAACGCTAGTTGGATTTCTGAATCAGGCCGTCAGCCTCAGTATCAGAGTGGTTTCATTGAGGATGGCTCAAACCAGGTTCAAGGTAGCCCACTAGGGGCACGGCTAGCTTGGTTCATTCAACCTCCTATCTAGTCAGTTCCATCTCGGCCCTAGCCTAGTTTATTCTAACTTAATCAAACTCTCCTGACTCAGCTAGCTTTCTCTTTCATACCTCCAAGCCCAAGTATATAGCCCAAAACTCAATCCTCCTTCCATTTCCTGACGAACTCACACAGCAAATCTTAGCTCTCCCTAGAGAATCGGCCCGACCAGCGATGTCGCCATCGCCTTTTGATATGGCACCTTAGGGGATGACCTACCAGCCAAAACTTTTTGGCAATGATCTGATGGCTGGTCCCCAACTTGATCAAATGACTCCTTATCCCTATAGTCAGTTCGGAAGCCACGACTAGGTCACGGGATCTCTGGGTGTGACACCTGAAGCCATGCATCAGCCAACCAATGGCCAACTCGTACAGCCTTGGGGCATGACACATGAGGTGGAAGCTTTTTTTCGCAAACTAGTACTGGCATGTCAAAGGGAAAGGGAACCCCAAGGAAATAACGGCTGAGTCTCCAAGGGTTCTAGTATACACTAGGCAGAAGGCTATAATGGGTAAAGAGCGTTGCCATCACGGGCCGAGAGAAGCCAAAAAGCCTCTCAAGAACATATCTCAGCTACTATTATAAACCCTTGGGTTTTACCCCTCAATGTGATTTTCACCAGATTAAGAAGAGATGGTCTCATCGAACCCCTTCGTGAGTATAAAAACCCAACAGAAGACGAGAAGGGAAACTTTTGTGGGTATCATGTCAAGCGGGGATGCCGCACGAATGAGTGCCAAACCTTGCCCCGAGGTATACATCGTCTGGTGAAGGAAGGAAGGATAGTCGAGCCAGCTAGAATGCCTAGGGTCACAAGGCTCATCAACCAGGCAAGTATGACCGTTTCTGGTATGCCTAAGCGAGCGAATGGGCCACATGAGCTCACTAGGGTTGTCAGTTCCAAGGATAAGGCCGGTGAAAAGAGGAAAATGTACCTTGACAATGAGGCTAGGAGAGCCAGATTTAAGCAAACTGGGAGGATGGAAAATGTATGTCTTAGAAAAGATGATGATATCCAGTGAAAATGCATGCAAGCTTTTCCGATAGTGGCTGCAGTTCAGTCTAACCGCCCTCCTGTTGCTCTAAAGAAGGCCCCAAACGCTTCATTCCTGATCAATTCCCGCCTGAAGGTATGATCTTGCAAGGCCCTCCACCTGTGGAGGTTGATGACTTTTAATATGTAATCATTAGATCTATTTGTTTTGTTTTATTAAACTTTTTATGTACCAAACTTTGAGCTCCATGAGCAACTTCTATTTTTCTTACTTATGTCATGTTTCTATCATTTGATCCACGCATTCATATGAGCATACACATGATGCTTCTAGTATTCAGGACATTTTACTATATGAAATTAATTTGAGTACAAATGAAAATTCTTATTTGGTAATCAAATCCAATAATTTAACTCCTGTCAAACACATGTGAGATAATAAAGTGCTTAAAGACCGCAATAATGCCTTTGGTTGGTCCCGAGATTAATAGTTAGATTATTGAACACCATAGGTCTCTTCCAGAATTAACTTAGTAACCCCGCAATGGTACACCTTCAAGCTATCAAAGAAGTATCAACTGGTTCCCTGAAATGGAAAATCACGGCATACATTTTCACCCAACCACCCCTTTCCCTTTTTCAAACCTTATCCAACACTTCTCTGCTCCTTGGCCATCCTTGGCGTGGGGGCATAAACGATTGATGAAACCCAACCTCTATCAAATAAACACTATAGCTGAATCTTACACCAATGTCACCGCCAAGGAAATAACCAAACTCGTAGAGAAACACATCATCACCTAACACAAATTAACCCGCATTAAACCCCTCAAGCAACAAAGATCAGGGGGCAACCACCGCCAAGAGCATAAAGTATGAGGGCAAGCACCTTTACCCCCATAAGCCATAAAGAGAAGTGCACAACTAAAGTCATGATCAGCTTGCCTAGTAAACCAGCAAAACAAGCTACCATTTCACCCTTCAAAGGCACCAAGTAAAAGGCCCCTGAACTAAATGTCGCTTGTTCAAAACCCTCCACCATCGGCACAAGGGGTAAATTCAAGCCTAACCTGGAAGGGCTGTACAAACCTCAGACTAAAGGAGCAATCGGAATAGCAATTAGAATGGCAATTGAACCAACTAAGAAGGCTCTGTGTAAGCCCTAAAACTCCCACAAACTAAACTCCTTGCAATATGGCCAATTAGAATCAAGGCAATGTTACCCGATGTAACTTTGAAGGTTAGAATGAATCGGGTGATCTAGGAAAAAATCGAACAGACACTAAGAACCTTGAAGAATCCACAAAGGCATAACCGAGCGCACAACAACAAGTTAGATACCTAATACCCTCACCAAAAGTCATAGACCCAGTATTGAAGCATCTGGAACCTTCCGACACTAACTTTAGTAAAAAGTTTAGATCGAATTGAGAAGTCTATTGTGTGGCCAAAGATGATACCAAATGAGCAGGGCTATTAGAGTCATGAGCACGGACAAGAGCGAGTTCATCGATCTAGTCAACTAGGACAGGCTTAAGCGTTATTAGGTCTAAACAAAAGAAATAAATGAGAAAAGCGGCACACCAAAAAATATATATGATAATCACCGGCCCTTCAGTCTTAGACTGATCGAATAAAAATTAGGGTGACGCCCGACGGTCGGTATCCTGCAAACTGACCGTGTAATAACTAGGGGATAAGTCAATATCGCCCGCTGAACTGAAAACCCAAAAAGGGCGGTTCAGACAAAAATTAGGTCATAAGAGAAAAATAGTGAGATGATAACTTAAAAATCTGTAAAGGCTGGTTAATACTAGGAGTTCAATTAATGGAAATGATTGCCAACATCTTGCACTCAAATTAAATTCACTCCATAAAAGTGTCTTCTATACTGAAACCTCTGTTCTTGTGATTGTATAAATGCCTGATGACCAGGAGAAGGAAACATCATAAGTAAGCTTAATTGAAGATGCTCCAAGCTCATTAGTGATTCTATTCAAAAATCTGGATAGACTAACAACATCTAGGTCCATGCAAAAGTCTGAATAAGTCTACTAGGTTAAAAACTTGAAGAGGATAGTCTAGGCAAAAGTTAAGACAAGGCTCGATAGATTGAAAACCCCTTGGGGCAGTCTATGCAAAAGTTAGAGTAAAAAAAAGAGCCTGAATTTCTCCAGTTCCCTCCAATCTGTGTTCCTCGGGCTTTGCAGGAAGGCCTATAGCTATTGAGTGTGGCTGGCCGTAGTAGAATTTGAAGAAATGGCCAAATCTGTGTTTCCGGGCTATTGATGCAGCCGGCGATATGGGCTATGCCGCCAGCGACATGGGGTGTTTTGGGTGATATCAGTTGATGACGCTGGCGACATGGGTGTGGGCGGTTTTGAGGTGATGCACCTGCGATATGAATGATTCCACCAGCGGCATGGAATTAATTTTCGGCGGCATCAGAAGCATGTTTTTCATTTCAGACCTATACAAAACCTTTAAACAACCCCGTAATCCATTTCTAATACATGTTCAACTACAATCCATTTTATTCAAAGTAAAAAAGCCCGAGGGCGCAAACCATTCAAATATTCCGAACATCTAGCCTACCAAAACAAAACCAAACAACAATCAAGAGCAATCAAACCCCAATGTATCGAGGGTACATATTAAACTGAAATAAAAAGCAAAATGAAGATATAAATCTAAGCATGCCCGCCACTGTCGGCCGAGTGAGATGAAATGTCCTCAGGGCTTACTAGCCAATCATCAACTTCATCCTCATCATCCTCCCTACCTTCTGTCATAGGCATGCTGCTAGACTCCTCAGGCACAGTAGGCGGGCGCCGGCCATGAACATCTTCACTCCTCTATGACTAGTTCAAAAGCACGCAGTCTAAATTTTACTTACTCCTCCTCTCCTGGATAGTAGCCTCCAATTGACCCTCAAGGTCGTTCACATGGCTTCGGAGTGCTGCGGTCTCCTCCTCATATCTCCGTCGGGCTGCATCAGCATCCAATAGGGAAAGGGCCAAGAAATCCTACAAACAAGGGAAAGCGTCAATAACACACTTCATTCATAGCATCCATACGTATATATTATCTTATTTTGGCATGTAATGACAAGGAATGTACCTGAATGAGCAGCGATTGCCCAATAAGTGTATCCGAAGAGCAGAATTATTCTCTGCCAATTGCTCTACATGGCTCCGTGCAACCTAAAAAATCCAAAAGGCAAATCAATAAGCACCTGCATCCAAGGGCAAGCAAGAAAGCAATTATCATATTCTTAAGCCTTACATAGGTAGTGCCCTCTGGCATGAAGATCGGAACATGCCGGCTCGGGCCTATATTCTTGGGATGGAACTCGCCTCGGGAATTCATCAGTAGGAACCGGGTCTCCATCCGATTGACTAGGCGCCCTTCCACAAAATTTATCCCCTCTGGTACACCATAGTATTGCATTCCGCTCTGGTTGTCCCGACCTCTTTTCCTTGCAGGTTCCTAAAAAGCACGAAAAACACACATAAGCAACATTCCTAACCTAAACAATTGCAAATCATGCACATAAATGCAATCATACCTTAAAAAAGTGGTGCCCCCTTGGACATTAGCACACTCCTACCAGCCACATCCGCACCTATCTCGTCCTCTCCCATGGGCTCGATCTCAATGTTTTTATCAACCTCCATCTCAGCCTCCTCTTCCTCTTCTTCTTCCTCCTCAACATCAACTATACCTTTGAGCGGCCTCTTCTCCTCCTCTAATCTACATTCGTTGTGGTACTTAATTGTACCAACCCTATAGATGCAGGGACACAAGGAGAGTAGGCACTGCTAGTGCCGCTCGTAGGAGCTTAAAACGCTAAGGATGACTCGGCCATTGCCCTCGATATAGTCAGCTTTATTAGGCTCAGATGTAATCACTAAATGGGGCCACCATAAACCCTTGGAAGGATCAACGGGCACTAGCTTGGTAGCGATAGGGAAAAATCTCCAATCCCTAACCCGCTCTCCTAGGTACCACTACTGTGATAGAGGGCACTCAATCACAAACTGACGATCATCCACTTCCTTTCTGGCCCTTGCAACCTCTAGCAAGTTCTCTACCCCATCAAACGGGTCCAGGATAAGCTATACCAGCAATCAACCAAACAACTGATGTAAGTATAATATAAAAACATAAACACTTTTTGTTTACTAATGTTTTGTTCTAATGGTGAAACATGGACTAAATAAAAAAGATCACATACCGAGCTCAGTCGCACGCTCCACAAGACCTCCCTATACTTTGTAGGGTACTTGGCCTTCCCGCCAATACCACCGTACCAACGGGCGAGAAAATGGAAACCCAATGGCAAGGTCTTCTTGAACTCGACCGACGGAAGGATCTAGTACTCGAAAGCCCAGGCTTGCACAAGTAACAATTGATTAGTTCAAAAACATCCACAGTAAATGAAATATGCATAATCAAGTAAAATGCTTCCAAGGAAGGTATACCTGAAGTAGCAGATGGCTGAGACGAAGGGCCTTCCCCTTCTTCCGAGTGCCTGCATCTAGCCCATGGTACATCTGCGCTAAGATAGCCCTCGACCAATTCTTTTGCTTGATGCCCGCCATATCCTCAATGGCGGATATCAGCCTGTAGTTGATCTTGCTCCCTAAAATCGGGAAAAATAGTACGGTGAGCAAGGAAATCACGAAGGAGAGGACGCAAGCATCCCTATCATCCTCGGGCACCACATCCCCTCTAGTCCAGTGTTGGTGCAGCACACTATAGGGTAGCCACCCTAAGACAGGCTTCAAGCTAAATAGCTCCTTCACTCGTTTCACCATGGGCTTCTCATTGTGATACTTGTCCATGTAAGCATCAAAATGAATGAGCTCATCCATCCATGGGAGCTCGGTCATAGCCATAATGTTAGAAGGCATGATTGTCACCTCCCTAAACGAGAAGTGAAAGGTATGGGTGGTTTTAGACCACCTCTCTGTAAGAGCCATCATAGCTGAATAGGAAAGCTTTGGTATTAACATGGGCATAATTCAGGCGAAGTCCCCAAAACCCATGTCATTGATGGCAAGCGTGAGTTTGGGATCCTTCTCTGCTATAAGATGCCACCACTAATTGATGGTACCCATACCTCCGGTGTAAGTCAACCCGTGCAGCTGTAAAAATCAGAAACAAATAAATAAGTCCCTGTTTATTTTCTCATCGCTGATACCTACTGGAAGGCTATTGATGGCACTTCTATTAGAAGCGATGTTGCTGGCGACATCATCCATACCACTGGCAGTATGGATGATATCACTAGCAGCATCACCTTAAGTAGAAATGGCATCACATCTTCCTAGGCCTTTTTGCAAGGCCTGATGCCACTGCCGACATCTCTCATGTTGCTAACGACATCATAACCTACGGGCAGAACCTATTTTGCCCCAAAAATTGCACCCATCGCACCAAAACCACAAAATCATAATTAATCGAATCCTACGCCTAAGAACAGTAAAAATCAAACCTAAAACATGCAATATCAGTTCATAATTAATCAATTTTGCATTTATAACTCCTATCATGGCACAATTTTGAGCCTACGGCCGAATCGAAACTCAACCCAAAAAGAAGAATTTTGAGTTTTGCAGGATTACCTGGAAGTAGCAAAGATGTTTCTCCTTGTCCGGGGTTAGGTCGGTGATGGGAGAATTGATCCCGTACCCATATATCTTGGCCATCTCCTTCAAGCTATAAGCAATAAGAACCAAGAGAAGTTTCAGCCCCTCGATGGCGGAATCAGGCAGGCTCTCACTAGCCTTAGCGGATTTTCCCTTGAAAGCCTTAGCAATTCTCTTCATGATTGGAATAGCGAAGAAAGAGAAAGGTTTAGAGAAGAATGGAACAAAGGAGGGTACAGTTTTTGTATATGCAGAATGAGGAAGGGAAGGAGTTTTACTTCCTTTTAAACTGCTGCACGAAATTCGAGGAATTTTAATTTAGGCATCATTCCATACCGCCAACGACATCAGTCATGCCGCCGGCGACATCACCTCTACTGAGTTGAATTTTGAATTTATTTGACCAGTCAAAGCTGCCATGTGGCACTCATATCGCTAGCGACATTACCTCAAATCACCAGCCACATCATCCATATCGCCGGTGATATCAACTCCCCCCCATCTTTTTTCAGCCATCATTAGTAGAATCCTGGCTGTAGCCCCGACATCCCAGGACTTCTAAACCCCTTTACTTTTTATTATTATATTTTTACTGTTGATCGAAGGGGATAAATATTTTTGTTTCACAAAGTCGATCAAGCAGTAAAAACGTCATCTAAAATCTATCTAATCTTGTTCTCATTCTACTCTTCATAGGTACAATCCACTAACGCAAACCTTATATGCTCATTCTATATGCTACCCCGAGATTATGGCATGACCCGGTACATGTCAATTTTTAGGTTCACCCCCAAAACGCTAACTGAAGGTCCCTGATACAGACTCTATATGTATCACCCTTTGGGTTCACCCCCAAAACACTAATTGAAGGTCCCTGATATAGTCTCTGTACGTATCACCCTTTAGGTTCACCTCTAGAATGCCAACTGAAGGTCCCTGATACAGTCTCTATACGTATCACCCTTTGGGTTCATCCCCAGAATGCCAATTAAAGGTCCCTGATATAGTCTCTGTATATATCATCCTCTAGTTTCACCTCCAGAATGCTAACTGAAGGTCCCTGATATAGTCTCTGTACGTATCACCCTTTCGGTTCACCCCTAGAATGCCAACTGAAGGTCCCTAATACAGGCTCTATACATATCACCCTTTGGGTTCACCCCTAGAACGCCAACTGAAGGTCTCTAATACGGGCTCTATACGTATCACCCTTTGGGTTGACCCCCCTGTTCACTAACCGGAGATTACGGCATGACCTTATACATACAGATCTTCAGATTCATCCCTCGAAACACCATTGGAGATTATAGAATGACCCTATACATTCTGATCTTCAAATTCACCCTTAGAATGGCAACTGAAGGTCCCAGCATGACCCTGTATATGTCGCCTTTGGGTTCACCCCTCTAAGATCATAACGTGACCTTGTACACGTCCCTTTCAACCACCATCCTATCACTCCCAAGACTTCTGAAACCCATGTACTTTTTATTATTACGTTTTTACTGTTGATCGAAGGGGAAAATATTTTTATTTCATAAAATCGATCAAGCAGTAAAAACGTCATTCAAGAATCGGTCTTATCTTTTACTTGTTGCTTATTGTAGGAACTGCACTCTACCAATCCATAAAGCATAAGTCTGACCAAGGGGCAACCAATCTACAAAGTGTAAGTTCGACCAAGGGGCAATCTGTCCGTGAAGGATAAGTCCGACCAAAGGCAACCAATCCACATTGCATAAGTCCAACCAAGGGGCAATCTCTCCACGAAGCATAAGTCCAACAAAAGGGCAACCAATCCACAAAGCATAAGTCCAACCAAGGGGCAATCTCTCTACAAAGCATAAGTCTAACCAAAAGGCAACCAATCCACAAAGCATAAGTCCGACTAAGGGGCAATCTCTCTGCAAAGCATAAGTCTGACCAAGGGGCAACCAATCCACAAAGCATAAGTCTGACTAAGGGGCAATCTCTCCATAAAGCATAAGTCTGACCAAGGGGCAACCAATCCACAAAGCGTAAGTCCGACTAAGGGGCAACCTCTCCACGAAGCATAAGTCCAACCAAGGGGGAACCAATCCACAAAGCATAAGTCCGACCAAGGGCAATCTCTCCGCGAAGTATAAGTCCGACCAAGGGGCAACCAATCCATATAGTATAAGTCCGCCCAAGGGGCAATCTCTCCGTGAAGCATTAGTCCGACCAAGGGGCAATCTCTCTGTGAAGCTCAAGTCTGACCAAGGGGCAACCAATCTACAAAGCACAAGTCCGACCAAGGGGCAATCTCTCTGTGAAGCTCAAGTTTGACCAAGGGGCAACTAATGCACAAAGCATAAGTTCGACCAAGGGGCAATTCCTTCTCAAAGCTCAAGTCCGACCATGGGGCAACCAATCCGCAAAGCACAAGTCCGACTAAGGGGCATCCTTTCCACAAAGCATAAGTTCAACCAAGAGGCAAACCATTCATCCATTAGGTATCATTCCTATCCCTTGCTCTTTCGTGTGATCATACTGATATATAGCAGCAGTGATCCCCCGAGGGGCAGCCTATGAGCACGGGATTTTACAGTCCCTTTCATGAGACGATGATGATGTGTACCCGATTGTAATGCCTCAACATAAAATTCTCTTTAGAATTTTTATTATTAGAATTTTTATTACCAATATAATGTTCCTTGCAAACTTCATACTTGGTAGAATCCAATTTGGCGTGGCCGATAACGCGTCCGGTAGGAGCTTGAACCAATGATTTACACCCAAATTAATTAAATCTCTAAATCCCCATTAAAATATCATTAAAATTCAAAAATCCCGCGTTGACCCCTTTGACCCGTGTTTGGCAGCTTTTCAGGCTTGTGGGCTCGCTGGCAGTCAGCTTTTAGAAATCTGATGCCGCCAGCCATATCGCCTTATATCACCGGCAGTATCATCCATATTGCCGGCGGCATGGCCAAATCGTGCTCTGCAGATAGCTTTCATCTTCTCCCTTGGGATAGTCTCTTTTTTTGCCTTTTCGGTGAAAATGGCTGAAAGGTCTCAAAGACCTCCCCAATTTGCCTATAAAAACACACCTTAGGTTTCAAAAAAAGGGGGGGAGAGGAGAGAACACAAGAACAACTTGCAACTTTAATTTACAGAATTCTAGAATGAGAAAGTAGACTTTAGTGAGATAAGAATTAGAAAAGGTAGGAAAAAGGATCTCAATCCATTTTTTCCTTGTTTTTCTTCTTTGAACTCTCTAATTGTGAGCTTAAAATCAGTAGACATTAAGTTAAAATCAATCTAAATAGGAGCTTAAAGACTTAAGTACCCAATTTACTACCAAATCATCATTATAACCTCCTCGGAGGTGTTCCTTGGTTCACGAAGAGGTGGATTCACGGCCCCGACGTAAAAATCCTGAGTCTCAAGGCTCTTTGGCATTAAGAAATTGAAGTCGCCAAAGACATGTGATGTTGCTGGCGGTATCACTCATACCGCTATAGACATCGTTGATATCGCTAGGGACATCACATTCCCCAGAGGCCTCACTTTCTTATAGGACCCTTTCTTTATGGTACTCAGAAAGCCATACAACCTGCCTACAAACGGATGCCTCTAGTGACATCATTGATGTCGTCGGCGACCTCAGCCATGTCGCCGGTGGTATGACCTTCTGAACAGCCGTTTTATTTTGTTCATTTTCGACCTAGTTTATTTTCTAAAGCTAGGATACACAGTGCAACGATGAAGGCCCAAAACCTTCTGAAAATAGACCCCATCCCATACCATGTGGCATTTTCACTAATAACTCGGATAAAATAATAATCGAGTCTAAAATTTGGTTAAAAATGGGATTTTCCTCAAACATCGTTCAAGTCTAATTTTACCCATCCAACCGGGCTTCACAACGATATAAACATTTATGCCATGTTCATGCTAACTCGAGTCTTGTTTGGTTTGCTAACTATACATGATTCGTGATATATCTCGTACGACGTGCCGTATCTATGCTAACCATCTTCAGCAGGTAGAGTTAGGTTTGATGTATGTTAGGCCTTCGAGTATTTTATTTATCGCATAGAGAATGTATAAGATTTGAAAGCCCTGTAATAATTTCAACTTCTGCATTTACTTTTTGATGACTGTAATAATTCATTTATCGCTTCGATGCTTGATAAATGCAGTAACAACATAATAACCAAAAACACAAATAAATAGGATGGATTAAACCGATTAAGAAAGAATTAAATATTTTAACTTGGCCTAATGAAAAATAGATAACATCATCTGAACTCGGAATCTCTACTTAAGGTATGGCCTACCACCTGGTGGGAAAATCGTACCAAAATTTCCCGATTAAGCTGAACCAGGTGGCGACTCTATTTTAAGTACGAGATTTCGATCTTGTATTCTTTAACACCTAAATTGGACTTAAACCCAACTTCAACATCAATGCTTTCATCATACCTAAAAACAGGGTCAATCCCTCGACACGCTTTATAGTGCCAGTTATATTTCCCCCCATATGACGCATCTCAGGAGGCCGCGCCGGGCGGGGGAAAGGTCATCCGCTCACAAGAAGGCCTCCTCATATAGGAGGAGGGAAGCAAAAAAGCTCCCCATTTAATAGTGTGGGATTTGGAAAACCCCTATCCCACATGTGGGTCAACCCATGGATCCTATTAGATCGGCATATTGCTCCGCCTACACAGAGTGCAGTGCACGCCCTATGTGTCACACAAGGCAAGCCCTTGGGCCTTGCCTTGCTTATAAGCTGGGCCTCATGGCCCATGTTGCAAGCCCAGCTTGCGGCATATCCTATAGGTTATGTTTGTGTAGTCCATTTTTATGGGCTACTACAAGTACTGCCCAGCAGTCCTCACGTACCTTTCGGTGCACTCTCGCCCACCTGTGCCGGTATAAAATATATTTTACTCTTGGTCTAATTTAACTTGCCAAGGAAAAATTCCTCTTTAATCTTTTTTCAAATAAATATTTTATTTATGACCCTGATAAATTAGTTACCGGTCAAAATAAAATCTCTGGTCTAACCAGGTAATGGTCTAACCATTCTACTATTTATATTCTCACAATAGAGTAGGTTTATTAATTCTTCACTCAGTCTGATGAAAGTCTAATGTGTGTGAACTTATAGGATCCTAAAGTATTGAATTATTAAGGTTTGACCAATCCTTGTTCTATAGGAACTATTGGCTCGAGGTTCTAGATCATGAATAGAACTCGATTACCTCAAAAGACTGTAGTACGCCTCTAACAAGGGTCCACCATCCCCCATTACTCGGAACATCATTTATGCTTATAACTTAATCCTAGTTAATGCAATAGTTAATCCAATATGATGAACTCCTTCCATTCTTTAATATTATACCATCTGCTTTTATTGGGTTTCGGTCAAAGTGTTAACCCACTAATAGCAAGGTTGCTCCAAGCTATCCCAGTTTATTTACTTGTTACTGAAGTATATTGCTTTTTACCATAATATGTTTGACTAGAAACTATTTTTATCAAACACATACTTTGATAAGAGGTTTATAGCAATCATCACCTCAACAAGTGGCCAGGTACAACTCCTTAATGTATTTGGAGCGATAGATTCTTTCCGACGACATAACTGATCAATGTGTTGTCATCACTATACCCATAAATCACCCGTGGTACCCTAAATTAATGAGTGAATAGGAATGACCCAAAGTATAGTGATAGTACCACACAAGATAAATAGTATCTCAAGTATGAGGATATTCACAAAGCTACTGCATAAAGATATACACTAACACTTTGATATATATACCAAGTGATCATCTTATTGTGGTCTCTAATATATCTTCCAGATATATCCATGTGTCAAACTTAAGGCACCACCTTCAGTCTTAGGAGGTTAACTGGTGGGACCCATTCCAAGAAAGCTGACCACATGGTAGTCTTACTGTTTCATCAATATCCTTTTCTGATGAAAATATATCTGGGGATAGTTTAGACATAATCATAATTGCACATGAAGTAGGTCTCACTAAACATAGTCCCACTATAATATCTCTCACTTCATGCTATGTTTATGTCAAGGACTTTTGTACATCGATAGCAATGAATATTTTAACCAGTCATAACATATATGAACACATCGATATAAATAAAAGATTAAATACCTTTATTAATTAAACAAATTATTCGTACTAATACATAATTAAGATATATCTCCCTAATTGTCTTAAGGGCATACATCATATCTAACATGGAGATCCTAATTACATCATGAGTTTGTAGTGAGATCTCATGTGTGATCAAGGGTCCCAATAGCTCATCATAGTTTAGTTTGGAGAGATCCTGACCTTCCTCAAATATTGTCTTCTTTGTCTCCATGCTCTGGTAAGACTTCTGAGGATTTTCTTCACCATATCTTCTTATGTAAATCATTTCCCCGATCTCTTTAATTCATTTGTGATGTTCGCGAAACTAGAGTTCATACTAGATATGGATTCACCATCCTCCATTTCAAACAACTCGTACTCCCTTAGCTTCTGATTGATCCTAGATTCTTTCACCTTGTTATTTCCTTCATAGGTGGCTTCTGGTTTTATCTAAACCTCCTGATTTATCTCGCAACCTAAGATTTTGTTGAATTCTGCAGGATCTAAAGCATAATGTAGCAAATTAATAGCAGTTGCATTACTTTGATATCTTTTTCATTCCATTTCTCTTCAAGTTTAGGAAGTACTCTCCTCCTTTTAACTATAGTAGCTTGATAGAGCCCCGTTAGCAATTGCTAACCATGCATATATGTCTTTGGAATGTATGAAATGTATCATGCGACTTTTCCAAAAGGCATAGATCTGACCAAAGAACATAGGAGGCTTATTTATACTCAATCTTTCTGGCAGGACTTGAGTAGTTTGACTCATCACTCCAGGTAGGAGTCTTTCACATCTATCTCCCATGGGAATCTTTAAACTATAGACTCTTAAGTCTTGAACTTAATGAGCTAAACTTTGATACCACTTGTTGGTCCCTGTTGAGGGGGCGATGTAAGAGTCAGAGAGGGGGGGTGATTGACTCCTTTTTGTATTTAATTCGAAATAATAGACCTTTTAGATCAATTGATTTTAACTTTAAGTTATTGATTCAAAGTCTGTTGATGAATGGTGTTTGATTTATGATCGTTATTTACTTGTTGGAAAAATATGGATTATGTTAAAGTGCTCAAAGTAAATAAAGACAATATAAAGAAAATCAAACACTAAATTTTTATACTGGTTCAGTCCTGCCTACGTCTAGTCCCGGAGTTTCCACCTCCGAGCTAATCCACTATTCAACAGTCCTTCTGAGGTGGAGAAGCCTTTGCAATCTGGAATCCTCTTGTCCGCACAGAGTACCCTCCTCCTACTGCTTTTGATTTCCAAATCTAAGAGTACTCTCCTTTTAGATTTTTCTAAAGCACCAACTTTGCCAAGTTGTGTTTAGGATGGAAGACCTCAGCATCCACACTTAGTCTGTTGTGACTCCAAGACCTCATCAAGCCGTGAGATTCTATGACTTAAACATAAATAAGGGATAATTGTCACATGATTTATGATTTTTTCGATGTATCTACCGAACACCGCCAACTTTTTGCTCATAATTAACTACAATACAATACAATTAACTATAATTCCATATTCACCCCCCAAAAGTTTTCGATGTGTCTAAAAAACTAGTGTTTATACAATTAATCATGTCACACTTACCCCGCTATCCATGAGATTCTTTCAACTCTTTGAAGAGCCTCCTTTCATTTCCTCATTTGTAGAGCCACACCAACAATAATACAATATAGCTCAACTGGAAGGAAATTGAATTATTTGATAGCCACCCGCCGAAAATGGACTAAATTCCTTTCATATCAAAAATTCAAATTCTTTCATATCATAAAATTCAAATTTTGCTTTTTGAATAAACAAGTTTTTTATATATTTATCCTTAGCATCCACTTACAAAGAATTTCAAAGTGCACAAAGTTCTCTGGTGATAGTGGTAAGAAAAAAGCACTAGTTTTTCTAAAACAAAAAAAAGCTACTGGAAAAGATCAAGGTTTTTGTGAAGTAGTTTGAAATTGAATTGATAATGAGAATAGAAGACCTAAAGAGTTGCAGAAATGTTTTTTGATAAGTTGCATTTTCACATGTGGGCCAAGTGAGAATGCAAGTAAGTCAAAAAAAATATAAGGACCTGTTATTTAATAGGTTTGCCCACATATTTTAAATGCAGCTTCAATTTGTGAATTTGGAGTCATGTATTCATACATGAAGTATGGCTACAAAAACCATGATAAGTTCCTTAGCAATTCATCCGAGAAATATACAACCAAATAAGGAATTTGTTATTTGCTTGTGTTTGTGATAGATCGAGATAGTTAAGATCAATAGATTGTGTTATTAGTCTACTATGTGAATTTTCTCTGGGTGCATTGGGGTCAACGGGAGAGTGCAAACACTTGAGTGGTCTTGTAAATCTCAGGTATTATTCTTAGTGGAAATTTCTTTGATCGTCTGTCGTGGAGGTAGGCAGTTTGGTCGAACCACGTTAAATACTTGTATCCAATTACTATTATTTTCTTGCATAAATTCGTTCTCGATTTGCCATTAAATTATTCCGAGAGAGTAATGGGAGTCGAGGGTAAATAATTGTGTGTTTTTCCTAACAAATTGGTATCAGAGCGGGTGTTGGTACTGATATATTTTCTATCAGTACATTCTTAGGGCGCAATTTTTTAATCTTTTGTTACTGAAGGAGTTTGGAAAATTTAATTGAATATCGACATGGCGGGCTAACAATCAACAATGCGATATGAAGTGGAGAAGTTCGATGGCAAGAATGATTTTAATTTATGGCAAATTAAAATGAAGGCGTTATTGGTTCAACAAGGAATTTCAAAGGCACTTGAAGGTGAAGAAGCCTTGTTAGAAAAATATGACAAAGATGAAATTGAAGATATTGTCGAGAAAGCACAGAGTTCAATTTTGTTGTGTCTTTCTGACAATGTTTTAAGAGAAGTCGCTGGAGAAAGTACTGTTGAAGCTTTATGGAAGAAGCTTGAATCACTCTATATGACCAAGTCATTCACCAACCATTTGTACTTGAAACAATGGTTATATTCTCTTTGTATGCAAGAAGGATCATTGGTGAAAGATTATCTTGATGAGTTTAATAAGATAATCTTGGATCTTGAAAATATTGATGTCTAAATTGAAGAAGAAGACCAGGCAATGATGTTGTTGTGTAAGTTGCCATCCTCGTATGATAATTTCATCGACACCATAATTTTCAGTCAAGACACTATCACGGTGGAAGGTGTCAAGTCAGCTATGAACTCGAAAGAGCTGAAGAAGAAAATTGATGGTGATGAATTTAAGGATCCGACAAGGCTCATGGTCACAAGAGGTAGATCTGGCGAAAAGGGATCTAGAAGCAAGTGGAAATCCAAATCCAAGAAGGTCAGATGTTATGAATGTAATGAAACTGGGCACATAAGAAAAGATTGTCCAAGGCGGAAAGATAAAAGGGATAGTGACTGATGATTCAGGTGTTGAGTCAAATGTTGTAACTGAAAAGTAAATTCTGCGGATGTCATGGACGTTCTAGCAGTGTCAGAAGAATGCACTAGAGATGCATGGATTCGTGATTCGGCTTGTACTTTCCATATGTCTCCTAATAAATACTGGTTTCCTACTTATCAAAAAGTTGGTTGTGGAAAAGTGTTACTTGGGAATGGCAAAGAACTCTTGGTAGTCAGTGTTGGTATAGTCCAAATCAAGATGTATAATGGCATTACTATAACACTGGAGGTTTGACATGTACCAAAATTGAAGAAAAATCTTATTTCGTTGAGTAGTCTTGAATCCCGAGGTTATCGGTTTTCTGTTCGAGGTGGAGTCTTGAAAGTCCGTAAAGGTGCCGCAGTTATAATAAAAGGGAGAAACATTCGAGGTCTCTATTATTTGACCAAAAGCACTATTATGAGAAGTGCTGGTGCAACATGTGAAGGATGTCCTATCAGTTCAATTAGAGGTTTGGTTGAACTTGGAGTGATGCAAAAGGTGGAGAAAATAAATGCATCCGAGAAGCAACCATCGGAGAAATATGCGAGTAAAGGAAGAATAGCTTCTATGGTGGAGAAGCTACGGGCTCTTTCTACAATCAAGTTCGAGTATGAGAACTTGATAGATATCTGCAGTGTTTAATAATGCGGAACGACGATTAGAGGAATTTCAAATTAAGGTGGAGATTTGTGAAGTAGTTTGAAATTGAATTGATAATGCGAATAGAAGACCTAAAGAGTTGCAAAATTGTTTTTTGATAAGTTGCATTTTCACATGTGGACCAAGTGAGAATGCAAGTAAGTCAAAAAACATAAGGACCTATTATTTAATAGGTTTGCCCACATATCTTAAATGCAGCCTCAATTTATTATGAAGTATGGCTATAAAAGCCATGATAAGTTCCTTAGTAACTCATCCGAGAAATATACAAGCAAATAAGGAATTTATTATTTGCTTGTGTATGTGAGAGATTGAAAGAGTTAAGATCAGTAGATTGTGTTATTAGTCTACTGTGTGAATTTTCTCTAGGTGCATTGGGGTCATCGGGAGAATACAAACACTTGAGTGGTCTTATAAATCTCAGGTATTATTTTTAGTGGAAATTTCTTTGATCATCTATTGTGGAGGTAGGCAGTTTGGCCGAACCATGTTAAATCCTTGTGTCCAATTACTGTTATTTTCTTGCATAAATTCGTTCTCCATTTCCCATCAAATTATTCAGAGAGAGTAACGGGAGAAGAGGGTAAATAATTGCGCATTTTTTCTAATAAATTGGTATCAGAGCGGGTGTTGGTACTGATATATTTTCTACCAGTACATTCTTAGGGTGCAATTTTTCGCTCTTTTATTACGGAAGGCGTTCGAAAAATTTAATTGAATATCAACATGGCAGATCGATAATCAGCAATATGATATGAAGTGGAGAAGTTTGATGGCAAGAATGATTTTAATTTATGGCAAATTAAAATGAAGGCGTTATTGGTTCAATAAGGAATTTCAAAGGTACTTGAAGGTGAAGAAGCCTTCTTACAAAAATATGACAAAGATGAAATTGAAGATATTGTCGTGAAAGCCCAGAGTTCAATTTTGTTGTGTCTTTCTGACAATGTTCTAAGAGAAGTCGTTGGAGAAAGTACTGCTAAAGCTTTATGGAAGAAGCTTGAATCACTCTATATAATCAAGTCATTCACCAACCGTTTGTACTTAAAAAAATAGTTATATTCTCTCTGTATGCAAGAAGGATCGTCGGTGAAAGATTATCTTGATGAGTTTAATAAGATAATCTTGGATCTTGAAAATATTGATGTCAAAATTAAAGAAGAAGACCAGGCGATGTTGTTGCTGTGTAAGTTGCCATCCTCGTATGATAATTTCATTGACACTATAATTTTCAGTCGAGACACTATCATGGTGGAAGGTGTCAAGTCAGCTATGAACTAGAAAGAGTTAAAGAAGAAAATTGATGGTGATGAATTTGAGGATCCAGCAAGGGTCATGGTCACAAGAGGTAGATCTGGCGAAAAGGGATCTGGAAGCAAGTGGAAATCCAAATCTAAGAAGGTCAGATGATATGAATGTAATGAAACTAGGCACATAAGAAAAGATTGTCCAAGGCGGAAAGATAAAAGGGATAATGACTCTGATGATTCAGGTGACGAGTCAAATGTTGTAACTGAAAAAGTAAATTCCGCAGATGTCGTGGATGTTCTAGTAGTGTCATAGGAAGGCACTGGAGATGCATGGATTCTTGATTTGGCTTGTACTTTCCATATGTCTCCTAATAAACACTGGTTTTGTACTTATCAAAAAGTTGATTGTGGAAAAGTGTTACTTGGGAACGGCAAAGAACTCTCGGTAGTTGGTGTTGGTACAGTCCAAATCAAGATGTATAATGGCATTACTAGAACACTAGAGGTTCGACATGTACTGGAATTGAAGAAAAATCTTATTTCGTTGAGTCATCTTGAATCATGAGGTTATCTGTCTTCTACTCGAGGTGGAGTCTTGAAAGCTCGTAAAGGTGTCGTAGTTGTAATAAAAGGGAGAAACATTCGAGGTCTCTATTATTTGACCAAAAGCACTATTATGAGAAATGCTGGTGCAACATGTGGAGGATGTCCTATCAGTTCAATTAGAGGTTTGGTTGAACTTGGAGTGATGCAAAAGGTGGAGAAAATAAATGCATCCGAGAAGCAACCATCGAAGAAATATGCGAGTAAAGGAAGAATAGCTTCTATGGTGGAGAAGCTACGGGCTCTTTCTATAATCAAGTTCGAGTATGAGAACTTGATAGATATCTGCAGTGTTTAATAATGCGGAACGACGATTAGAGGAATTTCAAATTAAGGTGGAGATTTGTGAAGTAGTTTGAAATTGAATTGATAATGCCAATAGAAGACCTAAAGAGTTGCAGAAATGTTTTTTGATAAGTTGCATTTTCACATGTGGGCCAAGTGAGAATGCAAGTAAGTCAAAAAAAACATAAGGACCTATTATTTAATAGGTTTGCCCACATATCTTAAATGGAGCCTCAATTTGCGAATTTAGAGTCATGTATTCATACATAAAGTATGGCTATAAAAGCCATGATAAGTTCCTTAGTAATTCATCTGAGAAATATACAAGCAAATAAGGAATTTATTATTTACTTGTGTATCTGAGAGATTGAGAGAGTTAAGATCAGTAGGTTGTATTATTAGTCTACTGTGTGAATTTTCTCTGGGTGCATTGGGGTCATCAAGAGAGTGCAAACACTTGAGTGGTCTTGTAAATCTTCGGTATTATTCTTAGTGGAAATTTCTTTGATCGTCAGTCGTGGAGGTAGGCAGTTTGGCCGAACCACGTTAAATCCTTGTGTCCAATTACTGTTATTTTCTTGCATAAATTCGTTCTCCATTTGCATTAAATTATTCCGAGAGAGTAACGGGAGTTGAGTGATAAATAATTGCGTGTTTTTCCTAACAGTTTTAAAAAGCGCTAGGCGCTAGTTGGGCGGCCGGGTCTTCGAACGCGTAGGCGGAGCCTGGGCGGGGCCTAGATGGCTCTTAGGCGGATTTGTAAATTTTTTATTTTTTATTTTTTATAATTATTAATAGATAAAAGTATAAATTCAAAAAAAATTAATTATAATACAATAATATTTTACAAAAAATATAGTTTAGCATATGAAAACATAAGTTTTAGTTAATTTTTACATAAAAACACATCAACATTAAAATCAATTCCTTAATAACAAATATTCTCACTAATTTTTTTGTGGTTTACAGCGTATTATTTCTCGGTTTGAGATTCAAAATGAAAATTGTATGGTGAGAATATTTTGTTGTACATTAGTTTTACCAACCATGCTAGCTTTTTTGAATTGAAAAAATTGAACTATAATTAGTATAGGTATTAGTATCTTAAAAATTAGGGGAAAACCAGGCTAGGCGGTGCCTAGGCGGCAATATGTCGCTCCAGCGCCTAATAGCGCCCGAAGAATGAAAAGTCGGGCGACGAGCCTCAAAATAGCGCCTAGGCGGTGCCTAGGCGTAGCTAGGTGGGGAGTTTTAAAACACCAGAAAAGATTGATAAATGGTGTAATGGAACAATAATAGTAATTAGGGCAAACTTAAAAAAAGAACCATATGGTTTCACTCATTTGTAAAACGAAGTTTGAGGAATTTTTTTTACAAAATGAGGTCAGTGGTTTCAAAAAATTTGCAATAAAGGGTATATGATTTAAGAATAGTGGTGTTACGTTCAATATTTTACACAATTCATTATTCTAATAATTAAATCTTATTATTTAAAAATTATATATCGAGATTTGAGTAATGTTTGGAGTTTTTTTTATGATTTTTTAAAGTTTGTTATCATAATTTAATTTAAAAAAATATTTGCACTATTTAAAAAATTTCAAAAATTTTCACTGATGTGTATTGTGTTTTTAATAACGATCTCGCAAAAATTCAGATAAAAACGGATAAGATTACCCATTTTTGTGACATAATTCAATATTAATGATCATTTATTTGTAAATTTTTTGAAATCACAGACGCCGTTTTATAAAAAAAATTCTTCATACTTCATCTTATAAATTAGTGAAACGACGTGAAACTTTTTTAAAGTATACCCTAGTAATTAACATAATTCAATCATGCTCAGAAATGATGAAAACGTCAAATTTGAGCAGCCAAAAGGCACAAACTATAATTAAAGACAGACAGTGGGTACTGTGACTAAAGAGTTTCTCCAGTTCATGAATTTAGAGACTTAATCTTAATTATTTTCGTTTTAATTGTTCTCAATGAATGAAGAACTGAGAAGCCAGCAAGATAACTATATATATACTTTCACAAGCCAATTCATAATACAAACATATAAATTAAAACACATGAACCAAGCTACAATCACCCCAATCTCAAGCAGCTAGACACGAGCGTTTTCACCACCTAAAGATCTGAATGTTAAATTTTGAGAAACCTCAAGGTTCGCATCTTGTATTGAATTACGTGGGTATATAGGCCTGAAAGCCCACCAAGACAAATCACTCCACAAACAGCCGTGCCAAAGGCAATTATTCATTAAAGGGCCGAATCGCACTCTGGCCCAACTACACAGAGATGCGTGGCAGAGACGGTTATGCACTGTCACCTTAATTCTAACTATAAAAGGTCCCATTCATACATGAGGTAATCAATTCTCACATTCATCATATTGCCCCCTTTCTCCACCGAAATACAAACTTAAGCATCGGAGAGGGTTCGCCGATAGTACTTTAGTCATTTATAAATTTTATTACATTACAATCTCTGAGTTATTACTTTCTAACATGTATTTGGATAAGTAACTACCCAAGCTCAACAATCACTCAATTTTGCTACGATAAAACATATGCTTGATATATGGTTTTTCCGTTCTCCACCGAGAAATCCATCCAGCAAGCCTGGAATTATAAATAAATAAAAGAAGAGATTTCAGTCCAACATCAACACTGCAATCAACAGTAATGGCCCAAATAGAACGTATATAGCATTGAAGTTTGTTCAAATAATTTTCTTGAAAGTAAACATTTCAAACAAACAATTCAAAATCAACTTTTGTCAAATAATGATATCTATTTGTTTCTTTAGCCAATTTAATCCACTTCACAAGGTGACTAGCCTGATTCAGTACTAGAAAACAAGTCAACTGGCGAGTTGGACTAAAACTAAAGTATATAAGCATAAAATGGACGGAATCATTGTCCTAAACCATTAACAAAAAGGATAAGTAAGCGAGAGTAAGAAATCCAGGAGAAGGTATGTAAATGTAATGGTCCTCAAAATCTGATTAGGAATTTCATTCAGCTAGCACAATGGGGAAAAAAGGGGAAGCAAACCTGTTCTTGCTAGGAATGAATCTTTATGCTTCGTACCTTCATATTAATTTTACGACCAATTCAAGTAGTGGAGGATGAAGAGGCATCTGGCTGCTTGTCTGGCATAGCATTTTGAAATGCAGGCAGCTGATTATATGCCTCATGCAACCTCAGCAGAAGAGGGAACTTGCTCTGTACAAAACAATAAACACTAGTACTTAAGAAACAATTCGAAAGCATTGACGCAGAAGTTGTTATTCAACAAAAAATAGGTGCGAAAATGTAATCAAATAAATGGTGTGAAGTAAAACAGACAATATTATACAGCAAATGCACCTAAATTTCTAAGGCCTAATGCATACTTAGCCCCCCCCCCAAACTAGGCACTTTATATCAGGCGACGCCTCCAACTTTCAAAAGTCTTCACCAGTCCCTCAAACTTGGCAAAAGTGTTCATTGTTTCATGTATCACCTTTTGATTAGAGGGAGGAAAATAAAAAATTTGACATCTTTGAAAAGTCAAACCAATCACGAGGGGACACGTGGCATTGAGGGGCTGCAGTGAACACTTTTGCCAAGTTTGGGGGGTTGGTAGAGACTTTTAAAAGTTGGAGGCGCCACTTGATATAAAATGTCAACTTTGAGGGGTTAAGAATGCATTAATTCAATCTCTTATGGTTTTCTTTCACATGTTGCAAGGTTTTCATGCATAGACAGAGGCTGAATTTGAGCATTGATGTTGGGCAGTGAATGTTACCATGTCTACGCTGAACCTAGTAACTGCCGCATCAAGTTGAGGTTGCAAAAATAAATCTGCCTGCAAGCCAACATAATACATTAATAAAGGGTCATATCATAGAATTATTACAATGTTAACTACTGTGCCAAGGATGTTTCTGAATTATATTTCACATTAGAACATATAAAGAAGAAAATATAAGAAGAAAAAACCATGTAAACTACGTCTCCAGTTGCAAATCGTCCAGCATGACTTTGAAGCAGCTTCTCAAGGGCTGAGACAGAAGAAAGTATAACAATGAAGCCAGATTCCAAGAATGAACAAAAAAATTCAATAATGGGGCTAAATCCAGCAAAAGTCCATTGGTTACAATTATGTCAGATAGTGAAAATAAATATAGAAGCATGAAGGGAGAAAGCTCAAATATGTCCTAATCTATCTTGCTTGATACAACCTACAGATTTGTTGCTAACCTCATGTAACAGATTCTAACTAAGTCACCAAAATGAAAAGCTTTGACAATAGAAAAAAAGACTAAACGCAGCCAAATTCAACAGGTAGTACCAGGTTTTAAGTTCAAAAACAGTACTCTCGTCACGAATGATTTTCGTCATCATCGACTCTGTTTTGTTATTTCAGCATGTTCTTTGGAGTTGTACTTAAATACTGAAACAGACAAGATGACTGAGTAATGGGTTATTATATATCTTATACCTGCAAAGCCTTTACTAATATGATGCTGAGCCCAAGGAACTTTCTCATCAGGACTAACTTTTTCCTCTATAAATTTCTGCATGGAAATGAGAACAGAGAAATAAAATAATATAAGCTCGAAGCATTCATCCAATACAACCCGAAACAAAAATACTTTACGAAATCCATCATATCTCAAATGGGTCGGAGATAACTTACAAGCACAGCTAATTTCTGAAGAGGCTGTATGCTTGAGGAGACAATATTAGCAGCCTAAATATCAGGTAATTGAAAACAATGATCTTCAGTTACAAATTCATTGGTCTTGCATCTTCATGTCAATAAACTATGGGTAAAAGGAAGGGCTGTATTGAGCAATGAGCAAGCCACTCAGTGAAGTTGAGGATAAAACCTGGTAATTAATGGCTTTCTTATGAAGATCATGAGGTAATAATGGAGGCTGAGGATACTTCTCTTCCAGATACTGTTGATAAATATCAGTTAAAGATTTAGAGAAACGAGAGAAGCTATGTGAAAGTGTGAAACTGACCATCAATATGGCAAAAGAGTCAGAAACAATAACATCTCCGTCAACTAGAACCGGCACATAACCGATAGGATTCAGCTTCAAAAACTCTACAAACATCAATCAAATTTCAACTTCCAGCTCGGAAAATTCACCAGTAGTAGAAGGAAGAGAAAAGTGTGACCTGGAGTAAATTGTTCCCCTTTGGCGAGATTAACAGGTATGTACTCATAATCGAGCCCTGCAAAATGAAAATGAAATTGAAATGCCCAATTCGTATTATTGGCGTTTTCAGTGGATAATAAGAAAGTGAAAGAAGAAGAACCTTTCAAGTTGAGGGCAATACGGACGCGGAAGGAACAGGAGCTTCTGCAGTACGAATAGAGCTTCAGCTTGGCCTTTGGATCAAATTCCATTGAGAAAATGAAAATTTACAATCACACAAATTGGTTACCAAAATCAAATATCAAAATAGCCAAGAAAAAGTGATGGAAGCAGCTGAAAGGAAATTACCATATGATAAACGAGATTGACAATGGAGAAGAAGAAGAAAAGGTGGGAAAAAGAAAGGAAATTGGTAGAAGTACGACTAACATAAGTTTCATATTTACATTTTTATTCCCTTCCGCTACGTCCTCTATAAGTCCTTGTTTCGCTTTTCTAGAAAAATTTTGCTTCATCATTCTTATCTCTAACTAACTCTCCTCGTAACTATCTCTTGCATTATCATCAAGGATTTTCTTGGAAGACATTTAATATACATTAAAAAAAAAAAAGGGAATTAAAAAAAAAAGTAGTAAAGGAATACAATCTTCTTTAACTGATTTATGTGTCTGATATAATTAAAAAATGGAATAAAATTACTCCTAATTTTATTTATTATTATTTAAATTAAAGATAATTAATTATTTAAGTATAGTATAACAATAAAAATTATATATAATTTTATTAATTGATATAATAAATAAAAATATAATTTATTAATTATTATTATTAATTCATGTTTATATTATATTATATTTGTAATAATTATAAAAATAATATTAATATTAATAATATATATTATTAAAATAATAATATTTATTATTATTTAATATATTATTAAATAAATAGTAATATTATTAAATAAATATTTTTTAGAAAATTTTTAATATTACTAATATTTAATAATATTATTTATTATTAAATAAATAATAACATTATTATTATTTATTATTAAATAAATAATAATATAATTAATATTTAATAATATTTAATAATATTAATAATAATTATTATTATTAAATAAATATTATTATTTAATAATAATACTATATATATTATGGTAATATTATCAAGACATCAAATTATATATTATTATTGGTTAAATAGAATAATAATATCATTTATTATTATAATTAATTATATGGTATTTTTTAATTAATATATAATAATATTATAATAATATTTATTATTATTATTTTATATAATAATAATAATAATAATAATTTAATTATAAGATAAAAGTATGGGAGAAAGAACAAGAAAGGGAATGCTAAAACCCAGTGGAGAGGGGGAATGGAAAGACCTTGAAAGAGGTAATCCCATTACCTGAAATGGGTAATGAATTTGATTCCTCTGTCCAAACAAACAACAATATAGGGAATCAAATATTTTAATTCCTTTTCCATTTCCTTAAACTCACCAACCAAATGCCCCCTTAGCTCCTTTGTGATTGTGGTTCTTCTCTTTACAATTAAAGTTATTTTATGCTTTTCGATTAGGTTTGTGTTTTTAATTTCAAAATTGCGATGAGCTTGTTTTGTTATTTTCGTTTTGGATCTAATGTTTTGCTGTTTTGGATCTAATCGTTTTTTATTTTAGAAATTGCAATGATCTTGTTCTCTGTTTTGGTTTATTCTTTTAGTTTTCTTATCTACTTTGATTTTGATTTCGAACATGTTATGAACGTTTGATTTAAAGAATTGTATGCGTTAAGATTTTTTGCACATAATGTATTTGATGAATTATTTTACTGGTGCTGAGGTTGCTGCTGCATGATTTGTGGCTCATGAATACTTATTATCTGGCATGTATATGTTATATGATAGTTATCATGTATGTATCTGATATATGATATGATATATTATCTACTAGTTATCTGGTATGTATTTGGTAGTTAGATGGTATATGATATGTTATATGATAGTTATCATGTATGTATCTGATATATGATATGATATATTATGTACTAGGTATATATCCGATAGTTAGCTCTTATGTATGTGGTAGTTAGCTGATATATAATCTGGTATATGATAGTTATCTCGTTGAATTTGTTGTTGGCCAATTGCATTTTCTATTTGTTTGTTTTTAATTTTGGAACCGTGGTTAGTTTTTTTTCTCTGTTTATGCATCTTTATTTGATTTTTTGTGTTTGAACCTATGTAGTTTGGATCATCAACCTGTTTTATTGTACTGTTATGGTTCTTGGATTGATAACTTCAAATTCATTGGATACAAAGTTGCTGGTGTTACAATTTCTATCACTTCAAGTTTTAATGATATTAAGAAACTTTTGATGAAAAGCTTAAAGCTCGATGACAAATTAAAATATCTTAAAATTGAATTTCAAGTTTCTATGGAGATTCTGCAATGAAAAGATAGTGGCAGTTTTTTTCAGTTTTATGTTTCGTGTAAATCATAAAGAGAGGGACGTGGGAAAAAGACGGAAGGAAAGTTAATTGTGAGCAAAGAGTTGGCTGCTTTCGGTAGGGAGAAGAAAGATGGAATGAAAGCAATGGAAACACAAAGGAGGGACGTGGGAAAAAAATGAAGGAAATTAACCGTTTTAATTATTTCAAATAAAACAAAGTTATATTTAATGAGTCTAGATAAGAGAGGAAGAAGGTGATTTAATTTTTTTAATTATTTAAAAAAATTATAATTAATGAATTTAAATAAAGTTATGGTATGCATTGGTACGCCACCGTATACTGTAGTCTCATAATACATTGTTTATAAATAATTATTATTTTATTATTTTTTATGTTTGCTTTAATTTCATTTTAGCAAAACACATTAATTGTTAGGAGATTCCCCACGAAACATTTGATTATATCTTTAATATTCAAATTATTAAGTTTAAATATATAGTTTTACAAAAATTAATGTTATCGAAATTGGATCGGAAATAAAATTCGTGAAATTAATGGTTCTCAATTTTAGTGTTCAACCGAATTCAACCGTAATTCAACCGAATGTATGATTTTTAAATACATACTTTAGAAGGATATATATATGAATATAACAAATATTCTTGGTCCAATTGAAGGAAACTAAGAATAATAGATATTAGTAATAAATTTTTAAAAAATTATGTTATTAATATATTTAGAAAAATAATAAATTTTTATGGAATAAAATAAATGAAAGTTATATTAATAATTAGTTCTTTCTAATTTTAAAAAATATTGACGCCATAAACGTAAAAAAATCTCATGACATTATAACACATCTAAAATAATAAATGTCTTTAAATGAAATAAAAATAAATAAATACTAATTTATTTATTTTTATAAATATGTCAAAAATAATAATTAAAGTAAATTTTCTACCATATTAAAAATATAAAAGTTAAAATAATAAACTAGTAAATAATTATTTTTCATAAGTATGAAATATTTATGTTGATTTTTAAATTTATTTTTAAATTTATGTAAATTTCAAAAGAACCGAATTTTCACCAATTCACCAATTTTTACCAATTTGAATCAGTCAAGTTCACTTTTACTATAAAATCATTATTTTTTATCATCCGGATCAGACTCATAACCGATTTTCAATTTTTCCGGTTTGATATATTTTAATAACATGGATTGAAACTGTCTTTACCACAACTACATCATAGCTGAATAGACATTTCGCAAATTATTTTAGCACATGTGGGAATTTTCTTAAAACTAAAAGTCGAGCCATACCAACCTTGCTTAAAAATAAACATGTTGTCGGGGGATAAGTTGGACTTCGTCGAATTTTTTATTAAAAATATCAACTTCAACACAGCTTAACCCATTTTTTAGAATTTTAGATTTCGGTTGGACTCGAGCCAGATTTATGAGATCATTCTCAAGATCAACGTGTGATTCATAAATAAATTTTTCTTTCAAAATTTTCTATGGATTAAATGTATAAAAGTACTTATTTAAAAAATGCAACAAAAAATATACAACTGAAAATACCGTATTACTAATTAATAACTAATTACACCCTCCATAAAAACGTTATACAAATTATGAACTAAAGCAGCCAGAGACGAGTTGAACACGTAATGCAATGAAAAGATGAATATCGAGAGAAATTGGATAAACTGGAACTTTATTCAATTCAATTTCATATCTGTCATAAAACGCATTTTATTCAACTGACATATATAGTATATGTTGGAAATCGACTATATATGCAAGGAGATTATAACAATAAAGAGAGAAAGCAGAGAGAGAATTTGAGAGAAACTTTTATTTCTTATTTCTGAGATATATAAAAATGAAGAAATTGAATTCCTATTTATAGAGAAATCCAACGGTAAGAATGGTAAATAGGTAAGAAACATTTTACAGAAAATAATAATGACAGGTAGAAAAGTAGAAAACATATTACATCAAATTATTAAGGACGTGGACCTCACATCAATAATTTAATGACATGGGTCACATCAAATAATTTAACACTCCCCCTTTTGATGTGTCATCTGCCGCGAATGGGACACTGCCTCGTTAAAAATCTTACTAAGGAAAAACCCTGTGGGATAAAAACCTTAGACAAGGGAAAAAGAGTACAGTGTTTACTCCCCCTGTTAGCGAGTTATCTGGAGATCCTTAAGACGACGCATTCCAATGTTGTAAGTCAATTTCTTGAAAGTTGAGGAAGGTAAAGCCTTGGTAAACAAATCTGCTAAATTATTACAAGAGCGGATTTGTTGAATATTGATTTCACCATTCTTTTCTAGATCATGAGTGAAGAAAAATTTTGGTGAAATATGCTTTGTTCTGTCTCCTTTAATATAGCCTTCCTTCAATTGAGCAATACAAGCAGCATTATCTTCATATATTGTCGTCGGACCTTCCTTGACCGTAACTTTTTCACATGCTTCTTGGATATGTTTGATTAATGATCTCAACCACACACATTCACGACTTGCTTCGTGAATAGCTATTAACTCCGCATGATTTGAGAAAGTAGCTGTAATTGCTTGTTTTGTCGATCGCCAAGATATAGCTGTTCCTCCATATGTGAATAAATAGCCCGTCTGAGATCGAGCTTTGTGTGGGTCGGATAAATAACCCGCATCCGCATATCCAACTAATTTAAGCTTAGATTCATGTGAATAAAATAAGCCTAAATCAATAGTTCCTCGAAGATAGCGCATTATATGTTTAATTCCATTCCAATGTCGTCTTGTAGGTGCAGCGCTGTATCTTGATAATAAATTAACAGAGAATGCTATATCCGGTCTTGTGTTATTAGCAAGATACATTAAAGCACCTATTGCGCTTAGATACGGTACTTCAGGACCGAGAACTTTTTCATTATTTTCTCTAGGACGAAAAACATCATTTTTTACATCGAGTGATCGTACAACCATTGGGTTACTCAATGGATGTGCTTTGTCCATATTAAATCGTTTCAGGATCTTTTCTGTGTAGTTTGATTGATGCACTAAAATTCCTTTTTCAAGGTGCTCAATTTGCAAACCAAGACACAATTTTGTTTTACCAAGATCTTTCATCTCAAATTCTTTCTTTAAAGAATCAACTGCTTTTGGAATCTCTTCTGGAGTTCCAACAATATTCAAATCATCAACATAAATTGAGATGATAATATAGTTAGATCCTGATTTTCTTATAAAAACACATGGACAAATTGGATCATTTTTATATCCTTCTTTCAATAAATATTCACTGAGACGATTATACCACATGCGCCCAGATTGTTTTAATCCATATAAGGATCTTTGTAACTTTACCGAGTAAAGTTCTCGTTTGCCATATTTTTCTGACACCTTTAATCCTTCAGGGATTTTCATATAAATATCATTATCAAGCGAACCATAAAGGTAAGCTGTGACAACATCCATCAAGTGCATCTGTAACTTTTCTTGCACTGCAAAACTAATAAGATATCTAAAAGTTATTGCATCCACCACCGGAGAATATGTCTCCTCATAGTCTATCCCGGGTCTTTGGGAAAAACCTTGTGCAACTAATCTGGCTTTATATCTTATTATTTCATTTTTCTCATTTCTCTTTCTAATAAAAACCCATTTATTACCGACAGGTTTTACATCCTGTGGTGTTCGAACTACTGGTCCGAATACTTTGCGTTTTTCAAGCGAATGCAGCTCTGCTTGAATTGCTTCTTTCCATTGTTGCCAATCATTTCTACTTTGGCATTCTACAATAGATGTTGGCTCATAATCCACGTTTTCATTTTCAATATTGATCGCAACATTATATGAAAAAATATGATCTATAACTATTTTATTGCGATTCCATCTTCTTTCGTTAGTGATATAATTTATTTGAATTTCTTCATTTTCAATAGCTTCAGGTATTTGCACTTCAGGTGCTTGCACTTCTTCCGGAAGTGTATTTATATTTATATCCTCAATGGGAATATCTTCACTATCAATAATTCTCCTCTTTTTAGAATTTTTATTCTTTGAACCAATTGGTCGTCCACGCTTCAGGCGTGTTAGAGTATTATCTATAGGTTGTTCTTCAGGAATCTCAATACGAATTGGCGCATTTACTGCTGGTATATGCGATTTCGTTACTCTTTTAGGATTAGCGAGTGCATCAGGCAATCGATTTGCTAAATGTTGAAGATGGATTATTCTCTGAACTTCTAGTTCAGAATCATTTGATTTAGGATCCATATGAGAAAGTGATGAAGCATTCCATATTATTTTCTTTTCCAAAATTGGGTTCTTATTCTCTCCCCCTAATTTTGGGAAAGTGCTTTCATCAAAATGACAATCTGCAAATCGTGCAGTAAACATATCGCCAGTTAATGGCACAAGATATTTAATTATTGAAGGGGATTCATAGCGAACATAAATTCCTAATCTCCTTTGAGGACCCATTTTAGTCCTTTGTGGTGGAGCAATAGGCACATATACTGGGCAACCAAAAACTCTAAGATGAGAAATACTAGGTTCATGGCCAGAAGTTAATTGTAATGGAGAATAATCATGATAACTTACTGGCCTTAAACGTATAAGAGATGCTGCATGCAATATTGCATAACCCCAAATTGTAGTAGGGAGATTTGTTCGCAAAATTAGCGGTCTCACAATTAATTGCAGATGTTTAATAAATGATTCTGCTAGACCATTTTGTGTATGAACATATGCTATAGGATGTTCCACTTTTATTCCAATCGACATACAATAATCATTAAATGATTTGGATGTGAATTCCCCAGCATTATCAAGACGGATTGATTTAATAGGATAATCGGGAAACTGTGCCCGTAACCTTATAATTTGAGCAATTAACCTTGCAAATGCCATATTTCGTGAAGATAATAAGCATACATGTGACCACCTAGTTGAGGCGTCAATTAGAACCATAAAATATCTAAATGGTCCACATGGTGGATGAATTGGTCCACAAATATCACATTGTATGCGCTCTAAAAATGCTGGCGATTCGATTGTAACCTTACTTCTGGAAGGCTTTATTATTAATTTTCCTTGCGAACAAGCAGCACAAAATAATTCATTATTTTGAAGAAACTTCTGGTCCTTCAATGGATGCCCATATGATTTTTCAATAATTTTTCTCATCATTATCGAACTAGGATGACCCAGTCGATCATGCCAAATTTTATAAGTATCTGAATCTATAAACTTCTGGTTTATAGTTAAATTGGCCTCAATCATATTAATATATGTGTAGTATAAGCCACATGAAAGAGTATAAAATTTTTCAAGTATACATTTCTTACTTGAAATTATTTTTGTAACATAAAGACATTCTTTATTGTCTTCGCTCACAGTTTCAATATGATATCCATTTCTGCGAATATCTTTAAAACTTAATAAATTTCTGTGAGAATTCGGGGAAAATAATGCATTATTTATAATAAGTTTTGTTCCCCTTTGTAATATAATACTAGCTCTTCCGGAGCCTTCAACCATTTTTGTTTGTCCCGATATTGTTGTAACAACAGTTTCACCCTTTTTAAGAATATTAAAATATCTTGCCTCTTTGAGAATAGTATGGGTGGTGGCACTATCTACAATACATAAATTTCCTTGATTTTCCTTCAAGTCATATAATACCGGGAAAGAATTCATTTTCTTCATTGAACAAATGAAAGATGCATTATTATTTATTTATAAATAAACATTGCATAAAAAGTACATTAAGCAGTAATAACAAAAGCAAATCAATAATAACATAAAAATTACAATATATTAATTAAGCAAAATATATGGACTAATTATTCAAATTTTTCTTTGCCACTGGTGCTGGGTAACAGAAAATCACCCATCTCCATATTGGGGACATCAATAGGCTCATTATTTGGGGTATTATCATCCAATATTAAATTGGTTTTCGGTTCCGCATATTTCTTGAGAGATGCTTGATATAAGTTTACCAAATGTTTAGCGGTTCTACAAGTTCTTGACCAATGACCAGTCATACCGCATCTATGGCATTTATTTTCATCATCTTGACTGTTTTTTCTTTTATCAAATCTTTCAATTTGATTATTCCACTTCCGGTGGTTATTTGTATTTTTCCACTTCGGGTGGAAATTATTGCTATTATTATTATTTACATATTTCCACTTCTGGTGGAAATTGTTATTATTATATCCTCTACCACGCCCATTACTACGACCTCTACCTCGACCACGACAATTTCTGCGGCCGCGTCCATTAAAATTATTATGAATTATCGCATTCGCTTCGGGGAATGGATTTGTTCCGGTAGGTCGTAGTTCATGGTTTTTTAACAGGAGTTGATTTCTTTGTTCTGCTAGGAGAAGAGCAGTAATTAGTTCACTATATTTCTTATAGTCCTTTGCTCTGTATTGTTCCTGTAATACCATATTATTCAAATGAATAGTAGAATATGTCTTTTCCAGTAAATCCTCATCAGTTATTTCCTTTCCACATAATCTTAATGTGGATGTAATTTGAAAAAGTTTAGAATTGTATGCAGTGACAGATTCAAAATCTTGTAGCCTTAAGTTTATCCATTCATATTGGGCATTTGGTAGAGATATTCTCTTTAGGTGTTCAAACCTCTCCTTTAATTGTTTCCAAAGATCTGCAGGATCTTTGACAGTCAAATATTCTGATTGAAGTGATTCATCAAGATGCCGACGGAGAAAAACTAGAGTTGTTGCCTTATACTGAGGTCCAAGATTATTGTTTTCAATAATAGTATTCTTAAGACCCATCTATTCTAGATGCATTTCTGCATCCATCACCCAAGTAAGATAATTTTTCCCCGATACATCAAGAGGAGTAAATTCTAAACTTTTGATTTTAGACATATTAAGAATTATAGGTATAATATATATTTATAGAAAATAAAATAATTATGCCTTACTTTGGATTTATTTGGTGATATCCTCAGTTGATTAGAGCAAGCTCGTGCTGATAACGTGTTGGAAATTGACTATATATGTAAGGAGATTATAACAATAAAGAGAGAAAGCAGAGAGAGAATTTGAGAGAAACTTTTATTTCTTATTTCTGAGATATATAAAAATGAAGAAATTGAATTCCTATTTATAGAGAAATCCAACGGTAAAAATGATAAATAGGTAAGAAACATTTTACAGAAAATAATAATGACAGGTAGAAAATTAGAAAATATATTACATTAAATTATTAAGGACATGGACCCTACATCAATAATTTAATGACATGGATCACATTAAATAATTTAACAGTATATATATTATTTATAAATAAAACAAGAGGGGAACACAATTGTCAATTATTTGTCCACCTTCTTTAACTATGATTGATCTTGTCGGCAGCTTGTCTCCTCCCATTTTCAATGTTTCGCGGCTGAAATTAATTTTGGCATCGCCGAGTGCAGCGCCAATTATTATGCCAAAAAACATGTATTTCAGTGTTCCAATTTTTATGGATTTGGTACCAAAATAATATATAATGTAAAAAAAATTACATTATAGGTGCATGGTTGAAGAATAAATACTTGAAAGGAGCAAATTTAACTAAAATAAATTTTTTTTTTTAGAGGGAAAACGGGCTGTGTCAGCCCGTTTTCAGACGGTACCGGGTATTCAACCCACTCCTATTTATTCCGGATTTGGCAACTAAAATTTTTTACTCAATTTCACTCCCCACACTTTCATCTCTCTTCAATTTCAAATTTCAAATCCCATTTCCATCTCATAAATTTCCCCCAATTTGTATTTTTAATCTACTATATTTTACTTGTATAAGCTAAATCCAAGGTAATAATGGTTGTTATTTTTTTCTTATTGAATTTATTATTGTAAATGATAATGCTGAACTTATTGTCAATTTTTTACAGGATATTTACCACAAAAAAATAGAGGTATGTAACCAAAATCTTTAAATTTTAGTTTTGATACAAAATTTATAGTTATTTGCGTGTATGAACATATTTTTGCTATTATTTTAGTTTTAGTTATACATGTACTGTAAGGTAAATTTTTTGTTTTCGTATATTAATTAACATATTATTGCTTAAGTTTTAGTTTAAAAAAAACAAAGAAATTAACTATAGTTTTAGTGATATTAAAATAGAACATATTTTTGATTTAAGTTCTAGTTTTAGTATGATTTTAGGTTTAGGTTTGGTTTTAGTTTTAGTTTTAGTCTTTCAAAAAAAATAAGTTAGATATAGTTTTAGTGAAATTTAAAATATGCAGATAGTAATGTTTTACCTTTAGCTTTAGTACAAGCTAAAAAAGAATTACCAAATATAATGTTAACAAAATTTTATTTTGTAATAAAAAGTAGACGAAATTTGCATATAGGAACATATTGTTGCTCTTGTTTTAGTTTAAGTCTTGGTGTTAATTTTAGTGTCAGTTGTAGTTTAGTTTTTTGTAAAAAAAAATAAAAGAAATTGGCTTTAATTGTTTTTTAAAATAAAAAATTAGTTATACCTTTAGTATTATAAAAATTTATTTATTTCATATATTATTGCTTAAGTTTTAGTTTTTGAAAATAAGTTAAGTATAGTTATACCAAATTAACATTTATCATATTTTTGGTCTAGTAAGATTATAGTTTTAGTTTAATAAAGTGTTAATTTACATGCTTTCTAATTTAATACATTACTAATTATAAGTCCAAAATATCATTAATTTTTTAAGTTGTGTATAATGTACTAATTAAAGTGGGAAAATATAAGTACACTCAGGTGTAAGTAGAACTCCACATAATGAGATTTAAATTATTCATATTATATATTCGTGTATTGTTACTTAGTTTTATAGTCAATAATGAACATTGATTTTGTACAATTTGTATAGATGGTGAGGACACCAATTTGTCCAAAATTTGCTTGGCAGTTCAAGAGGCTCGAAGATGAAATGAAAGAAATAAAAAAAATCTCATATCCACATGGATATAATGATATAGATGCATTGTCATCTCATATTATAAAAATGCATGATAAAATGCAAAAATATATATGGATAGGAGGATTTAACATGGGAATGAATCAAAAGTCCCTTTTCACATGTATGTTTGAATCTTTGAACAATAGGTTTCTTAAAAAAAAGTTGAAGCGTGCATTTGAATTTAAAAATGAAAATTACAGAGATGCGATGAAGTTATTTATAGAGTACTTATGCAATGGTCTTCACGTTTCGGTTCGTACGGAGGAAGGAACTATAAATTTAAGGAGTGGCCCGAAAGTGATTCGCAGGAGATCGCTAGCCAAGGATCAAAAAACTTTATGGCATTTGGAATATGCAATGAGCGCATCCATTCCAACTAGAAAATTATATGATTAGAAAAATTATGACTATTATATATTTATGTAGCTTTTATTGTTGTTAGAAGAATTATGAGTAGTAAAAATTTATGTAGCTTCTAGTATTTTTATTATTGTGAAATAAATATTGTTAGTTTTTTTATATATTTAAGTTATGTTTGTGTAATTAATATTTATTTATGTGTGTTTACTTTATATTTGTTTATAAATGATCATTAAACAAGAAAATTAATTTGTTTCTAAATCAGGAAAAAATGTTAGTGAACAACCATTATATTATATATTGGGGTGCAATGCAAAAATGTGTGAAGGTGAAGAGGAAGCCGTTGTTTGGTAGTCTTGTTCAAAAGATATCAACAGAGATTGGATTTGAAAATAATGGAAAGATAACAAAGATTGTGTACAGGTATCCGGTTCCACCAACTAATTATTATTGTTACATGGACATTTGTAATGATGAAGGAATTGAATTTATTCACTATAATTTGGACAACATTTCAAATTATCACACGACTGAGTTATTTGTTGAATATGAGGTAGATGGTCAAGAAGCACCATCCCCTTTTTCATTTCAACAAAATCAATCATTGTGTACATTTGGTTCCATGGAAGCAAATACAAGATATCCTTATGTTGGAGTTCAATCAACAAGAAATGTGGGATGCAGTGATGCTGGAGAATCCAATCCAGTCCAATTTTTTTCAACAATGACAACTCCAATGATAACAACAACAGGTGGAGTTACTGGTCGCATTGCAACAAGCAATGAGGTGAATCCAATGACTGATATTGTGGGAAGTTCCCAAAATGAAGAAGAAATAGAAGACCCAATTTGTGATTATGTTAATGGCACTGTGGAACCAAATGATATTGACGACACATTGGAGGAGCAATTCATTCACGATATGGATATGTTTGACAGTGACAGTGATAATGATGACGGGAATGTTGATAATGAGGCTACCAATGAATCTAATATGATCGATTTGAATATGACTCCCCCGGATGTTGAGGAAAGGCACGACGTTCCACCTGTTGCTCCATTAACAGCTTTTGAATTTCCAGGCCCTACATATACAGCGATAGAGGAGAATGATTATGTACAATATGCTAATGATATTGATGACATAAGCACATGGGATGGAGTGTCCGAGTTGAGAGTTGGATTAGTTTTCCCAGATAAAAAGTCTGTGCAAACAGCGGTTAAGATCACGTCGATGAAAAACCATGTGTCCTATCGAGTGGTTGAATCTTATCCATATAAATTAGCTCTCCAATGTAACAACAAAGAAGGTGGACCGGGACAAACATGTGGATGGAGGCTCCGTGCAAGCCTTAAGAAGTCAATCAATATGTGGCAAATCACTAGACTCCCCAGTCCACATACATGCGTGAACTCTCAACTATCTCAAGACCATCAGAATATCGATGGAAATTTAATTGCCGGTTCTATATTTGGAATGGTTTCAAAAAATCCATCACTAAGCCTTGATGTAATAATTGAGCATGCTAAAGATAAATGGGGGTTTACCATTTCGAAGAAGAAGGCTTTTTGTGCAAAAAGAAAAGCAATGCAAGAAATTTTTGGCAGCTGGGAAGGCTCGTATAATATGTTGCCACGTTATCTGAATGCATTGACCCACTACAACCCTGGTTCTGCCACCATTTTGATTACTGATGCAACAACTGACAGTCGATATCGCATGTTCAGTCGAGTATTTTGGTGTTTCAAGCCATGCATCGAAGGGTTCAAGCACTGTAGACCTGTAATCCAGATTGATGGGACATTCTTGTATGGGAAATATCATCACACATTGTTGGTAGCAACTGCGCTAGATGGTAATAATCATATTCTTCCCATTGGGTTTGCTATTGTTGAAAGTGAGAACGGATCTAGTTGGGGGTGGTTCATGGAGTGCATAAGGGTGTATGTGACACAATGTGAAGGTCTAGGTGTCATTTCTGATCGCCACGGTGGAATACTATAAACAATGAATAGTGACGTTTCAGGGTGGGCAGAACCTTTAGCATACCATAGGTTTTGCCTCAGACACTTTACAAGCAACTACAACAAAAAGTACCACAATACTACAATAAAAAACCTATTATATAGAGCCGGTACGAATGTACAAATTATGCACTCTATGTATTTCTAATGCTTTTGGTATGCTGCCGACATATAGCTATAACTGTATGAATTTTATTACATGTAGGAGCTCAAGCACAAGAGCGGAAGTTCTTAAAGCAGATGGACGAAATCAGAAAAATAGATGCACGAGCGTACCAGTGGGCGATGGAGAAACGTGTGCAGAAGTGGAGTTTGTCAAATGATAATGGCTCAAGGTTCGGTCATATGTGCACAAACGTTGCTGAGTGCATAAATAGCGTGTTAAAGGGCATTCGACAAAGGCCTATCCAGAGCATTGTTGAACACACCTTTGGAAAAATGGTACATTATTTTGATACCCGCCGAAATAAATACATGAATTTGCTTCAAAAGGGTGAACGTGTTACTCCTGTTTGTAAGAAAATAGTGACAAAATATGCGCGTAAGGCAGATTGTCATACTGTGACATACTTCGACAGTAGAAGTGGACTGTGCGAAGTTTTAACTGGATATGACCCAATTCTATTAAAAGGACGCAATATTCACGTTGTGAACTTAGAACGTCGAGAGTGCACATGCAAGAAATTCCAAATATACAAAATGCCATGTTCGCATGCAATTGCGGTATGTAAGCGCTTGCGTTGTGACTTTTTCGAATTCGTTGATAAAGTGCACACTTTGGAGGAGAACTTAAAAGTGTACAATCATCCATTCCAACCTTTAGGCCACAGGGACTATTGGCCTGAAGTGAACTCGGCAACAGTGGTTCCGAATCCGGCTTGCAAACGGAGCAAGGGAAGGCCAAAGTCAACGAGAATAAGAAATGAAATGGATGAAAAAGAAAAGGGGACCACTTCTTACAAATGTAGTAACTGTGGCCGAGGTGGACATAATCGAACAACTTGTACCAATCCCGGTCGTAGTAGGCAATATCTAAATTAGTAAGGGATCTATCACTGTGAAATTATTATTACTATTAAGTTTGTCTCTTCTTTATAATATTTTTTAACTCTGTGAATGCATTATTGTGTGTTTTATGGTATTTTTACTTTCACATTGACATGTCTACACTTTGAGTAATGCACAATTGGTAACTCAAAGCACTTAAAGTTTAGTTTTTAAATATTTTTAAATGGGTTTCAACTTTGAGCACAATGCTGAATTTTTATACTAAATGAGTAAATATTTTTAAATAGTATCATGTCCATATTGTTTTCATATTTAATCATTTATTTATTTTCTTTTTCATTACTTCATAAATTTTTTCAACACCTTTGAAAAAAATGCTACTAAAAACAAATCAAAGTAACTCAAAATAATATGAAAATATAACATATTAAAGAAAATTTACTTGAGTTTGAAATAAATAAAACATTTTTTTACAGTACAAAACATGCTATAATTGGTATTCTGGGTTGTGATGTTGGGTGTCTTGTTCGTTAAGATCGAACGTATTTCGATATCGGACATTCATTGATCCTTGACCCTCTGTGTTCAATGCATCTGAATAATCTAATCTCCTTGGACCCATTCCTTCATATGGGATATTTGTATTCATATTATTGTATAAACCACTTGAAGGACCAATCCCAAATTCATGACCCATCTGGAAATTTGGCGCATTTGTATTTCCATATGAATCAAGTGTAACATGTCCAAATGGAGGAGCATTAGGTTGTACCGGGGTGTGATATTGTTGGACAAATGAGTCAGGACTGCCAAAATCAGAATTATTTCCACCATTCGGATCATTTGTTGCATTATCATTTTCTCTAACCATTTCCATTATAGTACTGAAACTCCAACTTTGTTCATTCTGGATTGTTGATTGGCCTACGATATTCTGGTTGTTTGATGGAGCTGTAACATTCTGGTTGTTTGATGGACCTGCGTCATTCCGGCCCACTGATGGGCCAACATTTCCATAATGCATAGGAAAAAAATAGGGTCCTGGAATTTGTTGAATTCCCTCAGGAAATGGAGGAAAAGGAACTGCATCTCGTTGCATATCAAAGGTTCGTTTAAGACGACTTGCCAACCAGGCGGGGTTTACCACATTTTCATATGGAATTGGCGGTGGACCTACATGTGGTCGAGCTATCCTCTCCATACGATATTCTTGGTTTAATCCACCAAGCATACTTCCGACCATGTTTCTAACGTTTTGACGGTAGGTTTCGCCTCCTTCCATATAGTACACTTGTTGGAGTCCGTCTCCCTACCACGAATAATATTATGTGAAATAAAAATCATCAATATAGTGACATTATTATTTCGCAATAAAAATTTATACTTTCAAACAAATATCATACCACTGCATTAGCTGCGGCACCAGTCGGGCTTATCCAACGTCTTGTAATTTGAAGGTACCACTACATATATTGAGATTGATATAAAGCTTGTGGACTTGAGAATGCTGGACACCTATCTCTAACGGCTGCAATCCGCTGCAAACGTGAATTCCACGCAGCTATGTACTGAGCATGTTTGTCGCCCCAGTCAGCACTTGTATACCCGGTCATTTTGATAGTTTGGAGATCGTACACTGCAGGATTAATGGCTTGCGGTATAGGTTGATCAAATCCAAATTGGCGCATGCATCGATCTGGATGGTGAAACTCAACTATATGCCATGATACAATTGGTACAATTGCTCTCCAAACTATATTTCCACGGGTACAATACTCAGGCAACAACTCTAAGATTTCATCATATGGTGTCCATACAAACTGCATAACAAATGCATAGTCAAATTATATGTCCTGTTTTATACTATTAACGTGTTAGCTCTACCCATTAATCAAATTATTTTTCAATAAAATAAAACAAACCTGATCAGCTAGCAAACAATCTAATCGTCTTCTTATTTCTTCCAAATGGAACCTTTCTGAACCTACACCTTTCCACCTGTGATTCACTTACATTGTTCAAATAGTTTACTTTTTCTAAAATATTTTATCCCCTTACTAATTGAAACTTAATAAAAAGTTAACCATATAATTTTACCTCATAGCATATGGTTCTTTGTCACAAGCTTGGTAACGTGGTTCAGACAATCTAGGGACTATATTTTTTATCCGCTCAAAAGCCCATACTTGCACCAGTTGGAAATATCCACACATATTTTGTTTCCCTGGACGTGTTACTTTTGATAACTCTCTGTACAAATAGGCCAGCACAGCAGCGCCCCAGGCATATCTACCAACACCTCTGGAATTCAAATTTCGCAATAAGCTCAGCCATATTACGTGTACACTATTTCCACAAGTATTGCTAAAGAGAAAACCCCCAAATAACTGCATTAGAAATGCTCGAGTATACTAGTCAATTGTACATTGATCGGCATCAATAGGTAAACAAGAGAACTCTTGTCTAAACCATTTCAGCCTTATATTACTTCCTAATACATCAGTTGTCCTCGGAGATTTTCCTAACAAATTTTCACATGTTTCATAAAGATTCTGGGGATGTTTCGTTACACCTGTCACTGCATCTCCATCTACACGTAACCCCGTTAACACCTCAACATCCTGAAGTGTTATTGTGGCTTCACCAACGCTTAGATGAAATGTGAATGTTTCGGGTCGCCATCTCTCCACCATTGCATTAATCAGTTTGTGGTCTACTATCATTGTACCAATTTTTACAACCCCTTCAAAGCCGCATTCAATTATTTTTTCATATATTTTTGGGTTAATGTTGTCTAACAATGACGCAACCCCGCCTTTATTCAAATATACTTCTGAACATTCCTGTCAGTATAAAATCTTCAATTAATAATTTTTTTGATTCAATTACATTAAAATTAAAAAAATTGTCTAGGTATACATAATATTTTACCTCTCCACGCCATATATTTTGTGATCTATGCTTCATTTGTAAAGTTAACACATCCATCTGAACTGGTCCAGGATTTATAATCTGTTCAACTCTTCGAATTTGTTCCATTTTTCCTTGTAAAACAACACAATTTTTCCTAATCAAATTACACTTACATTTTCTACAGAATTTTCATACTAAAATAACCAAACAAACTAAAGTATACTAATATCAGTCAATATCAAAATTATACTAAAACTAAAACTAAAACTAAAGTTATAATCTGTTGATATATGAAACAAAAAAATTAACTTATACTACCACTAAAACTAAAATATTAATATGTGAATATTTCAAATTTCCAAACTAGAGTTAATTTTTTTTTCAAAAACTAAATGTAAAACTAGTTTATATATGAAAAAAATTAATTATAAGTTCAAAATTATCATTTAAAATAGTACATTCTATGAACACAACATTTTTAAACAATTAACAACCATTAAAAAAATTAACAACCATTAAAAAAATTAACAATGCAGCATGTATTGAATTTTAAAAAAATAAAAAGCATGAAAACTGGTTTTGTGCAAAGCGAAAACTGGTTCTGACAATCAGTTTTTGTCCCGGTTAAAGTTGCACCTATTTGTGATTTATTGTTTAAGTGTGCATTCTTGATATATAAATTTTGCTAGTTTGCATTTTTCAGGTCCTTAGTCCAACTAAAATTATAGCATAAATATGTTCATACATGCAAATAACTATAAATTTTGCATCAAAACTAAAATTTAAAGATTTGGCTTACATACCTCTATTTTTTTTACTTGTAAATATCCTGTAAATAAATTAACAATAAGTTTAACATTATCATTTACAATAATAAATTCAATAAACAAAAAATTAAAAAAATAACAACCATTATTACCTTGGATTTAACTTGTAGAAGTAAAATTTAGTAGATTAGAAATCAAAATGAAGAGAGTTTTGTGAGATGAAAATGATGAAAGTTGAGAGAAATGAAAGTGTAAAATTTGAAATTAAGAGAGAAAAGTGTAGGAAATAAAATGAAGTAAAAAATTTTAGGTGGAGAAAAAATTGAAGTGGGTGAAATAAATTCACCCACTCAAATAGGTGAGACCGGTTTGGTCTCACCATGTAGCGTGGGAATCTCGGTACCGTCTAAAAACGGGCTGTGTCAGCCCGCTTTCAGACAAAGAGTCTGCCCGTTTTCACTCTAAAAAAATAAAATATTTTGGTTAAATTTGCTCTTTTCAAGTATTTATTCTTCAACCATGCACCTATAATGTAATTTTTTTTACATTATACATTATTTTGGTACCAAATCCAATTTTTATTCCATTTAACATATACTCATACATGTTAGACTACAAATTTACTGATACAGGCAGATTAATTCTTAAAAACTTACATCTTCTGCTTGGACTTTCTATTACTCCGTCACTTTCATACTCATAAATAGTTTGTGTGACTAGCATATTTTGAGAGTTTTAGTGCTATACGCTTGTTAGAGATATATAACAGCTCGATAAATAAGTACCAAATTATTATATGCCTTATCCTAGATTCTATATCAAATCCCCTGTAATTCTTTGATTGCTACAGTTTTCTATTATCACAGCTATGCACACATGCATAACTACCTGGGCAGGCCTAGCCTTGACAATTTATAAGCCATAGGCTAAATAATATTGAAAGAAGTAAAATTGGGCCCTTAATAAAAAATATATTGCAATAAATACTTACTATTTGTAAAAAGCAAGATCTGAACTCTTAACCTCTTATATAGTTAATTAGTACTCTACCAATTTATCTAACATTCATTAATGTTTACTTTTATCATCTTAATAATAACTACTAGAACTTTAAGCTAAAATATAATTTTAGATTTCTTCCGACTATGGGCCATAGGCTGTAGCACTTATTGGAAAACAATTAAAAAAATAAATGTACAAATAAATAAGTGTCTCCAATATTTTCTATCAGGTGTAGGGGTGTTAAACTCTTTGAGAGAGTTTTCTCTCTTCCAATGTGGCGGTTTCAAATTATTTGAGATTTCTGCGTTTTGAGTGCTTTTCCGATCTCCACCTTGCATCAAAAGATACACGTAATTAATATAAAAACATAGAAATATAATGAAAATTATAAACAAGTTAAAAAAAAATAAACACTGATAAACTGAATCGTGCAGAGCACAAAATTAAATAATTTCTTCAACTAGTTAATTGAATCATGAAAAGAAATGCAATAATTAACCTCATTGAAGTAACAACTAGTTATATATTGTAACATATTGAATTAGATATTAAAAGTTGTAACCTACAAATTAATATGAATTTAAAACACAGAGTAAATTGCATTAAAGCGTGTAACATAAAACTGAAATTGAAATTATATGGCTGTTTTCAAAACCCTTTAAAATTATTATAATAAAAATATTTCTTTTAAAATAAAATTAAATAAATTTTTCAACAATCCCCCACTTATTTTAAAAGAAACTTTAAAAATAAAGAATATTTTAAATATATCAGGTTTGACATATAATGTATGGTATTGATGTCTTTTGGGCTATGAACCAATACTTGATAGGTAATATTTAACTTTATAATATATTTGGTGAAACATATAGTTTCTATGAACTAAATAAACGCTACTGTAAGATAGGGATTTTACATATCGCATTATACTAAGTACATTTCTAAACAACGCCGTAGTGCGCCACAATAGGCCATGCGCGTGCCTGGTCTCTCATAAGTGCTCTAGAGATAGTGCCAATATCTCATAGAAGCGGCCCCACTTCACACTTACGTAGGTGATTTCATCAAGTATATATTGCACTTTATACACCACTCATAAGAACTATGAAATTCATTAAGAGTTCTTATAACTCAACCTCTCAAAATATGCAACATAGCACTTTCTCACACTAGGACTGAGACACTATTTTTAGTGCTAGCAAAACTAACAAAAGCTTGTTATTACCCATATGAACCTATTCCGTGGGATCTCCACTCATGTAGGTTGGGTTCCCACCTTTGCTAATTTCAAATGGCTTAAGTCTCATCCTCTCTGATGTTTCCGATATATCTCAAAAATATAGTCAGATGATTTGGCCAAAATCAGTCTTAACTCATATTAAATGGATTGATCAAGTCCATTTTTTAAGTAATCATTTTACTATATATAGTCTCAAAAAATATCTATCTTATTTTGGAGATAAATATTATCTATTGGCAATCACAATGCACAATCACAAAAGGTGATAATTTTACTCTCAAAGAATGTATGCTAAGAAATTAATAAACCACTTAGCCTCATTACGGTCAACTCTCAAGCAATGAACTTTATTATCATTTGCTTAGTTAACTCAATTTTATTGCTCCACTACTAAAAGTGAAAACAAAAATACTAGTATAATTTGTCTCATATGAATTAAAGATCCAATTAATATTATTGCACTCTTATAGTACAACGGATATCCACAATATATAATACCACAATTCATTGTAGTTTTCAAGAATTTCACAGGTATGATAATATCAACTCATTATTATATTTCTCTTTAACTTAATATTTAAATCATAAGGGATAACACAAAGATTTGTTATGTAAATCCCATCACTTCCCTCATTATACAATGAAAGTGCCTTTTGGAAATAAAGATAAGTTGTTACAAAACTTACAATAAAAATTAAAAGAGAACTTAAATATTTGAAACACAAATTGTAACAACAATCAATTGTCTTAAAATATCAAATCCCATTTTCTTTTCTAAAAAAAAACTTTATCACCACCATTGAAAGTTTTTATGCATTTTCTCATATAAAAAAATATCTACATATTTTCCCCTTCTAAAAACTAAAATAATAACTTCATCAAAATACCCCTACACTTTTAAAACTTCTGGTGATTGGAAATAACTCTTTTAAAAAATATATTGTATCCAAATGTTTTTTTATTTAGCATAAATATCAACTTTTGAAAATTGGAAAATGTCAACGGAGGAATAAGCAGTATCATTTAAAATTTTTGGAAAACAATTACAAAAAATAAATATACAAATAAATAAGAGCCTCCAATATTCTCTATCGGGTGTCGGGGTGCCAAACTCTTTGAGATAGTTTTCTCTCTTCCAATGTGGCGGTGTCAAACTCGTTGAGATTTCCGCCTTTTGAGTGCTTTTTCGGTCTCCACCTTGCATCAAAAGATACACGTAATTAATATAAAAACATAGAAATATAATGAGAATTATAAACAAGTTAAAGGAAAGTAAATACCGATAAGCTAAGTCGTGCAGAACAGTCCTTAAAGGATACTTGTAGTTCCTCTCAGAATTAAATAACTTTTTCAATTAATTAATTGGATTAGGAACAGAAATGCAATAATATATCTATAATAACGAGAGAAGGGAGTAAAACTTTATTAAAAATTGTTGTATTCAACACACAAACTATACTTCTGCTTATAGAGTAAAATATGGCCGTATCTCATTGAAGTAAAAACTAGTATATATATTGTAACTTATTGAATTAGATATTAAAAGTTGTAACCTACAAATTAATATGAATTTAAAACACAAAGTAAATTGCATTAAAACTTGTAACATCAAACTGAAATTGAAATTATATGGCTGTTTTCAAATCCCTTTAAAATTATTATAATAAAAATATTTCTTTTAAAATAAAATTAAATAAATTTTACAACAGCCCGACACCCTTTAGAGCCGGTCTTGTACCTGGGTTGTGAAGCATAGAAAACTAAGATATGAACACATGGGAATCTTCCCCTTTTGTTATATTCCTTCCATCATAATCTAACTCGTTTGTCCAATTAGGCTCATTTAAGGTCGAATCATACTTAACCTGTTTAGAGTCTCCTTCCAAAACACCCACATTAGACTATACTTTCATAATAAGTCAGGGTCCTTAGGATAGCAAGCTAACAAAACCTTAGTTATGTTGCGTGAGTCTCATACTAGGAAAAGCTGTGATCATTTTTTTCTGTCTCTTGGTCGATAAGCACACATAGTATGAAATCATGTATTATGGTGTTCTTTTCTTTCCATTTGAAAGAAGCGCATGTATCACTAACACCATACAAAAGCATCAGTTAGATGTGTCAAAATATCTGACTTTAGTTCGCTTACATTATGAACTACTTTTAGCTACAAAACAGAATAGGAGCATGCTACTTTTAACAAGTCGTAGATTACATTTAAGCTCTTACATACTTGCCTTTAGCAAATATGTGAATCTTGCACTTTTATCAAAACATTTTTCATATTTCAAGCAAGACGGCTGAACAAGCTCTCATTTGTTCAAAAAATAGCCTCATCCTTCATCTGTTAGTTAGTAACAAAACAAGGGTGAACACTCGTGTGAGTAAGCTACTTCTCTGTCCAACATGCATCTTAAAATAATAACACCAAATATTAACAAGTAATATTTGCACTCGTGTACTGTCAGATTCAAACTTTATTGAATTAAATATATTACAATTCAGATCTGGTACAATCCCTAAGATCTAGTATGTTTCTATAAACATCTCTCATGATAGGTTTGGTCAATGGATCCGCAACCATGTCATGAGTAGGAACATATTTAATGATAACCTCTTTGCGTGCTATTACATTCCTAACAAAGTGATACTTAACTTCTATATGCTTAGATTTGTCATGAAACCTTTGATCTTTAGCAAATGCTACCTCAGATTGGCTAGCACTTTGTATCTCAATTGGAGAATACGGAAGCAACATAAAGATGATTCATTAATCTTTTTAACCACAAGGCTTCTTGGACTACACAAGAGTATGATACGTACTCAGCTTCCGTTGTTGAAAGGGAGACACAAATTTGTTTCTTGCTTCTCCATGATATTGCACCATTAGCAAGCAGAAAAACATAACCAGAAGTGGATTTTCTTTCAACCATGTCTCTAGCCCAGTCTGCATCTATGACTGTGTATCCTCTTAAATGCAAATCCTTCCCCAGATAACACAGAGGATAATCTGATGTGCCTTTAAGGTACCTTAGTATCCTTTTTCACTATTGTCCAATAACCATTTCATGGATTAGACTGATATCTACTGACTATGCCAACTCCATCACAAATATCAGGTCTAGTACAAAACATAGCATACATTAGGCTGCATACGACACTTCTATAAGGTATTGTTGAACCCAACACAAGTTGGACTAACTCAATGGTTGACTCAGTTGTGGTTAAATGTTTTAATCGTGTCAATTTAGCTCAGTTTAAGTTAATTAAATCAATAATGATGTTAAGTCAGGTAGACTAATTAAGCTTTTTAGCTAAATATAATAACTTAAGGGAATAGTTAAATATTTTGGCTGAGTTAGTCCTATGATTTAACTCAGTGTGTCTTGAGTTGATCTATTACTAATGTCTGCTGACTAAGTACTGTTCACTCAGCCCCCATTATTTAGATACTCTATCAGCTGAGTTCATTATATATATCCTTGGCTGATTTCATTGGTTATCACATGTGCGCTAACCTTTCCATTTAAGGAAAAGTTGAATATTTTTGTATGTCTCACCTTTTGCAGAAATTAAAGTTACACACCATACAAAAGACAAAATGAATTAAATGGTGACAGTAAGCAACACTACAAAACAAAATTTATCCGAAGAAACGCTGCAAGAAGATAAAGTCAAAATAGATCTTTGTTGCACACTTCTCCTATCATCGCATGCCTCTGCAAAAGTGTTAGAGTACTAGAGCGAATAGGAAGATGACACGAAGCAAGGCAGCGCAAGAGTGTAGAATAATAGGTTTTCTGTAATGATCCCCCAAATAATGAAAAGAAAAGGTTTACGTAGCGAATGTAATTTTGAATTAACTAAATGAGAAACAAGTGACTCATCCGACACCCGAATCTCTGATCCAAAAGGCATGAGTCTCCCGTCCAATGGGAACCGCACCAAACTCTTTCCTAAGTAGACAACTTGGGTGGCGACTCTATCTTTTGTATTGGGATTTGGGTTTCGATTCTTTTATTCCTAAAATTAGATAAACATTAAGCTAAACTAGTTTTCTACCATCACGCCATAAGAAACCCTCGAGTGGACCCCGATGCGAGGCGCGGGAATTTTTGTTCGTTCACAGCAAACATCCAGGAGTTGGAATATAAGGTTTAATGATATGATCAAGGAGTTAGATTTTATATCAAACGCTTATGAGCGTTGTGTATACAAGAAGGTTAGTGGGAGAAGTAGCTTTTATACTAGGTATAAAGATATATAGAGAAACATCGAAGAGGCTGTTAGGTCTTTCATAAGATACATACATAGACAAGGTATTGACTAGGGTCAACCTTGAGCAATCAAGAAAGGGATATCTTCCGATGTCTCATTAATTAACCTTTCCAAATTTGAGTGTCCGAGAACACAAGAGGAGAGATTGTGCATGAATATCCCTATGCATCCGTAATAGGATCTATCATGTATAATATGGTATGTACACAGCTCGATTTCTCATACATAGATTTCTCACACGCATTGAGCATCACGAGTTGTGAGCACGGGCTTTTTGGTTGCCTTCGTGAGATGATGATGGAAATTGCTCTGACCTTTTACGAACATGTCGTCCTATTTTTCTGGTTTGAAACACGCTTGGAACGCTCCTTTTTAATGGTTTTGGACCCGATCATGCTTAATTAAATCATCGTGCATTGAAAATTGCTTAAAAATCCCTAAAACCTAAATGCTTGCCATTTCTTACCCTCGCCGGCCTAGAGCCGCCAGCGGCAGCAACGAGGCCGCTCCGGTGGCGGTGGTGTCGCTACTTGTGTTGCGGTGTTACCACCGATGTGATGGCCACCATTGGCGACTGCTGCTGCTGGTGGTAGTGTCGGTGCCGCTACGGTGGTAGTGGCGCCGTTGGTGAGAGTCTCCCTAACCTGTGTTAGTTTCATTTTCTCTCTCTGAATTCTATTAGTTTGAGTGATTTCCCCGAAAGTTCGCCAAAGTAGGTGTATTTTTGAGTGAGGAAGTATAACAACCTTGTTTGGAGAGAGAATAAGGACTTTTCTCACAATTTTCAGTAGAGGAATTGGAATTTGAGAGAAGAATTAAGAACAAGTGAGTGAAAGTAAAAACTAGAGAGAGAAAGATTAAGAAAAACATAGAATTCGAGTTTAATCCTCTCTAATCTTGATTCTTGGTTGTTCTTAGTCTTGATCTTGTAGCTTAAACACTAAAATCAATTAGAAATCATAGGTAAGAATGGATTAAATAGGTTTAGAGACTTATTTCCAAATACTACCTAAATTTTGTCATTGATTTGTCGGTGATTTCGTCACTTAATCGATCGCTGTTTCATCACAAAATCATCAAAAAGATCTCGCCAAGGGTTGATTCGAGTCTAAAGAATGAATTTACGGCCTAGAGATATAAATTTCTGAGTTCCATTTATTTTCCTTTGATTCCCTTGCTTATTTTTTGCTGTTCTTGGTTTTTTTGGGAAATTCCCAATTTGTTCTTGGGAATTTTTGTTTTTTTATCTTTTCTTCCCCCAATCCATGAAATCAATATTTATTTTGGTATTTTAAGTCCAGATCTACTGAAATAGTATTGAAATCGACTTAAAATCTTTGTGGTTTTGATTTTTTGGGTGTAAAAATGCCCATCCCCCCTCATTTTTGAATCTGTCTCAGGGCGTCTACAAGTGGCCGTCGCCGCTGCTCTGGTGGTAGCGACGGCGTTGGCCACCTATACAGCTGCCGAGCAAAAATTTGAAAATGATCCATGTTTTATGTTTTCTTGTGTATTTGGCCCTATTTTATTATTTTCTTGTATTTTCAGTATATTTTATCACCCGAAAAATTCCTAAAAAAATGCTAAATAATCTGAAATTATTTCTTAAACTTGATTTATGTGGTTTAATAATTATTTAATTGATTAAATAATATATTTTGACCTAATAATTTATTTTCCACCTATAAAATTCATAATAATTGTTTTTCTGCAAATAATAATTCAATCTTTAACCGAAATTTATTTGTGTCTTAATTATGCATTTTAATGGGTGATATGCCATGATACGTGTCGTATCTGTGCTAACCCTTTTTGGTGTAGGTAGATTTAGGTTAGATGAATGTTAGGCCTTCGGGTATTTTTCATTTTCCGAATAGAAAAATGTATAGGATTTGATAAAGCCCTGTAATAATATAACATCCCAGTACATATATTGTAATTGCATTTGTAAACATCCATCACATGTCATGAAATTAGATTATTTAATATTTTACATGTTATAATTATAAGAAATTGATTAGTTAAAAATAGTTATTTGGTGATAGAAAATACGATATTTTAATGTTTAGATACTAAATTATAGAACTATAAAATATTAAGAAATAATTATAGTAATGTTATAGATATTAAGTGATTTAATAGATGAACTATTTGTATTACTTATTAGATCATTTTTGGTAATGTGATATATATGAACTAATATGAGATACAAAGTAATAGATATTATTAATTATTAACATTATTAGTCATGTAATTAGAACACCGGTATGATGGTCATTAGGGAATATATATATATATATATATATATATATATATATATATATATATATATATATATATATATATATGTATAACATAAGGTGGAGATAAGGATGATTAAAATTTAGTCTGATATACATTAGAAAGACGAGAAAAGAGCCTTGGAAGAGAAAACGCAAGTTAAGGGAGCACAAGGAAGAAGAGAAGAACATAGCTAGAAGGTAAGATTCAAGGTAATTTGTGATTTTGTAATATGATTTTTGAGATGTTAGAGATAGAATTTGAGGTTATTAAAAAAAGTAAGAATTGATTCTCTACATCTCTAGGTTACTTCTATAAAACTTAGGGATTTTTAGATGAATAGATCAACAGCTATGATTTTTATAAGATGAAGTGCGCAGAATCGGATGACCAAAGAGATGGGGTGAGTTTCCAAATTTCTCTGGGATTGTTATACTACTTAGAAAATTGTAAGTTTTTGATATGTTATTCCCTTATGTGTATATTTTAAGAAAGAAAAAGAATCAGGTCGATTCATGTTATTTATAGAAAGTTATGGTCGTTTTATTATGCTGCTGTCGAGGTTAATCGGGACTGAAATAGATCTTAAAGGAAAATTTGCTATAAATCATACAAGACTCTGACAATTTTGAGGTTTTAGTATGTCAAAGCTTTGTCTATTAGAGATAGAATTAAATAAGAATCAGGGCAATTGAGTTAGTGAGTTGAAAGTTATGGATTTTGAAGTGAAGTGAGGTCACAAGGATACTGGTTCTAAGTGTAGGAAAAGCATGACATAATTAGAGTTCAAAATATCAAATTCATAATAAATGGGAAAGTGATCAGAAAATTATAAAATTTTGATATTTTATAAAGCTATGTGTTACGAGCAAAATGAAACTAGAATCAGCTCATTTGGTTGAGTACTTTGAGAGATATGATTGGTTATACTCAGTAAGGTCACAGAGATAGTAATTCTATTCTAGTTAATTTCAATCTTTTTATATATACAAAAGGAAATAAGATGTATATGTTCATATTTTATATGAATTTATGTTATAGGAGCTCAAAACAGTGAAGGGATTCTAGAGGAATATCCAAGTCGTTTCCGAGAGAATTAGCAAGGATAATCTGTGAGTATAAACATGATATGAATTTATATATGTGAAATGTCTTCTTGTTGAATTGATATATGATATGTGTTGATTTGCATGTGAATATGCTTGATATGAACTCTATTTTGTATGTGATATGTGTACATGAATGAATTTGGGAAATATGTTGCTATGTACTTGATATATATGTGAATTGTGATATTATATGTTGAATTATTATTACATGGATATATGAAAATTATGTGATACATGGTTTACGTTATATGTGTAAGTGTACATGATGGCATGAAACTTAAAAGGGTGTTGTGACATACTTGTCTAGACATTGCAATACATGTTCTGTTATATGGACCTATATGATCACCCACATGGATCACTTGATTATATAGACCGAAAGGTCACCCACATGTTTACATGCTGGCATGCGAAATCATCTGTTATCTGTTACATGTTCCCAGGGCAATGGCTAGCTGGTAATGTCATAACAAATAAATAAATGAATCATTCATAAGCATATTTGAATGCCTACATGTTGACTTTTTGAAGTGCATGTATATATGTGACATGCTAAATTCATAGATTGTTCATATTCATTGAGTTGCACCTCATATAAAGAGCTAAATTTTTCAGAGCTAATAAAGTTTGTACCAGAAGCACATTACTTGTAGATATCATGGACAGAAGATTTGTTGGCTGTGTTCCATCTCGCTTCCTCTCCTCACATGACAAGCATATAGTATAGAAAGTGGTCAGGTTTTGATTTTTGTTTTGTACACATTTGTTGTAATAGGATATGGTGCTATAGGTATTGTAAACCGAATGTTAAATTTTGTTAATATATTATATATATAAGTAAAGTATAAGTAAAAAGAATAAAAAATTTATATATGTTATGGATATTGCTTTATGCTTAGTATAAGGTATGAGGTGTTTCAAATAATTATTTTAATTTCTTGCTTTTATTAATTGCTTTCACATGATTCGCCGCATGACGTATGATAATATTAAACTGAAGTTTCTAATTAGGAGGATATAAATCGCATAAGAATGAAAGAAACTTTTATTAAAATATAAATGATTAGATTTATTAAACGAATAGTATATAACATCATCCGAGCTCGGAATATATGTTTTAAGGTACAGTCTAACCACTTGATGAGAATATCGTACCCAAAATTCCTAGTAGAGCTTGACAGGGTGGCGACTCTGTCTTAAAATACTGGATTTTGATCCCGTATCTTTTATCACCTAAAAATGAACTTAAAATTCAAATTCAACATCATTTCAATAAATATTTTTTTCATGCCTAAAAGAGGGCTAATCCTTCAGGCTCACTTCACCGTGCTTTATTTTTTTCCCTCTCCCTAATTCTCCAAAGGGGTAAAAAAAGGTCATCTGCTCACAGTGGCGACTCTGTTGGGGAAAGGTCCTTTTAACTTAAAAATTTGAAAACTCTTTTCTTTTCAAAAAATGTTAAAGGATGTGATGATTTATCGAAATCATTAATAAATAAAAATTTCTTTCTTTCTTATGTCTTTTTGATCCATCGCGTAGATTAGAATACTAGGTTAAGCTACCCATTATTTATCTGTGAAGCTCACAAAGTATCGCTTTTGCCCCATTGGGAATTAAGGGTACCTAATGAGTGGATCACTCGTTGCCACCAAAACGTAACTCCCTCGATCAAACCGATTTGAGGAGAGGTTGAGTAAAATGTTACCATGGTAAACGAGAGCCTTTTACATCAACAATGAGTTTGAGACCATGACCGCGTTAGATAAACCATAGCAACTTCCCCTTAGGAAATCACCAAAATGCGCATGTTTTAGATTTAGGTTGCATACTCTCTTGCCGTTTGTTGGTGTTATAGTTAGCTTCATATTTTTTGAACGGTGTTGCGTGGGAGCCATAAGGTTGGAAGTGGTATCATTTATCATATGCCATTTGTGTTGTGCTCATCCATGCGACATCCATGCATAGGCCGCATGTGGCTGCTCTTTTTATTTCTTTCACTTACCTCTGCTCTCCCTTCGCCTGAGGGGGAAATTTAACAATATGCCTAAGATTGTTTGAACCCTAACGAACCTTATCTAGTTCTCTAGGAATAGCGAGAGATTCATACGTCTCATGTATATTGGGGATAAGCTTCGCATCATGAATCCTTTTCTATTCTCTCTCCCTCTAAACCGCCCTATGTATGTGTAAACATTCATCAATTTGAATAAATGTACAAATCATTCATTTCATTCATTGTTCATTCTTGGGCTAATCTCCTTCCACTTTTAAAGCTACATTGAGGCATCCTCATCATCGTAGTCCAGTTTGGCTCAGGCTCGATGCCGTTTGGTTCATCATTTTTGGGTATAAGTTCAATTGCGAGATTAGTTTCCAATTCAAATTTGCTAGCCATGTCTAATCCATCGCCAGTTGATGAGGTTCCATCCGAGGGTTCTCTGATTCCTCTTCCAACTCTGCCTAATTAGGGGCAATCTCCTTTAGGTACCAAGATAGCCAGTGCTATGACGCAGTTCCTCTGATTTGACTTATTTCGTACTACTATCACAGAACATGTTTATTCTATTTTTAGGAAAAGAGGGATGCTCAGAGACTATCAGGGTCTATTACTCAAGCTTAGGGGCAATCTGAGGTTATGTAAAATGGGTCAATTTAGAATGGGTTAGTTCAGATTCTTGTCAGTTCAAACTTCGTCCACGTTTCAGGCGATTCCTCCAAATCAACCTATTCAGCTAAACCAGTTTCATTTAGGGGGGCTTTGACTCAACCACCCTTATCCTTTTCCCAACGAACCTTTGGTTTCCCTACTTTGAGCCTGAGGCCCATAGCTTATACTTCTATTTTCCCCACTTTCTCAGGTGGTTTCACCCCTTAAATGACCACACAATCTAGTGGTTTTTCTCTTTCTCTGACACCTCTAATGTCATTTGCAACTTCCCCTCCTAGTTTCACAATCTCTCCAAGGGGGACTATCTATCCTCTAAACCCTTTTGATCCCAACTTCCAAGCATGTCCTCATGTTAGAACTCCATCACCTCCTCTGCCTTTTAATTTGGAGCCACTTCCGTTCCCAATGACCAGGTCACACGATATCCGGGTGTGACACTCCTTGACTAGGTCACACAATCTCTAGGTGTGACACCCAAAGTGGAGGCACTTTTGAGGCAACTCTTAGCCGTTAATGAGAAGAAAGAAGAAGAAAGAGATGAGGATTGGGTCTCTAAGAACTTTACTATGCTAATGATGGAAGCCTACACCAGTGAGGGTCCCCCTAAGTCTCACATCGTGATGTACGAAAGAATCATGCGAGTTCAGAAGATTAAGGACAAGGTGTTAGCCAAATTATTTCCGTGCACTTTGGGAGGGTCCGCTCTTGAATGGTACAACACTCTCCCTACTGATGTGGTCCTCGATTGGAAGCTTCTCTCTGAAGTTTTGATTTCTCATTATGGTTTTAACTCGACCACTGAAACCACTATTTAGCACCTCAAGGTCGTGAATCAAAAGCAAGGCGAGGCCTTTAAGTCCTACTTTAATTGGTGGATGGCCACCCAAGTTCTTCTCAAGTAGAAGTTGAGTCTGAGAGAGATGATCCTGAAGCTTCTTGATGGATCTCTCCCGATCTTTCGTAAGGAGATAGAAACCAACACTCATAACTCGTATATCGAGGTTTTCAAGAAGGCTGGGAAAATAGGATGCCGAGAAGAGAAAGAGAGAGCTAACAAGCCAAGTGGCGGCAAGTCGTGGTTTCAAAAGAATTACAATTCTGAATCTTACGAAGTTGCTCCTGTTCCAATTGAAGAGAAGACAGTCGTAGTTCAAGTAGTCGCTCAAGAGAATGTTTTAGTTGTTCAGACAACCCCTCATTAGAATGCTTTCGTATCCCCATGGAAATTACCGTTGAGTGTTATTTTTGCCAAGTTAAGGAAGACTGATCAGCTTGATTCTCTTCGTGAATATTGCTCTCCTACGCCCAAGGAAAGAGGATATTTTATCGCTATCATGTTCAAGTAGGGCAAAAAATAGATCAATGCAAACCTTTGGGCAGGGTTGTTTGGCACTTGATAAGAGAAGGGAAGATGGAGTAGCCAACTGAAAATTCAAGCACAACAGAAAGTCAAGGAACTTGCGAGGTATCTAGCGAATGAAGGAGAAAGCTATCAGCCAAACAAGGGAAAGTTCTAGGTCTCGACCTGGATGACATATCGATGAAAGCTACAAAGGATGCCAACTCTACCCGTACTACCAATCAAGACCCTATGCCTATGGAGGACGACTATCTTATGATATAATTTCCTTTTTCTAGTCTTTAGATGTGAAAAAATCAACCTATAAGGCTTTTAGTTTAATGAAAGACTTTGATTTTGCTTATTTTCTTGATATTTCGCCCAATGGGTACTTGCATTCTTTTGATCATAATCATAATGTGTTCAGCATTCATGATTTTTCTTTATCTGAAATAATTCTGAGTACAGATGATAACCTAAAGTGGTAACTATTTCTAATGACCTAACCTCTGAAAGAAAAAAGAGAGATAATTAAAGTGTTTAAAGATCATGATAATGCTTTCTCCTAGACATACCTAAGTTTCATCGTTAGATTTCCGAGCATCAAATCTTTATGCTTAAAATAGAGAAAGAAGCTTGGTCCTTTCTTGGGTTGATTCAACACGTCAGTCAGTTCACTATATGCCTCTCAGTTGTGTGTAAACCCACTTTTAAGCTACCAAAGAAGCGTCAGCCTATAGTATGAGAAGGAACATTACCAGATCACCTTCGACATAATTAAGGCTTACCTATTTCGCCCACCTGTTCTCCAACTTCCTACCCCGATACACTATTAACCCTCGATAATACCCAACATCCTCCACCAACCAAGCTTTAAAATTTCTCTCTTCATCGGCCATTCTTGGCGTGGGGTATAAATATGATTAGCAGAAATTGGCCCTTATCAATTAATGGTCATTGCTTCATCATCATAGTAGTGAATTACTTCTCAAAATGGGTGGAAGCCGAATCTTACACCAATATTACCTCCAAGAAGATGGCCAAGTTCATCGAGAAATGCATCTTCAGCCAGTATGGATTGCCTCATTACATCATCTCAAACAATGTGTTTCAGTTACAAGGGGCAACCACCGAATTAATTAGGAAATATAGAATTAGGCACCATAGATCTTCACTGTGCAAACCGCAAGTTAATAGGGCAACCAAAGCCACAAACTAGTCTATCAAGAAGATTCCTTCTAAGACTATCGCTGGGTATAGAGATTGGGATGATAAGCTACCATTTGCCTTTTGGGGGTACTAAACAAGTGTTAGGACCTCCCATGAATCCGACGCCATTCTCTTGGATTTACGATATGTGGACAACATTACCAGTAGGGACAGACGCAAAGTCTTGGAGAGCCACACTGAATCTAAGATTAAAAAATTCAAATGGACTAAAGCGTAGTTCAAATAGCTTTAACAATCTTCAGATGTACCAGTAATGTATGGGAAGGGCCTATAAACAATAGTGTCAAGCATTAGAAGTATCGGTTGAAAGCTGGCGACTTGGTTCCAAAGCAAGCAAAGTCTACCCACACCGACCCTAGGGGGAAGTTTAGACTGAATTAGAAGGGACCCTACATGACTAAAAGGGATTCTCGAGAAAAGAGGAATGAAAATCATGGACATGGACGGTAATGAGTTCGTAAACCCTATCGATCAAGATAGGTGGAAGTGTTATCATATCTAATTAAAAGAATCAAATCTAGAAAAGCGGCACATAAGAAAATAAACAAAACTAATCACCCGTCGAGTGGTCCTCTACTGTTCAAGAAAAAATTAGGGTGTAACTCACTGATTGGTATCCCATAAACCAATCAGGCAAAAGTTAGGGTGCAAAGATAGCCCGCTAAACTGAAAACCTAAAAAGAGCGGTGCGAGCACAGGATTTTGCAGTCCCTCTTACGAGACGATGATGACGTATATTCGATTTATTCTTCATTATAAAAATTCTTTTGAATTTTTATCACCGATAAAAAATTCTTTACGAATTTTATTTTCAAAAAAATTCAATTTGGTGTGTTAGATGACGTGTCCAGTAGAAGCTCGAACCGATGATTTGCACCCAAAAATTAATTTAGTCCTAAATACCCTTAAAAATTCAAAAATAACCCTAATTATATCAAAAATCCTGCCTAATCCCTTTTTAAGCGGATTTGACCCACCTTTTCACCTTTTTAGGCTAGGCCATGCCTAGCTTTTCAGACCTGGTAGAGGTTGATGCCGCGGCTTCAGCAATACCGCCGGTAGTATCATCCATGCAGCCGGCGGCCTGACTTTCTACAACAGACAGCTTTTTGACATGCTTTCTTGATACCCGCCGAATAATCAAGAAAAGTCATCTCTACCCGGTTTTTAGCCTATATAAGGTCTCTTTCTAGCCATTTGAAGAGGTTAGCAACTGAAAACTTGAATTTGAGATGAAATTTAGTGAGATTTTAGTAGTTTTAGTAGGAAAAATGAAGAAAAGGTAAGAAAAGAGGAGTTAATCCATCTTTTCTTGGTTTTTCTTCATTAAACTCTGTGATATCTTTACTTAAAATCAGTGGACTTTAGGTTTAAAATCAATTAGGTTTTAGAGCCTTAAATCCCATATTCACTACCCAAATCATCATTTCGAGCTCCCTGGAGGTGTCACTAGGATCACGAAGAGGTGGATTCACGGCTCTGAGGTAAAAATGCTGAGTCTCATAGCTCTTTGGCTTTCATTTTAGTTGTTTGTTGTGTTTATTTGCTATTTTGTGCTTAGTTTTGGGTTTTCGGTCATTTTTCAACCATTAACTGCTACTGCTACTGCAAGAAAATGAAGCTGCTGGTGGTATCACCCATGTCGCCAGCGATATCAGAGATACTGCCAGTGGCTTCCTTTGAACCCAACAGCTCTATTTTCTTATGGTCCCTTTCTTTATAGTGCCCAAAATATCATTCTGCCTGCCTGTGTAAATGAAATCGCCAGCGGCATCATTGATGCCGCCAGTGGCTTTATTCATACCACCGGCCGTATGAGGTTCTGGACAACAGATTTATTTTTGTTTTATTTTTTCGACCTAGTTTAATTTCAGAAGCTAGGATGTACAGTGCAACGACGAGAGTCTGAAACTCTCCGAAGACAGTCCTAACCCCGTAACATATGGCATTTTCACTAATAATCCGGCTAAAATAACAAATGGAGTCTAAAATATAGATAAAAAGGGATTTTCTCACAAATCCCGCTCAAACACCATTTTTAGCCATCCAACTGGGCTCCATAAATTGTAAAATGAATATGCCATGCTCACACTAACTCGAGTCTTGTTTGGTCTACTGATTATACATGTTATGTGATATACCTCGTATAATGTACCGTATCTGTGCTAATCGTTTTGTGCAGGTAGATTTAGGTTAGATGTATGTTAGGCCTTCATGTATTTTATTTATGGTATAGACAGATGTATAGGATTTGAAAATCCATGTAATTATTCTTTATTTTTCCACACTTTTATTTGGGATGACTATAATAATTTATTTACCGCTTTGAATCCTTGCTAAATCAACATAAACAAAAATACAATAAATAGGGTGGATTAAATCGATTAAGAAAGAATGAAACTTTTAACTTCGTCAATTTAAAATAGATAACATCATCCGAACTTGGAAATCTCTATTTAAGGTATGGTCTACCACCCGGTGGGAAAATCGTACCTAATTTCTCGGTTGAGCTGAACTGGGTGGCGACTCTATTTTAAGTATGGGATTTCAGTCTCGTATATTTTGAATATTAAAAATATGCAAAATCATTTTTGCCATCTCGATCACACCATTATTTTCAAGAGGTCGGTCGTCCGGCCCGGTATTACAGCCCATCCGAGATGTCGTCTATTCATAGTGGAGACTCTGCTGGGGATCAATCTCTTTAAACTTGAACTTAAAATTTTCAATAGCTTAAAAGATTTAGATGATGTATTTAAATCATTGGCTAAATTAAAAGTTCATTCTTTCTTATAATGTTTTATCCTTATGCATGTAGATAGATTATAAGGCTAGGATGCCCCATTTTATCCGAGAAGCTCACTTAAGTATCACTCATGCCCTGTTTGGAATTGAGGGTGCCTAATGGGTGGATCACTCATTATAACCAACACGTGAACTCCTTCAGTCGCACATATTTGGGGAGTGATTGAGTAATGTGGAATCAAGGTAAACGAGAACCTTCTACATCAACAACCTTATACCCAGCCGCGTTAGTAAAGCCTTAACACTTCATTCCCTTAAGACTATCAAAATAATAAAAAATAAATCAGACGCATTTCTTTGCCATTTGTTGGCATTGAAGTTAACCTCCATCCTTTTTGAACGGCATTATGCGGGGTTCATAAGGTTAAAAGAGGGATGTTTCGTGTGCTATGTGCTATGTGCTCATGTATTACCCATGCATCGGCTCCAAGGGCCCAAATCTCAATCAACTTACCCTTACCAATCTCCATTCATAGAAGAAGTTTAGCAACATCCATAGGACTTCTTTTGTATCTCCCTTGAGTTTTAACGAATCACTATGTGTATGTTGGAGGGATAAGCCTTTGCATCATCGCTAATCATATCTACGTGCAGGCATACATGTCATGCATCAATTATTAGAAAAAAATCATCCACTCCATCCATGGCATTACATAATCTATGTATGATCAGATCCACTACCTGCCATTTCAGGTAGGAGAAGGCAAAGTTACTGTCATACTGCAGTTTGAAGAAGGCTTGAGCACCGTTTGATTCATCATTCTCTCACCCCAGTAGTCACTAAGGAAGTTAAAGGGGTTATGTATACTAATTCTAGTGGGGAGTCAGATTCAGAGTAGATTCAGTTAGGTCAGAAATCCTCTCATCCATCCATGTCTTTCCTGAACAATGAGGGAAACCTCCCTCCACCTGAGGATCAGTTAGGTCCTACTCCCACCTCGAGGGCAGGATCGCAGACACCCTCTAGTTTTGTCTTCACTAGTGCTATGGCCTATTTTCTAAATTTGGATGCATTCTAGGATAGGCTCCAGGCCTCTATGCAAGCTAATATTCAGGCCTCGATGCAAGCCACTGTCCAAGCATCCATTAGGCAAGCCCTTGAGGATAAGAACTCAGACTGGGTTTCTGAATCCAATATGCAAGCTCAGAATGGTTCAGCTCAAAATTTGTCTGGCCTAGTAGGGGCAAGATTAGCTTTACCCATTTTTCACCCATCACCGTCAATTCAGCCCATGGCAAGCCTATTCTAGTTTGGGCAAGCTTCTAATTTCCTGTAAACTTCAACAACCCCATCAATCATTCCTCATTATCCGAGGCCTTTAGCTCAGAGCTCGGTTCCTCTTGTGTTTACTCACCAACATCTGGCTTCCTCTAGCAAATTAGCGTAGCCTCCGTCATCCATTACTCCTCAGTTTGTTGTAACTCCTCGGGGAACTACCTACCCCCAGAATCCTTTTAGTAGCCAACTGATTGCTCGTCCTTGATTGGACATACCTCTACCATCTCCCCCTATATCGAACTGCGACCAGGTTAAGCAGCCTTTAGGCATGACACCCAAAGTAGCAGCTTTTGTATGCCAAATGATGGCCTCCCAAACCAATGATGAGGTCACGCATTCTCTGGGCATGACACCCCGAAGTCAAAGCTCTCACTTAACATTTGATCAATGACCAGGTCATGCAACCTTCGAGCATAACACCTGAGATTTCAGCCTATATCAATCAAGTGCTGACTGCCTACTCGGGCCAAGGAAAGGAACTCAAGCGAGCTAAATATTGGGTCCTCGACAAATTCACTATGCCCAATATGACACATTATAATGGGATAGGCTCTCCTACCTCCCATATCATTATGTATGAATGTGTAATGTGAGTAAAGAAGTTGAGTGATAAAATTCTTGCTAAAATGTTTCCTTGCTCTCTTTGGGATCCCGCTCTTGAATGGTATCACACCTTGCCCTATCACAGTGTCACCAATTGGAAACTTCTCTCAGAAGCTCTGATTGAGCATTATGGCTTTAAAACTATGATGGAGATAACCCTCCAACACCTTGAAGGAGTCCGTCAGTTGCCCAATGAGACCTTCAAGCAGTATTTCAACCACTGGATGGCAACTTAAGGTCTGATGGAGTCTAAACTCAGTCTAGAGGAGATGATTGCTAAGGTCTTAGAAGGTGCACTTCCAGTTCTTTGAAAGGAAATGGCAACCGGCTCCTTCTTCTCTTACAAGGCTATTTATGAGAAAGCCAAAAAGATTGAACACAGAATTGTGTGCAAGAGGACTGAAAAGGTAGGAAAGCCCTGGTTTAGAAAGAACAATGACACTCAGCCTATAGCTCCAATTCCTGCTAAACTTAAAGCCCCAACAGTGCAGGGTGTCACTCAAGCCCCTACTATAGCCCCGACAGTCACTCAAACTCCACTGGCAGTCACCGTAATTCAATGTCCTCGTCCTCCTTTTGTCTTGACCAACCCATACAAGTTGCCACTCTGGTTAATCTTTAAGCGCTTGCGGAAGGCTAGTTATATCCAATCACTCCAAGAGTATAAACCACTCAAACCCGAGGATAATAATAATTTCTGTAGTTATCATGTCCAAGTGGGCCATTAGACCAACAAATGTAAAAGCCTACTTTTGGCCATCCAACATCTTGTAAGTGAGGGAAAGATCGCTGAACTAGATAAGGTCCCGAGCACCATGAACAACCCTCTACCGAATTTTGGGAACAAGGTGGGCATGATCCATTCTAGCTTACCTAAAGCCGCAATCTTTGAGCTACTTTCCTGGAAGCAAGGGAATAGTGACTCAGTTTTGGTTATCAGTTCTGGCCTACCATCCAACTTAGTCTTTGATTTGATCAGCCAAGGTAATCTAGGGGTTGATTCAGTTCGGTGTATGGAAGTAGACCCAACTCCACCTAAGAAGGAAAACTGCAGAACCCAGCCTTTTGTGGCTGAGAGGATGAAGATCGCGAAAGATCCACTTTGCAGTGTCAATTCCTTTATTCCAAGGGAAGTGTGAGCACTGGATTTTAACAATCCTTCCCATGAAATGATGATGAGAGATAATGCATTCTTCTATAGGTGTTATCTACCTAGAGTGGTTTCAATGTAGTTTGGTCAAGCTTTGTCAAATCTAAACCTCAGAAAACTAGCGCCTAAGCCCTAAAAGGTCTAAAATGGTCAAAACAGGTCAAAACTAGTAAAAGCCAGTCAGTTTCAAGCAATTTTGGGAAGTTTTAAGTAAAACGGGTCAGACCGGTCCATACGGATTGACCTGGATCCGTATTGTTCCATACGGATTGATTGGTCAGACCCGCAAGGGTCCACCCAATTCGTACTGGTCCGAAAATTTCCCAGATTGCCTAATTTGGCACCAATAGGACACGTACGGGTCTAGGCCACCCCATACCGATCCCCCAGATGCCCAAATAGTCGTTTTAATGCCCCAAATCTGCCGTAAATGAATATAATTTGCCATATGTAAATATAATTTGCCATAAGCGAATATAATTTGCTATATGCAAATATAATTTGCCATAAGCGAATATAATTTGCCATAAGCAAATATAATTCACCATAAAAGAATATAATTTGCCATAAACGCATAAAATCAGCCATTTAATGCATTCAGACCTATTTTTCCCTATAAATAGAGGCTTTTCCTCACCTCTTCAACTGACAACGAACACAACTGAGAAAGCATAAGAGAAAGCAAATACTAATATAAGGAAATGGTTCTAGGAAGTTTTTAAGGTTATACCAAAGGTATAGAAGTTATAAAATAGGGGAAAAACCATTCCACATTGGTTTTGCCCATATTTTATTTCTTTCTATATTTAGAATTGAGGGAGGTTCTATCTCAACAAACACTCACCTAAACAATTTTAAATCCATCATTTTATCATCTACTTTGACAAAGTTTCCATTCAGCATTAGAATAGTCCTAATGTGGATTCACAGCGTAAAGGTAACGCTCCTGAGTTTCAAAGAGACTCATATCTCAATTATTTATTTATCTCTCTTCATCTACTCAATTGTATCTGTTCTTTTATTCTTATTTTGGGTCTGGTCCTAACCCATTTGAGCCTTGTTATGTCCTTAGGGATATTAAACTGGTGCGCCATACTTATACGGAAGGAAATCCCATTTTGATTTCATTTCTCCTCCATTAATCTGGTTATTAAATTAAATAGAGTTTCTGCTTGGGACCAGATAAGACCCGTACGGGTCCCCCATACCCGTACCGGTCCTCCCCGGTAGCCGTACAGGTCCCACCCACCCATATAGGTATTGAACCCCAGGTAGAACCCCGAATTCCATTTTAATTGGTTAAAATCAATCAACTCACCATTTTCCATGCGATCAGTTCCACTAATAATCCGATAAATCAACCGACTAAATTTAAAATGTGTTTTCATAAAAAAATACGCTTAAGACCAGTTATTTCTCTCCAATCCTAGAAGCCGTCCGGGCATTATCAATCGTAAAACCACTACGCTAACATAATCACATTTTTCCTAATAAAATACTGACTTATGAGATGCTATACACTATGCTAATCTTTGTGGATGTGGCGGAAATTATTTTATTTTGTTTTATAACTTATAACAAATGTATAGGTTCATTGCAATCCCCCATTTTCCCCCTGTTGTAATTTTTATTCCCCTATTTACTGCTTGTGCTTTATTATAAACTGTTGAATGCATGAAAGAGTGTAGAAAATAAGATTTCTGTGCTGATTCCCCAAATGGTAAAAACAAAATAGTTTTACGCGGCGAATGTAATTTTGAATTAACTAAATGAGAAATAAGTGACTCATCCGATACCCAAATCTCTGATCCAAAAGGTATGACTCTCATGCCTAATGGGAACCGTACCAAAACTCTTTCCCAAGTAGACAACTTGGGCGGTGACCCTGTCGTTTGTATCGAGATTTGGGTCTGGATTCTTTTATTCATTTAAATTGGCTAATTGCACAAACTTGAACTAAAAAGGTTTCATCTCGCCTAAATCTAACCAACCCTAGTAGGCCCCGCTTCTCACCCAGGCGGTAAGGGAGACCCACACGTCCTCGACACCTTACAGTGGCGACTATGCTGGGGATTATAATCTTTTAGCTTGCAAAATTTTGGTTTGTTTTAAAAGTTTAAAAGATTAAGATGAGCATCGAAAATTATTTATTTAATTCAACCCGTTTTCTTTTTCATCATTTGGGAAAATTATTACACTCTATCTTAGATTCACTCTATCTTTATATCGTAACTTCACCATACATAACTGTACATGTCTCAAGCATAATAAAAACCCATGCATGTATTGATCGTATATTTCTCACCTGAGCAAGTATCAAAGCTTGGCAACCATCTCAAGTTCATTTGGTCCGCATTCCAGTTTCTACGCAACCAAATACAGTTCAGTTAATAAGGGTTGAGTCTCCACCTCTATCTCCTAGTAATCCATCGTCCAGTCAGTTCGGACAGTTGGATTCATTTGGTCCGTATGATTTAGGGGGTATGATAGTTTTGCCAGCTGTCAGTCGGTCCATTCAGATTTGTGTTGCTAGTATTTTAGTTTGGGGGGTCTAGCCAAGGTCCCAGCTGCGTAGCTGTTAGCACGGTCTACTCGGCCCGATGGGGAATAATGCCTATTTCGTTCAGTGATCAGACAAATGAGCCAAAAAGGACCGAATTGTCATCCAAATTCTGAAATTCAAAAATCCACATTCTAGGCAAGCTCCGATTTAGCATTTCCTACTGACAAATCAAAAAGTCAAAGTTTGGTCAAATATGGGTAATCAGCATGCCCGCTATATACCAATCTATAGTAAAAAAATCAAATCTTATCGAGATTCGGCCAGGATTTATGGGATCTGATATCAAATCCTGTCAGAGTTGTAATTAGCCTGCTGACTATTTACTTATACAAATAGCCCGTCGGCTATTTACAAACCCTCTATATAAAGGGGTGCACCCCCCTCATTTCGAAACAGACAAAAAATTTTATAAATTCCCAAAATTACCTTTGTATCCTTTTTAGTTCCGGGAATCCCAAAAGGCCCAAAACTCCGTTAAAATAATCCCAGATCCGAGTTCTATCAGCTACATTCTGTATAAACTCACTTTACGGTCTTTTTAGATCAAGATCCCACAGTGATCTTCGGTCTAAAAATGACTAAATCTCACATTTTCCTTTAGAAATAATTCAATATTATAGCCATAACTTGGGTTAAATCTATTTTCCAACCAAATCACAACCTCTGACAACTTCGGTCCTACACTGGCTCTCAAGTCATCATGGACAGATGAAAAGGTAAACTGAGGGTAATTGGCTCTAAGTCCAACTTTCAAATTCATTAAAACACATTTTTATTGCTTTATTATTACATATTGCATTCCATTCCTCTGGTTAAGTGAGCCACTGGTGCCACTTAAATTATAATGTGTGTAAATAAGCTCGTAGGTATGGACAAATATCCAGAATGTGAAGAAACTCTATCCGAGTTTCTGGGCCCAAACCCCAGCGCTGCCGTTACTCTGCCAAAAATTCGATAGAAAATGTCCATTTATTAAGCCATTATAATGCCCTTTTTATTTCTTGAATTTAATTCTTATATAAAGCATTTGTAATGCAGAAATCACCACAAATTCCAAAATTCGAAAATTAATCCAAACAATTTGAACAATATGATTAACTATTATGTCCAAACTCAAAATCTCATTTTCTTTTTTTGTATAAAAATCCCCTTGAGGATCAGAATAGCACAATTCCCGGTGGAGCTAAACCGGGGTGGCGACTCTATTTTATTTTTAAATAAAGTAAAAATGCTTTATCTTAAAAATAACTTTTCTCAGTAAAATGTGTAAACGTCTTTCTCAACATAATCACATTTTTGGCCTAAAGCCACTGCATTTAAGCAAACTGGATTTCCTTAAACCAAACCAAACACCGCGGTTTCCTCAAACGAATTCGGAATCGTGCCCCGCGCACTGCACAACCAGGCCCAAAACAGTCCGCCCGCTCATAGTGGCGACTCTGTTGGGGGAATTATTTTTATAAAAACCCAATTTTTATAAAAATTCTTTTTCTAACATAATAATTAAAATATTGTTCAAATTAAATTTTGGAACTAAGGAATTTGTGATAACTTCTGCATTACACAATTTTTAGGACTGCATAGCATCTGCATTCTTTACCCCAAGCCAATTTAGGTGTCTTTTGGTGAAGAATCTCTAAGTTCGCTTAAAGCTTGAGGGATATGGATCCAATCACGCCCCTTGCGTATCGTACAAGGACATTGCTTGCTTTAGGGCAAGACTACCTATGTATATTATATGTGGAAAAGTTTCCTTTGGTTCGCTTAGGTACACTGGGACTCAATACACAAAGGCGTAGGGTAGCCCAAATCGCACCCAGTCCTGAGACCGAAACCCGCATACAGATGAGCCGTCGACACTTTCCCATTAGTTTACCCGAAAACCTTAAGTGCATGCGAGCAGACTTTGCTAAGTCCCCCGTTGGCTTTAAAGCGAAGTAAACTAAATGGAGTTAAAAGGGCAGTAGGAACAATTTAACCGTTTGCTACCTATGCAGGTTTATTAAATATAAATAAATTGAAAATGGATATCATAAACATCATGATTATGTGAAAACTAACCACATCTTTGTGCAACCATAACATTAACGTGTGCCATGCTATTTCATTAATTGAGACCAGTGAGTCCACCTAGGCTCAACCCATGAGCCGAAATTAACTGAGACTAATGAGTCCACCTAGGCTCAACCCGTGAACCAAAATTAACCGAGACCAGTGAGTCCACCTAGGATCAGCCCATGAGTCAAAATGAACAGAGACCAGTAAGTCCACCTAGGCTCAACCCTTGAGATGAAATTAATTGAGACTAGTGAGTCCACCTAGGCTCAGTCCATGAGCCGAGAGACATCAAAATCCTTTGCGCGACCTTAGTGTCAGCTCACCCATTAGACCAATGAGTTGAAACCCTTTGAGTGACCTTAGTGTCAGCTCACCCCTATGACTAATGAGTCAAAACCCTTTGAGTGACCCTGGTATCGGCTCACCCCTTGGACCAATGAGTCAAAACCCTTTGAGTGACTCTAGTGTCATCTCACCCTTGGACTAATGAGTCGAAACCCTTTGAGTAACCCTAGTGTCAGCTTACCCCTTGGACCAATGAGTAAAAACCCTTTGAGTGACCCTAGTGTCATCCCAACCCTTGAACTAGTGAGTCAAAACCCTTTGACTGACAATAGCGTTAGCTCAACCCCTTAGACCAATGAGTCAAAACCCTTTTGAGTGACCCCCATGTCAGCTCAACCCCTTGGGCCAATGAGTCAAAACCCTTTTGAGTGACCCCCGTGTCAACTCAACCCTTCGACCAATGAGTTAAAACCCTTTTGAGTGACCCTAGTGTCAGCTCAACCCTTGGACCAATGAGTCAAAACCATTTTGAGTGACCAGAGAGTCAGCTCACCCCTTAGACCAATGAGTTAAAACTTTTTGAGTGACCAGAGAGTTAGCTCACCGTTTGGACCAATGAGTCAAAACCTTTCAAGTGATCAGAGAGTCAGCTCACCCTTGGACCAATGAGTCAACCCTTTTGAGTGACCAGAGAGTTAGCTTGCCCTTTGGACCAACGACTCAAAACTTTTTGAGTGACCAGAGAGTCAGCTCACCCCTTGGACCAATGAGTCAAAACCTTTCAAGTGACCAGAGAGTCAGCTCACCCTTGGACCAATGAGTCAACCCTTTTGAGTGACCAGAGAGTTAGCTCGCCCCTTGGACCAATGACTCAAAACTTTTTGAGTGACTAGAGAGTCAGCTCACCCCTTGGACCAATGAGTCAAAACCTTTCAAGTGACCAGAGAGTTAGCTCACCCTTGGACCATAAGTCAACCCCTTTTTGAGTGACCAATGAGTCACCTCACCCTTGGACCAATGAGTCAACCCCTTTTTCAGTGACCAATGAGTCAGCTCACCCTTGGACCAATGAGCCAACCCTTTTGGAGTGTCCAGCGAGTCAGCTCACCCTAGATACAATGAGTTAACCCTTTTCGAGTGACCAGCGAGTCAGCTCACCCTTGGACCAATGATTCAACCCTTTTTGAGTGACCAGCGAGTCAGCTCACCCTTGGACCAGTGAGTCAACCCTTTTCGAGTGGCCAGCGAGTCAGCTCACCCTTGGACCAATGAGTCAACCCCTTTTCGAGTAACCAGTGAGTCAGCGACCCTTGGACTAATGGGTCAACCCCTTTCGAGTGACCAGCGAGTCAGCTTTCCTTGGACCAATGAGTCAACCCCTTTTTGAGTAACCAACGAGTCAGTTCACCCTTGGACTAATGGGTCAACCCTTTTTGAGTGACCAACGTGTCAGCTCATCTTGGACCATAGAGTCAACCCACCTATGACTAACAAGTCAACTCCCCCCGGCTATGGAGTCAAATCTGACTCAAACCCTTGGTCTTCGAAAGGCGGGTTTGTGATATTCCATGAATATTACAGACTCCCCTTGCCGATTGCTCCTCGAATAATTAGTGTGCACCCTTCCCCGTATTATTTGGTCATATACATTCATTCATTCATTCGCACATTCATTCATTCATTCATTCAATAATTAGAAAATCCATTAGGACCCTTGTAACGTGGGAGGCCCTATTTTGATTTTTTTTGGAAAAGGAGGGAAACGAGGTAAAATCTAACTAAGGCGTGTATCACATACCCAAAGAGTCAGAACCCTAATCGATAATTGAGTCACTCGAGCCTAAAGAAACCATAGCAGATGATGATGCTATTAAGCAGTCCTTTATAAGGATTATGGGCACTCAAGAATTTCGAAACACTTTAGAGAGCCTGAACGCATCTAACTCTAGAAAGATAGAGCAAAAAGAAGATGACTTGACTGAACTAAGAGCTAAGATGGCTAGATTGGAGGCCATAATGCCTAAAGTTGAGAAGATTACGAGCCCGTCTACTAACCAATACATGGACATAGAAAAGTTTGCTCTCTCTAGTAAGCGGAGCTCCTGATCAGGAACCATTGATTATCAAGCTAGTGGAAGGTTCCAACCCATACTTCCGCGATGAGATGAAAATGTTGCAATTCAAAACCTTCAATGAGGTAGTTGAATATGCCAAGAAAATAGAAAAGTATGATGAAGAGGACCAACTGAGGGAAGATGAGCTCGGTCAAATGATGCAAAATGATAGCACGGAAGATGACCAACCTGATCTTGTGGACCCAGAGATTTAATATCATTCAGATGAAGAAACTCTAGAAGGCCAAGATGAAAGCTCAAATTGGAAATAGTATGGCAGGTAACAATATCTCAGAAAAAGTAGGAGCTACACTAAATCTTGAAGATTGCTCTTTTGTTTTTATCTCTAGTGCTTTAAAATTAAAACAATGTAATAAACAATATTATGAATAATGCTAACATTTGCAATGTTTCTGATAATGATTACATGTATTCATTCCAGCATACATTTGACATATTCAACATTCATGATGCTCCAATTAAAGAAATAAAGGCACATTTGATAAACCCACAAATTGTATCTATTTCAAATAACTTGTCTCCTTAAAAATAGAGAGGAAAAGAAAATAATAAAATCATGTGGTTGCTTTTACATGGTTCAATCAAGTGTGTCCAATCAATAAAATACTCTCAGTGCTCGTAGGGGCAAATGAAGAAAAGATCATCAGAGAATCTGCTCAAGTCAATCGATAATTCACCAAGCAGAATCGAGAAAGAAAATCACTCGAGCCATGTCTCAAAGCAATCTAGACGAAATCTACTCAGTGCCATACAAAAAATAGATGGAAACTCCCAAGCAACTCCAGCATGATGTAGAAAGAGACCTCATTGACAACACAATCATAGTGAAACCAAACCTACAAATCCAACGAGACTAATCTCTAAAGATTTGCTTTTCCTAATGGCATTCTACTCAAACAAGAAGCATAAAAGTCAATAAGGATCTTGTAGAACACATATGAACAAAGTCATATCAACCAGAAACATCTAGCAAATGGAATGTCTCCAAACAGTTATATGAAAATCTCTCAACCTGGGGCATGACATTATTGAAATGACATATCCTTTACCAAAGAGAACCGACACGAACCAAGCAGGTCAAAAAAGTCAAAAAATTCGCCAATAAAAGACGACTAGGACAACAAAAATAACCGAAAAAGTCAAAATCAATGAAATCAATCCTAGAGCAAATGAAAGTAGTGCATGCTAATGCTAGGGGCAAATTCCACCCACGAGAATAGATTCTCATCAAGGGAATGCTACACATTAGGGACATAAAAGGAAACAAGTTCATTAACCCTTTAAACAAGAACAGGCTCAAGCAATACCACATAAACTAAAAAAATGGGTCTGCTAAAACCTAGTAAGGGCTTTTAAGCAAAAATAAAGACAAAAGAAAGAGAGGAATCAATTGGTAAAACCTGAAAAGGATAGTTGATAACAGGATAAAGTTCTTGGGAATAGATACCAAACTTTTAAGCCTAAAAATATTTCTTTGATTGATGTGCCATTTTGCTAAATTGTTAAATGTGTGCACTTAATGAATACACATAATTGTTAAAAGAAACATTCATGTAAGCACCCTTGTTCATGATAGTGCATGCATACAAAAAAAAAGAATTAAAAAAAAGAGAACCTGCTGGATTGGAAACCCAAAAGGGCTGTCCAGGCAAAAGTTAAGGCAACCCGATAAGTCAAAAACCTGAAAAGGTGGTTTATGTAAAAATTAGGGTTAAAAATAAAAGAAAAAAAAGGGCCCGCTATGCTTCGGTTCAGGAAAAAATTAGGTCATAAACTCTGCATGCAAGCACAGTCAAAGTCATTTATCGTAATGACTCACCAAATGACAACAAGCAGAGTCACTCAATCCAAAGCCCTCCCAAAGGAGCAATATTCTTTATCAACATGAGTGTATGAATCTCCTACATCTCTAAAATGTGAGAAGACAATCTTCTTATTCTCAGCTACACAAGAATTCTGAGAACTGTTGATGCATGCTATTCTATCTGCAAGGTCAGTCAAAAGAATAAAAGCCAATCTTCGTCAGTCGAAGCAATTGGAGTTTACTTGCTCAGGCTTATGCTATATACCACCAGGGACAAAAGTTTTGTAACTTTGGAATTCATTGGGTCTGAGAAGGACTCGAAAGCTTGCATTGTTCAAATAGTAAAATGCATGGCCAACCCAACAATCAAAGTGTAATGGATGCAAAGCGTACATAACTACAATGAAAGTGACAAATCTCATCCCTTGAAGCTATAAAGCCTACATCTAGGACTCCTACCTGAAATCAAATTTTCATCATCACTGAGAATGACCAAAACTAAGAGGCCAATAGTATAAAAGAATACTGTTGAGAACCAAGCAAGTAGATGTCATCCAATAGCTATACAATTTTATCTTGCAAGAACAAATCACATTACATAAATATAACATGCATTACGCATTACATGCATATTACATTCTTACAAGTGCAAAGGCGAGAAGTCGCCTAGCAGACATTGTTAGTCACCAACAAATGCAAAATTAGCTCACACTCTTTCTAAGATCAAGGGGCATCTGAGAAAATGCTTCAACATCAAAACACAATAGTATAGACTCCAAAGTCACCAGAAAATTGACTACCCAATGACATAGACAACAATTCAATCATTCAAGCCAAATTTGACAGTTCTCAAAATAGAGAATTGATCACCAAATTCGACGGCTCTCCTCCCAAAAGAGAGAACTGATCACCAAATTCAATAGTTCTCCTTCTAGTGGAGAGAACTAATCACCAAATTTAATAGTTCTCCTCCCAATAGAAAGAATTGATCACCCTATTTGATAGTACTTCATCCCAGATGAGAAGGTTGATCACCACATTCAACATTTCCTTAGTAGGGAAAAGCTACTGAGTGATGCATCTCCCAATATGAATAGGGGGAAATGATAACTTAATGCATTATGAACTTGTATAACTCATCATACATCAATAAATGTTCTACATCACATGCATAATTAAACATGAATGCATAAAACATGAATGTATAACTAATCCAAAATTAAACTACATGCACATTATAGCCAAACCATAGATCCAGTGGGATCTTTACTCGACACATCATAGCCAAACCTTAGATCTAGTGATATCTTTATACCGACACATCATAGCCAAAACTTAGGTCTAGTGAAATCTTTAACTTGGCACATTATAGCCAAACATAGCCAATCCTTAGATCTAGTGAGATCTTTACCCCAGTACATCATAGCCAAACATTAGATCTAGTGAGATCTTTACCCCTGACACATCATAGCCGAGCCTTTGATCTAGTGAGATCTTTACCTGGCACATCATAGCCGAACATTTGATCTAGTGAGATCTTTACTTGGCACATCATAGCCGAACCTTTGATCTAGTGAGATCTTTACCCCGGCACATAATAGTTGAACCATTAATCTAGTGAGATCTTTACGCGGCACATCATAGCCAAACCTTAGATCCAGTGAGATCTTCACAATTTACATCATAGCTAGACCTTAGATCGAGCGAGATCTTCACAATTTATATTGATGACATACAGTGTCATGTCGATTTATTTCAGTAACATGCAGAGCCAGGTTGAGTCAAGTAGTATTAAGTCTTGTAGTATCATTTATTATGCTTGCGACATACAGTGCCATGTCAGCTTGTATTTTGCAGGTTATTTCAATAATAGGTTAACAATGGCTGATAGTGCTACATTCGATGCTGAGCTAAAATGCTCAACGGTGGCTGATAGTGCTACACTCAATGGTGAGATAAACTACTCAACGGTGGCTAATAGTGCCACACACGATGGTGAGATAAACTGCTCAATGGTGGCTGACAGTACCACACTCGATGGTGAGATAAATTGCTCAATGGTGGCTAACAGTGCCACACTCGATGGTGAGAAATATTCTCAATGGTGGCTGACATTGCCACACTCAATGGTGAGAAAAATTGCTCAACGATGGCTGACAGTGCTACACTCAATGGTGAGACAAACTGCTTAATGGTGGCTGATAGTGCCACACTCGATGGTGAGACAAACTGCTTAACATTTACTCATAGTGCCACACTCGATGGTGAGACAAACTGCTCAATGATGGCTGACAGTGCCTCACTCGATGGTGACATAAACTGCTCAACGATGGCTGAAAGTGCCATACTCAATGGTGAAATAAATTGCTCAATGGTGGCTGATAATGCCACACTCAATGGTGAGATAAACTTCTCAATAGTGGCCGATAGTGCCACACTCGATGGTGAGATAAACTGCTCAATGGTGGGTGATAGTGCCACACTCGATGGTCAGATAAACTACTTAATAGTGGCTGACAGTGCCATACTCGATGGTGAGATAAACTGCTCAATGGTGGCTGATAGTGCTACACACGATGGTGAGACAAACTGCTCAACGGTGGCTGACAGTGCCACACTTGATGATGAGACAAACTACTCATCTGTGGCTGACAGTGCGATACTCAATGGTAAGATAAACTGCTCAATGGTGGCTGATAGTGCCACACTCAATGGTGAGAGAAACTGCTCAATGATGGCTGACAGTGCTACACTCAATGGTGAGACAAACTGCTCAATGGTGGCTGACAGTGCCACACTTGATGGTGAGATAAACTGCTCAATGGTGGCTGATAGTGCCACACTCAATGGTGAGATAAACTGCTCAATGGTGGTTGATAGTGCAACACTTGATGGTGAGACAAACTGCTCATCGGTGGCTGACAGTGCCATACTCGATGCTGAGATAAACTGCTCAATGGTGGCTGACAGTGCCCAACTTAATGGTGAGATAAACTACTCAATGGCGGCAGACAGTGCCCAACTCCCTAGTGAGACAAACTACTCAATGGTGGCTGACAGTACCATACTCGATGGTGAGATAAACTGCTCAATGGTGGCTGACATGTGCCATACTCGATGGTGAGATAAACTGCTCATCGGTGGCTGATAGTGCCACACTCGATGGTGAGACAAACTGCTCAATAGAGGCTGACAATGCCAGATTCAATGGTGAGAAAAACTGTTCAACGGTGGCTGACAGTGCCACACTCTATGGTGAGATAAACTGCCCAATGGTGGCTAACAGTGCCACACTTGATGGTGAGATAAACTGTTCAACGGTGGCTGATAGTGCTACACTCGATGGTGAGACACACTACTCACTGCTGGCTGACAGTGCTACACTCGATGGTGAGATAAACTGCTCAACGGTGGCTAATAGTGCCACATTCGATGGTGGGACAAATACACAATGGCCGTAGACAGTGCCCAATTCCTTGTGAGATAAACTACTCAATAGTGGCTGACTGTGCCACACTCTTCGATGATAAAACTGCTCAGCAGTGGCTGACAATGCCACACTCCCTGAAGAGAAAACTGCTCATTGCTAGCCGATAATACTTCTCCCAAATGAGAGAGAAAACTGATCAAGACATGGCTGATAGTGCCATTTTCCTAGAAGAGAAAACCGATCAATGGATGCAACAATGCAGGTAAGTATGATCCTTCACTTATCTTCAGCATCATGCAAAACCATGTTTTAAAATGGGTGGTCAAAAATTTTCTATGCACCGTTAAGGACATGAAATTTTCCAAAACCTGCATTTTCTTTTATCCCCAACATCTTTTCTTTTTACATTTACTCCCCAGTGGATTCTTGTTTAAAGATTTTCTTCAACATTCTTAATTGAAGGGCCAAAATTTTTGGTTTTTGAAAATTATCGATTAAGAAATGTTGATTCTTTCTAAAAAGGTTTTTCATATCCTTATCACACAAGAAAACTGGTTTTGGCAGTCGCTCTTTCATCCGTGTACGTGCAATTTTACCTCCATGATAAAAATTTTGTATGCGAGGGGCAAATTGTTAGGATGGTCTGCTCGGCTCGATGAAGAACAATGCCTATTTCATTTAGTGATCAGACAAATGAGCCAAAAAGGACTGAATTGTCATCCAAAATCCAAAATTCAAAAATCCACATTCCAGGCAAGCTCCGATTTAGCATTTACTACTGAAAAATTAAAAAGTCAAAGTTTGGTCAAACATTGGTAATCATCCCGCTGGCTATTTACCGATGTACAGTAAAAAATCAAATCTTATCGAGATCCGGCCAGGATTTACGGGATCTGATATAAAATCTTATTAGAGTGGTAACTAGCCCGCCGGCTATTTTCCTATGTAAATAGCCCTCCGACTATTTATCAACCCTCTATATAAAGGGGTGCACCCCCCTCATTCAGAAACAGACGAAAATTTTTATAAATTCCCAAAATTACCTTTGTATCATTTTTTAGTTTCAGGAATCCCAAAAGCCCCAAAACTCCGTCAAAATAATCCAAGAGCAAAGTTCTATCACCGACATTCGGTATAAACTCACTTCACGGTCTTTTTAGATCAAGATCCTGCAGTGATCTTCGGTCTAAAAACCACCAAATCTCACATTTCCCTTTAGAAATAATCCACGATTATAGCCATAACTTGGGTTAAATCTATTTTCCAACCAAATCACACCCTCTGACAACTTTGGTCCTGCACCGACTTTCAAGTCATCCTAGACAGACGAAAAAACTGAGGGTAATTGGCTGTAAGCCCAACTTTCAAATTCATTAAAACACATTTTTATTGTTTGATTATTACATATTGCATTCCATTCCTCTGATTAAGTAAGCTACTGGTGCCACTTAGATTATAATATGTGTAAATAAGCTCGTAGGTTCGAACAAACATCCAGAATGTGAGGAAACTCTATCCGAGTATCCGGGCCCAGACCCCAGCGCTGCCGTTACTCCACCAAAAATTTGGTAGAAAATGTCCATTTATTAAGCCGTTATAATGCCCCGTTTTATTTCTTGAATTTAATTCTTAAATAAAGCCGTTGTAATCCAGAAATCCCGAAAAATTCCAAAATTCCAAAATTAATCCAAACAATTTAAACAATATTAGTAAATATTTTGTCCGAACTCAGAATCTCATTTTCTTTTCGGTATAAAAATCCCCTGAGGATCAGTATACCATAATTCCCGGTGGACCTGAACCGGGTGGTGACTCTATTTTATTTTTAAATAAAGTAAAAAATGCTTTATCTTAAAAATATCTTTTCTCAGTAAAATGTGTAAACGTCTTTCTCAACATAATCACATTTTTGGCCTACAAAGCCACCGCATTTAAGCAAACTAGATTTCCTCAAGCCAAATCAAACTCTGTGTTTCCTCCAATGAATCTGGAATCGCGCCCCATGCATCGCACTCTGTGTGCAAACCGTCCACCTGCTTACAGTAGCCACGCATAAGGGGACAACCTTCCATCATCCAACAGGTCTACCCTTTGGTGTGACTATAAATGCTCAATAATCTTCGCCTTTGGTCCAAGCCATAAAAGAGGAATAGTGTCAATACAACTTGACTCGGGATTGGGAACCGATGGATCCTACTGAGATTAATGATGAAGAGCCTCCATATCAGGAGGATGATTTTGAGGATGAGGTAACCTTTTGAAGTTACTGATGAAAAATGCACTTATAAAGCATATCACAAATAAATTGATGCATTCACATTATGTTTGAGCATTTCATTCTTAAAGATACCGTGCACTCATAAAATCAACATTATTAAAAATTTATGTTAATTAAAGAATTGAATTTGAGTACATCGTAATGGTATGAGGTTCTAATGGTTAAAACTTACCACAAAAAAAGAGAGATAAAAAGTGCTTAGCAAACATGATAGCCTTAGGTCTTAGCTCATCTTTTTCTATAAGGGGGGAGGAAGATACACATCACTCAGAAAGAAAGCCAAGAGCAAAAAAAAAAAAGAAGAGGAAGACATACTTCACATAAAAAACACCATTGAAGGAAATAATCTTACAATACAAATCCAAAATCAAGGCAACCTTAAATCCAGTGCTCTTCTAAAACCTTCAAAAGGGTAAACTATCACATCTAACAAATGGGCATTTCTTATCAAAGTAGGTACCTCCCTTGGACCTATATTCCCATGAAAATATCCCTACAAAAATGCTTTCTCTGTTTGTTCAAAAGAAAGAAGATCCCTCGCCCTACATAATGATCCCTAGCCTTCCCCACAATGAGAAGCTCTCTTTCTTTCATAAAAGATAGGAACTTGTTCATTCTAACACTAAATGGCCAGAGCTTACAAAAATAGAGTCAGATACCTAAAGCAACCCCTCAAGGCGGATAATCAATTCTCAAACAGCTACACCAAGTCAACACTAATGCTAGGGGTAAGTTCAGGCCTAATTGGGAAGGGTCATTCATGGTTGAGAAAATCCTGGGTAAGGGAGGAATTAAGCTCAGGGATATAGATGAAAATTAGTTTGTGAATCCGGTGAATTAAGACAGGCTTAAGCGCTATCATGTCTAGGTTAAAAGAAATAAATCACAAAGAAGTAGCACGCCAAAAAATTTATATACATATATATATATATATATATATATATATATGTATATATATATAAAGAATAAATCACCCGGCGAGTGGTCCTCTACTACTCAGGCAAAAATTAGGGTGCAACCCACTGATCGGTACTCCACAAATAGGTCATGCAAAAGTTAGGGTACTTATAGCCCGCTAAGTTGAAAACTCGTGGCTTAGGTAAAAGTTAGGGCATCGAGAGAAAAACGTCAGTTGCTTTCTACAAAATCTGTAAAAGAACCAAAAAGTGGGTAAGGGTAAACCATTGGAAACTATTACCATTGCCTATGCACTCAAATTTAATTTCATCGATGAACATGTTATGATTTGCTAAGAATCCTGGTCTTATAAATGCATGCATGTCTTTAGGTGAAATAATCACTAGTATGTGAACATCAGTTTCTTCTTTACATTTTGTGCTATTTGTTATTATCTATACCACGCATATCATTCAACAAAAGACAAAATACCAATAAGCCACAAAAAAATAAGGCTTATGCAAAAGTCGGAAGAAGTCTACTGAATTGAGCCGCCAAGGACAATTCAAGCAAAAATTAAGACATGAAAGAAAAGTCTGCTGGGTTGAGCCGCTAAGGACAATTCAAGCAAAAATTAGGACAAGAAAAATACAAAATTAGTTCGATAGATTGCATCACATCAAGTAGTCTCTGCAAAAGTTAGAACTCAATTCAAAAGTGCCAGTATTTTACACTTGGTTTTGTTCTTCAAGCATCATTTGTAATAGCAAAGTTTCATAGTCGGGATCCCTTAAGTATAGTTTTCCCACTATGAAGGTACTCGATAGCACACATCATCCGGAGTGCCAAGTGCTTCCATTAGCATCATCCAACTTGCACCATGCTACAGTGTAGACACCACTAAGACGTGAAAGGAAAGAAAAAGCCTCCTGGATAGAAAACTCGAAAGGGCGATCCCGACAAAAATTAAGGCAAAGAAAAAGAAAGAGAAGTCTGCTGGATTGAGCTGCCAAGGATAATTTAGGAAAAAATTAAGACAGTCTGCTGGATTGAAAACCCAAAAGGGCGGTTCAGGCAAAAGTTAAGACAAATTAAAGAAAAATACAAAATCAGTTCGATAAGTCGTATCACATCAAGCGATCTATGCAAAAGTTAGAACTCAAATTAAAAGTGCCAAATGCTTCCACTAGCATCATCCAGATTGCACTATGTTATAGTTTGGATACCTCAAGGACACATTCCCCTAATGCGCGAAGAATCTCATCCAATCAAATCACTAGTGCAAAGAAGTATAGGCATCCATATAAGCCTGTACAAGTCTACAACAGGCATACGGATCTCATCCAAATCTTAGTAGTACTCATCGGTCTCAGTCAGGCCAGTCTTTCAGTAATCTAGAGCTTCAAAGTTTAGTTACTAGTCAATTCACCAGCAATTTAAGCCTTTATCAAAGAAGGACAAGACAACAATATCCTCGAGGCAAAGGATCAATCAAGGACCCAGACAAGTAAGAAAAGCACAACCTAATCTAAGCTATTGGGGGGTCCTATCCCTGGTGCTCATCCTGAGTCTGGTCCTGTAAATTCGTTAGCAGGTCATCCTTGTCTATCATCACATCATCCTCTACCCCACCAGCATCTATAGCAGGCAAATTAGGAACCCTAGTCTCTGATGGCCCAGCTATACTCCCAGCAGCAATATCGATCTCCTCTACTCGCTACTCTACCTCCTGCTCAGTTTATGCCACCTAACTAGCCATCGGTGCCACTAGACAAGCTGAACTATCCTCCTCCGATAAAGAATTGGATGGCTCAGGTATCTTCTTACCCTCAGTCATCTAGGCCAACTGGATATGCAACACCTCGGCCTCGGCCCTCGCCCTAGTAGTCTCTACTCTAGCCCTCTCCAACTCCTCCTTCAATGGCCTGACCCGGTCGGCCTCAGCAGGGGCTACTCGCAACTGCTCCTCTGGGAACCTAGCTCGCTCCTTAGAGGCATCCAAATCCTAAGCAGACTTACCATGCTCCATAGCCAATAGAGTCTACAATAAAAATCAGGGATCAGTACACATATGTAAATGTTCATACATTATGCATCATGCATAGTTTAGCTTTGAGTTTTGCAGGTTTGAACTTACCATGAGGGTATCCTGAACCAACATTAAATCCAACACCATGATGAAGCATGAGCCTCATTTGGGCATACACTGTCCATCCATACTTGTGCAAGTTCATGAAAGGCGTACAAGTCCTCTTTTCAAGATTTAAGACAAAGTTCTCACAAGGGTAAAGAACAAAAATGTCACAAATGCTATTATAGGGGCACACTAGTCAAACTAGGGTTCTACTTAAACCCATCCTTAGCCATACGGGTCCCCAGCATGCGTATGCATCCCATCCAGTAGCTTCCTTATGGATCAGTATCAGGAGTACAGGTCCCTTCCGAATCAGATTCACCACCTGTACAGGTCCTCACTAGTAGATCCCCTGGCGTACGAGTCCTAACTATGTGGTAGAACAGTTTTCCAAGCAAAATAAGAACTCCTCAATAGGGATACATCAGATCTAAATTAGGGCAAACCCCACTTCTCAAACCCTATTCTTTTAGCTAATTTAGGGTTAAACCCCTAGCTCACCTTGATACTTGATTGAAGGGACAAATTTTTTTTTTACACAAAGTCAATTAAGAATCAAGGTAAGCCATGTCCAAATAATTGCTAATGTGAACACTTTTCATGTATAGGCTCATTCAAGGGGAGAATCCCTAAGTGATAAAAACATCAAGGGGAAACAATTATCCTAGAAGAAAACCCCAGCAAAAAAATCATCTAGGAAGACACCTCCCCAATAAAGAAGTCAATTGGGGGGCATCGCTTCATTCCCTAGCAGTGGATACCATCGAGGGACATCACCCCATCATCAAACACCCTAGAGGATCCTACGCTAAGGGTACTCCCCAAAGAGGCACAGTTGAGGGGCATCCCCTCATCTTCTAACACCATAGGGGCACCCACCCTAGACGCACTCGCCAAGGTGACACAATTGAGGGGTATCCCCCTATCATCAAGCACCCTAGAGGCACTCCCCAACAGTCCAGCCAGTAGAAAGGGCATACTAGGGGCTCCCCGTTTCGAATTAGGACTAATGCAACATCACTAATCTTAGTCTTTTCTTTTAATCAGGGAAAGTCCTGAACCATATATCTCAAAGTCTTGCTGACCAGCTTCTTTATCATGTATAGGAACCCAAGGAGAGGTATCCATGGAAAAAGAAGGAATTCCCCCAGCCACACTGCCATCCAAGAGGCATCATTAAAAGGACACACCTAACAAAAGTGCCATCCGAGGGGCACCAGCCGAGGGGCATCTTCCCAAGAAGTATTCCTAGAAACTAGACTATTTGAGGGATCATTTCCCCAATAAGTGAACCATCTGAGGAGCATCCCCCCAACTAGCCAAGTCACCCAAGGCAATTTCTAGGGCCCCCCGACAGCTAAGTTTCTCTTTCTAAGGGGCATCCATAGCAATCCAAGTCATGTAGGAGACTTTCTCCCAATTAGTTAAGCCACTCATAAGCTGTTTTCCCCCAGTAGTCAGGACACTTCAGGGACATACCAAAGCAGAATTGGGACCAACCCAACATCTCTTCGCTCACTCTTTGCAGTTGATTTGGGGCAGAACCCAAATATGACTTAATACTTGATTAAAGGGACAAAAATCTTTGTTCATCACAAAGTCAATCAAGAATTAAGATGTACCATTTCAAGTCATATTCTGATAAAACTTGTTTTTCCTGCAGGCTAGACAAAACTAAACCTGAATATCAACCAAAGGGTCACTTTTCTTCAACAGAGCAACTACATCAGAATAGTTTGTTCCCTAACTAATAAAACATTCAAGGGGCATTCCCCCTATCCCCACAAAGAGTCAATCCTTGTCCCTGATGGCCAGGTGATTTGAGAAACCATTCCCTATGTCAGAAGAATACCCGAGGGGCATCAACCCAAAGCCTCCCAAGGGTAGAGTTCTATGGCACCCCCTAATTAGTTAGGCTTTCTCAAGATGGTTTCCAAGGATACTCCCTAGTAGCTAGGATGTCCCAGGAACACCTTCCTCCAAATAATTGAAGTTAACCCTAAGTATTTTCTCTTCAACAGTACAAATGGACTAGTCATTTAAGAGCTATCTCCTCAGCAGTCAGGTCCCCAGGGGCACCCCGATTCATATAGCTCAAAACCAGCAAGAGGAGAGTCATCCGCCTTAGGAAAGGGATACACTAGCAGTAGGAGAGCCATCCACCTTAGGAAAGGGATACACCATCAGCAAGAGAATCATCCGCCTTAAGAAAGGGATGTAATATCAACCAGGAAAGTCGATCCGCCTTAAGAAAGGGATGCAATGAGAAGTCATCCGCCTTAGGAAAAGGATACACCATCAGTAGGAGAATCATTTGCCTTAATAAATGGATGCAATATCAACCAAGAAAGTCGATCCGCCTTCAAAAAAGGATACGAGGAGATGTAATCCACCTTAGGAAAGGGATATACCATTAGTAGGAGAATCATTCGCCTTAAGAGAGGGATGCAATATCAACCAGGAAAGTCGATCCACCTTAATAAAGGGATACGAGGAGAAGTCATCTGTCTTAGGAAAGGGATATAACATCAGCAAGAGAATCATCCGCCTTAAGAAAGGGATGCAATATCCTAAGTAGGAGAGTTGATCTGCCTTAAGAAAGGGATACAAGGAGAAGTCATCCGCCTTAAGAAAAGGATACACCATCAGTAGGAGATTCATCCGCCTTAAGAAAGGGATGCAATATCAACCAGGAGAGTCATCCGCCTTAAGAAAGGGATACACCATCAGTAGGAGAATCATCCGCCTTAGGATAGGGATGCAATATCAACAAGGAAAGTCGATCCGCCTTAAGAAAGGGATACGAGGAGAAGTCATTCACTTTAAGAAAGGGATACGAGTACAAGTCACCTGCCTTAAGAGAGGGATACAACAACATTAGTTAAAGGAAAGCCATTCGTCTTAAGAAAGGGATACGTATAGCAAAGGAGAGATGTTTGCCTTAAGAAAAGAATACCAAAGAAATGAGTTTGCCTCTAGAAAGGAACCCACCCATATCACAATATTACAAAGACCTTTACAATGGCAAACTAGTTAGACTCAGGCTCAACTCAAGCCCACCCCCAGCAAACTTACGGGCACTCACTTCCATTATCAAAGCAGGATTTCTTACCAAGAGGGAGTGCTAGCTAGTAGAAGGGGCATGCTAGGGGCACACCAAGTCAAGTTGGGACCAACCCAACATCTCTTCACTCAACCATTACAGTTAAATTAGGGGCAAAACCCCTAGCTCACCTTGATCCTTTATTGAAGGGGAAAATATTTTTGATTTCATAAAAGTCAGTCAAGCATTAAGGTCAGCCATTTTGGAATTGATCACTAATAAAGATGATTTTTGTGTACAGGTCCATCCGAGCATAGGAACTCTTCCCCAGTAAACAAATCTTACCAGGAAAGACTTACCCAGTAAAAGAGGTTTTGTTAAAGGATATTACTTTACTCCCCAGTAGTGTAGTCAACCAAAGGGCATCTCCCCACCAATCCAATGGTATCCCCCCATTCTCCAGTAATGAAATCAGTCAAAGGGCACACCCCCATCATTAAAGGCCCTAGGGGTACCCACTAATCCTAGGGCATCCCCCTATCTCCCAGGAGTGAAATCAGCTAATCTAGGGGTATTCCCCCATTACCCAATAGAAGAATTAGTCAAGGGGCACACCCCCATCATCAAAGGCCCTAGGGGCACCCACCCTAGAGGCATTTCCCTAAGAGGCACTCTCTAATGGGCATTCCATCCCTAAAGCAATCGGGATAAACCCGACATTTCTTGTACTAAGTTTTCAGTTTATTTCATGAGCTAACCGCCATCCACACATCTTTATTCCTAATTAAAGGGGGAAAATATTTTTGTCATGACAAAGTCAATCAAGAATAAAGATGTGTCTGCTTGAACAATGACTAACTCGGCATTTGATTGTTATCTTTTTACAGGTCATTCAAATCCCCAGTCAGAAGAGTCATCCGCCTTAGAAAAGGGATACACCATCCTCTAGGAAAGTCAATCTGCCTTAAGAAATGGATACATCAACTAGGAAAGTCGATCTGCCATAAGAAAGGAATACATCAGCCAGGAAAGTCGATTTGCCTTAGGAAAGGGATACATCAGTCAGGAAAGTCTATCTGCCTTAGGAAAGGGATACATCAGCCAGGAAAGTCGATCCGCCTTAGGAAAGGGATACATCAGTCAGGAAAGTCAATCCGCCTTAGGAAAAGGATACATGCACCTTCCCCAATAGAGTCACTAGGGATGCACAGTAGCAAAGGAAAAGTCATCCACCTCAAGATAAGAATACGCATTAGCAAAGGAAAGTCATCCACCTTAAGAAATAGAGATGCATCAGCAAAGAAAAATCATCCACCTCAAGAAAGGGATACACATCAGCAAAGGAAAGTTGTCCGCCTCAAGAAAGGGACACCCGGGAAAGGAGCTCACCTCAAGAAAAGAACTCACCCATATGATCACCTCAGGTATAATTTCTAGACCCTCGCTCATATTATGAGATCATACAGATCCGTATCTATAGTGATCCCATGAGGGGCAGTCTGTGAGCATTGGATTTTAACTATCCTTCTCACGAAATAATGATGATTGCTATATAATGCATTCTTCTATAGGTGTTATCTACTTGGAGTGGTTTTAAGGAAATTTAGTCAAGCTTTGTCAAATCTAAACCCTAGAAAACTAGGGCCTAAGCCCTAAAAGGTATAAAATGGTCAAAATATGTCAAAACCAGTCAAAACCGGTCAGTTTTGAGCGATTTCGAGCAGTTTTAGGCAACACCGTTCGGACTAGTCGATATGGATCCGTACATGTCGAGCTGGACCTATACCGATCTGTGCGAATCTATTTGCGTCGACCAGTCGGACCCTTAAGGGTCCACCCAATCTGTATTGGTTTGAAAATTTCTCGAATCGTCCAATTTGGTACTAATAGGACCCCGTATAGGTCCAGGCAACCCGTACCGATACCCTAGACGCCCAAACAGTCAGTTTTAATGCCCCAAATCTACCATAAACGAATATAATATATCATATGCAAATATAATTTGCCATAAGCGAATATAATTTGCCATAAGCAAATATAATTCACTATAAAAGAACATAATTTGACATAAACGCATAAAATCAGCCATTTAATGCATTCAGACCTATTTTTCCCTATAAATAGAGGCTTTTCCTCACCTCTTCAACAGACAATGAACACAACTGAGAAAGCATAACAGAAAGTAACTACTATTACACATTGGTTTTGCCCATATTTTATTTCTTTCTAACTCCATATTTAGGATTGGGGGAGATTCTGTCTACTCAAACACTCACCTAAACAATTCTAAATCCATCATTTCAACATCTACTTTGACAAAGTTTCCATTCAGCATTAGAATCGTAGTAAAGTGGATTCATAGCTTAAAGGTAACGCTCCTGAGTTTCAAAGAGACTCACATCTCAATTATTTATTTATCACTCTCCATGTAATCAATTCTGTCTATTCGTTTATTCTTGTTTTGGGTCTGGTCCTAACCCATATGAGCCTTGTTAGCACCCTATGTCCTTAGGGATATTAAACTGGTACACCAGACTCATACGGAAGGAAATCCTATTTTTATTTCATTTCTCCTCCATTAAGCTGCTTATTAAATTAAATAGAGTTTCTGTCTGGGACCAGATAAGACCCGTATGGGTCCCTCAAACCCTTACTGGTTCTCCCTGTAGCCATACGGGTCCCACCTACACTATACGGTACCGGCCCCCAGGCAAAACCCAGAATTCCATTTTGATTGGTTAAAATCAATCAACTCACCATTTGTCATGTGATCAGTTTCACTAATAATCTGGTAAATCAACCCACTAAAGTTAAAATGTGTTTTCATAACAAATTACGCTGAAGACCAGTTATTTCTCTCTGATCTTAGAAGCCGTCCAGGCACTATCGATCATAAAACCACCACGCTAACATAATCTCATTTTTCCTAATAAAATGCTGACTTATGAGATGCTATACACTATGCTAATCTTTATGGATGGAAGGGAATTTATTTTATTTTGTTTTATAACTTAGCACAAATGTATAGGTTCACTCGTAATCCCCCATGTTCCCTCAGTTGTAATTTTTATTCCCCCATTTACTGCTTGTGCTTTATTATAAACTTTTGAATGAATGAAAGAGTGTAGAAAATCAGATTTCTGTGATAATTCCCCAAATGATGAAAATAAAACGGTTTTACGCGGCGAATGTAATTTTGAATTAACTAAATGAGAAATAAGTGACTTATCCGATGCCCGAATCTCTGATCCAAAAGGTATGAGTCTCCTGCTTAATGGAAACCATACCAAAACTCTTTACCAAGTAGACAACTTGGGTGGCAACTCTATCATGTGTATCGAGATTTGGGTCTCAATTCTTTTATTCATTAAAATTGGCTAATTGTGCAAACTTGAACTAAAAAGATTTCATCACGCCTAAATCCAACCAACCCCTAGCGGCCCCAACTTCTCACCCAGGTGCCAAGGGAGACCCACACACCATCAACACCTCACAGGAAGATTACTCCGATGAAGATGATGGCGTAGTTGAGGAAAATAAAGAAGTAAGCACCGAATTGTTTAAGGTTGATGCACTTATGGCTATTAAGCTGAATGAATTGTTCAAGGTTGACCAAGATGAGCTTTTTAATGTGGACAGGTATAAATTACTAGACCTAGATTCAATGCCTGATGAACTACCTAATCTTTTCAAAACACAAGCCACTCAGAGTGTCCCGCTCGATAATGTCCTAAACATCACTAGTAGTGTCCGCATGTAATAGCCCGAGGACCATTATCTCTGATTCAATCAGGATCCTGTCCCTAAGAGGGAAAGCACCTCTGTAAGGCCTCCTTCTTCGCCTCTGTATGTTCCGACAAGCCTCGAGGTTGATCCTCTTATCACTTAACTCAAGAATACCCAAGCTCGCTATAGCATCTGCTAGTTGGTCATTGATTCTGATAGGCATTGTAGGGGTTTGATTAAGTGAAAGTTTGATCTTAAAGCCACTCTGACCACCTCTATTGTGGAAATATGTGCTAGGGTTGGGGAGGCTATCCTTCCAAGAAAGACACTATAGATTGTATTCAATGATTTTGATCTTCTGGTCGAAGGTAAAGACCACAACGGGGCTCTATTTATCCATATTTAGATTCTCGATAAGACCATGCCACGTGTCATGGTCGATGACGGCTCTGCCTTGAATCTCTATACCCTGAAGGTCCTTCCTTACTTAGGTCTATCAGAGGAAATGATTGAGAAATCCAACACTATAATCCATGCTTATGATGACTTAAACTGCATTGTGATTAGGGTATTTAAAGCAGAAGTTACTGCTAGAGGGGTTACTAGCAAAGTGCAGTTTACCATCCTTGACATTCCAGTCACCTACTCCTTATTGCTTGGTCAACCTTGGCTCCATGCCCTAGGAGAAGTGCCCTCCACTCTCCATCAGAAGGTTAAGTTCACATACAGGAATAGGCTGGGAGTAATTGAGGCTGACGCCACTTCTATTGTGGTTGTCATGGATGTCGAAGCTAAATTGGATGGAGGCCTTCATGTTGTTATGGTATGCAAAGTCACAAAATTAGCTCCTGTTTGGTCTATGATTTTTAAGCAGGCTGCATGGTCATTTCTGCTGAACCCAAACTCGCTAAACCTATTGCGTTTGTCAATGTCATTTCTGATAAGGTCAAGGGAAAAAGGAAGATGTATCCTGAGGATGAGACCAGGGGAAGTGATGAAGAACCCCTGGATGAGGAAGTTGAAGACATTGTGACTGCTATGACAAAGGCTATGGCATTTCTGATGAAGAAAGGTTGGAAGGGTGAGAGAACCTGGGAGGGGGATTCCATGACCAAGATCATGAAGAAGCTCCCCAAGGCCCTGACCAAGAAAGCCAATCTGACCAAGGAGCCACCACTCACTACTGATCAGAAGATAGCTCTGAAACATGACTTGGATGCTATTCTGATGAAGACTATAGAGGATGCTCCACTTGCTATTGATATTGTCACTAAAGCCCCTCCGCCTATGGAGGAAGACAACATGGATGATGTAATCTTTAATATTTATGATGTATTTGACGCAAACAATGTGGCTTAGAAGGCTTTCAATTTAATGAATGACTCTCATTTCGCTTACTTGTTTGATGTTTTACCTGATGGATCCATGCATTCATATAACAATATGCATAATGTTTTTGGTATTAGCGATACTTCTTTAAATGAAATAAACCTAAGTACTGATGATAACCCTAAAATGGTAACCATTTCCAACGACTTAACTCTAGAAGATAAAAGTGAGATAATAAAAGTGCTTAAAAGACATCTTAACGCTTTTGCCTGGTCATACAAAGACATGCCCGGGGTTGATCATCACATTGTCAAGCATAGAATTCCAACCAATCCTAAGTTCAGACCTGTCAAATAGAAGCTCCGTTGGGTAAGACTAGAATAGGCAGAATAGGTTAAGGTAGAGATTTCGAGGTTGATCAAGGCTCATTTCATTGAAGTTGTGGAATACCCAACATTGTTGTCCAATATCGTTCTGGTTCCAAAAAAGGATAGTAGGGTCCGAGTTTGTGTTGACTTCCAAGATCTCAATAAAGCTTCGCCCAAGGATGAATTCCTACTTCCTCACATTGATGTCCTAATTGATAGTGCCGCTAGGGCAATTATATACTCATTTATGGATGGATTCTCGGGTTATAATCAGATTCTAGTGGATATCATCGATAATGTTAGACAACATTCAATACCGAATGGGGGAGTTTATTGCTACAAAGTGATACCATTTGGGTTAAAGAATGCCGGGGCTACTTATTAGTGCGCCATAAGGGCTCTCTTGTATGATATGATCCATAAGGAAGTGGAGGTATATATGGATGATATGATTGTGAAGTCTTCTACTCGAGAAGAGAACCCAGCTATTCTCGACAGATTCATGACTCATATTAAAAAGTACAATCTCTGCCTGAATATGAAGAAGTGCGTGTTTGGGGTTACTTCAGGAAAGTTACTAGGACACATGGTTAGTTAGAAAGGAATCAAAATGGATCCCGATAAGGCCAAAGCCATCAGGGATATGCCTTTGTCAAAAATAGAGAAAGAAGTTCGATCATTTTTTGGCTCCTTACAGTACGTCAGTCGGTTCATTGTTGTGCTATTACTTTGAATCCTACTGAGTCCAAGCCATGGCTAAGATTGACCCCATGAAGTATCTTTGCCAATCCCCAACTCTGGCTGGTAAATTGTCTCGATGGTTACTACTTGTCTCCAAGTTCAATATTGAATATGTGATAAATAAGGTTATTAAGGGGTAGGCCATCACAGAATTCTTGGCTAATCAACCCCTTGAATCCGATTATGTTGAGGACATGGAGTTTCCTGATGAACAACTCGCGACCATTACCATCCTTGAGCATGTATAGACTATGTACTTTAATGGTGCTGTGAATAGAAGGGGAGCCAGCCTTGGGGTTATCATAGTCACACTGGATAATGAAATCATCCCATTATCCAAACGCTTGGAGTTTGCTGTCACCAATAATGGCACTGAATATGAAGCCTATCTATTTAGTCTCAAATCTCTCCTATAGGTTGGGGCCTGCATGGTGTCTTTAATCAAAGACTCGACTCTCATAATCCATCAGGTTGTTAGGGATAAGGAAATCAAGGAGGAGTCCCTTCGCCCTTATGTCGAGGTGGTCCAAGGCTTATCCAAGAAGTTTACCTCATGGTTGAATTGCCATGTCCCTTGAGATAAGAATCAAATGGCTGACTCTCTGGCCATTCTGGCCTCCTTGTTGGAAGGACCCCAATAGCAACCTATCCGTCCATTAGTTCCGTCGTCCACTAAAATCACCTACCACGCTTAGCAGGTTCAACCGATCCTTGCCATCTCAATCGAGCCCTGTTGGTACTCTTACATCGTCCTGTTTCTCCAAACTGGACAATATCCTCCTGATTCCTCTGACTCAGACCATACCACTCTATAATGGCTTGCTGTCCAATTTTAGATTATCGATAAATATTTATTCAAGCACACCACCATGGTTTATTGCTTTGTGGCTTAACAAAAACAAAGGCTCAGAAGGTGATTGATTAGGTCCACGCTGGTGAATGTGGCCCTCATATGAATGCTCTCGCTCTCGCAAATAAAATTCAGCGATTGGGATATTTCTGGCTCACTTTAATAGCCAATTGTATCACCCAAGTCAAACGGTGCCACCAACGCTAGATTTATGGGGATATGAACCATCTACCACCCGCCGAGCTCCATCATTTATCTACCCCTTTGCCATTCTTGGTGTGGGGGATAGACATAATCGGTGAAATTCATCCTTCATCGATAAATGGGAATAGGTTCATTATAGCAGCAGTGGACTATTTCTCTAAATGGGTAAAGGTCGAATCCTACACCAATGTCACCGCCAAGAAGATGGCCAAGTTCATAGAAAAGCACATTTTTGCCTGGTATGGACTTCCGCATCACATAGTCTTAGATAATAAGGTACAGTTCCAAGGGGCAACTGCTAAGCTGATTGAGAAATACGAGATTGAGCACCATAGGTCTTCTCCATACATGCTAAAAGCCAATGGTGCTATTGAGGTAGCAAATAAATAGGTGAAGAAGATCCTCTCCAGGATGATAGCCGGATATAGGGATTGGGCTGTCAAGCTACCTTTTGCCATTTGGGGATATCACACGAGTGTCCGCACCCCAATTGGTCAAACTCTATTCTCCCTAGTCTATGGAATGGAGGTAGTCTTACCAATTGAAACTCAAGTAAGCTCACTGAGGGCTATGCTAGAAGCTAAACTAAAAGAATCTGAATGGATTCAAGCAAGGTTTGAGTAGCTAAACATGATGGATGAGCAGAGGCTGAGGGCTTTAGATAATCTCCGGATGTATCAATAGCGTATGGCTTGATCTTACAAGGTTAGACACCAGAAATTCCCACTAAAAGCTGGAGATCTAGTCCTTAAGCAGCTAAAACCGTCCACCACTGTTGTAAGAGGCAAATTTAGGCCTAATTGGGAAGGATCATACGTGTTATGAACATGCTCAGTAAAGGGGCAGTTAAGCTTATGGATATGGATGGGAATGAATTTGTGAACCCCGTGAATCAAGACAGGCATAAGCGTTATCACATCTAATGAAAAGAAATGAATAAGAAAATTTGCACAAAAAAATGTATAATAATCACCCACCTTTTGGTCCTTTACCAATCGGGCAAAAATTAGGGTGACACCCGACGGTCGGTATTCTACAAACTGGCCATGCAAAAATTTGGGGATATGGCAACCCGCTCGATTGAAAACCTAAAAAGGGCAACCTAGGAAAAAATCAAGGTAGGTGAGCCTAAAATCCAATTTTATTCAAACCAAAGGCCTGAAGGCGCAAATGTACCAAACATCCAATCCTAAGCCTAAACAAATCTGAAGTAAAAAACTGAAATCATCCAAACAAAGCCAAACCACAAATTGAAACCCAAAATTATCCAAACCCCAATGTAATAGTGGTATAAACCAAGTAGAAAAGTAGAAAATGAAATATAAAAGCTAAGGCATCCTGCTACCATCCGACGGGTGTGATGTGAACTCCGACTCGTCCACAACTTATCAACTGATGACATTATCATCCTCCTCTCTATCCTTGGTCATCAGGACACTTCTAGATTCAGTAGGCTTAGTGGTAGGATGCCGACCAGCTATCATCTCCCTTCCTCTGTGATTGGTCTCGATTAGAGGTGTGCGACCTATGTTGCGGCTGCTCCTCGTCTCTTGCACGGTAGCATCCAACTGCTGCTCCAGCTTACCAAATAGGAGCCCGAGCTCTTAGTTTGTGGCTACCTCCTCTAGATACATTGCCTAAGCCTGGTTGACATTGGAAAGTGACATTGCAATAAACTCCTACAAAGGAAACAATAACATTTCACATCATTCATAACATTTACACATGCAATTTTAAGAATTACAACATCATTTGGACATACAAGTACCTTAGCAAATAAATTCTGGGAAACCAGAGTATCCCAAAGTGCAAAGGCATTCCTTGCTATCCGCTCCGCTTCCCTGCGGGTAACCTAAAAAAGCCAAACAAAGAAGGGGCAGTCAGAGATCAATCCCAAAAGAGAAATCATATGCATAAAGAAAACGGATTCAAATTTTTGAAAATCTCACATGCGTAGTATCCGGAGGCATGAAGTCCATCAAATGACGCAGGGAGTTATGTTCCTTATGCTAAAATCGCCCTTCGGGCCCAAAAGTAGGAAGGACTCCTCCAAAGCTGTTGAAAGGAGCCCTGGCACTACACCGATATCCTCTGGCATACCCCAGCCGCGCACTCCACTAGCCTTAGGCCTATTTCTTTTCCTTGAAGGTTCCTGAAAAATAAAAAATAAAACAAGAGGCAAACATAAGCAACCATTTTAGATCAAATGATATGACACATATCTAAATGAGCATAGTCTTACATCGGAAGAATGACACTCCTCGTGGGCCATCGGGTCCTCCTCATGGACCATCGACACATACTTGCCGGCCTCATCCTCCCCCTCAAGATAACCCTCACTAGCACCCTCTTCTTCCTCCTCCTTCTTATCAGCTCCTCCCACTTCTTCTTCGTGTGGTACTCAAGCATGTCATCTTTATGAATACACAGGCACATAGGAAGTAAGTGCTGCATATGCCCATCATAAGAACTAAGGACACTCAGTGCAACATGGTCGTTCTTGTCCTAATAATTGGCTTTATCAGCCTTAGCAATAACGGTCAAGTAGGGCCACCAGAGGCCAGTAGGAGGTGCCGGAGACACAGATCTAGCAAAAGGGGCAATATCTCTCCAGCTGCACACTCGTTTCCCTAAATACCACTCAAGAGATGCGGGACACTCCATCATAAATCTCTGATAGTTCACATCCTTCTGGACTATAAGCACCTCAGCGTGGTTGGACGCCTCATCAAATGGATCCGAAACAACTTGACCAAACAATCAAACAAACAACCAAGTAACCACAACTTAAATTCATAAATGTATTTTGTTGACTAATGGGTTCTTTAGTGTAAAATAGGGATAAGGGTTAAAATCACATACCGAGCTTGTCTGTAAGCTCCCTAATGTCTCTATATAGCTAGTGGGGTACTTGCTGAATCCCCCGACACTCCCGCACCACCGGGTGAGAAAATGTGAACCTACTGGCACCTTGGTCTTGAATTTCACCAACATAAGAATCTGGTGCTCAAAGTCCCAAGCTTACATAATCAACAGCTAGTCAGTCCAAAACGTCCAAAACAGGAAAGCAGGCAAAAGCAAGTAAAAGGATAAAGGAGAATAATTAAATGCGTTTGGAAAAGGTATACCTGTACGAGTAAGTGACTCAACCAAAGGACCTTTCCCTTCATCCTAGCCCCCACATCCAACCCACGGTATATCTGCACGAGAATGGCCCTGGGCCAGCTCTTCTCCTTAATCTTCTTCACATCCTCAATAGTAGAAATCAACCCATAATTAATCTTGCTGTTAAAGATGGGAAAGAACAGCATCGTCAAAAGTGAGATCATAAAAGAGCAGACATATGCATCCTGCTGGGTCTTAGGAACCATCCCAACTTCTATCTAGTGCCTTTATAGCTCTTCATACGATAGCCGCCCTCAGATATGCTTTAAACCAAAGAGCTCAGTCACCCTCCTTGTCATAAGCTTTTGGAGATAGTATTTTTACATGTAAACATCAAAATGGATGACATGCTCAGTCCAAGACAGCCCAGTCATTACCACTACATCAGAGGGAGTGATGGTCAACTTACCTATCATAAGGTGGAAAGTGTGAGTGGTCTCTGACCACTTCTCGATTAATGTAGTCAAGTTCTAGTAAGAGAGTTTTGGCATCCTATTGGGCAGAATTCTTGCCAGGTCCCCGAAGCTGGTAGCATCTATGGCCTCTCTAAGCACAAGGTCCTTCTTATGGCTGCAAAATAGAATCAATCAAAAACAGATAAGTGATCGGTTTTTATTCACTTTCTTTAGTGCTGGAGCAGTGATACCATCGATGGTATGGATAATGTTGCCAGCAACATCGCTGTACACAGTAGTGATATGGTGTGTTTTAGGCCTTTCTGAATGGCTTGAACCCGCGGGCGATATGAGCAAAGCAGCCGGTGGCATTAATTCAAAATCGCACCAAATTCACCAAAAATGCAATCAATCAATTCCAAAGCATAAAACCAGTCAAAATCGACCCTATAACATGCAATTTAAGTTTGTATACTCTTAATTTCGTTTTTATAACCCCTATCATAGCATATTTTGAGTCGAAGGCTGAAATCAAAAAGTTAATGAAACAAAGAGATTCGGGTTTTACAGGATTACCTTGATGTAGGAGAAGTGTTTAGTCTTTTTGGGGGTTAGATTCTTTATAGGAGAAGCAATCCCATAACCATACATCTTGTCAGTTTACTTCAAATCGTACGCCACATGAATCGGGCAAACTTTCAGCCCTTCGACAGAGGAAGCGGGTAAATCTTCAGGTCCCATGCTTGTAGATTTTTCCCCTAATACTTTCTTTAATATAGTGAATCAAAAAGGAGAAGATATAGAAGTTTTAAAGGAAGAGAGAGCAAATTTTGGACTTTCTGCCGTTCAAATTGGGAATACGAAGAGTTTTAATTTGTATTAAACACATGCGTGGAAATCAAGGAGTTTAATTAAGTCTGAAACTGTTCCTCCATACCACTAGCGGTATCACTTCATGTAACCGGCGATATCACCCAAGCAGCCAGTGGCTTCACTTTCACCTGAGGTAATTTTGAATTTCTTTGACTAGTCAAAGATGCCATGTGGCACTCCATACCGCTAGCGGTATCAACCAAGCAACTAGCGGCATCAAAATCTACCAGGGCTATTTCATATGCCTTTTTAACAATTCAACGGAATCTCAGTTTAACCCCTCAACATTTCAGGACATATAAAACCCTTGTATTTTTAATTATTGCATTTTTACTGTTGATCGGAGGGGCAAAATTATTTTTGTTTCACAATATCGATCAAGCAGTAAAAACATCTAAAAATCTGTCTGATCTTATTACTTATCACTCATTGTAAGTACAACTGCGAGGGGAAAACTAAAAATCCTCATTCTTTGGGCCACCGGCCTCAGCGAATGTCAACTGAAGATCACGATATAGTCTCCGTACATATCGTCCTTACCGAACGTCAACTGAAGATCATAGTATAGTCTCCATACAGGCCATCCTTAGGATCAACCACCGAACGTCAACTAGAGATTATGGTATAGTCCCGTACATGCCGACCTTTGGGTTCAACCATCGAACGTCAACTGAAGATCACGATATAGTCTCTGTGTATGTCGTTCTTTGGGTTTAACCATCGAGCATCAACTGAAGATTACAGTATACTCCCATACATACCATCCTTTGGGTTCAACCACGGAATGTCAATTGAAGATCACAGTATTGTCTTGTACATGCCGTCCTTTAGGTTCAACCACCGAACGTCAACTGAAGATCATGGTATAGTCCCATAATGTTGTCCTTTGGGTTCAACCATCGAATGTCAACTGAAGATCATGATATAGTCTCGTACATGCAGTCCTTTGGGTTCAACCACTAAACGTCAACTGAAGATCACAGTATAGCCCCATACATGCCATATTTTAGGTTCAACCACCGAATGTCAACTGAAGATCATGGTATAGTCTCCGTAGATGCCGTCCTTTAGGTTCAACCACCGAAGGTCAACTAAAGATCACAGTTTAGTCTCCATACATGTTGTCCTTTGGGTTTAACCATCGAACTTCAACTGAAGATCACGATATAGTCCCGTACATCCCGTCCTTTGGGTTCAACCACCAAACATCAACTGAAGATCACGGTATAGTCCTATACTCGCCTTCCTTTAGGTTCAACCACCGAACGTCAATTGAAGATCATGGTATAGTCTTCATACATGCCGTCCTTTGGGTTCAGACACCGAACGTCAACTGAAGATCACGGTATAGTCCCCGTACATGTCGTCCTTTAGGTTCAACCATCGAATGTAGACTAAAGATCATAGTATATTCTCTATACATGTCGTTCTTTGGGCTCAACCACTGAACATCAATTGAAGATCACAATAGAGTCCCCGTACATGCCGTCCTTTAGGTTCAACCACCGAACGTCAACTGAAGATTATGGTAGAGTATTCGTATATGCCGTCCTTTAGGTTTAACCATCGAACGTCAACTAAAGATCATAGTATAGTCTCCATACATCTCGTTCTTTGGGTTCAACCACTAAACGTCAACTGAATATCATGGTATAGTCTCCATACATGTCGTCCTTTGGGTTCAACCATCGAACATCAACTGAAGATCACGGTATAGTTTTCATACATGTCATCCTTTGGGTTCAACCACCGAATGTCAATTGAAGATCATGATATAGTCTCCATACATGCCGTCCTTTGAGTTCACCCCCGAACGTCAATTAAAGATCACAGTATAGTCTCTGAACATGCCATCCTACGGGTTCAACCTCCAAACGCCAATTAAAGGTCCTGATATAATCCCCGCACATGTCATCCTTTGGATTCACCCCTGAACGCCAACTAAAGACCACGGTATAGTCCCGTACATGTCATCCTTTGGGCTCAACCGCCCTAATCAGCCCTTGGACCTAGCACACCATCTATCAGGTATAATTTCTAAACCCTTGCTCTTTTGTTGAGATCATACTGACTTGTGGCAGCTATGATCCCCCGAGGGGTAACCTATCAGCACAGTATTTTGCAGTCCCTCTTGCGAGATGATGATGACATATATTCGATTTTATTCCTCATTATAAAAATTCTTTTTGAATTTTTATTACCGATAAAAAATTCTTTACGAACTTTATTCCTCAAATTAATTTTTGGAAAATTCAAATCAATATGTCCGATAACGCGTCTGGTGGAAGCTCGAATCGATGCTTTGCACCCAAAAATTAATTTAGTCCTAAATACCCCTAAAAATTCAAAAATAACCCTAATTATATCAAAAAATCCACCTAATCCCTTTTTAGGCGAATTTGATCCACCTTTTCACCTTTTTAAGCTAGGCCATGCCTTGCTTTTCAAACTTGGCAGAGGTTGAAGCCGCTAGCGCCTTCAGTGATATAGCCGTTGGTATCATCCATGCCGCCACTGGCCTGACTTTCTGCAACAGACAGCTTTTTGCAATGCTTGCTCGATACCTGCCAAATAATCGAGAAAAGTCAAATCTACCAAGTTTTTAGCCTATATAAGGCCTCTTTCCAGCCAATTGAAGAGGCAAGCAACTGAAAAGTTGAATTTGAGAGAAAATTTAGTGAGATTTTAGTAGTTTTAGTGGAATAAAGTGAAGAAAAGGTAAGAAAAGGGGAGTTAGTCCATCTTTTCTTGTTTTTCCTTCATTCAACTCTCTGATATCTTAACTTAAAATAAGTAGACTTTTGGTTTAAAATCAATTTAATAGGTTTTGGAGCCTTATATCCCATATTCACTATCAAAATCATCATTACGAGCTCCCCAGAGGTGTCATTTGGATCACGAAGAGGTGAATTCATGGCCCCGAGGTAAAAAATTTTGAGTCTTATAGCTCTTTGGTTTTCATTTTACTTGTTTGTTGTGTTTATTTGCTGTTTTGTGCTTAGTTTTAGGTTTTCGGTCATTTTTCGATCGTTAACTACTGCTCCTGCAAGAAAGTAAAGCTGTTGGAGATATTTGAAGCCACCGCCGGCATCACCCATGTCGCCAGCGACATCAGTGATACCGCCACAGGCTTCCTTTATCCCTAACGGATCTATTTTCTTGTGAGACCCTTCCTTTATGGTATCCAAAATGTCATTCCGCCTGCCTATGTAAATGAAATCACCAGCGGCATCATTGATGCCGTCGGCGGCTTTATTCATACCGCCTGCGGTATGAGGTTTTAGACAGTAGATTTATTTTTGTTTTATTTTTCGACCTAGTTTAATTTTCAAAGCTAGGATGTACAGTGCAACGACGGGAGTTCAGAACTCCCCAAAAATAGTCCTCACCCCATAATATGTGGCATTTCCACTAATAATCTAGTGAAAATAAAAAATAGAGTCTCAAATGTGGATAAAACGGGATTTTCTCATAAATGCCGCTCAAACACCATTTTTGTCATCCAATTGGGGTCCGTTAATTGTAAAATGAATATGCCATGCTCACACTAACTCGGGTCTTATTTGGTCAACTGATTATGCATGTTACGTGATATACCTCGTACAACATGCAGTAACTATGCTAATCATTTTGTGCAGGTACATTTAGGTTAGATGTATGTTAGGCCTTCGGGTGTTTATTTATTGTATAGACAAATGTATAGGATTTGAAAAGCCATGTAATTATTCTTTATTTTTATGCACTTTTATTTGGGATGAATGTAATAATTTATTTACCGCTTTGAATGCTTGCTATATAATGCGCTAACACAACATAAACAAAAATACAATAAATAGGGTGGATTAAACTAATTAAGAAAGAATGAAACTTTTAACTTGGTCAATGTAAAATAGATAACAGTATCCAAACTCGGAATCCATACTTAAGGTATGGTCTACCACCCGGTGGGAAAATCGTACCTAAATTTCTCGGTTGAGCTGAACCGGGTGGCGACTCTATTTTAAGTACGGGATTTTGATCTCATATCTTTTAAATATTAAAAAGTTGCAAAACCATTTTCTACCATCACGATCACACCATTATTTTCAAGAGGTCGGTCCTCTAGCCTAGCTTTATAGCCCATCCGAAATGTTGTCCGCTCACAGGCGGTCTAGGAGAAAGTTAAGGTAAAGTGAGCTAAGAGAGTGTGTTGGCTAGAAAACCTACATAGGCTAGTTAACACCCCAGTGTTGGTCAATAGAAATGGTTATCATCATTATGTACTCAAACTTACTTCATTTAATGAAAATGTCATTTTACTAAATTCTTTTTATTTATCCTTAAATAGATGTATTGGGCCCGAAAGGCGAAATGCAACAGATGAGTTGAATGTGGGGTTCCACACAGTCAACACAATGCCTCAAAAGAAAAAGAAAAATAAACAAAAATCCTGACAGACTGAAAACAGCAAGGTCTATCCAAAATTCAGGAATAAGTCTGCTGGATTGAAAACCCAAAAAGGGTGGTCCAAGCAAAAATAAAGAAAAAAATAATGCATAAGTCTGATAGGCCTATCATAATGTCAGGGTATATGTAAAAATTAAGACAAAGAAAGATAAAAGGTAAAATGACTGCCGCCGATCACATTGAGGTACCCCCTATCATTATTATCGTCATTATAGTACATGAATATCCTCTACAGCCTGGTGGACTCGATAGGGCTCAAGTTCATTCTTTGCATGTATGTACTCCAATCTCAACCGCAATCAAGCACCTCTAGTCCACAAGGTCCGAATCTTCCGAAGTCATCCTTGGTAGACTTCGTCGGTAGTGATAGTGTCTAGCCAATCGTAAAATGGAGTCTCAAACTTCCCTTCGTGCTCCCACTTATCTTTGATATGCTCAATCCAGCGATTGTTACACAACTAACTCACCTCCTTGGACAACATGAGTGATAGGGTATGCAGAAAGTGAAAATCATCAACCTCCATATCTAGACACACAAACGCCATGCATGCACTGCAACTTCCCTAGTCCTCCACCAGGGGCATACCTACATGATCTGTGTAGCAATGCAATTTCGTATAGTATCTCTTCTCATAAGAAATTAAATCAAGCAAGTCAATCAAGCAAGCAATAAAGCCATCCGGATGAAGAAGAAGACCAGCCCAACAACCCATGCATTCATGCGTAATATTAATAAATATCATATCTTTTTTTCTATATTGAATTCTACATGAAACAAAGCATGGAAAAGTATCCTCGAGCTATACGCTCAACCTCAGAAACCATAACCTATGTATCAAGGGGCATCTCAACATATTTTCTAAGCTGCATTCATGAGGCATATCAGCTAGACCCGATGGGCACCTCAGTAGCTTCTCCGAACTCCAGGAAACCTTAACTCAACTTATATTTCATACTTTCGTTTTTATTGCTTAATTGAAGGGGCCAAAATATTTTTTTCAATAGAATCAATTAAGTAATAAAAACACAACTCATGTCACTTACTGAGGAGCCTGGGGCTCTAGCCAGGTGCCTGTTGAAGAATGAGCCGGCGACTCATAGGCAGTGGCTTGGTTAAGGTAATGTCTCAAAATTTCTTGATATGTACACCATACAGGAATCCCGATGGGCAACTGATCCGAGAATCCAAAATTCAAAACTCAGATGTCTTTCTTAAGGGTACCTTGATGCAATCTTCCAGGGGCACCTTGAAGTAATTTCAAGCGGCACCCCGTTGTAACTTTTCAGTGACGCCCCGATTTATCTCAAGATTGTTTGCCAATCATAGGTGGCCCCAATATATCTTAAACCTCTTAGCATACTTTTCAAGATATTCTCCAATCGAAGGGGCAAAAACTGATCCAACATCAACAAGTTTTTCGGACTCTCGAATATTTTGAATCTCAATTTATATTTCATGCTTCTATTTTTATTACTTAATTAAAGAGGAAAAAATAAATTTTGTCTCAATAAAATCAATTAAGCAATAAAAATGCAACTCATGCCAATTACTAATCTCTCAAACTTTTCTTGTCAGGTACACCATATGGGGACCCCAATGGACAACTAATACAAGGATTCAAAATTCAACATTCAAAATTTGAAATCTTGATTCATTCTTAAAGAGTCCAAGGTGATAGTAAGAAGTTTCACAAATTCTGTAATAGAGCGGTGCAATGCCATTCAACTAGGCATTCAATCCTCTGATATGTTATGGTGACGTAAGGAAACAAACAGTCTATATCAAAGTTTCTCTAATGTAATGGTGCAATGCCATTCGACTGGACATTCAATTCTCAGTTTTTTATGGTGACATAAGGCAATCAGCAATCTATATCAAAGTCTCTATAATTGAGCGGTGTAATACCATTCGACTGTGTGTTCAATCCTTAGTTATGCTATAGTGACGTAAGGCAACTAGTAGTCTATATCAAAATTTCTGTAATGGAGCAGCGCAATGCCATTTAATTGGGCTCTTAATCCTCAGTTATGCTATGGTAACGTAAGGAAACCAATAGTCTATATCAAAGTTTCTGTAGTGGAGCGACGCAATGCCATTCGATTGGGCGTTCAATCCTCAGTCATGTTATGGTGATGTAAGGCAACCAGTAGTCTATATCAGAGTTACTATAACATAGTAGCATAATGCCATTCAACTGAGCATTCAATCCTTAGTTATGTTATAGTGATATAAGGCAACCAGCAGTCTATATCAAAGTTTCTATAATGGAGGGGCACAATGCCATTCGACTAGGCGTTCAATCCTCAGTCATGTTATGGTGACTTAAGGCAACCATCAATCTATATTGAAGTTTCTGTAATTGAGCTACACAATGCCATTATACTGGGCGTTCAATCCTTAGTTATGTTGTAGTGACGTATGGCAACCCAAAGTCTATATCAAAGTTTCTATAATGGAGCGGCGCAATGCCATTTGACTGGGCATTCAATCCTCAGTTATATTATGGTGACATAAGGCAACCGGCGGATTTCCCTTTAGGGTATGACTTAGAGACCGAAGACGACCGCAAAAATCTTGAATCTGTTGGGAACGTCAAAGGTGATACCGAATCAAAATCTCTAAGTCAAAATTATTCTTGATAGGCATGTAGATGGCAACCCCAGTCGACAACCGATTTAAGAATCCAAAACTCAGATATAAAATTCTATCCCTTGCTCTTTTGTAAGATCCCATTTGAACCATCAAGTGGTAACCTCATGAGGGGCAGCCTATGAGAACGGGCTTTTTAGTCGCCTCCACGGGACGGTGATGGAAATTCCTCTGATCTTTACAGACCTGCTGTCCTATTTTTCTGATTCAAAACATGCTTGGTATGCTCCTTTTTAATGATTTTGGACCCCGATCATGCTTAATTAAATCACTATGCATTGAAAATTTCTTATAAATCCCTAAAATCCAAATGTTCACCTTTTCTTGCCCTTGCCGGCCAAGAGCCGGCGTCGTCGGTGACGGCTGTGTCAGTGGTAGTGGCGCCAGTACTTGTGTAGCGGCGGCGTCGCCGGTAGCACCACCTCTGCACCTTTAGCGGTGGCGGCTATAATATTGGCAGCGCCGCTGGCACAGGTATCCCTGATCTGTGTTGGTTTTGTTTTCTCTCTCTGAATTCTATTGGTTTAAGTAATTTCCCCCAAAACTTTGTCGACATTTGGTGTATTTTTGAGTTAGGAAATAAAAACCTTGTTTGGAGAGAGAATAGGGACTTTTCTCACAGTTTTTAATAGAGAAATTGGAATTTGAGAGAAGAATTAGGAACAAGTGAGAGAAAGTAAGAACTAGAGAGGGAAAGCTTAAGAAAAGCATAGAATCCGAGTTCAATCCTCTCTAACCTTGATTCTTGGTTGTTCTTGGGCTTGATCTTATATCTTAAACACTACCGGAATTTTGTCACTAATTTGTCACTGATTCTGCTGCTAAATCCGTCATTGTTGTGTCACAAAATCATCAAAAAGATCTCGCGAAGGGTTGTTTCGAGTCTAAAGAGTGGATTTACGGCCTAGAGGTATAAATTTTTTTGTTCCATTTATTTTCCCTTTATTTCCTTGCTAATTTATTATTGTTCTTGATTTTTTTGGGCATTTCCCCATTTGTTCTTAGGCATTTTTACGACGAAAATTGCCGGAGCCACTACGATGAGCGCCGTTACCGTCACCGCCGCCGCTACCTCTGTAGCGGGACCGCTAGAGTAGAAGCGGCGGCGCCACTCTTTGTAGAGGCCCTGGCGATTCCTTTTGTTTTTGGTCTTTTCTTCCCCCCAATCAATAAAATTGATATTATTTTGGTGTTTTAAGTTCAGATCTACTGAAATAGTGTTAGAATCGACTTAAAATCTTTGTGGTTTTGATTTTTTGGGTGTAAAAATGCCCATTCCCCCTCATTTTCGAATCTGTCTCGCAGCCTCTACAAGCGGCGGCAGCCGCCGGTCCTGCAGCGCTGCTACACCTGGACTGCACCCCTGGAATAGTGGTGGTGGCGGTAGCCACCTGTAGAGATGGCGAGCAAAAATTTGAAAATGGTCCGTGATTTGTGTTTTCTAGTATTTTTGGCTCTGTTTTATTATTTTCTTGCAATTTCAGTATATTTTATCACCCAAAAAATCCTGTAAAAAATGCTAAACAATATGGAATTATTTCTTAAACTTGATTAATGTGGCAATTGATTAAATATTATATTTTGACCTAATAATGTATTTTTCACCTATAAATTCCATAATAAATTATTTTTCTCCAAATAATAATTCAATCTTTAACATGAATTTATTTGTGCCTAAATTATGCTTGTTAATGGTGATATACCATGCTATGTACTGTATCTATGCTAATCCTTTTCGATGTAGGTAAATTTAGGTTAAATTAATGTTAGGCCTTCGGGTATTTTTCATTTTCCGCATAGAAAAATGTATTGGATTAGATAAAGCCATGTAATAATTATTTTAATTTCATGCTTTTATTTATCTCTTTCGCATGATTCGCCACATGATGTATGATAATATTAAACTGAAGTTTCTAATTGGGAGGATTTAAACCGCATAAGAACGAAAGAAACTTTTATTAAAATATAAATGATTTGATTGATTAAACGAAAAATTGATAACATCATTCGAGCTCAGAATTTTTGTTTTAAGGTATGGTCTAACCAAATATCGTACCCAAAATTCTCGATAGAGCTTGACTGGGTGGCGACTCTGTCTTAAAATATTGGATTTTGATCTCGTATCTTTTATCACCTAAAACTGAACTTAAAATTCAACTTCAACATCATTTCAATAAAGCATTTTTAACATGCCTAAAAGAGGGCTAATCCTTCTAGCTCACTTCGTCGTGCTTTATTTTTTCCCTCTCCCTGATTCTCCAAAGGGGTCAGAAAAAAGGTCTTTCACTCACACGAGCATATTTCAATCTAATCCAGGTAAGAAGCACTAGGCAGCCATTAAGAAAATCCTTAAGTACTTGAGAAGGACTACGGAAATGTTCTTGGTATATGGAGGAGGTGATCTCTCAGTAAAAGGATACACTGATGCGAGTTCCCAATCTAACAAAGATGATTACAAATCACAGTAAGGTTACTTGTTTATGTTTAATGGAGGGGTGGTTGTTTGGAAGAGTTTTAAATAGGATACAACTGCTATTTCAACCACAAAATCTGTGTACATTGTTGCTTTAGAAGCAGCAAAACAAGCTGTCTGAATAAAGAGTTTATTGGTGTTCTTGGAGTGGTGTCTAACAGTGATGATCCAGTAGTAATGTATTGTGATAACACTAGGGCTATTACTTAGGCAAAAGTACCACGGTCTTGTCAGAGAAACGAACATATACACACAAAATATCATATAGTTCAAGATATGATAAGGGATAAAGATATGATGATGGAATACATTCCCACATATCAGAACCTGGCGGATGGTCTAACCAAGCCTTTAACATAGATTAAGCATGACCAGCGTGTTAATAGTTATGGCATAAAACACATGGCTAATTGGCTCTAGTACAAGTAGGAGATTGTTAGATATAATGTATGCCCTAGTGGCAATTAGGGCAATATACCTTAGTTAGTTTTACTTTGTACAAATAAGTTATATTAATAAAGGCATTCTTTTGTTACATCAATGATTGTGAAAATATATTATGATTGGTTAAGAATATATTCATTGATGTGTTTGTAAAAGTCCTTGACAAAATCATAGCATGGATTGCAAGAGCATAGTGGGACTATGTAGGGTGAGAACCGGTTCATGTGCAATTATGATTTGTCTAAATATCCTTGACAAAATCATAACATAGATTGCAAGAGCATAGTAGGACTATGCAGGGTGAGAACTAGTTCATGTGCAATTATGATTTATCTAAATATCCCTAGTTGTAGTATCATCAAGACTAGACATTGATAAATACAGATAGACTAACATGTGTCGTCATACTCCTTGAATTAGATTCAAGCAACATCTCTCGGCCTGAAGGGTGGTGCCTTGGGTTAACACATGAATGTATTCAGGGAAATGCATTGGAGATCGCATTGAGATAACACTCGGTAATCTATGTTATGTGTTAGTGTTTTGTCTAATTGCAATAACAATACGGATATCCTTAGACATGAGATACTAGTTACCATGTTCAGGTTTTGCTATGCTTTGGATCATATTTAAGCAACATATAGACTGGGTGATACGGTTTATAACGAGTATAGTTAATATTTGTCCATTGGTAAGATGAGTAGTCAAGATGGAATCTATCACTCCACTATATCCATATAAGGGAGTTGTACCTTGACCACTTATTAGAAGTGACACACTCGTAATCCTATGATAGAGTATAAGTTGATAGGATAAGATCCTAGTCAACAAATTATTGGTTGAGTTGTGTACTTTGGAAGCAAGGCAAAATTTACTGGGGTAGCCTTTAAGGCTATTATTGGAATAATACTTAAACTGAGTCCAATAAACCATATGGTACTTAACTTTTAATAGAAGGAATGGATTGTATTTATACTGTTATAGAACTGGGATTAAGTTACATGCATGCGACGTTCTAAATATGAAGGGGTCATATGCCCTTTGTTAGAGAGCCACTATGATCTATCAAAGTTATTTGAGTCCACTACGGTCTGGTACTCCGAGCCCGTCAATTCTTGGAGAGGAAGTTGAGCTAGGTTAAACTTTGGCGGCTCAATATCACAGGATCCTATAAGGTCATACACTTTGAGTTACGATCGAGTCATGTAAAGAACAATTAGACTAGGTCTAATCTAGAAGAGTGATAAATGGTTGGATCATTTTCTTGGTTGGACCAATTTTTCTAGTTACACCAATAAATCGAAAAATAATGAGAGGTTGAATAAAAAGGGGAAATAGCAACACAAGTTTGAAATCAGGGTTCGGGGAACATACGCAAGAGAGCATGCACTTGTATTATTGGATAGTACATGCACATAGTCTGCGCACGGGCCAATGCAGCACTACACAAGCAATGCTGCGTATGGCCTGCAGGCCACACGCAAGCGGGCTGCTTACCGCAGTTCGCTGTGCATTGCGCAAGCGCGTGGCCCATAAGTGGCATGTGCAGACTGCAGGTATGTGGCAAATGACGCGCACTGCGCAGGCAGTCTGCTAGGCTACACATGTGCGCAGGCCATAAGTGGGCTATGCAAGGCCAATGGGCCTGCGCAGGCCCAACACTCTGCTGGCCACTGCCCAACAGTGTCCTATGCGAAGTGGGGATCCCCAAGCAATCTCTGTGTTTGTTCCTACTTCTATTTTAGTTACAATTTAATTAAAATACCCTTGTTTATTTAATTCTAATTAGTTAGGGAATATGTTAAATTGTCCTTTTAATTTTCCCTAACCACTATAAATAGAGCTCTCTTCTCCACTTATTTTTCATCCCTTTCTCTCTTCCTTCTCTTATTTGTTCTGGATTCCTTCAAGATTGAATCAGAAAATTAAGGGAAGTTCTTCTAGAATAAATTATTAGGAAGATTTAGCTGTCTTCTAATAGATTTTCGGTTCTACCTCTCTAGAAGGTTGTGGTTGGTGGTGCTCGTGTGGATCAATTATAGAGAGCTTCTACTTTGGAGTATGCGCATGTAAGCTAGGTCTCTTCGCCGACACTAGGATTCACACTTCAACTGGTAAGTTGTTAAATTATTATTAGTTCTTTTTATAAGTATTTATGACCTAAAATAATTATAGACTAGTTTATGTTGCCAATCATGCCATGCTTAGGAGATCCTTGGACTCAGATAAAATTTTGAAATTCTGTCGTGCCTGCTTTGCATGTTCAAACCTACGGGAAAAAATCTGATGTTCCAACTTTTGTGTCCCCTTCCACGTCCCCCACTTAATTTTTGACATGTGTCTATAGAAATCCTAATCACCCTAAACCATATTAACTTCAGTTACTCAATCAAATCCTGGTTAAGTCAATTAAAAAAACTGCCTCTGCAATTTCCTCTTCTCCTCCTATAGTAAAGTTGATTTCTTTCCTAATTCAGATTTTATGTACTAGGGCAGCAGATTTGATGAGAGGATTTTGAATTTTGGTTTTCCGTTCCCAATCACTGTAGGCGCGTATTCCATTTTTTTGTTTGAGTTGGGCATTGATTGTATCATATATTTGTTTTTAATGTGGATTCATGAGACCTAAGACCTGAAATTGGAAATCTGAATTTTGGGATTCCGATTGCACTTGGAAATATAGTATTGGCTACAGTTAAAATTTTGGGAATATAATACTAATCGTCTTCACCGATCTCTTAATTTCTCCCTTCAATCCTCTATTGCTTGTTCTTCATTATTCCTCAGGCTTTGATTCATTATCAAACGCACATGCCTTTCATCAGTGACTGTTGCTCTTTTTCTTTGCTAATTTATTCCTCTTTGCATGCTTTTGCCTTTTTCTCTTCTCAATTGACTAGATTTTGAGTTGGTGCCTTTTGTGTTCTACAATCTCCCTTGTTTTCCCAGGATAATATGGTTAGCAACTTGAATGGGCGAGAAATCAAAGTATATGATTTACTGGTTGAGAAGAAAAATTGCAGAGACTTTTTTTCAATTAACGTTAACCAACGTTAATATAGGGTTAAGGTGATTAGGATGTCTTTAGACACATGTCAAAAATTAAGTGGAGACATGAAAGGGGATACTAAAATTGGGACAATAATTTTTTTTCCACCGTATCTAGACCAACATGCGAGTCTCCCAGTGAGGATTTTTTAAATTCACAAGGTTAGATATTGAAACCTTGCTTAAGTGATATCATACCTCGCATATCTGCCCGATCTTATAAAAACCAGACAAGTTAAGAATATTTTCACTGTTGAATGTGGAAATAAAATCACTTGACTTGTATGACTTTCTAAAAGGCCGACATATTTATATGACTTTTTAAAAGTCGGACACATTAAAACTACCCTAAACTTGGAAATACTTTCAAAACCATCTTAAATCTATAAAAAGTTTTAAAAATTGCAATAAAATTTTTGTTTAATTGGGATTTCCTTCAGGTATTCTTGATGTATATATATTTGTAGATTTGATATGTATGATTTATTCCCCCATTCCCATATGTATTAACCCTGTAGATAGGTCTTATTTATTAGGCTCTATATTTCAAATGACTGTAATAATTATTTATTTTATCGCTTTTCATTCCGTGTGCGCTGCGTGAATGATATAAGCTGAAAATGTTAACTAGGTGGTACCAAAATGACATAAGAAAAATACTTTTATGTGGTATAAATGATTTAATTTGATTAATGATGAGTAGATAACTTGGTTATTTGGGATCTCACTAACCAAGCCATTGACGGGTTATGATTTTCTGCTAGTGTTGTGCCAAAATTTTTCTCCAGGTTGAAGTAGAGATTTTGGTACCTCTCTTTGATTCTTCATTGCTTGGTCATTATGGAAGCGAAGGAATAAGTTTGTTTTTTAAGGCGTTCTGAGCACGGATGATCACTTGGTTTCTTGAATTTACCTTAGTTGGTTTACATTCAAACACTTGGGGAGGAATTTGTGTTTTTTAGCCTTTGATGTTTTTATTTCCCCGCACTTATTACTCTCTTGTACTTGAACTTTCTTGATCTAACCTTGAGATCCGGAATTTTTATTTTAATAAAAAGAGGGGTAGGTATTTTGTAAGTAAGGGTATGCACCAACCTAGTTGGGACATATGCCCCGATATTTCACCTACTCCAACTTTTTTCTTTTGGAGGGACACGATGTTCCTTCGGGGGGTTTTTCAAAAAAATGATGAGTAGATAACTCATTCGAGTTCGGAATATCTATTTAAAGTATAGTTCACCACCCAGTAAAAAAATCGTACCTAAAATATCATGATTTAGCTAAACCGGATGATAACTTTATTTTAAACACAAGGTTTCAATCTCGTAAAATTTATTTTTACATTACACACACTTAAACTCTTTTAAAAGGTCTTCGGTCCACTTCACATCATCCTACATGTTGTCTCAAAATAATGATAAAGGCATATTTTCTTACAAATATGTAAGTTGAGTTTTCAACTTTCCATTTTTCTTCTTTTTCCTCATTCAATGTTTATTCATATTGTTTATATGTTTTTATCTTTAAAATAAAATGCTATTGATATATTTTTAAAAATATATTTTCACATGTTTATACCTCCTGCAATATTGGTATATTACGAAATTAGCTTTTATTAATTGAGATTTGTATATGCCTGTGTCAATTTATACTATCTGTTCAGAGTATATAGTTTTGAGATACTATTTTTTTGTAATATAGTTTTGAGATATTTTATCATTGGGTTAACACATCTAATGTGTTAGGTACATAGTAGAATTTCTTGTTTTAGTTAGTTTTTCAACTAAATTTAGCTTAATAGATTTGCAGAAATTATATATTACACTTCTAATGATAAAATATGTGATAGTAAAATTAATGATTACTTTTTATTCCGTAACACACATACAACGAAAAATATGTTTATACTTATAAATGAACTGAATTATGAATCGTAAACTTCATTATTAATTAATTATCCATTTAAAACCTTTACCTCATGAGAACATGATTTTCCCAATTTATTGAAAAGGATACGTTATTACCATTTTCGTCTAAAAAATATCCCAATGTTGACTACTATGTTTAAAAGATATTCTTTCTAACAACCTAAATAATTTGTAATAATATTCAACACATGAAATAAATGTTCTAGCTATTACATTAGTCCAAATAATGCTAGACAGTTCTATTATTCATGCCGTAGTGATGGATCCTCCCGTTCTTCGTTTGAAACCCGGGCAATACTTGCATATTATCGATAAAAGTACAGCCATGGTAACAATTATTCCAACAATGGTGATAACTAAAGCTAAAATGGCGAGAGCTTTCATCTTACGTATTATCCTGTAGAATAATGCAAATAAAATTAATAAATAAACAATCACAACTCAATTAACATAATATATAGTTTTTAGTGTTCTTAAGTTCGAACAAAATCTACGATAGATTGGGATTTAAAAAGAAAATTTAAAATTAGAATATGCACATGTATGATGCAGAGAATATTAAATTATTAGCTCAAATCAGTGAAACCTTGCAGAAAACCAGGCAATTAGTAAAATCTAAAGTTACAGTTCCTGAGAAGAAAATGCTTACGCAAATTCAGAGATTAAATCAAAGAGCAGTATTATACTCTTTTATTTATATATATATATATATATATATATATATATATATATATATATATATATATATATATATATACTAATATTCATTCATTTATTCCTGTCTTGATAAAAATTCATTTTTTGGTTATAATCTTAGTAAAATTTCATAATGATAATAAAACGGAATGTTGCCTATATGCCTGTTTTATATTTGTTTTCTTTTAAAACATTCACTCTACATATTATAAATTCCTATTATGTCGAAATATTTAGTTATTTACTATACATACTAGTATAGTATCCGTGTGATATATGGATAGGTCATTTGTAATAATTATATCAATGATAAGTTTACTTTGTAATATATATATATATATATATATATATATAAAATAAAAATAGAAAGCAAAAAATATTAAAGCTAATTAAAGTTGAGCATAAGGAGTAAATACTGTTATAAAATTTAAATTTTAAATAAATAAATTTAGGAGATATATTAGTTGACTAGTTAATTTAAAATATTCCATTATAGGAGTACCATCATAAAATTCAAATTTTTTCTTAAGCATGTTTATAATATATATTTTTTTGCAGTTATCTTATGATTCCCTATCAAATATTTGATGAGGAAAAAAAGTCACACTAATTCTTAAATACGATTATAATAAACAAATTTTAATTAGTTAGTATTTATAGTAAAAGTGAAATGTTAACTAGTTTGATGAGTTTTCCTTATACATGTCTGTTTGTATATTATTTTAAAGGTCAAATAATTATTAATTATTATAACAGTTTTGCAATATAATTCTTATCACCAATTATAATTATTTTACTATGTAATTATTACTTTAATTAGTTGTGCGTTTACTTTGATTTATTTCTATAAGGTTAATATTCATAATAATCATAACAATACCAAAATATAATTCTGTTGAGAATATTGCTGATAAGGAAAAAGGAAAAAGGAAAAAAGAGTCACATTAATTCTAAATTATAAACCTGTTAGGGGAAAAAATTATAAATTATATCTGTCAAAAAATACATATATTTAATTAATTGCTAAATAAAGTTTAAAATATGAATTTTTTTCTTAAATAGAATTATAATCAATAGAATTATATTTTGGTATTGTTATGATTAATATTAATATTAATCAATTTTAAATACCATTATTATAGTAATATAAATTGAAATAAAATGGTAATAAAATAAAACAAATTTAATAATAAGATTGAAATATTTCTTTTCATATGTATAGGGTAAAAAGGTTTTTTAGGATTTTATTGTTTATATATATATATATATATATATATATATATATATATATATATATATATATATATATATATATATATATATATATATATATATATATATATATATATGTATATACTAATTCAGGAATCACACAAAAACCCTATTCAGTATATGATTTGTTTGGCAAGTTGCAATATGTGCTTGTATAAGACCATTTGTTATTTTTGAAGTCAATCTAGTCTCTTGGGCCTCGTAACTGATGGGGCCTTATATTTAGTGGGAGGTCCTTTTATAACACCTTAACTAAAAAAAAGATAACTAACATACCAACATTTATTTGAGAAGCGAACTTCACAATATATCACATTTCAAGAAGTCCTCAATCCTTTTAAGCTCGAATGAATCCCAAAGTGATAGACATCTTATCACTCTTTGCTTGAATGTACATGAAGTAGAGGACCATGAAACTTATTTTGGTCTACCTTTTATCATCGGTAGATAAAAAAAAGGAGGTGTTTGATTACATAATTGAGTGGGCTAATTAAAAAGTTCAGAGTTGGAATATGAAGAATATGTCGGTGGGAGCAAGGAGATCCTACTTAAGTCAGTGTCTCAAGCACTACGAGTCTTTGTTATGCAAGTATTTTTATTACCTTCATATGTTATTAACCACTTGGAACAAACTTTTGTCAAATTTTGGAGGGGCTCTTCGATTCACTAGATGTGATGGGAACGGTTATGCCAACCTAAAGATAAAGGTGGGCTGAATTTTGGGTACCTAAAATCTTTTAACCAAGCCATGGCTCCATACTTCTTTTCTTCTCATAATCATGGTTACTAATCCTCCCATGCTATACTTATTCCTCTTAATGTGTTGGAGGATAAGATTTAGGAGATTTATCTTCTTCATCTATACCAGAAACTATAGTGTACAGTGATCAGTGGTTCAATGTTGATCTTTTTGCTTTTGTAGCAGCGCCTTTGCCATAGCATATTGCAAGTATCTGTATACTTCTCCTATATAGGAAGTAGACTTCTTTCTAGTCCAGCCCTTAGGGAGTCTATACTCCTTGTCATATTTTGAGTAAGGCCTTGCATCGTTCTTCATTTCTCTTATCACTACCCTAGAGTTGGGTAGACCAAGGATGCTTGAGAGTAGTTTAGGTGTCATATTTATGCCTTCCCCTTTACTTCAGTGATGATAAAATCTGGATTCAGTGAAGATTTCAGTATGTTTCTGTAGACTTCTAGTACCAATCCTTGATAGGTTGGTTCATCCATCTGGACCCATCTCTGCATTTTTTGGGTTTTAATGATATCTGAAAATGGTGAAGTGGTTAGAAAAAATCTATCTAAAAATGATGGTTGAGGGTCGAATTTTGCAGGATTGCTTTTGAATTGAACTAGTCTGATTTGGGCTTAAGTATTTTTGGAGGTTGCCATGACTGTTCTTTTGAGAAAAACAACTATAGAGGTTTAGCAATGGTTTTTGGTTTGAGTAAAAAGGCAGATGATGTAGATGATCAGTTTTTGTAACTTTGATGGGAAGTTTGAGGGCATTTTAGTCATCTTGCTTCATAACTGTTACAGTTTTGGAATAAATAGTTAGTTATTTATGAGTGACTTCATGGCATTTTAACGGTAGTTATATGAACCATCTTTCAATTTTTGTCATTGTCACTTTTCACCTTTTATTTGACTGCACATCTTGAAATTCAAAATGATGTGGTAGGTGGTGACTTGACTAAATTGACACGTGTCTGAATGGTGGTCTTTTTCAGCAAATTCCTTCTGAGACATGATTTTATCTTGAAATGTCTCCTTCTGAGATATCGAATGTCCTTATGATGACTTTTGTAGACCATCACATTTGTAGCCTTGAAAGTGAGTACAATTTCCTACAGCTTTCAAGCCTTCCTTTTGATTGAGCTATAGACCCGTAGTTGCCCAAACTTTCTTGGGAAATCTCATGTTCTTCTCAGGCATCTTGTGTTGTGGTCCCTTTTTCTCCTTCTGAGGTTTCATTGTCTTATGCTCTTAGTTCTGAGACATTTTGATAATTTCTCTCAGAGCTCTTTAATCTGAGTCTAGTTTTAGGATGTACTTCTTGAATCCTTCTAGTAGATCTTCACCCTCATGATAGTTTCTTGCTAAAATATTAATTTCTTGCGCAATGGCATCATCATCTTCTTTAAGATCTTTTGCCCTTTTCTACAGTCTCAACATCTTCCTTGAATTTCCTTGCTCAATGACTTCTATCTCCCTCAGTATGTGCAAAATATCATTAGTTTAAAGCAAATCAAATGTCTCCACTTCTGAGCATCCTTCTTCTTCTAAAGTGGATGTTTCTTTTTCCATAAGATACATATGTGCATCATCTTCTGAGTTGTCTACGTTAGAATTTTCTTCCTCATCACTCCAGATGAAAGTTGATTTCATTTTCTTTTGAAATTTCTTCTTTAGCTTTTTTCTTCTTGATGTGGTTCTTATAAAGGAGGTTCCTTCTAAAGCTTCTTCTCTTCTTGGCATCCTTTCATTGAAGATTTGGATGAAATTTTTCATTTCTCCATCCTTAAAATCTTCTTCTAAGGATTCTTCATTTTTCAGCATTTCCCTTCTGAATTTTTGAGTGAGATTCCTTATCTCCTCATTGTGAGCGGACGACGTTTTGTGTGACGGCAGCTGCGCCGGGCCAGTTGGGCCGACCTCTTTAAATGACGGGGGAGGTGTGAGTGATGTGATTGGAAAATGGTTTTGCATGTTTAAATGTTCAAAAGATACGAGATCAAAATCCCATACTTAAAATAGAGTCGCCACCCAGTTCAGCTCAACCGGGAAATTTTTAATACGATTTTCCCACCGGGTGGTTGGACCATACCTTAAGTAGGGATTCCGAGTTCGGATGATGTTATCTATTTTTCATTAGGCCAAGTTAAGATACTTCATTCTTTCTTAATCGGTTTAATCCATCCTATTTATTCGTGTTTTCAGTTATTTTGTTATTTTCGCATTTATCAAGCAATTGAAGCGATGAATAAAATATTTACAGCCGTTAAAAAAAACAAGTGTGGAAAATAAAATTATTACAAGGTTTCCAAGTCCTATACATTTTTCCATGCAGTAAATAATATACCTGAATGTCTGATATACGTCTACCTGTAGAAGATTGTTAGCACAGATATGACATATTTTATTTATAGTACCATAAAGCCCGGTTGGATGGCTAAAATGAGATTTGAACGACATTTGCGGGGAAATTCCATTTTTAATCAAACTTTACTCTAGGTTCGATCATTGCTCTAATCGGATTATAAGTGAAGATGCCACACGTTATGGGGTGGGGTATATTTTCAAGAGGTTTTTGAACTTCCATCATTGCATTATATGTTCTAGCTTCGAAAAATAAGCTAATCTGGGAACAAATGAAAATAAAACTACTGTCTAGAAAGTCATATCGCCGACGATACAACTAATGTCGTCGGCAACATGATTGATGTTGCTGGCGACATGGCTGATGCCGCCGGTGACATCAATTATGTCACAAGCGATATTAGTTTGTAGGTAATAGTGGTGGTAGCAAAAATGACAGAAAACCAAAAAAATGAATATAAATGGATGAAAATTAACACAAATTAGTAATATTAATGCATAAGAGCTATGAGACTAAGGATTTTTACCTCGAGGCCGTGAATCCACCTCTTCATGAACCGAAAGAAACACCTACGGGGAGCTTGTTACGACGATTTAGCATTGAATTTAAGTGCTTCTGGTTTCTAAATCCAGTTAAGTTGATTTTAACTTAAAGACTCACTGATTTCAAACTCACAATCAGAGAATTCAAAGAAGAAAAACCGGAAAAATGGATAATAATCCTTTTTTTTGCCGTATCTAATTCTTATCTCACTAAAATCTATTCTAACATTAAAATCCTAACATTAAATCATCTCCTCTCTAAATTGCAGCTCAAAGTGTGCTTTTATAGGTGAAATGGGGTGTTTTTCGAGGCCTTTTTGACCAATTCCGCCGAAAGTGGCCGAAAGGCTGTCTGTGTAGGGACCCATCTTAGGTCATGCCGCCAGCGACATAGCGATGCCGCAAGCGGTATAAATGATGCTGACGGTGACATGGTGATATCGCCGGCGGCATCAGCCTCCAGCATACCGACAGGCAGCGGGCCTAGGAGCCTAAAAAGTCGCCTAAAGTGATTTAATAGTGGGTGAAAAGGTATCTTTTTTATTTTTAATAATATTTTAATGGGTATTTATTATTTGGGTACAAATCATCGGTTCAAGCTCCTACCAGATGCGTTATCGGCCATGCCGAACTGGGTTCTACCAAGTATAAAATTCGCGAGGAATATTATTTTGGTAATAAATATTCTAAAGAGAACTTTTATTTTGAGGCATTAAAATTGGGTATATGTCACCATCGTCTCGCGAGAGGGACTGTAAAATCCCGTGCTCACAGGCTGCCCCTCGGGGGATCACTACTGCCATAAGTCAGTATGATCGCACAAAATAGTGATGGATAGGAATGATACCTGATGGGTGACTGGTTTGCCCCTTGGTCGGACTTGTGCTTTGTGGATAGGATTATCTTTTGGTCGGACGTGATACTTTGTAGATTAGTTGCCCCTTGGTCGGGCTTACGCTTTGTGGATAGGCCGCCTTTTGGTCGGACTCGATCCTTTGTAGATTGGTTGACCCTTGGTCGGACTTAACCTTTGTGGAGAGTTTGTCCTTCGATCGGACTTATGCTTTGTGAAGAGATTTTCCTTTGGTGGGACTTGTGCTTTGTGGAGAGATTGTCCCTTGGTCGGACTTTTGTTTTGTAGATTGGTTGCCCCTTGGTCGGGCTTGCGCTTTATGGAGAGTTTATCCTTCGGTCGAACTTATGCTTTGTGGAGAGATTGTCCTTTGGTTGGGCTTGTGCTTTGTGGAGAGATTGTCCTTCGATCGGACTTGTGCTTTGTGAAGAGATTGTCCTTTGGTCGGACTTGTGCTTTATGAAGAGATTGTCCTTTCGTCTAACTTGTTCTTTATGGAGAGATTGTCCTTTGGTCGGACTTGTGCTTTGTAGAGAGATTGTCCTTCGGTCGGACTTTTGTTTTGTAGAGAGATTATCCCTTAGTCGGACTATTGTTTTGTAGATTGGTTGCCCCTTGGTCGGGCTAGCACTTTGTGGAGCGATTGTCATTTGGTCGGACTTGTGCTTTGTGAAGAGATTGTCCTTCGATCGAACTATTGTTTTGTGGAGAGATTATCCCTTGGTCAGACTTTTGTTTCGTAGATTGGTTACCCTTTGGTTGGGCTTGCGCTTTATGGAGAGATTGTCCTTTGGTCCTACTTGTGATTTGTGAAGAGATTGTCCTTCGGTCGAACTTTTATTTTGTGGAGAGATTGTCCCTTTGTCGGACTTTTGTTTTGTAGATTGGTTGCCCCTTGGTCGGGCTTGCGCTTTGTGGAGAGATTGTCCTTTGGTCGGACTTGTGCTTTGCGAAGAGATTATCCTGCAGTCGGACTTATGCTTTATGGAGAGATTGTCCTTCGGTCGGACTTGTGCTCAAAATTTGAATTGGAGGGAGCGATGTCGCCGGCGGCATGGTGATGTCGCTGGCGGTATGGAATGATGCCGCCGGCCGCATGATGGCCACGTAACAGCTTTGACTAGTCAAACAATTTTAAAATTTGAATTGAAGGGTGAGATGTCACCGACAGCATGAGTGAAGTCGCTGGCGGTATGGTGTGATGCCACCGGCAGCATGAGTGGACATTGTTAGATAAATTAAAACTCCTCGAATTCCGCGTGGTAGTTTAAAAGGAAGTAAACTCCTCTTCCTCACATATAGAAGTCGTATCCCTCCTTCTCCTCTTCTCCAAATTTTTGATTTTCTTTCTTTCCGCCATTCTAATCATAAAGAGAATTGCTAAGGCTTTCAGGGGTAAATCCGCTAAGGCTAGGAAGGATCTGCCTGATTCCTCTATCGAAGGGTTGAAAATTCTCTTCGTTCCTGCTGCCTATGGGTTGAAGGAGTCGACCAAGATGTATGGCTATGGGATCAATTCTCCTATCACTAATCTAACCCCAGAGAAGGAAAAGCACCTCCACTATGTCCAGATAATCCCGCAAAACTCGAATCTCCTCTTTTTGGGTTGAGTTTCGATTTGGCCTTAGGTTTGAAATCGTGCCATGATAGGAGTTATAAGTGTGAAATAGACTAATTATAAACTGATATTGCATGCTTTAGGCTCAATTTTTACCATTTTCAGGCTTCTTGTTTGATTGATTGTGATTTTTATGATTTTGGCACGATGGGTGCGATTTTAGGAAAAAACAGGTTCTGTTCGCAGGTAGTGATGTCGCTGGCGATATGAGTGATGTCACTGGTGGTATCAGTCCTTGCAAAAGGGCCCAAGGAAGTCTGATGTCGCTTCTGTTTGAAGCAATATTGCCCAGCGGTATGGGATGATGCCACTAGCGATATTACTTCTAGCAAAAGCAATATCAGTAGCTTTCTATCAAATTTCAGTGATGACAAAATAGGCGTGACTTATCTATTTTGTTTCTGATTTTGCAGCCATATGAACTGACTTATACTAGGGGGATGGGCACCATTGGCGAGTGGTGGCACCACATTTTAGAGAAGGACCCCGGGCTTACGCTTGCCTTTAATGAGACAGGATTCGGGGATCTGGCCCGGATTATTCCAATGCTGATGTCTAAGCTCTCTCATTCAGCCATGACAGCTCTTACCGAGATGTGGTCTAAGACCACCCACACTTTTCACTTCTCCTTTGGGGTAGAGATGATTACACCCTCTAATGTTGTTGCTATGACCGGGCTTCCTTGGAAGAACGAGGTCATCCACTTTGATGCTTACATGGATAAATACTATGTCGAGAGGACCGTGGCAAGGTGGGTGAAGGAGTTGTTCGGTCTAAAGCCCGTTTTAGGGTAGCTGTCTTACGGTGAGTTGCACCAACACTGGTCCTGAGTAGATGTGGTGTCCGAGGATGAGAGAGAGGCTTATGCCCGATCTTTCATGATTTCTTTGCTCACCTTGCTGTTCTTCCCAATCTCGGGGAGCAAGGTCAATTATGTGCTGATAACTGCGGTGGAGGACGTGGCGGGCATTAAGAGGAAGAATTGGCCGAGGGCTATCTTGGCTCAGCTATACTACGGGTTGGAAGTAAGAGCCCGAAAGAAGGTGAAAGCCCTTCACCTCTGTCATCTGCTACTATAGGTATATTCTCTCAGAAGCAATTTTCTTGATTGTGTGCATCTCGTTATTTGCTGATGCTGATTGGTTGTAATTTGTATAGGCTTGGGCCTTTGAGCACCAGATTCTCCCGTCGGTTGAGTTTAAAAAGACCGTGCTGCCCGGCTCCCACTTTCTCGCCCGCTAGTACGGGGGTATTAGCAGGAAGGCCAAGTATCCCACTAAATACAAGGAGGTTCTGAGCAGCATATGGTTAGGCTCGGTATGCGATTTTTAACTTAGTCCTTGTTTTTTACACTTTAGAACAAAACAAAAGCATTTATGAACTTATATTGGTTGTTTTGGTTAATTGTTGGTGCAACTTGTCCTGGATTCATTCGACGGGGGGGAGAACCTGACAAAGGTTATGAGGGTTAGGAGGGAGGTGGATGACCGTCGGTTCGTCATGGAGTATCCTTTGTCCCAACATTGGTATCTGGGTGAGCACGTCCGAGGCTAGAGGTCCATCCCGGTTGTCGATAGATCGATGCCTGCTGATCATCCCAGGCCTTTATGGTGGCCGCATTCAATGATCACCTCCGAGGTCGACAAGGCCGATTATATCAAGGGGATCGGCCGAGTGATCCCTAGTACCCCTGGCATCTACGAGCAGCACCAACAGCATCTACTCCCCTTGTGTCCTTGCATCCACATGAATGATATGATTGAGTATTATAATGAACAATGACTGGAGAAGGAGAAAAGGCACCTCAAAGATGTCGTGGATGTCGAGGAGGAAGAAGATGAAGAAGACGAAGGGCTCGAAGATGATGTTGGAATTGAGCCCGAGGGGGAGGATGAGGTAGGCGCGGATGTAGCCGATGGGAGTGCGCCAATGTCCCAAGGGGGGCAGCCCTCTTTCAAGGTACGATTGAGTATATGCGCATGATTTGTAATTGTTCAGGAATGTTGCTGACGTGCATTTTTCATGTTTTTCAGGAACCCGCGAGGAAGAGAGGTCGGGATATCCAGAGTGGGACACGGTACTATGGTGTACTAGAGGGCATAAACTTTGTGGAGGGGCATCTGGTCAACCCGATGGAAACCACCTTCCTGCTGATGAATTCTCAGGGCGAGTTCCTCCCTAGGAATATAGGCTCGAGTCGGCATGCTCCAATCTTTATGCCAGAAGACACCACTTACGTAAGGCCTGGTAGTTGTTTCCTCATTTACCCTTGGGTGCGGGTGTCTAATGATTTCCCTTTTTGATTTTTCAGGTGGTGCGGAGCCATGTGGAGCAGCTTGTAGAGAACAACTTTGCTCTCTGGGACACGCTTATTGGAGCAATTGCTCCTTGTTTAGGTGTGTCCCCTATTTATGCCTATGCTAAAATAAGATATGATGCATGTATAGATGCTATAAATGATATGTATTCTTGATATTTTCCCTGGTTTGCAGGATTTCTTGGCCCTTTCCTTGTCAGATGTCGATGCAGCCCGGCGGAGGTATGAGGAGGAGACTGCAGGCCTCTGGTGTCGTGTGAGTGACCTTGAGGGTTAACTGGCAGCTACCGTTCAGGAATGAAAGAGCAAATAGAATTTGGATCGCGCATACCCTGGTAGCACCAGTCACCGGGGAGTGAAGATGTTCACTGGCCGCCGTGTATTTGCTGCGGTTGAGGAGTCCAGCAGTGTCCCGTGGGTAGGATGAGGTAGGTGACTGGCTGGTGAGTCCCGAGGACATTTCAACCTGCCCGGCCGGCAGCGACGGGCATGCCTAGCATTATATTTTCATTTTACTTTTTTATTTCTGCTTGTACCCTTGATAAATTGGGGTTGGATAATTTGGTTTTGTCGTATGCTACATGTTTTGGGATATTTGAGAGATTTGCGCCTCGGGCTTTTTTTTTGAATAAAAATGGATTGCTGTTTGAAAAGATATTGGAAACATAGTATAGGATTGTTTACAGGTTTTGTATAGGTCTAAAATGGGAAAAATGCTTCTGATGTCGCCGGAAAATCAACTTCATGCCGCCGGCAGAATGACCCATATCGTCCAAACTCAACCAGCTAATATATATAGGGCTGTCTGAAAGTCCATATCGCTGGTGGCATCAGCTGATATCGCCCAATTTGATCCATATCGCCGACGGCATCATTTACGTCGCCGACGGCATCACTCATATCACCGTCGGTATCACTTTTCTAGTAATCTAATTTCGACTATTCTGTCAATTCCTATCATGGCAACCCACAATCAAAAGCTACGGGCTTTCTGCAAAGTCTGGGGAATGTGGACTGGAAGAAGCTTGAAAAATTCAAGCTTTGGGGGCTTTGATATGTAGTAGCGTGGCCCATAAGCCGCAAATTCCTTCGAGCGACACTATCTTTTTAGGATCCAATGGACCACGTTTTTCGATTTTCATCATTCGAGCTTTGCCTCTTGCTCAAAGAATTTCACGCTATTTTAGGGACTCCGTGTTCTAAATGCGTTACGCTGGCGCTGCCGGACTTTCATTTTGGCATAAATGGAATTCCTCGAGGGTTATAGAATTTGGATTCTATTGACCCATTTCTGTCTCAATTGCCCGATAAACCCGGGTTTCAGCTCAGAGCGGTTCTAGAGTGGTGCCGTGGAGCGCCCTGGTCCCACCTTGCTTGGCCATTCATGGTGTCATTGCTACTCATAGCGGAGTTTATGTGCGGAGTGAGCCCGATTGCTCCGTTCAGGCTGATTTCACTCATCAGCCCTATGTCGACAGGGGTTTCTCCCGTGGCTGTGGGATTGGCCAATGTTTTGCTGAACATGGATGTTACTTCTGTTGACCCGTCACTTATCGAAGATCAGCTCATATTATTACAGGTACCTTTTGTCCTTTCTGATTTCATACATTTCTTTCCCCAATCCTTACCTGAGTTTTTAATTATAGGTATGGCTGATGGAGAAACTGAAGTTGAGGGAGGCGCCACGAGGGAAACCGAAAAAGTATCTTCCCGTCCATCTGAGGGAGAAAGGGCTTATGCGAGTTGATTTCGATGAGCTGATATACGATGATTGGGTGCCTATTTTGAAGTGGTATACTGACGCGCAGGTTCAGCGGGTAAGTCCATGGTGGAGAATTCAAGATGTGGTTGTAGAATCCTGGGGAGCCTATGTTCAATTGATAGGTCTGGAGAAATCTTCATTTTATACCCCTTATCGGCTGTACCGACAGTATGGCAAGAGACAAAGAGTCCCAATCAAATTGTCCTATAACCAGATTAGAGTTTACAAAGCTAGGTGGGTCTACCATTTTTGGGAGAAGTGGTCCAGGGAGGCTGTATTTGAGATTCTGGATTATGATCACATGGAAACCATCGAGACTCACACATATTACAGGTAATGGCTTGCTGAGATGAGAGGCTTACCGACCCGTCAGAAGCGGTCATGGGACCGCTTTGAGGGGGAACGTGCGGAGCGAGTGGAGGAGCCCTTTTCTACTACCACATCGAGACGGATCTCTAGGTACTGTGATGATGATGCGGGAAGCTCGATTTGAGCCTTACTTTTGTCAGAACTATCAGACCTCTTTTATTTTTTATTTTTTTTATTTTTTTATTTTTTATTTTTTTATTTTTTTTACATCTAAAATGAAATAAAATGAACTCTGTCCAAGGCTTGATGAAGTTGTCTTAATCTTATCAATACAGGATCCACATAAGCCTAAGTATTTAGATTTCAACAAAAGAGAAACTTTCATTAATTGAGATAAAATAAAGTACATGATGTTTGGTTGACATTCCCATTGATCTAACTCCCGGTGCCAACTAGCCGAGATCAGTTTTCTAGAAGGCACTCACTCTTTGCTCACATACCCTAACTTTTGCCTAGATCGCCCTTTTTGGGTTTTCGATCTAGCGGGTTTGTCTCATCCCCTAATTTTTGCACGGCTGGTTTGCAAGATACCAATTGTCGGGCGTCACCCTAATTTTTGCCCGATTAGTAAAAGACTGAAAGGTGGGTAATTATTATGTATATATTTTTTTGGTGTCCCACTTTTCTGATTTTTTTCTTTTGAATTTGACATGATAACGCTTAAGCCTGTCTTGGTTTACGGGATTCACAAACTCGTTCCCATCCTTGTCCATAAGCTTAGCCGCCCTTTTGCTAAGCAGCTTCTTTATTACATATGGTCCTTCCCAATTTGGCCTGAATTTACCCCTCGCATCAGTGGTAGAATGTTTCAGTTGCTTAAGGACCAGATCACCAGCCTTCAGAGGCAACTTCTAATATCTTACCCGACTGTTATATGCCCGAGCCATACATTGTTGATACATCTAGAGGTTGTCGAGGGCCTTTAACCTCTACTCATCCATCATGTTCAACTGTTCAAATCTCGCCTGGGTCCATTCAGATTCATCTAATTTAGCCTCTAGAGTGACTCTTAAGGAGGTCACATGAGTTTCAACTGGCAAGACTACTTACATCCCGTAAATTAGGGAGAATGGAGTTCGGCCCGTCGGGGTGCGTATGCTGGAGTGATATCCCCAGATAGCAAAATGTAGCTTATCTACCCAATCCTTGTAACCGACAATCATCTTAGAAAGAATTGTCTTTACCGATTTGTTAGCTGCCTCAACAGCTCCATTGGCTTGTGGTTTGTATAGAGAAGATCTATGGTGCTCAATCCCGTACTTCTCAATTAGAGAAGCAGTTGCTCCTTGAAATTGTACTCCATTGTCTGAGACTATATGGTGTAAGATCCCATACCGAGCGAAGATGTGCTTCTCTATGAACTTGGCCATCTGCTTGGCAGTGACATTGGTGAAGGATTCAGCTTTCGCCCATTTCGAGAAGTAATCTAGTGCTACCATGATAAATTTATTGCAGTTTGTTGAAGAAGGACAGATTTCACCAATTATGTCTATCCCCCATGCCGAGAATGGCCAAGGGGTGGATAAATGATGGAGCTCAGTGGGTGGAAGATGCTACATATCTCCGTAAACCTAGCATTGGTGGCATCATTTGACCTGGGTGATACAATCGGTTGTGAGAGTGAGCTAAAAATACCCGAGCCGCTGGATTTTCTTTGTGAGAGCAAGACTATTCATATGAGGGCCACAGTCACCGGTATGGACCTGGGTCATTACATTCTGAGCCTCAGAGTCAATGAGACAATGGAGAAGTAGGTCGTCGCTAGTACGCTTGAATAGATCATTATCCACAATACAAAACTGGATAGCGAGCCATCGTACGATGGTATGGTCCGAGTCAGAAGAATTTATAGGGTATTGGCCAGTCTGAAGAAATAGGACGATGTCAGAATACCAACAAGGTTCGGATGAAATGGCAAGGATTGGAGGAGCCGATTGAACATGATATGGGATCTTGGTGGATAGCAAAATCAAAGGACGGATATGCTGCTGCTGGGGTCCTTTCCATATAGACGCGAGAGTTGTGAGAGCATCATCCATTTGATTCTCATCCCAAGGAATATAGTGGTACAAGCACGAGATAAATTTCTCAAACATTCGCTGACAGCCTTAACATAAAGACGGAGATATTCTTCTTTAATTTCCTAATCTCCAATAACCTGATGGACAACCAGAGCTGAATCTCTGATGACGGATACATGGCGGGCCCGAACCTAAAGAAGAGCCTCAAGGCCGAACAGACAAGCTTTATATTCAGCGCCGTTGTTGGTGATAGCGAATTTAAAGCATTTGGACAATAGGATTATCTCATTATCTAGCGTGACGGTGATGGCCCTGAGACCTGCTCCCCGGCAGTTCATAGCGCAGTTAAAGTACATTGTCCAAACGTCTTCTAGGGTTGTAATAGAGGTAAGCTATTCATAAAAAAACTCCAAATTTTCCTAATAATCAGAGTTGAGGGGTTGATTAGCCAGGAATTTGGCTATGGCCCGCCCCTTAATGACCTTTTGGGTTACATATCAATGTCAAACTCAGATAGGATAAGTAGCCATCGGGATAATTTGCAGGCCAGAGTAGGGGATTGATAAAGAAACTTCATTGGATCAATCTTGGCCACGGCTTGGACGCGATAAGATTTAAAATAATGTCTCAACTTCTTAGTGAGCTAAACCACAGTAGAACAGGTCTTTTCTATAATCGAATACCGGGTTTCATAATCTAACAACTTCTTGCTCAAGTAGTAGATGGCATGTTTGTGCTTATCATCATGTTCCTGGACAAGCATGGCCCCGACAGAAGTTTCCTCAATGGTCAGATAAAGGATGAGTGGTTTCCCTAGGATGGGGGGTGTCAAGACGGGTGGATTAACAAGATACGACTTAATTCTATCAAACGCTACTTGGTAGTGATTGTTCCATACCACGGGTTGCTATTTCTTTAACAGCTTAAAGATGGGTTTGTAAACAGTAGTGAGGCGAGCAATGAACCGACTAACATACTACAAGGACCCTAAAAATGATTGGACCTCCTTCTCTGTCTTAGGGGGAGGCATGTCCCTGATGGCTTTGGCTTTGTCTGGATCCATTTCAGTCCCTTTCTAGCTAACCATGTGTCCCAAAAGCTTGCCGGAGGTAACTCTAAATAAACATTTCTTTGGATTTAGGTAGAGATTATACTTTTCAATATGAGTCATGAACTTGTCAAGAATAGCAAGGTGCTCCTCTCGAGTGGCGGACTTCACAATCATATCATCCACATACACTTCCACCTTTTATGGATTATGTCATGTAGGAGGGCGATTACAGTTCGCTGATAAGTGGCCCCAGCATTTTTCAACTTAAAAGGCATTACCTTATAGCAATATACCCCCCATTCAGTGATGAACGCTTTTGACTTTATCTATAATATTAACCAGAATCTTATTGTACCCTGAGAACCTATCCATGAATGAATACATAGGCGCCCTGGCGGTACTATCAATTAGGACATCGATGTACGGGAGAGAGAAGTCGTCTTTTGGAGAGGCTGTATTGAGATCTCAGAAATCCACACAGACCCGGACCCTACCATCCTTCATCAGAACTGGGATGATGTTGGACAACCAAGTCGGGTATTCTACCACTTCTATGAATCAAGCTTCGATCAACCTTGAAACCTCTGTCTTAACCAGTTCTACCCATTCAGGTCTCAACCAGCGGAGTTTCTGGTTGACAGATTGAAATTTAGGATCAGTTAGGATTCTGTGTTCGGCGATTTGTCTGTCAACCCTAGGCATGTCTTTGTACTACCAGGCAAAAGCGTTAACATGATTTTTAAGCACTTTTATGATCTCACTTTTTTCCTTGGGAGTTAAATCTTTAGAAATAATCACCATTTTGGGATTGTCATCTGTACTTAGGTTTATTTCACTTAATAATGTATCACTAACGCTGAAAACATTATGCGTATTGTTATGTGAATGCATGGATCCATAATGAAAGACATCAAACAAGTAAGCAGAACGGGAGTTATTCATTGCATTAAAAGCCTCATAAGTAGCATTGTTTGCATCAAAAACATGAGAAAAATTAAAAATTACATCGTCCATATCCTCCTCCACAGGCGGAGGGGCTTCAGTAGCAACGTCGATGGGAGAAGTGTCCTTTTTATTGTATGTCAGAATGGTACTCAGGTCGCGCTCTAGAGCGGTCTTTTGGGTAATGGTGAGTGATGGCCCTTCAGACAGGTCAGCCTTTTTGGTGAAAGCCCTAGCGAGTTTTCCTACTATAACTGTCATAGCATCTTCTTCCCCGATACCCTTCTAGCCTTTCCTCATCAGTAGTACCATAGCTTTTGTCATGGTTGTCACAGCATTCTCAATTTCTGGATCGATAGACTCTTCCTTACTTCTATCAGGCTCATCTTTGGAATGCATCTTACCTTTCCCCTTAGCCTTATCAGAAACAACATTGACAGGCGTATGAGGCTCAGCAGGCTTAGGTTCAGCTGAAACTATCATGTGACCGGTCTCAAAATCATAGACATCTTTAAAGATCTCAAAGCCGGGCCATATTTTCCTGCCATACTTGATTGGCTCAGGCTTCCCCTCATAAGGCTTCTTGCCTTGGATCTTACAAATAGTGACCATGCGGCAGTAGCAAGAAGGGATGCAGCAATAGGCTTTTCTAGGCTTATATCCCAATCCAGCTCGATGGATAAGGATTTTCGGCTCCAATGCCTCAATAATTCCCTGTTTGTGTATTCCTCCACCTCTATCAGGCTTGTAACTAGATTTCTTTATTAGTTTACTCATACCCGCATGAAGGTAGCTGTGCCAAAGGGGAGGAGGCTTCTGAACTTTACTAATCATGGCAATCTGAAGGCCTTTTTCAAGATTAGCTTTGGCTTCCATAACAGCCATAACGGAAGTAGGATCAGCTTCTATAGTCACCATTCTGTCTTCATGAATTAGCTTAATTTTCTGGTGTAGTGTGGAGGGAATAGTGCCCAAAGCATGGAGCCATGGTCGGCCAAACAACAGAGAATAGGTAACAGAAATGTCAAGTACAGTAAAACGCACATTGCTTGCCACACCTTCGATGATGACTTTTGCTTCAAAGGTCCCAATTACATTGCGCTTTGAATCATCATAAGCTCTAATAATCGTGTTGGATCTTTCAAGCATGTCCTCTGACAGTCCTAGATGAGGAAGGATTTTCAGAGGTCACAGATTTCGAGCAGAGCCATCATCCACCATGACTCATGGGATGACCTTATCGAGAATTTGGATTATATGAATAAGGCACCATTGTGATTCCTACCCTTGAGCATAAGATCAAAACTATCAAACACAGTCTGAGGCCCTTTTCTCAGGGGAATGCCTTCTCCTATTGTAGGGCACATCTCAATGACTGAGGTGGTCGGATTAGCTTCTAGATCAAGGAGTTATTTAAACAAACCCTTGCGATGCCCTTCAAAGTCGATTACTAGTTGCTAGATGTTGTATCGGGCTTAGGTGGTTTTCAGCTGGGTAATGAGGGGGTCAACCTCAAGACTGGTAGGGACAGGCGGAGGTGGAGAAGGGGGTCTTGCAGTAGTTCCAACTCTGCCAGGAATTGGGTTTTTACTTAGGCGAAGATATCGGTCTTAAGGCTAATATACACGATCAGTTCGAGTAATATTAAGGACATCGTCGAGCAAGACAATCTTAGTGACTCACATTTCAAATATATACTATTGCTCCTCAGAGTCCGAATCTGGGTTTTGTACCTCATACTTGTCCACGCTAAATAGGTCATTTTGATCAACCTTGAATAAGTTGGTGCTTATGGCCTTGGTCTCTCGAGCCATTTCCCCATCTTGATTAGAATAGTTCTCCTTCGAAACAAAGGAATCTACGCTGAATAGTGTTTTCTCCTCAGCTTTCTTTCTTTTTGGCACAAATGGTTTAGACCTGCAGCTCTCTTGCTTTGGCTGGTTTGGATCAATTTCCATTCCCTGGATGGAGTTGTCTCCCAGGTTGGCTTGATTAATAAGAATAAAAATCGAGTAAGATGGTAGACCCGAACTGATGACCAGGATAGAGTTACTACTATCTGGCCTCTGAGCAAGGAGATCAAAGATTGTGGCTTCAGATAAACCAGACTGGACCTTGCTGACCTTACTCCAAAAATTTGGTAATGGATTATTCATAGTGCTCAGAGCTTTATCTGGTTCAGTGATCTTTGCTTTGCTAACCAACTGTTGAATTCTTGAGAGTAGGGCTTTGCAATTGTTGGTTTGGTGTCCTACCTGAACATGATAATTACAGAAGTTGTTTAATCTTTGGGTCTAGGTGGCTTGTATTCCTGAAGGACTGTATGAAACCTCCTTCCCTCAAAAGCTGGAAGATGACCCTTAGGGGCAACTTATAAGGGTTAGTTAAAACAAAAGGGGGGCAAGGAGGCTGGATTATGGCAACCATTGACGGAGCTAGAGTGATTGTGAGGGACGTAGCGGGGGTATAAGAAATGGCTTGAATTGCAGCCGGTGTTTTAGGCTTAGCCGGTGCCAGGGTTGAGGGTTGGGCTTCATTCTTTCTGAACCACGGTTTCCCCACTCTTTCGGCCTTCTCACGCACTGCCTTATGCTCAATTTTCTCAGCTTTCTCAAACACGGCCATGTAGGAAAGAAAGGAATCAGTAGCCATTTCCTTGCAGAATAGGGGGAGAGACCCTTCCAGGAGTTTGACAATCATTTCCTCAAGGCTTAGCTTAGATTTCATTAAGACCTAAGTTGACATCCACCGATTGAAGTATTGCTTAAAAGTTTTATTGGGCATTTGACGGACCCTCTCAAGATGTTGTAGGGTTGTTTCCATCATAGTATTAAAACTATAATGCACTTTCAATGCCTCAGATAGGAGATTCCAGTCGGCGATAATATGTTACGGCAAGGTGTGATACCATTTGAGTAGGGCTGTAAACGAACCGAGCCGAGCTTGAACACTGACTGCTCAAGCTCTTTTCATTTAAATTTTAACGAACATGAACACGAACCGAGCTTGAGCTTGGTTAAAACGAGCCTGAGCCGAGCTCAAGCTTGGTCAAACTGAGCCCGAGCCAAGCTCGAGCTTGGTCAAACCGAGCTCAAGCCGAGCTTTGAGCCTATCTCGAGCTTCATTTAAATCGAGAGCGTAGCTCAAAAAAAAAGGTAGAATCCGTAAGATGAAGAATCAGAGATGAAGGATCTAAACACCATAAATAATTTTCATTGTACTAAGAAGAGGAAGAGGAAGAGGAGTGTTGTATTGGCGGCTGCGTTTTTACAGAGGAAAATGAGATTAGAGTTTTACTGAGCATATAGAGATTGATGAATATATATAGTAGGGGTTGGATTGGATCCGAATTGCTTTTATTATGCTTTATATTTATCTTTTCTCTTTTTTTATCTATATTTTATGTATCACTTTTATACATATTTTTCCTTTACTCTTTATCTTATATTTTTATATTTTTTTTACAATTTTATATCCATTTTACACTTACACTATTTGATACTTATTCATAATCTATCTATTTCATACATATAATGTATAAAGTTTTCAAATATGTTAACGAGCCTGTTAACGAGCATGTTGGCGAACTAGTTCGCGAGCCTCTTATCGAGCATGTTCATGAGCTTTTGAGCCGAGTATCCCCTTGTTCAAGCTTGGTTTATTTACGATAACGAGTATGGAATTTTTTTCACGAACAAGCTAATTTATTAATGAACTGAGCTTGAATGAGCTTTGATCGAGCCGAGCGTCGAGTAGTTCACGAGTAGTTAGGCTCATTTATAGCCCCATATTTGAGGGCAGGACCCCGAAGGGAGCAGGGAAATATTTCAGCAAGCACCTTATCACTTAACTTCTCCACGCGCATTACTCTTTCATACATTATAATGTGAGATGCAGGTGCTCCAGAACCATCATAATGAGCCATATTCGGCATAGTAAAATTATCGAGGGACACAGTCTTCATCCCTTTCAGATTTCTTATCGGTGATGAGGCAATTGATGTAAGCTTTGATCTCAGGTGTCACACCCGGAGGCTGTGTGACCTAGTCGCTGACCGGTTTGTGATAGATAGCCGAGGCGTCAGGTGTCAAGCCCGAAGAGTGCATGACCTGGTCGTTAATAGTTTGAGAAGCTATCATTTACTGAACAAAAGTGGCTACCTCGAGTGTCACGCCCGGCGGTTGCATGGCCTGGTCGTTGAGTGTTGGAGGTAGCGGAGGGTGAACAGTCAGTTGACTGGCAAAAGGATTTTGGGGGTAGGTAGTGCTTTTAGGAGGTGTGAAAGAAGGTAGTGGTTGAGAAACTGGGCTTTGGTGAGTAAATATCGGAGGAGTAGAGCTTTGAGCGAAGGGTCTTGGATTAAAAGGCACAACTGATAGGATGGTCGAAGTTGATAAGAAAGCTGAAGCCTGCCCAAACTAGAAGGGCATGCTATGGTCTAGGCTGATTGAAACGTCAATGCAACGGGTCTCATCTCTACCAGACTAGTCAACATCTGTACTGAACTATTCTAGGCCTAAATATCAGATGCTGATACTCGATTAGAATTCCTGTCTTTGAGAGCTCGCTTAATGGCTGCCTGAACAGTAGTTTGGAATGAAGCTTGGAAAGCATCCGAGTTCAGGAATTATGCCATAGCACTGGCAAAGTTAAAACTAGGTGGTGGTTGAGATCCTATTCTTGAGCTAGAAGTAGGGCCAAAGGGCTCTTCTGGAGGAGGGGTCCCTTCATTTCTTGGAAAAGACATGGCTGGTCGAGAAGGATTCTGGCTTAACTGAACTTATTCTGAATCTGACTACCACTGGAATCGGTGTGTGGAATTCCTTCGACTTCCGTGGTGATAATCGGGGTAAAAGGTGACGTATCAAGCAGTGTTCTATCCTTTTCCAAGCTGGGGTGTGACTATTAGTACGCCTCCTCCTAGCTGAAATGGTAGGCAGCGGATCAAACCGTGAATGGGTTGGTGATTGGTATGGATGGTATACATGCCTTTTGTTCCTTGAGAGCGATGATGATACGTATGCATATACATAAATGTGGCTAGAGATGATGCAATGGCTTATCCCTCCAACATACGTAGGACGTTTATATCTCACGTCATATACAGTGATATATGGTGACACAACGGAGGCACAAGGGAAGTCCTACGTATGTTGCTAGACTTCTTCTATGGGCAGGAGCAGTGAGGGTAAGTTGATTCAATTCTGGCTCTTGAAGCCAATGCATGGGGGTGCATGATCATAGAGTATATAGCACATAAATTGTCCCTTTTCCAACCTTTTAACTCCCGTGTAACGCCTTTTTGGAAGGATGGAGATTTGGCCTCTTCACCGGTAATGGTGAAAGAAGGGCATCCCAATTATTTTATTTGTTCTGGTTAGTCCTAAGGGAATGAAGTGCTAGGGCTTTTTCTAACGTGGCTTTGGTATGGGGTTGTTGATGTAGAAGGTTCTCGTTTACCTTGATTCCACATTACTTAACCATTCCCAAATAGGTATGATTGTAGGAGTTTACATGTTGGTTAAAACAAGTGATCCACCCACTAGGCATCCTCAATTCCAACAGGGCATGAGTGACACTTCGTGAGCTTCTCGGGTAAAATGAGGCACCTAAATATTACTGAACTATCTACACGAGTAAGGATAAAACGTCTTAAGAAAAAGAATGAAATTTTAATTTGGCCAACGATTTCAATACATCATCAAAATCCTTTAAACTTTATGAGAGAAAGTTCAAGTTTAAAGAGATGATTCCCGGCAGAGTCGCCACTGTGAGTGGACGATGTTTCGTGCGACGGCAGTTGCCCCGGGTCAGTTGGGCCGGCCTATTTAAATGATGGGGGAGGTATGAATGATGTGATTGGAAAATGGTTTTGCATGTTTAAATGTTCAAAAGATACGAGATCGAAATCCCGTACTTAAAATAGAGTCGCCACCCGGTTCAGCTCAACCGAGAAATTTTTGGTGCGATTTTCCCACCGGGTGGTTGGACCATACCTTAAGTAGAGATTCTGAGTTCGGATGATGTTATCTATTTTTCATTAGGCCAAGTTAAGATACTTCATTCTTTCTTAATCTGTTTAATCCATCCTATTTATTCGTGTTTTCAGTTATTTTGATATTTTCGCATTTATCAAGCAATTGAAGCGATGAATAAAATATTTACAGCCGTTAAAAAAAATAAGTGCGGAAAATAAAATTATTACAAGGCTTCCAAGTCCTGTACATTTTTCCATGCAATAAATAAAATGCCCAGATGTCTGATATACGTCTGCCTGCAGAAGATTGTTAACACAAATATGGCATATTTTATTTACAGTACGATAAAGCTGGGTTGGATGGCTAAAATGAGATTTGAATGGCTTTTGTAGAGAAATTCCATTTTTAATCAAACTTTAGGTTCGGTCATTGCTTTAACCGGATTATAAGTGAAGATGCCACACGTTATGGGGTGGGGTCTGTTTTCAAGAGGTTTTTGAACTTTCATCATTGCATTATATGTTCTAGCTTCAAAAAATAAGCTAAACTGGGAACAAATGAATATAAAACTGCTGTCCAGAAAGTTATATCACCGACGATACAACCGATGCCGCCGGCGACATGATTGATATCGCTGGTGACATGGCTGATGCCGCCGGTGACATCAATTATGTCACCGGGGATATCAGTTTGTAGGCAGCAGTGATGGCAGTAAAAATGACCAAAAACCAAAAAAACGAATATAAATCGATGAAAATTAACACAAATTAGTAATATTAATGCCAAAGAGCTATGAGACTCAGGATTTTTACCTCGAGACTGTGAATCTACCTTTTCGTGAACCGAAAGAAACACCTCCGGGGAGCTTGTTACGATGATTTAGCTGTAATTTTAAGTTGTTCTGGTTTCTAAATCCAATTAAGTTAATTTTAATTTAAAGACTCACTGATTTCAAACTCACAATCAGAGAATTCAAGAGAAGAAAAACCAGGAAAAATGGATCGGAATCCTTTTTTTCTACCTCATCTAATTCTTATCTCACTAAAATCTATTCCAACATTAAAATCCTAACATTAAATCATCTCCTCTCTAAATTGCAGCTGAAGGTGTGCTTTTATAGGTGAAATAGGGTGCTTTTCGAGGCCTTTTTGACCAATTCCGCCGAAAGTGGCCGAAAGGCTGTCTGTGTAGGGACCCGTCTCGGGTTATGCCACCGATGACATGGCGACACCACCGACGGTATGGATGATGCCACATCAGCCTCTAGCATACCGACAGGCAGCGGGCCTAGGAGCCTAAAAAGTCGCCTAAAGTGGTTTAATAGTGGGTGAAAAGACATCTTTTTTATTTTTAATGATATTTTAATGGGTATTTATTATTTGGGTGCAAATCATCGGTTCAAGCTCCTACTGGATGCGTTATCGGCCATGCTGAACTGGATTCTACCAAGTATAAAATTCGCAAGGAATATTATTTTGGTAATAAAAATTCTAAAGAGAACTTTTATTTTAAGGCATTAAAATTGGGTACATGTCATCATCGTCTCGCGAGAGGGACTGCAAAATCCCGTGCTCACACTCATCCTAGTGTCATCCTCTAAGGATTCTTTATAGAGAGCTATTATCTAATTTCCTTTGTGTTTAGAGATCTTGATTTGTAGTGAGATCTCATGTGTGATTAGGGATCCCAATAGCTTATCATAGTTTAGTTTGGAGAGATCTTGAGCTTGCTCTATTGATGTCTTCTTTATCTCCCATAGTCTGGTGAGACTTCTGAGGATTTTCTTCACCATCTCTTCTTCTATGAATCCTTTCCCCAGTCTCTTTAATTCATTTGTGATGTTGGTAAATCTAGAGTTCATACAAGATATGGATTCACCATCCTCCATTTCGAACAACTCGTACTCCCTTAGCTTTTGATTGATCCTAGATTCTTTCACCTTGTCATTTCCTTCATAGATGGCTTCTTGTTTTCTCTAGATCTCTTGATTTGTCTTGCAACCTGATTTTTTTTTTAATTTTGTAACACCTAAGGTACAATGTTGCATATTAATAGTAGTTGGATTAATCTGATATCTTTTGATATATTTTTCATTCCATTTCTCTTTAGGTTTAGGAAGCCCTTTCCTCTTTTAACTATAGTGGCTCTATAGGGCCCGTTAGCAATTGCTAACCATGCATATATGTCTTTGAATTGTATGAAATGTATTATACGACTCTTTCATAAAGGAATATATCTGGCCAAAGAACAGAGGAGGCTTATTTATACTCAATCCTTCTGGCACGACTTGAGTAGTTTGATTCATCACTCCAGGTAGGAGTCTTTCACATCTATACCCTATGGGAATCTTTAAACTCTAGACTCTTAAGTCTTGAAATTCAATGAGCTAAACTCTGATACCACTTATTGGTCCCTGTTGAGGGGTGATGTAGCTATTAGAGGGGGAGGGGGTGAATGACTAATTTTCGTGTTTGATTTGAAATAATAGACCTTTTAGATAAATTGATTTTAACTTTTAGTTATTGATGAATGGTTTTTTGATTTGTGATGGTTATTTACTTGTTGGAAAAATATGGATAATCTTAATATGCTCAAAGTAAATAAAGATAATATAAAGAAAATCAAACACTAAATTGGCCTTGCCTACATCCAGTCCCCAGAGTTTCCACCTCCGAGCTTAAATCAATTATTCAACGGTCCTTCTGAGGTGGAGAAGCCTTTATAATTTAGAATCCTCTTGCCTGCATAGAGTACCCCCCTCTTACTTCTTCTGATTCCCAAATCTAAGAGTACTCTCCTCTTATATTCTTCTAAAGCACCAACTTCACCAAGTTGTGTTTAGGATTGAAGAATTCAGCACCCACGCTTAGTTTGTTATGACTCCAAGACCTTAACAAGCCGCGCTTACTTAGTTTTGATCACCTTTGAGTGGATTGAATAGAAATTGAGTGATCTTGTACTTTGTTATCAAGTATCACTTTTACAACAGATATGAATTGTTTTATTCTTGCGACCTTTTTATTGTACAAACTAGTATGAACAATGATTTGTTTGCTTTTGAGATTTGCACTATTATAATTTACTTGAGTGTGTTTTTTGTAAATTGCTCGACAATTTGCTTGTTGTGGATAGAGGCTTATTTATACTCTCTTATCTTGAATATGACAGTTGGTGCGCGCCTTGTGAGTGAGTCATCTTTATGACCATTGCTGTGAGACAAGTACATTCCTTATAACGGCGCTATTTTGAGAAGTCTTTTACAGTTATCTCTAGACAGCTCCAATAATTTAAGATCATTCGATTTTTTGATAGACTGTATTCAATCTTCCCGTTAGATGAGTCCAAAACTGGTCTCTATCCTTTGTTCTTCCACTTTTAGCAGTTACACCTTTTTGGTACTTTAGCTTTTCACGTCAGGTGGCTAAAAGTGACTTTTTGCCCTTAGTAGTCAGCTCACTTTCTTGATGGTTTCTTATCTCTTTTAGTGAAAGTCAAATATCCAACTTTATAGGATTGCAGAGATTAAGAAAACTATTCTTGGAAATGTGGAATCACGTGAGTTCATTAGGGATCTTCAATTTCTTAGATATATTTGATGCTTCTGAGAATCTTGATGTTTGCGCTCTGTCTCATAGTGATGCCCTTCTGGGTTTAGTTATTCTTGAATTGTGAGATAGCCTCTGAGACAAGATATCAGTTTGTGATGCTTGTTCAGGCACGATAGACTCTAACAAGAAAACTGTTCTCTTTTGAGTGAGTCTTGTGCACTATCTTTTGAGGTTCTCTTCTTCTGATAGTTTTCTTTGATCATTTAGATTGCCCTTGGTGTCATGCTTCAAGAGTCAAGATATTTGATGATCTCAAACACTGAAGTTTCCTTTATGCTTCTTGCTTGTGAGTGTTGAGTTCTCTTGCATTTTGAGTCTGAACAATCTTGTGAGCTTGAATCTTCTTGTTTGAGATTACTGTCTTCTGATTTTGTCCTTCTGGTGCATAGATGTTCTTTCATCTTCAGAGCGATGGCTTATTAGCTCTTACTTGTGAGATCATGGATTTGTCCTCCGATTTGTATGACTCTGAAATATAGATTTAACTTCTATTGATCTAGTGGATACCCTTTATCTCTCTTCTTTCAAGAGTACTTTTGAACTTCTTTATCCTTTTATCTTTGTGTGTCTTCTGAACTAGCGCAGTCTTTATCTTTTTGTTATCTTCAAAAACTCTTATCTTAAATGTTCTAGCTTCTGAAAAGACTTCTTCTGAGCTAGGTCCAATAATATGTAATTAAGAAAAAGAAAAGTTAAAATATGGATTTTAGAAAAATATGAATTTATAAATAAATTTTCACTGGCCCGTTTATGTGTATTTACATAAATTTTCATATGAATTGGTGTTTGCAATAATTGATATAGTGGTAATGAAGGTATTACTGTGTGAAATAAAAGAACTATTATAAAAATATTCAGTAAAAATGCGAAAACCAACGTTCACTATTTCTCACTCTAAATCAAGCAAAATTAACAACTGTTTAATTTTTTTTTCTCTGATTGTCTCCCACTAATGTTGACATATTGGACCATCAAAAACAGTTGATCATATTGTTTATATAGTATATTGTCGGTAATTCCCAAGAATATATTGGTTGCAATTATACACTAAATTTAGTGAGAAAAATATCACATTTATGTTAAAAATAATATGAGAATATTATTAAAATTCATTTCATGTGTCATGATCAATTTACATGGCAAGTTTTTCAAGATTTTTTTTACAAAAAACCATTAAATTGTAGTTTTATCACAATTGGATGATATGTATTAGTTTAATAAGAAAAATAATAATAACCACTTTACAGAAAATAATGTAACAATTAAAATATCATGCGAGCAAGTTAAACCATATTTTCTATTTTTCATTTTTTAAATTCTATTTTATAGGATCTACAGTGTTTTTGCTCCAACTATCTGTTGGAAAATTTGCTCATTAAGACTAGCTCCGAAGTTGCTTCCAGACAAAGGCAACGCTTTTTTGAAAACTGCTGCAGAAGCTTAAAAATGGGATCAGAGACAACACTTCGGGAGGCAAAATTGTTCCGGATGCAAACTAATCCAGATGAAAACTGATCCGGAGGCAAACTAGGTGGAAAGGCAACGCTTTTATAACAACTACTGCAGTAGCTCAAGAACTGGATCATAGGAAATGCTTTGTTGTTCAGAATCTGTTGCAGTAGATCCAGAGGCACCTGATAGATCCGGATGCACGACTTAGGCAACGCTTTCTGCGAATAGAATTTGTTGCAGTAGGTCGGAGTCACCTGGAAGATCCAGAGGCACAAATTAGGCAACACTTTACTCAGAATTGTCACAGAAGCCAGCTCAGAAGCAACAGTTTATTCAAGAGAGGCAACACTTTCTTCTGAATATGAAAATGATTTTCAGAAGCTATAAATGACGATCTTAATTACTTGGAACATCATTGAAATAACAAGAACAAATTTTTAAGTGTTAGGATGAGTTGAGTCGAGTAGAAGACTATGTCCTTAAAGGATACTTCGTAGTTCCTTTCAGGATTAAACAACTCTTTCAAACTCGATTTGAGTTTGGGTACAGGAATCAGAAATGCATTTATATATCAAGAAAAATAGAGGAAGAAGAGACTATGTAAAAATTGGATGTTTTCCAAAAGAAAACCCTCTCATCTTTTTATAGGTAAACAAAAAAGTTTACAGTCATAAAAGTTTTGCTGTTACAAAATTTAATAAAATAGCCGTTGGTATTTTAATTACAATCAAAACACTTAAGCAAAACTATAACCTCCAGGAGTTAGAAAGAGTTATACAAAATATAGCCTTTATAAAATTAAACACACTTATAACTCTCTTTTATGAAAGAATTAAAATGTAACAACCACAATTAAAACTTTTGACCAAATATATTTTTCTCAATAAAAAATATGACAAAGTATTTCTTTCGAAAGTAACATAAAAATCTCTTTTTTCCAACAATCCCCACAACTTTCAAAAGAAGTTTTAATAAAAAGAATTTTCCAGATATCTCTTGTTTGACATATAATGCATGGAACTGGTGTCTTGTGGACTATGAACCAGAACTTGATAAACAAAATTTAACTAACAGAATATTTGGTGAACATATAGTTTCTATGAACCAAATAAACACTATTATAAGATATGGATTTTACCATATCACATTATACCAAGTATATTTTTGTTCATCGCGGTTTTGCTCAAATAAGCCGTGCAAGTGTCTGGTCTTTGATGAGTGCATACTGATAGCCCCAAAATTATATCTCATAGAAGCGGCCCCACTTCACACTCACATAGGTGATATCATCAAGTGTATATTGCACTTTATACACCACTCATAAGAGCTGTGGAATCTCATTAAGAGTCATTTTGACTCAACCTCTCAAGATATGCAACATAGCACTTTTCTCACATCTAGGATTGGGACAATATTTTATAGTGCTAGCAGAAGTAACGGAAGTCTTGTTATTACCCATATGAACCTATTCTGTGGGATCTCCACTCATGTTGGTTGGGTTCCCACTCTTCATTAATTTCAAATTGGCTTAAGTCTCATCCTCTTTGATATATCAAAATAAATTTCTTTTTTACAAATTTATTTCTCAAAAAATTAGTCAGATGATTTGGTCAGAATCGCTCTAGACTTAAATGGATAAAATTTCATCTCAAAAATATGTCTCAAATGTATACGTTTTATTTTTACCATTATAGGTCTTATTTCTCAATATATATTGCGTTTTTGCAATCTCAATGTATATACATTAAATATGTTAAAGCAATTCTTACTAAGGAGGTGTTTCCAACCACTTAGTCTCATTATATTCCAACTCTCAAGCAACTATCTCTTAACATAGCTTGCTTAGTTGGTTTTCATGTTATTATTCTACCACCAAATGTGAGAACATAACCACTAATGAAATTATTTCCATATGAGTTAAAAATTCACTCAATGTCATTGTTCCCCTTAAGAATAATGGGAAATTCACTAATGAATTTCTTCTCATATGAATCAAAGCTTCACTCGACATCATTGTTCCCCTCAAGAATAATGGGAAAGTAATTATATGGAATACCATATTTAATGGTTCCTCTCAAATAATTCTTAAGCCTCAATATGGCTTCTCTATAATCAATGATTAGATTATGTGTATACTTGCTCACATAGCATATGTTATGTCTCAATGTGTGAAACTCATCAAGTACAAATGCATACTTGGATTTAGCCACTAGATCATCATTATCTTCCTCTTAATAAGTATGGAATTGTAAAGGTACTCATATGACTTACATCATAAAACTCAAACTTCTCAAGAAGTTTCTCAACATGGTGTTCTTGTGTTAACAAGACACTCTCATTCATCCTTATGTTCTTATACTCAATATCACATTGGCTTCTCTTATGTCTTTTATGACGAATATTGATACCAAGATTGTCTTTATTCTATTGACAATATCAATAATCGGAATAAAGATAGCCATATAATCCACATATATCATTAACCACTTTAGTATATACACATATATCCACCTCAGAAGATCAAACTTATCAACTCATTATTTAGGTGCTTGTCACTAAATCATATAAAGACTTTATCAACTTTTTCATCCATGTCAGACACCTCATGTTGCATTATAAAAACCCTATTTTGAAAGGCAATTTTAACACCCATGTGGTGAACTCAATTGTAAAAAGAAGCTATAACAAAATATAGAAGAATCATAAACTAAAAAACAAGTTCTATATACCAAAGAATAGAAACAAACTCAATCAATAAGAAGCTTCATTCAAAACCTTTGATTCAAAAGATGAAATAGTTTTGCCAACAATAAAAGTTCATCTTCAATCAAACACTTATAAAAAATTTCACAAAAAAATTTCTTTTCAAAGTTCTCTTGTCTTTCCTCAAAATATCATTTTCAAACTCAATTTGAAAAATAGGTACAACCGGGTCAACATCTGGAATAATACTTAAAAATGGAAACCTCTTTAGTCTTTATTGAAAACATTCACAAAGAATTTGTGTTCTGTTTCAAAGACATTATTCCCAAGCATATCACTATGTTCAACATAACTTATGAACATAGCAACATAAAGTTTGAACATATTTCTCTTTTCATAAAGGTTCAAGAATAATAACCTTAATAAGACACCCCCACACTTTTGAATATTTCAAATTAGGATGATAATCCTCACATTTCTCATATGGTGTCTTATCGGTTTCTCATGTGAAATTCTATTTGTGTAGAAAAACAAATAGGTCCACCAACAAATATCTCAAGTATATATCTAACATATTATATATGAAACCCATATATATACTTAATAATAACTCACAATACTCAAAACAGTTGCAGAAGCTCAAATACTGGATCAAAGGCAACATTTCTCAATCTGAATTTGTCATCGGAGCTCAGAAGCTTAACCAAAGGCAACGCTTTTTTATCGAAGCAGTTGCTTAAAACTGAAATTCTGGGCACGAATTCAGTAGATGATTTTGAACTCAGAGGCAAAATCTGAGACACAAAAATAGCAGAAAAAATGGGTAAATGTTTAGCATGAGTTGAGTCGAGTTGGAGACTTTATCCTTAAAGGATACTTCGTAGTTCCTCCCACGATTAAACAACTCCTTCAAACTCGATTTGAGTTTGGGTACAGGATTCAGAAATGTTTAACATATCCAGAAAAGAGAGAGAGAAAAGAGAGTAAAAATTGGATTCTCTATACCAAAAGAAAACCTGCTCATTTTTTTATATGAGGAAAAAGAGTCGTTACTCATTAAAACCATTTTTATGTCACACCATTCAAAACCAAATAAACATTTTTGATGTTACAAAATGTATAATAAAAATATAACCATTGGTGATTTATTTTGGCATTAAAACACAAGTCAAAAGAGTAACTCCCACCATAAACTATTTTGACCACAAGATACTTTTCTCATTAAAAAATATCATAAAATCTTTTCTTTTGAAAGTAACATAAAACTCTCATTTTTCCAACAAATTATACTCATATAACCACACATAGTTACTAACACTTTTGCAAACCTGAAATCTACTCAGTTTCAGATTTCGTGAGTCATCTTCAACTAAAATTTTGAACATGTAAATGATGTTATTTAAAAAACTTTCTTCTACTCATAAAAACATATATGTCTTAAGTTTCCAACGTCATTGAAAACACATAAAATTGATTTGTACATCTCAAGTTATGTTACAAACAATCAGCCATGCTCAAAGCTGAAATTTTAGAAAATCGAGATTATTATCTCAATTTCAACAAATTTTTCAAACTACTAAACGAAAGAATTTGAAAATTATCCCTTATAAACATATCTTCATCTATGTCTCATGAAATCACAGAAACAAGAATTTCTTAAAACGGATCTGTAAATCTCAAGAAAACTCATAAACGACCAAGGGTGTTCAAAACTAAAAAAATTTCCAGCAAACATAAAACACAAGTTTTATCACAAATAGGCTATCAACCAACTCCAAACTTGAAATCAAGATACCTCAAAGCAACTTAATTCAAAACATATTGATTCACATAAAACATATCAAAACCTCATTTGTTTATCAACAAATAAATATTTTGATTCAACACAATTTTTAAAACTTGAAAGTTCGAACTTATGAAATAAAACTAATTAAATTCATAAACCTTAACTACCATAACGCAAAACTCACGATTCAGCCAAATTGGTAAAGTAGAGCAAACATAATAATTAATAATCTCAAAAATTATTCTATGGTTCATATAGCTCATTCCAACAACACGCTATCTTTAGTTATTACAACCTTGTCGGACTCAAAAGTTACAATCACTCCATTTTTGCCTAAAATAAAACCGATTCGGTTTAAACATTGGGAACAAGTAGCACTTCATTATGTGCTAAAGATGTGAGATTAAGGAGAACCTTTATTCTCCACTTTTAACTTGGGTGTATATGACTACGGAGTATTTTTATTTACTCTCACAAACGTGCCTCATTACTCTATAGTCAATAACCCACTCATTCACATCAATCACCATGTTTACTTTTGAAATGACTACAAAAATAATATCATCTACTTAACTATAAGTTGAGTAGGATTGTCACATTTCACAACTCTTTCCCTTCATTTAGGAGCATGGTGGTCACATGTATAAAATTTTCCCTTTTTATATTATTGAAGGTTTTATTACTTTTGAGCATATAACCATAGAGAAATTTGTACCTTTTCCTTAGCGAGGATTGGTCTCCCCAATGTTTGCCTTTGTGACCATCTCCTTTGGTCATTTTGTTCACTTTTCAATCAACTTTCTTTAGCCCAATGACAACCTTTGCTCATCAATATCCATATTATTATATTTGAAAATCAAAGATTTCCAAAATCTTTTTAGCTTCACCTTGTGAAATTTCCACCATTGAATATCTCAAATTTTCAAGAAATGACTTAGCTTATAATGGAATAGCTAGTGGAGGAACAACTATTCTCATAGTCTCGAAAGAATTGAGTTCTCGTAGGATAAACACAATTTTCCATTACGGAATATCCTTTAAGATTTTTGGAAAATCTGCTCTTTAAGACTAGTTCCGGAGTTGCTTCTGGATATAGGCAATGCTTTTCTAAAAACTGTTGCAGAAGCTCAAAAACTGGATCAGAAGCAACACTTCCGGAGGCAAAACTGTTCCGGATGAAAACTGATCCGGATGCAAACTGATCCGGAGGCAAACTTGGTGGAAAGGCAAAGCTTTTATAAAAAAGATTGCAGTAGCTCAGGAACTAGATCACAAGCAATGCTTTGTTGTTCAAAATCTATTGCAGTAGAACCAGAGGCACCTGATAGATCCGGATGCACAACTTAAGCAACGCTTTCTGTGAATAGAATCTATTGCAGTAGGTCCGGAGTCACTTGGAAGATTTAGAGGCACGACTTAGGATTCGCTTTTCACAGAGCTGTCGCAGAAGTCAGCTTAGAAGTAACAGTTTATTCAGGAGAGGCAACACTTTCTGCTGAATATGAAACTGATCTTCAGATGCTGTAAATGGCAATCTTAATTACTTGGAATATCACTGAAATAACAAGAACAAATTTTTAAGAGTTAGGATGAGTTGAGTCGAGTAGGAGACTCCATCCTTAAAGGATACTTCATAGTTCCTTCCAGGATTAAACAATTTCTTCAAACTCGATTTGAGTTTGTGTACAGGAATCATAAATACATGTATATTCAGAAAAATAGAGGAAGAAAAAGTACGTAAAAATTGAATATCCAAAAGAAAACCCACCCATCTTTTTATAGGTAAACAAAAGAGTATGGGCATAACAGTTATGCTATTACAAAATTTAATAAAATAGCCGTTGGTGTATTAATTACGATTAAAACACTTAAGCAAAACTATAACCGTCAGGAGTTACAAAGAATTATACAAAATATAGCCGTTACAAAATTAAACACACTTGTAACTCTCTTTTATGAAAGAGTTAAAATGTATAAACCACAATTAAAACTTTTGACCAAAGATGTTTTTCTCAATAAAAAATCGGAATGCTATATTGACAACTTACATATTGACAACTTTTGACACCTTTAATCTCCATCCTCCATCTTATTATCATCTAATGGTGGGTATCACTTTAATAAAAACAAAAAAATATTACTTTCCCTTCCTTTTCCAACTCTAAAACTCGTAATGCATTTTTATCTTGTTTCCTAATCAATTATCTTCTTCCTCTCTCCCTATTTTCTAGCTACCCTTACCAATTTAAAATCCATATTTTCTAGCTACCCTTATCAATTTAAAATCTCTATTTTCTAACTACCCTTATCAATTTGAAAACCCTATGTTATAGCTGCATGACAATACTAAAACCCTAGGGCTGGGCAAAATGAACCCTTTTGGTAATGATGTACAATATAGGTGCATGCTCCTAAAAGATACTATGCGTGCACAGTATCTTTTAGGGGCATGCACCTATACTATACACCGTTATTAAAAGGGTTCATTTTGCCAACCCTAGGGTTTTAGTATTATCATGCAACTAGAAAATAGAGATTTCAAATTGGTAAGGGTGGCTAGAAAATAGGAAGAGAGGAAGAAGATAATTGATTAGGAAAGAAGATAAAAATGTCTTATGAGTTTTATAGTTGAAAAAGGAAGTGAAAGCATTATTTTTTTATTTTTATTAAAGTGATACCCGTCGTTAGATGATAATAAGATGGGTGTTTGAGATTGAAGGTATTAAAAGTTGTCAATATGTAAGTTGTCAATATAACATTACCGTTAAAAAATATCACAAAGTATTTCTTTTGAAAGTAACATAAAAATCTCTTTTTTTCAATACTATCTTTCCTGTTTTCATTCTCTATAATAAGAACATTTTTTTTGGGGCGTTTGGTTCTCGTAAAGTAACGGAAAGCGAATATAGAAAGGGAAAGGAATAGCCTAGTAGTATTCCCGATGCATTTGGATGTAGTAACCAAAGTAATGGAATTCTCTGATTTAGTTCCTGTTACCGTGGTTTACTCTCTGTATTCTAGTTTTCTCTTCCTATATCGGCCAAATTTTCATCACTGTTCAACTCCTACGCCATCACTTTCACCTTATTCAACCCACCGCCAACATCACACCGGTCTGATATCGAAAAACTATAAGCTCCTCCACCGCCGACGATCAATACCACCATCATCTTGTTTAACTATGTTTTCTCGCCGCCGTCAAATAAGGAAAACAATAACAGCTCCACTACCAAAATTCTTGAACAACCAGCAGCTCCTCCAATTCCATGGCTTTGATTTTCTTAATTTTCAACACACCTTTGGATTTTTATAATTTCAATTGTTATTATGAGTGTCCAGTTTATCTAAATTTGAAATTTGAATTTCTAATATTTCTTTTACTCGTGAATTGATTGTCAATTTGATTTTTCATTGTTTTGGGTGGCTATGCTATGTTGAGAATTGAATAACAATTTGAAAGCTGCAATTCTATATCCATCGTTAATGGATTTAGATTCAAATTTAGGCTGTAAAATTGTTACCGGCGTCGAAAACGACGACTTTGACGGCAACGGTGACACCACTGTGACTTCGACGGTGTTGGTGGTTATGGCAGGACAATGACGTAGCAGCAAGGCAGCAACTAGTTGTGGGTAGTGGACTTTGTACGTAGGAAAGGCAATACAAATACCTAGTATAGTTGGAGTAATTGACTAGAGGAGTTTGGGGTATTATAGAAAGGGAAATTGTTAAAAATATATATGTCTCACTAAAATATTTATAAAATTAATCATTAAATTAAATTAATTACACATTTACAGTTAACCATAAACAATTTACAAATTAACAAAAATAAGAGAAAATAATTACATGAATACGGTCTGATATTTATCTGATAAATATCTAGTATTTGTTTGGTAATTATCTAGTAGTTATCTAGTAAATATTATTATGAAATTGTTATATGCACATCTATTATATATCTATTATATATATGTTAGATGTCATTAGATCCATAAAAAGTTGTCAAAATTAAGACAACTAGATAATAACTAGATATCTAACAGTGATGTACTAGGTAAATACTAGATGTCATATGTTATGTATATTTTAAAAATTTATTTGAAGTTATCATTAACTAGATCGCTACTAGACGATTGCTAGACGATTACTAGACATTTACCAGATAAATAATACACCGTATTTATGTAATTAATTTCCCCTATTTTTATAAACTTGTATATTATTTATAATGTTACCAAATTATTTTAATTTTTTATAGCATTTTCATAAGAACCCCTTATATAAACTAGTTATGGGTAATGAATTTTCAAAAAGCACCAACAAAGGGAATACATATTGTTTATTCCCGTAAGACCCCAAACCAAATACCCCTTCACATTATTTCTATTCTAATCAACCAATAAAATAATTAAAAATCTAAAAAAATAAAATTAAATAATAATTTAATTTTCGTCACTCAAATATCTATAATGGATAATTGATTAATAATGAAGTTTATAATTCATAGTTCTGCTCTTTATGGTAATAATGTATCCTAAATTAGGAATTCATGGTCTGATGAGTTGGTAGAGGTTTCAAATGGATAATTGATTAATAATGACTATAAAAGAACAATATACACAAAGATAATTGCACAAAGAAGCTCAAAAGTAATCTTGAAAGAAGAGACATGAGGGGTATCCAACATATCAACAGAAGTTGAAGTTATTTGTCAGAGTCATACAAATTTCAGGACAAATTCATAATCTCGTAAGAATTATAATAGAAACAGAAACCTGCTGTCTGAAACCCATCATGACGAGGAACCTTCCAAGGTTGCATATCAAATTACGTACCTCCTCATCTGTTACATGCCATCTTTAGTGCTCCGCCTTTAGTACAGAAGTGACGAGGCTAAGTGAGACTGTCTATAAGAAAATAAGTGTTTTGCAACGTCTGAACACCTCAAATTTATCACATATATTCAAAACTTAATTACTGCTGGCTATAATCAAATTGATAATTTAAATTCGAACCACTAAGCTCTACAAATGATTTTTTTTCAACTTAGGCCCCGCTGTTTTCAACTTATTTTCTGTTCAGTTCAGTTCAGTACCAATTAGTTCAGTTCTGTTCAGTATCATTCAGTTCAGTTCAATTCAGTTTCAGTATTCAGCATTCAGATTCAGTATTCAACATTAAGTTTCAGTTTATGCATTATATCAATATTATTAATGTATATTATTATTCATAAATTTTAAAAAGCAATGAATGCTAATGATAATATCATTTTAATTTCAATTTTAATTTTAATTTCAGTTCATTTCTATTTATACATTATAAAAATATTATTAATTAATATTAGAAATCACAAATAATAAAAAAATCAGAAATAATATTTTCAAAACTATTAATTATTATTTCTACGATAAATAATCTGTAGGAAAAATAAATAAATAAATAAAAGTAATAATATTTTATAAATATTGATAACAATTAAAATAATAAGGTAATATTAATAGCAATAATTGCAATAAAATATTATATATAACAATAATAATAATAATAATAATAATAATAATAATAATAATTTATAATGGTATATTTAATTATTATTATACGTAATAATTAATAAATTTTATTAATATATAGTATTATTTAAAGTGTTAATAATTATTATGTATTTTAATATTTTTAAAATATTATTTATATTATTAGTTATAATTCTTTTTTTTATAAAATTATTAATTATAATTCAGTTTCAGTTTCAGTATTGTTCAGTTTCAGTGTTTTTAGTTTCAGTACCATTCAGTTCAGTTCAGTACACCTACTTATCAGTTGAATAGAACAGCGCCTTAGAAGTGTTTATGAGTTGAAGGATATAGAAAACTTGAGAATGCTTATGAATTGGATGAGAAAACAAGTTGAACTTCGTGATTTTGTAACAAAACGGATTGAAAGAATAGATAAGGAGTGTTTTGATGGATTTGTGAAGAGAGAAATAGTTTGAGTGCCAAATACATAGTAGCCGACGTTTCTTAGGATCTCTTTTCGGCAGTCGAAATTCTTTCACATTCAAAATGGAAGTTGGATGCTTTGCTAAAATTTTGTCTCCATATATGGTGATAGTTTCGTTGATGATTGTTATAAATTGGCTTGCACCTTGATTTTCATTTCACAAGGTTTAGTGAAATTCAACTAACCAGTAGATTCTCTGCAGTTGGAATCCAACTGTAGAGTACATTTGTAAGATCTAAGTCATTCAATTTGAAATGGATGGCTCAAAATTTTTCAAATAAAATCAATATTAGATTTTCAAAAAAATCTATGCCGTCCATCTTGAATTGGATAGCCTAGATTACAACATTTCTCTGCAGTTGGAATTCCCAATGGCAGAGAATCCTATTAATAAGTTTTGGTCGATTTCCTTTCAGTTTTATGTAGTAAAACCAATCAACAATTAGCCGAACTATGGTTCAACCGAAAAAAAATTTACCATACTAAAACTCTGAAGCTTATTTTGTTACTTGAAATTTTTAGATTATATTAGCAATTCTTTTATAAACTAGATATACGGCATCAATCAATTGGGTGTAGCTCAATTAGTACATCTCCCACAAAAAATAAGGAGGTAGAAGATCTTGAATTCAATACCCAACCTTTACAAAAATCCATATTTATCAAAAAAGATATACCGCATCATATACGTTTTATGTATATATGAGTTTTCAATGTCAGATTTCAAATACTAATGTTAGAGTTTTAATTAGCTTTAAAAGAGTTTTATTATTATTAATTCTTATATGAGTTATAAAATTAACTATATATACTAAATGAACTTTTATCACCCATTTGTTTTCCTTTGACCTTATCAGTACTTTTAGTCCTTATTAATATATATCTATACATATTCACTATAAATAAGTTCTTCTCTTTTGAGTTTTTATGCACAATCTATTACTTGACCATTATTTTATGCACTCTGAAATATACAAGGAAGAAGAGTTGCAGCATGAGTTAAAAAAAAAAAAAAAAAAGAGAAACAACGGCAAGACTTGTATACCTACGTTGCAACCAATTTCAGCAAAAAAAATGAGCTTCCTTCCAATTTTGTGAGCACAATTTGAAATGGCATGGAGTAGTATTATTACTTTTTAGCCGAATGTTGAATTAAAGTATAACGTAACATTATGCAAACTCTCAAATATAACGTATTGTTATATAACAATTTAAGTTATGTTTCACGTTTCATCAAAAAAAAAGTTATATTTCACATTACGTTATGATTGAATCTTCGTGGTACGACACGTTGCGTTATGATTGAAAGGTTTTGTTGAAAATGAAAACTTAACTTATATCTCTTACGTTACGTTACGATTGAAAGGTTTTGTTGAATGAAAACTTACCTTATATCTCTTACTTTACATTATGATTAAAAGGTTTTGTTGATTGAAAGGTTCTGTTTGATTAAATCCTTGTGTTACATAACGTAACGTAACGTAACGCAACGCCCAGACATCAAGATAATGAGAGCATATACTGTAACGTAATGTAACTAATTAGACATCATCACCAAGCTAATTCAACTTAGTGTAACGTAATGTCAAATGTAACTAACGTAATGTAACTAATTAGACATCAAGATAATGAGAGCATATACTATATTTGAATTATGTTTTTTAGGATTATTCCCTTTAATTGTAGGATAAGCGATTGAATTAGGAAATTTGACATTTTCTCTTTCTAAGATAAAGAGCATGTTTTGGATTTGGTTAATTTTATTTTCATTAATAATTAGAAATGGTGTTGATGTAGGTTTCAAAAGGCTTTAAATATGGTTGGGTTCGAATATAAAGGCAACATTTCGCTTGAAAATGACAAATTGTATGGTTGGGTTCGAATATTTTTATTTTTTTATGTTACAGGTAGGGTGGTTTCTGAGATTTACGAGGTCCTAAGTAAAAATAAAATATGGGCCTTTATAGAAGAAATTATGGTAAAAAAATTTCAACAACAAATAAAATATTTCAGTAATAAAAACAATAAAAACAATTTTAAGCTTTGTTAATAATGGGCTTGCAATATTACTATTTGAAAGTTTTTATTGCCCAAATATTTTTTTTAAGTAAATTTCAATCAAATCTTTACAATAAATTTTATCTAAATTATTTATATATTTCAAATTTAGAATTTGTTTTAAAAAATAGCTCTTATCAAAATACGGTGCTAAAATCTCTAAAACATATATTGAATATAAACTAATATTTGTTGCTTTTTTAATAAAAGTATCTATAAAATGCTTATATTCAATATGTGTGATGCCAATTTTTTGCATTTGATATTACTATAAAAACCGAGACAAATTGAATATCAAAATTACTGAAAAAAAACTAATACCAAATTTAAACAAAACTTACTTAAAATCTAATTATTAAATTACAATTACTAGCAAATAGAAAAATAATAAATATTTAAAACTCTTATTCTTTTTACTTTTAAGAGATAACAATTTTTTAAAAAATAATTTTTAATAACATTGATCACGATAGCTAAATTACAATGTTATTTTAGTATTAATTACTACTATATGATGTTAACCTTCCTTAAATACAAATTTTAAATTGACAAATAAAATATTTAATGCCATGCTTAATAAAAATAAAGATAAATAAAATATATCTTTTTGTTGTTATTTTAAAACTTTGAAGGATCGGGAAGAAAATAAAATGTATATTGAAGTATTAAATTTGAATTATGTACTTTAATAAGCAACCAAACTTTTTTCTATAATAGGTAAGAAAAATAATAACTTTTTTAAAGAGAAAAAGGGGAGTTTAACGCGCTGCTCCACCACCATACTCCAGCCTCACTAATTTGCATTGTGCATACGTCAATATATATATATATACTCAAATAATATACAAACTATATTTTGAGGCCTTTGAAAATTCGGGGCCCTGAGTGATCGCTCCACTCGCTCCGCCTAATAGTCGGCCCTGATTACAGATTAAAATGGAGCATCTCACTCCCCAATATGAAATGGAGGAAGAAGGAGCTTTTGAACATGAAAGCCTCAAGGCCTCAGTACACGAGAGGACGCATCACGGATTTTTCCGTGAAGGGCTTGAGGCCTTCATGTTCAAAAGCTCCTTCCTCGAGATCATATTGGGGAGTAAGATGGTGCATTTTAACCTGTAGCATTAAAAAAAAAAATCAAACCCAACCATACAATTTGCTATTTTCATGCGAAATGTTGCCTTTATATTCGAACCCAACCATATTCAAAGCCTTTTGAAACCTATATCAACACCATTTCTAATTATTAATGGAAATAAAATTAACCAAATACAGAATATGCTCCTTTTTTTTAGACAGAGAGAATGTCAAATTGACTAATTCAATCGCTTATCCTACAATTAAAGGGAATAATCCTAAAAAAACATAATTCAAATATAGTATATGCTTTCATTATCTTCATGTCTAAATAGTTACGTTAATTACATTTGACATTACGTTACGTTAAGTTGAATTAGCTTAGTAATAATATCTAATTAGTTACGTTACGTTACAGTATATGCTCTCATTATCTTGATATCTGAGCATTGTGCTGCGTTACGAAACGTAACTTAAATTAGTTACGTTACATAATGCAATGCCCAAACTGGTCATAAAAATAAAGTCATCGTTGATAATCAAATGGTAATCTTTTGATTGATTTATCGTATGCTCAACAGCTCAAGTTGCAAGATATGAGTGGCAAAAGCTTAGGCTCTATTCTTTTCAACTTCTAAAAGTTGAACTGAACTGAACTAAATTAAAGTTGATTAAATTGAACTGAACCTAACTAAAGTGAGCTGAATTGAATTGAACTGAACTTATTTCAGTGTAAATTTATAACTGTAGTTGAACTGAACTGAACTACACTGAACTGTACTGAACTGAACTGTACTGAATTGAACTGAACTACATAGAATTGTAGTCCAAAAGAACAGGGCCTTAGTTATTTGGTTGAGCCTGAAGATGGGTTAGAGTCCACACATGGGTGAAGTAGGATTTTTCTTTGTTATTATTGTAAGCCCAATGATATAATTTTTTTAAAAAAAAGTTGTAAGGTATGAATTTTACTTACTGGGTATATGAATTCTTGTTTTTAATAATTAAATGTATATTTATTTGTTCTCATGTATGGAGTAAACAAAATAAATAAGGGTAAACTTCAAAAATATGTTCAGTGGTTTGGCCGTTTTTTAAAAGGGTGTTTGTGGAATATTTTTTTAAAATGATGCTCGTGGTTTCAAAAGTTTTCAAAAAAAATATTTCAAAAATTTTAAAACCACATTTTGAAGGGTAATCTTGTCCATTTTAAAGTGAAATTTTACAGTTTAGTTATTGAAAATATAATACACCTTAGTGATAAATTTTAGATTTTTTTTGAGAAGTATTAATATTTTTCTTAGTTAAAAATTGATTATAACTTAAAAAAATCATAATAGAATGAAATTTTTTCTAATATCACTCTAATCTTCATTTATAATTCTTAAATAATATAATTAAAATATAAGAATATTGAATTTATTGAAATAACTAATGTATTAGCTAATTCTTAAACCACATGCACTATTTTGAAAACTTTTGAAACCACATGCACTCTTTTAAAATTTTTTTTTTCAGAAGCACCTTTTTAAAAAACGATCAAACCATATTTTTAAAATTTATCCAATATATAAAAATTGCAGAATTGAGTGCACTTAGAAACATAATTTTGAAAGATTCAATTTATTATATAAATAAAGTTTAAAATTCTTAAATTTAATTAAATTAAAGTCCTTCAATTAATTCCAAAATTGTTAATAACATGTTATTATTCATAATTATTTTTTTTTCAAAGTTGTTATCACCGTTAGATGAGGAAGCAATAATCTAATGGTCATAGATAATAAAGGAGGAGTACGTCTCCTGTCTATATAATAATCTCCCGTCTCCTGTCTATATAATAAATCATTCCTCTGAAGATAAAAGAACATTTATGTGATAGAAGGACAAACTCAAAAGATAGTAATCTATATAATAAGTCATTCATATGAAGATAAAAGAACATATATGTCTTACAAGGACAAAATCAAAAGATGGTAATCTTTACCAACTCATTATTAATCAATTATTTATTTGAAACTCGATACTTAACGGACCATATTTTAAAAATATATTATATAAAAAATGATTGAATTTAATCATTTCTTATATTCTAGGAAATAAGAATGGTTGGACTTGCTAAATTGCCTTATTCAATACGCAATTAATCAAAATAATAATTAGTCATCTGTCCAATTTTGATATGTTTGATGAAGTGCATTCTATTGTTACTGACTTTTTAAAAAGTTGACATTGTTTCGATTTCATTTTTTATCATCCCGTTTAATTACTCAAATAATGATAAAGGCATATTTTCTTACAAATATGTGAGTTTGAGTTTTTTCCTTTCCATTTTTTCTTCTTTTCCCTCATTTGATGTCTACTCATTTTTTTGAATGAAAGCACCTAGGAAAGCCGTAGTGGCAAATCCCGGGCAATTTTATTAAATCAAAGAAATGTAATCACAAGGTGTGATCACACAATTTAGTTACATGATAGGAGTCGTTGAGGAAAAGTAAAAAATTTTGAAATAACGAAGCCTATAGACCGCTTCTTACACACAAATTAAAACCAACAAAAATAAATGCCCAATACTAAGATATCTTCATGTCCTACGACACCCTCGAACACCGTCGAACATGAATTTATTCCTTCTTTTCCATATTGACCACACAATCACAAACCACAGAGTGGTGGCAAAATCACGGCTAGGGCCCGAATCGAAGTGAGACCACCACAGTTCAATGAATTCCCAGCTCGACGATGGTATTGTAATAGAAACACCAAACAAATTGAACAACTGGTGCCATACTCGCAAGCTGCCATGACAAAAGAAAATGGCGTGGTTCATTGTTTCTCCAACATCACAGAAAGGGCACACGTCATTATCAATAGACCCGCATCCTTGCCTAACTAGAAAAAACTTCGTGGGCAGACTCTCGTGGAGCATTAGCCATCCATAGAAATGTAATTTCGGAGGTATATTTGATGTCTACTCATATTATTCGTATGTTTTTTTATCTTTAAAACAAAATTTATATGAACATACTTTCAAAAATATTTTTTTACATTTTTATACCTCAATATACAATAAATATAAGTACAATATTGGTATATTACACAATTAGCTTTGATTAATTGAGAGTTTGTATACAACAGTGTCAATTTATCATGGTTTTTAGACCTGGACCGGCCACCGAACCGTTGAAGGTATTGGTTCATGGATTTAAGGTTCAACCGGATAAATTGGTGGTCGAACCGGATTTTCTTAAAATATGTAAAAATACTAAATATTTTATATAATTTGATATTAAACATGTAATATAAGTTATACCCATATAAAAATTAATACTATTAAATAAAGTATTCTATAATTTAAATTTATATTTCAAATAAAAATAAAACACAAGATAATAACTAATATAATCTAATGAAAGAATGCAAACCGAATTCCATATTGTATAGATTGGATAAAAAAGTTAATAAATTTGATTTATGATATATAAAATTACGCATTAAAAAGAATTAAAATTTATAGACAATATGTAAAATAAAAAAATTATATATCGATTTAATATAAATTTAATCAAAAACTTAGAGTAACGTTATTTAAAAAATTTATGTTTTATTTCGTTATGAAAAACATTCAAAACTATCATTGAAAGAAATATTTTAAATTTAATAAAATGTGTAGTCTATGAAATTAAAAAATATTTATTATGTTTTTTTATAATAAAATATTATTAAATCAATTTAAAAATTAACAATATATAATATAAAAGATATATAAAAAGAAAATATTGCCACTTGCGTGTGGTATCTCAATTGGTAGAGCATGTATTGAAACATATGTTAGGAGTTTTGTGTTCAATTCCCACCTCTAACATTTTTTAAAAAAACATGATTTAAGAGAACCGGTTATTGGTTGAATCGGTCGGTTCCCGGTCGAACCGATTGGTTCAATCGATCATTGACCGATTCTTAACTATGTCAAGAATCCAATCAAATCGAACCAAACCAGGCACCGGTTCCGATCGAACATGGCCCGACGGGCCGATCTGGTCCGGTTTCCAAACCCATGCAATTTATACTACTTATTTAGAGTTTATAGTTTTGAGATATTTATTTTTTGGTAATATAGTTTTGAGATATTTTATCATTAGTTTAAAACATCTCATGCGTAAGGTCAATAGTAAAATTTCTTGTTTAGTTTTTTCCAATTAAACTTAACAGAATTACAGAAATTATATATTACTATTCCAAATGATAAAATGTCATAACATAGTTAATGATTACTTTTTATTCTGCCACGTACATATACAGTAAAAAATAAGCTTCTACTGATAAATGAACTCTACTATGAATCATAAACTTCATTATTTATCTTTTATCCATTTGAAAACCTCTACCAACTTATCAGAACATGATTTCTGTTAGAAATCGACTATATATGCAAGGATATTATAACAATAAAGAGAGAAAGCAGAGAGAGAATTTGAGAGAAACTTTTATTTCTTATTTCTGAGATATATAAAATGAAGAAATTGAATTCCTATTTATAGAGAAATCCAACGGTAAGAATGGTAAATAGGTAAGAAACATATTACCGAAAATAATAATGACAGGTAGAAAAGTAGAAAACATATTACATCAAATTATTAAGGACGTGGGCCCCATATGTCACATCAAATAATTTAACACTCCCCCTTTTGATGTGTCATCTGCCGCGAATGGGACACTGCCTCGTTAAAAACCTTACTAAGGAAAAACCCTGTGGGATAAAAACCTTAGCTAAGGGAAAAAGAGTACAGTGTTTACTCCCCCTGTTCGCGAGTTGACTGGAGATCCTTAAGACGTCGCATTCCAATGCTGTAAGTTAATTTCTTGAAAGTTGAGGAAGGTAAAGCCTTGGTAAACAAATCTGCTAAATTATTACAAGAGCGGATTTGTTGAATATTGATTTCACCATTCTTTTCTAGATCATGAGTGAAGAAAAATTTTGGTGAAATATGCTTTGTTCTGTCTCCTTTAATATAACCTTCCTTCAATTGAGCAATACAAGCAGCATTATCTTCATATATTGTCGTCGGTCCTTCCTTGACCGTAACTTTTTCACATGCTTCTTGGATATGTTTGATTAATGATCTCAACCACACACATTCACGACTTGCCTCGTGAATAGCTATTAACTCCGCATGATTTGAGGAAGTAGCTGTAATTGTTTGTTTTGTCGATCGCCAAGATATAGCTGTTCCTCCATATGTGAATAAATAGCCCGTCTGAGATCGAGCTTTGTGTGGGTCGGATAAATAACCCGCATCCGCATATCCAACTAATTTAAGCTTAGATTCATATGAATAAAATAAGCCTAAATCAATAGTTTCTCGAAGATAGCGCATTATATGTTTAATTCCATTCCAATGTCGTCTTGTAGGTGCAGCGCTGTATCTTGATAATAAATTAACAGAGAATGCTATATCCGGTCTTGTGTTATTAGCAAGATACATTAAAGCACCTATTGCGCTTAGATATGGTACTTCAGGACCGAGAACTTTTTCATTATTTTCTCTAGGACGAAAAATATCCTTTTTCACATCGAGTGATCGTACAACCATTGGGTTACTCAATGGATGTGCTTTGTCCATATTAAATCGTTTCAGGATCTTTTCTATGTAGTTTGATTGATGCACTAAAATTCCTTTTTCAAGGTGCTCAATTTGTAAACCAAGACACAATTTTGTTTTTCCAAGATCTTTCATCTCAAATTCTTTCTTTAAAGCATCAACTGCTTTTGGAATCTCTTCTGGAGTTCCAATAATATTCAAATCATCAACATAAATTGAGATGATAATAAAATTAGATCCTGATTTTCTTATAAAAACACATGGACAAATTGGATCATTTTTATATCCTTCTTTCAATAAATATTCACTGAGACGATTATACCACATGCGCCCAGATTGTTTTAATCCATATAAGGATCTTTGTAACTTTACCGAGTAAAGTTCTCGTTTGCCATATTTTTCTGGCAGCTTTAATCCTTCAGGGATTTTCATATAAATATCATTATCAAGCGAACCATAAAGGTAAGCTGTGACAACATCCATCAAGTGCATCTGTAAATTTTCTTGTACTGCAAAACTAATAAGATATCTAAAAGTTATTGCATCCACCACCGGAGAATATGTCTCCTTATAGTCTATCCCGGGTCTTTGAGAAAAACCTTGTGCAACTAATCTGGCTTTATATCTTATTATTTCATTTTTCTCATTTCTCTTTCTATTAAAAACCCATTTATTACCAACAGGATTTACGTCCTGTGGTGTTCGAACTACTGGTCCGAATACTTTGCGTTTTTCAAGAGAATTCAGCTCTGCTTGAATTGCTTCTTTCCATTGTTGCCAATCATTTCTACTTTGGCATTCTACAATAGATGTTGGCTCATAATCCAAGTTTTCATTTTCAATATTGATCGCAACATTATATGAAAAGATATGATCTATAACTATTTTATTGCGACTCCATCTTCTTTCGTTAGTGATATAATTTGTTTGAATTTCTTCATTTTCAATAGCTTCAGGTATTTGCACTTCAGGTGCTTGTACTTCTTCCCGAAGTGTATTTATATTTATATCCTCAATGGGAATATCATCACTATCAATAATTCTCCTCTTTTTAGAATTTTTATTCTTTGAACCAATTGGTCGTCCACGCTTCAGGCGTGATAGAGTATTATCCGTAGGTTGTTCTTCAGGAATCTCAATACGAATTGGGGCATTTACTGCTGGTATATGCGATTTTGTTACTCTTTTAGGATTAGCGAGTGCATCAGGCAATCGATTTGCTAAATGTTGAAGATGAATTATTCTCTGAACTTCTAGTTCAGAATCATTTGATTTAGGATCCATATGAGAAAGTGATGAAGCATTCCATATTATTTTCTTTTCCAAAATTGGGTTCTTATTCTCTCCCCCTAATTTTGGGAAAGTGCTTTCATCAAAATGACAATCTGCAAATCGTGCACTAAACATATCGCCAGTTAATGGCTCAAGATATTTAATTATTGAAGGGGATTCATAGCCAACATAAATTCCTAATCTCCTTTGAGGACCCATTTTAGTCCTTTGTGGTGGAGCAATAGGCACATATACTGCGCAACCAAAAACTCTAAGATGAGAAATACTAGGCTCATGGCCAGAAGTTAATTGTAATGGAGAATAATCATGATAACTTACTGGCCTTAAACGTATAAGAGATGCTGCATGCAATATTGCATAACCCCAAACTGTAGTAGGGAGATTCGTTCGCAAAATTAGCGGTCTCGCAATTAGTTGTAGACGTTTAATAAATGATTCTGCTAGACCATTTTGTGTATGAACATATGCTACAGGATGTTCAACTTTTATTCCAATCGACATACAATAATCATTAAATGATTTGGATGTGAATTCCCCAGCATTATCAAGACGGATTGATTTAATAGGATAATCGGGAAACTGTGCCCGTAACCTTATAATTTGAGCAATTAACCTTGCAAATGCCATATTTCGTGAAGATAATAAGCATACATGTGACCACCTAGTTGAGGCGTCAATTAGAACCATAAAATATCTAAATGGTCCACATGGTGGATGAATTGGTCCACAAATATCACATTGTATGCGCTCTAAAAATGCTGGTGATTCGATTGCAACCTTACTTCTGGAAGGCTTTATTATTAATTTTCCTTGCGAACAAGCAGCACAAAATAATTCATTATTTTGAAGAAACTTCTGGTCCTTCAATGGATGCCCATATGAATTTTCAATAATCTTTCTCATCATTATCGAACTAGGATGACCCAGTCGATCATGCCAAATTTTATAAGTATTTGAATCTATAAACTTCTGGTTTATAGTTAAATTGGCCTCAATCATATTAATATATGTATAGTATAAGCCACATGAAAGAGTATAAAATTTTTCAAGTATACATTTCTTACTTGAAATTATTTTTGTAACATAAAGACATTCTTTATTGTCTTCGCTCACAGTTTCAATATGATATCCATTTCTGCGAATATCTTTAAAACTTAATAAATTTCTGTGAGAATTCGGGGAAAATAATGCATTATTTATAATAAGTTTTGTTCCCCTTTGTAATATAATACTAGCTCTTCCGGAGCCTTCAACCATTTTTGTTTGTCCCGATATTGTGGTAACAACAGTTTCACCCTTTTTAAGAATATTAAAATATCTTGCCTCTTTGAGAATAGTATGGGTGGTGGCACTATCTACAATACATAAATTTCCTTCATTTTCCTTCAAGTCATATAATACCGGGAAAGAATTCATTTTCTTCATTGAACAAATGAAAGATGCATTATTATTTATTTATAAATAAACATTGTATAAAAAGTATATTAAGCAGTAATAACAAAAGCAAACTAATAATAACATAAAAGTTACAATATAATAATTAAGCAAAATATATGGACTAATTATTCAAATTTTTCTTTGCCACTGGTGCTGGGTAACAGAAAATCATCCATCTCCATATTGGGGACATCAATAGGCTCATTATTTGGGGTATTATCATCCAATATGAAATTGGTTTCTGGTTCCGCATATTCCTTGAGAGAGGCTTGGTATAAGTTTACCAAATGTTTAGCGGTTCTACAAGTTCTTGACCAATGACCAGTCATACCGCATCTATGGCATTTATTTTCATCATTTTGACTGTTTTTTCTTTTATCAAATCTTTCAATTTGATTATTCCACTTCTGGTGGTTATTTGTATTTTTCCACTTCGGGTGGAAATTATTGCTATTATTATTATTTATATATTTCCACTTCTGGTGGAAATTGTTATTATTATATCCTCTACCACGCCCATTTCCACGACCTCTACCTTGTCCACGACCACGACCATTTCTGCGGCCGCGTCCATTAAAATTATTATGAATTATCGCATTCGCTTCAGGGAATGGATTTGTTCCGGTAGGTCGTAGTTCATGGTTTTTTAACAGGAGTTGATTTCTCTGTTCTGCTAGGAGAAGAGCAGTAATTAGTTCACTATATTTCTTATAGTCTTTTGCTCTATATTGTTCCTGTAATACCATATTATTCAAATGAAAAGTAGAATATGTCTTTTCCAGTAAATCCTCATCAGTTATTTCCTTGCCACATAATCTTAATGTGGATGTAATTTGAAAAAGTTTAGAATTATATGCACTGACAGATTCAAAATCTTGTAGCCTTAAGTTTATCCATTCATATTGGGCATTTGGTAGAGATATTTTCTTTAGGTGTTCATACCTCTCCTTTAATTGTTTCCAAAGATCTGCAGGATCTTTGACAGTCAAATATTCTGATTGAAGTGATTCATCAAGATGCCGGCGGAGAAAAACTAGAGCTGTTGCCTTATACTGAGATCCAACATTATTATTTTGAATAATAGTATTCTTAAGACCCATCGATTCTAGATGTATTTCTGCATCCAGCACCCAAGTAAGATAATTTTTCCCCGATACATCAAGAGGAGTAAATTCTAAACTTTTGATATTAGACATATTAAGAATTATATATATTTATAGAAAATAAAATAATTATGCCTTACTTTGGATTTATTTGGTGATATCCTCAGTTGATTAGAGCAAGCTCGTGCTGATAACGTGTTAGAAATCGACTATATATGCAAGGATATTATAACAATAAAGAGAGAAAGCAGAGAGAGAATTTGAGAGAAACTTTTATTTCTTATTTCTGAGATATATAAAATGAAGAAATTGAATTCCTATTTATAGAGAAATCCAACGGTAAGAATGGTAAATAGGTAAGAAACATATTACCGAAAATAATAATGACAGGTAGAAAAGTAGAAAACATATTACATCAAATTATTAAGGACGTGGGCCCCATATGTCACATCAAATAATTTAACAATTTCCTAATTTATTGAAAAGGATACATTATTACCATAAAGAAAAAAAAACCCAATGTTGACTACTATATTTAAAAGAAAAATTCTTTCTAACAACCTAAATAATTTGTAATAATATTCAACACTCAAATGAATGTTCTAGCTATTACATTAGTCCGAATAATGCTAGACACTTCTATTATTTATGCCCTAGTGATGGATCCTCCTATTCTTCGTTTGAAACCCGGGCAATACTTCCATATTATCAATGTAAGTACAACCATGGTAACAATTACTCCAGCAATGGTGATAGCAAAAATGACGGGAACTTTCATCTTACGTAATCATCCTGTAGAATAATGCAAATAAAATCTATATAAAAAAACAATCACAAGTTATAATTTGAATAATTGTGATTTCTAGAGTCTCAGGTTCGAACGAAATATGTGGTGGGTTGGGATTTAAAAAGAAAACTTCTACTAAGAATATGCACAAATTCCTCACACGATGCCGACCTTCTTCTCCTCTAGTAGCCACCGCCCCCACCACCTACTCAATCCCAAGGAACCCCACCTTTCGCCATGCTTTTGTGAAGAATTACCGTTCCTCTAACCAGAAAAAGTCTTCTTCTGGTTTCAATTTATCCCAAGGTGCATTCAAGCCTTCAAATTCACTGCAATTTCGACCCCCACTCACAAAGGCTAATGGCTTCCCAACAAATCAAACAATCTACTTCGAAGGTTTTCCAGCTAATTGGAATGTGGATCCTCTCAATCGTGCTTTCCTCAGGTATGGCATCGAAGGTTCTATCTCTATTGCTCGAAAACTCAACGTAAGACATCTGCACTTTGGGTTTTTTCGCCCTAAACAGAACCTCAGTGTTGCTTTGGCCATTAAAGACATAAATATTATTCAAATCGGTAATTACAGATTGAGGGCTTATGTTGCTAGGTATCCCAGTAAGAATTTCAAAAATGTTCAATCTCGAGTTCGTATTCAGTCCCAAAAACCAAAACAAGAGAGGGTTTTCATACCTTTAAACAGAGATTACAGAATTTATGCAGATGTTACCTCGAATATTCCTTGTGCTTCTGCTTCTACTTCCTCTTTTACTTTCACTTATGATAAACCTGTTGAAGAGTTGGATTGGGCAAAATTTTCTTGTTTGATCAAAGTTCGTAACAACGAAATTGTATCGGATTTGGAATCGATCTGGAAAGCAAGAAAATTTGCGATTAATTTTGCTGCTCCAGCTGGTGGATTGTTTGCTATTGTGGGGTTCTTTTCTTCGGATGCTCTGTCTGGTTTTTTAGAAAATGATTGGAGGCTCCTAGAGGATATTTTCTTTGAGGTGAAACCTTTGGATCCTCACTTTAGACCATCAGATTACTTAATGCGGATGGATTTCTCTAGAATTCCTCTTTACTTATTACAGAAGCAATTTCTATCATCCTTTGTTTCTCAATTCGGACGTTTTATCTGTTGTGATTTCAACTTTGAGAAACCAGATAGAGTCGATGTTGTTTCTTACTTGGACTCGGTTCTGAATAGAATACAAAATTGCAGTTTTACTGTAAAGATGAATTCAACGTTGATCAAAGTTAATATGGCCGTTCGTCAGACTTCTTCTTGTGCCAATTGTGAAGCACACATTCTTGAAACTCCTGGTTCTATAGCAGGATGTTCTTCTTATTTTTATGGCAAAGAAAACTCATATAAAACTCATACCAATTCATCGCATGCTGATCATAGGTATATTTCGAAAGTCCCATCCATTTCTATCCCGATTCTTGCCAAACCAGTGGGAAAAAATATTACTACTAGCAGCATAAATGACTTAATGCAGAATGATCCGTGTTTGGATAGAATTTCATCACATTCACCTGACAATCATTTGGTTAATTCTATTAATTTTCCAGCAGCCGTTACTCTACTAAACACCAGAACAGTTGTTGCTACTTCCCCTAGGAGGAAATGACGATCTATTTTTCACAGCGGAGTACAAGGTCCATTGATTAGTGTGTCTGAGAACTCTGATATTTGTCTTGACATTGGTAACAGAAATTCCATTATTCAACATGAGGCTTCAGCATCTAATTTTGACCAAATGGAGAACGAAATTGAAAAGACTTGGGAGTTGGGTAAAATCATTGGCTTATTTCATGAAGGAGACAAGCAAGAAGCCACTGGTTGCTTGGGAGAATTACTAGCACATTCTTGATTCCCATCTTTTCTTCTATTCCAGGTCAATTTTATCCTCATGTCATTCTCTTTTGCTCGTTGGAATTGTAGGGGGGACTTAAAAATCTCTCAAAACAATCTTTCGTTTGATCTTTGATTATAAAACACAGATTATGCTTGTTTGCTTTATTAGAGTCTAAGGTTGAATCTGTCAGCGACTTATTAGTTAGAAAATATTGGGGTCATCATGATTTTTGTTTTCAATGTATTCCCTTAGTTGGGGCTTCAGGTGGTATACTGGTTTCATGAAACTCTATTATCATAACATGTTATGTGTCTGCCTCTTCGTCCCGTTGGTTGTTATTGCATCGTCTGATCGGGTTATCATATGGTCTGATATTCTGTGTGTGATCAATGGTTTGAACAAGGTTATTATTTGTGGAGATTTTAATGAGATTTTACATCCTAGTGAACGATCAAGTAGATTGGTTTCCCCTTCAATGGCATACTTTCAGGATTTTATGAATCAGGGTGAACTTTTTGATATCCCCTTACACATGGCATAACAGCAACTCTTTCTCCAAAATTGAACGAGTCGTAGTTTCTTCTTCGGTGTCTACTATATGGCCCTTTCAATTAATAAGAACGGTTGACACTACCTTGTCTGATCATTTTCCTATTTTGTTTAATTCTGTTGTTGATTTTGGATTTGGTCCTAAACCTTTTCAGTCACTAAATTATTGGTGGGAGGACTGTCGGTTCGATCCTTTTCTTAAAGATATGTGGCAGGAAAGCTGTAGTTCTTTTGGAGACTCCAATATCTCTCTCAAACTTAAACAACTTTGGGGAAAAATAAAGGCATGGAATTCTGAAGTTTTTGGCAATGTTTTTGTTGAGATTAGTGTCTTGGAGAAATCTCTTTTGGATCTTACATCTAATGATATTCAACGACCACTGTCTGAACAACAAAAATGCAATATCGCAAATTTCCGTAGCCAACTTATGACAAAGAAACACCATCTTAAATCAATTCGCCACCAACAATCTTGAGTTAAATAGACTTTGCTTGGAGATAACAATACTTCTTTTTTCCATAAGACAGCTTCTGCCAGATTTCGTCAGAATAGGATTACACATATTGAGGTTAATGGGGACTTAATCTCAGACCCAATTCAAATTAAACAAACAATTGTGGCTTTCTTCTTTGATTTATTCAAAGCTAACCATAATTCCCCTTACTCTCTTGAGTCTTTAAGTTTTTCTAAAGTCAGTGTTAATGACAATTCATCACTCATGGCACCTTTTATTAAAGAAGAAATATGGAATGCTTTAAAATCTTGTGGGGAAAATAAGATGGTTTTAATTTCTTCTTTTGTAAGAGGGCCTGGAATATTATGAAAGGGGAAATTATGAAGATTTTTAGTTCTTTCTATGATTCAGGAACACCTCCAGACTCTATTAAGACTTCTATCACTGTTATTGTTCCAAAGACTCCGGGAATGGCTTCTTTGTCTAACTTCAGATCAATAGCTCTTATCCATGCGATATACAAAATACTAGCCAAACTGTTTTCTTTTCGGCTACAAGTTATCCTACCTGAGCTCATCTCTAATAGTCAGTTTTCATTTGTAAAAGGGAGAAATAGTGATGAGTGCTCTTTTCTAGCTTCTGAAATGGTTCACAAAATTCATGTTAATCGCAGACCTTGTTTACTCTTGAAGTTGGACTTTCACAAGGATTTTGATAGTATTTCTTAGAATTATCGCGATGCAATCTTAGAGAAAATAGGTTTTGATGAGAGATAGAGAAAATGGATGTCAAATTGTAGATCTAATTCATCCACTTCGATTTTGATTAATGGTTCTCCTTTTAACCCTATCTATTTGAAGAAAGGTGTGAAGCAAGGAGACCCCTTGTCTCCTTTTCTATTTATTCTAGCTATTGAAGGGTTGAAATAATTAATTGACAAAGCTATCCAAGAAAATTTGTTGTCTGGATTTCGTTTAGATGATTTGGGTCATGTCATCTCAATTTTACAATTTGCAGACGACACTATATGCTTTTTTCCTGTAGTTGAAAGTGAAATGATAACCTTTGTTAGGATTCTTCATTGCTTTGAAGTGATCTCCGGTCTTAAAATTAACTTCCATAAGAGCTCTCTAATGGGAATTAATATGCAGTCTTCTTTGCTCAACTCCTATGCGTCTTGTTTGAGATGTCATGTATCATCCCTGCCAATATCTTATTTAGGTGTTCCTTTGAGCTACAATAGGCTAAAGCTCTATGATTGGCAGCCTATGATTCTAAAATTTGAAAGTAAGTTGGCGAACTGGCAAGGGTCTTGTCTCTCTTATGCAGGTCATCTAATGCTCATCAAGTCAGTACTCAACCGGAAGCCAATATATCTTCTTTCCTTTTTTAAGATTCCAGTTGCAATCTCTGAAAAAATGGAACAGTATATGCGTAATTTTTTATAAAAAGGAAACCATGATTTAAATGGTCTTTCCAAAGTTAGTTGGGCTACAATATGTCTTCCTTATGCTTCTGGTGGTTTAAATTTGAAAAGTTTAAACATTACTAATTGTAGTCTTCTTTTGAAATGGATATGGAAGATCAATTCGGCGAACTGTTCGTCCTTATAGTACTCGGTTTGTGTTCAAGGGTATGGTTTCTCCAACTGGCATGACTTTGCAATCTCAAATTTCTCATGCTTATCTCCTATTTGGAAGGGAATTTTTAATTGTTGTGTTAGAGATTCAAAGTATTGGGATTTCTTCCTAAGCAACTCTTCTATCAGTGTTGGCGATGGTTCAATTTGTTCCTTTTGGTATGATCATTGGACAGCCACTTAAAGACCAATTCCCCGACCTTTACGCCTAATCTGCTGCCCATTCGGTGACTATTTGAGAAGCTTATCATGCTATTCTTGTGGAAAATGCTATTGGCGGTCCTTTTTGGCGAAGGAGACTCAGACCTGTTACTTTGGGCCGTCTTGACGAGCTTATATCATTGTTGAATCAGGTGCAACCCAGGGACAGATCTGATGTAGCTTTATGGTGTAGAAATGGAACTAATATATCCTATGTAGCTACTGCCTTCTCTTCAGATTTTATCTCTTATCAGTTGACTTCATCTCCACATCATATTTTAACACCATTCTCCTTAATTTGGGAAGCGGTAACGCTGCCAAAAATCAAATTTTTTAGTTGGTTACTATTTCATAATAAATTGCCAACTAAATCTTTTCTTCTAACCCGAAATATTATTCCATGGGACAACTCCTTTTGCCCTCATTGTAGTGAAATTAAAACCTGTGACCATTGTTTTATTCATTATCGGGATAGTCATAATCTTTGGTGTGACTTGTTTAAATGGATTTGTATTGAAATGGTTATTCCAGCTAATGTAGCTGATTTCTTCAATGGTTGGAGAGGTTGTTTTCGAGGAAAAAATCAACGGGCTTTTGGCACCTTTCTTTGGTTTTTTTTTGTGTTGGGAAGTATGGCAACGAAGAAAGAAGGTCACTTTGGAAGGCACATCTTCCTCGGTTGATTTATTGTACTGAAGCATACATTTTACTTGGTTTATATTTCATTGTAATAGGCGTTCGATTTGCCAATCTGTTTATGACTTATTTGTTAACCCCAAGACTCTATTCTTGTAATTCATAACCTTTACTAAAGGTTATTTTATTAATAATATTTCGTGTTAGTGTTCCGTGAAGGTTCTAAAGGTGCCAACCTAGTTGGGATGTTTAGTCTTTCTTTGGACTCTAATACGGTGTACTTATAAAAAAAAAGAATATGCACATGTACGATGGAAAGAATATTTAAAGTGTTGGCTCAAATTAGTGAAACCTTGGAGAAAACAAGGCAATTAGTAAAATTTAAAGTTGAAAGTTCCTAAGGAGTAAATGCTTATCCAAAACCAGAGATTAAATCAAAGAGCAGTGTTATTGTCTCCAATTACCAAGAGTGGGTTAGAGAGAGAAGGTCCCCCTTCTCTTTAAAACCAAGGGAGAAGGAGGGTCTCCCTTCTCTCTAATTAAGAGAGGAGGGTCTCTCTCGTCCTTTGAAAACCCATACTATGGGTTAGGTTTTCAAGCTTGTTTTTCAAGCTTTTATGAATTTGGGTTAGGTTATCAAGCTTGTTTTTCCAAGCTTTTTTCAATATGGGTTTGTTTTCAAGCCCATTTTTCAACCTCCCCCCCCTCTTTCACTGGTTTTCATGTCAATGGAAGGGTGGATATGCCGGGAACAAGTTTCGAATATCGCTGGACCTACCAGTGGCACTAACTTACACCAACAACATCGGAGTCATATCGATGAAAGGAACGAGGGTGGATATGCCGGGAACAAGTTTCGAATATCGCTGGACCTACCAGTGGCACTAACTTACACCAACAACATCGGAGTCATATCGATGAAAGGAACCAACTCAACCGTTTGCCGTCCGTGGTGATAGCTACCATTGAGAAGGGGAAGCCAGATATTAGGATCGTTACCTAAAGCTTTTTCGAGCTTTGTGTTTTATAATTTTGCTTTTTATAAGCATTTTCTTGTTGTTAGCTTCATATAAGAAGCATTCTTTTTTTTTCTCTTTTATTATACGCTTTTTCTTTTCAATTTTAATAATATTTGGGACTAGATTACTGCCCAGCTTTTACCAAAAAAAAATCTCCAATTACTCTTATATATGTGTATATATATACTAGTATTCATTCATATATTCATGTCTTGATAAAAATATATTTTTTGGTTATAATCTTAATAAAATTTCATAATGATAATAAAACGGAATGTTGCCTATATGCCTATTTTATATTTCCCTTTCTTGGGGTTTCAATTTTTTTAATCATTATTTATTCCTGTTTTCTTTTAAAACATTCACTCTACATATAATAAATTCCTATAATTTTGAAATATTTAGTTATTTAGTGTACATATCTTATTTGAATTGAGAATTACACCAAAACCCTATTTAGTATATAATTGTTTGGCAAGACCATTTATTATTTTTGGAGTCAATATGGGTTAGTCTCTGTTGGAATTAAAACACTCAAATAAATAATTTTTATTAAACGTGAAGATATTACAAGAATACTCTCACTCAAAATACAAAACTACAGCTCACTCTTTACTTTTTTTCTCTCTAAAGAAGTTCTTATTTTGTCGATAAAAAACAACTAAACAACTCACCTATTTATTGGTGAATTATACAACTCTTAACTAACACAGTTACTCACCACTACCTCCAACCAATACAATTAATAGCCAACTTATTTAGTTAATTTATTGGCATCCAAATTGGTTATAGTTAATAGTCTCCTATTTGGTTATCACGCATAAAAAATCTACATACTAAAAATACCTAAATAAATTTACTACATTTTGGATTTGTGGGCTTGGACTCCAATTGATTGGATTTGGATTTTGGATTTCCATTAACATGAATCAAGTTTATAATCCAACACCCTCCCTTAAACTTGATCTTGTCATCCTAAGTGAGCTTCTCAATCTGATGAAGTTTTCGCTTGTAAGTGACTTAGTGAAGATATCCGCAATTTGATCTTGTGTCTTCACATATTCAACTTGCACTTCCTTTCTTGCAACACACTCTCTTATGTAATGGTAGCGATATTGATGTGTTTACTTTGATCATGAAATACAGGATTCTTTGTTAAGGCAATGACTGACTTGTTGTGAACATGAATCTCAGTCGATTCTTTTTGCATCAAGCTGATCTCTTTCAATAAATTTCTGAGCCAAATTGCATGACAAAGTCACGAGGTTGCTGCAACATATTCTGCTTCACTTGTAGACAATGTTACAATCGGTTGTTTCTTTGACATCCATGTTAAAGCAGTATCTTCCATGAAAAACATGAATCCACTAGTGCTTCTTCGGTTATCTACGTCTCCACCCCAATCGTTATTGCTATATCCAACAAGTTTGTAATCATTAGAAGCCGAATAGAATAAGCCCAAGTCAGTTGCACCTTTCAAATAGCGAAGAATTCTCTTAGCGGCTTTGAAATCAATGGTTGTTGGTGATTCCATGTAGCGACTAACTAACCCGACTGCATGAATGATATCTGGCCTTGTGCAGGTAAGATAGCGTAGACTTCTGACCAAACTTTTAAAAAGTGTTGGATCTACACTCTCCCCTTCTTCATTTCTGGACATGTTGATCTCGTACTCCACCGGTGTGCTTATCGGCTTGCAGCTATCTATCTTGAACTTTTCAAGAACTCCTTTGTATAGCTTTCTTATGAAATGAAAATTCCATCCTTTTGTTGCTTTACTTCTATGTCGAGGTAGTATGCCATGAGTCCCATGTCTGTCATATAAAACGCCTTTGTCATCACTCTCTTGAATTCAACGAACATTCTTTAGTTGCTTTTGGTGAAGATCAAATTGTCCACGTAGAGGCACACAATCAAAATATCTCCATCTTTAATCTTGATATACAAAGCATGCTCATATGGACATTTATTGAAACCATTTTCTTGGAAGTACTTGTCTATTCTGCTATTCCATGCCCTTGGTGCTTGTTTTAGCCTATAAAGTGCTTTCTTCAACTTCAAGACCTTGTCTTTATAACGTTTGGCTTCATAACTTGGTAGTTCCTGAATGTATACTTCCTCTTCAAGAACTCTATTTAGGAAGGCCGATTTTACATCTATTTGATGAATTCTCCACTTGTTTTGAGCCGCTAAAGAAATTATTAGTCTAACAGTTTTCAATCGTGCAACTGGAGCGAATACCTTATCTTAGTCGATTCCAGCCTTTTGATAGTAGCCTTTTGCAACAAGCCTCATCTTGTGTCTTTCGATCTCTTCCTTGGCATTTCGCTTTATTTTGTACACCCATTTAACACCTATCACCTTATGTCCTTTGGGAAGTGAAGTGAGTTCCCATGTATCATTTTTCTCAATGGCCTTGATTTCTTCGTCCATTGTATCTCTCGACTTTTTCTCTTGTCCAGCTTCTCGAAATGTCACTAGCTTGCAATCAATAAATAGACAAAATAATGTAAGATTGTCTAGTTGTTCAGTCACCTTATAGATTTCTCGAAGACTTCTCGTACGATGCACTTCTCTTTCATCTTCAGTCCCGCTTAAGGACGGAGATGATGATGATGATGATGATGACCCATCTCTATGAGTAGGAGAAGTTGGTAGAGTTGTGAGGCCTTGTTGTAGTTGTCTTGGTTGCTCAGGTGTTATCGGCTTATCTTCCTCGAATGGTGAAAAATTGGAGTCTTCTGTTTGAGAATCAAAGTTCCATTCTCCTTCTTCATCAAATATCATATCTCGGCTGATCATAAATTTCTTCTCATTCGGATTGTATAGCTTATAGCCTTTTGAGCTTGAGTCATAACCGATGAAAATAAAACTTTTGCTTTTGTCATCTTGCTTGGTTTGATTCTCATCTGGTCCATGAACATGAGCTACACTCCCAAAGACTCAAAGATGGGAAATTCTGGGCTTTCTTCCGCTCCATGCTTCTTGTGGTGTCTTTCCTCATACGCTTCTTGTAGGAGAACTATTTGATAGGTAGACTGCATATGCCACTGCTTCCGCCCAAAACTCCTTGGGTAGTAGTTTCTTGCTTTTGAGCATACTCCGTGCCATATCAAGAATTGTTCTATTCTTCCTTTCTGCCACACCATTTTACTGGGGGGATCTAGGAACCATTAAGGGTCGACGGATTCCATATGCTGCACAAAGCTCATTGAATTCATTGGATTCTCCTCCTCGATCAGATCTCAGGGCTTAGATCTTATGACCGCTCTCATTTTCCATGACTACTTTGAACTTCTGAAACACTCCGTAGACATCTGATTTCTGCTTAAGAAATATACCCACGTTTTTCTTGAATAATCATTAATGAAGAGAAGGAAGTAGTTACTATTAGAGAGAGAACTTGGCTTAATAGGACCACACACGTTGATATGGATGAGATCTAGGGACTTCTTGGCTCTATAGTCTGATTCCTTTGGAAAGCTTCTTTTGAATTGCTTCCCTTGTAGATATCCTTCACATAATTGATCAGGATTATTGATACATGGTAAACCTCTAACCTTTCCCTTCTTGGACAACAGCTCCAATCCTCCAAAGTTTAGATGCCCAAATTGAAGATGCCATAGCCACGATGCGTCTTTGTAACAAGTCTTTAGATAATTTGCAATATAATTTCTGATATTCAAAGGGAACATTCTATTCTTCATCATCTATACCTTAGAGATTAGATTCCCATTGCCATCTCTTATAAAAAGACTATAATCTTTCATATGAATATCATAGCATTTGTTTGAGAGTTAGCCAAAACTAAGAAGGTTGCATTTCATACCAAGCACATATTAGACAATTGAAATCATTTGGTGGCTATCATCTTTTGCTCTAAAAAGGATGTTACCTCTTTCCTTCACTTATATTTTCGTATCATCTCCGAATGAAACATCTCCGCTTACTACTTCATTGAGTTCCATAAACATGTTCCTACTTCCACACATGTGGTTGCTTGCACTAGTGTCGAGATACCATGTGTTGTCTTGATGATCATTGTTGTTGTTGTGCGCTAGCAATAGTGTTTCTTTCTCCTCGATCTTCTCCTCCACAAAGTTCACCTGCTCCTTGACTTGATTGTTAGGAGTTCTATATTCTAAAGCATAATGCCCAAACTTTTGACAATTATAGCACCGAACTTGAGATTTATCATACCTTGCATTTGAATTGCCTCTTTCGCGACCTTATGTGGAACTTTCTCCTTTCTTATAGTTATCACTGGAATTGTTGTTGTAATTCTAAATTCATCCATGACCATGGCTACCACCTCGTTCGTGGCCTCATCCTCTGCCTTTGCCTCTTCCATGGTTGTTTTTACCATTGCCTTGGCCTTCACTTGTATCATTAAGTTGTAGCTTGAGGAGTTGCTTAGAGATACCTTGCTTCTTCTTATGCTTTTCTTCATAGGCTTGTAGTGATGCTTAGAGTTCCTCGATTGTTATTTCTTCCAAGTCTTTAGTTTCTTCAATAGTCACCACAATGTGCTCAAATTTTGGATCCAACAAACGATTTCTTTTCAATTGATTCAAAATGACTGCTACTCTAAAAAAGTAATTAGAGATAGACTCGGATGGATTCATGTGTAAGGATTTAAAATGTGTAAGGATTTAAACTCACCTCTTAGTGTTTGGGGATGGACCTTCTTCACCTTTTAGACTCCTTTGTAAGAGGTTTGCAACTTCTCCAGCGCTTGCTTGGAGGAGGTTACGCTTGAGATTTTCTCAAAACCAACATCATCTAATGCTTGATAGATGAGGAAGAGAGATTTCTTGTCTCTCTTTCGGGAATCCTTCAAAGTTGTAGCTTGATCTTGTGTGAGAGGGGCTTCATTTTTGGGGCTCTATGAAGCCTTTCTCTACGATATCCCAAACATCATGTGCTCCTAGAAGAGCCTTCATTTTGGTACTCCAATTGTCATATTTATTGTTGTTGAGTGTTAGAACTTGAAACGATGCCACACTATTCGCCATCTTACTCAAATAGCTAATGCAACACTTCTGGAGTCTTTTGCAACACACTAGACGTATTGTAACACTTTTTATAGCTTTCTGCAACACTTTTTTTTGTCTTTTGCAACACTTTCTGGGCTACTGCAACATCTAGAGTTCCTGAAATTCAACTTTTGCAATCGAAAATGGAACATTTTGGAAGCGTAATCAACTTTCGAATGTGGCTCTAGTACCAATTTGTTAGAATTAAAACACTGAAATGAACAACTTTTATTAAACTCGAAGATATTATAACAACTCTTTCACTTATAATACAAAGCTATAGCTCACTCTTTACTTCTTTTCTCTCTAAAGAAGTTCTTATTTTTGTTGATAAAAAACAACTAAACAACTCACCTATTTACAGGTGAATTGTACAACTCTCAACTAACACAATTATTCACCACTACCTCTAACTAATACAATTAATAGCCAACTTATTTAGTTAATTTAATGGCCTCTAAATTGGTTGTAGTTAATAGCCTCCAATTTGGTTATCACACATAAGAAATCTACATACTTAAAATACTTAAATAAATTTACTACATTTTGGATTTGTGGGCTTGGACTCGAATTGATTGGATATGGATTTTGGGTTTCCATTAATATGGATCAAGTTTATAATCCAAAAGTCTCTTGGGCATCATAACTGATAGGCCCTCATATTTAGTGGGAGGTTCTTTTATATCACCCTAATTAAAATAAAAGATAACCAACGTATGAACATTTATTTGAGAAGCGAACTTCACAATATATCACATTTCAAGTAAGGTTTTGTTCTTTTGAACTGCAATTTTCTGAATTGAATTGAGCTGAACTAAAGTTGGCTGAACTGAACTGAAATGAGCTGAACTGAACTGAACTAAACTTATTACAGTGTAAATTTATAACTACGCAGAGCTGAGCTGAACTAAACTGAAATGAACTGAAGCGGTCTGAACTGAACTGAATTGATCTGAGTTGAACTGACCTACACTGAGTTGTAGTCCAAAAGAACAGTGCCTAATTGAAGTAATTATATTTAGGCCCTATTCTCTTGGATTGCAATTCAATGCAGTCCAGTTCAGTTCAGCTCTGTATAGTTATAAATTTCAACTGAAATAAGTTCAGTTTAGTTTAGTTTAGTACAGTACAGTTCAGCTTTCAGAAGTGGAAAAGAGCATGGCCTTAATGTGACATTTTGTATTATTCATTGTAACATTTTTTCTCAAGTACTCCTTTACTTAAAGAAAAAGAGGTTAAAAAAGTCATAGGGGTAAAACCCTAGCGGCCCTCTTTCTCTCTTGGCTTGTCCTCCATTTCTTTCAAGCTCTCGTTGAGGAGGAGAAAGAAAGTTTTGGCTTTCTTCTTCCTACTCCCCTCTTAAAGATTTATGTTATTTTTCTTTTGTTTCAAATAATTTGCTGCTATTTTTTTAGTTTCTACAATGAGATTGGCTTCTTCACTCTAGATTTTCGGGTTGGACTTCATCCGTCTTTAGACAAGATACTTACATGATCTTTCACAGTAAACACCCAGATTTCTCCTTTAAGCAAGACTATTCTAGATCTGCAACAATGATTGATGTTATGGCGTACACAGAAGCGCTTATGGTTGTTGATCGAAATCTTTAGTTGAGATTAAGAAATATAGGTTGCAACGTTTATTTTTGTTTTGTTTTGTTTTTTTAGTTAGTATTGCCTTAAGGCTTATTTGTCTTGCGTTAAAGGAAGTTTAGTATATTTGTGTTGGTTTTTTTCGTCCGTTGTTTTAACTCCGGTAGTATCTTTGAATTAGTTTTTCAATTGTCTATGTTAATCGGTTTGCGAATCATACTACACAATTGTTAGTTAGAGCAGCTGATTATTCGACATGTAGAGGAATTAATCCACCTTAGATTAGAGCTGTTATTGGTCCAGGTTCGAAATAATAGACTATATTCTTTAGTAAAAAAAAGAAAAAGTGGTTATGCATCAAAGGTAAGCTTTTGACCAATGAAGAGAGATTTAGGCGTCATCTATCGGATTCTAAAGCTTGCATTAGATGTAATTTGGGAGGGGAATACTTGAATCATGTTTTTAGGATTTGTCCCTATGCTAAATCAGTTTGGGGTTTTATTGTGCCTGATATAGACCCTAGTTTTTTCGAAGGGGAGTTTCATCACTTGTTTTTATGTAATCTCTTTGATAAAACTAGAGGATCTGTGGCGGAGTGGGGATTAATTTTTTGTATGGCATGTTGGTTGATTTGGAAGGATAAGGAATGGGTTTGTCTTTGACCAAAAATTGCAGGACCCAAGATCAATTGCAGCAAGTATTCAGTCGTTCAGTAGCTCGATTATGTGCTGTAGAACAAATACGAATGACAGAGTCTCTGTAGAGCGCACTTGGAGGAATATTGGGTGGGAACCACCTCAGGAAGGATGGGTTTGTTTGAACACTGATGGCTCGATAAGGGGGCTATCTTATATGGCATCATTTGGAGGAATTCTTAGAGATACCCATGGAAAATGGTTGTTGGGTTTTGGACGAAATATTGGATCTTGTTTGGTGCTTAAATCTGAATTGTGGGGGGGTTATGGGAGGAGTTGAAACTAACTTAGGAACATGGATTTCGTAATGTGATATTGGAAATTGATAGTAAAGTGGGTTTTGATGCCATTGAGAGAGACGAGGCTGTGGTGAATGAGTATTATGGACTTATATCGAGTATTAAAGAGCTTCTTTTCCGGGAATGGATTGTCAAGATGAAACATAATTATAGAGAAAGAAATTGGTGTGCGGATAATATGGCAAGTCACACGGCGAGCTTACCTTTGGGAGGCCATGTATTTCATGATATAGCTCATGGTCTTCTGAACCTTGTTATGGATGATTTAGCGAGAGTTAGTTTCCCCCACCTCACTACTGTGTTGTTGTTGTTGATATTATGTTACGATTGTTGTTGTTGGAGGCATAAATTGGAGCAAACCCCATTCACAGGTCGAGGTGTAATATTTGATTAAGGTTAGTAGAACAATAGTTCCCAGCTTGATAATAGACCCTTCATAATTACTTTTTTTTGTCTTCATTTATTAAAAAAAATACTACTTCCTTCGGTTTCAAATAAATAATCTTTTGCCTTTTTTATTTTAGTTCTAAATAAGTGACTATTTAGATTATCAATACAATATTTATCATTCTTTCTCTGAATTACCCTTACATTAATTAGGAAAGAGATTAAGTATTGTTGAAATTATAAGTTGGTAATTATGAAGAAAGAGAATTTTATGGACAAATTAGTCTTTTTAGTTGCTTAATTAATGTCTTATTGGTTTTGATAAAAAGTCTAAAAGGTCTTTTATTTGGAACTGGAGGGAGTAATTTTTTTATTATAGGATTCAACAAATTATTGATTAATATCAATAAGGATTGGTCAAAGTGTTAAAAGACTTGATATCACTTAAGTAAGATATCATATTTAAATTTTTCAAATATGAAAAATCTTTATTAAAAGACTCAACCTCAATTTAAATCTAAATGTAATCAAAATATCGATAAAAATATTATTTGATTAATATTTTTATCTTTTTCATCACTGTCATTATCATATCAATATCAACTCCTTTTCTACTTGGTTCAATCTCAAAACTAGAAAAAGTAAACGTTCTTATCGTTTTATATATTGAAAAAATATGCTAGAGCATATAAATGTAGATAATGTTATTGATGATATTGCAACTAAAATGCTCGTAACGTTCTACTTATGATCATTTTTACAGCTAGTAATTTTAGTTCTTCTGTGATTTTTTATTTTATAATGTAGAATTTGACATTTTGCTTAATCTCTCATTAAGTGTAGAACTGATTGTTAAACATGTGGGCACGGTTTGGGCTAGACTTTGTCCAACTTTTTACTAATTAAAAATACAACTCAAGCCTGTGTGACCCGCATATTAGAACCTCAGGCTAAACTTCCGAGCTCATTTACAGTTCGACATACAACTTATAAATATTTTATAATTTAAATTTTTGGATGGACAAAAATATAAACGAATGGCAATTTGAGCACAAACATGTATAGATGTTACATATATTTATTCTTTATTTAAATTCTTTTGTATATAGTATGACTTATTGTAGTGAGGTGTTGGAAAATTTCGGTAGAATGAAATCTTGTATGTTTGTAAAAAAACGTCTCTCAATCTTTGTTGAAGAAATCTAATAAAATGATGTGTGGATAATTCTGAAGTCGTGACGAACACTTTCAGATTGAATCTTATTTGGCGGTTCTACCAAATAGATCAATAGGATAAAATAAAAAACGACAAGAACTTAGAATGAATTTTTGTTGTGAAGAAAAGTGAACCAAAAATTGCAGAAATCGTTGCAAAAAACTCTTACTGTAAGTATTGCCAATGCCATGTTTTATAGACCTGATACGAACAGTCGCAACTCTTCAGAACAGAAGTGTTGTGAAAAGACATGTCCATTCGAGCAGCTGCAACAGTTCATAACAGAAGTGTTGCGAGAGGTAGCTCCCGGACCCTCGTAAGGTAAGTATCGTAATAGAACTCGAACAAGCGTGCGCTCCGCACTCTCCTAACTTGTTCGATGAAATATTACGACTGCATTGGTCAACTAGTTGATCCAATTACACTAAAATACCAACAATCCTCCCCCATTTTAGTGTAATCTACGATTAACTAAACAAAATCACAACAAATAACAAACTTACGCATAAATGAAATATCGTGACGATTGAATTTCATCTTAGTATATTACACATTCCAAGTATTCGAATAACTAAAGGTGTCACTATGGATTGAACCTTTGTTATCCATCTTGAATACATGAAGATAATATACACACAAGTCAACATTCTAACATGTTCTTACTTGACATTATCTTTTACTAGCTTTGTGTCCTTATCCTTCATAAGCATATCAAAGCCAAGTCCAAGCTTCTTGAAGCAGCTAAACTTCATGCTTATCTAGGTAGCCTTTTTACTCTTGCACCTGCGTATGCAATTTTTCAAAAAGGCCATTAAGAAGTAAAACTTCAACCTCCTTTACTTGCAGGTCTGAACACACACCTTGAGATGTTTTAATCAGTGTGTTCCAATCTATAGATGTTAAGCTTTCCTCATTGAATTCAGCACCTAACGTCATATTAGGTGGGAAATGGGTATCTTAACATGAGAGATTTTAGATGGACTTTAATTTCATCCCTATAGCCGACTTTTGCACAAGATCTTTCCTTAACCCTTCGGTTATATGATCGGCTAAATTATGCTCAATTTTTACAAACTCAGATTCCATTGTCGAATCACTCATACAAGTTTGTTTCTTAGACACTCAAGAAGTAGCACCTCCCCCAAGAAGAAACACTCATCCACTTGTGGAAGAACTATACTCCTCATAAGAAAAATAACTTGTATCCGACTAACCTTCCAAAACTGAAGGAAGCCATTAGAAACGCGCCTTGTGGCATTATATTGACCTGTCAACTTTGACTTTTGACTAACACGTGTCAGTCAACCATTGACATGTCAACTCCAAAAGTTAAACCAATGCCACATTAGATGACGGTTAAAGTTAAATTGAGGACAAGTTTTTGGCGACGCTTAATTTCACTAAAGTGTTGCCAAAACTGCTCCACTTACATTCTTTCTTGCGACACAAATAAAAAATATTCTGGCAACGCTCTGAAAATCGTTACCATATCAATCTGTTGCCTTGTTTCTGGCAACACTTATAAAAGCATTGCAATAGATCACAAAAGCGTTGCCAAAACTACTACATGAAGCATCACTACGGATCATGAACCGTCACAAATGGTTGTCACAAAAACTAACCATCATGACTTTTCATTTTGTGACGGAATTTCTAACGGAATCAGAATCCCTCACAAACTGTCACAATGAACCATGAACTGCCGCGAAAAATAGTTGTCGTAAATGAACCATCGTAACTTTTCATTCTGCAATGAATTTTGCAACGGATTCAGAATCCCTTGCAAACTACAGAAAAATGAATTCAGATTTTAAATCATTGCAAAATCAATTCCGGCCATCGACAAAACCCCTCCTTAGGTTTTTTGATATCCCGAGTCCAATGGCGCTGTTCTTTTTACGAAAAATAAATCAACCTAAACAAGTTGTTTACACAAAACGACTTGAGAATCAAGATTTTTTTTTCGAGAAAAAGAATGTTTATACCGCCATGAACAACCGAAAACAAAAATGGCCATCAAACATAATTCAACATAACTTCAATAATTAAGACATTCAGATCCTAAAATTTAAAGCATCAAACTTCAATTAAAACACAATTAAATCAACATTCATATTTTTTAGAATTTTCCAGATTTCATGACCTGACTTCCCCTGCATTTTCTCCATAAAAACATCATCAAATCGAAAACGTTTCTTCTAAACATAATTAGCCACATGTCTCGGCTTTCCAAATCCACAAGAATCGCATAAATCCAAATTGTATAACCAAAGTTATGATCAAAACACTAAACAGTGTACAAAGTTAAGATTTTTCAAAAACAGATTTCACGACTCAACTGCAAATGAAAATTTCACATTGAAAACAAACAAAATTAAATAAGATTTCTTCTGAACATATATTCCTTAGATTCTTTAGATATCAATAGAATCAAGAATCATTCAAATCGGATTTATATATCAAGAGAAAACATCAAAATAAAACAGGGGCAAAATCTGGTAGTTTTCCGAAAAATCGAGAAATCGAAATTAGAGACACAAACAATCATCGCAAGAGAACGGATTGAATTCGTACCTTTTCGGTGAAAACTCAGGCTTACAAGAGACAATAAGATTCAATATTTGTAAGGGAATTCTGGTAGAATAAAGCCTTGAATGTCTGTAAAAAACGTCTCTCAATCTTTGTTGAAGAAATCTAATAAAATGATGCATGGATAATTCTGAAGTCGTGACGAACATTTGCAGATTGAATCTTATTTGGTGGTTCTACCAAATAGATCAATCGGATAAAATCAAAAATGACAAGAACTTAGAATGAATTTTTGTTGTGAAGAAAAGTGAACCAAAAATTGCAGAAATCGTTGAAAAAAAACTCTTACTATAAGTGTTGCCAATGCTATATTTTATAGACTTGATACAAATAGTCGCAACTCTTCAGAACATAAGTGTTGTGAAAAGACATGTCCATTCGAGCAGCTGCAATAGTTCATAACAGAAGTGTTGTGAGAGGTAACTCCCGGACCCTCGTAAGCTAAGTATTGTAATAGAACTCGAACAAGCATGCGCTCCGCACTCTCCTAACTTGTTCGATGAAATATTACAACTGCATTGGTCAACTAGTTGATCCAATTACACTAAAATACCAACATGAGGTTCAAAAATTCATTAAGCTAAAATGTAAAAATCAATAATAATTATTAAATATAATACATGAATATAAAATAAAAAAATTATTAATTATTGTGCGAAACTCGAGCCCATGAATGTGTCTAGTTAAGTGTAATAACGAAAGTACAATTTTATTTATTGTAATTTCAAAATTTTTACCGGTTAACAAGTTTTCCTATCTTTGCCATAGGTTCCAATAAGCTAAGAACTGGTGTGCCCATTTCATTCAAATTATAATTCTTGGGGCAAGTGTCAAGTTGAGAATCTATATAGAAAACTAATGAGATAAGTAAATGATTATTGGAAATAACACGTATAAATGATTATTGGAAATAGCACGTATACGCTCTAATTGCAGTTTTGAGTTGGATATCGTCTCAACCTTATGATATATATATATATATATATATATATATATATATATATATATATATATATATATGTGTGTGTGTGTGTGTGTGTGTGTGTGTGTGTGTGTGTGTAAGTGTGTGTGTGTGTGTGTGTGTGTGTGTGTGTGTGTGTGTGTGTGTGTGTGTGTGTGTGTGTGTGAGTGAGTGTGTGTGTGCGCGCGCGCGCGCTTCTACACAAGATTTCCTAGATTGTAAAAATACCTTTTTATTATATTTTGTCCAATGGAAAAGGGAGATTGCCAGATTTGGAGAGTAATATTTTGGTAGAGGGAGATTGTCGGATCACTCTATATATATAGTTTCTTTAGGCGGTCTAGGGTATCAGCCTACCATTTCACCTCTCCTCCATCATTGTTTTATGCATGATCAACCTTTAATAAGAGAGTATTTGATATTTAAATCTGACACTAGTTTCTTTGTTAGAAATGCCTAAAATGTTGCATCATTTTATGATAATTATTAAAAATGTGATAATGGAAGTAGTGGTCATAATTTTAGTTAGTTGAATTAGTAGAGATTTATAGTGTATTTGTGGATTAGTGGGTCTTGTTAGTTTGATATGTATGCCTATATAAAAACTAAACTATGTAGTGCTTTATTGGAATGATATGAACAATAAAGTTTACTAATTCTGGAAGTCATTTCCCTTCTATTTTTGTTTTTATTATCCAAATTTCCAATAATTGGTATCAGAGCCATTTTTATGACGGACTTGTGAGGTTGTGTTTTTCAATGCATCATATCAATGACTTCAAACAATGTTTATGCTCCAGTTCTAATTTTTAACGGTGAAAATTATAATTGTTGGGCAATCAAAATGAAGTTATATATCAAAGCCTTGAGTTTGTGGGGGGTATAGTTGAAAATGATTTTGCTTCTACTCCTCTTCCGCAAAATCCAACTGTAGGGCAACTCAAAAAGTTGATTGGAGATAAATGCTTTAATAGTTGAAGGTTAGAGAAAAGTGCTCAAACAGTTAAATGTTAGAAAGTGTACAATTAGTTGAAGGCTGGTGACAAGTGCATTAACAAGTTGATTGATGAGAGAGTGCACCATCAAAACAAGAGACATGTTTTCATATAATTTTTAGTTATTTTTCATATGGAACATTTTAGTCATGTACGAGTTTTGAAAATGCCTAAAATATTGCCATATTATTATGATAATTATTAAATATGTAACAATGGAAATAGTGTTCAAAATTTTAGTTAGTTGAATTAGTGGTGATTCATAGTGGATTAGTGGGTCTTGTTAGTATGGTTATGTATTCCTATATAAAGGCCAAACTATGTAGTGTTTTATTGGAATGACATGAAAAATAAAGTTTACTAATTCTACAAATGATTTCCCTTCTATTTTTCTTTTCCTCATCCAAATATGCAACAGTTTTTTTACAAAATATGATAACTTAATAAATAGCTTATAACATAATAACAAAATTCGTCATACCGAAAAAAGCTTGAAACAAGACAAGACCAAGAAAAAACATGAAAACCAATAATGTAATATACCAACTCTGCAACCTATTATTTGTTAAGCTTCATCTCAAGTTATCGAAGACCCAAGACAAATGATGACATAACACTAAACAGTTTTGAATATCTAGAACGATTTTTCTTGAAAGAGATAGATATGCGTACCTAAGAAGAAAGATTGACATATATCGATGACTAGAAGCACATGTTGCCTAACCTATTGGTAAAACTATCAAAGTCATGTTGTGTAGCAACATAACCACAATCGAGGAAGACAATTGCACAAGGAAAACTTAATAAAAAAAATACCAAAGTGCAAATTTGTGTGAGTAAAAAAAATTGCTCGATTGTGTTTACGTTAAATAAAAAGAAAAATTCACACTCACCCTTGATGTGGTTCAAACCTAAACCTCTAGAGACCACAAGTTCAATATTAACCACTAGGCTAAGATATTCACCATAATCAAGTGCAAATTAATCCACACAAAAACTAAAAATACAAAAACTAAAAAAGTTAGAATATAAAAAAACTGTTGGAGAAAATTTTCCTCTTTAAAACTAAATTTTATGGAAAAATTAAGAGAGAAGAAAAAAAGAGGCATTTTTGAGTCTTGGTTTGGTGTATCATATGAATCTAAAATTATACCTCCCAGCTATGAACACATATCTTAGATAGGTATATACATGCATCATCAAGAAAATGAATAGGCTACAGACATAAGAATTTACCGAAAGAGAAAATTAATGGGACTGGAAAAACCCATCAACTTAATGGCCATGGTGTGAGCAGACGCCGTTTTTCATTGACGGGAGATTCGGGCATTTATCCGGATGTAGATTTTCTGTTACACCTCATTTCGTAAGGGACAGAGTATGGATGGTGCGACCTGAGGGACAGGCCGAGGAGTATGTTAAAACAATTTTGATTAAAACAACTTTGCCTTTTAAAGACTTGAATGAATTTTTAAAATAAAGACCTATGAAATCGGTTTGAGTGATGTTTGGGAAAACCATTTTGTTATCTTATATTTTTTTTCAAAAAATTTGCCTCATATGGACTTACGATAATAATAAAGAAAAACCTTATCCCACTCCGTTGGAGTTTGGAATCGAACCTGCGACCTCTTGGATCACAGCTTCAAGGCTCAACCACTAGACCAAGCCTTATATTATGAAAGGTTGATTTTATTCCAAAAGACTCAAAACTCAAAATCATCGGTCTAAAGACTAGAGTCGCCACCCAGATCAGCTCAACCGAGGAATTCCAGTATTGCTCCCTACCAAGCGAGGAAACTATACCTTAAACAGATATGCAGGTTCGCACAAATCACTTACTTTTCATTAATTAAATTATAATTACCCGTTGGAAACAAAACCATTTTCTTCATTTGCAACATATTATTATATCTTTCGCCATTTTATTTAGTATTTTCATACAAAACATTATGGAAAAAAGCGACAAATGAGCAACCAATTCTGAAATTAAATCACGTATAAACGAAATAAATAGAACTGGATTGTCGCTCTTGCCTTGCAATGTGATCATTAGTACAAAAGGAAAATATATTTTTGAAAGAAAATGGGGACTTAAAGAACCCCATTTTATCTTGATTTTGTGGTGAAATAATGAAATAAGGTGCTATGGTGGATAAAAATGTTGTTTTTATTGGATACGGTGATTACTTGGACGTGTCTGAAGTCGCGAATACGCTATCAGATTGTAATTTATTTGGTCGGTTCACCAAACTTTCAATCGAATAAAATCAGAAATGACGAGAACATAGAATGAATTTTTGTTGTGAAGAAAGTGAACTGGATTGCAACTAAAATTATAGAAAACGTTGCCAATGCCAGGTTTTTATAAGCCTGAAACAAGCAGTTGCAACACTTCAACACAAAAGGGTTGCAAAAAGTAGTGTCTGTTCGAGCAGCCACAACTATTCAAAAAAGAAGTATTGCTAAAAGTCATGTCCCTTCGAGCAATTGCAACAATTTCAAGACAGAAGCATTACTAAAGGTAGCTCTCGGACCCTCTTAAGCTACGTATCATGATAGAGCTCGAACAAATTGGTTGAATTTCGCCAATTTCATTTTTGGTGATATAAATAGCTAATAAACATCAATAGGCATATCCAAGAGACATGTTATTTTGGGTAGTAGGCATGTAAAAAAGACATGATTTTCCTGGTTTCATCTGTGTCCGAAAAGACACATTATTCCAAAATTCATTTTCGGATGAATTTTTCAAAGGATGCATTCTGCTGGGAATAAAAACTTTTCAAACTGGCTTGGCAGCTCGACTCCAACCTGGGGCACTACCATAGGACCCCGCTAGGGCTGCCGCCCCTTGAACCCCGCACCCGGACCCCAAAATGGTAACAGAACCCGAACAGGCGTGCACTTCGCACTCCCCCAACTTGTTTGATGAAATGTCACGATCGCAGTGGTCAAACTAGTCGATCCAATTACACTAAAGTACTAATAGTTTTTCCATCAAAAGAATGCATTACTACTACTCCCGGACACTTAAAAAGATGTTAGATTTGTAAAAATGCGAATAAAAAGTGATATTTCCAAAAATGGGAGGGGCATTGGTCTATTTGGGGCGGCATTGGTCCCATCTAGTGACTGATTCCAGGTGAGGCACCAAACAGACTAACGTTGGTCCTTTCAACCCAGTGAGGTTCCCTTTTTTGAATCATGAAATTTTGAAAATTCGAAATGGAAATGCAAAAATAAGTTTATAATGTTAAAGATAAGAGTGTCAAATACTTATTTGTATTGATGTTCATTGATAACACTTGTAACTCTTCCTTCATTCTTTACATTCATATATAACTCTCCCTCTTTATTTGAATTAATCCATGTAACTTGTGTCTTTTCAAGTTCTTGGTTTATGCCTATACATATAGGCTTATTGTATATCACACATATGAAGAAGTATAATAGAAATACATATTACTTCCGCTTTATCTTTCTCATATTCATCTTTTACATTTGTTCTTATATATATCCTTATATTCCTATAATTTCTAACACGTTAATAACACAAATTTGCTCTTCGGTTTTATTCATTATGAGGAAAATATATATAGTGATGGGTATCAAGAAGACGCCTCAAATTTGACCAACGGGGAAGTTTACTTTGGTTCAAAATTTTATTATAACCGTTAATTTTAATATTATTATGATTTCTTTGTAATAACTTTTTTCATTTCCTTTGATTCTTTTGTTGATAGAATTTATGCACATGAGGAATGATGCTTCTTCAACAATAATTTACAATTTCCCTAGTTGAATTCTTCCAATCATATGAATCTACCCATATGAAATCATGACAATTTTTGGAGTTTTGAGTATCGGATCGTCAATGAGAATTTCGGAGGAATTTCCCTATAAACTATGATATAAGGGAGTAAGGAACATGTTGGATTTATTGTATTTGGGTTGAATTGAGATGTACAAAAATTGTTATAGTCGACTATGAAAGATCTCGAAGTTCTTTTTTGTAAAAGTTCTTCGAATGAGATATATAACCATTTGAAAGTATTAGACTTGTGAGCAATTTTCCACCGAAAGTGGAAAAATTAAAGTTGATGAACTTCACCTGAAGTGAAAATTAAAATTTATCAATTTCACCCGAAGTAAAATTAAAATTGATGAATAATTCCCCCCGGAGTGGAAAAATAAAATTGGTGAATATTTTCCACCCGAAGTGGAAAAGCAAAGTTGGTAAATAATTTCCACTAGAAGTGGAAAATTACAAATGATGAATAATTTTCACCCGAAGTAAAAAATTACAAATATTGAACAATTTTCACTTGAAGTGAAAAAAAACTAATGAACATTTTTCACCTTAAGTGAAAAGTAAAATTTGTGAATTATTTCCACCCGAAGTGGAAAAATAAAGTTGAGGCCTAATATAACCACCAGAAGTAGAAAACCGAATTGATATGCTCAATCGAAGGCTAATAAAGTTGAGGCACAATATAATCCAAATTTCCAATATTAATTGACGTCAAGGCTAATAAAGTCATTTTATATACTGAAAATAGCCAAATAATATTATGAAAATATTTGGAATGAGTGTTACCATTGTATCGAGTAACACATTTTGTAAATACTCCAGAAGAGCCAAAATTAATGTACCAAGGGGATAAAATATGTCCAATGCTCTAGAAGAACAAGTATTAAGGTACTAAAAAAATTGTTGCATGCTCCGGAAGAGCTAATATTATGTGTTAAGGGGACAAAAAAATTATTGAATGGTCTGGAAGAGCCAATTTTAATCTACCAATGGGATGATTATTATGACTAATGCATTATATTCCCCAATTTCTCATATACGAAGTTTTTAAATATTTGCATAAATGAATATTATTGAAAATGTTAGTGAAAACATTAAAGAATGTCTTTATGGTACATATATTTTCAGGCCAGCTTAACTATAAACCAGAAGTTTATAGATTTAGATGCTTAATTAAAATTTGGCACGATCGACTAGGCAATCCTGATTCGATAATGATGAGAAAAATAATGGATAATGCATATGGGCAAAATAATGAATTATTTTGGGCTAATTGTTAGCAAGAAAAATTGATTATAAAACCTTCCAGTAGTAAGGTTGTAAATGAGTCTTCAATATTTTTAAAATGCATATTGTGTGATATATGTGGACTATTAATCCACGATTGTACCATTTAGTTAATGTAGTCACTTCCCGAAGAAGTACAAGCACCTAGAGATGATGCTTCAACAAAATGGTCACAACTCACATGTATGCTTTTTGTATGTCAATTAAGATTAAAATATGAACATCCTATAGAATATGTTCAGGTTCAAAATGGTATAATAGAACCACGTACGAAATGTCTTCATTTAATTGCACGACTATGATTATGCTAACAAATAATTTTGCATTTGTATGAGGATATGCAATATATGTTTAAGATCAACAAGCTATTATGATTATTTTCCCCTACAGTTAGCTTTGGTCATAAGCCCGTTGTTTCTCATCTAAGAGTTATGTTATGCAGTTTATGTGCATACAACTCCATAACAACATACCAAAATGGGTCCATCAAGGAGAGTTTTATTTTATACTCTTGGATATGAATCTCTATGAATGATTAATTGTGCATCTACAAAATTATATGTTTTTTGAAAAGATTGCAAATTTTATTTTGATGAAATCATTTTCCCAAAATTAAGGGGAGAAAGTGAAAAGACAATTTCGAAAAAGACAAATTTGTCTAATGCTTCATCGTTAATTTATATGGATCCTATAATGTGATGCAAAATGAAAATCCCAAAGAATAATTAAAGATAGAGCTATAACACGCCTGAAGCGTTGATGACATATTGGTTTAAAGGATAAAATCCTTTAAAAAGAAAAATTCTCGAGAGTAAAGATAATGCCAATAAGGAAATATGTACTAATACACTTCCTGCAGAAGTAATAGCACTTGAAGTGCGAACACCTAAAGTTGTTCAAAATGTGGATATTCAATTAAATTATATTAGTACTGAGTAATAAATTATATTGTTTCCATGATCATTTCTATCTTTCTCATACTATATTTTCTATAATTTATGTTCTTGCATATCTCTATTATATTATTCTCTTGTTTAAGTTGCAGTAACTTTTCATGTCTTTTTGACAGTGAAAGAAAAAGTAAAGATATGCACTTGATAAATATTGTTACAACTTACCTAATGATGTTTACAGGAAAATTTTTCAAGCACTAAAATTGTAAGAAAAGTGCCACAAATGGGAATTTTATTCAATACAGTTGAAAATATCTATGCATGGTTCAGACAATTTGGACGTGCATGTGGTAAATCAATAGCTGATGAAGATACAATGAAAATTTAGAAAATAATGTTGCATGCATTGCTCATTTGAAGGAATACTACATGAAAGAAGATAAAATAAAGCGCATTGCACCCAAATTTATCTTCGCTTGTGATCTTGAAAAGAATGGCTCTTAATTCATCAATTCGCTCCTTCAACAATTTAGCAAATTTATTCACCAAGGCTTTATCTTCTACAACTTTCAAGCAAATTGGTTTATAGCATCATAATGCATCGTCTTAGAGATCTTTTATATTCTTACAAATAGGGGGAGTAAACACTATACTCTTTTTCCCTTATTCACAGGTTTTTTTGCATTGGGTTTTCCTTGGTAAGGTTTTTAATGAGGCAATATCCCATTCACAATTATGGACATCAAAGGGGGAGTGTTAAAAATGAGAGTTACAAATACTTATTTGTTTTGAGGTCTACTGATAACACTTGTAACTCTTCATTCATTCTTTACATTCATAAGTAACTCTCCCTCTTTATTTGTATTAATCCATGTAACATGTGTCTTTACAAGTTCTTAGTTTATGCCTATAAATAGAGGCTTCTTGTATGTCATACATATGAAGAAGTATAAAAGAAATACATATTACCTCCTCTTCATCTTTCTCATATTCATCTTTTACAGTTGTTCTTATATATATATCCTTATATTCATATAATTTCTAACATATAAATACTTTTGGGAACTCAGGTGCTTACCTTTTCTACTGGAATCCACCTTGCATGAGTTGAATTACGTCACTTTGCGCTTGTGCTTCAAGAATGATGAAGAACACTTGAACTTTCTTTTCAAATTTAATTTTTCTTTTCTAATTTCATCACCCCTTCTAATCTGAGTTTAAAGGGTTTATATAGGCTTTTTAGTGCTTGGAAATCAAGCAACTAAGACCACAGAGTGGGCATGGTGGTGTGGGTGAGTGGGTGAGCTAGTGGGTTGTTACTTTAATAACCCCCTAGAGAATGAGTCAATAGGGGCGGCATTGTTCTTTATGGGTGGGGCACCGGTGTCACCGCTGTTCTCCAAAAAAGTCTCATTTCTTAACTTTTTTGAGCGTTTTATGGCATTTTTGATATATTTGGGGTGTATTGAAATGTTATAAGGTTCAAACTAACGAGAAGCACTAAATACAAGTATGTAAACAACCCATTAAGGTATGGAAATGATCAAGAAGGCCTAGTTTAAAAGACTTCAACATCGTTTCGTGAGCGAGATAAAAATCCCGTGCTCACAGGCTATCCATTGCGCGGGAGCACTACGGAAAACATTTTGGTATTGATCGCGCGATGAAGAGCCGTAGGGTTTTGAGAAAGTTTACATTTTGGAAGCTTGAGGCATATTTATTCTTTGATTAACATTTATTGGAAACAAAAATTTTTCCCCTTCAAACAAGAATAAATGCGCATTGATGATATGATGATCCTGACACTTGTTGGGAGAAGGTTGACTCCTTCGTCGGTTGATTTTCCATTGCAACGTACTCCTGCGTTGTTTCCTTTCTAGAAAATGAAATAAAAGAGCTTCAAGTAGATGTCGCTCTGGGGCATTACTTTTGTCCTATTAGTGAACTTGGGTGTACCCTTTCAGTACACCTATCGGGAAGAGTGTAACAATAAAATTTTCGTTCATGTTGGGGTATCCTCGACACTGTATTGGTGGAATTTTTGCCAGACATGTTTGGGCTTCATGAAACTGGTTATACCCTTTAGGTATGAAATGGTGGAAGTCTTGCTGATTAAGACCGGGCTTGGTGAGTATGTCGAAAGACTTTAAGGCTTTTTATATGAATTGGATATGTTAGGAAAGAATGATCTGGGTCATAAAATTAAACTATACTATCATGATCAGGTTTGAAAGAAACAAAAACTTAAAACCATGTAAATCCACTAAATCTAAATGGAAACATCCGGACAAAGACCCAGCTACAAAGTTATTCATTGAAGACATCAAGTACCTAAGCACAAGGAATCATTAGAATAAATCTTAGAAAGGAAACAAGCTTTAATCCCTCAAGAATAGCATCCGGAAGAACTGATTGTCCTAACTCCGGAAGCAAAGAGATCCGGAGACAATAAGTCTAAAGATATCTGGAAGACTCATGCTTCTAGACAATGGGAAAAAGTTTCAAAGATAATTTTTCCTTCCACCTTTTGGTCTACATATGTCAAAGATCCTTTCTCTATAAACAAGACAAAAGTGACAGCTTGCACTTTTTAGTAAAAGGATAAAAAAATTGACACCGGATTGAAAAAGCTAACAAACTTATTCACCTAGACCAATAAGGGCAGCTAATGGTGTATTAGTTGGTGCATCATAAAAAGCCAAGTAGAATGATCACCAATAATTTTTCAGCATCAATCCCTAGGATTCAAATGGGTTAAATTACAGTCTAACGGATTGATCAATAGTTCCTGAAGCGCCACCTATAACCTGATCAAGGGTGAAGATTTATTATAAGTTTAATAACCCACAACAGCTACATTTATGATAGAAGCCTATTAAAGGGAAGCTTCACCAAATAACAAGGTTAGCTATTTGATTCACAAAAATAAGTAACAAAGAACAAGCATTCGATTAGCTTATAAATCCCTCCACGAATCAATCAATTCAAAATCTGTTGTAAGGATTCCTAACTGAGTTATAAACTTAAGGAAATCCAAAACCAATACCTTTGTGAAAACAAGAGTGTAAGGATCTCTAACTTAGGTGAGTTGTGAGATTGGGATACAACTTAAAGTTGGTGCTTTGAGTGGGAACTCCCTGTGGGACTTAGCTTAGATTCGGGGTAGAAGTCTAAGTGGTATATCCTACTGAAGACTAAAGGACTCAGCTAAGAGTTGGTGCTTCTAGTGGTATATCATACATTTGGAAGGGTCACCATCTAGAGATAAATTATAAGGCTTGATTCCTGGTAGTTGGAAAGGAATCTACTAATGGAAAAGCTCGGAGGAAGGAAACTCCGGGTATTAGAGTGGGCGGGGCTGAACTAAGATAAAATCCTTTATGTTTGATTTCTTTAACTCTTCATTTTTTGTATTATATTGTCATAACTGCATCATTCGGATCATAATTAAACACACTACACTAAGAATTTTTAAAGTTTGTATATTCCACGAAAATGGGCCAGTCACCCCCCTCTGACCTTATAAAGACCCTTACAGGGACCAACAAGTGGTATCAGAGCTATTGGTCAAAACTAGAGATCTAACAATCTCGAGCTAAATGTCCAATATATTAATTCATATATCAAAATGAGTTTCCCAAACTCGTAACTTCTTTTCGAGGGTATGTCCATTACCCATCCTCCACTCTTCACCGGTGAACACTACACATTCTGGAAAAATCAGATGAAGAACTTCATCAAGTCATAAAGCATGGAAGCATGGTTAGTTTATAGAGATGGTCCTTATGAGCCTGCTTATGAAGTAGAGGGTATGACTATCCAAAAGCCATCAAGTATGTGGGATGAGAATGATTTTAAAAAGTTGTATGAAAATGCAAATGCTGTTAACATTCTTCATTTTGCTCTTCGTGCAGTTGAATTTAATAGAATATCTGGATATGAGGCTGCAAAGGAAATTTGGGAGAAGCTGGAGGTAACCTATGAAGGAACTACTAAAGTAAGAGAAGCCAAGCTTGATTTACTCCAGCAAAAGCTTGAATCCTTCAAAATGGAACCTAAAGAATCAATCAGCAGCATCAACATTAGATACACCAATCTAGTGAATGAGCTGAAAAGGCTAGGAAAAGAAATCTCTGAAGTAGAGATGGTAAAGAAGGTGCTCTGGAGTCTCACCGAGGATTAGGACAACAAAAAGACTACTATTGAGGAAGCTCATGACTTGAACTTTTACAGTTATGATGAACTCATTGGTAATCTTCTAACCCGAGAGTTATCCTTGGAGAGATATAGCCAACAAGAAAAGAAGCCTGAGGAGAAAAAGAAAGCCATTACACTCCGGATAAGCTTCATCCGGAGAAGAAGAGCAAATTACTGAATCACTAAGCACCAAAGATCAACTTGCTCTATTGACTAGAAAACTCAATAGATTCATATAAAAGAAAGACAGAAGGAAATCAAGAAAGTATGAATCCCAAAAATCAAAAGACGGCACTTCTAGAAGGGATACACCCAAAAATAATCCGAAAGAAAAGAAGGATCCAAAAAAAAAGCTACCTATTTTGAATGTAGAGAAAAAGGCCATTTCAGAAAAAAAATGTCCCAAGCTTAAGAGAACCAAGAAGTTTAAAAAGAAGGCAATGGTAGCTACCTAGAGCAATAGTGAAAAAAGTAGTAGCTCATCTTCAATAGAAGAAGAAGAGACTGCCAACTATGCATTCATGGCACTGACTGATCCAGAAGTAAAGCAATCAGGAAGGAATGCCTCCAAGCAAGAAATAGTGCAAATCAAAGAATTAGAATCAGAAACAGTAAACACTGAGGTAAATTCTTGTTCTAATTCTGCTTTTAATTTTGACCTTGCTAGAGTTCTATCTATTGTAATCAAGGGTGTAAAGAAGAATGCAAAAGCAATCAAGTCCCTTAAAAGAGCAGTAATGGAGTTGGCAGAAGATGATGAAGTAATGGCACAAGACATCAATCTAGTTAGAGCAACCAAGCATATTGATGTTGTGGAGGAGAACTTCCTTAGGAATCAAGTCCAGATTCTAAATGTAAATGTAACAAGACTAGATAGAGAAATCAATCTATTAAAGGAAATGTCCAGGAAGAGGCCAGAAGAAAAAGCTCCAACAAGAAATCATCATCTTTCTACTCAAAATATACCCCAAAAGTCCCTTAGTAAAAGGATGAAGGAGGTTAGCAGGCAACCACAAGCCCAAAGGTATACTGCTGCTCAAAAGGGAAAGGCTAAGGTAGCTCATAACCAACAACCTGCCAAATAAAGAAGAAATTATGCAGCTGAAAATCACACCTCCAACCAGCTTCCCGATACACTCCAGACCATCCACCAATATATAAGAAGCTGGATATAGAGGAAACTATGGGAAGGAAGATCTTGAAAATATAAAAAAGAGAAGCTAGAACAAAACAGATCCATTGCAGGGTGTAGATTTTATGGGAAAAACAATCATATTACTTAATAATGTAGATTAAAAAATGGTTATTATGATGCTTACCCTTAGTCTGAGATGGTTATTAACCTGAGAGGACCCAAATCTGATTGGGTACCCAAACCCACTTGATCTATTTTGTAGTTATGCCTTAGATCCATAGTAGATTAACACACTTGGTATATTGATAGTGGATGCTCAAGGCATATGACCGGTGATGAGAAGTCCTTCATCACATTGACCCGAAAGAATGGAGGCAAAGTAAGCTATGGAGACAATCAAGAGGGATAGATCATTGGTTATGGGACCATTGGAACTGAAATAAAGATAAAAGATGACTCACTAGTTGATGGACTGAAATTCAACTTGCTAAGCATGGCCCAACTTTGTGACAAAGGAAGAAAAGTCACATTCGATTCCGGAGGCTGCTAAATTTATGATAGTAAGTCCAACAAACCCATTCTTTATGCACCTAGAGTAAATAATGTCTATTCTATAAACATTAAATATGATAAAAAGAATATCTGCTTGGTGTTTAAAGAAGAAGAATCATGGCTGTGGCACTGGAGGTTAGGACATGTTAGCATGAACCTCCTGCCCAAACTAGCCAAAAAGGAATTAGTAGTGGGTTTGCCTAAGGTTGCCTTTTATAAGGATTATCTATGCACTGTATATCAATTAGGTAAACAATATAAGAAAAGTTTCACTTCCATTTCATACACTCCTTCCAAGAGAGTACTTGAGCACTTGCATATTGATCTCTTTGGTCCAATCAAACCATTGAGTTTAGGTAGAAAAGGATACATTATGGTCATTGAGGATGATTATTCTCGATATACCTGGGTGCTCTTGCTAGCAAGCAAAGATGAGACCTTTAACCAATTTTCAAAAACATTCATCCGGATAGAAGTAGAACAAGGCATAAACATTGCACGAATTCAGAGTGATAATGGTGGAGAATTCAAAAATAAGCATTTTACTGAGTTTTGTGACTCCAAGGGCATTGAACATAACTTCTCTACCCCTCACACTCCTCAACAAAATGGAGTTATTGAGAGAAAGAATAGGACCATAGTTGAAATGGCTAAAACAAAGCTCAGTGAGAATTGTTTGCCAAAATACTTTTGGGGTTAGGCCATGAATACAACCTGTTATATTCTAAATAGAGCTCTCATTAGAAAAACCATAGAAAAGACCCCATATGAAATCTGAAATGGAAGAAAACCCAAAATTAGGTATTTTAAAGCATTTGGATGTAAATGCTACAACCTTAATGATAGAGAGCAACTAGGAAAATTTGATCCAAAATCTGATGAAGCAATTTTCCTTGGCTACTCAACATATAGTAAGGCTTACAGAATCTCCAATAATCAAACCCAAACTATGGTAGAGTCAATACATGTAGATTTCGATGAGGCTAACCCTATAGGTAAGAAAAGTTACACTCCGGAAGATCTAGTTCCAGAAATTGAAAATCCTAGAGAAAAGAAAGAGGCAGAAGTTCCTAATTCATTCTATATTAAGAAGTACAAAGAGAAAGATGAAGGAATATCTTTTGAACCAGAAATACAACAAGTTACTCTCAATCAATAAGAGATTAACTTTAATGAATGCCAAGAAGAAGTGGTTGAAGCTAAAATGGAGCAAGTTCTAGTTCAATATGAAGGCCTGTAAAGGGAGATTCGGACAGACAGAGATCATTCTATTAAAAATATTTTGGAGGATGCTCAGAATCCAGTAAGAACCAGAGGTCAGCTCAATAGGATGATGAGCTATGCTGCTTTTATCTCTCTCATTGAGCCAGAGAAATTTCAAGATGATGAAGATGATGAAAGCTAGATGATGGCAACGCAGGAAGAACTAGATCAGCTCTACAGAAATGATGTCTAGGATCTAGTACCACCTCCTAAAGGAAAATCAATCATTGGCACTAAGTGGGTGTTGCGGAACAAACTTGATGAATTCGGAGTTGTGGTGAGAAACAAGGCAAGATTAGTTGCCCAAGGCTATAACCAGCAAGAAGTAATTGATTTTGAAGAAACCTTTGCTCCCGTAGCAAGGCTGGAAGCAATCCGGATTTTATGTGCCAAATGGATGTCAAAAGTGCATTTCTAAATGGTGTTATCCAAGAAGAAGTCTATGTTAAGCAACCACCCAGATTTGAAGACCTAAAGCATTTGAATCATGTGTATAAGCTAAAGAAGGCTCTCTGTGGATTAAAGCAAGCACCCAGAGCCTGGTATGAGAGATTAACCTCATTGTTTATATCTAACGGTTATGTTAGAGGTGGAGCAAACACCACACTAGTCATCAAAAAGAAGAAACATTATATCATTCTAGTCCAAATCTGTGTGGATGATATCATATTTGGAGCCATTGATGAATGGATGTGTAAAGAATTCAGCTCTTAAATGCAAAAGGAATTTGAGATGTCCATGATAGGAGAACTAAATTTCTTCCTTCGTCTACAAATTAAGCAAAGTACGGATGGGATTTTCATTAACCAGTCAAAATACACCAAGGAAATCTTGAAAAAGTTTGAAATAGACAAGAGCAAGGCCATGTCCACTCCAATGGGATCAGATACAATCCTATCCAAGGATTGTGAAGGAGAGAATGTTGATCAAAAGCTACATAGAGGGATGATTGGCTGACTCCTGTACTTGATAGCTAGCAGACCTGACTTACACTATGCAATTTGTTACTGTGCAAGATATCAAGCCAATCCTAAGGATTCTCATCTCAAGGCAGTAAAAAGGATCCTTAGATACCTCCTAGGAACCACTGAAGTTTAGTTATGGTATCCTAGTAATGGAGATTTCACACTCCAAGGGTTCACTGATGCAGACTATGGCAGGGATACTCTTGAGAGAAAGAGTACATCCGGAGGTTGCCATTTCCTTAGAGATTGCTAGTATCTTGGTATAGCAAGAAGCAAACTTTAGTCACTTTATCCACTATAGAAGCAGAATATATGGCAGCTAGAAGTTGTGTTGCTTAACTCCTATAGATCAAACAAGAGCTTGAAGATTATGGAGTGCAATCTGGATGTGTGGAAGTCATGTGTGACAACAAAAGTGCAATTGATGTGTCAAAGAATCAAATGCTACACAGCACGATAAAGCATGTAAACATAAGGCATTATTTCATCTGGGATCATGTGATGAAGAAGGATGTTGCATTGGTATACATTCCAACCAATGAGGAAAGAGTAGACATCTTTACTGAGCTATTAAGTAAAGATCAATTTTGGAAACTGAGGGAGTCAATTGGCATGTCCAATCCAATTTATGGTTAATATGGAAGACAGCTTGAAATCAAGCCAGATCCTTGGCAGAAAACTCAATCCAGAAGAGAAGAATTATTGGAGTGAAATTTTTTCCAGAAGGATGCCACATCAGCAGACAAGAATGATAAATTGTAGTGAAAGCGCATAAAGGCAATAGTTACTCTTGAATTTCAAACGTGTATTGGCAGTTACACGTGCGATAAATTTGATAGTTTATTTTTAAAATAAACCGTTCCCATTCTCTGGTTAAACTGAATTTACCTCTCTCTTAAAAATTTGGTTGGCATGCCATCAATTCAGCCAAACTATTGGCGTCTGGATTACCAAACTACCCTCACTCTAAAAATTCTATAAAAACCCCTCAAGATTATCCCTCTTCCTTATGCAAGCAACTACGTACTGTTACTCTGGAATTTTAAAAATCCAAATCCCTAATTCTCATCCAAACTCTCAAAATGGCTGCAATCATGACTGAAGCTGGTCCTGTGATGCTTCCAACCCAAAATGTATTCTTAGAATCTAATCTGAAAGACAAAGATTTTGCAGACCCTCCGATTTTGTTATCCCCACGGATTTTCTGGGAGATAATTTCCTTTTCAAAACTGATCCCTATTCCTGGCTGTTTGATGATCAGCACTTAACAAACTTCCTAAAAATAAATTGCCCAACCTACCCAGATTTAGTTCGGGAATTCTATGACAATTTAAGAGCCAACAAGAAATTTGCTGCCCTAAGAACTAAGGTTCAGGGCAAGGAAATTACTATAACACCGGACTTCTTTGAAAATTTTCTAAGTATGAAGAATAACGGAGTTTTAATGTAGGTGGATGGAGATGAAGCTAAGGTGAAGTATGATCCAGAGATGTGGCTTCTGAAAAGGTATTTTGGGGATAAATTTTCAACATACTGGCCTCAAATCCCAAGATACCTTCAACATGTGCTAGCAGTGTTAGTCCTGATCCGGAAGGGCTGGCTAACTATAGTGTCTTCCATCTAGGACTGTGCGTTAGAGTACTGGGCAGAGAGCAGGGAGGTCAACATGCCTGTGCTCCTTATTCACTACCTTAAGCATCATAGGAATTCCTATAGGGCTCTTATCACCCGGATTCTCTAAGCAAATCAGATAGATTTGACCGGATTTCAAGGTTTCAATGGAAAGCCCATTGTGTAGAGGAACTTCCTGAACTTGAGATTCAATGAAACCTGGGATGAAGATAAAGCCAAGAGGCTAAAATAAGAAAAGAAAAAAAGACCCGGAAAGCTACCAATCCGGAAGTAAATGGTCCGATACCCAAAAAGCCAAAAACAACTAGAACTAAGGCATAGAAAGAATTGCCTTTGGCTCCACTGGATGAAGAAGAGAATGAAGATACTGAAACAATCACCCAGCTACTTAAAAAATCTCCAAAAACACCAAAACCAAGGAGAAGGCTGATCAAGATAGTCGATTTGTTAAAAAGATCGGTTTGTGACCCAGAAGCAAGAGAATCCATTGCAGTAGCTGTTGCTGCAATTAGAAAAGGCTATCAGAAAGGTTAGAAACGAAAAGCACCAGAATTGCTGACAAAGAAAAAAGGGTATGATGAGGAGGAAATAGAAGATGAAATGCCAGCGCTAAAGAAGTAATTCACCCGGAAGGGGCGCACTTTTGATAAGTAGTCAAGGCACAGAAACATCAAAAGAAGACAGCCAAGAAGCCAACTGCTATTATGATTGATGAAGAGGCTGCTAAGAGTGTTGTATTGGAAGAGTTGGCTAAGCCCAAAAATTCAAAAGGCAAAAATGTGCCCGGAGCCAATGAGGAAATCCTTCCTGAAGATCCACAGTATGAGGAGATGATGGCATCTGTAGTAGACAATTACAAAAAAAAAACCTAGCCATAAAGGGACCCAGAGGATCCTTTGCTACACCAATCCTCATAGATCAAGCTGCCTTGGTTGAGATGCCAAAGATTCCAGAATCCGGCTCATTCAACTTCCTACCCACCACAGAAACACTTCCAGAGAACCTATTGAATCTGAAAGCAGAGATCCCAGTAGAAATAAGTCTTGTAAAGACAATAGTAGAGGGTGTTGAGGACAATTCTAAGACACCTGAGGGAGTTATTCCAAGTCCTGAAAAGGCATTTGAAGGGGTGAGAGAGGACATTTCCCATCATTCAGGGGTTAAGGTGGGAAGAAGGGATGAAAAAGAAGCCTCAAGCATTCAAATTCCATCGCCATTTAATAAGGTACCCCTTAACATTGCTCCTTTAAATGTTTGTGCTAATCTCGCTACTGATGTTACAGCAACTATTAATGCGGAGAGCTTAGGCACTACAACTCAAAAAGTGTCTAAGGAACAAGTGCCCAACCCGGATGATATCCTTTTAGAGGAGGGACAGGGTTTAAGATTTGAAGAGAATGCTTCTAAAGCAGACTCTAAGGCTGAGGTAAGTTTGAGGGAAAGGTCGGAAAAGAGGAGAGAAGAACAAGATCATTCCCATTCAGGGGAGAGTAATAATGAAGCTGATAATGAACCCTCCGGAGATGACTCCTCCAACTCCTCTAAGGAACAGTTTCCTCCAAAGGTTAGTCCAATGAGATTTTCAGCTAACAATACAACTTAGGCTAAAGTGTCTGCAGCTCTTCACCTGCTAAAAGAGGCTGCTCAATAGGAGAATGAGGAAGGGTACATCAAAGAAAGCCTCCAAACTATTTGCACTCATCTCCGAGGAGTTGAAAAAGAGTCACTCCAACAAGCCTCTAGTTTGGATGTACAGAAGGAGTTAGGTGAAATAAAAAAATCAGTAAAGAACATAGAAGACAAAGTCTTGGATTTCCCCACTCTAGGAGCAATTGCTAATGCTTCTCTCTCCCTGATCAAACCAATCATAAATGCACTCAAAGAAACTATCTCCACTGCTAATCGAACAGTTGATCAAGCCACTATCCTAGCTTTAAATAGTTGTGGAATAGTTTTAGACAAAATAACTTCCTCCTCTTCTGAGCTCTCAGAAGACATTAAGGCATATTTGGATACCAAGTTTGAAAACTTGTCAAAATTCATAGATGAGAAGGACCTTAAAACCGTTATAAATGATTTGGGCGTGGATCAGTAAGTTCTCCAGGAAATGCTGGTACACTTAGTTAAGAAGACAGTTCCCAAAATCCAAAATAAAATCTTAGATGATATGGGCGGTGAACTACAAAGCCATCTAGCTGGATTTTAGAAGCAAATAAATGATTTGAAGGCATCTATCATAAAAGAACTCTCTCTTCAAACAAAATCCATTCATAATATCCAAAAAGGGATTAGTGAGGAAATAACCCTGCTCCAACCGGAATCAATAACCTCTCAATAACCGGATCCTCTTCCTCTCCTACTATTCCAAAAAGCTAGCTCCATCCCATCTTCCATAACCTAGTACAAGCCATTGGAGACTCCGGCTTCTTTGGTCAAAAAGGGATGACAACTCTCCTTACAGTCCTCTTCCCTTACTATGGTCCAAAGGATCAAGAGTTTATCTTGTGCATTCATCCGTCAATCGAACAATCCTATGACCAATTGAAGTAGACTATCCGACCTTTCTATTTTACTCCTCCAATGGTTGATAAGATTATTGCTGAAAGGACCAAAGGTAGTGCTAACTACACTATTTATTCAAATACATGGCAAGCAGCTTGGGATAATAAAACTTATATGGTGGTAGACCCCCAAGCTAGAAGCAAAAAGGGCAAGAAGAGTATACAAGGACCTGAATCTGGCAAGGGAAAGGAAAAGGAAGGAGGTCCATCTAGAGGGAATTAGACTAGCTATGATCTGCAATCTTGTAATAGCTAGGTTCACTATTATATATTTCTGTAATTTGTAATGTGAACTTCATTGATGTTAACTATTGTTAACAGCAGAAGTATATATAGTGAAAATATCTAATTCTCAAAAATTGCTTCTAAAAGTACAATCCGTTATTGTACTAAAACAAACTTAGAAGCTAGAATTGAAAAATATTGGGGGAGTTAGGATGCTAAAATTATGGGGGAGTAAAACCTATAAATGTCTAAGTATCAAAAATCATACTTGGCTCATATATACTCCATTACCTTGTACTTAGTTTTTGTTTCCATCAAATGGGGGAGATTGTTGGGAAACAATGATCCTAATCACAAAATTAAACCAAACTATCCGAATCAGGTTTGAAAGAAACAAAAACTTAAAACCATGTAAATCTACTAAATCCAAATGGAAACATCCAGACAAAGATCCAACTACAAAGTTATCAATTGAAGACATCAAGTACCTAAGCACAAGGAATAATCAGAATAAAGCTTGGAAAGGAAACAAGCTTTAATCCTCAAGAACAGCATCAGGAAGAACTAATTGTCCTAACTCTGCAAGCAAAGAGATCTGGAGATAATGAGTCTGAAGACATCCGGAAGACTCATGCTTGAAGACAATGGGAAGAAGTTTCAAAGATAATTTTTCCCTCCACCTTTTGGTCTACATAAGTCAAAGATCCTTTCCCTATGAATAAGACAAAAGTGACAGCTTGCACTTTTCAGTAAAAGGATAAAAAGACTGACACCGGACTGAAAAAGCTAAAAAACTTTTTCACCTAGACCAATAAGGGGGCGCGTGGAGCTCACACTAAAAAGCTAATGGTGTAAAAGTTGGTGCATCACGAAAAGCCAAGTAAAACGATCACTGACAAATTTTCAGCATCAATCCATAGGATTCAAACGGGTAAATTACAATCTACCGAATTGATCAATGGTTCTGGAAGTGCCACCTATAACCTGATCAAGGGTGAAGATTTATTACAAGTTTAACAAACCACAACGGCTACATTTATGATAGAACCATAAAAAAGGGAAGCTTCACCAAATGAGAAGGTTGGCTATTTGATTCACAAAAAACAAGTAACAAAGAATGAGCATTCAATCAGCTCACAAATCCCTCCAAGAATCAATCAATTCAAATTTGTTTTAAGGATTCCTAAGTGAGTTATAAACTTAAGAAAATCCAAAACCAAAACCTTTGTGAAAACAAGAGTGTAAGGATCTCCCACTTGGGTGAGTTGTGAGATTGGGATACAACTTAAAGTTGGTGCTTTGAGTGGGAACTCCCTATAGGACTCAGCTTAGATTCGGGGTAGAAGTCTAAGTGGTATATCCTACTAAAGACTAAAGGACTCAGCTAGGAGTTGATGCTTCTAGTGGTATATCCTACATCCAGAAGGGGTTACCATCCAGAGATAAATTGTAAGGCTTGATTCTTGCTAGTTGGAAAGGAATCCACTAGTGGAAAAGCTCGGAGGAAGGAAACTCTGAGGACTGGAGTAGGCAGGGCTGAACAAGGATAAAATCCTTTGTGTTTGATTTCTTTAACAATTTATTTATTGCATTATATTATCATAACTGCATCATCCGGATCCATCATCCGGATCATAATCAAACACACTATACTAAGACTTTTTGAAGTCTGTATATTCCGTAAAAAAGGGTCATTCACCCCCTCTAATCTTATAAAGACCCACACAGGGACCAACAGGATATACCCTTTGGGTATGAAATGACAGAAGTTTTGCCTATTAAGATCGGACTTGGTGAATTTGCCTAATAACTTTGGGATTTTTATATGAATTTAATATACCCTTTGGGTATAAAATGGCGGAAGTTTTGCCAATTAAGATCAGGCTCGGTGAATTTGCCGAACAACTTCGGGCTTTTTATATGAATTGGATACCCCCTTTGGATATGAAATGACGGAAGTTTTGCCGACTAAGATCGTGGTTGGTGAATTTACCGAACAACTTCGGGCTTTTTATATGAATTGGATATACCCGTTGGGTATGAAATGGCAGAAGTTTTGCCCATTAAGATCGAGCTTGGTGAATTTGCCGAAGAACTTCGGGCTTGTTTTATGAATTGGATATACCCTTTGGGTATGAAATGGCCGATTAAGTTTGAGCTTGGTGGATTTGCCGATTATCTCGGGCTTTGAATAAAGAAATAACTAGAATCTCTGGGAATTAAAATTAATTCCAACCTCCGGGAATTAATTTTGCTGAGCCACGTCAGACTTTGAAAAAATAATTCCAACCTTCGGGAATTATAATAAAATTAATTCCAACATTCGGTAATTCATTTTGTCGAGCCACGTCGGACTTTGAAGAAATAATTCCAACCTTCGTGAATTATAATTTTGCTGAGTCACCTCGGACTTTGAAGAAATATTTCCACCCTTCGGGAATTATAATGAAATTGATTCCAACCTCTGGGAATTATAATTTTTACTTTGAAAAAAATGCATGTTTTGACACGACATTTTGGAAGGAGAATATCATGCAAATACACATAGATTAAGCCACAATTTTATTAATTAAGCACATATATTACAATAAACCTTTTTAAATGCACTTGGTACTTGTTTAGTGTATGAAAACACTGAAGAACTCACAGTGACTGGTGTTGTCATCTTTTATCATTTTACAGGTGAAGTTCGAGACATTAGGTTCCCTGAGCCTATTTCACAGTTAATGTACCGAGATTCAGAAAAAGCATCACCTGTTGGCTGCTCTTGAGAGGATAAGTTTCATGCTCTGCTTGACTCACCGGGGGGAACATCTCGGCTTGCCCTTCGTGCTTTGATTATGAGATGGTTAGAGACTACTCACACTTTCCACTTATCTGTGGGTGAATTGACCACTACTCCTTCTAATGTGGTTGCCATCAACGGGGCTCCATGGGCTGAGGATATCATAGCCTTTGACGTCTACACAGACCAATTCCATGATTACCCCTTTATTTTGTCTCGCCTTGAGGAGTTGTTGGGGGTGAGTATTATCAATGCAGCGAGATTGCCTTACTCAGATCTAAAGCAGTATCATCCAGACATCACTACTGAACGTGTTAACCAGCTCATTCGATCCTTCATCATCACATTTTTTACTACAATATTATTTTCTTAAGTAGAGTGAAATATGGCCTCCTGGAGGCTTTGGCAGATGTTTCTCAAATCCAAAAGAAGAATTGGCATAGGGCCATTCTAGGGCAGCTATATTACGGGCTGGATGTGTAGGGCCCTCGCGGTGAAGGGGGTCTACAAGCCTCCTATATGTTGATTCTGATACTTTCTTCTCTTGAGAAGATGGTTACTTCTTAATCTCGTTGATCTAACTTTTGCTTGATGCTGGTAGATTTTGGCATTGGAGTACAATATCATCCCCGACCCATTCTACCGAGGGAGGCTCCTCCTAATGCCTCTCTCATCACTACTTGGATGGGTAACTCTTGGAGCAAGCTGCTGAAGACCGTGGTTTCTTACAGAAATCACTTAAGGAATCTTAGCTGTAATAAAGTATTTATCTCATCCTTTACCTTTGTACTAGAACTTTATACTTGTCGTTGTGATTCTTGACATTGATTATTTCATAGATTGCCTTCAATCTATGGATGGGTCTACTAGATTGGCAACCCAATGGGAGGGTGCAGGAGGATTTTGATGACTGTCGATTTGTGCTCGAGTGTCCTACATCTAAGGAGTGGTACTTTAGCGAGTGTGTCAGAAGATGGTGCACATAGTTGGTTTCTATAGAGACATGCCTCCTCCCAAAAGCCTTTACACTTTTTGTCCTAATTTCTTGAGCATGTCGGAGTAGCGCCTCTACATCCATGGTGATGGGCTTGTCACGGACTCGATCACTCATGACTATCTCTCATTCATGACTTCTAGTCTCCTACCTGAGTATGGGTATAGTAAGGGAGAATGGATTATCATTTCTGATGATACTGTGGGAGGACCTGCTCGCGAATATGCCCTAAGGGTAAGAGGGGTTCCCAGTGAGTGACCTAGAGTGGTGTCCGAGGTTCGGGTGGCTGGATTTTTGGGAGTTCCTCCCACAGGCGAGGTCATTCAAAGGTATATACCACTTCCTCATACTTCCATGTGTTGTCCTCTATTGGTGATTAACTTTTCTTTTGTGGATGGTAGGCTCCCACTTCCAAGAAAAAGAAGCCTTTCATTGATGGGATTAAAGAGTCTTCAGAGCCTCGTATTACTTCTGCTCATTTCATTGAGGGTTACTTATACACTAAGATGAGAAGCTCCCACATGCTCTTGTGTAAGCCCGGAGTTCAAAAGCTAAAGTCTTTAGAGGATAGCAGCCAACCTATCCGCCTTTATCTAGAGGGGATGACACACGTACACCTTTGTTTTCCCTTGCTCTTTTGGTCATTAGTATAAGTCTGATGCTAACTATTGTTCCCTTACCTTTTTAGGTTCCTATTGCTGAGGCTGAGTGGATTGATGTTGGCTTTGGATGCCTTAGCTGGGGTGAGTGTACCTATAATTTGATAGTGTAATATTTTATATGATATTATGTGTGTATGCAAGCATGCAATAAACTGAATTGGGCGACTCCTTTACAGCAGGCCTTCCTAGCTTTGGAGATTGAGACTCGTGAGACTATTGAGCGAGATAAGAAGGAACTGGTGATTGCTAGTTGTCATGCTAATTCCTAAAGAGATAGGGCCTCGAGGGATGTTGAGGCTACTAAGGCAGTGCAAATGGCTCTATGATTTGAGATTATACGGTCGGAGCAGTAGGTGTCTGGACAAAGGCAGGGTCATCATTGGCCATTGTACCCTTATATTGAGGAGAGTAAGGTCATTAGAAGGAGGATTCCCCCGAGCCATCCATTGAGGTTCGAGTGCCATTGCTCGTGGTTCTGCTATTGTAAGTTCCAGTCACCCTATTGAGGATCCAGTTGAGGATGAGGAGGATACATATGGAACTAAGTCCACTTGATATGCTTGCTTTTGATGTATTTGCTCAGACTTTATTTATTTTCCCATCTTGATGACTTGATGTAGTTCGTTCCAAATTTTGAACCTTTTTGATGTTGAATGAATGCTATTTCCTACCAAACTTATTTTCCTATGCATGTTGGTGCAAAAACATGTCAAATTCATAGTCTTGTTCTTAGTGAAATTGTCCTTCACGAACAACAGGACTAACATTGGTCCCATTTCTTACTTCTGCCTAAATATATAGATGAACGTTGTCTTAAAAAGGACCAACATTGCTCCCTATAGCACCAACGTCGCTCCTTGTATTGGTGGGGCTCCCTTTTTCAAAATCTCTTTACTTTTAATTCCTTCAATCCTTAGCAATGTCATGCCATAACCAACTACTTAAAGGGTTCTTGAACTTCTTAAATGAAGATGATTGATCCAGGCTAGATCGATTCGGCTTAGGAAACCATCAATACTATGTGCATCACTTTGTGAACCCATTCTTTCTTCGTGCATGTCTCAACTTCTAGGACCCCCTTGACCATGTATCCCACTTCTCTACCTTAAAGATATCCCCCATGTTCAAAGAGTTTTTTGCCATCCTTGACATTTGTTCCCCAAATGGGCACCCATTGCTATCCAGGCCTTCGTCTTTGGCTTGCTAGTAGATCTGTTCAAGATTTGGAACTTGGACTCGACACCGCATTTTTTGTTGTATTCTCCCACATACTTCATCTTACCCGAGGTGCTGAAGTGGTATACTTCCACTCCATATGGCCATTATGCTAGGCCCTACATGGTGTATCTCCTTCTTATGTTGGAGTTTGTTTATGGGGTTGGCCTTGAGGTGGCACTATTTTATTTTGTGTCCATCATTGCTTAGATGTCTGTTGGATGATCTCCTCTCACTATTGAACTAGCTGAGACTCTAATCCATTTAGATGTTGTTGTCATCGATCATGATCTCATCAGGGACCGTTTTACTTTACTCTAGGTATTCCTTATCCCTTTTTTAAAATGCTTATATTGTCTTCCTATTTAATTTACCATGCCTAATTGTGCAGATATGGCTGATGGAGAAGTTGACCGTCCTGAAGTCACCACCTCACAATTGGAAAAGGTATCGCCCAAAGAACTTCAAGGGTAGAGGGTTCACCATTACTGGCTATGATGAGATAGATGTCTTGAACTGGGTCTAGAGGTCGCAAGGTACACTGAGTACCAAATCACCCGGATATGCCCTTAGTGGAGGATCTTTGACGTACTCACTAACATGCAAGAGCATGGTGTCCAGTTTCTTAGGTCAAGGATGATCGCCTTCTATTCTCCTCATTGTTTTTGTAGGCAGTATGGATTAATTTAGTATGCCCCAAGTGCCATGTCCGAGACTTGGAGTACTCCTTACGCCTTTGAGATGCCTCAATTTATAGAAGAATAGTAGAACGACTGTGCTTCCTTTGTTAAGTTGGACTACAACAGGGTTGCTTTAATCACCTCCAAAGGCCCCTACCAGGAAAGGCTTGAAAAGATTCAAACCTTGCCATCTTAGGAAGAAAGAACAATGACCACGACTATATGGTTGAGTCATGCTACAGACATAAAGCTCCCTAAGGATCCTGCACCTCAATTTCCCGAAGATCTCCTTGCTTGATATTGTTTGCTTTTTCTACTACATTGTACTTTTATTGTTTGAACTTTGTTGTATTTTATGTCCTAAATTTTGCATAACTAAACTTGTGTTTCATTCTAGCCATAAGGTTTTTGCCTTTTTTGAACATTATGATTTTTCTTTGAATGCAATAAAGGACATTGGAATTGAAAGACTTAAAATGATAATCTATCTCAGGATCTTTTCATTCATCAAATTGTAAACATTCACGATAGCACACAATGTAAGTTTCAACATACAAGATACTTTTATTAATGAAATTGAATCGAGTATAACTGATTGGTTTATATCTCCAACACTTAACTTTTGCTTGGACCGCCCTTTTCGGGTATTCAGTCCAACATGTGATTTTGCAAAAATATACCCTAATTTTTGCCTGACATTTTCGATGGAGTGATTAATCTTGCAAGTGTTTTGAATATCTATTTTTGTGTGCTTTTTTTTCTAATTTGATTGTTTTGATTAGACAAAGTAGCGCTTTAGCTTGTCTTGGTTGATGAGGGTTGACGAATTCATTTCCATCCATGACCATGACTCGTGTCGCTCTTTTACCCAAGATCTGCTGGATGACATAATGACCTTTCCATTTAGGCTTGAACTTCCCCCTAACATCAGTGTTGGTCTGTTTTAGCTATTTCAGGACTAAGTCTCCTACCTTCAATTGTTGCTTGTCAAACTTAACCCAACTGTCATATGCTTGAGCCATCCGCTGCTGTACATCTGAAGGTGTCCTAAGGCCTTTAACCGCTACTCAATGACCATGTTCAATTGGTCATATCTTTCCTAGACTCAATATGATTCCTTCAACTGAGCTTCCAAGGCTTCCATTAATGACTTGAGTTTTGTCTGAACTGGTGTGACCACTTCCATTTCGCACAAAATTTTCTATATTGACTTGTTAGCTGCTTCTACTATGCCGTTAGCTTGCGGTCTTTATGGCAATTATATGTGATGCTCAATCTTGTACTTTTAAAGCAGTTGTTCTATTGCCCCTTAAAATTGTACCCCATTGTCTGAAATGATGTGATGTGGGATTTCTAGCGAGCAAAAGTTTGCCCCTCTATGAATTTGACTATTTTCTTTGTAGTAATATTTGTGTAAGATTCGGCTTCCACCCACTTGGAGAAATAGTCGTAATAACTATGAATTTTTATCCATTTGTTGAGGATTGCCGGATCTCTTCGAGAAAGGCTAAAGAGTAGATAGGCAATGAATTTCTGCTGGAGGCAAATGTTGTATTTCTCCAAGTATTTGGCACTCAGCCACTTGTCATCATCATCTAGAAGTATCCTTGTCATTGAATTTTCTTTGCTAGTGCTATCCCATTCATATGCAGACTACAGTACATTGAATGCAATTCTTGCATTGTCTTAGTAGATTCTTGCTGGCTCAGCACCTGAGCAGTAGTCAATCGTTGTTTCTTTTAAACAAGTCATCTCCTACTAACTGAATATGAGTTGCCAACCTCAGGGTAGTATGATCATATGTAGTAGAGTCCTCAGGATGTTGATTTATTTTGATAAAGTGGACAGTGTCCTTATACCAAGGCTTCTTCTCTGCCCCTACTAGTGCGACTAATGTCTGATTGTAGTACGATGTACGGGCTAACTAGATCATCAATGACATGATGGGTTGCATTTGAGGGCCTTCCCACATTAAAGCCAGCGTTGCTAAAGAGTCTACCATTTGGTTTTCATCATTTGAATCTGATCGAATGTGCCCACACCATCTCCACATATGGCCTGGTGATTCTTCCTTTATCTCCTAATCACCTACCACTTGACAGATAACGAATGTTGAATCTACGATTATCAACACATTGGTTACTCTTACTGAGAGTATAGCTTGTAATCCAAATAAGCATGCTCTGTACTATGCATCATTGTTAGTGCCCATAAATTTGGGTACTTTGATAGCGGTATGATCTCATTCTCTAGCACGATAACTGTTGGTCCCAATGTGTACACTCACTGAGTCAGAGGGGGGTGAATGACTCACTCAAGAACTTTAAAAACTTTTTCGTGACAATAAAATGCTTCGCTGAGTGAGGTCAGCTGGCTGAGTGAAATAATTGAAAATGCTGTAAAGCAAAGAACACTAAGATTTTTATACTGGTTTGGTAACCTGTGCTTATATTCAGTCTCGAAAGAGTGTCTTGGCTTTAATCCACTAATCTTAACTCCTTTACCCTAGGCAGAGAAGCCTTTCACAAATTCCTCAATTATATTAAGTATGCTCCAAACTGCAATCGCTCACCCGCTCATTAGAATACCCTCTTCTATCAGCAACTCATAAAGAGTTTAAACAAGAGCTGGACTTAAATTATAAAAATGTTGATCCAGTTACAAATGATCTAATATTACAATTGATTGATCTAATCTATTCTCTCTTGTTCTAAAGCAGATTCTCGCTGAGATATGCATTCTTGCTTGAACTCCTTTATAGCTTGTAAATGACAGAGTATTTGCTTCTAGGAAACTCAGGTGTAATCACCATATTCTAACGCTTGCCTTCTTGCTCCTTTTATAGTTGGATTAAGAAAGTAGTCGTTGAACTTATCTTAGCATCTTCTGAAATTGAAAGCTCAGTAAGTCACCCATTGCTTCTTCAAATCGATATGTTAACAGATAGAATTGCACCATTGTGAAATACATTTCAATCCGTTAGATTGAAATTCGAGCTCCAATTTGAATTCTTTACCGTTTGATGCCAGTCTTCCATTAGAGAGAACTCACATTGACTTGGCACGTGTCTTCATCCCATTTCCTCTGGTATTTTGACATGTTGTAGAGTGCGTAGATCTACAGAATTACAAAGAGGTAATAGACTTATTGCAGCTATGCATTAGAAGACTTCGTCATTTTCTTCATAAAACTGAGTCTTATCAAGGCACTAATTCTTTTTGTCTTTGTCTCATTAATGTTCCTGCAAGAAGCAATGCTAAAAGTAAAGATACCTTTTCACCTTAAAAGGTAAGGTCAGTAGCGTTGACAGACATAAAGTAAGTCAGCTAAAATATATAATCATAAAGCACACAGCTGAAACAAAATCTAAATATCAAGTGCTAATTGAATATTATTAAGTCAGCGACTAAGTAGATACTCTGCCTAGAAACCACTCAGAGTTAAACTAAACAGCTAGGTCAGCGGGGACTCGAAATTCTACCTTTGAATTTACTAACTCCGTTATAACCATAGACTATTCATTTTAACATCATTATTGATTTAACTATCCCATTCTTAACTTAATTGTTATGATCAAAACTTAACCACAAATGTGTCATCTACTAAGTCAGTTCAAACTCGTGCTTCGTTCAACAATCTCCCTAGATTTCCTATGAAATCGCATCTTGTTCGCTGAGAAAGTCGAATCAGCCTACTAAAGCGTGGGATTGAGAGAGATTAACTTGATATTGAGCGGTTAAACCTTCTTTGGAAATCTGGGTGAGACTGGCTAGAGCCTTAGTCACCTTATATGAGTAGTGACTACATCATGGATTTTATCAATTGCTTCCCTATCGTTGATGACATTTGCTTGAACTTGTTTGATTTGGTCATTGATATGACCAAGTTTCTGATGAAGAGAAGACTCCAGTTCAGCATCTGCCATAATAATGTCACTGCTCAAAGCATCTGAAATATTAAGGCTCTTTAAGGCATTAAGCAAAGCTCCCTCTGAGTCTCTGCCTCCTTTCAGCATCTCCTCGTTCACTATCTTTAACTTAGTGTATAAACCATGATGCTTGGTCACCACTGTGATCAGAGCATTAAGGCCATCAATAATAGCATTCAAAAGAGTTGTGTCATCTTCATTCTCCTTGCTGAGTATGCTGTATCCATCAAGTACTTTCACCATTGCTTCAAGTAAGGGATTAAATTTGCTTATCATTGAATTCCTGAAATCTCTTTCATCATTAAGCATCTTACAGTTGCTTATATATCTTCTCCATCTGCTTTTTAAGCTCTACAACTTCTAACTTCAGTCCACCAGCCTACCAACCTGCAATAGATAACAAGGGCAATACATGGGACACTATTGCCTTAACCAAATAAAACTATGTAGGCACAGATCTGATATGAGCCTTCATCTCCTCAACAGCTTCCATAAAGCCTTAAACTGGTTCTACAGCCTTTGCAACCTTCCTCAAGACTTCCTTAGACATTAAGGATTTTGCTATCTTAGCATCAATATCTGTATCTTTCCTTAATCTTGGAAGTCTTACTCTCCTCATTCTCCTTATATTTCCCAATAGTTCATCATTTGGTTTGAATTGGGGCTATAGTTATGGTTGTGGTTGTTGTTCAGGAATCTCCTCGATAATTGGAGGTCCTCTGATTGGTTGAGGTCCTTCCAAGTATAGATTTTCATGCACCGTAGATCCTATGGGGGAAAGATATGGGATGATGGATGTTTGGTTAGAGTCTGGGTTGATTTGGTCAGAGGCTTGGTTTGAGTTGGATGTGGATGGTGTTTGGCTTTTTGGTAGGGGTAAGGCAGAGATTGGTGTAGGTTAGAGTGGTATTTTGGTGGAGTTTCTGACCTGAGTTAGAGACTCCTCAGTTAGCTGAGCTCCGTGCTCAACTACATTCTCCTATTCCTCCTTATCTTCGAGGTCACTTCATCCTCATCTATCACTATCTTCATTCTCTTCAATAATCCTCTCTTCCTCTCCTTCCCAGCTTCCTTAGCATCATCAACAGTCAAAGTGACTTACTGGTCAGAGTTTAGCACATCAAATTCTACATCCTCAACTTCTACCCAATCATCTTCCTCCTACTCTTCTTAATTTTCAATTCCTTCTAGAGCTTGTATCATCTCCTCTACAACTTCTGGCACTTCTTTCCCAGTTAAGCTTGCAGTTGCATATTGCAGTATTTTCTCAGTGTTAGCTTTAGCTCTAACTACTGCTTCCTTAACCTTTCTCCTTATAGTGGCTTCAATTTCCTCCTGCTTCTTCCTTATTCTCTCTTCCTCATCAGCCTTTACCCTCTCAGCTTCCTCAACATCTTGGACTTCCCCTATCCCTTTCTTCACCATCACCTTCTTCTTGGGCTGACCTACTCCAGGAATAGGAACTGATGTAGCTTCCTTTCCCTTTGTAGTCACCTTATCAAGTATAGCAACATCAGCCTTCCTCTTTTTTTCTCTTTTCAAAGGCATTTCTTCTCTAAGCTCTTCCTCGGCTCTCTTTTCATCCTCTATCTCTTTGGGAGTCAGTTCTCTGCTCTTATTTTTTTTTGATTTTACTTAAAAGATCTTATTTTCTTAAGAATAACTACTGGAACTGAGCTAGCTGAGCTCCCTTATTTACCACCTTCTTACTTCCCTGCTTCTTAGGTACTTCTTCTCCCTTCTCAGCTTTGAGCTTGGTAATTTCCTTAATCTCGCTAGCCACAAAGGAGTCAAAAGTCTGATCTTCTTCATGGGGTTGGATTGGGTCCATTTCCATAATAGTCTTAGGATCCTTCATCCTAACCTCCTCTCTTTTCAGCTTTATGTACTTTGTGTTGGAGGGTCTCCCATTTGATATGATTCCATGGAAATGGGCATTGCTAAGTAGCCTAGACTCGATTATCTTCAGCTAAAATTCTTTGCTGTCCATCCTTCAATATTAAGCTCATAAGCTCTGTAGATTTCCATTACAAGCTGCCCATATACCAAATGCCTGGTAACCTTCAAAAATCTGTACAAAATGGCTAGAGGGTAATTGATACTCATCCCGTGTGTTAAGGCATACACAAATACACTTTTAAATTTCGAATAGCTCCCTGTAGAACCAATTTTGGGTAACAAGACCTTAGTGACAAGCTCATAGGCTTGCTTCCCATCCTTGGTGAACATAGAGGCAATTAGTCCACCAACCTTCTAATAATCTAGAACCTCATAATCTATGGGGATATCTACATGGTCTTTATCTTTTATCACTCTTAGCCTGATTCCCCTTTCACGCATCCCTAATAGCCCTGCTATCAGCTTTGGAGTAACATTGACTTTTCTCCCCATCATTGTTATTACAAAGAGATCTTTCTGTTCTTCAACCAGGTGGATTCCATGAAAAAATCTCTGAACAATTTTCACATAACAGCCATTGGGAAGTTTAAAGAAACCTCTCAAATGGTGCTGGCATCCCACTTCCCAAACTTTCCATCACTGTAAAAGCTCAGCATATCTACAACTATGGGACTGTCCACTTCCATCTTCTTAATAGAAGACCATTAAGTAAGAATATACTTTGTCCCAGCGGGGATATGAAGACTCTCTCTCTTGTTGAATCCAACAGCCACTTTAGCAATATGATCTTGGGTTATGATCCAGTAAGTATCTTTCTTGTTTCTTACAAAAAGTTTAGATTTCGTCCCTAATGTGCTCGTCATTGCAAATTGCTTTGATGATGATTAAAGATTTTAGGGATTTAGGAAGAAAGTCGCAGAGAAAGGAATTTTGGTAAAGTAACCTTTCCTCTTTCTGTATTTCTCCTTATACAGCCAAAAACTCTTCGCTTAAACCTACAAAGCTACATGTACAACTCATAATCCATGGTCTTAAGATTCAATGGTTAGATTGCATAACGTATATTATAGGATAAATAAGTGCGAGAAACATGAGATAACTACTCTGAATATGGATCATTTCATAACTTGCTACCATTTCTATCAAGTATAAATTTGAAAGATAACCGGGTGACACTTGATGACATGTCCAAAATTCAATCAACAAAATAAATACTTAACCTAATTCATTGAAGCTCTGAGTGTGCCCTAGTTTGGTCAGCTCCAGAGTAGGTCAAAGTGGAATGTATTTCTTTAAATTGGATTGGACATTCCCATCAGCTGTTTGAGTGTGTTGAATTGATCCATTCCAATAGGCTTTGTGAATATGTCAGCTCGCTATTCTTCAGTAGGAATGTAGGTCAGCTTGACTTCTCCTTTTAGCACATGATCCCTTATAAAGTGATGTCTAATATTGACATGCTTCATCATGCCATGTTGAACTGGATTCTTGGATAGGTCAATTGCACTCTTGTTGTCACACATGACTTCAAGAGAATTTGACTTTATACCATAATCCTCCAATTGCTGCTTAATCCATAGCCATTGTGCTACATAACTTCTTGCAGCCATGTACTCAGCCTCAGCTATACTCAGAGCTACAGAAGTCTACTTCTTGCTATACCATATAACTAGACAATCACCAAGGAAATGACATCCTCCTGTGGTGCTTTTACTTTTAAGTTTGTCTCTTCCATAGTCAGCATTTGTGTATCCTCTCAAAGTGAAATCTGCATTACTTGGATACCATAAACTTGCATCAGTAGAGCCTAGCAAATACCTGAGAATTCTCTTAACAGCAACTATGTTAGATTCTCTGGGGTCAGCTTGATATCTTGCATAATAACATACAACATATTGAATGTCAGGCCTACCAGTAGTTAACTAAAGTAGAAAACTAATAATACCTCTATAAAGCTTACTCTCTACAGGTTTACCTTCCTCATCCTTACTTAAAATTGTATCAGTGGCCATGGGTGTTGACATTGGCTTGGCTTTATCTATGTCAAACTTCTTGAGTACTTCCTTGGAATACTTAGCTTGGCTGATGAAGATTCCGTCTTTGCCTTTCTTGATTTAGAAACCAAGAAAGAAATTAAGCTCTCCCATCATTGACATTTCAAATTCCTTCTTCATCTACTGACTGAACTCTTTGCATAGCTTTTCGTCAGTTGCTCTAAATATGACATCATCTACATATATTTGGACTAGCAATACATCTTGATGTTTCTTCTTGATAAATAGAGTTGTATCTGCTTTCCCTTTGACATAACCTTTGCTGATTTAAAAGTTAGTCAGTCTCTTATACCAAGCTCTTGGAGCCTGTTTTAGTCCATATAGAGCTTTCTTTAGCTTGAAGTCGTGATCTGGATTCTTGGGGACTTCAAAGCCTCAGGGTTTTCTGACATAAACTTCCTCTTGAATATAACCATTAAGAAATTCACTCTTAACATCCATTTGAAACAACTTGAAGTTCATATGGGATGCAAAAGCACAAAGAATTCTTATGGGTTCAAATCTTGCTACTGGTGCAAATGTTTCTCCATAATCAATGCCATCTTGTTGATTATAGCCTTAAGCAACTAGTCTGGCCTTATTTCTGATAGCATTTCCAGCTTCATCTAGCTTATTCTTGAAAACCCATTTGGTGCCTATGATTGATTTTCCTTTGGGTTTCTCCACCAAGTCCAAAACTTTATTTCTTCTGAATTGGCCTAGCTCTTCTTGCATTGCAATCATCCAGTTGTCATCAAACTAAGCATCTTCCAACTTCTATGGTTCAATCAATAATACAAATGCTGAATGGCTCATCATTCTATTCAGCTGACCTCTAGTCAGCACCAGATTTTGCACACCATCAAGAATCTTGTCAACTGGGTGATCTCTTCTTGCGCTGACTTCTTTTGGTAGATCAGGATCAGCTCGCCTAGCTATTGTCATTGGTTAAACATTTACATTATGACCAAAGTTGATTGATTGATCCAAGTAAACTTCTCCATCTTCTTTTTCTAGTACTAGATCAAGGATAATAATGGGCTAACTAACTGATCCACTAACTTGATCCTTTTCTCTTTCATCATCACTGGCTTCTCTACCTGCATTACTAGTTTCATCAAAATCTACATGCATGGACTCCTCTATGATGCCAGTCCTCTTGTCATACACTCTGCATGCCCTTCTGTATATTGAGTAACCTAGAAAGATTCCTTCATCAGCCTTGGGGTTAAATTTAGGCAATTGGTCTTTAGTGTTTAATATGAAGCATTTACAAGCAAAGGCCTTGAGATGACCAACCTTGGGCTTGTGCCCCTTCCAAAGTTCATAAGGAGTTTTATTCAAAATTGGGTGAATTAAAACCCTATTTAGAATATAACAAGCTATGTTAACAGCCTCTCCTTAGAAGTACTTTGGTAGATTGTTATCACTTAGCATAGAATGACCCATCTCTGCAATAGTGTGATTCTTTCTCTCAACAACCCCATTCTACTGAGGTGTATAAGGGGAAAAAAATGTCGTCAATTCCATACTTAGAACAGAAATCCTCAAACTATCTATTTTTGAATTCTCTTCCATGGTCACCACGGATTCTATTAATTTTTAGGTCTTTTTCATTCATGATCCGGGTAGCCAACCTAGAGAATGATTCAAATGTTTCATCTTTGCTTGCTAGCAAGACAATCTAAGTGAACCTGGTTAGATCATCTATAACCACAAGGGTATATTTCATTCCTCCTAGACTTGTTAGCACAACAGGCCCAAACACATCCATGTGTAGAAGATCAAAGGGACGAGAAGAAGATATATCAGCTAATGATTTAAAGGTCTTTCTAAATTTTTTCCCAAGTTGGCATGCTGAGCAGAGTCTATCTTTTTCAAAGGCTAGATTAGGTAATACCTCAACAAGTTCATTTCTGGCTAATTTGGACAGATTAGTCATATTTATATGTCCTAACCTTCTGTGCCATATCCATGAGTTTTCCTCTTTAGAAACTAAGCATATATCATTGGAGTCGGGGGATAAATCAAACATATGAACAATATTAATTCTAGGAGCATAGAGAATAGTTTGGTCAGAGTTACCATCAATGACTGAGCAGCCCACTGAGTCAAATATCACTTTCCTACCTTTGTCACACAGCTGAGCAATGCTTAGCAAGTTGAACTTTAGGCCTTTTACCAGAGACACATTATCAATTGAAGGCTTCACTCTTACAGTCCCATTCCAAACAATTTTTCCCTTTTTGTTGTCTCCAAAACTGGCACTTCCATTTCTTCTTCGCTCTAATGTGATGACTTGCTTTTCATCACCTATCATATGTCTCGAGCATCCACTATCCAAATACCACATTCTACTGTAATCAGTGGATCTCAAGCTCACCTGCAAAACAATTAAGTTTTCTGAGGTACCCATGCCTTTTACTGGCTGAGTCCTCCCTTTTTAGTGGTGGTCATCCTTGACTAGTCATACTCATCATAGTAACCATTTTTGTACCTACACATGACTATTGCATGTCCTGGCTTACCATAAAAACTACAAGCATCCTTAGGATTAAGCCTGCTCACTTCACTCTTTTGAGAAACCTTCTTAGAGTGGTGACTGCGGTTACTCTGAGTATTCCTGCTAGGTTGAGGAGGGACCCACACCTTTTTAAAAGCTATTAATTAAGCAGCTAGCTCATCCAATCTCTTAGTGAGTTTGCTGTTATATCCATTTTGGTACTCAGCTTTTTCCATCAGGTATAGGATATCAAGTGAGGTAGAAGAATTGACTTCTTCTAGATCATCACACCTCATCTGAAGTACTTTGATGTATTTGGTTAACTTCTTAGTCACATTAATAACATCATTAAGTACTATAGCAAGCTCATCTGAAGATAAAGGGGGTTCAGAATTTACCTCAAAGTGATTTCCTTTATCTTTGCTTTAGTCAGCTGATTGTCTGGCAACGGAAGTAGTTGGTTGGTTAGTTGACTTTAAGTTGGGCAGATCATCCTTAGCCATGAGACACACGTTAGCAGAATCTTGTGCCTCTTCATTTGAGAATTATGACTCTTGTTTAGAGTCACTCCAGGTAGCAGCAAGGGCTTTTACTCTTCTTCTTCTTAAACTTATCCTTCTTAGCCTTAGGACAGCTCGACTGAATATGCCTCTTCTCACCACATTTAAAGCATTTGATATCTTTGCTATGCTCTTTATTAAATTCCATTTATGGGCTATCAACTGTTCCTTTCTTATACTTTCCTAACTTTCTGAACTTTTAAAAGTTCTTATCGTTTCCCAAGTATCTTCTGAAATTTTTAGTCATTAGAGCTATCTCTTCTTTTCTGTCCTCTGGATATCCTTCCTCAGAGGAATCTTCTTCTTCATCATCATCAACTCTCAGAACTACGGCTCTACTAGAGCTTTCTCTCTCTTTGGACCTGTGCTTCTTGGACTCATCTTCACATTGCTTTAAAGACATCTCATGAGTCAGTAGAGTTCCAATCAGCTCATCAAACTTATAAGTCTTCAAATCTTGAGCCTCTTCAATAGCACTCTTCTTGTCTTCCCAATCTTGAGTCAAACTTCTAAGGATCTTCTTATTAGTCTCTTCTTCTATGAAGGTCTTGCCAAGTCTTTTCAGCTCATTGACTATATTCATGAACCTGGTGTTCATATTAGAAATATCCTCCTTCGGCTACATGAGAAGCCATTCATAATCCCTCATAAGGAAATTGATCTTGGACTCTTTTACCTTATTAGTATCTTCAAAAGTTACTTCCAAATCTCTATGGCTGTCTCACATCCAGAATTGCGATTGAACTCAGTAGTATTACGAGCACAATGAAGATAGTTGATAGCAGCTGCATTTTCTTTCAATCTAATCAAGTCCTGACTGTCCCATTCATCAGAGTACTTATCAACCTTTATCCATTCTTTACGATGGTGGAGACATATGGCCCTTCTACAATAGCCATCCAAGCATGAATACTCCGAGACTGGATGAAATTTTTCATCCTATTCTTATATATAAGCATAATGCTCCCCATATTAGAGGCCTGGTGACTGACATGCCTTATGGAAGAATATAGGCTTGAGCCCTTCCACTGGATTCTCCTTTGTACGCCATGGTCTTTATCTCAAAGATTGTGAATCTATGAAATGAGAATCGCTTTGATACTACTTATTGGTCCCAATTCATACACTCACTAAGTCAGATAGGGGTGAATCAATCTCTCAAGAACTTAAAAAACTTTTTCGTGATAATAAATTGCTATGCTGAGTAAGGTCAGCTGGCTGAGTGAAATAACTGAAAATGTTGTAAAGAACATTAAGATTTTTATACTGGTTGTAGAACCTGTGCTTACATCTAGTCCCGAGAGATTGTCTTAGCTTTAATCCACTTGTCTCAACTCCTTTACCCTAGGTGGAGAAGCCTTTCAAAAATTTCCCAATTATAGTAAGTGTCGTCCAAACTGAAATCGCTCACCCGCTAACTAGAATGCCCTTTTCTATCAATAACTCACAAAGAGTCTAAATAAGAGCTGGGCTCAACTTATAAAAACATTGATCCAGTTACAAATGATATAATATTACAATTGATTGATCTAATATATTCTCTCTTATTCTAAAGCAGATTCTTGCTGAGATGTGCTTTCTTCTTTGAACTCCTTTAAAGCTTATAAATGATAGAGTATTTGCTTCTAGGAAATTCAGGTGTAATCACCACGTTCTAACACTTGCCTTCTTGCTTGTTTATATTTGGATTGAGAAAGTAGCTGTTGAACTTATCTTGGCATCTTCTAAAATTGACAGCTCAGTAATTCACCTGTTGCTTCTTCAAATTGATCCTTTAAGAGATAGAATTGCAGTATTGTGAAATACATTTCAATCCGTTAGATTGAAATTCAAGCTCTAATTTGAATTCTTTATCGTTTGATGCCAATCTTTCGTTAGAGAGAACTCACATTGACCTACCATGTGTCTTCATCCCACTCCCTCTGGTATTCTAACATATTGCAGAGTGCGCGATACAATGTTGGTAGATCTGTAGAATTACCCGAAGTGGTAGTTGACTTGTTATAACTTTCCATTGAAAGACTTTCTCATTTTCTTCATAAAACTGAGTCTTGTTAAGGCATTAATTTTTTTTTGTCTTTATCTCATTAATGTTCTTACAAAAAGCAACACTAAAAGCAAAGATATCTTTTTACCTTAAAAGGTAAGATCAGCAACGTTGACAGACATAAAGTAACTCAGCTGAAATATATAATCGTAAAGCACACAGCTGAAACAAAATCTAAATATCAAGTGTTGAGTGAATATTACTAAGTCAGCAACTAAGTAGATACTCAGCCCAGAAACCACTAAGAGTTAAACTAAATAGCTAGGTCAGCGGAGACTCAAAATTCTACCACTGAATATACTAACTCCCTTACAACCATAGACTATTCATTTTAACATCATTATTGATTTAACTATCCCATTCTTAACTTAATTGTTTTGATCAAAACTTAAGCACAACTAAGTCATTCACTGAGTCAGTCCAAACTCGTGCTTGGTTTAACACATAATGATAACCCCGATACTTGCCCTTCTTCTATTTACAACTCCATCAAAGTATATGGTCCATGTGGGGCCTCTCATCTACCTCTACCACTGCTAATTTTTTATCTAGAATTTCCAGGTTCTTGACATAATCAAACTCTAATGGTTAGTTAACTATATATTCTACCACTGCTCTGCACTTGATCACCTTCCTTGTGACGTATTATACAGCAATAGTAATCGTCTTGACAATTTTACATCGAGGGTGGGTAACTGATAAAGATATTTTTGTATCTTATATGACTGAAAGTAATTCCTTAGCTTATTTGTCAGCCACACCATTGTCGTGCACGTCTTCTCCACGATCGTGTAATGGATTTTATAGTCAAGAAGCTTCTTGCTCAAGTAGTAGATGGCATATTCGCATTTCTCATCATCTTCTTGTACTAGCTTCGCCCCAACTGATGTCTCCTCTATTTCTAAGTAGAGGATTAAGGGCTTGAAAGGTGTTGGAGGCTTTAAGATTGGTGGATTAACCAGACTTAACAGCTTGAATATGGGCTCGCTTTGGTAATGAGGTGTGATATGAACCTACTCAAGTATTGCAAGGATCCAAGGAGGGACCTTACTTCCTTCTGTATTTTTGGTGCATGCATCTCCTAGATCACCTTTACTTTGTCAGGGTCTATTTTGATCCCCCTTTGACTAACCACAAGGCCTAGCAGTTTTCCTAAAGTGATCCCAAACACACACTTCTTTATATTAAGGCACATGTTATACTTCTTAATTCTAGTGAGAAATCTATCTAGGATATCAGGGTGCTCCGCTCGGCTCATTGACTTCACCATCATGTTGATGATATAGACCTCGACCTCTTTGTGTTTCATATCTTGAAGGAGCGTGGTTATTGCTCCCTGGTAAGTGGAGTCGGCTTTCTTAAGCCCAAATGACATGGCCTAAAAGCAATAAACTTCTCGTTTAGTGATAAATGTTGTCTTAACTTTGTCAATTATGTCCATTAGAATCAGGTTATAGACTATGAATCAGTCCATAAATGAGTATATGGCTGCCCGAGTGGCACTATCTACCAATACGTCTATGTGGGGTAGTGGATAGTCATCTTTTGGTGATGAATCCACATAGACCCAAACTCTACCCTCTTTCTTGGTGACTGGTACTACATTTTCATATTGGAAACCAATTATCCAGAAGACCTAGTAAAAACACAAGCATCCAGAAGCATCTAGATAAAGGGTTTTAAGAAAACAAATTCCTAAGCCTAAGAAGAATGCATCTAGTTAAAGTCTAGAAGAAAACAAATCTCTAAGCCTAAGAAAATAGCATCCGAAGAAGATCACATCTGGAAGAGCATCCGGTAAAATTAAGAAGACAATTTCACAAGACAAAGGGAAATATTTAAATATCAATTTGGTGTGAAGTCAAACTCACCTTTTTGCCTTGGAGAAAGAAAAAGTGATAGCTTGCAAGAATTGAACAAAGGATAAAAAGGGACTGACACAGAGAGAGAGAAAATGGTAGCTACATTTTTAACCTAGACCAATAGCAAGGCGCCTGGACTCTAAATAAAGACAAACTTTGCATAGAATTTTGTAGAGAACAAATAGCCAAAGAAATGATATTTAACAACTTTGTTGCTCCAATCCCAACAAATTTAAATGGGACATTTATTGGGTCTAACGGATAGATCAAAGGCTTCGGTTACGCCAACACTTATCTGATCAATAGTGACGATTCAAGATAAACCAACAACTACATTTATTATGTAAGCCTATAAAAGGTAAGCTTCACAAGTTAAGAAGATGCTAGTTGATTTTAGAAAGCTATCATCTTGAAAAATTTGTTGTTCAATCAGTGATCAAAATCCCTCCAAGAACCCAAACCTGAAAATCTGTTTGTAAGAATTCTTAAGTTAAGTTATAAACTTGAAGAATTCAAAAACTTATCTTCGATAAGATAAAAACTGTAAAATCCCACACTTGGAGTAAGTAATGAGATTGGGGACTTAGCTTGAACTTGGAAGATTTTGAGTGGTATATCCCTGAGACAAAAGAACTTAGCCAAGCTAGGTGTTAGCTTTGGTGGTATATCCTACTATGAGAAGACGACCTTTTTCCCCCAAGGACCACGTGAGAAGCATAGCATGAGGGGAAATAACAAGCACTATGAAGCGAGCCGAGGGATTGATCCTCATTTTAGCGTGATAAAAAGATGGATTGATAAAATTGATGTTGACGTTTAATTTAAGTCCAATTTGTAGGTTAAGGGATACGAGACTTGAAATCCTGTATTTTATAATAGAGTCGCCACCCAGTTAAGCTCCACCGGGAATTTGGGTACGATATTCCCACCGAGTGGTTAGACCGTACCTTAAAATAGAGATTTCAAGTTCGAATGATGTTATCTATTTTACATTTGGCCAAGTTAAAAGATTTCATTCCTTTTTAATCGGTTTTAATCCACCCTATTTATTGTGTTTTCGGTTTATATGTTGTTTTTACGTTTATCAAGAATTCAAAGCGGTAAATAAATAATTATTACAGCTATCCAAAAAACAAATGCGGAAAATAAAATAATAATTACATGACTTTTCAAATCCTATACATTTTTCTATACCATAAGTGAAATACCCGAAGGCCTAGCATTCATCTAACCTAACTCTACCTGCACAAAATGGTTACCACAATTACGGCAGGTTTTATGGGGTATATCACATAACATGCATAATTAATGAACAAAACAAGACCCAAGTTTGCATGAGCATGGCATATTTTATTTACTATTTATAGAGCCCGGTTGGATGGCTAAAAATGAGATTCAAATGGCGTTTGCAGGGAACTTCCGTTATATCCATATTTTAGACTTGATTGTTATTTTAATCGGATTATTAGTGAAAATGCTACATGGTATGGGGTAGGGCCTATTTTCAGAAGGTTCTGGACCTTTGTCATTGCATTGTACATCCCAGCTTTAGAAATTTAAACTAGGTCGGAAAATAAACAAAAGTGGAACTACTAACCAGAAGGTCATGCCACCGGTGACATGACTAAGGCCGCCAGCGGTATGGATGATGCCGCTGGCAATCTCAGTTATACAGGTAGGCTACATGACTTTCTGGATACCATAAAGAAAGGGTCATATAGGAAAATGGGACCCCTAGGGCAAATGAGGTCACTAGCGGTATCAACGATGCAGCTGGCGGCATGATTGATACCGTCGGTGGCTTCAAATGCCTCCAACGGCCTTAGTTTCTTGCAGAAACTTTTTTTGCTAAAAAGCGACCAAAAACCCAAAACTAAGCATAAACAGCAACTAAAACATAACAAATAAGTAAAATGGAAGCCAAAGAGCTATAAGACGCAGAATTTTTACCTCGGGGCCGTGAATCCACCTCTTTGTGATCCGTATGACACCTCCGGGGAGCTCAAATGATGATTTTGGAAAGTAAAGGGTGATTTAGTCTCTAAATCCTAATTTTGGTGATTTCTAAACTTAAAATGCACCTGGATATCAAAGAGTTTAGTAGAGACAGACCAAGAAAAGATGAATTGAATCCTCGTTTCTTACCTTTTCTAAACTTTATCCCACCCTAGCTAAGATACACAAAATTTGCTTGAAACTTTGAGTTGAAGGAGAGTGGACTCTTTAATATGGTTGTAAAATGGTGCTTATATAGGCTAAAATCCATTGGAAATTGCCTTTGATCAATTATCCGACAGATATCGAGCAAAAAGGCACACAACTATTCTGCAGCTGGAAGCCATACCATCGGTGACATGGATGATACCATCGGTGATATCAGCGAGGCTGCTGGCGGCCTCATTCTTTTGACAAAAGTGAAAAGGTTACATGATTTAAGCCTGAAATCGGGGAAAAGGGAGAGGAAATCCGGTAAAAGGTGATTTTTTCGGAAAAACTGATATATTAGGATGTATTTTTTACTTTTAATGGGTATTTTGGACTAAATTATTTTTTGTTTATAAATCATCGGTCTAAGCTACCTCCAGACGTGTTACTGGACACGCCAAACTGAATTTTTTTGAAAATAAAATTCATAGAGAATTTTATATCGATGATAAAAATTCCAAAAAAGAATTTTTATTATGACGAATAAAATCAGGCATACAACATCATCGCCTCCTGAGAGGGATTGTAAAATCCTATGCTCACAGGCTACCCCTAGGGGGATCACTACTGCCATATGTAAGTATGATCGCACAAAAGAGCAAGGGCTGGAAATGATACCTGATGGATGGCTAGTTTGCCCCTTGGCCGGGTATGAGCTTTGAAGATTTTGTTGCCCCTTGGTCGGGCTTGGGCTTTGAGGTTGAGTTGCCCCTTGGTCAGGCTTAAGCTTTAAGGATTTTGTTGCCTCTTGCTCGGGATTGAGCTTCGTGGATGAGTTGCTCCTTGGTCGGGCTTGAGCTTGAAGGTTGATGTTCCCCATGGTCGGCCTTGAGCTTTGAAGTTTATGTGACCTTTAGTCGGGCTTGAGCTTTGAGGTTTGCCAAGCAGACATGGGCTTTGAGATTGATTTGCCCCTTGGTCGGGCTTGAGTTTTGAGGTTCGCCAAGTAGACTTGGGCTTTGAGATTGATTTGCACTTTGGTCGGGCTTGAGCTTTGTGGATTGGTTTCCCCTTTGTCGGGCTTGAGCTTTGTGGGTTTGCCAAGAGGACTCGGGCTTTGGGATCAATTTGAGGTGTGTCGTTCCTGTAACAAGTGAAAAGTAAACAAGATTAGACTGGTTTTTAGATAACATTTTTACTACTTGATCGATTTTATGAAACAAAAAATATTTTTACCCATTCGATCAAGAGTAAAAAAGTAATAATTAAAAGCATAAGGGTTTTAGAAGTCCTAGGATATCGGGGCTAGAGCTAGGATTCAACCAGATTTACTGAAAAGATGCAAGGGAAAGTCTTGATGTCGCCGGCGGCTTGGCTGATGCCGCCGGTGATCTGGGACAATATGGACGCCATGTGGCATCTTTGATCGGCCAAAATAATTCAAGATTCAAATTAGGAGAGCTGAGGCCACCGGTGGCATGGGATATGTCGCTAGCGGTTTGAACAGATGCCAGCTGTGGCATGGATAGGTGATTTCAGATTTATTCGAACTCCTCAAATTTCGTGCATGCGTTTAATATGGGATTTAACTGTATTTTGCCTATTTTAGCCATTTCAGAAGCCAAAACCTTTTTTTTATCTCTATTCTCCTTCAAACAAACTCAAGCCTTTCTTTTTCCTTTTGATTTTCAACCATGTAGAAGACTTTTTGCCGAAAGTCTAGCAGCTCTAAGTCTGAGGGATTGCCCAATTCTTCCATTGAGGGGTTGAAACTCTACCCGATTCATGTAGGATAAGGCTTCAAGGAGTGTGACATTATTTTTGGGTACTGGATAGTGGCCCCAATTGGTAATCTGGTCTCGAATAAGGATAATCACATCTCTAACATTCAGGTAAACCTACAAAACTGAAACCTTTATGTTGAGTTTTGATTTTAGCCTTAGGCTCAAGATTTTGCCATGATAGGGGTTATAAATATGAAATCGATTGTTTGAAATTGATATTGCATGCTATAGGTTTGATTTTTACTATTTTTATGCTTTGGGTTTGATTAATTGCAACTTTTGGTGATTTGGTGCGATTTTGGGCAAAACTAAGTTCTGCCAGAAAGAATGATGCCTCTGGCGACATTAATGTTGTCGCCAGTGGCTTTAGGCCTTAAAAATAGGCAGGAAAAATGCCATGTCGCCTCTGATTTTAGTGATGTCACCGGCGACATCACTGCTTCCAGGGGCGACATTAGCAAGTTTCCAAAAGCAAGAAGACAAGGAATTTGAAATACTTAGCTGATCTATTCTTTTCTAACTTTCAGCCATACACCCACACCTGCACTGGAGGTATGAGGGCCATTAGAGAGTGGTGAAAACACATTAATGGGAAGGATTCTGCGCTTACAGCCGCAATTGAGGATACAAGATTTGGGGATTTAGCCCATGCCATGCCCCTACTGATGCCTAAGTTATCTCACTCAACCCTGACTGCCTTGGTCTAGAAGTGGTCCGAAACCACTCACACCTTTCACTTTTAGATCAGGGAGTTTACTATTACTCCTTCCGATTTGGTAGCGATGACTAGGCTGCCATGGACAAAGCAAGTGATCCATTTTTATGTGTACATAAAGAGACACCACCTTAATGGGTCGGTGGTGAAGCAGGTGACTAAGCTTTTTGGGTTAAAGCCCAAGGCGGAGAGATTTTGCTATAGAGAGCTATACGAGTACTAGAAGGGGATTGGAGTGGTCCCCGAGATTGATCGAGATACTTGTGTCCTCTCCTTTATCATCTCTTTGTTGACTGTGTTATTCTTCCCAATCTCAGGCACCAAGGTCAATTATAGGATAATTTTCGCGGTCGAGGATGCCAAGGCTATAAAGGGGAAGAACTGGCCCAGGGCCATCTTGGCATAGATGTACTATGGGCTAGATGTGGGAGCCCAAAAGAAGGAGAAGGTCCTTCGATTGAGTCACTTTTTACTTCATGTACGCCCCTCTTTTTTTCTATTTGAATATTGCTTTATTATAATGGCTAGCTGTATTTTTGCCTATTCTTGGTGTGTTGATCTTTTGGGCTGATTGGTTGTGAATTGCACAGGTGTGGGCCTTCGAACATCAAATTCTCCCCCTCGTCCAATTCAGTATTATAGTACCACTGGGTTGTCATTTCCTTACCCGGTGGTGCAGGACCATCGGTGGGCTCGGCAAGTACCCAACCGCTTATAGGGAGGCGCTGCAGTGCCTACTTATCAGCTCGGTATGCTACTTTGACTTTTTGCCCTATCTTACATTCAACAAACCATTAGACAACAAAACATATTTATGGATTCAAATTGCTTACATTATTTTGTACATGATTGATTGGCCATGTTGTGCGGGACCCTTTTGAGGAGGTGTTAAACAGATCTGATGTGCTTACTACCCGGCGGGAGGTGGACAACCACCAATTTATCATGGAGTGCCCCCTAGCCTTACCTTAGTACCTAGGGGAGAGATTTTGAGGCTGGAGAGAGTTTATGCTTGCCACTTTGTCTGTACCTATGGATCCCCCTACAAGCCACTGATGGCCTTATTTGACCTTCATCAAGGAGGCTAATAAGGCCGATTAATTGGAGGGGAGCGACCGATATGTGCGAAGTGTCCCTGGCCCTTGTAATGGCCATATGCCTCGCTTGCTTACCATGTACACCCAAATTCCCGATAATTGCACTATTTCCTACTATAGGAAGAAGGAGGAGGAGCTGAAAAAGCAGAGGCATAGAATTATCACTGAGGATGATAATGAGGAAGGGAGTGGCAGTGGTGAGGGCCATCCAGAGGAGTAGGCAGAGGTTGGTCAGGATGCACCGATGGCTAATGAGGGGCATCATTCTTCTGATGTGAGATTGCACCCTTTCTTTTTGTGATTATATTTATGCCATATGCTTGGGTTTTGTTTGGTTTTTTGATTTTTCATGTTCCCTTCAGGAAGAGAGGTTGGGCTGATGATAGCGGGGGACGATATTATGGCATCCCTGAGGGTGTTAACTTTGTCGAGGGGAGCCTCTTAACTACCTAAGAGACCCAGTTCTTACTCATGAATTCAAGGGATGACTTTTGGACCAGGGAGATATCCTCCAGCAGCCACTCACTAAACTTCATGCCAAAAAAACCACTTATGTAAGCCTTGTACAAACAAATTCATGTGATAAGCCCTTTGTGAATTACTTTTGATTGCTTTTTGGATTTTTCAGGTTTCTCATGCCAAGGTGGAGCGATTGGTGGGAAATGCTTTTGCTTTTAGGGATACAGTAGTTTCCCAGACTCTGCTTGCTTAGGTATATTCCTTGTAGAAATGTGATATTAGAATAAAATGCATGAATGGATGATATGAATGCTATGGATTGTTTGTTATTATTTCTTTGTCTGTAGGACTTTCTAGCCCTTACACTGTCGGATGCTAATAAGGCTCAGCGGAAATATCAGGAAGAGAAGAGTGCACTCCTACACCGAGTGAGCGAGCTAGAGAACCAGTTGGATGCCACATTATATCAGATATGGATCAAACATAATATGGATTGCAACGCCCCAAGTGAGCGACCTGGAGAACCAGTTGGATGCCACATTACATGAGATAAAGAGCAAACACAACATGGATCGGATGCCCTAAGTGAGCCAGACTTTAGGGAAGCAAGGTGACAGTTGGGTACCATCATGAAGGCGCCCCTACGAGCTCTTAGAGCATCCCGAGGACCGAAGAAAATGTCTTCAACAATTATCTTCTTAGTAAGAAGGATGTTTTGTCTCACCCGCCCGGTGGTGGCAACCAGTCCTATATCCATTCGCTTTTGTATGCCTTTGATACATTGGGCTCGGATGATTGATTTTGGATTTTGGGTGATTTTGCTTTCATTTGGGCTTAGAGTTTGGATAGTTGGATAGTTTAGGCCTTTGGGCCTTTGGTTTGAATAAGATTTGAATTTTGTGCTTGCATATCTTCTAGAAACATGTTACAGGGTTTTTATAAGCTATTTACGGGTTTGGATTGATCAAAGCAATCTGAAATTTGTAGAAAATATGGCTATGCTGCCGGCAGAATCACTGATATTGCCCTCAACATGAAATTCTAACTTGTTAAACAATATAGATAATCTTGCCAGCAAACCCACACCCTCGGTGAGTTGACTCGTACCGCTGGTGGCATCACTTTGCTAGAAATCCTAATTCAGCCATTTTCTCCAATTCAACCATGGTAAACCATAACCAGCCGCTATGGGGCTTTTTGCAAAGCCTGGGAAATGCAGACTGGAAGAAGCAAGAAAAATGTTGGGCTATGGGGCTTTCAATATGTCATGGCGTGGCCCGTAACTCCCGAATTCCTCCACGCAGCATTGGCTTTTTGGGATCGGATGGACCATGTATTTCAATTTTCTTCATTTGAGCTATGTCCCTTACTTGAAGAGTTTTATGCCATATTAGGGGTTCCCTGCCCCAAGTGCGTGCCCTTGGCACTCCCGGAGTTCCATTTTGTTACGGACAGTATGCCCCGGTGTTATAGAATTTGGATTCTGTAGACCCGTGTCTATCCCGATTGCCTAATAAACTTGGATTTCAGCTCAATATAGTTTTAGAGTGGTACTGCGGGGTGCCTAGATTGCATCTTGCTTGGCCGTCTATGGTGGCACTATTACTTATGGCAGAGTTTATGTACGGAGTGGGCCCAGTTGCCCTGTTCAAGCTGATTTCACCTATCGGTCCTATGTTGATAGGGGCTTCTCCCATATCCATGGGACTGTCGAGATCCTGCTTAATACAGATGCTGCTTCCACCGACTAGACCCTTATCGGTGACCATTTTATACTACTGCAGGTATTCATTTTCCCATTTTACAAATTGTCTGCCCCGTTCTGCCCTTATCTAAAAATGGATTATAGGTATGGCTGATGGAGAAACTGAAGCTAAAGGAGGCACCATGGGGGAACCGGAAGAAGTACCTACCCGTTCACCTAAGGGAGAGGGGGCTCATGCGAGTTGATTTTAATCAGTTGACAATTGACAGCTGGATGTCTTTTTTAAGGGGGTATACAGATTCATAGATTCAGTGGGTTAGCCCGTGGTAGAGGATCCTGGATATGGTTGTGGAGTCCTGGGGATCCTATGTTCAATTGATAGGTCTAGAGAGGTCCTCATTATATACCCCTTATCAGTTGCACCGTCAGTATAGAAAGCGATAGAGGGTCCCCATCAAGATACATGAGAACCAAATTGGAGTCTACAAAGCCAGATGGGTGAACCATATCCGGGAGAAGTAATATTCGAGACTCTGGACTATGATCACGTATAGACCATTGAGACGAATATACACTATAGAGGATGGCTTGCCGAAATTAGACGTATGGTGACCCAATCTGAGCATTCATGGGCCTGCTTTGAGGGAGAGTGAGCAGATCAGGGATTTGAGCCCTTTTCTACTACCACCTTGCAGAGGATTTCTCGATATTATGACAAGGATGTGGGGAGTTTAGCTTGAGATGCGCTTTCTTTTAGTTCTATCTTTTGTGTAGGCTACTCAGGGCGACAGACCTATCAAACTTTATTTATTATATGTCTTTTATTTGGTTCTAATTTTTTTATAGACTGCCCCTTGGGGTTTTCAATCTATCAAAGCTTGTCTTAATTTTTGCCTAGACCGCCCTTTTCGGGTTTTTATTCCAGTAGACTTATTCTGACTTTTGCATTGACATTGCTCTTTTCAGTCTATCATAATTATTTTTATTTATTGCACATTTTATTTAGAACAAGGTGAACTCTGCATTAGGCTTACTTGAGCTGTTTTGACTATATGGATACAAAATTCAGATAAACATAAGCTTTCAGAATTTGACCAAAGAGATACTTTCATTAGTTGAAGTTAAATAAAGCACATGATTTTTGGTTAAGATTTCCATTGATTTAACTCCCGGTGCTAACTAGCTTAGATCGGTTTTGTAGAAGGCACTCTCTTTTTGCTTACTTCTTACCCTAATTTTTGCCTAGATCGCCCATTTCGAGTTTTTGATCTAGCGGGTTTGACTCAACCCCTAATTTTTACATGGCTAGTTTGCAGTATACCGACCATCGGATGTCACCCTAATTGTTTCCTGATTGATAAAAGACCGAAAGGTGGGTGATTTATTTCATCTATTTTTTACGTGTCGCATTTTTTGATTTATTTCTTTTGATTTAGATGCGATAATGCTTAAGCCTGTCCTAGTTTACGGGGTTCACAAACAGATTCCCATCCATATCCATAAGCTTAACAACTCCTTTACTAAGCATCTTCTTTATCACATACAGTCCTTCCCAGTTTGGCTTGAACTTGCCCCTTGCATCGGTGGTGGAAGCTTTCAACTACTTAAGGACTAGATCACCAGCTTTTAGGGGAAACTTTTGATGTCTTACCCAACTATTATAGGCTCAAGCCATGTGTTGTTGGTACATCTGGAGATTATCTAGAGCCCTTAATCTAAGTTCATCCATCATATTCAGCTGTTCAAACCTCATCGGAGTCCATTCAGATTCTTTTAGCTTAGCTTCTAGAGCGACTCTTAGTAAGGTTACCTGAGTTTCAACTGGAAAAATCGCTTCCATTCCATAGACTAGGGAGAATGGCATTTGACCCATCAGGGTACTGATGCTTGTACGATATCCCTAAATAGCAAAAGGTAGCTTTTCTAGCTAATCCTTGTAACCGGCTATCATTTTAGAACGAATCTTCTTTACCAATTTATTAGTTGCCTCAATAGCACCATTAGCCTGTGGTCTGTATGGAGAAGAACTATGGTGTTCAATCTCATATTTCATAATTAGATCGTTGGTTGCTCCTTGAAACTGTACCCCATTGTCCGAGACTATATGATGCAAAAGTTCATACCAAGCGAAAATGTGCTTTTCTATGAACTTGGCCATCTTCTTAACGGTGACATTGGTGTAGGATTCGGCCTCTACCCATTTCGAGAAGTAGTCCACTACTACCATGATGAACCTGTGCCTGTTTGTGGATGAAGGATGAATTTCATTGATTATATCTATCCCCCACATCGAGAATGGCCAAGAAGTAGATAAATGATCGAGCTCCGTGGGTAGTAGATGTTGCATATCCCTATAAATCTGGCATTGGTGGCACCTTTTGACTTAGGCATTGCAATTGGGCGTAAGGGTGAGCCAAAAATATCCCAACCATTGATTTTTCTATGCGAGAGTGAGACCATTCATATGAGGGCCACGATCACTGGCATGGACCTGATCAATGACTTTCTAAGCTTCAGATTCAGTTAAGCAACAAAGCAGCAAACTGTCACTTGCATGCTTGAATAGATCATTATCGATAATTCAAAATTAGACAGCGAGCCACCTTAGGGTGGTACGGTCTGAGTCAGAGGAATCCATCACGTATTGGCCGATTTGGAGGAATAGGACAATGTCAAAATACCAATAGGGTTTGGTTGAGATGGCGAGGACTTGGTGAACCGGCTGGGCATGGTAGGGGGCCTTAGTTTACAATAGAACCAAAGGACGGATAGGCTGTTGTTAGGGTCCTTCCCATAAGGAGGCCAAGGTAGCTAGAGATTCAGCCATTTGATTCTCGTCTAGGGGGACTTAGCGATACAAATAGGAGGAGAACTTCTCAGATAAGCCTTAGACTACCTCAACATAAGGATAGAGAGATTCTTCTTTGATCTCCCAATCCCGACAACCTGGCAAATTACATCAACTGAATCTCTAATGACAAAGGCCATGCAGGCACCGACCTGGAAGAGGGCTTCAAGTCTGAATAAACATGCTTCATACTCAGCCCCATTGTTGGTGATAGAGAATTCCAAGCATTTGGATAATGGGATGATTTCATTATCTGGTGTGACTATAATAACTCTGAGTCCTACTCCCTGTTGGTTCATAGCACCATTGAAGTACTTAGTCTACACATGCTTGAGGATTGTAATGGAGGCAAGTTGCTCATCAGGAAATTCTAGGTTTTCAACATAATCGGAGTCAAGTGGTTGATTAGCCAGGAATTCTGCTACTTCCTAAACCTTAATAACTTTCTTCATGATATACTCCATGTCGAACTCGGATAAAAGTAACAACCATCGAGATAGTTTACCAGCTAGAGTGGGGGATTGATAAAGATAATTCATAGGGTCAATCTTAGCCACATCTTGGACTCGGTAGGATTAGAAATAATGGCGCAACTTCTTAGAGAGCCAAATCATGGTGGTGCAAGTCTTCTCCACAATTCAATACTTAGTTTTATAGTCCAATACCTTCTTACTCAAGTAGTAGATTGCGTGCTCTCACTTATCATCATGTTCTTGGACAAGCATTGCCCCTACAGAAGATTCTTCGATAGCCAGATATAAGATCAAAGGTTTCCCGGGGATGGGGGGTTTCAAAATGGGTGGGTCAACAAGATAAGCTTTGATTTTATCAAATGCCACTTAGCACTGATCATCTAATTCCACTGGCTATTGCTTTCTCAATAGCTTAAAGATGGGTTCGCACATGGTAGAGAGGCGGGTGATAAACTGACTGACATACTGTAAGGACCCTAAAAATGATCGAACTTCTTTTTATATTTTAGGTGAAGGTATATCCCTGATGGCTTTGGCTTTATCGGGATCCATCTCAATTCCTTTCTAATTAACTACATGTTCCAGTAACTTGCCTGAAGTAATAGGAAACATGCAGTTCTTCGGATTCAGGCAGAGATTATACTTCTCAATATGAGTCAGGAATCTGGAAAGAATAGTAGGGTGCTCTTCACGGGTGGCAGACTTCACAGTCATATCGTCCATATACACCTCCACCTCCTTATGGATCCAATATTGTAGGAGAGTAGTTACGATGCACCGATAAGTGGCCCCAGCATTCTTTAACCCAAACGACATTACTTTGTAGCAATAAGCCCCTCATTCGACAATGCACGTCATTTTGACCTTATCGATAATATCCCCAAGAATCTGATTATAACCCGAGAATCCATCCATAAATGAGTATATAGTGGCCCTAGCGGCACTATCAATCAGGACATCTATGTGAGGGAGCGGAAAAACATCCTTAGGCAAAGCCTTGTTGAGATCCCAGAAGTCAACACAAACTTGGACCCTACCATCTTTCTTTAGAACCGAAACTATGTTGGACAACCAAGTCAGGTATTCCATAACTTCAATGAATCGAGCTTCAATTAACCTCAAAACCTTTACCTTAACATGATCTACCTGTTCTAGTCTGAGCAGACGGAGCTTCTTCTTGACAGGTCTGAACTTAGGATCGGTTGGAATTCTGTGCTCTGCAATTTGACGATCAACGCCAGGCATATATTCGTACGACCAGGCAAAAGCGTTAATATGATCTTTAAGCACTTTTATTATCTCACTTGTTTCCTTGGAAGTTAAATCATTGGAAATGGTTACCAATTTAGGATTATCATCTGTACTTAGGTTTATTTCACTTAGAGATGTATCACTAATGCCAAAAATGTTATACGTATTATTATGTGAATGCATGGATTATTCGTAACAAAAACATCAGAAATATTCAAAATTACATCATCCATATCCTCCTCCACAGGCGGAGGGGCTTCAAAAGTGGTAGCAGCAATAAGAGGAGCACCCTCTATAGTCTTCATTAGGATGGTGTCTAGGTCATGTTCCAGAGCCGCTTTCTGGTCGGCGGTGAGGGATGGTTCTCCAAATAGGTTGGCTTTCTTGGCTAGGGCCCTGGCGAGCTCCCTTACAATCTCTATCATGGCATCCTCTTCCCCGATTCTCTCACCCCTCCAACCTTTCTTCATTAGAAATTCCATAGCTTTGGTCATGGTAGCCATAGCATCTTCAACCTCTGAATCAACAAATTCTTCATTGCTTCCCCCAGACTCATTCTTAGGATAAATCTTAGCCTTCCCCTTAGCCTTATCAAAAACAACATTAACAGGTGCAACAGGCTTAGTGGGATTGGGTTCAGTGGAGACAATAATGCAGTTGGCTTCAAAGTCATAGACATACTCAAAGATCTCAAACTGGCCCACATTTTTCCATCATGCTCAGCAGGTTTAGGCTCTCCCTTATAAGGCCTTTTTCCTTGGATCTCACAAACAGTGACTATGCAAAAATAACAGGAGAGAACACGATGATAGGCTTTTCTAGGCTTGTACCCTAACCCCACTTGGCAGCAACAATCCCCTGCTTGAACATTCTACAGACTCTGCCAAAATTGTACCTAGATTTCTTCATCAATTTTCCTATACTGGAGTGGAGATAACTATACCAAAGGGGAGGAGATTTATCAGTCTTACTAACCATAATGATTTGAAGACCTTCCTCCAATTTAGCTTTGGCTTCCATCACAACCACAATGGAAGCAGGATCGGCCTCAATGGTTACCAGTTTGTCCTTATGAATGAACTTGATTTTATGATAGAGAGTAGAGGGAACTGCAACCAAACCATTGAGCTAAGGTAGGCCGATCAACAAAGAGTAAGTAATAGGATTATCGAGTACAATGAACAGCACTGTGCTTGTATCACCTCTGATAATGACTTCTGCCTCAAAGGCCCCAATTACATTGCACTTCGAATCATCATAAGCTAGGATAATAGTACTGGATTTTTCAAGCATCTCCTCCAATAGGCCAAAGTGAGGAAGGACCTTTAGGGGATATAAATTCAGGGTAGAGCCATCATCTACCATGACACAGGGGATAATCTTATCGAGGATCTGAATATGGATGAACAGGGCCCTGTTGTGGTTCTTACCCTCAAGCGAAAGATCAAAATGGTCAAACACAGTCTGTGGTCCCTTCCTTGGAGGTATACCTTCCTCGACCCTATCACACATCTCCACAATAGAGGTGGTCAGAGTAGCTTCCAAGTCGAGCAATCGCTTAATCAATCCTCTGCGATCCCTATCGGAATCAATTACCAACTGCCAGATACTGTAATGAGCTTGAGTGTTTTTTAGCTGAGTAATAAGTGGATCAACCTCGAGACTGGTTGGGATAGGTGGAGGTGGAGAAGAAGGCCAGACAGTGGTGCCTATCCTCCTAGGGACCGGGTCCTTATCCAGATGGAGGCGATGATCCTCGTGCTGATACACACGGCCACTCTGGGTAAAGTTGAGAACATTATCAAACAAGACACTTTAAGTGGCTCATATTTCAAACAGATACTGTTATTCCTTAGATTCAAAATCTGGGTCTTCCAACTCATATGCATCCATATTGAAAGGAACATTCTGATCAACCTTGAATAATCCCTTCGGCTTCTCATTGATGGGCGAATCAACCCTTAGTAGTTCAGTGCTTACGGCCTTGGCTACCTCGACTACTCCCTCATCTTTATTAGACTAGTCGTCCTTTGAAATAAAAGCATCTATGCTGAAGAGCAGCTTTTCTTCGACTTTTATTCTCTTGGCCAAACAAGGTTGAGTCTTGCAGCTTCCTTTCTTAGAAGGATTTGGATCAACATCCATACCATAAACTGAATTGACTCTTAAATTATCCTGATTGATTAGATTAAAAACTGAGTTAGACGGGAGACCAGAATCGATAACCATAATAGAATTACTACTACCCGGACCCTGGGTGCTTATTTCAAAGATTATGGCTTCAGACAAGCTGGAATGGATCATCCCTACCTTGTTCCCGACATTAGGCAAAGGGTTATTTATGGCGCTTTGGGTTTTATCACATTCAGAAATCTTTCCTTCGCTGACCAGATGCTGAATAGCATAAAGCAAGACCTTACAATTGTTGGTTTGGTGTCCTAATTGTTCTTATCCTTGGGTTTAGGCAATTTGTACTCTTGAAGGGACTGGATGAAAACTGCTTCCCTTAAGCGCTTAAAAATGACCCAAAGAGGCAACTTGTACGGATTAGCTAAAATAAATGGAGGGCGAGAAGGCTGAACTACGGAAGCTACTGGCGGAGGTAGAGTGATTTCCAGGGGTGCAGTAGGGCCTTGAGAAATTGCCTAAACTATAGCCAGGGCTTTAGGCTTAGCAGGTGCCGGAGTTGAGGGCTCAGCATTATTATTCTTTTTAAACCAGGGTTTCCCCGCCTTTTCTATCTTTTCGTACTTTGCCTCGTGCTCAAATTTCTCAGCTTTTTCAAAAATAGCCTTATAAGAAAGGAATGAATCAATAGCCATTTCTTTACGAAACAAGGGAAGAGAACCCTCTAGGAGTTTCACAATCATCTCCTCGAGACTTTGCTTAGATTTCATCAGAACCTAGGTCAACATCCACCGATTAAAATATTGTTTAAAGGTTTTGTTAGGCATTTTGCGGACTCCCTCGAGGTGTTGGAGGGTTGTTTCCATCATAGTATTGAAACCATAATGCACTTTCAGGGCCTCAGAAAGAAGTTTCCAGTCAGTGACAATATGTTGCGGCAAAGTATGATACCATTCAAGAGTAGGGCCCCAAAGGGAACAAGGAAATATTTCAGCTAGCACTTTATCACTTAATTTCTGTACACGCATAACTCTTTCATACATAATAATATGGGAAGCTGGTACACTAGAACCATTATAATGCACCATATTTGGTATAGTAAAATAATCAGGGACCCAATCTTCATTCCTTTTGGGTTCCTTGGCAGCTATAAGATGGTTGACTTAGGCTTAAATTTCTAGTGTCACGCCCGGAGGCTATGTGACTAGGTCGTTGATCGATTGAGAGAGAGTTGCAGCCTCGGGTGTCGCACCCGGAGAATGCATAACCTAGTCATTGATCTGAGAGGCCATCATCTAGCGAACAAAAGTAGCTACTTCAGGTGTCACACTCGGATGCTGAGTGACCTGGTCATTAATTGGAGGAGATGGTGAAGGACAAGGGACCATCTGGCTGCTGAAGTGATTCTATGGGTAGGCGGTACCCTTAGGAGTTACAATGAACTGAGGATGAGTGAAAGATGGTAGAGTCTAGTCCACTACAAGAAGCTGAAAACCAAGGAGTCAATACTGGAGGAACTGAGCTCTGAGCAAAGGGTCTCGGATTAAAAGGAATAGTCGATGGAATTATCGAGGTTGGCAGGAAAGCAGAAGCTTACCCGAGCTGAAATGGGCTTGCCATGGGCTAAGTTGAGGTAGTTGGTTGAAAAACTGGTGCAATGGGTCTTGTCCCTACCAAATGAGCCAACATCTGTGCTGAATCGTTCTGGGCTTGCATGTCGGACTAAGAGACCCGGTCAAAATTCCTATCTTCGAGGGCTTACTTAATGGCTGCTTAGACAGTGGATTAGATGGAGGCTTAGAATGCATTCAAATTTAGGGACTGAGCCATAGCACTGGCAAAATTGAACCCAGGATAGGGCTAGGACGCTACTCCTGAGGTAAGAGTAGGGCCAACTTGCTCCTTAGGTAGAGGATGGTTTCCATTATTGCTCAAAAAAGACATAGCTAACTGAAAGAAATCCTGACCCAACTGAACCTAATCTGAATCTGACTCCCCACTAGAATTCGTATACCGAACCCCCTCGACTTTCGTGGTGATAACCGGGTTGAGTGAACATCAAATCAAATGGTGATCTGGCCTTTTCCAAACTGGGGAGCGATGATAATTCCTCCTCCTCCCAGCTGAAACGATAGGTAGTGGATTAGATCAGGCATGGATTGTGTGATGCCATGGATGGGATCAATGGTCTTTATTTGATAACCGATGCATGGTATGTATGGCTGCACATAGATATGGTTAGAGATGATGTGGTGTCTTATCCCTCCAACATCCGTGGGACGTTTGTATGCGTCGTCATGTATAGTGATATATCGTGACTCAACGGGGTACAGAAGAAGTCCTACGGATGTTGCTAAACCTCTTCCATGAATGGTGATTGGTAAGGGTAAGTTGATTTTGGTTCTTTAAGTCGATGCATGGGGGATGCATGAGCATATAGCACATAGCACACAAAGCACCGCTCTTCCAACCTTATGACTCCCTCGTTACGCCTTTTTGGAAGGATAGAGGTTAGCCTCTTCACTGGAAATGGTGAAAGAAGTTCATCCCAATTTATTTACATTATTTTGGTAGTCCTAGAGGATTGAAGTGCTAAGGCTTTTCTAGCGCGGTTTTGGTATAGTTATTGATGTAGAAGGTTCTCGTTTACCTTGATTCCATTTTACTCAACCACTCCCCAAATAGGTGTGATCGTAGGAGTTTATTTGTTGGTTAAAAAGAGTGATCCACCCACTAGGCATCCTCAATTCCAAACAGGGTATGAGTGATACTTTTGAGAGCTTCTTGGGTAAAAATAAAAATTACCAAACTATCTACACGTGTAACGATAAAACGTCATAAAAAAGAATGAAGTTTTAACTTGGCCAATGATTTTAATACATCATCAAAATCGGTTAAACTTATTGAAAAAAATTTAAGTTCAAGTTTAAAGAGATGAATCCCCAGCAAAGTTGACACAATGAGCGAATGACCTTTTACCATCAAGGACTGCATGACATGCGTAGCACGAGGGGAAATAACAAGCGCTGTAAAGCTAGCCAAGGTATTGATCCTCATTTTAGCATGATAAAAAAGATGGATTGATAAAATTGATGTTGATGTTGAATTTAAGCTCAATTTGCATGTTAAGGATGTGAGACTTGAAATCCCGTATTTTAAAATAGAGTCGCCACATGGTTAAGCTCTACCAGGAATTTGGGTATGAAATTCCCACTGGGTGGTTAGTACTGCGGAAGTGACTAGCAAATTCAAAACTATTGCTAAAACCAAAATAAAATAGAGAGAACACCAACAATTTAATGAGGTTCGGAAAATTTTTGACTACGTCACCGGACACTACCAAATTAATATTTCACTCAAAGAAATATTACAATGGAGAAGAGAAAGAAGAACAAAGCCTTAAGAATAGGAAGGCATTTGATTTTGGGATGAAGAATTAGCAAATATCATATGTCTATTTATACATAAATTTTTCCATCTTCCAACCGTATTTAGCCACCTAATTAATGTAGCCTCCTATTTAATTAAGCCACCAATTTAGTTGAGTCAACCTTTTACTTTGTCCATGTTGGACTTTGTCACACTTTCTACAAATCTCCACCTTGACAAAGTCGACATCTTCAATCTCTTATCTTGTGTAGTTTCTTCCAATGTAGTCTTAAATTTTCAATAGCATTGATCAAGTCCAAATAACATTGGAACTTGACTAAGCTTACAACATTTACCAAAATATCAGTTTAGATTCTCTGTGGTTCGAATTGCAACTCCATCTTCTTCGAGAACCTCTCATATAATGTTGTAATTAACATTGATATGCTTCATCCTTGAATGATGATCTGGATTCTTAGCCAACACAATAGCACTCTGACTATCACAATGTACCTTCACGTGCTTAGGCCAAAACCCCAACTCATCAAGCTTTGAAGCCAAATTACTTCTTTTATAGCCTCTGTGCATGCTATATACTCTGCTTCTATCGGAAACAAAGCATCTGGTAACTGTAAAATAGACTTGCAACACACTAGTCTTCTGCCAAAGTGAACATATAACCAGTATTTGATCGATGATTATCCATATCACTATCTTTATCTTGCTGATACACCAAACCAACTTGTCCCAAGCGCATTTGCCACAATCTGACTGCTTCCAACACCTCGTCATTAGAAGCCAATTAAGTAGTTCCAATAACTATAGTACCCTAATAATGATACAACCTGTTACTCTTTTGAACTCCCTCCAACACCACCAGTGCACCAGAAATTATCCTCATAACTCCATCTTCTGCTTGTACGATGAAACCTTCTTCTTCTAAGGCTCCCACAAAAATGAGATTCTTTGTTAAATCTGGTATGTAGCTAACTTTCTTCAAAGTTCTGATTGATCCATCTTGATTTTTCAATCGTATGGAACCAATCCCATGTACCAATTACTGCGGAAGCGACTAGCCAATTCAAAACTATTGCTAAAACCAAAATAAAATAGAGAGAACACCAACAATTTAACAAGGTTCGGCCAATTTTTGCCTACTTCCCCGAACACTACCAAATTAATATTTCACTCAAAGAAATATTACAATAGAGAAGAGAAAGAAGAACAAAGACTTAAGAATAGGAAGACATTTCATTTTAGGTTGAAAAATTAGCAAAGATCATAGGTCTATTTATACACAAATTTTTCCATCTTCCAACCATATTTAGCCACCTAATTAATGTAGCCTCCTATTTAATTAAGCCACCAATTTAGTTGAGTCAACCTTTTACTTTGTCCATGTTGGACTTTGTCACACTTTCTACAGTTAGACCGTACCTTAAAACAGAGATTCCAAGCTCGGATGATCTTATCTATTTTACATTTGGCCAAGTTAAAAGATTTCATTCTTTCTTAATCGATTTTAATCCACCCTATTTATTGTGTTTTTAGTTTATATGTTGTTTTTGCATTTATCAAGCATTCAAAGCGGTAAATAAATAATTATTACAATTATCCAAAAAATAAATGCAGAAAATAAAATAATAATTACATGGCCGGCCAAATTCTATACATTTTTCTATACAATAAGTCAAATACCTGGAGGCCTAGCATATATCTAACCTAACTCTACCTGCACAAAACGGTTAGCACAAGCACGGCATGTTGTACAGGGTATATCATATAACATGCATAATTAGTGAAATAAATAAGACTCGAGTTTGCGAGAGCATGGAATATTTTATTTACAATTTATGAAGCCCAGTTGGATGGCTAAAAGGAGATTTAAACTGCATTTGTGGGAAAATTTTGTTATATCCATATTTTAGACTCCATTGTTATTTTAACTGGATTATTAGTAAAAATGCCACATGGCGTGGGGTGGGGTCTATTTTCAGAAGGTTCTGGACCTTCATCATTGCACTATACATCCTAGCTTCAAAAACTTAAACTAGGTCGGAAAATAAATGAAAATGGAACTACTGTCTAGAAGGCCATGCCGCAGGTGCCATGACTGAGGCCACCGGTGGTATGGATGATGCCAGTAGCTATCCCAGCTATACAGGTAGGATACATGACTTTCTTGATACTATAAATAAAGGGTCCTGTAAGAAAATGGGGCCCTAGAGGCAAATGAGGCCACTGGGGTATCAACGATGCCGTTGGCGGCATGGTTCATACCGTCGGTGTCTTCAAATGCCTCTAGCGGCCTCAGTTTCTTGCAGCAGCTATTTTTGGTCGGAAAGTGAGCAAAAACCCTAAACTAAGCACAAATAGCAACTAAAATACAAAAAATAAGTAAAATGGAAGCCAAAGAGCTATGAGACGCAGAATTTTTACCTCGGGGCCGTGAATCCACCTCTTTGTGATCCGTATAACACCTCTAGGGAGCTCAAATGATGATTTTGGAAAGTAAGGGGTGATTTAGTCTCTAAATCCTAATTTTGGTGATTTCTAAACTTAAAATGCACCTAGATATCAGAGAGTTCACTAGAGTAGGCATCTAAGATGCTACTGTGGCAGCCCTAGATGTTGCCGTTGCAGTAACTAGCGCAATGCCGTAGAATCTGGATATCCACTGGAGCATTTGGACTGAAAAAAGTGCCAAATGGAGCAAGATCGGTATTTTTACACCCAAAATTCAAGGTTACCAAAATTTTAAGCCGATTCCTACGATATTTTAATAGATCTAGGATTAAAATTACGAAATAACTTTGATTTTTTGACTTTGGGATAAAAGACGAACCAAGAAACATCGGCAAAGATATTTAAGGAAATACCTAAAGAAAAGGGGGAAGCATAACCAAAGGCAGCCAAACAAGATAATAAAATAATTAAAAATAGATTGGAACTCAATTTTGTTACCTTGAGGCTGTGAATCCACGTTTTGAGACTCAAACCGGTGGTTTGGCAAGCTTTGTGACAAAATTCGATGAAATAGTGACAAAAAAGGCGACGAACTTAATGATGGAATTTGTGATTTTGTGAGAAAAAGTCTCTAAATCCTGTTTAAGCCCATTTTAGCCTATGATTTCTACTTGATTTTAATAATTAAGCTAAAAGATTAAGCATAATAACCCTTAAGAATCCAAATTAATCATATTTCCTAAGTTTTATAAAGCTTTCTCCCTCTAAAGCCTTAGAATTCTAAATATGAAATTAAGCTTTTAAATTTGGCCAAAGTCTTGGCTTAGCTGATTTAATGGGTTTATATAGACTTAATTCACTCAAAATAACCCAATTAGTCCCTAGAAATCTTTAATTTCATAGAAAAAATAAGATTATCTAGATTTAGAGAGAGAAAGATAAACTGGCGACGAACCGGGGAGCTCGTGCAGCGTCTCAAACCAAGACGCTGCAATGGCCTCGTCTCACAGCGTGAGGGCAAGGTGAGACGCCCTCGAGCGCGGTGAGATATCGTGCTGCAAGTTGAGATGCACATAGGGGCCTATCTCACAATGCAGCAGGGCATCTCAGTGACGTGGCCACACTATGGCCACGTGCGCCGAGACGCGAGGGGCGCGGTGACCACTCAGTCGGAGCATCTTGCATCTCTGGCAGTGCCACCACGGACGGCGGTGTCGGTGAGGGGGGAAATTATTTTATATTTTTATTATTATTTTATTTTATTTTTTATTTATATATATATATATATTTATATGAATTTAAAGCCTTTATATTAATTAACCGGTCAAGGGAAACGACGTGATTAAAGACCCAGTCTCGTCACAAAAATGCTTGCCAAACGCGATTCAACTCTAAAATAATAGAACAATAGGCCCATAAATAGGTCAGAGAAAAACGTCATTATCGTTCCGTGGGTTACCGAAAAGCCTGTGCTCATAACCAATTCCCTTATACTTTGTATGCTTGGCATGCTAAAGTTTTTAGGGACCCAATCCTCCTCTCTAGCAGTTAGAACTGATAGTGATGATGGCTGAGTGCTAGGATTGGTAGCAAGCGATTTCTGAAGTAGATCACGCAATTCCACGGACAAGGATGATCCCTCTGATTAAGTAATCGACCCAAGGGTAAACCTACTGATTGAGGGAAGGTCATCCCCTTTTGTGTGACCATAAAATTAGGGGTTAGGCCAGATGACCTATACGGAAATGGAGGCAGTACAAACCCTTAACTAGGCTAAGCGAACTGATAGAAGGCTGGTGGAACCATTGTACCCACTGACTGTAATGGTTGGCTAAAATAACCAAATGGACCAACTAAACCCAACTGACCTAATTAGTTGAAGGACTCTTTGCGGCTTTGAACAGGTGGTAATTGAAACTGAGTGAATGGATTGTGAGTAACTATTGATACTTCCTCACAAATCACTGCATTCACTATTAGAGCACTAATAGGTGCACCATGAGAAGCATTGACCATTCTCTCTTTGGCCAATATTGCCTTGATGGAATCTAACCTCTTAGCATTCATTCGGTCTAAGAACTGATCACTTCCCAAGTACTACAAGACGACATTTGCAATCTCTGACCTAAACTCAGCCCTTGATGCATTTGCCTCCTCACCAATAGTAACATTCTCAACCTCAACATCAATCTGGCCCTCTTAAGTTAGGATACAAGACATTTCCTCAGGATGATAGGCAGTAAGATCAACCAGGCTAAACTAATTATTAGATAAAATACCCGTAGAAGGAGGTGGAGCAACCCGTAATTGAGCTGGAAGAGGAGGAGAAGGAGGAGCCTAAATTCGAGTCAAAAGGACCTGAGAACGTCGCCAAGTTTTAGCCGTTTGAGTTTTGGGTAAGGTGATAACCAAAAGATCAGTACATGCATGGGATGCATTATGCATGTACAAATTACAACGATGCATGGCTGGGTTAATTATAGGGGAACACAATATAATACATATGAAGAGATCGATTCTGTCCTTATTTCTCCTACTAGTTTTGAGGGTATACTTCCTTAGTCTAATCTCACACATGAATGGGTGCTTAGATGGTTAAAATTCTAAGGCTTTTGATAAGAATAGTGTAGGGACATATCGGAAGTTTGATGTAGAAGGTTCCCATCGTATCAAGCCTCTTTTGGAGGGAGATAGCAATGAGTGCTCCACCCACTAGAGTGTCCCCAATTTCTGGCGGGCATGGGTAACCCCTTTACGAGTGTCGCAGAAAAAATAAGGCACCCTAACTTAGCACTAGAAGAAGAGCGCGTCTAACCAAAGAGAGAAGGAAGTGAGAAGATAGAGTGTGATAATTTTCCCGAATGATGAAAAAGAAAACGGGTTGAATTAAGTAAATGATTTTTGGTGCTTATCTTAATGTTTTATGCTTTTAAAACAAACCAAAATTTTGCAAGTGAAAAGATTATATCCCCAGCAGAGTCACCACTATGATGTGTCGATGACCTGTGGGTCTCCCTTGGTGCCTGTGAGAGAGGCGGGGCCCACTGGGGGTTGGTTAGATTTAGGCGTGATAAAACATTTTTAGTTCTAATTTACACAAATAGTCAATTTTAATGAATAAAAGAATCAAGACCCAAATCTCGATACAAATGATAGATTTGCCACCCAAGTTGTCTCCTTAGGAAAGACTTTTGGTACAGTTCCCATTGGGCGAGAGACTCATACCTATTGGATCAGAGATTCGAGTATCGGATGAGTCACTTATTTCACATTTAGTTAATTCAAAATTACATTCACAACGTAAACTGTTTTTGTTTTCATCATTTGGGGAATTATCACAGAAATCCTATTTTTCTACACTCTTTTACACTCGTTACATGCATTTATAGATTTTAATAAAGCACAAGAAATAAATGGGGGAATAAAAATTACAACCGGGGGAAAATGGGGGAATTTCAAGAGAACTTATACATTTGTTCTAAGTAACAAAAAAATAAAATAAATTCCCCTGCATCCACAAAGATTAGCACTGTTTATAGCACGTCATAAGTCAGCATTTCATTAGGACAAATGTGATTATATTACCATGATGGTTTTATGATTGATAGTGCTCGGGCAGCTTCTAGGATCGGAGAGAAATAACGAGTCTTCAACGTATTTTATTGTGAAAACACATTTTAACTTTCGTGGGTTGATCTATCAAATTATTAGTGAAAATGATCGTATGGAAAATGGTGTGTTAGATTGATTTTTAACTGATTAAAGAATGAATTCTGGATTCTGCCTGGGGGACGGTACCTGTATAGGTGGGTGGGACCCATGCTACCAGGGAGGACCGGTATAGGCATAGGGGACCCATATGGGTCCTGTCTGGTCCTGGGCAGAAACTTTGTTCAATTTAACAGGCAGATTAATGAATGAAAAATAAAGTAAAAATGGGATTTCCTTCAGAATGTGTATGGCGCATCAATTTAATATCCCCAAGGACTCAAGGTGCCAACAATCCTCATACGGGGTTAGGACCAGACCTAAAACAAGAAATAAAAGAGCAGATGTAATAGAAGAGGCAAAGAGTAATAATAAAATAACTAAGATGTGAGTCTCTTTGAAACTCATGAGTGTTACCTTTATGATGTGAACCCACTTTGAGGCGATCCCTTTGCTGTTGAGAGAGTCTAGCCCAAGTAGATGTTGAAATAGGACTATTTATGTGAGTATTTGTATGAATAAAACCTCACCCAAATCCTAATAAATGAAGCTAAGAATGAATAAAATGTGGATAAAACCTCAAGTAATGGGTTTTCTCCATATTTTATACCTCCACTATACCCTTTCTATACCTATAAAAACTGCTAGAATTTGCCTATGATATATGTGTTATGTGTTGTATATTGTTCTCCTCCCAAATGGTGAGGAAAAGGGCCCTATTTATAGGGTGAAAGGAGGTCTGAACATAATAAATCACGTTCATGACCTGCCTTTTCCCGATATAGGTAAGGATTTCCTTCCAAAAGAGCCTGATCAGGCAACAAGAGGACCCGTATAGGTGGGGGGGCCCTGGTACATGGAAGGGAATGACCCATACGGGTTTGCCAGTGGATTTGTACCACTAGGTAGCACTCATACGGGGCCCTAAGGGTAGACTAGGTCTCCAAACTTTGGTCAAACTCAACTCTGCAGCAGTAGGAACACCTCTGATGGATAACACCAGCAAGCGAATGCACCATATAGCTCCATCGTCGTTTTGTGAGAAGGATCGTTAAAATTGAGTGCTTATAGGTATCCTAGTAATGGTAACTTTACTGATTCTGACTATGGCGTAGATATGCTTCAAAGAAAAAGCACATCCGGAGACTGACATTTTCTTAAAATTTCTTAAGGTCATGGTACAATAAGAAGAAAACATCAGTGGCATTATCAACTACAGTAGATGAATATATGGCTGCTAGAAGCTGTGTTGCTCAACTCCTCTGGATTAAACAGTAATTGGAAGATTATGGAGTTCAAGTAGGATGTATTGATGTGATGTACAATAACAAGAGTACAATTGATGTGTCTAAAAATCTAGTGCTACACAGTAGGATGAAGCATGTCAATATCAGAGACCATTTCATCACAGATCATACAATAAAGAAGGATGTGGTCCATGTCTACTTTCTAACTAATGAGCAAAGAGCTGATATCTTTACCAAACCATTAAGTAAAGATCAATTTAACAAGCTCCGGGAGGTAATTGAATGTCAAAACCAATCTAAAAAGCAAAGAAATTAAGGAAGAGAAGAAAATTATAGAAATTCAGGTTTCGAAAGAGGAAATTGCCAGCTCAGTAAAAAAGAATGACAAATATCAGTAAAGGCGCTAAAGTTAACTATACAACTTTTGAATTTCAAACATTTACCATACTGACCACGCGCGATAAATGATAACAGTTACAAGACAATAAAATTGTTCTAATTCTCCTGTTTTCACGCCATTAACTTCTCTCTCCAAAGTTAACGGCCACCTTATCAATCCAGTTTAAGCTAACTACTTTTGGATTACCAAAATACCCTCACTTCCAAAACTATATAAAAAGCCCCCAAAATCACTGTCTTTCTCAAGCGAGCAACTATCTACTGTTACTTTACAAAAATACCCACAAAATCCCAAATTTCTTTCAAAAATATCTAATGGCAAGAAATAAAAATCAAGCAGTTTTTTACTCAAAGCATCAACAACCAGAAGCATCATTGATAGAAGAAGACTTAATCCCAGTAAAATTCAAGCAAGCAAACACCATCGTGCCATCTGATTTTTTGCATAATGAATACTTATTTACAATAGATCCTTATGTGCAACTGATTCTAAAAGACCAACATCTAGAGGTGTTCCTCCAAATGAAGAACCCAACCTAACCCCTACTAGTGAAGGAGTTCTATGAAAAATTGAGGGTTTATAAATACGTTGATGCTCTCTGGACCACTATCTAAGGGAAGGTAATCACCATAACTCCCCAGTTCTTTGTTACGCACTTTAATATAAAGAACAATGGGGTAATCATGAGAAATGATGGAGATAAGTAAACGGTGAAGTATGAGCTGGAGAAGTGGCTACCGACGAGATTCTTTGGAGAAAACTCTCAATCCACTGGCTGGAAGTACCAAGGGTGTTACAGTTTGTAATGGCTAGGCTTAGCATGGTCTGAAAGGAGTCAGTTAACACTATATTAGCCTTCTAGCACTGTGTTCTCCAACATTAGGTAGAAAGTAGAGAACTCAACACAGTTGTGATTCTTATACATTGTATGAAGTAGCACAAGTACTCTCATTGAGGGCAAATCACAAAAATCCTCTCTAAAAATCAATGACTAGAGCAGAATAGATTTAGGACAAGCCTATTTATAAGAAGAACTTCCAAAAACCAACTTTTAATGAGCCCTGGGATAAGGCCAAAGCTTTGGAATAGAAGAAGGCAGAGCAAGAGAGAAGCAAGGCTAAGAGAGCTGGAAGCTCAGAAGAAGATTGAACTACAGTAAATGGAGGAAGAAGAGGAGACAGAGGTAAATGAGGATTCTCTCACCCTTACTCAGATCCTCAAATAGACACTAGTTAAGCTTAAGGGAAGGAAGAAAGTGGCTCCAAAGGTGACATCAGAAGAGGTGCCGGAAGTTCATCCTTCCATTGAGGATGGAAGAAAGAGAGGGGCTGAGAAGACATTTGAGGAGATAATTGAAGGGGCTACTGCTTCAAAAAGCAATAGTGAAGAGGAGGAAGTTGCCCCTAAACCAAAAAAGAAGCTGGTCATGAAGGGATCAACTCTCTCTCAAGCTATAAAGGCCAAGAGACCAAAGACTATCGCACAGCCCATAGCTAAAATCACCATAAAAGAACTAGCTACCAAACCTTCCAAAGCAAAGGTTATTGCAAAGGCCCGGAGGGATAAGGGGAAGAAGGTAGAAATCACTACAGCTACAATGAATCCAGAGGATCCGGAATATGAAGAGTTGATGGCTGCAATAGAGGAAAATCTTAAAATGAATAAGCCCACTCTCACCGCAGAAGCACCCGAAGGCTCTTTCGGAGCAAATGAACCAGCTACTCCTCCATTGGTAAATCCTCCACCTATTTTCATGCCTCAAATTGACATAGACCATGAAAGAAAAGAATATGGTGATGAAGAAGTTGGCCAGTTGAATCTTCAGCCAATCACTATGGCTATTTCGGTGTCATTTTTCATTCCGGAATAGGGTAATGATACACAGGAGGAAGTAGAAGCTGAGAATTCTGAGAAGTACAGTGAAACCAATAACGGGGCGCATATTGAAATTCCTAAAAAAGCCAAAGGAGAGGAAGCTAAAATTGATCTTAATATTCTTGCTACATTATGAACTGAGGAAGCTTTAGTGGTTGAAAACCAAGGCAACTTAGATGCAACCAGATCTCCAATTGTATCTAAGGTAGATAAGACAATAAATGTGCAAACATCAAACTAAATCCTTTGCTCTGATGGAGTAGAAGCACCTGAACTAAAAGGAGTGGATCTAGGTTCCAATAAGGATACTACACTGGCAAACTCAAAGGGCGAGGTCACTCTGGAGGACAAGAAGGGAGACAAGGAAGAAGAAAAGGAGGAAAAGAAGGATGAGTTAGAGATCTCTTCTAAAAATAATGATGATAAAGCTGGGAATGATAATGAGAGTACATCTAGTCCCAACTATTCTCATGTACAGTTAAGCTAGCTAAAAGAAATGGTTAGCACCCCTATTAAACCTTTTACCAAAGGAAAAAAGATGAAAATTACCTAGAAGTTACTGGACGAAGCTGCTGCAGAAGATAAATCAAGCAATAATCCAGATATTGAGCCAATCCTTAAAGATATATGTGCCAGACTGGGAGCAATTAAATCCATAACTCAAAATCTGTCAGTTTCCTTATGAATTAAAGAGAGAGTTGGAGGATATCAGGAATAGGTTGGCTGCTCTAGAGCAAAAAGTGAATAATTTCCCCACTAGAGACCAAGTAGTAGCAACTGCTCTCTCTCATATCACTCCGGTCTTGGAGTAGATATCTTAAGGAGTTACTGAAACAAAAAGGGCTGCTACCAAAGCTGAAACCGGAGTTGATTCTAGCAGTGCCACTATTCTTAGTCATATTACTTCTGTTTCCAATGACTTAAAAACTGAATTAAAGGATTTAATCGAATAGAAGTTTGAGGAGAAGCTCAAATCAATTCCTACTACAGTCACTCAACACACAAGTGTTATATCCTCCGGTATCTCCACCCTTTCAAATGAACAAAAAGCTATTAAAGAGTAACTCACAACTTTCCTCAAGGATGAAATGCCAAACAACTTTGCCCAGAAGAATCAGAAAATGGTTGATGAATTCAAAACTTGTATTTATAGGGTGGATAAGACTATTAACAATTGGCAGGAAATGTTCAAAATTAAGCTCCAGCACATCAATGAATCCCTACATAATAACACCAAGACAATAACTGATGAAATCCACTAGCTTGGCTCCTCTATATCCCAACTAAGCTTAACTACTCCTTCCATTTCAAATTATTCACCATCCATCCCAGAAAGCGTGTTCCTTCCCTATCTCTAATAGTTAATCCATCATATTGGAGATATTGAATTTGGAGGCTACAAGTGCTTACTCACTCTAATCTGGGGTATGTTTCCTTATCTAGAAAAGGAAGACCAGGATTATGTCTTACATATGTATCCCAATCTCACCAAATCCTATACTTAGCTTAAAAAGTTAATCAAGCCACTACATCTTGTGCCCTGTACAGTGGATAGGAATATTGAGCAACGAATCGTAGGAAAAGAGGATTACACAATTCTTAACAAAGCCTGGAAAAATCAGTGGAAAAATCAAAAGTACATTGTCATTAACCCTCCATATGATGAAAACCAAAAGGGGGAGAAGAAGGATAAGAAGGAAGCTGAAGTAGGGAAGGGCAAAGAGAAGAAGAAGTAGATTGTAATAGCTAGCTGTAGTATAGCTATTTTTTTTACCTTGAAATAATTTTTCACTTTTATTCTTCTGTATCTTTTCTAATTGAACTTCATGATGTTAACACATGTTAACAGTAGAATATATATAGTAAAAAATAAAATTATTCAATATTGCTTCTAAATACAACCACCAATTGTACTACATATTTCATTACAACTAAGAAGCATAGGTACAAAAGTCTTGGGGGATTTAGGATGCTAGATTATGGGGGAGAACTATGTAAATGACTAATTATCAAAAATCATGCTTAGTTCATATGTCCAGCTTAAATGCTTCTATCCTTATGTTTTTGTTTATATCAAAACGGGGGAGATTGTTAATAATCAATCATCTGGAAGACCTAGTAAAAACACAAGCATCCAGAAGCATCCGGATATAGGTTCTAAAGAAAACGAATTCCTAAGTCCAAGAAGAATGCATTCGGTTTAAGTCTGGAAGAAAACAAATCCCTAAGCCCAAGAAAACAACATCTGGAGAAGAACATATCTACAAAAGCATACGGCAAAACTAAAGTCTGACGAGATCCGAAAGATAAATTTCACAAGACAAAAGGAAATTTTAAATATCAATTTTCCCTCCACTTTAGTTTATTTGAAGTCAAACTCACATTCTTGCCTTGGAGAATGAAAAAGTGATAGCTTGCACGAATTCAGTATAGGATAAAAAGGGACTGACACAGAAAGAGAGAGAAAAAGGTAACTACCTTTTTAACCTAGACCAATAGCAAGGCGAATGGACTCTAAATAAAGGCACACTTTTCATAGAATTTTGGAGAGCACAAAAGCCAAAGAAACAATGTCTGACAACTTTGTTGCTCCACTCTCAAAAAATTCAAATGGGACATTTATTGGGTCTAACGGACAGATCAAAGGCTTTGGTTACATCAACACTTATCTGATCAACTGTCAAGATTCAAGATTAACCAATGGATACATTTATTATCCAAGCCTATAAAAGGGAAGCTTCACAAGTTGAGAAGATTTTGGTTGATTTGATAAAGCTATCATCTTGAGAAATTTGCTATTCAATCAATGATCAAAATCCCTCCAAGAATCCAAACCTTAAAATCCATTTGTAAGAATTCTCAAGTCAAGTTATAAACTTAAAGAATTCAAAAACCCATCTTTGATAAGATAAAAACTGTAAAATCTCATACTTGGGGTAAGTATTAAGATTGGGGACTTAGCTTGAACTAGGAAGAATTTGAGTGGTATATCCCTAAGAGAAAAGGACTTAGTCAAGCTAGGTGTTAGCTTTGGTGGTATATCCTACTTCCAGAAGAGAGAATCTATGAAGACAACATGTGAAGGACTTACCCAAGCTTGGTGTTAGTTGTGGTGGTATATCCTACATCCGAAGGAGAAGAAATATCTGGAGACAACTGTAAAGGTTTGATTTCTACTCCTGAAAGAAATCTCACAAGTGGATTTAAGCTCAGAGGAGAAAATTTTGAGGACTGGATATAGATGTGGGCGAACTAGTATAAAACGACTGCGTTTGATTCTCTTTACTTAAATCCTTTATTTTTAGTGCATTTTAGTAATATATTTGCATTATCCAGATCTTACTCCAATAAGCTTCTAGTTCATCATTTACACGCTACACAATGACTTTTTAGAGTCTAAAATTCCGTAAAAAGGGTCATTCACCCCCCTCTGATCCTAGTGACACTCAATAAGGGACCAATATTGCCAACCATATGGGATACTCTACCAGTTCGAGGAACTTCGCCTCGATTTGTTTTGACCTTCTTAGCCCAACCATCACAGCTTCTGCTTGAAATACTTGCACTTCAGATCGGTGGGAATTTTATGCTCTACTATTTCCCTATCAACCCCAGACATGTCTTCCTATGACCAGGCAAAAGTGGCTCCATAGCCTTTTAACACTTTTATTATCTCTCTCTTTTCTAAAGGAGTGAAACTATTGGAGATAGTTACCAATTTATTTCACACAAAGAAGTATTATGAATGCTAAATACAATTTGTGTATGCTCATGTGAATGCAAGGAATAATCGAAAGAAAGATCACACAAGTAAGCAGAATTATTCTTTTTTATTGAATTGAAAATCTTCAGGGATAAATTGTTGAAAATAGAATTTGGAAAATTAAAGAAAACATCATCATTGTTCTCATCCTTCACTTGTGGAGGGTCTTTAGCAGCAGCAATAACATGCTCGGTTATCATAGCATCGAGGTTATTACTCAACTCTTCCTTCTACTTAGCATTGAGTTCAAAGTTGGTTACCTTTCCTTTGAGATTGAGGTAAGAAAAAGCATCAATGAGTGCATTGAGAGCCTCGGTGTTCTCATTTAGTTAACTCTTAATCAGATTTTCTGTGCCTTTTATTATGGAGGCTATGATGTCTTCAAGATTTATATGTGAACCATCCATATTGATAGTGGGCTTCCCCTTCCCCACTTTGAGTAGCTCGGGGATGACCATGTAAACTGGTCCACTATTGAGTGTGATGGCATTGCAAGCCTTGAATTCATAGACGTCTAAGAAGATCTCAAATTCATGCACTTGCTTGTTGTCAATTTCCATTGGTTTGGACTCTTCTTGAAACTTTTCTTCGGTGGCCCTTTGGCATACACTACTATAGGATTAGCTTTCCTGATGAGGTTAAAAATAGGACTGGAAGGTGGATTCTTTCTCACTGTATGAACAATGTTAACTCTAGCTTTAAAGACATCAATCTATATAAGGAAGAAGTCCAAGAAGCTCTCTTCCAGATATCCCCATTCCCAAAGCTTTCGGTCTAGCAAATTCTTATACCAATGTAAGACTTTCCCTTTTAGCACTTGAGAAAGTTGAGAAGGGAGACCATATATAGGTACGTCATGATCTTCCATGAGATCGTAAAAGCGTTCTAAGTAATCGGTGGGGTCTTTAAAGCCTAGATAGACCAAAACACTCGGCACTCCTTGGACCATAATATGCCATACATTGGGATTCACAGTATATGCTCGACTAAGCTGATGCATCAAAAGGTCCACATTATGTGATTTTCTCCAAAGCAAGGATCATATGAGTTCTTATCCTTGGCTCCCCCAGGGGTCTCCCACAAGAAGATAGCATTGACAGTGGTTGTGACCTTAGGAGGGTAGGCAATTATTGTGGACGTAGTCGTTGGCTCCTCTATGTGGCCTTCCTTGATGAGTTCTTTGATTGCCTCCAAGAGGTTCTGGAAGTTGCTTGTTGTATGCCCTGCTATCATATGGTAGGTGTAAAAGTTCCTCTTGCCCTTAGGCTTTGGAGGGGAGCAAGGTTGTAGCCCCTTCAACATCTAAAGCTCCATCAGTTTTGCAAAAAACACTACTACAAGTAACTTCCATAGTGAGTTTGTGGTGATCTTATTGGTTAGCTTGAGCAACTATCCCCTCTCCTTGTTGTGAGCACGGGCTTTTCGGTGACACGCGGGAATGATGATGATGTTTTGCTCTGACCTAATATTTGGCTTCTCATTCTGTAATTTCAGAGTCAAATTGCATTTAGAAAGTATTCTTGTGGCGAAGTTGGGATTTTAACAGTCTAGTTCCCTTTAACCAATTAATTAAAATAGCTGCTTTTTAACAAAATAATAATATAATAAATAAAAAATTATAGTTTCTTATCTGTTGCCCTCGCCGGCGCCGCCGGCGCCGGAGCACTGAGACACTCCGGCGGAGGCGCACTAGATGTGCCCCCTTTTGCGTCTCGCACAGCGCCCCCGCGTCATGGTGCCATGAGACACTACAATTGTAGCGACTTGCGGTAGCGCGTTGCGTCTCACTATGTAGGAGTGCGATGAGATGCTGCCGTTGCAGCATCTCGGCCTGAGATGCTGCGCGGGCTCTGGCTGTCCGTCGCCAATCCATCTTTCTCTTTCCAAACTCAAATTTACTAAATTTTTCAGGAATCTTTACATTCTAGGGACTAATTGAGTTATTTGGAGTGAGTTAGGCCTATATGAACACATTAAAGCACCAAATTCATGACTTTTTGCCAAATTGAAGGCTTAATTTAAGATTTAGAATTCCTTAGGCTTTAGAGAGAGAGCCATTTAAAACTTGAGAAATCTGGTTAATCCGGTTTTTTAAGGGTTATTTAACTTAATCTTTTAGCTTAATCATTAAAAACAATTAGAAATCTAAAGTTAAAACGGGGCTTAAATAGGATTTAGAGACTTTTTTTTCTTAAAAATCAGTAAATTGCGTCGCTAAGTTCGTCACTATTATCGTCGCTGTTTCGTCGGATTTTGTCACAAATTCGTCACAAAGCTTTCCAAACGACCGGTTCAAGCAAAACGTAGATTCACAGCCTCTAGCTAACAAAACTGAGTTCTAATCTACTTTTTATTCGGTATAACTTATTTTTTGGCTGTTCTTGGTTGTTATTTCAGACTTTTTGATGTTTTTCCAAGCCAAATGCTCCGGTGAGTCTTGAGATGCTCCGGCGTAGCTTGAGATGCTGCAACGACAGTATCTTAGGCTACCGTTGTAGCATCTCAAGTCCCACTACAGCAACTGGACTGGTAAAAATGTCAAAAAAGCCCCTATTTTGTGTTTTTGGTCCTTTTTCATCATTTTCTTGCATTTTTTACCCCGACTTTTTCCTTAAAATTTTTATATAATCTGTAATAAATTTTTAATTGATTTTTAATCTACTTTAGAGTTTATTAATTATTAAATTGGTTTAATCTTCATTTAATGGCTTAAAAATGGGGTTTTCACCTAATAAATCTCAATAAATCTTTTTACAACAACTAAAAACCCAAAATGTTTTTTTAAATTTTTTTACTTATTTTAGGTTGTTCAGTTTATTTTATTGATTATTAGGTTATTTAGATGCTCATTTAAATTTCCGATAATTGTGTTTTAGCCCCAAAAAATTCAAAAATATGCTTTTATCTTTTGATTGTTTTATTTTCTGCAATTTATTTGTTTAAGCTTTATTTGGGATTATTCTCATATATATTTTGCCTTGCTTGGAGCCGAGTCTGAGTTGGTAAGTTTGGCTAAGACCCGGTTTCTCCTTATTATTTATTTATTTACTTTATTTATTTTTCCGCATTAGAAAAATGTATAGGTATTCGTAAAGCCATGTACTAATCATTTATTTAATTGCTTTATTTACCGCTTTTGTCTGATGTATGGCATATAAACCGAAAACTCCAAACATTAACCGGATTTAAATCACATAAGAATTAAAGTCACGCTTATTAAAATGTAAACATTTTTTATTTAAAAATTGAAAAGTAAGAAACATCATCCGAACTTGGAATCTCTGTTTTAAGGTTCGGTCTAACCTTCTGGTGGGAATATCGTATCCAAATTCCCGGTGGAACTAAACCGGGTGGCGACTCTATTTTAAAATATGGGATTTCAAGTCTCATATCCCTCAACATCTTAATTAGACTAAAATTCAACTTCAATATCACTTTCATTATTATTTTCGTCACGCCTAAAATAAGGATCAATCCCTTTAGCAAGCTACACAATGCTTATTATTTTTCATCCCCCATGCTACGCATCTCACGCTGTCCTTGCGGGTGGAAAAAGGTCGTCCGCTCATAGTGGCACTTCTTATTCCCCCCATCCCCACATCTCACGGGGGTCGGGGCGGAAAGAGGTCGTTCGCTCACAGTGGCAACTCTGCTGGGGATTTCCTTTTAACTTAAAACTTGAAAATCATTTTCAAAATTTGGTTAAAGAATTTTGATGATGTGCCTAAATCGTGTTTTAAATTAACACTTTGTTTCTTATGTTCTTCGAATCAACTGTTTAGTTAGATTCTATGTTTTAAGGTGCCATTATTTCACCCCATGAAGCTCACTTTTATACCTCATGCCCGCCAAGAATCGGGGATATTTATGGGTGGGACACTCGTTTCAACCAACATGTTATTCCCACGATCGCAATCATTCAAGGAGTGGTTGAGTTACACGGAATCAAGGTAAATGAGACCCTTCTACAGTGTTGTTCCACGACACTAGCAATTTGAGACTATGAACAGTGATAAATCTAGCCATAACAACTTCCCCTTAGGTTCACCAAAATAATTTAGAACTAGGTCACATACTCTCTTGCTGTTTCCTGGCGCTAGAGTTAACCCCAGATTCCAAATTGGCGTTGCGCGGGGGTCATAAGGTTGGAAGAGGCTTATTTGCTTTCGAGTGCTACTTGTGTTATGCTCATGCATATGCACTTCAAGCACAGGCCGCCTGTGGCAAACCTTTATTTTTGGTCTTCACTTACCTCTACTCTCCCCCGCTCAAAGGGGGAATTTAACAAAATGCCTGAGATCATTTAAGTCCCGAGAACCTGTATCTAGTTCACTAGGCATGGCGAGGAATTTGTATGTCTCGCATATTTTGGGGTCATGTTTCACATCATAAACTCTTCTACTCTCTACCTCTCTAAACCACCCTCGTATATATGGCATTCATCAATCGAATATTATGTAATCATCCGTCTAATTCATGGTTCGATTTGGGCTGATCATCTTTTAGTTTCTCTAGCTAGGTAGAGATGTCCTCATTATCGCAGTCCTCTTTAGTTACAACTAGATCGTTGTTTGGTTCGTTGGCTAGTGAGTTCAGTGTCAGAATATGTTCTTTCAACCATGTCTGATCCACGTTTGAGCGATGCGCGTTAGGAGACTACTCCTACCCCTTCTCCTTCCCTACTTCAATAGAATCATGGTCAGGGTCAGTCTTAGTTAGGTTTCAAATTAGCCAATGCCATGAACATGTTCTTGCAATCGGATCTATTTTGGGTCACTATTTAAGAGCAAGTTCGATCGGCTCTTAGGGAGAAGAAAGATATTCAGAGGCTAGTAGGGCCTATAATTCAACCACAGGGAGAGATTGTTTAGAATGTGTCTCTGCTGGTTTAGAATCAATTTTTAGCCCTACCGCTTCCACCTGTCCGACCTATCCAACAGAGCTAGTTTCAGTTTGGTCAGAGTTCTTCTCAGCCACCCTCATCACTTGTTCCACCAACCTTTGGCTTTCCTCTCACTGTACCTTCAAGACCTATCACCAGGCTTCTATATTCCCCACTTTCTCAAGGGGTTTTACTCCATGAATGGCAATTATTTCCAGCGGTTTCATAATCTCTCCAATGTCACCCACACCTCTTGCGCCATCGTCCCCTAGTTTTATGATCTCTCCAAGGGAGACCTCTTACCCCCAGAATCCTTTCGCTCGCCCCCAGGTCTAGATCCTGGCTCCTCTACCAATTCAGTTTAGAACATCCTCAATGCTCAACAACCAGGTCACACAACCTCTGGGTGCAATACCATGTAAGCAGGTCACGTAGCCTCTAGGTGTGACACCTGAGATGGCGGCGTTCTTTAAGCAGCTTCTAGGTAAGAATAAAGATAAAAAAGAGGTGAGAGACGATGATTAGGTACCCTAAAATTTTTCAATGCCCTGAATAGAAGTGTACTCTTATGAGGGACCTCCCAAGTCCCATATCGTGATGGATGAGTGGATTATGCATGTCCAAAAGATTAGGGACAAAGTTCTGGCTAAGTTATTCCCGTGTACCCTATCAGGACCTGCTCTTGAGTGGTACAATACTCTCCTTGCGTCAACAATCCTAGATTGGAAACTTTTGTCTGAAGCTTTAATTTCCCACTATAGTTTCAATTCCACAATGGAAACAACCATTCAGCATCTTGGGGCAGTCAAACAAAAGCAAGGTGAATCCTTTAGGTCATATTTCAATAGGTGGGTGGCCACTCAAGTTCTGTTAAAGCAAAAGGTCAGTCTGAAAGAAATGATCCCAAAGTTGCTCGACTGGGCTCTCCCAATTCTTCGGAAAGAAACGGAAACCAACTCTTTCTAATCTTATCAAAAAGTGTTTGAAAAGCCAAGAAAATTGAGCGTCAGGAGTTGTGGTTTAAGAAGAATGGATCGAGTAAAATTACGCCAGCTCCTGCCAAGGGTATCTCCTACGGTGCAAACTATAGCTTAAGAGGATATATCCGTAGTTCAAGTCACTCTTCCTCCTCCTTCTCAGCAACCATGTGTATCCCCATGGAAATTTCCCCTTAGAGTTATATTTGCTAAGACGTATAAAGCAGGCCAGTTGAAACCCTTACATGATGTCAAGGCTCCTTGACTAGATGAAAAGGGAAATTTCTTCAAGTTTCATGTACAAAAGGGCCATCAAACTGATCAGTGTAAAACTCTAGCTTCCACTATTGCTCGTATGGTCAAGGAAGGAAAGATGGCTAAACCAGCTAGAAATTCGAACAATATGGAAAACCCTTTGCCTAATTTTGGGGGTAAGGTCTCTATGATCAGTTCTGGCATTAAGAAAGAGTGTTCTAGAAATGATATCTGAGGAATTCAAAATGGTTATCGGTTCTGGTCTCCCTTCGAACTTTGTATTCGATATAATCTCGCAGTTTAACCCTGTGGCAAGCTCTATGGAAATTAAAGAAATGGGGCAAGAAGAGGAGACCAAAACCGAAGATATAAAAATGGTAGCAAAGACACTTTTTAATTTTGATGATTATGTTCTAAAGGGAGAGTATTCTGATGAAGAATTTCAGACTTTCAATGTGGATAAGTATGTACTTCAGGACTCATCGTTGGTTTATGAGGAGCCACTCTATCCGTTTGAAACCCTGGCCACCATGAGCATATCAATTGATCAAATTCTACATGTCACCCGCAGCGATCGAGTGTCCCAACCTAAGGACAATCATCGCCACATTGAGAATGATCCAATCTGGAACCTCATTAAGACCATACCTAAGCCAATAGCGCCACCTCCTCAAGTTAAAACAAGTCCCCGATATTGATACTCTGATTACTCAATGGAAGACTACTCAAGCCTGTTTTAGCATTTGGTACTTAGTTCTGGGTTTTGATGATTACCTAGGGCTTTGATTAAAAGGATTTTAAAACTTGAAGTGAAGCCTACGACTTCTATTATTGAGATGTGCAACCTGGTAGGGAAAGGAATACCACTCCTGAGAGAGGATGATTTGAAAATATTCTCCAATCAAGATCTCCCACCCAAGGGGCGCGGTTATAATTGAGCCTTATTCATCTATACCCAAGTAATCCACAGAACTATCCCATGTATTATGATTGATGATGGTTCCTCCCTGAATCGGTGCCCTCTGAAAGCTCTTCCTCATTTGGGTCTATCCGGGGAAATGCTATAGAAATCCAACACTGTCATCTATGCCTATGATGATTCATAGAGGGGTGTGGTTGGTGTGTTTGAAGATAAAGTGATTACCGGGGAGATTTCTGCCAAGGTCCCGTTCATTATCATTGATATTCCTTTCGCTTACTCTTTGCTCCTAGGTCGCCCCTAGCTCCACTCTATGGGAGCGGTCTCATCGATAATCCATCAGAAGATTAAGGCTATAAGGAAAGATGGAAAGATTAAGGTTATTGAAGCTGATCAAGCATCAGTTATGGCCATCATGAAAGCCGAGGAGGAATCTGGGTTTCGTATGGCTGTTGTAAGTGGCAAAAAGCCTAGAGCCCTTTGCTATGAGCATTATTCATCTTTAGTAAGGAAGATGATGAAGAGGCATGGCCATGTGCCAGGTCAATATTTAGGCATGCGCTTTGATGGAATAATTGATCCTATCACAATCAAAAAGCACCCAAAACAAGCAGGTTTTGGATACACCCCGAGAAAGGTTTACAGGCATGTTCACCTGGTGTACTACAATATATGGATTGTTTGTGAGGTTCAAGGGAAGAGTGTCTACAAGGGGGAAACCGAACCTATTGACGATGATGGTCAGATTTGGCCAGGTTTTGAGATCTTCAAAGAGGTGTATGACTTCAAGAAGAACTGCTTTATTAAGAAGGGTAAAAACCCGGCTAAGCCTATATCTATTGTTGCATCTAATGAGAAAGACAAAGGGAAACTATTTTTTGATTTAGATGAAAAGAAGCCTGTGGACCCAGAGATTAAAGATGATGTGACTGCTATATTGAGAGCTATATCCATTCTGCTTAAGAAGAAGTGGAAGAAGAATGATGAAGCCAATCCTTTGGCCGAAACGATGAAGAAGCTTGCCCAATCTCTTACTAACAAAGACTGTATGTTGTCTGCCGATCAAGTGAAAGCCCTGGATCATGATCTGGACGACCTACTCATGGAGCCTACCAAGGGTGTCAACTATGTTGATGCTGCTACTCAAGATCCTCCACCAATGAAGGATGACTCTGTCCATGATGATGTAACTTTTAATATTTCTAGTGTTTTTTATGAAAACAATATAGGCTAGCCTTCAGTTCAATGAAAGATTCTGATTTCACTTATTTGATATTTCGCCTGACGGGCCCATGCATTCATTTAATCATAAGCATAATGTGTTTAGTATTCATAATGTTTCTTTAACTAAAATAAACTTGAGTTCAGATGATAACCCAAAAATGGTAACCCTTCTAATGACTTAACCCCTGAGATAAAAAAAAGTGAGGTATTCAAAGTGCTAAAAGATCATGTTAACGCTTTTGCTTGGTCGCATATGGACATGCCTGGTGTCGATCGCCATATCGCCAAGCATCACATTCTGATCAACCCTAGATTCCATCATGTCAAGTAGAAATTTCGAAGAATGAGATCAGAGTGGTGCGACAAGGATAGGGTGGAAGTTGCTAACATGATTAAGGCTAAGCATGTTGAAGTCATTGAATATCCGACCTTCTTTTTCAATATTTTCCGTGTTTCAAAGAATGATGAAAGCGTAAAGGTTTGCATGGATTACCAAGATCTGAATAAGGCTTCGCCAAAAGATGACCTTCCTTTGCCTCACATCGATGTACTAATTGACAGCAATGCTAGGGCCGTACTGAACTCATTCATAGATGGGTTCTCAAGGTACAATCAAATTCTGTTGGACATAATTGATAAGGTTAAGACAACTTTTATCACAGAATGGGGTATATTCTATAATCGAGTTATGCCGTTCGTCTGAAGATCACCGGGGAAACCTATCAATGCGTAGTCATCACTCTCTTACATGACATGATCCATAAAGAAGTAGAGGTTTATGTGGATGACATGTTTGTTAATTTTGCTACCAGAGAAGAGCACCCGCGATTTTGGATAAGTTTATGACTCGCGTTGAGAAATATAACTTACGCCTTAATCCAAAGAAGTGCATATTTAGAGTAACATCAGGGAAGCTTTTTGGTCACGTGGTCAGTTAAAGAGGGGTTGAAATGGATCCAGATAAGATTTAGGTAATCAGGGATATGCTCGCTCCAAAGATAGAAAAAGAAGTTCAATCTTTCCTTGGTTTGATTCAGTATGTCAGCTCCTTCATTTCTCACCTTACCACCATTTGTGAGCCAATCTCCAAGCCGTTAAGGAAGCGTCAGCCAATTATATGGGATGAGCATTTTCAGATCGCCTTTGACAAAATCAAGGCCTACCTTCTTTACCCACCCATTCTTCACCCCCTCCCCATCCCCGGCATGGCGTTGATCTTGTACTTAGCGATCGATGACTCCGTCATAGGGGCAATGTTGGTTTAGGAAGATGATAGTAAGTGTAAGCACACTGTGTAATACTTAAGTAAGAAGCTTTTGGATTATGAAACTCATTATTCAATTGTTCAAAAGACATGTGCCACCATGGCTTGGTTAACTAAGAAATTGAGCCACTTCTTCTAGTCGTACAAGGTTCAGGTTGTTGCTAAGGTTGACCCGATGAAATAGCTTTATCAATCGTAAACTTTAGCCAGGAAGTTGTCAAGATGGTTACTGTTGCTTTCCGAGTTTGATACTGAGTATGTCATGAAGAAGGTTATCAAAGGTAGAGTGATTGCAGAATTTTTGGCAAACCAAGCTCTCGAATCCAATTATGCTGAGAACTTGGACTTTCCCGATGAGCAATTAGCTATGATTGATGTAGCAAAACCCATATGGACTATGTATTTATTTGGTGCCGTAACCTGATTCAGAGCAGGCCTCGGAGTTATCTTATTCACACCCAACAATGAAGTTATCCCTTTGTCTAAGCGATTGGAGTTTCCCACTACTAATAATGGGGTCGAATATGAAGCTTGGCTATTTAGTCTTGAAGCACTATTGGTTGCAGGGGCAAAGCACATTTCTATAATCGGGGATTCAGCTTTGGTGATCTGTCAAGTTGTGGGAGACTGGGAAATCAAGGAAGAGTCTCTCCATCCTTATGTCAATGCCGTTTGGGATTTGTCCACTAATTTTGAGACATGTCTATATCAACATGTCCCTCAAGACAAAAATTAGATGGCTAATTCATTAGCTACACTGGCTTCAATGTGGGAAGGTCCTCAGCGCCAACCCATTTGCCCTATGATCTTAGTTTCTGTGAAGGTTCCTTGCCATTCGTGCAACATTACCCAAGTCTTCACCATCAATGATGAACCCTGTTGGTACTCAGACATTGTGCAATTTCTCTGAAATGGTCAGTATTCTAAGAACGCTATAAAATTCGATTGAACTACTCTGTGAAAGTTGGCCTTTGAATTCAGAATCATTGACAATGATCTCTTCAAGCAAACTTCTGATAGTTTGATACTCCGGGGCTTAGCTAAATTTGAAGCTCATCAGTTTGTGGGTGACATTCAAGTGGGTGATTGTGGACCGCACATGAATCGCCTGGCCTTGCCTAAGAAAATTCAATGAATGAGGCACTTTTGGTTGACTCTAATCGCCAATTATGTCTCCGAGGTTAAGAGGTGTCACTAATGTCAGATTTACAAAGATATTCAGCATCTTCCACCTATCGAGCTCCATAGTTTATCTACTCCTTGGCCATTCTCGGCATGGTGATAGATATAATTGGTGAGATTCGGCCATCATCAACTAATGGTCACTGCTTCATCATTGTGGTAGTGGATTGTTTCTAAAAATGGGTGGCAGCTGAATCATTCACCAGTATGACCGCCAAGAAAATGGCCAAGTTTATCGAGAAACACATTTTCACTCGGTATGGTATGCCTCATCACATTATATTAGATAATGGGGTTTAGTTCCAAGGACAACAGTGGAGTTGATTGAGAAATATGGTATTGAGCATCACAAATCTTCACCCTACTATCCTCAAGCAAACGATGCAGTCAAAGCAGCTAATAAGTCCATAAAGAAGATCCTTTCTAAGACCACCGCTGGTTACCGAGATTGGGTTGATAAGTTATCGTTTGCTCTTTGGGGTTACCGAACAAGCATCAGAACTCCTACCAATCAAACCCCCTTCTCTTTGGTTTACGGTATGGAAGCAGTTTTACCAATTGAAACTGAGATGAAGACTCTAAGAGTTGCGCTCGAATCTAAACTCGAAGAGACTGAATGGATAAGGCCAAGGTTTGAACAACTGAATACCATGGACGAATAGCACCTGAAAGCCTTGGATTGTCTCCAAATATATCAACAGCATATGGCAAGAGCTTAAAATAGTTAGGTTAAGCATCTCTGATGCCCGTTGAAAGCCGATGACTTAGTTTTGAAATAAGTGAAGCCTACCAACACTAATCCAAGGGGGAAGTTTTGACCAAATTGGGAAGGACCTTATGTGATCAAGAAGGTTCTCAGTAAAGGCGGAATGAAAATCATGGATATGGATGGCAATGAGTTCACAAATCCTATTAATCAGGATCGGTTTAAGTGTTATCATATCTAAATCAAAAGAATCAAATCCAGAAAAGTGGCACATAAAAAATAAATAAAATAAATCAACCGACAAGTGGTCTTCTACTTCTCAGGAAAAACTTAGGGTGTATCCCGCTGTTTGGTATTCTACAAACCAATCAGCAAAAGTTAAGGTGTCAAATAGCCCATTAGACTGAAAATCCGAAAAGACGGTCTAGGCAAAAATTAGGGTAAAAGTGAGCTGAGAGAGCGTGTTGGCTGGAAGACCTTCATAGGCTAGTTAACACCAGGGATTGAGTTGGTAGAAATGGTTATCATCATCATGTACTCAAGCTTAGTTCAATTAATGGAAATGTCACTTTTACTAAGCTCTTATATTTGTGTGCAAATGAATATATTGGGCCCGAAAGGCGAAATGTTGTAGATAAGTTGAAATTAGGATTCCACTTAACTTAAATACTTGCGCACCAAATCCAAATAAGAATAACAAGAAATATAATAAAGAGGCATAAATTCCGATATGCTGTAAACATCTAGGTCTATACAAAAGCAAGAAAGTCCGCTGGATTGAAAACCCGTAAAGGGTGGTCTAGGCAAAATTTAGGACATAAAAAACAATAAATAAAAAAAAGAGTTTGATGGGCCTAACACAATGTTAGGGCCTACGCAAAAGTAAAGACAAATGAAAATAAAGATAGCATGATCGTCACCAATCACCCAGAAGGGCTTGCGCCCTCATCATCATCATCATCATCATCATCATCATCATCATCATCATCATCATCATCGTCATAGTCAGAATCAAAAGCTCGAACTAACCTCTCCTCTGCTGACAAAGGATTGCATCCCGCCTACCTATCTCTCCACTCGAACCATAAGTGAAGGTGCTTCACCCGACTCCATAATCTCCCAACCTATTAAATCCACCCTCGATGGAATCCATCAGTAGTGATAGCATCTAGTCGGTCATAATCTAGGGTCTCATAGCTCGCTTGACGTGCCCAAACCTCTTTAGCATGATCAAGAAGATGGCCTGAGAATGGCCCGGCCTCAAAGTCATCCAGGTGAAGTGGGACCCTCTATCATCATCCCCACTGTCGGCAGAAGCGATAAGGTGAGTAATGTACAAAGTAACACAACCCTACAAGCTGAACCTTACCTCCATCGGTATCCACTAGAACATCAGAGATCTCCCATTAGCGGCAGAGCCAGTGAATGTATGCATTGGATAGACCCTCCATGATCGTCATCCAATCATCAGCTATCAGGTTATGATGGGAGATCTCTGATGCGAGTCCGCACGTGACAGTTCCTGGGCCTATATTGTCTCGGATCACCGCGAGGATCTTGAAGCAAAGCTAGCTTCTCTAAAAGACAAACCTACACATCAGTTTTAGTTTCATTTTTAGTTTCAGAGTCATTTTTAGTTTCAATTTTAGTTTCAGATTCAGTTTCAGTTCAGTTTCAGTTTCAGGTTAGATTTTAGATTCAGTTTTAGATTCAGTTTTGGTTTCATATTTAGATTCAGTTTTGGTTTCAGATTCAATTTGGGTTTCAGATTTAGATTCAGTTTCTATGTTAGTTTTAGATTTAGATTCAGTTTTAGATTAAGATTCAATATCAATTTTGAGTTCAGAGTCAGTTAGAGGAACCTGTATTACAGGGAAGTGGTCCCTAACAAGGTCAGGATCACCGGTAGCTCTGTATAGATGAAATAGGGTCTCAATTGACCCTATGAACAATAAAAAGATGCCCTCCAAGGCCTGTCTAATGACTGAAACCAGCCAAACTAGGGAGAAGGTGCCGACTCTATAGATAAACTCAGCCATATGCAATAGAGCTACCATGAAAGGATAAGAAATGTTCGACCTAAGGGTAGCTATGCACCAGTCAAGTATCCTACAGAGATAAAATATCGGGGATCCAAGAGTCTAGGAAAGAAAAGTAGTAGGGGCATCCAGGTTCCATAACCCGGTCAGCTGATCCTAAGCCCCAAAATGCACCACCGGCATAGCAAATCGCGTCACGTGAGTGCAGATCACCCCGAGAATAGCATGATACTCCTCCACCATTGAACACAACTCAAAGCTCAAGAAGCAAAACACAAGGTTCATCGGGTTCCAGTAGAGGAATGTTGTATAAAGGAAGGCCACGTTCACCGGCCTGCTAGCAATATATCAAAGCCCCGCCAATCAGAAAACCTCCAACCTCTCCCAATCAGGGCTTGCTAAAGTGCACAAAAACTGCCTCAGCCTAGCATTGTTTGTCTCCATCAGTGATCGCTATCTGCTAATTACTTGTCAAATAGGGTCACTATTATTAATTCATATGACTATAAATATTAATAAATTTATTCCTAATCAAGCATCTATCAGGCCTAACATCCATCTATTGAGCAAGCAAATCAAAGCAATCAAAGTAATCACATCAGTCACACCAAATAAATAGCCTAAGTATCAAATCATGCATCAGATAATAATCAAAGTCCATAAAATAAAGCAAATGAGAAAAATAAGGCAAGATGAGATAGTGATCATCAAGTCCGGTCTCCATTCTAGGTATTGAAACAATGGCTGACAACATTATCCACCTCCTCACCGCGTAGAGGTGTAGGCACCCTTCTAATGCCTGGCACTGGTGGGAAGATCGCCCTAGCAAGCTGCTCCATAAAATCCACCAGCATGGCGGCTGTAGGCCTGAAGGGGTCGGTGACTCCCGTATCAGCTAAGATATCATCGAGCTCAGGTGTACCTCCACCCCTCGCATGCTCATAATCCCAGAGCTGGGCCTAAAATCTACTCCTCTAGCTCTCCATAACAAGAAGGCAATCACACAAGCTATCTATGTCTCGGGTAAGGGCTGTGAGCCGCGCCTCATCCTAGGCTCTCCGGCTCTAGTAGCCGGCTATCTTGCTATGGTAATCTACTAGCTCGCACTCTACCCTCATCCCTCCAAATGCTCAACATAGTACCTATGAGTGAATGACCTTTTTCCTACCCGTGAGGACCACGTGAGATGAGTAGCGCGGGGGTTGAAAAGATAATGAGCACTGTAAAGAGTGCCAAGGGATTGATCCTCATTTTAGCATGATAAAAGAACTAATGTTGATGTTGAATTTAAGTCCAATTTGCATGTTAAGGATACAAGATTGAAATCCCGTACTGAAAATAGAGTCGCTACCCGGTTTAGCTCAATCGGGAAATTTTGGTACGATTTTCCCACTGGGTGGTAGAACATACCTTAAGTAGAGATTCTGAGTTCGGATGATGTTATCTATTTTACATTAGGCCAAGATAAAATATTTCATTATTTCTTAATCTATTTAATCCACCCTATTTATTTGTGTTTTCGGTTTATATATTATTTTTGCATTTATCAAGCATTCAAAGCAGTAAATAAATAATTATTAAAGTTATCCAAAAAATAAATTTGGAAATTAAAATTATTACAAGGCTTTCCAAATCCTATACATTTTTCTATGCGATAAATGAAATACCCGAAGGCCTAGTATTCATCTATCCTAAATTTACCTGCACAAAACAGTTAGCGCAAATACGGTATGTTGTATGGGGTATATCACATAACATGCATAGTTAGTAAACAAAACAAGACCCGAGTTAGCGTGAACATGGCATATTTCATTTACAATTTTTAGAGCTCCATTGGATGGCTAAAAATTGGATTTAATCGGCGTTCGTGAGAAATTTCAGTTATATCCCTATTTTAGACTCGATTGTTGTTTTAACCGGATTATTAGTGAAAATGCCACATGGTAAGGGGTGGTGTTTATTTTTAGAAGGTTCAAGACCTTCGTCATTACACTGTACATCCTTGCTTTGGAAATTTAAACTAGCTCAAGAAAATAAATGAAATGAAACTGTTGTACAGAAGGTCATGCAGCCGCCGGCATGAATGAGGTTGCCGCTGGCGTTATCAGTCATACAGGTAGGCTGTTTGACTTTTCGGATACTATAAGGAAAGGGTCCTACAAGAAAATGGGGCCATTGGGGTTAAGTGAGCCCACTGGCTGTAACAACGATGTTGCTTGTGGCATGGTTGATACCGACGGCTGCTTCAGTTTCTTGCAACAACTGTTATTGGCCGGAAAGCGACCAAAAACCCAAAACTAAGCACAAATAGCAACTAAAGCACAATAAACAAGTAAAATGGAACCCAAAGAACTATGAGACTTAGAGTTTTTACCTTGGGGCCGTGAATCCACCTCTTCGTTATTCGTATGACACCTCTGGTGAGCTCAAGTGATGATTTTGGGAAGTCAAGGGTGATCAAGTCTCTGAATCCTAATTTTTGTGATTTTGAAACTTAAAACACACCTAAGTATCAAAGAGTTCAGGGGAGAAAAACCAAGAAAAGATGAATTGAATCCTCTTTTCTTACCTTTTCTAAACTTTATCCCACTAAAGCTAACTAGAATGCTCAAGATTTGCTTGAAATCTTGAGTGGTGGAAGATTGGAACCCCCCTATTGGCTGAAAAAAAACGCTGCTTATATAGGCTAAAATCCATTGGAAATTGCCTTGGATCAATTATCCGGCGGATATCGAATAAAAAAGCTGACTACTGCATAATTCATGCCGCCGGTGGCATGGATGATACCTCCGACTTTCTGCCAGGTCTGAAAAGGAAGCATGGCCTAGCCTAAAAAGGTGAAAAGGTGCCTAAATCTGCACAAAAAGGTGTTTTAGCAGGATTTTTTGAATTTTTAGGGTTTTGGTTTACTTTTTATTGGTATTTTTGACTGAATTATTTTTTAGGCGTAAATCCTTCATCTGAGCTACCACCGGACGCGTTACCAGACACGTCAAACTAATTTTTTTCAAAAATAAAATTCATAGAGAATTTTATATTGGTAATAAAAATTCCAAAAAGAATTTTTATTATGAGGAATAAAAATCGGGCATACATCATCATCGTCTCGCGAGAGGGACTGTAAAATCCTGAGCTCGCAGACTGCCCCTCGGGGGATCACTCAGTATAATCACATGAAAGAGCAAGGGATAAGAATGATACCTAATGGATGGCTGGTTTGCCCCTTCGATGGGCTTGAGCTTTTCGGATTGGTTTGCCCCTTGGTCGAACTTATGCTTTGTATATTAGTTGCCCCTTGGTCAGACTTATGCTTTGTAGATTGGTTGTCTCTTAGTCGGACTTATGCTTTGGATTGGTTGCCCCTTGGTCGGACTTATGATTTGTGGAGAGGTTTGCCCCTAGGTCGGGCTTATGTTTCACGAAGAGGTTTGCCCCTTGGTTGGGCTTATGCTTTGCGGGGAGGTTTTCCCCTTAGTCGGGCTTATACTTCATGGAGAGGTTACCCTTTGGTTAGACTTATGCTTTGTAGAGAGGTTTGCCCCTTAGCCGGACTTATACTTTGGATTGGTTGCCCCTTGGTTGGACTTATGCTTTGTGGATTGGTTTTCCTTTGGTCGGACTTATCCTTTGCTGAGAGTTTTGCCCCTAAGATGGGCTTATACTTCACGGATAGGTTTGTCCCTTGGTCAAGCTCATGTTTTGTGGGGAGGTTTGCCCCTAGGCCAGGCTTATGGTTCACGGAGAGGTTGCCCCTTGGTCCGACTTATGCTTTACGGAGAGGTTTGCCCCTTTTCAGGCTTATGCTTCGCGGAGAGGTTGCCCCTTGGTCAGACTTATGCTTTGTGGTGAGGTTTGCCCCTTGGTTGGGCTTATGCTTTGGGAATTCGCCATTCGGATATGGACTTTGAGATTTTCCAAGCGGGCTTGGGCTGCCGAAGTGTTGTCCCTACAATAAGTGATAAGTAAAAGATTAGACTGGTTCTTAAATGACATTTTTACTGCTTAATCAATTTTGTGAAACAAAAAATATTTTTCCCCCTTCGATCAACATTGAAAACATAATAATTAAAAGTATAAGGGTTTCAGAAGTCCTGGGATGTCGAGGCTGGAGCCAGGGTTTCACCAGATTTGCTAAAAAGTGTAAGGAGAAATTTTGATTTTGTCGATGGTCTGGCTAATGCCACCGGCAATCTGAAGTGTTGCCGCCGATGATATGGGTACCATATGATATCTTTGACCGATCAAAATAATTCAAAAGTCAAATTGGGAGAGTTGAGGCTGCTGGCGGCATGGGCAATGCCGTTGGCAATTTGGAGTGATGCCTCCGGCGGCATGGACAGGCAGTTTTAGATTAATTCAAACTCCTTGAATTCTGTGCGTGCATTTTAAAAGGGTAAAAACTCTCTTCTTTCTCTCTTCCTTCCATTTACAGAAGCTGCAACCCTTCTTTTTTCTCTCTACACTTCTCATACTCAAATCTTCCTTCTTTCTTTCAATTCCTGACCATGAAGAAGATTTTTTAGCGCAAATATAGCAGTTCTAAGTTTGAGGAACTGCCTGATTCTTCCATTAAGGGGCTAAAACTCTACTCGATTCATGTGGGATACGGTTTCAAGGAGACTGACACCATCTTTGGATATGGGATAGCGGCCCCCACTAATAATCTCGTTCCTGATAAGGATAATCACATCCTAACATGTTAAGTTTTTATTTCGGCTTTAGGCTTAAAATTTTGCCACGATAGGGGTTAAAAATAGTTGATACATGTTAGGATGCATGTTACAGGCTTGATTTTATGTGATTTATGCTATTTTTATGCCTTGAAATTGGTTGATTTTGATTTTGGGTGATTTATGTGATTTTAGGCAGAAATCTACATTCTGGCCGCAGAAGTGATGCCGCCGACGGCAACAATGATGACGCCAATGGTATCACTAATGTCGCCAGCAGCTTTAAGCCATTAAAAGAGGGGAAAAAGGCCATGTCACTGCTAGATTCAATGATGTCATCGGTGACATCATCCATACCACTGGCAGTATGGGTGCTATCGCCAGCCATATCACTGCCCCAGTAGCAGCATCAGCAGCTTTCCTACAGAAAAATGACATAGAATGTGAAAAACTTAAACTAATTTGATCCTTTCTAATTTTGCAGCCGCATACTCACACTTGCACCGGGGCATGGGGACCATGGGCCAGTGGTGGCAATATATAGAAGATAAATACTCAGCGCTTGCAGATGCTATCGATGATACGGGATTCTGGGATCTAGCTTGAACCATGCCCTTATTGATGCCAAAGCTCTCTCATTCATCCTTGATCACCTTGGTTGAAAAGTGGTCCAAGACCACTCACACATTTCACTTCCAAATTGGGGAGGTTACGATTACTCCTTCTGATATGGTGGTAATGAAAGGGTTGCCATGGAAAAAGGAAGTGATTCACTTAGAAGTGTACATGAAGAAGAACCACCTTAAACGACCGGTGGTAAAGAGGGTGGCTGAGCTATTCGGGTTGAATCCTAAGGTAGGGCGATTATACTATAGGAATCTACATGAGTACTGAAAGGGGATGGGATTGGTCCCCAAGGATGATCGGGATGCCTGTGTCCGGTCCTTTGTTATTTCTTTATTGACCGTGTTGTTCTTCTCGGTTTTGGGCAGCAAGGTTAATTATAGCTTGATTATGGCAGTTGAGGATGTCAAGACCATCAAAGACAACAATTGGCCCAGGGCCATTTTAGCACAGATGTATTACGGGCTGGATGTAGGCGCCCCAAAGATGGAGAAGGCCCTTCGCTTGAGTCACTTTTTACTACAGTTATGCCCTTTTGAATAGCACTTCATTATCATGGTTAGCTACTTTTCTATTTTTGGTGTGTTGTTCTTTTGGACTTATTGGTTGTTAATTGTACACGTGTGGGCTTTCGAACATCAAATCCTTCCCCCGGTCCAATTTGGTACTATAGTGGAGCCAGGTTCCCACTTCCTTGCTTGGTAGTGTGGGAGCATCGGAGGACTTAGTAAATACTCCACCGCTTATAGGGAGGCTTTACGGTGCCTACAGATCAGCTCGGTATGCTACTTTGACTTTTGGCCCTATTTCACACTTAAACAAAACATTAGTAGAAAAAATGCATTTATGAATACACATCATGCTTACATTGATTATTTTCTTTTGATTGGTTGACCAGGATGTGTGGGACCCTTCTGAGGGGTTGTCCAACCGAGTTGATGTGCTTACTATCTGGCTAGAGGTGGATAACCACCGATTTGTCATGGAGTGCCCCCTAGCCTTGCCCTGGTACCTGGGGGAGAGAGTTAGAGGCTGAAGAGAGTTCATGATTGCTGCTAGGCCTATTCCTGCGGATTCCCCTACGGGAATCTGATGGCTTTATTTGACTATCACCGTGGAGGCCAATCAGGTTAATTATTTGGAGGGGAATGGCCGAGTGGTGCAGAGTGTTCCTAGCCCTTACAATGGTCACATAACACACTTGCTTCCTATGTTCCCCCACATTCACTAGAATGATACTATATCCTTCCATAGGAAGAAGAAGGAGGAGGAACTGAAACTGCAAAGGCACGGCATTGTGGCTGATGATAATAATGAGGAATGGAGCGGCGGCGGCAGCGGCGAGGGCTATTCCAAGGAGCAAGGAAAGATTAGACAGGACGCACCGATGGCTCACGAGGAGCATCATTCGTCCGATGTGAGATTGCACCCCCTTTTTTATGCTTATATACATTGTAGGCTTTGATCAAAATAGCTCCTTATGCTTGCTTTTTGGATTTTTTAGGTTCTCTTTAGGAGGAGAGGCCAGGATGATGGAAGTAGTGGGGGATATTATACATACCCGAGGGTGTCGACTTTATTGAGGGGTGACTTTCGACCGCCTTGGAGACCTAGTTATTATTGATGAATTTAAGAGGCGACTTTCAGCCTCGGGAGATACCCTCTAGTAGCCACTCATTGCACTTCATGCCAGAAAACACTACTTACGTAAGCTTTACAACGGGACCTCCCCTCCTCTTCTTGTGGGCTTCATAAAATATCAAAAGGGAAACATAATATCAGATAAGCAAGGTAAGATAAAAGTTGTAGGGATGTTGCCAAGGTGGAGGAGGATTTAAGGGATTACCCTGCTCTGTCGTCCCTGGTAAAGGACAATCAGGTCAAAGCTTGAATCAGCATCTTCGGCATTGCCGAGTCTCACAGCATCTCCTCCCTCATCATCCTCTAAGGGAAGCTCATCGCTATCATCATCACCACTATCGAATCCCTCACTACCCTTGATCACAACGTTGTTATCCTTGAATTTGAAGTCCCAAGGAAAGTCGGTCCTGGACTTCCTCGGGCATTCTGGAATGAGGTGTTATAGAAAATCAGTATAATCTCGGCTGACTGAATGCACCTTATAGCTATCGTCATCCAAAAATTTGGCTCGTATACCAGCGGGCATGATGGGCCAGAAACCTCCTACCAACACATTAGGGGGAACCCTCCTCCGAGCTATAGTGCTCGTCCTCCATCGCCAGACTTGCTCCCTAAATACCACTCTTGAGAGGAGGGGCACTCTAAGACGAACCGGCACCCATCCACTGTGAGTTGGATATTCTTGATGTCTTAATAGTAGAATCTCTTCCATGGTTCGGCAATGACCTGAAGGGCATCACAATAAATCACTATAAGTATCCTTTCATTTGTCCATATAGTTTTGCACTAATGGGTGAAAATGTGCAGGAGATAATGTTACTCGATCGTATCTGAGATGCCGGAAATACTCCTGATACCATGCGTATGCATCTACTAGCTCCACCTCGGACCAATCACACATCTAGTGAGTAATAGCATATGACCCCAGGGGCGGTCATGCATTGAGTGCAGGGGGAGGAACTATCATGTGCTCAAATGCCCACATCTGCAAAGGCATGAATATGAAAGCATCAGTAAACCAAATAAGTAATGTGGCCAATATCGAAAGATAAAGCCGCTCATAGAACTCACAGCTGTGAGGCATTAAATGCATTGGACCCCCCTTGGGCCGAACAGTCAAGCACAGAATATAGCTGCCTGAGGATGGCTCTCTGCCAGTTCCACATCATGAAATCAGTCGATCTCTTCAGGATGCACAGCAGTCTATGAGTAATTCTGCTATTACCGGAAGGAAAAAAGATGCATGTCAGTAATGTCATAAGGAATGACCGTAAATACTAATCAAAATAGTCCCTGCTGATATCAGTCACCTTAATCCAATAATCATGCAGCTGACCGTACATCACCGCTCCTTTAGCCACCACGGGGACCCCAAGAAAGCTCGATATCTAGGTAAGGGCAGCTGGCTCAAGGCGGAACTACTCTAAATAGACATCAAAGTGTATGACTCGACCCTTCAAAGGTATTTGGTCATAGCAACTATATCCAATGGAGTGATCGTTAGCTCGCCCACCATCAAATGGAAAGTGTGCACGGTCTCGCTCCAGCGCTCGACCAAGCTAGCTAAAATAGTGGGGCTCATCGGCCGATTCTTCGTCGGTAGTGCATCTAACATCCGGTCTAAACCTAAGTCCCAAATGGCTTCAACAATTAAATCATCATGCAACGCCGTGGCTTGGGACTTAATGTCGCGCCACCAATCCGCGCATCGCTGAAGCAACCCCCATGGCTTAACTTCGGCCGGCTGGTAAATAAGTCCAAAAAATAATTTCTATTGATTAAAGCTTGCAAAATTAGAAAAAGTCTAAATTTCAGCATGTAGATAGTCTTAGATGCAATTTTTGACCGCAAAATTAGAATCAGTGTGAAAATCGGAGCGGGAATGCTCTCCCTAATTTTGTTTTCTGGGCCTCCCTGACGGCAGGCGAGACGCTGCAACGGCAGCGTCTGAGAAGCCAGGGTCTCACCGACCACTGGAGCATCTCGCCACTCTGGCCGACGGCAATGGTCGGATCTTCCCTAAAATCTAAAAAATTGAAGTTTCAGCCCCATTTCAGTTCAAGTTCGACCCCAATTCCAACCAATTCAGTTCCAAAACATTATTTAACATGTTCTACACATATTTATACACCCGATTTCACCAAATATTTGAGCCTAAAAAAATCCACAAAATTCAAGTTTGGGTTTATGGCATAACAATGGCTATTCTGAGAAAAATGAAGCAAAGTTCGGGTTTTGTTGGTTTACCTGGCACACGTAAGCGTGTTTTCCTCGTTGTGTAAATATTCGGACTTGGAAGGTTGGTGTATAACCTATATAAATATTGGTGTCTCTGAGGCCGTATGCCCAAGGAACCGGGCACGCTCGTACCCGGGTAGTGAATCATGGACGATCCCATAAGGCGTTCTATCTCCTCTCTTGGCATACATCTTCCCTTTGGTGAAATATGGAATGAATAGGAAGAGGAAGAAAAAAGAATATATAGAAAGAATGGAAAGGAATATATTCTTTTACTTGGCATATTCTCTAAAATATTCCTTTCAGCAAGGGGCAAAACCCTCCGATCGGTTATTTCTTTTTGGCTCCCAGATATCATTAAACTCTGCTATTTTATATTCCACCTTTTTATTGTCAATTGAAGGGGCAAAAATTTTTGTTTGCACAAAATCAATTAAGCAATAAAAAGGTGTACGTATTTATCAGATGCTAACTTCTCGATTTTTATTCTTGATAGGTCTGTCGATGGCAAACCCAGAAAAAAAAAAAGCAATTCAGAATTTCACAACTCAGAAGAATTCCATCTTAATAAGTCTATTGATGGTGCATTCTCAAACCGCCAGTAAAAAAATAACTCAAGATTTTTGACTTTGAGAGGTCCGTCGATAATGCATCCCCATACCATCCATAGACAACTGACTCAAATAATTTTCTATCCTCGACTAGTCCATTGATGATGCATCCCTATACTGTCTATAGACAACCATGCCGAGAATACTCGTTATCCCTATTTTATTCCTCCTAAAAGATCTGTTAATGGCAATCCCAGTAGACTATCGACTCAGGAATTTGTGACTCAGGTATAACCTCCTCTCCCTCGCTCTTTCATGAGATGACACTTACCCCGCCAAGTGATAATCTCCCGAGGGACAACCTATGAGCACAGGATTTTCGATGACCCGCGGGAATGATGATGATGTTTTGCTCTGACCTAATATTTGGCTTGTCATTCTGTAATTTCAGAGTCGAATTGCATTTGGCAAGTATTTTTGTGACAAAGTTGGGATTTTAACCTTCCAGTTCCCTTTAACAGGTTAAGTAAAATAGGTGCTTTTTAACAAAATAATAATATAATAATAAAAAAATAAAAAAATGATATTTTTTGTTTGTTTCCCTCACTTGCGCTGGCGCAGGAGCGCCAAGAAACTCTAGCCTGTGGCGAGATGCTACGAGGGCACGTGAGATGTGCCCCCTTGTGCATCTCATATCACGCCCCTGCGTCTCGACGTGCATGGTTATAGTGTGGCCACGTCGTCAAAATGCATCGTGGCGCCAATGGTGCGCGGTGTCTCACCTTGCAGAAGCGCGGTGAGACGCTGCCGTTGCAGCGTCTCGGCTTGAGATGCTGCGCGGGCTTTGGCTATCCGTCACCAATCCATCTTTCTCTCTGTAAACTCAAATTTGCTCAATTTTTCTGGAAAACTTTGCATTTCTAGGGACTAATTGAGTTATTTGGAGTGAGTTAGGTCTATATAAACACATTAAATCACCTAATTCAAGACTTTTCGCCAAATTGAAGGCTTAATTTAACATTTAGAATTCCTTAGGCTTTAGAGAGAGAAAGCCATTTAAAACTTGAGAAATTTGGTTAATCCGTGCTGTTAAGGGTTATTTAGCTTAATCTTTTAGCTTAATCATTTAAAACAACTAGAAATCTTAAGTTAAAACAAGCTTAGATAGGGTTTAGAGACTTTTTTCCTCAAAAATCACTAAATTACGTCACTAAGTTCGTCACTATTCTCGTCACTGTTTCATCGGATTTCATCACAAATTCATCACAAAGCTTGCCAAATGACTGGTTGGCATCTCAAAACATGGATTCACGAACTCTAGGTAACAAAACTGAGTTCCAATCTACTTTTTATTTAGTATATCTTTTTTTTTGGTGTTCTTGGTTGTAACTTCAGACTTCTTGACGTTTTTCCAAGCCAGATGCCCCGGCGTAGCTTGAGATGTTGCAATGGCAGCATCTCAGGCTGCCACTGTAGCATTTCAAGTCCCACTATAGCATCTGGACTGGTGAAAATGCCAAAAAGCCCATGTTTGGTATTTTTGGTCCTTTTTCATCATTTTCTTACGTTTTTTACCCCGATTTTTACCCGAAAATTTTTATATAATCTGTAGTAAATTTTTAATTAATTTTTAATCTTTTTTAGATTTTATTAATTATTAAATTGGTTTAATCTTCATTTAATGGCTTATAAATGGGTTTTTCACCTAATAAATCTAAATAAATCTTTTTATAACAACTAAAAATCCCAAAATGTTTTTGTAATTTTATTTATTTATTTTAGGCATTTTAGTTTATTTTATTGATTATTAGGTTGTTTATGTTGGATATGATGTATGCCCTTAAGGCAATTAGGGCGATATATCTTAATTATATAATAGTACGAATAATTTATTTAATCAATAAAGGCATTTGATCTTTTGTTTATATCAATGTGTTTGTATATATATTATGACTGGTTAAATATATTCATTGATGTATGTATATAAAAGTCCTTGACATATCATAGCATGAAGTCAGAGAAATTATAGTTGGACTATATCTGGTGGAACCTGCTTCATGTGCAATTATGATTATGTCTAAACTATCCCTAGTCATAGTTTTATCAAGAAAGGATATTGATGAAGCGGAAAGACTAGCATGTGGTCAACTTTCTTGGAAAGGGTCCAAGCAGTTTTTTTTTGAAAACCCCCCAGAGGAACATTGTGTCCCTCCAAGGAGAAAAAGCTTAGAGCAGGCGAAAATTTTGGGACAGGCCTACCAACTAGGTTGGCACTCCTACTTACCTACAAAACACCTACCCCTCTTTCATTAAAAATATAATCATCGGTTCTCCAGACAAGAACATAAAAATGTCAATCACAAGAGAGTAATAGTCCTAGAAAATTAAATACATCAGAAGCAATAAAATTAATCCCTCGCCTTCTATATTTAAAGAAAAACTAGCACACACATATACTAGAACTGATTAAATCCTCCAAACCCAGAACACCATCAAACATGAACTTATTCCTTCTCTTCTAGAGTGACCATGCAATCAGGAACCAGAGTGAAGTGGCAAACTCTCTATATAAGCCTGGCAAAAACTGCTGCCTCCATAACTCCAAAAAATCATATCCAGACAATGGCATAACAAAAGAGAAAGCGAACATCCGAAAAGCTTGGGCCTAAACCCTATAACTCCCATAGCAATGAAAGTTGGCGTGGTCCGAGGTCTCCACCACATCACAAAACGTGCAGATTTCATCACTCACAGTTCTACAGTGATGGCTAAACAAAAAATTCTCTTGTAGGAAGGTGAGTATGAAACAGGAGCCATCCGAAGAAATGAACTTTAGGAATGAGACAAGATTCCCAAATCAGCATGAAATTCAACCTATGTTTCGACCATTGAGAATAAAACCCCTTACAAAAAGACGAAGCCAAATATTCATGATGTTCATCCAAATCCCATCGAAATCTGTCAGTAATTTTCGGGAACATAATTTGTTGATTCTGACTGTCATCATAACCCTCAATAAGGTTCGCAAAAATCGTCGGACATGTTTGATTTATCCATAATTGAAGTTGTTCAGCCCTCACATGGGTGGGCATTCTAAGCTGTCATTTCCAAAATGGGCAAGAAAAGGAGTTCACTCCAAAGAGAGAGGTACAACCATCAATAACTAAGCTCCCTTTCATGTTGCACACATGATATAAGTCCAGAAATAATAACGCCAAAGGCTGATAAGATGTCCAATTATCATGGCAAAAGGAGCAAGACATCCCATTCCCAACATTCACCCGAACCTGCAAAGAAAAAGAAGTCCAAAAGGTGTTGTTTTTTATACAACATGAATAAATCGCATGCCAAATATGGGACAGCCTTCTAGACTCAAAAGTTTCAAAAGAATTCCACGATGTGAACCCATAAGGCTTCACATAAATTTCTACCTAAAGCGAGTTACAATTCGCCACCCGCATCTTCCATAACCATTTCAACAATAAACTATAATTGACTAAGGTTAAATTTCTGATAAACAACCCACCCAGATGTTTAGGCAGAGATATAGTTTCCCAACTCACTTTACTTAAACCCCTCGAACTAGCATCACCCCTCCAAAGAAAATTACGCATGAGAGTTACAAGTCTATCATTAACCGAGCAAGGCAACTTATGCAACGACAACAAATAAATAGGCAATGATCCAAGCACCAATTTAATAAGGACTAATCGGCCAGCATAAGACAAAGAATGCCCTTTCCAACTAGACAAGCGATTCTAGAACTGTTCAGTCAACACATTCCAATAAGACATCAAGACTCGTTTTACAGTGAGGGGCGACCCTAAATAAGAAATTGGAAAACACTCAACTTTACACCCTAACCTCTCAGTGCAAGAATGTAACATCGTATTGCAAACATTAATTCCTATAATAGAACTTTTATGATAATTAATGCGCTGACCTGAAATAAGCTTAAAATAAAGTAATATGCAAGTAAAAATAAGTAGAAGAGACTCATCTGTAGGTAAGAAGCACAATGTATCGTCTGCAAATTAGAGAAGAGAGATATCCCTATCAGAACCGTCCACTCTAAAGCCAGGTAGCAGCCCTTTCCGTATACTCGCATCTATAAGCTGTTTCAAACCTTCGATAGCTAGAATAAAAAGGAACGGAGAGATAGGAACTCCCTGCTTGACCCCTCTACCCAACTGAATCGGATTACATGGATCCCCATTAATTAAAATGGACGTTACAGAACTTTACCAATAACACTGAAGCCAACGAATCCATTTATCCCCAAAAGCCCATTCTACAAAACACCGCATCAATGTACGACTAAGAAATACAATCGTAAGCTTTATGGAAATCCAATTTCAGGACCAACCTAGATTGGTGCCTCTGACTCAAGGAGTGAACAACCTCCGAAGCGATAAATTAACATTCATGAATACTCCTTCCCTTTATAAATCCAAACTAATTTTCGGATATCAAGTCATGCAATAAAGGTTAAAGTCGATTTGCCAACACCTTCGACACAATTTTGTATATCCCATGAATTAGAGCGATTGGCCTATAATTACCCAAGAGACAAGACCCAGGAACTTTGGGAATCAAGACTGTGTAGGAGGATTTTATGGACATTGGAAGATGTGAATTTTCATAAAACTTCTCAGAAAGATCAACCACATTCGGTTTTATCTCTTCCCAAAAAGGACTATAGAAGTAGAAGTTAAATCCATTTAGACCTGGAGCCTTACCCTTATGGCAAGAATGCATAGCTCCCATAATTTCATTCATTGTAAATGGTGTTATCATGCTATCACTAGTACCCTCATCAAGTGTACGAAATTGCATTTCCCTTAGGTCAAAGGGAACCTTATGCCCTTTTGAAAAAAATTAACATAGAAATTTTGAATCGTAGAATGATAATGTTCTGATCGGTCACCATAAAGCCAATAATCTCCAATTGATTAATCATATTACTCCTCCAATGAGTTGGAGCCATATGATGAAAAAAAGTTGTGTTCTCATCCCCTAAAACTGTCCAAGTGACCCGTGATTGTTGGTGTCAAATTTTCTAAAGACTACGTCGATGTTTCGATAGAGTAGTCTTAACTAATTGTAATTTCAAACCCCCAGTAACATCAATAGGCTAAGAAATAGAACTAGTAGTAAGTTTGATTACCCGTTCCTCCAATTCTTTGATTCGATGCTCTAAACCACCAAAATTTATTGCATGCTATGGTCCAATAACCTTCCTAAGCTGCCCTAATTTGAAGTCCATATCTCTATATAAATAACGTGTCCTAATATCATCCCATTTGGCTCGCATAAATGGCAAGAATTTTGTGTTGTCCCACCAACAGTTCAGGGACCTAAAAATTCTGCCCCCAGGTCGTCTCACCGCATGGGACTAAAATATAATTGGAAAATGATTGAATAACATAGAATCAATTGTCAGCAAAGATAAACAAGGCCACAAGTCCATAATGGCACAAGACACCATCACTCGGTCAATCCTCAAAAAAGACAAAGAATTAAACCAGTATAATCCCGGCCTTGCAAAGGTATATCAAACAATGTACACTCATTAACGAAATCTTGAAATTGGATCATGGAGTTAGTCATCACTCCATCTCTACCCATCTTGTCAGCTCCTGATAAAACCTCATAAAACTCCCCACACACCACAATCTGATCAAAACCCTGAACAATCGGTGATAACTCCTGCCACAACTAATATCTAAGACTAGCATCAGTGGGGCCGTAAACACAAAGAACATATAAATCAACTCGGTTCGAAACCAAATGTAGAATACACCATCTGTCCGACGATTGAACTATTGAACCATTAAGCAGACGAGAGTTCCAAGAGATAACCAATCCCCCTAAAAACCCTTGAGTAGGGACACAATTAAATACAAAGTCGTTATGGCCCCAAAACTTCAGGACATCCAACTCCGACGCCACAGCTACTTTCATCTCAATTAAAATAAAAACCTCTAAATTCCACTTCTTAATGTTTGAGCGTGCAAAAAATTGTTTGCACTGTTCGTCAAGCCTCCTTAGCAATTCCAACTCATTAGATTTAATGACATAATTATCAAAGAACACAACCTTGAAAAAATAACCGATCAAAGTGCTTCACTTACCTGAACAATTTGATTCTTGTTCCTGTCATTAAATAAATCGATTTCTTTCCCAATCTAAAAAACCATAACAGCCTTACTATCTCCCAGCCTAGATTCTTCGGCTTTGATTAGAATCATATTCATGTTCTCAATATCCGGGCCCAATGATAACGAAACCCCCTGAACCAAATTCGATGTTGTTCCTGCTCCCAAATTACCCCACTCTCATTAGACCTCGTGCCATTAATCATTCCATTTGGTCTTGCTGACTGAATATTCTCATTACTAAAATTATTTTCTTCAGACACATCTCACTCCTTAGACGTATCCATTATTTCTGAGTTTTTGGATTCTGAGACAACATTGTCAGAATCACTCGAGACTGAATATGTTGAGTCATTATCACTATAATGTCGGCATCCGACCCCTTGGCGCAATGTCATAAATATTGTTGTCTCAAACGATCCTATTGACATCTTAAAATTACGGCCGGTCATGCTTATAAGAATTGAAATAAGGCAGGATATCACATCCAGTCAATCCGGTCTCTCAAAGTCATAATTAATAGCCATAATACGTTCATACTTACCGGCCAACACACGAATCACCTCTTTATAAGCATAAATCAAGGGTATTCCCATAAAATCCAAGTACATAATACATTCACTTGGTGCAAAATCTGCTGTAACATATTGAATAGAATTCAAAAGGTATTCAATCATAGACCACTCCCTTTCAACGAAACTAGTCATCAAAATCTCAGAGTTAAATGATACTATAACTTTATCCCCCCCAACAAGAGCAACAAAAGCAATCTCGAATCCATGATCACAAAGTAACTCTCTAATATTATGGATGTGATCAATCTATTTTAAAGAGATTAAGCAGGAAGTAACTTTCCAAGGTATAGCCGGAATAATCAAACCATTCTTTGTATATGATTTGGATAAGCTTTAACTCAGAATTTCCTACGGTTTTTCTAGCTCTGTAGACAATCCTGGAACCCTATTAACAACATCTGCATATGATCTCCTATCACGGGGAGAATCACGAAATTCTCTCTTCGGTCATGGGATGCCCCTTCTAGTTTGCCCTGATCATTCGATATCTTGGGTCGATTAAACCTAGACCTATATGCATGGAGTCTCATAGATCCAATTTGCACTAAATTCAATCGATGAATCGCATCATGATACAGGCGTGATCCATCAAGAGTAATGAATCCAAAGTTTAGATTACGGGCGTTTCTTCTTCTTGCTACGTACACCCAACCAGTCACACTATACTTTTGAAAAACCTTCTTTATAGCTACAGAGTCATATTGATTAGAAAAAATCTCAAAGTAGATCTTTTCACTAACCGTCTCTAGTGGTGTATCAACCGAGTTGTTTTTTTCCCCTAGTGAACAATGGTTATTTTAAGTGACGGTTTATGATTTGGTAGGCTAAGAGTGAGAGGTTAGGCGGTGGTGAAGGAGGAAAGGATTTGGTTGTAGACGGAGGTTGTTGGTTCTTATCATTGTCTTTTTTAAGGGTCCAAGCAGTTAATCTCCTAAGGACTGAAAGTGGTTCCTTAAGTTTGACACATGGATATATCTGGGAGATATATTGAAGACCGTAGTAAGATAAACACTCGGTATATATATCAATGTGTTAGTGTTTATCTTCATACAATAAGCTTTGCGAATGTCCTCATACTTGAGATACTAGTTACATTGTGTGGTACTATTGCTATACTTTGGGCCATTACTATGCACTCATTAATTTAGGGTGTTATGGGTGATTAAGGGTATAATGATAACAGCACGTTAGTAAGTTGAGTAGTCAGAAAGAATCCATCGCTTTAGATATATTAAGGAGTTATACCTGGCCACTTGTTAAAGTGATGATTGCCATAAACATCTGATTAGAGTATGTGTTTAATAGAAATGGTTTCTAGTCAAACACACTCTGGTAAAAGGCAATATACTTCGATAACAAGTAAACTATTGGGATAGCTTGGAGCAACCTCGCTATTAGTGGGTTAACACTTTAACTGAACCCTATAAACCAGATGGAACTAATATTAAAGAATGGAAGGAATTTATCACACTGGATAACTATTGCATTAACCGGGATTAATTCATAAGCATAAATGACGTTCCGAGTAATGGCGGATGGTAGACCGTTGCTAGAGGCGTACTACAGTCGTTTAAGGTAATCGAGTTCTATTCATGGTCTAGAGCATCGAGCCAATGGTTTCATTAGAACAAGGGTTGGTTATGCCTTAACAGCTCAATACTTCGAGATCCTATAAGGTCACACACATTGGACCTTCATTGAACTAAGTAAAGAACTAATAGATTTATTCTATTACAAAAATATACCATGAATAATAATTGGATTATTATTTGACTGGTTAAAATTGATTAGATCAATTTTGGATAAACCAAGGAATTTATTTTGACCAGCAACTAATTAGTTAGAGTTATAAATAAATTATAATTGATTAGATCAATTTTGATTGGACTAAGAAATTTATTTTGACTGGCAACTAATTTATTAGGGTCGAAAATAAATAATTTATTTGAGAGGATTAGAAGGGAATTTTCCAATTGGGCAAAAGGGGTCAGACCCTATAAAAATGGGGCCCAAATTTTGGAGGCCCATACAGGCTGGGTGAAGGGGCAGTGGGCTCACCATAGCGAGCCCACGTGCTGGTTAGCGCTGGTCGTGCCTAGCACGGCCTAGTCGGCCCCGCAAGCCCAACTTACGGAGTAAGGAAGGCCAAACATGGCATGCCTTGCGAGCAGGCATACAGCGTGCTTTGCGAGCTGGCATACAGCGTGCTTTGCACGCTGCACGTAGGTCAACCCGTGGTGTTGACCCATATGTGGGATTGGGCATTTTACCCAATCCCACATCAAAAAAAAGGGGGAGCTTTTTGCTCCCCCAAGCCTATATATATGCTTCCTTGTCCCTCCTTTCAACTTATACCATAGCTTAGAGCATAAATCCTAAGCGAGATATTTTTCTCTCGGGTCTTTGAGCAAGTTCTTTTTTAGGAGCTTAAATTCATTCGAGCACCTTGAGTATATATTTTTGGGTGAGGCTTCAGGAGTGGTCTAGCAACTACTTAAGGCTTCTTAGTTCTTCCTCTTGGGGAGGTTTTGGTTGGTGGGGTTCATATGGATACTCATAGAGGCTATCCTACGCTTGGAGGCTTGTGCAAGAGGATTCTGCTAAAGCACGCTTCAACTGGTAAGTTCCTTTTCTTCCTCTTTTATTATTAGGTCTTTTTCTTTAAGCATTTTTAGACTTAATAATATGCTTAGGTTGTTTTGCATGCTTAGTTTATTTTATGGTTAGGTTATAACTTAGAGTTATAACATACTTAGGTTATAGCTTTGAGTTATAACATGCTTAGGTTATAGCTTAGAGTTATAACATGCTTAGGTTATAGCTTAGAGTTATAGCATGCTTAGCATAAAATATACATGCTAGGATATAATTTGGAATTATGGTATGCCTAGCCCTTTTGCATGCCAACCTAGGTAGAGAATTATTTAGTTATGGTTTTATTTAATTTATATGCAACCAATAGGAGTTCCTGGGAACAGGGACAAAATTTTGAATTTCCGCCATTCCTTTTATGCATGTTCAATCTAATTGTCAGATCCCAACAGTTTAGATGCTCATTTAAATGCCCAATAGTTGTGTTTTAGCCTTAAAAATCCAAAAATATGCTTTTATCTTTTGATTGCTTTGTTTTCTACCATTTATTTGTTTAAGCTTTATTTGTGATTATTCTCGTATATATTTTGCTTTGGTTGGAGCCAAGTCTGAGTTGGTAAGTTCGATTAAGACCCTGTTTCACCCTTTTATTTATTTATCTACTTTATTTATTTTTCCACATTAGAAAAATGTATAGGTATTTTTAAAGCCCTGTAATAATTATTTATTTATTTGCTTCATTTACCACTTTTGTGTGATGTATGGCATATAAACCGAAAACTCCAAACATTCACTGAATTTAAATCACATAAGAATTAAAGTCGCGCTTATTAAAATGTAAACATTTTTTATTTAAAAATTGAAAAGTAAACAACATTATCCGAACTTGGAATCTCTATTTTAAGTTACAGCCTAATCACCTGGTGGGAATATCGTACCCGAATTCTTGGTGGAGCTAAATCGGGTGGCGACTCTATTTTAAAATACAGGATTTCAAGTCTCGTATCCCTTAACATCTAAATTGGACTAAAACTCAATTTCAACATCACTTTCATTATTATTTTCATCACGCCTAAAATAAGGATCAATCCTTTTAGCACGATTCACAACGCTCGTTATTTTCCACCCCCTGTGCTACGCATCTCATGTAGTCCTTGCAGGTGGAAAAAGGTCATCTACTCATAGTGGCACTTCTTATTCCCCCCGTCCCTACATCTCAAGCGGATTAGGGCGGAAAGAGGTCATCCGCTTACACCTGTACAACTACAGTAGTCTAGGTTTTCAATTTAGCTCGGGCCAGAGCCGAAATTATTGTATCTTAAGTCTTTTTGATGTAAGGTTTTGCTCCTCCGACTTTGACTGGGGTAGCTTGCTTCTTTGTCTTTAGTGGCCTTTCAATCTTCTTGGCCTTTTGACTTGTGACTGTGTAGCTATGATAGTCATTGAGGACCATCTTTTCTTCATAGACGGGCAGAGACCCATCAATGAGGTTAACAATCATTTTGGGTAGGCTAGACTTTCTTCCCAAAAGTACTTATACAACCATATGCCTCTCATAGTACTCATGATAGGTTTTACCTTGCTTTTGTTTGACCCTCTCCAGTGTCTGAATAGTAGTCTTTAGCTTGGTGTTGTAATCGTCATGCTCCTGAAAAGCTGTGGAAATACTAGCCCAATTCTTCCATATTGCCACCAACTGTGTGGCATACTAATCTGTTGCAACATCAGTAAGTGTGCACAGGAACATCTTTTCAAGGTTACTGTTCGATAGTCCCTTCAACCTCATCACATCCTCATAGTTAGAAATGTGCACATCTGGGGGACCAACTCCCTCGTATAGAGGAAGGGTTGGCATGTTGAAGTCTAGGGGAAGGATGACTTCCCCGTCATCGTTGGTTGGCTTTATTGATGTCTACTTGGACATATTCAACTCAATAAGCTCCTAAACCAGGTTCTCTTTAACGAAGGTTCAAGAGTGTTGTCCTTCTCGGGTTTGATTTCAGAAGCATTACCCAAGTCACATTCCTCTATAATAACAGCATGAATCTGACCCTATAATATATCCTTAAACTGGGCACCTCCCATGAATTGGCCATAGTGAAAGTTCCTTGAGTTCCAATATTGGCATTAGAAGATGGTGCATCATCTAAGCCTTTCATTGTAATAGGTGTGATCGGCCTAGACTCAGTTCGGAGATGAGCGGTGCTAAATGACGAAGTTAAAGATTGCAGTAGTTAGATTCTGAATAGACGATCAGATTGTCTCGCCCATGCTGAGAACACAAACACAAACATTAGGATTTTATGTGCGACTACGTGCGGTATGCATGAGATATATAAGGTGATGTGTGAGATGTTTGATGTCTAATATGCCTAAGATGCATGACACACAATGTATGGTTGAAAAATAAGGGGCTAATGCTTTATGACACACGATTATGATAAAAAAAATGTGTGAGGTGCTCAAAACAACAAGTTTCGTTAGTCATAACACATGAATTTCACATCGAAAAGCAAAGTAAGGCATAGAAGTCAAAGGCATGGATGGCATGGCATGGCATTTGAAGACTAAAATATAACATATGTGCATGGCATAATACATGGCAAACATTTCTAGTGAGGCATGACTTGCGAAGTACTCATGGTATATGACATGTTTCGGATGACTACCTAACATGGCATGGGCGTCTACAATATGTTTCAGATGAATACTTAACATGGCATAGGTGAATAAGGTGTTACTTAGCAAAGTACTGACAAGGTCTAATGAAGCATGACATATGGCAACGTATTGATATAGACATGACATTCGTAACCCTAACTCATCTAACATGGCATCGGCATGGCAAGAGTATGGAAGGATCACAATATATCATGTTGTACATGGAAAATCATGCATGGCATGAACATGGTAAAAAAAGAAACATGTAATTGCATGGCATATCATATTGTGCATGGAAAAGGCATGATAAAAAGAAAACACGTAATCGCATGGCATACGGCATATCATATTATGCATGGCATTGCATAGCATCTGCATGATAAAAAGAAAACACATAGCCGAATGGCACCACATGGCATATCATGTTGTGCATGGTATTGCATGGCATTCGTATGGCATCCTCATGGCAAAGTCATGGTAAAAGAAAAACATGTGATTGTATGGCATCACATGGCATATCACAAACTGCATGGTGTTGCATGGAAAAAGAAAATTCGTAATCGCATGGTATAACATGGCATATAGCATCATCTAATAAGTTAGTTTGACCATAGTGCAATGGTATGGACACGCCTATAGGTGTATACATATGTGTATGTGTACACCCTTGCTTATAATATGATTAGGGTTAGGAGATGCGAAGAACGTAAAAAGTGCGAGAAAAGTAAACACGTAGCATGCTAGAGTAAACTCTTCGAACCTGATTCCTCCCCGTGATGAGTTCCTTTCCTTAGGTGGGGTTTCCTCTATCACACACATTGGCATGTGATGGAGAGCACATGCGTAAAATTGAACACAACAATGTTTTGGTAACCCTATGGATAGTTGCTAGGCTTACCATATGAGGGCTTGAGCCAGTGGAAAATCCAGAAATTTTTTTTCTATGGGTTCCAAAAGTTAAATATAGAAAAATTTTAGTTTTGAACATATGTACATATATTTGTTCATACAAAATGCAATTATTTAATCCAAAATACAAGAAATTAGAATATGGACGTAAATAATAATTCGTAATTGGTCTATCTTACTTATATAAAAGTCCATTTATTAGCTAAAAAAATAAAAATATAGGGTCCATTAATTCATTTCAATGGGGTCCAAAATTTTATTTATATATAATTTTAAGAAAAAAATTTTAAAAGTGTGGAGTCCATGGACCCCACCCCCATGAATGTGCATTTGCCCCTAGCTTGAGTCAAGACATTGGGTTGTTGATGTGGAAGGTTTCTATAGTAAATATATACCTACTCAAGTCCCCAAGCGCTTACAGACTTAGGCAACTCTTTCGCACGGCTATGAGTTCCACCCTCTAAGTGCTCTCATTCCCAAGGAGGTTGTGAGTGCTAACTTTCGCGAGCTTCACAGCTTTTCGGTAGGGCATCCTAGACTAATCCTATTGGCCACTCGACTAAGTGTAGATGCATGAAAGGAACAATATGTTGTAAATGAGAATCATGGGTTAATTTAATTAATGATTTCAATGTTCGTGGAATCTTTCAAAATTTATGTGAAAACAAATTTCCTAAAAAGATTTACTCCCCAGCAGAGTCACCACTGTGAGCAGACGCCATTTTTCGTTGACGGGACAATCACGCATTTGACCGGATGCGGATTTTCTGTTACACCTCTTTTCGTAAGGGACAGAGTAAGAACGACACAACCTGAGGAACGGGCCAGGGAGATTTCACATGTTAAAACAACTTTGTTTAAAACAGCTTTGCCTTTTTAAATACTTGAATGAATTTGTAAAATTATGACTTTTGAAATCGCTTTGAGTGATGTTTTGGAAAACAGTTTCTTATCTTATGTTAAGAAAGGTTGATTTTACACCAAAAGGCTCAAAACTCAAAATCATCGTTCTAAAGACTAGAGTAGCCACCCGGGTCAGCTCAACCGAAAAATTCTGGTATTGTTCCCTACCAAGCGAGGAAACTATACCTTAAATAGAGATTCGGGTCCACACAAACCACTTACTTTTCATTAATGAAATTACAATTATCCGTTTATGGAAAAGGAACCATTATATTTATTTGCAACACATTATTACCTAATGTGGATTTTATTATGTCTTTCACCATTTTATTTAGTACTTTCATACAAAATGTCATGCCAAAAAGCGATAAATGATCAACACAATTCTGTAATGAAATTGCGTATAAACAAAATAAATAGAATCTGGATTGTCGCTCTTGCCCTAAATATGATCGTTAGTACAAAAAGAAAATATATTTTTGAAAGAAAATGGGGACATATAGAACCCCATTTGATCTTGATTTTGTGGTGAAATTATGAAAAAGGGTGTTATGATGGATAAAAATGTTGTTTTTTCCATCATAAGAATCCAATACTATTGCTCCTAGACACTTATAAAGATGTCAAATTCGTAAAAATGCGAATAAAAAGAGTCATTTCCGGAAATGGGAAGGGCGTTGGTCTATTTGGGGCGGCATGGTCCGATCTGGGGATTGATTCATGGTAAGGCCCCTAACAAACCAACGTTGGTCCTTTCTGTTGGAAATTAAAGCACTCAAACAAACAAATTTTATTAAACTCAAAAATATTACAAGAACACTCTCACTCAAAATACAATACTACAATTCACTCTTTACTTCTTTTCTCTCTAAAGAAGTTCTTATTTTTGTTGATCAAAAATAACTAAAGAACTCCCCTATTTATAGGTGAATTATACAACTCCCAACTCCCAACTCCCAACTCTCACAATTATTAACTAACACAATTACTTACCACCACCTCCAACTAATACAATTAATAGCCAACTTATTTAGTTAATTTAATGGCCTCCAAATTGGTTGTAGTTAATAGCCTCCAATTTGGTTATCACACACAAAAATCTACATACTTAAAATACCTAAATAAATTTACTACATTTTGGATTTGTGGGCTTGGACTCCAATTGATTGGATTTGGATTTTGGGTTTCCATTGATAAGGATCAAGTTTATAATCCAACACCCCCCCTTAAACTTGATCTTGTCATTCCGAGTGAGCTTCTCAATCTGACATAGTTTTCGCTTGAGAGCGGCTTAGTGAATATATCCGCAATTTGAGCTTGTGTCTTCACGTATTCAACTTGTACTTCCTTTCTTGCAACACACTCTCTTATGTAATGGTAGCGGATGTCGATGTGTTTGCTTCGATCATGGAATACAGGATTCTTTGTCAAGGCAATGGCTGACTTGTTGTCAACACGGATCTCAGTCGGCTCTTCTTGCATTAACCCAATCTCCTTCAATAAATTTCTAAGCCAAATTGCATGACATACGCACGAGGTTGCTGCAACATATTCTGCTTCACATGTAGACAAAGTTACAATCGGTTGTTTCTTTGACATCCATTTGAAAGCAGTGTCTCCCATGAAAAACACGAATCCACTAGTGCTTCTTCGGTTATCTACGTCTCCACCCCAATCGCTATCGCTATATCCAACAAGCTTGTAATCATTAGATACCGAATAAAACAAGCCAAAGTCTGTTGTACCTTTCAAATAGCGAAGAATTCTCTTAGCGGCTTTGAAATGGGTGGTTGTTGGTGACTCCATATAGCGGCTTACTAATCTGACTGAATGAAGGATATTTGGCCTCGTGCATGTAAGATAGCGTAGACTTCCAACCAAACTTTTGAAAAATGTTGGATCTACACTTTCCCCTTCTTCATGTTTGGACATCTTAATCCCGTACTCCACCGGTGTGCTTATCGGCTTGCAGTTATCCATCTTGAACTTTTTCAAGATCTCCTTCGCATAGCTTTCTTGTGAAATGAATATTCCATCCTTTTGTTGCTTTACTTCTATGCCGAGGTAGTGCGCCATGAGCCCCATGTCTGTCATCTCAAACTCCTTTGTCATCACTTTCTTGAATTCATCGAACATTCTTTGGTTGCTTCCAGTGAATATCAAATCGTCCACGTAGAGGCACACGATCAAAATATCTCCATCTTTGATCTTAATGTACAAAGCGTGCTCAAAGGGGCATTTGTTGAAGCCATTTTCTCGGAAGTACTTGTCAATTCTGCTATTCCATGCCCTTGGTGCTTGTTTTAGCCCATAAAGGGCCTTCTTCAATTTTAACACCTTGTCGTCATGGCCTTTGACTTCATAACCCGGTGGTTGCTGGATGTAAACTTCTTCTTCAAGAACTCCATTTAGGAACGCCGATTTTACATCCATTTGATGAATACTCCACTTGTTTTGAGCCGCTAAAGAAATTATTAGTCTGATAGTTTCCAATCGAGCAACTGGAGCGAATACCTCATCGTAGTCAATTCCAGCCTTTTGACAATAGCCTTTTGCAACAAGCCTTGCCTTGTGTCTTTCGATCTCTCCCTTGGCATTCCGCTTTGTTTTGTACACCCATTTGACACCTATCGCCTTGTGTCCTTTAGGAAGTGAAGTGAGTTCCCATGTATCATTCTTCTCAATGGCCTTGATTTCTTCGTCCATAGCATCTCTCCACTTTTTCTCTTTTGCAGCTTCTTGAAATGTCACTGGCTCGCAGTCAACAAATAGACAAAATAATGTAAGATTGTCTAGTTGTTCAGTCACCTCATAGAGTTCTCGAAGACTTCTCGTACGATGCACTTCTCTTTCATCTTCAGTCTCGCTTGAGGATGGGGATGATGATGACCTATCTCTATGAGTAGGAGAAGTTGGTGGAGTTATGAGGCCTTGCTGAAGTTGTCTTGGTTGCTCAGGCGTTGTCGGCTCATATTCCTCAAATGGAGAAAAGTTGAAGTCTTCCGTTTGAGAATCAAAGTTCCATTCTCCTTCTTCATCAAATATTACATCTCGGCTGATCAGAAATTTCTTCTCATTCAGATTGTATAGCTTATAGCCTTTTGAGCTTGAGTCATAACCGATGAAAATAAAACTTTTGCTTTTATCATCAAGCTTGGTTCGATTCTCATCTGGTACATGAACATGAGCTACACTCCCGAAGACTCGAAGATGGGAAATTCCGGGCTTTCTTCCACTCCATGCTTCTTGTGGTGTCTTTCCCCACACGCTTCTTGTAGGAGAACGATTTAATAGGTAGACTGCACATGCCACTGCTTCCGTCCAAAACTCCTTGGGTAGTTTCTTGCTTTTGAGCATACTCCGTGCCATGTCAAGAATTGTTCTATTCTTCCTTTCTGCCACACGATTTTGTTGGGGGGATCTAGGAACCGTTAAGGGTCGACGGATTCCTTGTGCTGCACAAAACTCGTTGAATTCATTGGATGTGAATTCTCCTCCTCGATCAGATCTCATGGCTTTGATCTTATGACCACTCTCCTTTTCCACAGCTGCTTTGAACTTCTGAAACACTCCAAAGACTTCTGATTTCTGCTTCAAGAAATATACCCATGTTTTTCTTGAGTAATCATCAATGAAAAGAAGGAAGTAGTTACTATTAGCGAGAGAACTTGGCTTGATAGGACCACACACGTCGGTATGGATGAGTTCGAGCGGTTTCTTGGCTCTATAGTCTGACTCCTTTGGAAAGCTTCTTCTGAATTGCTTCCCTTGTAAACATCCTTCGCACAATTGATCAGGATTGTTGATACATGGTAAGCCTCTAACCATTCCTTTCTTCGATAGTAGCTCTAATCCTCCGAAGTTGAGATGACCAAATCGAAGATGCCATAGCCACGATGCGTCTTTGTAACACGCCTTCAAACACTTCGCAACATCATGTTGAATGTTTAAAGGAAACATTCGATTCTTTGACATTTGTACTTTAGCAATCAGATCTCCTTTGCCATCTCTTATTAAAAGACTACAATCTTTCATGTGAATATCATAGCCTTTTTCTAAGAGTTGGCCTAAACTTAGAATGTTGCACTTCATATTAGGCACATAGTAGACATTTGAAATTAATTGGTGGCTACCATCTTTAGCACGAAAGAGGATGTTACCTTTCCCCTTCACCGATATCTTGTTGTCATCTCCAAATGAGACATCACCACTTACTTCTTCAGTCAGCTCCACGAATAAGCTTCTTTTTCCGCACATGTGGTTGCTTGCACCGGTGTCAAGATACCATGTGTTGTCTTGATGATCACTATTGTTGTTGTATGCTAATAATAGCGTTTCTTTCTCCTCAATCTTCTCCTCCACGAAATTTGCCTTCTCTACAACTTGATCATTTCGAGCTCTACATTCTGAAGCGTAATGCCCAAACTTTTGACAATTATAGCATCGGACTTGAGATTTGTCATACCTCGAGTTCGAATTTCCTTTTCCACGACCTTGCGTGGAGCTTTCTCCTTTCTCATAGTTGTTGTTGGAATTGTTATTGTAATTCCAACTCCGTCCACAACCACGGCTTCCTCCTCGTCCGCGGCCTCTTCCTCTGCCTCTGCCTCTGCCATGGTTATTTCTACCATTGCCTTGGCCTTCACTCGTATCCTTTAGTTGTAGCTTGAGGAGTTGCTCAGAGATACCTTGTTTCTTCTTATGCTTTTCTTCATAGGCTTGTAGTGATCCTTGGAGTTCTTCAATCGTCATCTCCTCCAAGTCTTTGGTTTCTTCAATCGTCACCACGATGTGCTCAAATTTGTGATCCAACGAGCGGAGTATCTTCTCTATTATTCTTACATCTTCTAACTTCTCACCGTTTCTTTTCAATTGATTAGAAACGACTGCTACTCTTGAAAAGTAGTTGGAGATAGACTCGGATGGTTTCATGCGCAAGGATTCAAACTCACCTCTTAGTGTTTGGAGACGTACCTTCTTCACCTTTTCGGCTCCTTTGTAAGAGATTTGTAGCTTCTCCCATGCTTGCTTGGCGGAAGTTGCACTTGAAATCTTTTCAAAACCGTCATCATCTAATGCTTGATAGATGAGGAAGAGAGCTTTCTTGTCTCTCTTTCGGGAATCCTTCAAAGTTGTAGCTTGATCTGGCGTGAGAGAGGCTTCATTTTCGGGCTCCTTGAATCCTTTCTCTACGATATCCCAAACATCATGTGCACCGAGAAGAGCCTTCATCTTGATACTCCAATTGTCGTAGTTGTTGTTGTTGAGTGTTGGAACTTGAAAGGATGCCATGTTATTCGTCATCTTACTCAAATAGCTTTTCTAGACGTACAGGAGCTATTGCGACACTTTCTGGAGTCTGCTGCCACACTTCTGGATTCTACTGCGACACTTCTGGAGTCTTTTGCAACACACTGGACGTATTGCAACGCTTTTGGCAATCTATTGCGACACTTTCTGGGCTTTTTAGCTACTGCAACGCCTGGGCAGTTTCAACTCGATTTTTCCGCACTCGGGAAAAAAAATTCTTTTCGGGAGGAGGACTCGAGCTTTCAACCCAGCTCTGGTACCACTTTGTTGGAAATTAAAGCACTCAAACAAACAACTTTTATTAAACTCAAAAATATTACAAGAACACTCTCACTCAAAATACAATACTACAATTCACTCTTTACTTCTTTTCTCTCTAAAGAAGTTCTTATTTTTGTTGATCAAAAACAACTAAAGAACTCCCCTATTTATAGGTGAATTATACAACTCCCAACTCCCAACTCCCAACTCTCACAATTATTAACTAACACAATTACTTACCACCACCTCCAACTAATACAATTAATAGCCAACTTATTTAGTTAATTTAATGGCCTCCAAATTGGTTGTAGTTAATAGCCTCCAATTTGGTTATCACACACAAAAATCTACATACTTAAAATACCTAAATAAATTTACTACATTTTGGATTTGTGGGCTTGAACTCCAATTGATTGGATTTGGATTTTGGGTTTCCATTGATAAGGATCAAGTTTATAATCCAACACTTTCAGCCAGGTGAGGCTTCCGTTTCCAAATCCTCAAATCTTGAAAATTCAAAATGGAAATCCAAAAATAAGTTTATAAATACTTTTGGGAACTCAGGTGCTTACCTCTTCTACTAGAATCCACCTTGTTTGAGTTGAATTACGTCACTTTGCATTTGTGTTTCAAGAACAACGAAGAACACTTGAACTTTCTTTTCAAGTTTTACTTTTCTTTTCTGATTTCGTCCCCCTTCAAATCTGAGTTTGAGGGGTTTATATATGCTTTTTACTGTTTGGAAATAAAGCAACCATGTCCAGAGAGTGGGCATGGTAGTGTAGGTGAGTGGGTGCTTACCTCTTCTACTAGAATCCACCTTGTTTGAGTTGAATTACGTCACTTTGCACTTGTGTTTTAAGAACGACGAAGAACACTTGAACTTTCTTTTCAAGTTTTAGTTTTCTTTTCTGATTTCGTCCCCTCTTCAAATCTGAGTTTGAGGGTTTTATATATGCTTTTTAGTGTTTGGAAATAAAGCAACCATGTCCAAAGAGTGGGCATGGTAGTTTAGGTGAGTGGGTGAGCTAGTGGGTTGTTAACCACCTGAAGAATTAGTCAACGAGGGTGGCGCTGGTCCCTATGGGAGGGGCGCCACTCCTAGGGTGAGGTGTCGTCCTGATAGGGGGTGTCGCCGCCCCTGTTCTTCGGAAAAGTCCCATTTCTTGACTTTTTCAGGCGTTTTAAGGCATTTTTGAGGTATTTTGGGATGTTTTGAAATCTTTTAAGGCTCATAACATCGTGAAGCACTAAACACAAGTATGTAAACAACCCGTAAAGGTACAAAAACGGTCGAGAAGGCCAAGTTTAAAAGATTTTATCATCGTCCTGTGAGCGAGATCAAAATCTCGTGCTCACACGCACTTTTTTTAAGGAAAATGGATTGCAATAAGGTTAAAAGAGATGGACAACACAATTTGGTGGGATGGAAGTCCACAACCCATTACCTCATCTAAATGAACAACTCGAGCAATAGAGTATGCAAGCACATTTATATCTCTTAAAACTAAACTAAACATACAAGAAATAAAAGAGTTCAATAACACCTTGCAAAGTGAAATAATGGAAGAAAATAGGATAAACCATCATCCAAACTTACCAAAGCGTCAAATAAAATGCTGGTTGTCGATTTCCACTATATCGTGCGTGTAACCTAGCTCCTTTTGTAATGGTCATGGCTCTTTAATTAGTTCTTTATCAAAGACAAAGATAAAGCAAAGGCCGTACTACTATTGCTTTAATCAGTATCCAAAGTTTGCAATTACAAATTTACAAGAGTACAAATATTAATTATTTTTATTCAAAACAACATAAAATGGTAGTTTAATATTCATTTAATTATATATATGCCCTAATCCGCAACTCCAAAATCCAGAAAAAGGATCAAAAACTTAATAATTAATAGCGTAATTTAATACATAATTAAGCTTGAATCTCAAACCTTGGAATACACTTGATAGAACCAATTGAAAGATCAATCTCAATCAAATTTTCCTCATTAAGTTCTGCTAGAAGCTCCACAAGACTGATCTGCTGCTTAAAAAACTCCAAATCATCTCCCAATTTCTTATTTTTTTCTTCTTGTTGGTACTGATCAATATAAACTCCACTTGGAAGGGAAATTTCAATGAGGCTATCCTCGTCGGATATTGACCCGTCCTCGTCGGAATTATCCAGGAAAATGTTCCCTTTACCACACTGCCAGTAGTCGGCCTCTAAATCCTCACTAGTAGAAGAACGCCGGCGGCATTCACTCTCTGAAATATCGTCTTCTTCAAGTGCTTGGTCTTGTACTAGTTCAGGTTCAAGATTTTGGGTGGAAATTGTTCTTTCTTGAACTGATTCTTCAATGGTTTTCGGGTTTGATTTAAGTTTAAAATAGTAGAAAATGAGAGTTGACAATGTTAGTATTGAAATGAGAATAATGGATGAAATTGAAAATCCATAGCCAAGAAAAACACTAGCGAGAATTAAACCAACAGCAGATATCCATAGCAATGGCTTTTTCAAGAAACAAGAAATACAAGGCATTATAATTCAAAAAAAATACAGTTTTTATTTTCCAGGTTTTAACTGCAATTGAAGATGCAGAAAATGGATATAGAAAGCTGATTTTTTTTTTTAAAAAAAAAAATTGATTATTTAGAAGGATGAGGGGGTTTTAATAAAGTGAATGAAAAGGTGTTTAAATGGTACTATTATAAAGAAACAACTGGGTTTTTGTTAACACAAAAATTAGAGAATTATTTAATCAATAATATAGCAACTGATTCTCTTGAAAAGCCCCAAAAACTCTCAGGCTTTCTCACCTATCGATTAACGGGATATCTGAGAAGCCATGTGCTGACATCTGAGCTCACCACATGGCACTTATGCCTCCCTACTTCAATCTATAAACCTAATCTTAATTTACTTAATTATTCACCATAACCCAAAAAGAGCAGCAGTACTGTATGCATATAGACTTTGTTTCTGGAAGCATATAGACTTATTAATCTATCCTCAATATATTGTGTCAGTAAAGTCTTACATATCATCTCAATAAATTTATCAACGCCTATAAATTTTGGCATAATTAATTTAAAATAACAGTTAGAAAACAAGGTTGGTTTAAAAATTAAAATACTATGGAAAAACATTATTTTGTATTTATAGAATTAATTATATAATATCTTATTATAAATGTTAGTAATCCTATTGAACCAGAAATTCATTAAAATATGATGCGGTTTGAGATAACGCTAATGTTCTCAAATAGTTTTTGAATTTCAGAAATGTATTGATATAACATGAAGAAATAGTTTTTTATATCTATATTATGGATGTGTGTTGTACTCCGAACCGCGCCACCCGAGATCCGCATTAGTATGATATTGTCCGCTTTGGGATGAGCTCTCACGATTTTGTTCTTGGGGCTCCTTCTTCCAAAAGGCCTCATATTAATAGATTCTTTGGTGGATATTCATATTTTGGTGTAAATTCTCCAAATCTTCCAATGTGGGATTTGGGTTTACTTTTCTACATCCCCCTTAAACCAAGGACCACAACTTGTGCATCATTGACATAATGAGAACTTCCACCCTGTACTGTGCTCTTTTTTTACAATTCCGAATCGTGGCTCTGATACCATGTTGAATAATCCATAGACCTCGAGATTGTTGGGCCCGATATGTGAGTGAACACACAAGTGGGATTGAGTCCATCTAACACAAAACCAATTGGCTTGTATTAAGGCCCAATATACACCACTTATATTCTACTCTTTTCACTTGATTATTTCCGTTGTGGGATTCTCCACACATCTTCAACACTCCCCCTCAAGTGCAACTGGGCCTGGACCAGTTGTCACTTACCAAACATTCCGTGGTCTATCTCCTCTGAGGCTCAAGGTCATCAACGGGTCTACTCTACTCTGCTAGCCCAACTCCATCAGGACTTTAAACACGAACCTAGGATCCTTTCGGCTGTCAAGCCTTAATCTGCACTGATACCATGTAGAGAATTCGTGGGCCTGGAGAGTGTTGGTTTTGATAGATTGAGTGAGCACACAAGTGGGGTTGAGCCTATCTGACACAAAATCAATTGGCTTGTGTTAAGCCTCAATCTACTCCACTTATATTCTAATGTGAGACTTGAGTTTACTTTCCAACATCACCCCTTAAACCAAGGGCCACAACTCGTGCATCCTGGACATAATTGAAAACTTACACCCTGTACACCGCTCCTTTTTGCCAATTCCGAATCATGGCTTTGATACCATGTTCAATAATCCATGGGCCTGGAGAGTGTTGGACTTGATAGGTGAGTGAGCACACAAATGGGATCGAGTCCATCTAACACAAATCAATTGGCTCGTGTTAAGCTCAGTCTACACCACATTAAATATATATTCACATTCAAATAATCTTCTAAAATTTAATATTTTGATAGATTTAGGCCCTGTTCTTTTCAACTTATTTTCTGTTCAGTTCAGTTCTATTCAGTTCAGTTCAGTTCAGTTTCAGTATTCAGCATTCAGCATTCGAATTCAGTATTAAGTTTTAATTTATGCATTATATCAATATTATTAATGTATATTATTACTCATAAATATTAAAAAAAATGAATATTAATGATAATATTATTTCAATTTCAATTTCAATTCATTTCTATTTATACATTACACAAATATTATTAATTAATATTAGTAATCACAAATAACAACAAAGAAAAAATAACCAAAAATAATATTTTTAAAATTATTAATTATTATTTTTATGATGAATAATTTTGTAAGTAAAATAAATAAATAAAAGTAATAATATTTTATAAATGCTGGTAACAATTAAAATAATAAGGTAGTATTCATAACAATAATTGTAATAAAATATAATAATAATAATAATAATAATAATTTATAATGGTATATTTAATTATTATTATATGTAGCAATTAATAAATTTTATTAGGGTATATAGTATTATATAAAGTGTTATTAATTATTATATTGATAAATTTTAATATTTTAAAAATATTATTTATATTATTAATAATAATTCAGTTTCAGTATTTTCAATTTTAGTACCATTCAATTCAGTTTTAGTATTGCTTAGTTTTAGTATTTTCAATTTCAGTACCATTCAGTTCAGTTTCAGTACAGTTCAGTTTAACTCAATACCATTCAGTTCATTTCAATACATCTACCTATTAATTGAAAAGAACAGTACCTTACTGGTTAAATTCGATTAAATCAATTATAAGTAGCTTCATTAGTTTTATGTCCGATGTTAACAATGTTTTTTAAGTTTTAACCTACTAGCCCTACCATGATCAGAACTATATAAATCAGAGCTTTTTTTCTGTACACCCATAACGTACTGAGACGGCCTTTGAATAGCAGACCTTTACTTTTATTTTGCAGCTAATTATTCAGATTAAACAAAACCAATCTTATCTAGTCAAAAGTCAAAACTAATCACAATCTCTTATTTGCTTTCATTTACTCGAAAAAAAATTAGTCCAACTAGCGCCAGCACGATGCAAAAACCTTACATAAAATCAGAAAAAGGCTAATTTAGCCATCCATTGTTCACATGTGAACTGCAAATGTACTGTGTACATGAACCTCTTGTAGTTTCCAATTTTTACCTTAAAAGAATACTTAACTAAAGTGAGCAATAGGAAACTAGAATATTCATACTTAAAAGTTCTGTCTGGTTCGAACCAGAGTATCCAAAGGCATTACTTGTTTGACTTTATATATAATAATAAATTTTAGTAATAAAGCCTGGTTTAACCTTAATTAAACAACTCAGTACTTATCACATCAACAATTAAATTAACTTCAGATTAATCTTTGCTTTACTCTTTGATGGGTGGAGGTGGGGATGGTTGTTGTTTGTTGGTGCATAAAATTATAAATCAATCAGAAAAGCTTTTGATAGAAATATGATTGAAGAAGATGATGCTTTTATCATTTTAAACAGCTAAAATGTGGGGCAATAGCCTGCAACAAGTTTCTTTTAGATGATTGAAAATAAATTGATGGACAAAAATCTACAGTGCATTGTTAATATATTAATTAAAACACCAATTCTATTCAAATATTAAACTTATTCATTTTATGGTGTTTACACATTAGTAAATATCTTTCGTCACATAGTTTTTCAAGAGTTATTTTGGTTTATAAATAGTTTTTTTACTGTTACTAAGAATTGTATGGTTTAGGGAGAGTCATTATGTACTCTATGTTGGAGATGTAAGGTTATTCCACTTGAGAAATGATGCAGATGAGAGGGCATTTGATCTTTCATTTAACAAATATTTACTTATATTGGTCTATTCATTATGTCCATATTTAAGGACCTAGATGTACCACGAGGTGTAGCTCAACTGGCAACTATTAAATATACTTATTGGCAGGGATGAGGATCGTTAACTGTGATTAAGTCCCGAACAAGATTTTTTTAATTAAAATTACCCAGTGAGACGGAAAAGGCAAGCGGAGGTTTCGCAACACTCTATCGCCGTTAAAACCCCTCTCCTATGCTCGTTTTAAAGAAAAGATACAGAAAAAAAGTAAAAAAGTCAAACAGCCATTACGGTAGAAATGAAACTATTAACTAAGTCTCGAACAAGATTATCTATTACTAAAAAAAGACCTAGGTGGAGTTTGAGCTGAATGAAAGATCAAATGTAGCATATGAGTGATAAAAATTAGTGGTTAATATATGATGTCGTGGGACTCGGGACATAGGATCGGTTCAACTTCTTCTGTATCAGGGTACCTGCACAGGTGTTAACCCGTTAGAGAGCCAGATCGGGTGTTCGATGTGGCCTCTCTGACGCTCAAGTTAGTATGTGGCGTGGGGAATGACGTAGATGTTATCAAAAGGAGGTAGATTGAGTGTAGTTAACTACCTAGGGATGTGTGTCCTAATGATGCAGAACGAAGAAATAAAACAAATATGGATGAGGTTGTATTGCGTTGTTCGGCTGGATGCTCCGATTTGGACAATTCAGGTATCTATTTCGAGTGGAAATAGGCTACTAAGAAGAACTCATGGTTTCACCATAATCCCAATGTTGTTTTGGTCAAATTCAAACCCTAAGAGCTTCGAAATTTAGATTTATTGTAAAATCCAAAAATTATTATTATTATCTTTATTTTATATTATTTAGAAAGTTTAGTTTTATTAGGATTCATTATTTTGTTACGATTAGAATTTCTCGTTCTTTTAGGATTTAGAGTTTCTTGATTTCTTGTTCTTTTAATTTCTTGATTTCTTATTCTTTTAGGATAAGAATAAATTTAGAAAATTTCTTAAAGAGTATCTAGGTTTTTTAGGAGGCCTAATTATCTCAGAAAGTATCTAAGATTGTTAGAAGAATTGACTTCCTGCGACTTACGAGATCAAAGGAATTCAGTTATTTATCTTGTGTTTTCTTTCCATTGCATCACCTTACCCTTTATATGAGGGTAGTGACCCTTGGATGGCTGCCATGTGTCTAGCCTTGGAGGTTAAGGGATGTCTAGATGGATGGTACATGTTTATTGTCCTTTTAGCTTGGTGAGCAAGTTCATTGCGAGGGCTCTATGCACCTTACTGGCATTTGGGCTTTATATGCCTTGCTATCAGATGGCCCCCCCTTGGTTAGTGTAGACTCTTTAGGGTCGACCATCGGACTCAGGTGCTCTCGTTGGGTTTGTTCCAAGGTTTTAAAGATACCCGAGGTCTCTATTTCCAGAGATATCCCCCCTCTGGTCGGTTCGAACTCTTTAGGGTTCGAGTAGTTTCTTAGTAGACTCGTTCGTCTTATAGAGGCAAAATGCATCGTCGCATTTTATCTCTATTTCCAGAGATATCCCCCTCAGGTCGGTGACGACTATCTTTTGATTGAAGGCGTGATGATCGATCTCGAGCTTACTTGTTGGTCGGGGATCACCCTCGTCAACTAAAGTTTTAGGCGGGAAAAGATTTTGAATTTCAGCTTACAACTATTTGCATGTTTCCAATGTCTTAGATTTCGCTAGCATTTATTGCGGGCATTTACTCTTTACACCTATAAATAGGGGGGTAAGTGATTGTTGTTTCTCATTACTCATTCACTTGTGATTTTACTTACCAGACTTATTCCTTTCGTCTCTATTTTGGTAGATTGGTCATGGGTCGTAGCTTTTGGATGACCAAGTGTCAACCTCTAGACAATCAACACATAGGGTTGGTGGGTTGGCTTGAAGACTTTTCTTTGCCCAAGGGGGAACGTAGTGTGGTTGGCTTTGCCCAAGGGAGGACGTAATGGCCGGACGTCGGCGGTGGTGTAATCGAAACCTTCCTTGTTGCACACCTTGGTGAAAGGTACTTCCTTTGCTTTCTTGTGCTTCCAGGGGTTACACCGCTGTTGGCACTTTAATCTATTATCCTCTCCCAATTCGCCATTTTTTACCACTTGGAATCTTCCTCTGAGGGTAGTGACAGGATGTTTTAGGCCATGAGCTTGGCCTTTGTTAGCTCATTTTTATTTCCTGTGAATGTAGTCATCGGTTTACCAAGGCTACGAGTTCGGTCCTTATGAGCTCGATTTTATATTCTATGAATAAAGTTGTGTATTGTATGTTACATCAGTTGTCTTCATTCATGTGCCTGAAAGTTGTTGATCGGCTCTATCCCCCAGGGGGGATGTCTGAACTGTCATTTTCAAACTTGCACTAAAAACGGTGCATATATTGCAGCGTAGGTTTCACGAGTGTCTTTTTTTACTCTGACGTGTTGAGCACATAGTCGCTTAGACTCCTCTAGGTCATAATTACCTGATGGTTCAGTTTTTGAGGCTTAGGTTTCAAATTTTACCGCCCTTTTTCCTTATAAATAGCGGATCTATTCCGTCATTCCTCATCTCTTAAACTCTGAATTCCCTTTTGCTCTATTTTTCTTCCATCGATCTCCACAGCATCGGTAAGTTTTATTTTTCTTTTAAATGGATACATTAAATTCTTCCTCATCCTTGACCTCATCTTCTGCATCGACCTCTTTGCCAGTGGCACCTGGTTTAGGGTTGATTTCATTGGCCTCAGCTTATCGGCGGCATGTCATGGAACCCATTCCCGCAGCTCCCCTTCGTGTGGTCCATGCTCAAGATCTGCCCCGCTCCTCAAATGTTGCCCTGGCTGAAGGACCTGAAGAGTCCGATACATCGGGGACTTTTGAGTTTAAGGATCGTAGGATGGCCTATTACACCCATGAGACAATTCCAACCCTGACTTATGTTAAGCTAAAACTCAACAATCCAGAAATGGCTATTGGCATCCCTAAGTCCATGGTGACCACGCTGGACTCCATTGTGTATTGCATTTCAAAGCTCAACCAAGAGACGGTCGACTAGTACATGGAGATTTTAGTGGTTGATCATCCTGTCGCATATGGGATAGCCCCGGGGGAACTGGATAGGATGGATGATCCGCCCCTCGATGACTTTGCCATATTTACTCAACACATTGACTGGGGATTTTGGCTCCCCCTAAGTAGATTGATGCACTCCATTTTGTTGGAATTTAAGGTTTTCCCCTCCCAGGTATCTCCTAATACGCTTATAGAGATGCTGCTGATTGCTAAGATGTGCCAAGATTCAAGGCTGTGGCTCGATGGTAATTTGTTCTAGTGTTTTTACAATCTGGTATAAATAGGTGCAGGCAATTGTCTGTATTGGGGAAAGGCTCGGCTTAAAATGAACTAGCTAGTGCATCGAAAGGATTCAGTGAAGGGCTTTAAGAAAAGGTGGTTTTGGGTCCACCTTGACACTGACAGCAAGACAATACATCCGAAGAACTCTCTTTATAGACGTGGTTTTTGGCTGTTCCCCAACACCCAATATAGGAACCCTTCTACGTGGAAGACCAATAGTAGGTTGATGCAGTGGCAAGCTAACAACGTCCGCTATTGATCTCAAGTGAGTGTTCTTAAGTTATCTTGGACCGATACTGCTAAGTTACTTCTGACCAACCATAGTATATACACCAAAGTTAAGGATGGGGTTTTGGCACTTATGGCGAGGACCGTAGTTGGTCCAAGGACCAAGGCTGTGACTAAGCAAGGTAATGATATCTTTTTTTCCTTGTTCTTTAACTTTGACTTTCTTTGTTTTGGGCCTGTGCAGGTATGTCTAACCCTAATAATTACTTTATCATTCTTGTAGCCATAATGAGGCCCAAGAAGAGAAAATCGAAGAAGGGGAAGGCATCTGAGGCTGCAGTGGCTTAAGGAGATCACTCGATGGGACCGGGTCAATGTAGCCCCCGCAGATCCGTTCTAGATAGGAGTTTAAGGAAGTTCGTGGGGTAAGTTAAAGAGGAACTAATTCTGCCACTAGGTCCGGATGGGATAATTAACATGAACAATCGGGTCAATGTTGTTGATAAGAGCCCAGTAGGTGCCATATGTATTAACTTAGTTCTGGAAGCAACGAATGTAACTTTGGGGAAGAAGCGAAAGCTGAGTGCCTTTGAGAAGGGTAAGGGTTCAGCTGAAGCTGAGGGGACTTTTGTCATGCCAAGCAAAAGATCAAGCTTTACCCTTTATGCTTCTCTTTCCTCTACTTATCCATGTGTTTTCTTACTATCAAATGTGGAATCTTACCATTGGTTTAGATGTGAAGCTAGAGAATGATTTGGTAGTTCGAGATTTTGCCAGTTTTACTCGCCTTCCCTCTGAGTTGGAAAGGCAGCAGTAAGGGAGAGTTAGTCACCATGCTTTTTGTCATTAGGCTAATCTTATTACTGTAAGTCTTGCCCTTGTGGCCGATTACCTTGACTTTAAGTCTTTTTTCTAAAGTTTCATTGATCTAGTGTAGGCTTTATCCAATGTAGTTTATTTGACTAAGATCCTAGTGGAGAAGGATAATGAGATCGGGGCTCTTAAGCACTCGAGGAAGCAGTTTGACGCTCAACTTGCCCAACTAAAGAAGGAAAGGGATGAGAGTAGTGAGGTCTTAGTGAAAGAGCAAGAGTTGAAGTCTTATCAAAAGTCATCGGCCTTGGCTGCTAGGGAGGTAGGTCGTAAGCATACGGAGGAGATGGATGCTCTGAAGAGAGATAATCGCGCCATAAGGGCCGAGGTTTAGAAGTTGAAGGATAAGGCCTATGCGGCCATGAAAAAACTAAAGGATATGAGTAGGAGCCATGATTTTTCTAAGAAACGCAGCAAGGCTCTAAAGCATCATTATCAGAGGAAGAAGTTGGTAGCGCAAGATCGGTCAAGACGCTACAAAGTGAATTACCGTACTAACTTTATTCGAAAGGTCCAAAAGAAGTTCAACTACCCTGCCTCCGAATTGTATGATTTAGCTCTAATTCTAAAGCTTGAGGCTGATGCAAAGATGACCCCTTAGTCTAAGGATGTAACTTTATTCAGCCTTGGCGGTGGCGAAGAGGAAGTTAATATAGAGGGAAGTGAGAGTGAGGAAGAGGAGGCGTTATCTTACCATTCTCACGCCACCTTGATCCTTAGTGAGATGGGTAAGGCCGAGGATGATGCTATATCTCGGTCACCCAAAGATATGTAAATTTTATCCATTTGATTTATGAACCTCTTTAAGCTTTGGCCAGTTTTCTTTTGATTTTGCATTTATTCTCTTATAGTAAGGGGGACCCTACTTAGGGGTGCCTCGCTCATTATAGGTCGGATTTATGTAATACTTGAAGATAAACTCAATAAATTTTGCACTTTTCATTGAAATATTCTGATGAGTAAATCTAGATAAAAACATTAACAAGAAACCGTAGCAAAAAGCTATAAACAGCTGACACTAAAATTGAGGCTCACATAGGACTAACTCAAAACAAAGACACACAAGACCAACACTCACATAGGACCGACGCAAAAACTTATTCAAATAAGACTACTATAACTCTCGGGTAGACTACTCCCTGGTGAAAAACTTCCTCAGGGTCGCAGCATTCCATGTTTGAGGTAAAATCTTCCCTTCTATATCATAAAGCTTGTATTGAGCCTAATTTTTTGACTGACCTTGAATAGGCCTTCCCAGTTTATGTCGAGATTTCCTTGGCCTTCCCTTGCTCTTGAAGCATCAGTTGATCAAATTAGAAACTTTGGGGTTTTACCATTTTATTAAAGGCCGATGCTACCCCCTGCTTGTAGGCAGCTATCTTGGCGTATGATCGGTCTCATCGTCCCTCTAGGTCATCCAAGTTTGACCTTAGTTTTTCATTGTTATTGATGGGACTGATATATTGCGACACTCTCTCACTGGGGGTGCCTATATCAACTGGTACTACGGCCTTGGTTCTATACACCAGTGCAAAGGGTGTTTCTCCTATCGCTATTCTTGGCGTGGTTCAATAGGACCATAGGACATTTTGTAGCTCATCGACCCATCATAACCCGCTCTTGAGTACTCTTATTTTGATTTCATCCAAGATCATTCTATTTATTACCTTCATCATTCTGTTTGTTACCTCGATCATTCTATTACACTATCGGTATAATACCGAGGAGAATCGAAGCTTGATTTTAAGCTCGTTGCAATATATTTTAAATACTTCATAGTTAAATTGCATGTCACTGTCCTTTATTAGTGTATATGGTATGTCGAACCTCGTAATGATGTATTTGTTAAAGAACTATATGACTTAATTCGGGGAGATTGTCAATATTGCCTCAGCTTCGACCCAATTTGAAAAATAATTGAATGCGACGATGATCCACTTCTTCTGATACTATGCTATAAGTAGGGGTCCGATGATATCCATTCCCCACGTGGAGAAAGGCCAGGCTGCTTGGATAGCGGCCATTTTTGTAGGCAGAACCCTAATGGTCTCTACTTAGGCATGGCATGGCTGACACTTTTCCACTAATTCTTTAGCATCTAACTCCATCGTCAGCCAATAAAATCCTTGTAGTTTGGCCTTCCTAACTACCGTTTCCTTCTTTTCATGGTCGTCGTATATTCCTTCGTGGATCTCATGCAAAAAATAGTCAGCATCTCTCTTCCCCGGGCATTTCTTCCAAGGGTGGCTAAACGATCGCTGATACAATTGGTTGCCAAGGATCGAATACTGGAATGACTTTCTCACTATTTTTTGCCCCGCTATCTCATCTTTCGGGAGAACGGAGTCTTCCAAGTATCTCCATATCGGGGAGCACCATTCCTCTGTTGATTCGACTTCTTCCAATATGATGAGGACTTCATTTCTTCTAGTGCTAGGTTGATAATACTCCCAATGGTGCAATGGATGAGATTATCCCCACTAGGATCTGTTGCCGTTTTCCTAGCTTATAAGCCTCGGCATTCTAAGCTCGCGGTATGTGTCAAATCTCTATTTTTGCTCGCATCTATTTTATCCTATTAATGAGCGCTCGCACCAGGATGAGGTACTGTTGCATTATCACATCCTTCATTGCATATACTCCCCCCAACTGGTTGACAACAAGCTTTGAGTCACTATACATGTGGGATTAGTCTGGTTGTATCACTTTGATCAACTGTAGGGCGACGATGAACGCCTCATATTCGATCGTATTGTTTGTTGGAGCGAAGGAAAGTCTGCCAGCCTGTTAATGACTATTCTGTTTAGGCCTCTCATATGCATGCATATGCCACCTTAACCTTGGGTTGAACTTCTGTCATTGAATTTCCATGTTTCCTCCATTAGTGTGGTAGGTACGGGGCAATGGGACCTCTTATATAAAATTTGATTATGCTTGAGCTTTCATTGTTTTCCTTGGTTCAAACCTAACATCAAACTCTGACAATTTCACTGCCTATTCTGCTAATCTGCCCTACATCTCTAGCCTTTGGAGAACTCTTTTCAGGCCTAGGTTGGTTCGGACTACAATCGTGTGGGATTGGAAGTAATGTCTTAGCCTTTGAGATACAATAATGATAGCATAGGCAGCTTTCTCAAGATGAGGGTACCTTAACTCAGCATCTCTAAGAACTTTACTACAATAATATACGGGGTAGTGCTGTCTTCTCCTCCCTAACTAAGGCCATGCCTGGGGTCTCTTCATAGGTGCCGATGTAGAGAAATTGACACTCTATAGGGGTGGGTCGGCTTAGCAATGGCGTTGAGTATAGGAACTGCTTTAAATCATTGAAAGCTTTAGCGCATTCATCCGTCCATCGGAAGTTCTTTGCACCTTTTAGGGTTTTGTAAAAAAGCATACATCGCCTGGCCGAGTAGGATATGAATCGGCCCAAGGCGTTGATCTTTCCATTTCACCTCTATACATTATTTACTATCTTGGGCGGCTATAGTTCCATTATTGCCTTGATCTTGTCCGGGTTTGCTTCTATCCCTCGGTGGGAGATTAAGAATCGCAGAAACTTCCCTGTTGCTATACCAAAAGTGCACTTTTTTGGGTTCAGCTTTAACTTAAATTGCTTGAAGATGCACAACACCTCTTTGAGATTGGCCGGGTATACATCGGTTGTCTTGCTCTTGATGATCATGTCTTCGATATATAGTTCCACCATATCATTGATCATACCTTGAAATATTTTATTGACCAAGCGCTGGTAGGTTGCACCCATATTTTTTAACCCAAATGGTATAACTTTGTAATAATATGTTCCTTCATGGGTTATGAACAAAGTTTTTTCTACGTCGTCCTTGGCTATAGGCATCTGATTGTACCCCGCCTTCATGTCTACCATGGAGTAAGACTCGTAGCCTACAGTTGCGTCTACAAGAGAGTCGACATTGGATAGAAGATAACTATCTATTGGGCAAGCTCTGTTCAGGTCGGTGAAGCCTACGTACATTCGATATGCCCTACTAAGTGTTTTGACTAGTATTACATTTGTCATCCAATCAGGGAACTGAATTTCCCTGATATGACCTGCCTTCAATAGGTTTGCCACCTCTTTCTCAATAGCGCATTGTTTGTCCAGGCAGTGGTTCCTACATTTCTGCTTGACCTGGTTGGCTTTGAAGTCGACATTAAGCCTATGCTCCATAATTCTAGGATCAACTCCTGTGACATCGGCCTCAGTCTAAGCAAATGAGTTTTCATTCCTTCTGAGAACTTCAATCAGAGTAGCCTTTGCTTGAGGGTTCATGTCCTCTGAAATAAATACTTCCTTATCTTGGCTTAGGAGTAACATTTCCAGCTTACCTTGGGGCTTGGTCTTATCTGGTAAACTTTCCTCAGCCTGGTGGGTCAGCTCAGCCCGTATTGAAGCCAGATATGTCTCTCATGTGATCTTCTAACTGCCCTTAATAGTTGCCATGCCTTACCTGGTAGGAACTTGCATCATGAGGTAGCATAAGTTGACCACTACCTCAGACTTAGCTAGGATCAGTCTACCTATAATAAGGGCACATCCATTCGATCTAATCATCTCCCATTGTGACTTATAGTGTGTCTGATCCTATGACCTCTACTGTATGGCCTCCCAGGCCTATGACCCGATCTTATCTGACTTTAAGTTTGTCTGGATCCAATCTGAGGGCGTCATACATGGATCGGGTCATTAGATTGACTAAGCTATAGGTGTCTACTAGCACTCTTCTAACCAGGAACCCCTCAACCTCCATCTCAATTACTAGTGCATCTTGATACGGGGCTGGCTTAGGTATGTGAGTGAAGGAATAATATTCTCCTCTATCTCGACTTGTGTTACTCACCGGTGATGCTTTTTTTTATGTCATTCCTCCACAAATAATGTTAATTACTCCTCGCCGAGCTAGGAGGGATCGGCTGCTCTCCCTATGGGAGTAGCTTGATGCCTCTTTACCCACTCTTCCTGTTGCTGATATGGCCATGGTCCAGCCATAAAGTGATCAAGCTTCCCTTCGGCTACCCTCTTATTGAGCTCAATGGCCAAGTGTCGATAATCCTCGGTTTCATGGCCCTCTTACTTATGGAAGTTATAGTAAGTGCCTAGCTTTCTCGGTCATTTTATCTTTGGCAGGTATTCAATGTACTGTCGATTCTTCTCTATCCAATATAGCACCTCCTTCCAATCCACTCTCAAAGGAATCAAGTCCTTAGGGAGATCGAAACTTTTGTATTCATACCTGGGGGGCCTCGGGGGTAGCTTACTAGATCAAGGCGGACTTGGTTGTCCACCTGTATGGTCGTATACCGATGCCCATTTCTCATGGGCCTCATAAGTTTCCCACTCCCATGCCCTCCGCATCATTAACGCTAAGCTCTTTGGCCTCTTAGTGAGTAGATCCTTTTTAAGGTCTGCGTTTCGACAATTGCTCGCTAAGATATCGGTGGCGACATCGACGCTGCACCCTCTTAGTTCGAGCCCTTTGGAACCGCTCTATGAAATCTCCTAGTGTTTCATTCCAACCTTTCCTCATAAGCTATAAATCCTAAACAGTCTTATAAGGTGGGATTGATGTTATAAAGTACAGAAGGAAGTCTTTTATCATCGCTTTGTAATTTGTGATCGGCCCTGGCTTTTGATTTTCAAACTAGAAAGTGGTCGATCCTTCAAGAGTCATTAGGAAGATCTTGCATAGCATCGCATTGGTTGCTCTGGTGGTTGCTAGTTTTTGTCAGAAATTCTTAACATGAAGGGTCGGGTCATGAGAGCCGTTGTAATCTCGTAACTTCAGCCATTTAAAACTTTTAGGGAATTCGATCTTTAAAATCTCGGGGGAGAAAGGGGATTCTACATCTTCTATCTTGGGGATAGCTGGCTCCATCCCCATGTCTTTGAGGAGTGCCTTCACGTTCTTCATAACATCACTAGCCCATTTTGGGTCTAAGTTCTTCTCGATTTCTTCAATCGCCTGCTAGGAGGCTATGGTTTGATCAGATCTGGCAGTCGACCTTCTAGGCTCCTTCACGGTTAAGTTAATGGATGCGTTGGGGGAGCCGCATCAAGGTTTTCTCCATATCTCTTCCTTTCTCTGATCGGGCTCACGCTCACGTGGGCGAGTGAAGTTGGTATAGTCCTTGGTTATCGCTGTCGCTCCAAGCCCAGGTCCGAGATGAGCTTTTACTGGCTCTTCACCCGACCAATGGGACCTTGGCTCTCATAAACTTAGCTCAGGTTAAAAGTTCGAGGCTGTGGGGGTTGAAAGCACCCCGTCTTCTTGGCTTCATTCATACGTCAGTCGCCTCTTAAGGCTCTGAAACCCTTTTGAGGTGGACCTAGATTGGGTCAATGTCATCGCCTTCCTCTCTAGGTTAACGACCTTGTTCTCTGTGGCCATGCGCTGTGCATTCAAGGTTTTTATTGAATGCTCCATGTGGCCCGTTTTGTACATGACTTGGTTTGTCATTGTCGCTAGCAGCTTCCGATCAGACAAGGCATCGAGCTTTACTACCATTGCGTCTATCTGAGCATCGAACTCATCTCCGAACACAATATTTTTTATTACCTTTACCAATGCATCGACTAGTTTTGGGGGCATTGTTAGTTGGCTCGTCGACCTTGGAGCTGCTTTCGTGTTGACTCTGGTCGATGCTGACTTCAGGATGGGCTTTTTTCTTGCTAAATCTTCCATTACTACTGTCGATCTTTGAAACTAATGAAATATAAAGTATGGGACTTTGGAACTGAAGAACCGGGTCATTGTGTTCGATCCACGCTCACCGTACCAATTTGATGTCGTGGGACTCGGGACACAGGATCGATTCAACTTCTTCTGGATCGGGGTACCTGCACAGGTGGCAACTCGTTAGAGAGCCAGGTCGGGTGTCCAACGTGGCCTCTCTGATGCTCAAGTTAGTATGTGGTGTGGGGGATGACGTAGATGTTACCAAAAGAAGGTAGATTGAGTGTAGTTAATTACCTAGGGATGTGTGTCCTTACCCTTTATATAAGGGGCAGTGACCCTTGGATGGCTGCCATATGTCTAGCCTTAAAGGTTAAGGGATGTCTAGATAGATGACACATGTTCCTTGTCCTTTTAGCTTGGTGAGCAAATTCATTGGAAGGGCTCCATAGGCCATGCTGGCATTTGGACTTTATATGTCTTTCTATCAATATATAGACTAATTGATTTTGTATAGAATGTGATCAAGCTTATACCTTGTTCATCCATCCAGTCCAACTCATTACTTTTTATGCCCATAAAATCTCTCATTATCATAATCATTCCTCATTGTTTGCTAAAAGCTATGCTAACTATCATTTTGTTATGGTATAATGAACCATGTCTTATCAATTGGTCCTTCAAATTGCTGCTCCATGAGTTTGGAGAACTTTATTCTTCTAAAAAATTTTAATAGTATAGATTAGAGTGGACTGACAGTTTTATATATTTCTTTTGTTAATCAAGGGTATTTGCTAGCGGATTTAGTGAATAATCTCTTCGTTATGGGTACCTTATAGGATGAGATAACTCACTCTAACGATTAATGTTGTTCTATATCTAAGGTCAGTAATCTATTTCAAAACCTTTTGTTAAGGATGGATAAATAACGCCCTCTAGATATATATTAATTATTTTTTATACACAAAGCTAACCTTTACTCAAAAAAATTTTGACCTACTACTGTTGGGTCTAGGTAACACCTAGCTACTATTATGAATCATATATACATGGACATAAGAAAAAGTTTAGAGATTGGTTAGCTCCACATGAAAAAAGAATGATATTGAATGACATAAATAGCATAGGATTTGGATTCTTTAATAAATTTGCATTCAATCAATTGAATTCTTTAATATAAATGAAGGTTCCAAAAAAAAAATTTGTTTGAACAAATAAATTTAATTGAATTTTATTGACTAATTAAATTTATTTTTTTATTTTCTTGTGAAGTTATTTTTAAACACACCCTTAGTGATTCAAATTTAGTTTTAGTACTTTGTAGGTCTACAGTATAATAAAATGTGAACCATTAAAATTTAATAAATGACTCAAATTAATTAAAATGTACAATTTTACAAACTCTGAACTTTAAAGAATCCAATTTCATATATATATATATATATATATATATATATATATATATATATATATATATATATATATTTCATATTGGTTGTAAAAAAATATGAATAAATAAAAGAGTAAAATAGGAGAAAGATGTTGCCAGTTGTCGGGCAGATGGAAGTGAAAGTAGCAGAAATTGAGGAAAAAATCACATGATCCATAAAAAACAAACAACATAAATAAGATTACTGTTTGAAGTAGAATTAAAAATAATCTAAGGGCGTTTACATTTACAAATTTTGTGTTTTACAAGAAAATATATATTTTAATAATTTTATAAATTATTAAAATAAATTTTATAATTTAAGATATGAAAATATCACTTAATTTTTAGTTAAAATCAATAAAATTGAAGAGCAATTTTAAATAATGAAATTAAAATAAAAAATTAAAGTTAAAATTTATTTTTAGTCTAATGCTATAATTATCCTTTTTAATAAGATTAATTAACTTAATTTACTAAAAAAATAAATTCTACTTAATTTATAAAGTGAAAGTATAGTTTTGTGAAAAAAAATTAAAAAAATAAGATAATAAATTTATGAGAGTCAAAACCATCTTATTCATTTCTCCTCTCACTTTTTCCTGAGTACTATGTTATTCCCTGATTTTTTTCCCTACCTTCTAATTTGACACTATTTTTATTAAAAAAGATAATAAATTTATATAGATTAATATTTATTGAGCCCTAGACGGTGGCCTTAGTGACTCTATAATAGGTCGGCTCCTGTAACTATTTTAACATATCGTTTTTGCCTAGTAGTACAAGTACTTAGTTACAACTATTATATAATCACTTTTAGACTTTTAGTTATCAAAGAGTGTTGGTTTTAGTGGGAAAAAAATTGCTAGTTGAACTCTAAAGGTTAAAAGTTTGATAGCACTTTTTGAAAGACCTTTGGCCTTAACTATACCCAGGTCAAAATTGTGAGAATAATTTATTGCACAATTTTTGTTAAAAAAGTCACTTTTAGTTGTTTGGAAGAGGCCAACAAAAAAATACTAGACCAACAATAACAAATTACAATCATAACAAGATGACAATAACAGATAAACCAAACGGAATTTTAATAGGAGAAGTAACGGAGATATGAGATATAGAAATCCGACAGGGAGTGGGGAGTGTAGCATAAGGAATGTTTTAGGTGTTAAAATCGAAATTCAAAATTTTTTTGAAGGTTTTTGAGGGGACCTTATCAACTACTGTTTTTGTTTTGATCAATTTGTTTCTCTGTTTTTGCCAATTTTTTGGATTTAGGTGATATCACTGCTTTGATTTTTGAGCTAATTTTGATTAATTTACTGACATATTTTACATATGACTCCTTGCCTTCTCTACAAGCAACAATACTGCAAATTTTAATATAAAAAAATGCAAAGTATTTCATCACTATCTTTTTACTATTAGCTAGAGTCGAAACCTTATTCTATGTTTTCTGGGGAAGGCATAACTCATTGCAACCTGAAAATTGGATATAATTAAAATGAAATTGTTAATTGTTCGTCTATTTAATGTTTAGAGGCCCATTTTAGCAAACCCAATTATCAACACCTTTGATGATAATTGTATTATAAGTGTAGTAAGAGGAAATTATAACATTTGTAGAAGTATATGACCATGTTTGTGTCATTTGGCCATGTAATATATGGTCTTGTGGTTTGCTTGGTATCGCGTAAGCAAGCTCTCGAGTTCGAGTCCTAGTGAATGCAGAAAATCTTTATTGGGAGTCTCACCCACCACAACCAGGTGTGCGACCGGGTCGGATCTGGATGTAGTCGAAGCAAAGCTCCGGTAAACAAGATGGACAACCAAAAATTAAATAATATGGTCTTGTCTTTGTTATGAAGGAATCATGAACTTGACCAATCATTTTCAGGATTGGATCTGCATTGAACTTCCAATTAAGATTACTTTAATGAGAGTGGAACATGAGTCTCATTCCATTACTATGGAAACTTTCCAATTAGAATCAACAACTGAATTATTCACTTGACTATGTCATGAACAATATTTTTACTACTCACTACGCTAGTATAAAATGAAACATGTAAATAAGTAAACCCAATTTACAAGATGAAGTTGAGATAGTTTCCCGCCAACTATAAATGATGTAACATGGTTTGGAACTTGTTGGAGAGCGATGTATCAGTGTGATGTGGTGTCTACACTTTGTCAAACCATACGTAAGCTAATGAACATAACATAATACATATATACCATAAGTTGTCATTTCAATCGTGCTATGCCTTATATGTTTTATTAAAGAAAAAAAAAACGATTTTGTCCACCTAATATGTTTTTAAAAAAAGGATTTTGTCCACCAATCCATACCATACGTGCATTTTTTTAGTGACATTCCTAAGTCTAAAAAAAAAGTAGAATTTGTAATGCATTGTGCCTTTTATTTTTCGGTTTTCTATGCCTTCTTTCTTTATTAATTTACAATTGACAAACATTATTGAAAAGCTAGGTTTTATACTTAATATCACACATTATTTAGAAAGTTGGGAGCATCTTAGCATATTTAAGTATGGATGATGTTTTCATTGGTATGAGACCTTCTATGTAAGGTTCATGGGTAAATTAGGCCTAAAGGAGATAATATCGTACTATTGTGAGAATATGTGGTATTATCGGGCTTCCACACTCTACACAACATTTAATATTGGAGTCATGCCCAACATTACCTGTGACGCCGATTAATCATTTGAGTGTTGAATAAATGTGGTACACCCTATTGATCAACAATAATCCTTGGAACCGTTAGTATTCTACAATGTTATCAATAACATACCTTACCGGCCAGTTCAACCAATTTTATTGTGACCGGTCATGACTACAGTACAGTTTAGGTTAAAAACGTTTTTTGAAAAAAAAAGAAAAAACCGGTAAACCGGCGAATCGGTTCAAACCCGATTTTTTCAAAACCCTTATGGTGCATGCAGAAGCATTGCAAAAGACTCATTAAAACATTGCAATGGCCATTGGAAATCCTAAATAATATATATTCTTTTCAAACCCCTCTGGCAACACACAGAAACGTTACTAAAGAACAAGAAACCATTGCAATAGCCCAAAATAATATATATTCTAAAAATGGTAAAACCACTTATTATACCGATAATACCGGTTATACTGCATGCTACTTACTTTACCAGTATGGCATCCATTACGGTTTTGATAATATTGGTATTCTATGTATGGCGTGCCCTCCAAAGCATGTATGAGGAGAAAAATAATGTGTCAGTGGATGAATGAATGATCATTCAAGAGAGGCTTGATTATTCTTGATTGAAAGGGAGGATTGTTGAGGGAACAAATATCTAATTCGGAGAATCTTATAATTGGACAATATCTCTTTTAGTACGAGGTCTTTTTTATGAATAGTACGAGATCTTTTGGATAAAGCCTATGTGCAATTCATGGATAATATCATATAATTGTTGAAAGGGAAATTGTTTTAAATGCACACCTATAGCATTTATATTCTTAAAATGCACTTTTTACAAACATATTTGTTTTATACCCATTTATTATCAGACATATTTATTAACTACCACCACTCCCCCTTTATCGATTATTTTGGAAATCCCATCATTATAGGAGTTCATGATTTCGTCTGATTCAATTTTCAAATTTTGATTTCTTTCCTATCTCAATTTTGATTTTGATTAATTCCGTTATTTATTTCATTCATATCGATTTCGTCTGATTCCGTTTCTGATTTCATTCATGTCGAATTCATTCGATTTCTCTCTTCCTTTTTTTCCGATTTCCATCATATCGATTTCGGTTTCCATTTGTTTTCGAATCAGTCCTTCTCACCGGAATCAATAAAATCGAACCCGAATTCCGTTGCCGGTCTTATTAATCCCGTCAATTTCACTGCTCAAATCCCCCTGGTCTTTATTTTTTCATCAATTTCACCACTTGAATCATGGCAATCAGAATCAATCTAACCATGTCGAATTTCTCTACTGATTCATTACAATCATCTCTACTTTTTTAGTTTTCTGGGCAGTTCATTTTTCATCCAAATTTGTGGTCTCCAGACTTGTCTTTCGATTCTTGTTCTTAATTTACTACTCGATTATATTAGATCTGAGTTTGATAGAGATGATTGAAGTAGTAAACAGGTTAGAAGGGTCAAAATTGCAAAAATGGTGGTCATCGGCAGCAGTACCGACAAAATTAGGTGAATCCGAGGAAAAATTAATAGATAAGGTATGACTGTGTATATTTGCTTATGTATATTGATATACATTGTATGTGTATATTTTTACCACCTTATTTGTTGTATAATACATAATGTGATTTTTTCCAGAATGGACATGACAAATGGAAGAAGAGAACAGTTAAATCTGAAGCAATAACAACAAATGAGACAAGTCTTTCTTTATACATTAGCACATGTATATTGATATTCATTTTATTTGTATATTGTCACCACAAATATATATATATATATATATATATATATAAGAAGACAAAAATATGTCCGCGTAAATTGTTTTAAGTATATTGATATACATTCTTATGTAAAAGTAAGTAAACTATTAGTACAATGTTTATCAGTGTATGTTGCAGTATGTAAATTAGTATACATACTTTCTGTATATTGCAAAATTTATATTGATATATAGTTTGTATATGCATGTGTGGTTAAATGTAAAATGAAGTTATTGTACTGATTTATCTATTATGTTGTAAAATGTATATTGATATACAGTTTGCATATACAGCTTATGCCCTTTTCGTATTAGAGACAAAATTGCTTGAAATGTGTTACTTATGATACTGATTTTCTTAAGCTTATTTTATGGTTATGTTTTATACTGATTTGAAATTACAATATTACGGTTTGATATACATTAATTGTTTCTCGTATATTAGCAATATGTAGTTTATGCCCTTTTCGTATTACAGACAAAACTGCTTGAAATATGTTGCTTATGATAAGCATGTACATTTTTCATTTGCGCCTTCACCCGTGCCTTGTGCCTTGTACAATCATGTTATACATTTTATTCAATTCGTATATCATCGTACCCCATTTATGAATTATAATTCCTGAATGTGCTTTGACATGTGCCTTGTGACTTATGCCTTGTACAATTATAGTATACAGTTTATTCAATTCGTATATCATCTATTGCGCCTGAGATTGCGCCTTGACATGTGCCTTGTGCCTTGTACAATCATAATATATAGTTTATTCGACTTGTATATCATCAATATACACATTTTGGTTGGAATAATATACATCAGTATATAGTTTACCTTTATCTGTTGCAACAATTCCTAACTTAAATGATAATTGCAATGTTTCATTCTACAAAAAATATTGTTACACTGCTATATGTTTCAAACTAATATCATTAAAATGCAGCAGCTTCGTGTGAATCTTAAACCCGGGGTGGTCCACCCAATATCTGAATATTATGCTTCTGAACTTTTTACCGATATGCTCGAGTAGATTGGCAATGACACGAATAATGTCATTGTCCAATTCTATCATTAATTTGCTATTCCACGCTTGCAAAACTCTGGTGTTGTAAACCAGTGACGACAGCTGCAATTCATAAATAAGTTAGTATACATTTTTAATATACATACAGTTTTAAAGATCTAATATCACTAATATTATAATAAATGTATATTAATATACGATTGTCAATATACAGTTTTATTTATGAGTCATGTACATTAGTTGGATTCCATATTTCAAATAAAAGAGATATCAGTATCCAAATAATGTATATCAATATATAGACTATTTACATTAATATTGTTCATGCGTGTACATTATCTTTTAGGAGCATGCACCTATACTGTACACCATTACCAAAATGGTTCATTTTAACCACCCTAGGGTTTTTTGTATTGTCATGCATCAATACTGTACATGCTTGCACAGTATCTTTTAGGGGTAGCCATCTATACTGTACATCATTAGCAAAAGGATTCATGTTTGCCCAACCTAAGGTTTTAGTATCGCCAAACATAAGTACTATTCATGCGTGCATAATATCTTTTAAGGGTACTCATGCATAAACATTATTTAGGCATGAAGATACTAAAACCCTAGGTTGGTCAAAATGAACCTTTTTGCTAACGTACAATATAGATGCCTACCCCTAAAAGATGTTGCGCTCGCATGTACAGTGTTGATGCATGTACAGTATACATCTTGAATTTTGAGTCATGTACATTAGTTGGTTTCTACATTCCAAATAAATGCGATATAAGCAAATTACAGATGAATTATTTTCAGCGATATAGTTTCTATTGTATATTGCTAATATGCATTTTTTATATGGACTATATATCAGCAAAACATCTGTATACAAGCAGAATACATCACAAATCATAACACAACAATGGTTTTAAATTAGTTGGTTTCCATGTACAAAATATAAGTAAAATCATCACACAAATTGCAGACAGTGATGGCATCATACAAATTGAGTTATTAACATCATATAATTTTGCTGTATATTGCTAATAGGCATTTTCTATCCAGATTGTATATCATCAATACATCTGTATATCAATAGTATACATCACAAATCATAACACTACAACGGTTGTACATTAGTTGGTTTCCATGTACAAAATATAAGTAAGACCATCAAACAAATTGAAGACAGTGAGGACAGCGTACAAATTGAGTTATTTAAAACATATAGATTCTGATGTATATTGCTAATAGGCATTTTCTATCCAGATTGTATATCATCAATGCATTTGTATATCAGCACTATACACCACAAATCATAACACTACAATGGTTGTATATTAGTTGGTTTCCATGTACAAAATATAAAAGATAAGTAAATCCAGCATACAAATTGCAGACAGTGATGACAGCATACAAATTGAGTTATTAACAAAATATAGTTTCTATTGTATATTGCTAATAGGCATTTTCATCCAGACTATATATCAGCAATACAACTGTATATCAGTAGTATACGGCACAAATCATAACACTATAATGGTTATATATTAGTTGGTTTCCATGTACAAAATATAAGTAAAACCAGCATAGAAATTGCAGTATTCAAATTCTTACCTCATTTGATGTTTCGTCTTTGGAAGAAGTCGTTTTCTTCTTCCCAATTCCCTGAAAAATTCTGATTTAGTTTGAAACAAGATTATTCCAATTAAATGAAAATAAGATTATACACAATTACCTAAACACTTTTGTATGGCTTTATTCCATATACAATATAAAGTGTATATCAATATACATATTTTAGTATACAGATTCTTACTTCGTTTGATGTTTCAAAATCGGAATCAGTTGCTGTCCATTTTCCCTTTCCCTACAAAATCCGAATTCCAAATTAGATTGAAACTAGGTTTTCCCAATATACAAAAAAAACGTATATCAATATACAACAAAAATACCTTATCAGTGGCCTTGAAAATGGATTCATTGGAGTTCCTCTTCCCTTGGTCCATTATCGACCTTTTTTCCCTCCTTTCCGAAGCCCCAGTTCTCATTAACGAACTTCTAAAAATCATTATTTGCCGATTTGCGGATTTTGAACAGTGAAATTGATGGGCTAAGAAATACCGACGAGATTTGAGCTATGAAATTGATGGATTTGAAACACCGGCGGACTGAATAAATTTTGGTTTTATGGGTTTTATCGATTCAGCCCTTGTTTGTTGGATATTAGGTTGGAGGACTGCCGGATTGAGCAACGCGGTGACAGTTTCGACGGTAGACGGAATCACAATCGGTAGTCGGAACTCAAGCGGCGACGATTTGGATGGTTGGATGCCGGCCTTGGAGATGAACAAGAATTTCCAGTTTCATGGAGAGGGTTTCGAAATTTTGAAAGGTACCGACAAAATAGGGATTTGAAAGATATCAGTTATGTATTGTAATCGAGTATTTTATAAAGTGTTTTTTTGTTAATTAGATATTTCTATTCTTTAAATTACTATCTCCTATAGGCACCGGCGGAACCAGTGGGGGCGAGCAGCGACGGCCGCCCACCCTCTTGGACGGAATTTCAGGGACCCCTATTCATATTCCTTATGCTTCAGTTCAACTTCAGCCATTGTTTCCGGCGGCAGTAACTGTCTGTCGTTCTCCTGCCTTTGCTCTTCTGTTTCTAATTAAGGCCTTATTCTTTTCAACTTATAAGTAGCAGTACTGAACTGAACTTAACTTATTTCAGTGTAAATTTATATGTATGCAGTATTGAATTGAGTTGAACTGAACTGAACTGGACTGGACTGGACTGAATATAAGTTGAAAAGAACATGGCCTAACTACCCTAATTTTATATGCGAAAAAGACGTCGTTTTGATTTTAAAATTAGAATCCTAAACGAGGTCGCTTGATCCTGGTTAATTTAGATATAATATAATGCATATAACCCCTTTGCTCAAAAGACCTTCTGTGTTACGACTTAATGTTCAAAACCCAATCACGATTTCACTGTTTACCGACTCCAGGTCGCAACGTTGAAGCAACCAGCAGCTTTAGGTTAGTTTTCTAATTTCTTTTTCCTATGTTTTATAATACACATAATATTGAATCTTTGGTTGTGATTTACAATTTACAAATTAGGTTTTTTATTAGTATGTTGTGGATTTGATTGGGTTTGTTCAATCAGATTTTTGAATTTCATTGTAAATCGTGTTAAGTGATTTAAGCAAGTGAGTTTTTAGTTATTTGAATGTTGGATTTGTTATGTGGCATTGGAGTTCTATTGAATAGGGTTTGAATTGGGTTTATGTCACTGGAGTTTTTAATGTCTATTGGATATTAATGTTTTGTCTTGATTGGATTGTTATTGTGGTTCTTTTGAATTGATTTTGTGAATTGGATATTCAAGAATATCGGCACAAGCTAATAGATGTTTAAGTGAATGAATTGGATTTTAAGGGGTGAATTTGATACTCATTATTCAATAATTGTTTACGGATCTAAGTGAGTGAATTAGATTTATCTCAAATATTAATAGAGTTTACTCGAGCTGGAGTCTTACTCAATTTGGACTTGGAGTATAGTTAAACTTTAGATGAAAGAATCTTTCAAATTAAAATAAATTTCTTTAACTCAATAGATGTATTATTGTTGTATATTCTTATTATTTATGTAACTCTTTAGTAAATGATGAATTTGGAGTGTAATTAAACTCCTTAAACAAGATCACTTTTCTTGGTAGAATGAAAACCATATCACTTTAATTTCTTAAGTTTATATATATAATTCTAATAATTTCATAAAGTCTTTAAATATGCTTGAATTATTTTATTTACTTATTCGTGTTATTTCTTATTCATTTGAACAATGAGAATTTTAATGTATTTATTTATTATAAACTATACACACTGAATATTTTCAATGAAATTTTTTTTCTACCAAATCTGCCCCCCTGGTCTAAGAATCGTGGTTCCGCCAATAGGGGAATTCCCCTAATTACCCTTGCTGAAATATACTGCGCCAACACTGATTCCACAATAGCTTTTAAACTTGTTTCACAATCCACGTGGGAATGAATCTATATATTCCCCTTTTACTGCGGCTGCAACTTTATTTTTCCTTTCGAATTCTTTCATGTTTTCTAGCTTTTCATATTTTTCTTCTTGCGTTATGCCTTCCATTTTTTACTTTTTATTTGATCTTTTTTTGTCATTTTCCAGTATTTTATTCCTATAATCGTTTCACGTTTTCCGGCATCTTATTCTTCGCTGGTAGTACGAATCACCGTTGATTTGACAATGTCTCAAGGTGTCGGAATTTTAGAAGATTAATTTTACCGTTGGAAAACTCGAATTGCACAATCTTACTGCTTTATAATATTAATATCACAATTTTACATAATTCATTGTCTTGTAGCTCAAAATGGGTTAAGTTTTAACGAGTACAAAAATAAATTTTACTTTGATTCCTTGTTATTCATATATTTTCAATATTTTAAGAATAAAATATCTGATATTTTATGAGTGTCTACAATTTTTTTCACTGATCTTATTATGAATGTCTATATACAGTTGGGTAATTTAAAAGAAAATCGGGAATGGGGTGACCATTTGAAGAATTTTTGTGTTGAAATATGGATGTTTGAGTCCAGCAACAATTGGACTATTAATTAGAGTTAAAAGCCCATGTTTCTAGGCCTGTATGTTTTGGGGGCATGCCCAGTTTGAAATAGGCCTTCGCTTATTTGTAAGGTGTGCTATTCTATAACTTTTGTTGTTTCAACTTGTTGGATTAGGACCGTATATTTAATATCATTCTCGTTTAATGGTTGACATATAAGTATATTTAATTATTATAATATATATATTGTCCATTTATCAACCATCCAATGAAAGGTATCAAATACCCTATTCTATATAAAATTTTCTTTATTGAGTATATGATTTATTCAATAATTTGCTTACGTTCTAGTTTTAGTAATTTAAAACTACAAAATCATAAAACTAAAGTTAAAATTTTAGAAAATTTTATTGCGATTGTATTTTTTTAATTTTTTTATATTTGTGTTTTATTGAATATATTCTCTTAATATTTTAAAATGGGATACGTCATATGCTAAATAGATAAATATAAAACATGCAGGCAAAATTTGAATAGATCATGACCCACTTACGATTTTAATGTTTAAACATTTGAGATATAGATTATGACTCATAAAATTGATTTTTAAGTCACGTTCTTTTATTTGGTTTTGACTAAATACATCGAGATTTATTTAATCTTGGTATAAAAAGTTAGATGTCACCTTGAACTTTTAAAAGTCTCGACTAGCTCCTTGAATTTGATAAAAGTTCACCAGTTTACCCTTTCAATACTTCGGGTCAGCTTCTAGTTGGTTTGACTTTTCAAAGATATCATTTTTCTGATTTTTCATTCTTCAGTCAGAAGCTTATACATGGCAACGAGGGGGCAAAGTTGTGCACTTTTTTCAAGTTTAAGGAATTAGTTGAAATTTTTTAAAGTTTAAGGTGACATTCGACTTTTCATGCCAAGTTCAAGGGAAAAATGATGTATCTGGCCTTTGGTTTTGAACGGTTACTTTAAATTTAATATTACCATGTCTTCTTTCATTATCATTGAATTAAAAAGGGTAACTTAGCTAAATATAAGATTTTGGGTTTTTAATTTTGTAAATAGCACTATAAAAACTTTACTTTTTAATTACCAACACTCTTTCTTAATTACAAGATTTTAACTTTTAAATTATGCTTTCGCTACGGATATAAGAACCCCCATTATAACAACTCTCCTTCTAATCTAATTAATTTAATTTTTGCAACTTTAAAACGACTATATCACACAAACTGTCAATTTTTTCGAAACAAGCCTATAAAATATTTTGCTCGTCTTATTTTTATCTTTTAAAAAAATTCATATTGAATCATTTTTTAGCAAAAAAATTTTTATCACAGTTTTATACCAGTTTTACCAACTTTTTTTGTAATTTCTTATACCTAGTATAAGAGTAATATAATGTCTTTATAGCACCAGTTTTCATTTATCTCCAAGTAAATAACATAAAATATGAGCAGCATTGTTCTCTTTGAGGCAAACGAAGCTCTTATACTTAATATAAAGGTAGTTAAAAATTGGTACAAGACTGCGATAATTTTTTTTGCTCCAAAAATATTCACAATGGATGTCGTTTTAAAGATATATATAAGATGAAAAAAAATATTCTAAAGGTTGATATCGAAAAACTAACGGTTTATAAGATATAATCGTTTTAAATTTTAAGAATCAAATTATACATTATAGAAAAGAAAAACCTAAAAATTGGTAAACATCTAAAAAAACACTTATAAGCATGGCTTTTAAAATCGTACCGATCGATCGGATTGGATTCGACCGAAACCGGATATTGATTCGGTCGATTTTCATCCGATTCTTCATTTAGTCAAAAACCGACCATTAATCGGTCGAACCGACCGATCAGTTTAAAAACTAGCCGATTCAACCGGAAACCGGTTCACTCACTTGTGTATTTAAATGTTAATTAAAAATAATTATTTCATTAATGATAATTAATTAATAATGTTGATAAATGTTATGGTTAGCATATAATGTTGATTAATTATGCTACTATTAATTACTCCTAATTAAATTAACAAACTTTCCATTCAATTAAAGTCTATTTAGACAATAACATAGACTTTAATTCTATTATTACTAAAGTCTATTAAATTCTATTTTAATTTTATTACTCCTAATTAAAGTCTATTAATTCTATTACTCCTAAATAAAGTCTATTAATGTTGACCAATATTTTATGGAAACAATAGAATTTTCAAAAATCTAATTAATCACATTAAAATAAATTAACTTGCTTCCCTAATTAATAAGGGAAGGTTTTGTAATATTTCATATATATATATATATATATATATATATATATATATATATATATGTATTATTTTTATTTGATATAAACTTTATACTATACAACTTTAACAATATATATTATTAATACTTTATATAAATTATTTTACGTATTTAACATGAAATTATCAAAAATATAATTATTTTAACATGTTTTATGAAAATTCGGTTCGATCATCGATTTAATCTGATTGAATTTTAAATCTATTATCCACTCCCTTCACCGATTTGAGGGCCGATCTAGTTCTAAAGACCATGCTTGATATTTGCATTTATTTCCCAAATAAAAACACAAACGCCCCGTGCTTTGCAAATTAAATCAAATTTGTTGTCATCTTTAACTTAATGTTTCAATCACAAACAGTACACAACTCAAGCAATTATTGATACATTAGTAACACAACTTACTCAATCCACTTAGTGTCTATTGTAACACCTAATAGTACCTTGTGATTTTTGGGACAAACACGAGCATATAGTATTTGTTCCTTTGCAAGCTACGACTTTATTTATTTATTAAATTATACTTACCTAATTTTAATTATAATAGCATATATACTTTATACGAAAATATTAGGAACAAGCCAATTTCTTTTCTCGCCCGTATCTTCCAAACAAGTTAGGAACGAGCTTAGACGTAAACGAGCTGAGTCGAGCCAAGCTTCGAGGTTGGTTTGAGCTCAAAATTCATATTTACGAACAAGTCATTTAACAACTCGTTTGTTTACAAGATGTTCACAAACGACTCATTTAATTTACAAATAATTTATTTATTTATCCATTAACGAGCTCATTTATTTTATTTATAAATAAAAAATATTAAATTTTATATTAAATAATATTAAGCTTTCAAACTTATAATTTCGTTTAGTGATTAAACAACAAAAAGTTAAAAAAAATCTAAATTAACAAACTTTAAATTAAAATGATATCTAAATGACTTGAAATAATAAATATTTTAAGGCTCTATTTTTTTGGACTAAAATTTAATTCAGTTTATTTTAAATCACTTTAGTTTAGTTTAGTTTAACTATGTGTAGTTATAAATTTACTCTAAAATAAATTCAGTTCAGCTCAATTTAGTTCAGTTCAGTTCAACTAATTTCAGTTCAGTTCAACTTTTAAAAATTGAAAAAAAATATGGCCTAAGTGTATATTGTACGGATATTTTTTTATTCATGATTAAAGTTTTCTTTATAATATGTGAAAAACATAATAGATCTCAGTTTATGAACTTATTTACTAGCCTATATTCGAGTTGTTCACGAGCTTTCGAAGCGAGTTTTAGCATATCTAAGTTCGGTTCATTTACAAATTGAGCCTAAATATTATGTTCATGAACAATTCATTAATAAATCGAGCCGAATCAAGGTTTTATCGAATCAAACATCAGATTTTTCATAAACACATTTAGACCCTAAGGCCTTCCTTTCATAAGCTCAAAATCAAGATCTCCCGTGTAAGGACACATTACACAATAGCTTTTTATTTATGAAACACACACAATAGCTTTAATAACTGAAGTAAACTCCAGAAATTTGTAACCATTTGGGTTTGCTTTTGGAAAATGTACAAGTCATAAGCATAAAACAAAACTGGCCTCAAATGAATTATCACTTCACCTATTTTTCACCAAAAACATTTCAGTTATTAACTACACCTACCAATATTAACGATCAGTTATTATTTATTTATTTATTATTATTATTATTATTATTGTTATTATTATTATTATTGTTAAAATTATTATTAGTGCAGTTATATATGGATAGTAGAGAAAGTGATTTGATTTGCAATCAATGACCAGCTCACCTAATTACGATGATGGAATATATGTGCCAATGAAGATAAATTGCTTTCACAAACCAGAATGAAAACGAATTATTCTAGTAACGATTGTCAATCATAGATGTATGTTCAGGTTATGAGAAATAGACCATATATAAGTAGACAATGTCACATCCTATATATGTTTGATTTCAACATATATCGAACAACAAACCATACGTGTCATAATTTCATCTAACTTTACTTTTTAGCTTTTGATCATAAAATACAATGGTTAGTTAACTCTCAAAATATGAAAGTTCTATTGAGCTTTCCACATAACTTTAACCAGTGTTTAAAAATCCCTGCCTATCTCCGCCTAGGCCCGTCTAGACGCTATTTTGGAGCTTGCAGCTCGACTTTTCATTCCTCGGAAGCTATCCGCGCTGGACCGATATATTGCCGTCTAAGCGCTGCCTAATCTGATTTTTTCCGCCTAGGTACCGCCTAGGCCGATTTTTTTGCAATTTTTATGATATGGAAACCTGTAATAATTATTGTTCAATTTTTTTCAATTCAAAAAAGGTAGCTCGGTAGGTAAAATTAATGTACAACAAAATATTCTCACCATACAATTCTCATTTTGAATCTCAAACCGAGAAATAGTACACTATAAACTTAAAAAAAACCACAAAAATTTATGAGGGTATGTGTTTTATGTAAGAATTGATAAAGACTTGTTTTTTCATATATTAAACTATATTTTTGTAATATATTATCATATTATAATTTATTTTTTAATTGAATTTATACTTTTATCTATTAATAAATATAAAAGAAATTATAGTCTAACGCTTTTTTAAAACATTGCTTTAACCTAATTAAAGTTATTTCTTTTTTATACATGCTGCTTTGTTTGTGGTACAAGCTTGTAATATTTATGGTTTTGTAATTTGCAATGCTTTCATAAACTAACCTTTATTTGAGATGATTAGTAGTGATAGTATATTAGGAGCTCTAAGCCTAAATAACGAAAATGAAGTTGATCTAGCTATAAAATAAACTAGAAGGGAAATAAATAAATATTCTGTCAGAGGTTAGGTTAGGTAGGGGATTTGTTTTCATAATGTTTCCTACTTTCATGTACATCAAAAGCAAATCCTGAGTCAGGTGGTTGATTCGTGGGAGTGGGACAATCAAATTAAGCATCTTTAGATTTCAATAATATGTTCTTATTCCATTTAATTAATTGCTAATCTCTCTTTTGTTAATATTAATTTTTGTGATGACTCATTTGCTGCATATGATTGTATATCATGGAATAAGACACATGTAATTCTCTTATTTTTGTTGTTAATGATCTTTTCTAGCGTAACAGAGAAGGCTCTTAATTACTTATAATCCCAATAATTAACTCTCATTTGATTTTGTTTGTAGTTTGTGGAGAACCTTTGTCATTAACATTTGATGTTCAAAGCATTTTGGAATAGTTGTGGTAGAATACTATAAAGTACAACTAATGTAAAAGTGTGTCTAAATTCATAATAGGGTAAACTTTAAAAACATACCCCGTGGTTTCAGCGTTTTGCAAAAAGATGCCTATGAAATTTTTTTTCTCAAAAGGGTGCCTGTGTTTTCAAAAGTTTACAAAAAGAGGATTTCCAAAATTTTAAAACCACATTTTGAAGGGTAATCTTGTCCATTTTGAAGTGAAATTTTACATCTTAGTTAATGAAAACATAATACACATATGTGATAAATTTTAGAATTTTTTGAGAAGTATTAATAATTTTTTCAATTAAAACTTGATTATAACTTTAAAAAATCAAAACAAAATGAAAACTTTTCGAATCTTACTCAAATCTTGATATATAATTCTTGAATAATATAGTCAAAATATAGGAATGTTGAATTTATTGAAATAAATGGTGTAACACTGTAATTCCCAAACTACATGCACCTTTTTGAAAAATTTTGAAACCACGTACATCCTTTTGAAAAAAATTCCACAGACATCTTTTTACAAAACGTTGAAACCATATAGCATGTTTTTTAAGTTTACCCTTCGTAATAAGATATTTGTTAGGTTGACTTTTTTTTTGAAGAATATTGAAGAGGCTAGGTATTGAACCTAGGACCTCTCACCACTAAAATTGAGTGGTGTACCAATATTTGTTAGGTTGACTTGAGACTTCATAATATAAAAAGTTTGTTCAAACCTAGCTCAAACCACATTAAAGATAATATGTTCTGGACCTAAGATTAGAACATCAATACCTGGCCCTTAATGTTGATTATATTTATATTTGTCATTTTTTCTTCTAACAAACAAAGTAAAACAACAATTCTTCAACAAAATTATGCATCCTAAATACATTTTTATAAATTTGATATTAAATTTAGTAATTATTTATATGAATTATAAAATATATTTGTGATACATGATTATATTATATTGATTAGTAGTACTGGTCTTGAGTACTTACACAAATTCTAAAGAAAAAATTAGCTAAAACTTGGCATAACCACTTTTTTGTGCATTGCAGTATAATTCATTTGCTTATTCAAATCCTCTAGCACACCTCTTGTCCATTTAATTCTTGTGCTTTATATTACCTTTTTTTCCCTTTAATGCAGTACATTAAAAGAGGTTCTATAATGTGGGGAAAAATGTAACAAATTACATAGAATAAAGACTACTATGTAATGGTTGAGTAGTACAGGATCGAAAGAGTTACAAGTTGCATAAAACAGAAATCAAATTAGTCACTTGAATTTTTTTTTTCTTTCATTAGAACTTTGCTCCGACTATATTTAGATTTGACCCGAGTTACGCATCTGGCTATGGTGGGTGAGTCTCCCAATAAGGATTTTTTACTTTCACTAGAACTTGAACTCAAGACCTTACTTAACCGTACCAAATGAGTAACTTGAATAACAGAGGAACCAAATGGATAAAGAGCTATACTACAATGACCAATTAGCCCTTGCCTCTAAAACTATAATTTCTATGGGTATTTCACAAATTCCTGTAACATGACAACATAACACCTCTCTATTTCTTAAGTTTGAAATTTCAAAAATACCTCTTTTTAAATGCATTCTCTCCTTAATTTTATTATTCCATCTTAAAATGAATTTAAATCTCAATCGTTTATTTTTTTACGCAAGTCTTTAAAAAATTTTGTTCCTTTTATTTGTATCGTTAAAATTCTATCAATATTGAACTTTTTTACAAAATATTTTTTTCTCACATTTATATCTCTTTGTACCTCAAGTATAAAGGCATTATAAAGAATGTCCTTATTTCTAAAAAAAAAGTTGTTTTAGCCTGCTTTGTATTTCATTAACTGCGGATGAAATGTTATATTCGTTTTTCTCCTCTAAAATTTTCATGGAAAAAGAAAAAAATTTTGTTTACCTATTTTCATTTTTATCAGATTTGTTTTAGTTCAAAACAAGTATGTCATATGAATCATAAAATTTGTATTCTTACAATAAAAAAAGAGTACTTCGTCATTACTAGTTATTGTCCGTTTATAAAATATTATCTATTTAACCGAATTATCAAAATCAATAAAATTTTTATTACAGAAGTAAAATGACTAATTTATCATTTCTATATATATATGTAAAATTCTCTTTCTTCACAATTACTCACTTATAATTTTAACAGTACATAATCTCTCTCCTAATTAATACAAGGGCGAATTAGAAAAAAAATTGTAAAAAATACATTAATAATCTAAATTCATAACTAAAATGAGAACTAGCGAAAAATAATTTCTAGATGCAGGGAGTGTTTATTTAAATTTAGTGCACCATAATAAACATAGTGCAAGAACACAATAGTTTTGACCTTGTATTAATAAACCTTATGGTAGGCGAAGATGATTACTCTTTTGATTCTAATTAAAATGAGAAATCAAATTGAGTACATTAAACAAATATGTTGAATTAATTGTATCAAGCTAAATTAAGATTAGATTAAATTAAATTAAATTGTGAAGTTTATAAAAGTAAATGAAAATGAAAATATAATGGAAATAATAAAGAAAGCGAAAGGGGTAGTTGTAAAACAGTGAAAGAGCAATACTACTAGTTAGCTTTTACACAAGCAAAAGCTAAAAACACAGACATCATTAGTCCACCAGAGTATCTTCCAAACTCATTGGAGGAGAAAAATTATCACCTTAGAGAGAGAAGAAAAAAGAGAGGACAAATTGCATCTTTCCCATTTTTCTTTTATTTCTTTCAATAAAACCCCACCTTTCTTTCTTTCTTTCAATCAATCACAATTTCTATTAATTAAAGCTGCCAAAAAATAATGTTGCCTCTTTCCCTCGAGTTAATTTAACTATGTGTTGCTTGCTTTGTTCAGTTTATTTGCAGTGATGGGTAAGTAAGCCACCAAATCCTCCCTTAACAACTACTCTCACTTCTCACTCACTCACTCTAACTCGGGTTTGTTTCTTTCTTTCTTTCCCCCTTTTTGTTTTGCTGGTTTTTTCATTAATTTCTTGCATAGTTTTGATTAAAGTTTTGATCTTTATGTGATTCGGCCTGTAATTTGAAGTGGGTTTTGGTTAATTTGTCCCAATTTGATCAGGGATGGGCAATGCTAGTGGTAAAAATGATGATGAAGGAAGAACAGGAGAGAGAATGGAGTTTTTTGCACATGGTAGGGATACACATGGGGAAGTTCCAGTTGAGTTAGCTGAGGCAGAGCCCATGGTTCACTCTCCTCCTCCTAGTCCCAGGGGATTTCTTCCCCCTCCTATTGTTTTTGCTCCACAGGTAATTTTTCCCCCTCTTTTGTAATTTTTTATTTGTTTATGTTTAAGATTGGGATTTGTTTAAATGTTTATTTGAAAATTTGAACTGTATGCCTTGTGTTTCTACTTTTAAGCAAAGATCACAGGTTGTTTTCAAAGTGGTTCCTCTGAGAGTTGAGATTGATGCAATGTTTTTTTTGTGGAAACCTCTGGTTTCAAGTTTTGAGATAAATTACACATGAAAGGTTTTAACTTTGAATAGATAGATAGATGCTAATTTAAGAGGATTTTTGCATTTTGTTTGCATAATATGGGTTAATTTAGGCCAAATACATCGATTACCCTTCGAACTTGTTTCAAATGGTATACGGCTGAACTTTCACTTTTTCCTATTAACTCCTTCAACATGGAAAAAGTGCACCAGAGTGTCCCATGAATGCCACGTGTCAACTCCTGGTTGGTTTGCCTTTTCAAAGACATCATTTTCCTGATTTGTCTGTCTCCAACTAGAAGTTGACACGGGTGGTGTTCAAGGGTAAACTGGTGATTTTTGCCAAGTTCAGGGGCCTAAGAGACACTGCAGAAAGTTAAGGAGGGCAGTAGACTATTGGATCCAAGTTAATTTTTTTTTCGTTTAATTGTCAATTTGAAGAAAAAGACGAAGTTTTAGTGCTTTACTGTGGGAAAGAGTCTATTGTTCTTCATAATTTGGACTATGGTTGGGTTTTTCGTTCATTTTTCATCGCCAACATCAGAAATTGTTTATAACTTTACTGTTTTTAGGTTCCCATGGTTCCTCTAGCAAGGCCAACAGAGATCATTCAAACCCAGAACTATGGATTGGGTCAAAACACAACAGATTCCACAACTGCAACTAGTGAGAAACCGAATGCTGTAATGATAACATGGAGTTATGATGGAAAGCAAGTAGCTTTAACTGGATCGTGGGATAACTGGAATAAAAGGTGTTCTTTACTTCCTTCTGTTTTAAGGTTTAGACATTTCTTGAACTTCCTGAAGTTAAATACTGTTGTGTTCTTTATTTAGGGAGCCTTTGCATAGATCAGGTAAAGATTTTGTTATAATGAAGATGCTCCCGTCTGGTGTCTTTCACTACCGCTTTATTGTCGATGAACACTTGAGGTACGCTCCTGATATGCCGTGGGAACTCGATGATTCGGGAATTGCCTATAATATTTTGGATGTCCAGGTAACTTTTTTCCAGCATCTTGTTTATTTATTTCCCAGTTGTGTTTGTATAGTTCATATGACATCATTTGGCATTTTGTTTCTAATCGCCTAATACCTCAACCCCCTGAACTTGGCTCTAAACACTTATTTGCCCTCTGAACTTTTTACTGTTTCAAATAACCCCCGAAATTATTCTAGATTGCACCTCCTTGTCCCCCTGAATGTCACGTGTCAACTTTTGGTTGGATGGAGAGAAAAATCAGGAGAATAAAATCTTTGAAAAGTCAAACCAACAAGAAGCTGACGTTGTGGGGAAAATTGGTGCAATTTTTTCCAAGTTCAAGGGGGTAATTGGAACTTTTGAAAGTTTGGAGGACCCGATGTACTAGGCCTTTTCTAGTTGTTGAATTTGAATCAAGATTGCACATATGTTTTTATATGAACTTGACACATTTGGACATTTAGCAGAAGCAGTTAAATCCCGAAATATTTGTAAACCATGACTGAGGAATAGCACGGAACGTACAGCATAGTGTTGTGAATGAAAAGGAAAAAGCAATTAGCAGTTCAAATAGTAACCAACACTGACTTGTTTTAATCAAGTTGGATACTAACTCCTAAGTTGAAAAGTGAAATGAATGAATTAGCAAGAGATACAATGAATCATCCCTGTATCTGAAGTCACCTCAGATATATTCATACTTATGGTGGACCCTTTTTCTTGATTTGGAGAAACACTTCGAAGTGTGTGCTTTTCAATCATTCTTGTGTTATAGCACCTTAATTGTCAATCACAGCTCTATACTTTGCCTACAAGTCTATACCACAACTATACATTTCATTTCGTTGTCCTAATTGCTGCTACCTGTTGAACAGGATGATGTTCCGGAAGCTCCCGAAAGCCTAGCCGAGTTCGAAATTCCTCCATCACCCGACTCGAGTTACAACAACGAGTCGCTTAGAGACGACGATTTTAGCAAACATCCACCCGAAATGCCACCTCATCTTCAATTATCGTTGTTGAACAACCGATCTTCAATGCCGAGGCCTTGGCATGCTGTGCTGAACCATCTTTATATTCAGAGCAATCGAGATCAGCCTGTTGCACTTGGCTCGACCCACCGTTTTCTTCAGAAGTATGTCACAGTTGTACTATACAAGCCCTCGAGGCGATAATACCCTATTCTTTTGATATCAAGTGGATTTATTTGTTCAACATTATAGACATGGTTGGATTTGTAAGTTAGTAGAAATAGCAATTGAAGAAAAGAGAATTAGCGTTAGGATAGATTTGGATGATTGGATTGTATGCTGCAAAACTGGCTTTATTTAGGTTGATATTCATTCTAAACTGGATTTGGGTTTGGGTGACACGTGGCATTGAGGGGGCTGCATTGAACACTTTTGCCAAGTTTAGGGGATTGATAAAGATTTTTGAAAGTTCGAGGCGCCACTTGATATAAAGTGTCAAGTTTGGGGGGGCTAAATATACATTAAGCCTTAATTTAACGAAACTAGATAGTCAGTTGATATTATTTCAAATCTGTTTAACTAGAGGCAATAGCCATTGACCATTGTAAACTCAGCCACATTATCTAACTTATTCGAAGTTTATTGTCTTTAGTTGTGAAAAAAGCCTAAAGTTTAGCTGCATGTGTATAAGTAAATGTGTCTATGTTGGCTGTTGTACTGTAATGACATTTTCAAATTGGATTAAATCCTAAATATTTCGGAGAAAGAAATGCAAAAGAGGAATTATTGATAAATTGACGATAAATTAATCAATACAACGTTGAATGAGTACGGGGCTCTTTCTCAAAAAAAATTTAAAGTAAAAAGTTCCTTAAAAGGAGAAAAGAAAAAAAGTAGCTATGGATTACTTTTTACTTTTCTTCTTATAAAAAGTTATTAAGTTAAAAAAAAGAGAAATACTCCAACTTATAAGTTAAAATCTTCTTTTAAGTAATAAGTAAAAGTCATAAGTTTGGAAAAACACCCCCTATATTACCTACCAACGAAACAACTACATAAGCCCCAAAACAAGAAAGAAGGCGCAACATAAACATCAAATGAGCGAAATTATGCTCCCATTCTCCTCCTTCCACGAAATACCCTCTGGAAACTCCGATTCCCGAGTCCAACGGACAGAATAAAGACATATGTCTAGAACACGCTAACCAAATTTCGTGACAATCAAACGGTCGGAACATGGCTGGGCACAATATGAAGAAACCAAAGAAAACACTCTTATTATCTCATAAATCCAAAGAGGTTTCTACTCGTGAGAAGCATATATAGCTTAAGTTGGCCTATAAGAGCATCTCCAATCCAGTCCTAAAATAGGGCTGGAGATACAGAATGAAGCTCCAACGAGCTCCATTTTTTGCCTAAAAAATAAAGGGAGCAACAGTGTTGCTCCCCCATTCATTTTTATACTACTTTTTTTTTTTACTTTTACTTTTTCTTTTTCTTTTATATTTTATTTAGTTGAGTTAATGTTTATTTATTAGGTGTAGAGGAATAAAATAATAATATTTATGTTTTAAAGTAAAAATTTAAAGTATAGGGTTAGAGAATAAATACTGTAACTACTTCAAATTGTAGAGTTTTATAGAAAAAATTGATGGGGAGGGTTATAAACAAGCCTTTTGGGAGTTGAGAAGACAAAATTCCTGTTTAATCCTCCTTTAAAGAATCAAATTGACATCTAATTCTTGTCAAAATTGTAGCTGCAAATTGAGAATGTGTCTTTCTTTTCTCTTTTAATATTAATTTGTCATGTCAATTCCTAGTTTAAAAAAAAAATAAGTTTTATTTCATTATTATTTTTTTCTTGAGAACTCTATGTTTAATATTAATTTGCTTAAGGGCTCCTAAATTGTTAAGGTCGGGTCTGAGAGAGATAGAGATAAAATAAGTGAAAAAAGAATTATATTAAAAGTTGTGTAATTAATCTCAGTCATTCGAAATGTAATCTATAATTAGATATTGCTCAAATTTTATTCTGTATCCTTATTTTCACTCCGTTTATTATATCGAAATTAGAGTGCTTGCTCACTTTAGCTCGTGGATCACATTACGAAATATTCACAGATTCTGGGCTTGGTGGTAGCCCAAAGACAAAGCTACTTGCATTTTTGCAAAATATGGACATCATAGGATTTGGACTAGTGGATGTATGCATGTTGGTTTGGTTCGCATATCGCCTAATCTGTGGAATACAACAAAAATAAATGAAAAATATCAAATATGGAGCATATTTGTCTAAAATCCAGATGAAATAACTATTGTAAATTTCATTGAATATCTATTCCTCTTTTAAATAAAGAAATAACTATTTCATGAGATGTATAATAACTAGGAATAGCTATTCCATCGGATGACGGAATCTAGATAAACACTTTACAATTTTTGACATATTTTCATTCATTTCTATTCTATTGCACTGAATAGGCATTCCGCGAACTAACAAGCCCTAAATGTATAGCGTCGAAAAATGTCAACCCAATGGTTGAAATTCCTTATTTGATGGAAGAGGTCACGAGTTCAGGTCACATGTGGTTGAAATTTTTCTTTCTATATAGTGTAAGTACAATTGCCCAAATAGAAAAAAAGATACACAACTACAAGTTGAAAATGTTGGAAACTTGAAAGTTTAAAGCATTTGTGAGTTCTTGGGCATGTAAAATAAAAATTTACATTGATAAAGTAATAAAATAGACATGACATTTAAAAAAAATAGTCACAATAAATTACTTATTTTGTTTTGAATTATATTTTTTTCAAAAAATAACAAAATATTAAATGATAAATAAATAATCTCTATCATCATTAAAATATTACTCCCTCCTTTTTAAAATAGGCATTCTAGCCACTTTTTCAAATTTTTTTTACTTGTCATTTTTAAATAACTAGGCACTTTTTAAATTATTTTTCCAATTATACCCTCATTTGTCCCATTGTCATTAATTGCAATGAAATGGAAAACTAAATATTAATTAGAGGGTAAAATAATATTTTTCTACCTTAATTAATTAATTCCTTAAAAACTGTGAATTGTGTTAGAAGATAAGTAAAAAAAATGAAGGGAGTATTAAATTAATGATTCATTATAGTATTTAATTATCTATTTGTGGAAGATAATATAAAAAGAAATTCTATATAATTAATAAAAAATTTTAAAAATTTATATATCCATTATTGTTGTGAAATCTATAGTTGTTACCTTGTTGTTGTTAAAGTAATGCTCCCCATAAATGCACACAGTGATTAATTAAGACCCCAAATACTCCTTCCTTATCATTTGGATTTCAAAAATTAGTTGCTTAAAGAGATTTTATCTTAATTCTATTTACTTGTTACTCTCTTTATCTTCTTAAAATAGATATTTTAGCCATTTTTTAAAATATTTTTTTACATGTCATTTTTAAATATTTAGGTGTTTTTTGGATTATTTTTTCAATTACACCCTCATTTGTCCCATTATCATTAATTGCAATGAAGTGAAAAACTAAACATTAATTAGAGGGTGAAATAGTATTTTTCTGCCTTAATTAATTGATTCCTTTAAAAGTGTGAATTGTGTTAGAAGACAGGTAAAAAAAGATGGACGGAGTATTTTAGAATACCAATCCAACTTTTATAATTTTTTTTCTAATTTACCCTTGTATTAATTCGGAAAAAGTATATGTATTAATGAAATTATAAAGTGGTAATTAAGAAGAAAGAGAATTTCATCAATGGTACATTAGTCATTTTAGTAGAGTATTAAATTTTTATTCATTTTGATAAAAATTCTAAAAACGACTAGCTTTTGGAACCGGAGGGAGTTTTTTTTAATTTGTGTTACTACATATTTCACGCTTCTTAATAAATCGATTAATTAGGGGTTGGAGTGTTAGTCTACCCTTTTAGTTAAATTAATGTCTTAATTTTCTAACCAAATGTAATTAATTGTACATGGCTAGAGTTGGAAGAATAATGGAAAATAATACCTAGAAAAATGTAAATGACAAGTATTTTGGTAAACCAATTTTAGATTAAAATGTCTATTTTAAAAATATCGAGGGAGTAGTTATTAGTACAACGATTTATAGATTTTTTTATAGAAAGGAGATTTTTTTAAGGAGGTGAGGATTGCTCTTTGGTCATTCACATTCACTCTTTCTGGATGTATTAATTGTAACAAGTCCAATCGTTACTATTTATAGTTTTAATGGAATGAATATATCAAATTAGTAGAGGCTTAAGGTTGTTCATCGAAATTGTGGTGGTTTTGTGAATTTTTCTTAGAACAAATTATGCCTATAATTTGACTATTAAAAAAATTAAGGTGCTATTCTTTTTAACTTTTGAAAGTTGAATTGAACTGAACTGAAGTTGGCTGAACTGAACTGAACTTATTTTAGTGCAAATTTATAACTATGTGTAACTGAACTGAACTGAACTAAAGTGGTCTGAACTGAATTGCGTTGAATTATAATCCTAAGGAGGAGGGCCTAAGCCCATATTTTTCTGGCCCATATATAATCAATTTATGAGCATGTATTTGATTAACCTATCCATTAAAAACCCCTTTCTCTTCTCCTGATCAAAAGCCGCCTCAACCTTTCTTTTCTCTGAAAACCCTACCCTCTCTATCTCTTCGTTTTTCATCACCATGTGCTCTAATCAATGGTTATCGAAGCTTGCTTGGTGAGTGAGCGGTTAGAGTTTGTTACAAGGACGTTAGAGGATGTTCAGTTGATATATAAAAGGAAGAGAGGGGGCTTCTGCTCGATTTATGTTGCTCTCGATATAATTGGTTGTTGTTAAGATCTTTGATCTGTTTTTAGGGCTTTGTATTATCTTCTCTAGTGTTATTCTGGAGCATACAGTGTTTGATTTACTGTATGTGGTTCAGAGGATTTAATAGTTTTGGCCTGTAATCTTGTATTGCCTCTAATCCTTTCTTTGCCGATTAATGAGAATCTACCGGAATCTTTACCCGTAGATGTACTCGTAAAATTAGTTTCTGATTTTACGGGGAACTACATAAAATATCGATGTGTTATTTCTTTTATGCGATTTACGTTTTTTGTTCGTATGCTTGAAATCTGAAATTGGTAAAGCATAAGTTTAATATGAAAAGATTGTTAAATCAGGGAATAAATCCCTACATGTGGTATCCAAGCCCGTTTCAGGCGTTTTCTGGTTGAGTTCTTCAGATAATCTATTTTTGATTTGTGTTCTTTGAGTTTATTGATGCATGCTGTCAATTTTCTGTATAGATTGGTAAGTTCTGGCGAGTTTACTTTCGTTAAAACTCTTGGCTTGAATAATATGTGTTCCTGATCTTGGTTCTAAAGCTTGTATTGAACAAATTCGTGTATTGAATAATACGTTGCATGATTATTGAGCTGTGAATCTGAGTTTTAAGATTTGTACAAGTTTTTCTTCAATCTGAGTTTTTTTTCTCTGCCTGTGCGATTCATTTTCTTGATCTATTTTTGCATGTTCATTGCTCCAAGAACTGTTTCCGCTGAAGTCCTCTATATGTTAATAATTGAGAAGTGTTTATTGTAGTGATTCGGGTTGGTAAGATTTTCTTAGTTCAATTCCAGTTGCTTTTTGGTCATGAAAATCTTGTGATCCATAGTTTCATTCGTTTTTCTGATTTGATTATATCTTGAATCTGACTTTCGGTTGAAATTTGCTTCTCTTCTGAGGAGGCCGGGAATTTGGAATTATTATATATCGTTTTGATTGAAAGCTGGTAACTCTCTAAACAACTTTCTTTTTTTATAATTTGCCAAACTTATCACTGTTAAAGGAATAATCGATCTCTGTAAGTATTTCTTCTCTATTATTGATAAGCATTATAAAATTGTTATTGCTTGTTGCTGAATTGGTGTGCTGGTTAGTTGGTGAGTTGTAGCGGGTCGAATGCAGTTGATTGTTTTCTTCTTAGCGGTGTATTAAGACGATTGTTTCAATCATTGAGTGATTGGTTGTGTGGGGGGGGGGGGGGGGTATAGTGCACGATCGAATCTTTGATCTTCCCCGGAACACTTTATATATCCTAAAGGTTCTCCCATAGCATTTTACATCCAACCGCGAAACTGCTGTAGGTCAATTGTGTGCTAACTGATCCTGTGTGTTACCATATTTTTTCTTTAATCAGCTGAAATTTAATGTGCCAGGGATATTTTATGGTTTTTTTTCTTGGCATGGTTCTCAATAATTGCTAGTTTAGCCTAAATAAATTTTTTAGTTTGTTTTAGTAATTCTTAATCTGTGATCTTTTTTTTTTGGGAATTTTGTTTTTTGTTACCATGATTAATTCCTAAAGGTTTTATTAAGGTGTTTTGTGTTTTGAGTTGGATTTGTTTTAAAACTAACTCTGTTATATGGTATGCCTTGGAGTAATATGTCGATGACTTAATATTAACTGTGGTTTTGCCATATCTGGTATGATGTTTGAATATGAGCCTGCTTAGGATATTGTTTAATTGCTTGATTTATTCTGCATATCTAATACCCATTGTTGTTGAAATTATGTGTTGCTTTAAGCAATATCATATGCTTGCTTAAGAAGATTAAGTATAATTGTCGTAATTTCTATTTTATTCATTATCATATCAGTTAATCTTTTTGGTAGCTGGTTATTGATTAAATAATTGATTCTTAGATCCATAATTGCTTACCTGTATGTGCTGTTTTGCAAGATTTGTGAATCTTGATTTTGCCATTTGTTTTAGACTAGGCTCTGTTCGATCTTAGCTTCATTGGAATCGATTATTTGTTCATACCGTTTCTCTGTTTCCTTTCTTCAATGTATTTCTTTAATTTTTCTCTTATTAGGAGTTAAGTTTACCTTTTTTTTAAACTTGTCAATTCCTAAGGTTTTACTAGAGAAATTTTAATATGAGTCGGCATAGTAATTGAAAAGAATTTTCAGTTGATTCATATAAGCATTAATATGTGATTAACTTTATTTGGCAGTTTTTTTAAAAAGGAGATGTTTGATTTTAAAAGGACTTATTTCTAGTTTTTTTGTGTCAAAGAGTTAAGCCCTTTGATTTCATAAAATCAGTTTTTTTAGTATTATTGCTTGTTTTAAAAGTTTGGTAGACGTAGTAGACTTGCTTCTTTTTTTTTAGGCTTGACTAATAGTGTACTAGTTAAGAATCGTATTTTATGCTTTCTCTGTTTAAAACTAGTTGGAGTAGCTCTCTTGTGCTTGTTTCAAAATGCTAAGTATCATGCTTAATGTCTTTATGCTTATGATTCTATCATTTTATTTGTCCTATCTTGAAGCTTCGTATCCTATTTTAGTAATATTGACTCTTATTGTTTGATTGTTAGTCTATCTATTGTAGGCTAATCTCTCGTTTCAATTTACTTAATAAGAAGAGTTTGTTAATTCTTTGAAGTAATGTTTTATACTTTATTGCTATTTGGATAACTTGTTATAAGGTAGTGATAAATTAGTTCTATTAATATGCTTTAACAAGTCAAGTTTTTATCCGGTCAACATCCCTCCTTATGGTGGGACCTATTAAATTAATTAATTAAAAAAAAGGCATGTTGGCAGTGTATTTTAAAAAAAAAACACAGTAAGATTTCTATGCACAATTCGGCCATACGTGTTTGAATGTCCTATAAATAAATAAGGTTTTGCTCTTTTTAAGAGCAGAGCAAAATAGAGAGCAAGAGAGAAGAAACACAGATAAAAATGTAATATGTGCAGAGAGACTTAGGAAAAGGGTTCCTAAGAGCTGGGAAAGAGAGAAAAATAGTGAGGTTTTGGAAAACACTTGAGTGTCACTATTTTGTAATCTCTTGATGTACCTACTATTATCTTATAGTGGAAGAATTATTCGGAGTTTGTCCCGTGGTTTTTCCTTAATTCATTTGGGGTTTTCACGTAAAAATCTTTATGTCTTTTTATTCTGTTGCTATTATTTTTCTCGTAACTCATTATTGGACCTAACAAGTGGTATCAGAGCCGAAGGTTATTTTATCAGTAAAATCCGTGGATATATTTTTCAAAAATAAATATACCACGACGACGAGAAAATTACGGTGAATCTGGTGGCGCAATTCGTTCGAAAAACCGTCGCAGATACGCAATTTGAGTGAATAGTAAAATAGTAACTTAGTAAAATAGTAACTTGAATAATACTATTCTCATTATATGAATAGTATTATTTAAGTGTACGGAGACATACTATTACTATTCCAATATACAAGCATTATTTGGGTATACGGTACTATTCACATATACAGTCATTATTTACATGAATAGTAAAATTCGTGAATAGTAAAATTTTGCCATTTTTTAAAAGTTTCGACATGGCGAATGACGGTGTAATGATCAAATTGACGGATACAAATTATTCAATGTGGAAATCCAGAATGGAGGACTACCTCAATTGCAAAGATTTGTATGATCCAATTGAGGGTGACGACGCAAAGCCGAAGGATATGAAAGATCAGCAGTGGATAAAGTTGAAGAAGCAGACATTGGGTACAGTACGCCAATGGATAGATGCTAGCATGTACAACCACGTGAGGAACGAAACAGATCCCAAAGTTCTCTGGAAGAAGCTAGAGGATATGTACGAGGCTAAATATGCTCAAGGAAAAGTGTTCATGATTCGCAAAGTCATGAACTTGAAACTGACAGAGGGACGATCAATCACACAACACCTGAACGACTTTGAAGGATTCATAAGTGAGTTAGCAGTCACCGGTATGTCATTGGATGATGAGATGCAAACATGTCTTTTGATGGGAACTCTACCAGATAGCTGGGATACTCTTGTTGTATCACTGAGTAACTCAGCTCCAAATGGTGTGGTAACAATGTCTATGGTAAAGAATAGTCTACTTAATGAAGAGCTTCGTAGAAGGAACGTTGCCAGTACCAGTTCACAAGCCCTTGTCACAGAGAATAGGGGCGAAGCAAGAGTAGAGGTCGTGGAAATGGAAAATCGAAAGATAGATCCAAGTCTCGGGAGAAGAGGTCATGCTACCACTGTGGAAAGCAGGGTCATCTCAAAAGGAACTGTCATTTCTTTAAACAAGAGAATGCAAACCGAAGTCATGATAATGACAAAAACACATCTGCTACAGTCATAATAAAAGATGGAGAGGTGGCTTTAGTATTTCATGATGCAGATTGTTGTCATGTTGGAGATGTAGATACCGAGTGGATTGTAAATTATGGTGCCTCATACCACTGTGTTCCAACAAGGTAATACTTCTCAACCTATAAAGCGGGTGTTTTTGTACTATTAAAATGGGAAACAATAGTGTCTCGCAAATGGTGGGAATCGACGATATCTGTGTGAAGACAAGTGTCGGATGCACATTAACACTTAAAAATGTGCGACACATTCCAGATCTTCGGTTGAACTTATTGTCTGTTAGTGTATTGGACAAGGAAGGTTATCACAGTCATACAGGCGATGGAAATTGAAAACTCACCAAAGGATGGTTGGTGATGGTGAAAGGAAGATTGTGTTGCTCGCTATACAAAATGCATGCAACAATATGTGGGGGTCAACTGAATACAGTTGGAGATAAGGCTTCACCAAATTTGTGGCATAGGCGATTGGCACATGTTAGTGAGAAAGGGTTGAATATACTAGATAAGAAGTCCCTCATCCTATTAGCCAAAGGAAAAATTAACCCGTGTGATCACTGTTTATCTGGGAAGCAACATCGAGTTTCATTTCAGAAAAGCTCTAGAAGGATAAATAATAAGTTAGAGTTGGTACACTCTGACTTTTGTGGTCCCATGGATACAAAATCCATTAGAGGAAGAAGATACTTTCTTGTATTTCATGAGAATGATATCATTAGTGAAAAATCTACAAGTGATGGTGTTATCGATATTACACCAGAGAGCATTCTATCAGATGATGCCACAGAATGAAGAATGCAACAATCAGAACAAGATTGAGAAGACGAGCCAGTTGTGAGGGATCAAGATACGATTGTAGATGAAGATAAGAATGAAGAGGGTATTGAGTAGGGGAAGCTAGAGAACCCCATTCTACCAGAAGAAGAACCTCAATTGAGGAGGTCAATCAGAGGTCCAGTTCTGATTATAGTTTAATCACTGATGAGGAGGAGCCTGAAAGCTTCCAAGATGTGCAATCTTGTAACGATAAAGATTGTTGGATGAAGGCCATGCAGGAGGAGATGAATTCTTTGAAGAAGAATGACACGTACGAGCTGGTGAAACTTCCTAAAGGGAAGAGAAGACTCAAGAACAAATGGGTGTACAAGCTGAGGAAAGATGATGGAAACCTAGTGAGATTCAAAGCCCGATTGGTTGTCAAAGGCTTTACTCAAAAGAAAGGTATCGAGTTTGACGATATTTTTTCACCAGTTGTGAAAATGAGTTCCATTCGAGTTGTGCTAGGTCTTGTAGCCAGCTTGAACCTTGAGTTAGAACAGCTTGATGTAAAGACCGCGTTCTTGCATAGGGATTTAGAAGAAGAAATTTATATGGAACAACCAGAAGGCTTCAAGGTCAAGGGAAAGGAGGACATGGTTTGTCGCTTGAAGAAAAGTTTGTATGGGTTAAAACAAGCTCCGCGACAATGGTATAAAAATTTTGATTCCTTCATGATGAATCAAGGATACAAGAGGACAGAAGCTGATCCATGTGTATATGTCCAGAAATTCCCTGATGGAAAATTTATCATTCTTCTCTTTATATGTTAATGATATGCTAATCGTTGGACCAGATGCCAAAATGATTAGTAAGTTGTAGTGTGATTTGTCTAAGGCGTTTGACATGAAGGATTTGGGATCGGCAAGGCGAATTCTCGGAATGGAGATGACCCGAGATCGAAGGTCCAACAAGCTGTGGCTGTCACAAGAAGAATATATTGAACGAGTACTAGAAAGGTTCAATATGAAGAATGCTAAACCAGTTAGCACTCCACTTGCCGCTCATTTCAAGTTGAGTAAGAAATCCTACCCTTCAACAGAGAAAAATAAAGAAGATATGTCAAATGTTCCATATTCTTCAGCAGTCGGAAGTTTGATGTATGCAATGGTGTGTGCGAGACCAAACATTGCTCATGCAGTTGGAGTTGTGAGTAGATTCCTGTCAAATCCTCAGAAGACACATTGGGAAGCAATAAAATGGATCTTCAGATACCTGAGAGGAACTTCAAAGTTATGTTTGACTTTTGGAGTTGGAAAATCTGCACTTGTTGATTACACAGATGCAGATATGGCTGGTGACCTTGATGAAAGAAAATCTATATCGGGTTACTTATTTACATTCTCAGGGGGAGCTATTTCATGGTAGTCACGGTTATAAAAAATGTGTTTCTTTATCAACAACCGAAGCAGAGTACGTTGCAGCAGTTGAAGCAGGAAAGGAAATGCTTTGGTTATAGTGATTCTTTGCAGAATTAAGTGTGCAACAAGAAGAATACATAGTTTATTGTGATAGTCAAAGTGCATTAAACTTGAGCAAGAATACTATGTGTCATGCACGGACGAGACATATTGATGTAAGATATCATTGGCTCAGACTTGCCATTGAAGAAAAAGAGTTCAAGTTGTAGAAGATTCATACAAACAACAATGCTGTTGATATGCTGATAAAGGTCGTACCAAAAGAAAAGTTTGACCAGTGCATTGAAGCAACCGGGATGAAGAGTCCCACAATGTAGTCGGGAGGGGGAGATTTGTTGAGTGGTGTCCCTCCTTATGGTGGGACCTACTAAATTAATTAATTAAAAAAATAAAAAAAAGAGGCATGTCGACAGCATATTTTTTCAAAAAGTGCACAGTAAAATTACGGTGCACAATTCGGCCATACGCGTTTTGAATCTCCTATAAATAGAGGAGGTTTTGCTCATTTTAAGAGTAGAGCAAAATAGAGAGCAAGAGAGAAGAAACACATATAAAAATGTAATCTGTGCAGAGAGACTTAGGAAAAGGGTTCCTAAGAGTTGGGAAAGAGAGAAAAATAGTGAGGTTTTGGGAAACACTTGAGTGGCACTATTTTGTAATCTCTTGGTGTACCTACTATTATCTTATAGTGGAAGAATTATTCGGAGTTTGTCCCGTGGTTTTTCCCTAATTCATTTGGGGTTTCCACGTAAAAATCCTTGTGTCTTTTTATTCTGCTGCTATTATTTTTCTTGTAACTCATTATTGGGCCTAACACAAGTTGATTTACTTGATCTCTTTGCCTTTTTAAAGCTGATTTATTTTTTTTCACTTGATAGTTTGGATAATTGTTCATTGCCCACAATGGCTTAGTAACTGCGTTCTCCTTATTTTTCATATATGAGAATCTTGTTGTGTTGATATCTGATGTTGCCTTAGTAAATATGTTTATATGTTTAACTATTTGAGTTCAAATATCATGTTTTTCCAGCAAGCTTTATGATTAAATCAGTTTATTTTTGGCAAGTTAAGTTCTTAGAGAAGCATGTATTTGTGTTGTATCTTGCTGTTTTGTCTTAAAAGGTTTCTTATTAATCCTTCGAATATGTTTTAGCAAGTTACATGATATATCTTGTTGCCTTAGATTTTTTTTTTGGCTTTAATTCTCTATGATTTCTTCTAGTTTTCTTTTTGCTAGTTCTATGTCCTAGCCTAGTTTTATTCTTAATTCTATGGTATTGAGAATAGGTATTTCCCTCTTTTAGGCTATCTTTTGTGACATGTTAGCAATAAGTCCACCTGTTTAGGTTAATGCATGTTTTTAACATGATTGCCTAGTTTTCATATATGATCAAAGTCTCTGTTTGTCTTTCTTGGCATATTCTGTTTTTTCAATCCTTGTATTTCATGTCAGTTGTATCTTTAACCTCTTTAGAAATGCTTATTATTTTTGCTACTTTTAAGTAGTTATTTTCTAAATTTGTGTTAAAGAAGTTTGATAAGATTGTTTGATCTGAGGTAGCTTGCCATGAAATATGTGTTTTTGAGATTTGTGATCATTATATGAGATATGTTAACTGTGTTTAGCATTGTTGATCTTTCAGTGAGATTTCCCTGGAATATTGCTAGTTGATAAAAGTTCATTTCTTTTGAAGTTTAAACTTGTGTTGGTTTTCTTTTATTTCTGAAAAGTTTTAAAAGAAATTTTTTAGCAATATTGATAGCTTTTGAAAGTTTGTTTTTCCTAATCTCACCGATTTTAAAGGGAGTTGTATTCTTTTTACAATAACTTGAAAGTCCTGTTTTGTTTTGCTATTGAGAAAAGCTATGGTTATAATAATCTATGTGGTAATATTACTTGTTCAAGTTTAAATGTGCATTAGACTTGTTCTTTAGAAGCAATACTTACTAGGTTTAGAAATTGTTTCTTTACGCTTTCTCCTTGTAATTTAGGGTTCATAGTTAGTTGTTTTTCGCTTTCCTTGTTTGGCTTCAATGATGTGAACATAGTTAGTTTTGATATGATGTGGCCTATTATATTGTTTTCATGCTATGTGATTTAGTCATGTATTGCTTCAATATAATATGCTCTAAGTGAAATTGTTTTTCTCTTAATCATCATGATTTAAGACCTGTTTCTATGTTTTTAGCTCAAGGTGGAGTTTTCAATGAAATTGGAATTCTGTAAATTGTCTTGAGTTGTTACTTGTTTAGGTCTTAAATGTTTTTAGTAGTTTCATGCCTAATTCTTATGTTTAATTTAGCATGTATGGCTGCTGTTTTGCCATTTGTAAATGGCAGCAAGGTTTGATATTTGTATCACATGTATTTCTTGAGTTTTTTGTTTTTGGGGTTTCATAAACTGTTGCTAGAAGTAATCCTTTTGGCTCAAGTTCTAAGCTTAAAAGCTTGGTTTTATGTGATTCATATCTATTAATGCCTTGGTTTACCGTAGTTGTTTAAGGTGGAGCATGTTTAGCTTGCTGTTGTTATTTATAAAAGTTTTTCCAGCAAGTTAGATGTTTTAAATCCTGGAATTGGTTGTTAACTGTTTTTGTGTTAGTCAGATTTTATATTGCTGTGGTTTTTTTTTTGTTATGAACCTTAAGTGAAGTAGCTAACCAATTTTTGGTTCATAATTATACATTGTTACAGTTGTTTCTGATTGATATACTAAACTGTTTTCAATGTTTAAATTTCAGGTGTGCTTTAAGCTTAGTTAGGCGCAAGTGACTATGTGTCAGATTGTGCCACTAAGCAGGTTATTTCCCTTGGCAGGGATTCCTTAGTAGTATCTCGTTAGCAAGGCGAAGAAGCTCCAGCCAAAGGTGGAGATTGTTGGCCTAAAGTTGGTTGGTTTGGCAGCTCATTATATTGCTAAGCCCATATTTAAGCCCATGTTTTTCCAGCCCATATATAATCAATTTATGAGCCTGTATTTGATTAACCTAGCCATTAAAAACCCCTTTCTCTTCTCCTGATCAAAAGCCGCCTCAATCTTTCTTTTCTCTGAAAACCCTAACCTCTCTATCTCTTCGTTTTTCGTCACCATGTGCTCTAATCAACGGCTATCGAAACTTTCTTGGTGAGTGAGCGGTTAGAGTTTGTTACAAGGCCGTTAGAGGATGTTCAGTTGATATATAAAAGGAAGAGAGGGGGCTTCTGCTGGGAAATGCGTCGGTTTAGGTTGCTCTCGTTATAATTGGTTGTTGTTAAGATCTTTGATCTGTTTTTGGGGCTTTGTATTATCTTCTCTAGTGTTATTCTTGAGCATGCATGTGGTTTAGAGGATTTAATAGTTTTGGCCGGTAATCTTGTATGAGCCTTTCTTTCCCTATTAATGAGAAGCTGCCGGAATCTTTGCCCGTAGATGTACTCGTAAAATCAATTTCTGATTTTATGGGGAACTACGTAAAATATCATTGTGTTATTTCTTTTATGCGATTTACGTTTTTTGTTCGTATGCTTGAAATCTGAAATTCGTAAAGCATAAGTTTAATCTGAAAAGATTGTTAAATAAGGTAATAAATCCCTACAAGAGCAATATGCATAGGAGTGAAGGGACAGATTATAAGACACAAGATTTTATCTTGACTTTGTTAAACACACCAAATCAAAATCCAGTATTAATTTAAGGAACAGCTAAATATAGTGTCTAAATTCACGTCTCCCACAATTTCTCAGTCTGTGGTGCTTATTACATTCGTGTACTAAACGTAACGTTCCTAGAACTACCTTATTTCATTTTTATTTAATAAGCTAATTAAAGTTTTCGACCTTGTAGTGAACTTCAGTATCATGTTTTCGGTAAATACAAACATGTGCATGTGCACAATTATCATAAAGGGTTATTAAATTTGTTGGGGGATCAGCTGTTGAATTTGTACACTTGTGTTATTTAATTAAGGTGTAATTCAGGATAATCAGATTCTTAATTAAGAAATAATGGTGGGGTTTTGTATGTCTCTTAATTTTCAAGACAAGAAAATGTTAGGTAAGTTGTCAATTTGTCATGCTTGAAGGTTGTCTTCTTGTCACTTTGTTTTGTGTCTCCAAAATTGCTTATACATAATAATTATGTTATTTATGCCTCATTTTTGGGTGATATTTCTGCATAGTTTCCACTTAGTATAGTGAAAATTGGTTCACTAATAATGTTATCGAATTCACATAGAAATGAATTAAGGCTCACTTAGGTCATGTTATTTTTAAGTTTTAAAAGTTGAACTGAATTGAATTGAAGTTGGCTGAGCTGATCTTATTTTAGTGTAAATTTATAATTAGACATAAATGAACTGAACTAAACTGAACTGAAGTGGTCTGTACTGAACTAAACTAAATTGAATTGTAGTCCAAGATTACACAGCCTTAAATTGTAAAGGGTATTATGGCTTAAATTCGTTTATCAAAGCCAATTTCTTGGTCATTTTAAAGATACTAATATATTATCAATTTCAAACTAATTAGTCATATTTGGCAGATTAAAATGCGATGTCTCCAATTTGACATTATTATAGTTTTTTTTATTACATTTATAGAGATTATCATGTATATAAAACACAGATTTGTAATGGGATTCGTAGAGTCAGATTGAAACCACACTGTGTTTGATTTATGTTGCTGCAGATATTGTTCCCTGTGGCTATGGTGTTTTATTTTTCTATTATGGGATTTGTACTTCATACCAAATTATTTAATCATTTTAAGAAGAGAAAAAAGAAATTAATCCTAATAATTTAATAATTATCCAATTTATGATGCCTTACAAGAATATTGTCTGTTGTAAAACAATTTTAAATTGCTACTATGTCACATATTTGCAGTTAGTTTGGATTAAACGAATGCTGATGTGTAACTTATCCCTAAACTTATCCATTGCCATAATATTTGGATTCACATGACTTATATATTAAATGTATATAATACATCAATTTGGACATGTATTATTTTTATGTTTTATCCTTATTTAGTTATTTAACTCAAAAAATTTGAGCTATATCTAATGACAACTTTCCAATAATTTTATGTTCAAATTGAAAGAATGGGTATCACGTTAATTTAATGTAATTTGTTGGTATCTATGTGCAATAATAAATAAAGGTATAACTAAAGGTAAAACTTGCAAAATTTTGATAAATGGAAAATTATATATAATCAGCAAATAAAAGAGAATTAATACTAATTTATTAGCGACCGACAACATTAAATTAATTTTTGAAGTGATTATCGTAAAAATAAGGTTAAATGCATGAAGACTTCCCTAAATTTAATACTTCCTCTATCTAAAAGTTATTATCTCTTTAGCCATTTTATTAGTTCTCTTTTTAGTTGTCAATTTAGATTATCAATGCATTTTGTACAAATTTTTCTCTAATTTGCCCTTGTATTAAATATGAGAGAGATTATGTATTGTTAAAATTATAAGTGAGTAATTAAAAAAAAAGAATTTATTAAAGGATAAATTAGTCATTTTGATTGTATAATAAATTTTTCATTGATTTTGATGATTTGGTTAAATGGATAATATTTTATAGATGGAGGGAGTATGAAAAGCAGGCCTGAACTTTCAAAAGTTTAATTTCCGCCTTAAACTTGGTAAAAATGTACCAGTTTGCCCCCCTACCCCTCAATGCCATGTGTCAACTTCTAGTTGGTTTAACTTTTTAAAAATGTTATTTTTCTGATTTTTCGTTCTCCAATCAGAAATTGACACGTGGCAACAAGGGGATAAATTGGTGTACTGTTGCCAAATTCAGGGGGCTAACTGAAACTCATAAAACTTTAGGGTGTCATTTGACATTTCATACCAAATTTAGAGAGAAATGATGTATTTGAAAAAAAATTAATAAAGCATCAAGTCCCATAAGGTTAGTATCAATTTTGTGATAAAGTCTTATTTCATGTGGTTGTTATAATTAATAGAAATCACAAGTTAGAACTACATTAAAGAATTGGTTGAATTTCTCACTAAACTAATGGTGTTACCGGATTCGAATAAATCATGCAAAAAAAATCTGTAATTTTGAGAATGGATCATATTTATACATGCTTTCTATTACCAAAATTGTACATAAACTATGCACAGAAGATCAAAATTAGATACAAAAAAAAGTAGAAAAAACAAAATTAAGTATAGGGACATCTAAGTTGTTGAGCTTCAAGTTTAATGTTGTGTTTCATCTTTCTTATAAAATCTTCACATTTCTTATTTAGCTCTTCTCTACTTATCTCTTCTTCCTCTTCATCATCGTAATCTCCTTCTTCTTCTTCTTCTTCTTGGTTGTCTTGTTCAACTGTAACAACAATTTCATCTAATTTCATTGGTTCTTGCTCTATTTCCTCTGCAATTTCTACTTTAATTTTTGCAGACAATTCAAAATTCTGTGAACTTATTTCTTCACTGGAATCAGCCGTGGAACCCGAACTCTTGACAATCAAAACTAGAATTCCGTTGCAAATAAGGAAAATGTAGCTCTTGCTTAAGTTTGAAATGAACAACTGGATAAATCTGAATATAAAAAACAATAGTGAAGTAGAGAACGGCAGTATCAAAGAGAAGAAAAACAGAGACCCCGAAACCTTTATAACTAGTTCAACACAGTTGAAATTCTTACTGGATGTGGTGACTTCAGTTTGGTGTTCGTGAGGGGAATAAAAAGGTTCAAGGATTGAGCAGAGTAGTGATAAGCAAGTGCTTGTATTATAGCTATAGCTCATCACATCTCTGTATTTATATAATTCAGGGGCTGAAGTTTTTGGCATAATTGCCCTTGCTTATCTGGCACATGTATTCAAGAACAAAGGGTATTCTTGGAATTAACTAAGTCAGCGTGTACACTTTAATTCATTGATATATGCTTCTTCTGGGAAATAGCCCTACAGAAATGAAGTTAATTTAATTTCATTGCTATATTACCATATAATAAAACTTATTACAGCTAACATATAATTTTCTTTTCATAAAGTACTTTATTGGTAATTTTGCAGCAGTCCCCAGCTGGATATGTTAGAGGAAAAGGAGGTATTTGACCGTAATATAAACTATGAAAAAATTATACTATTTAAAATATTAAACTCATAAAATACTCAGCTTTTTATTTAACTTTCTATATTATTTCTCTTTTTATTTCTGATGCTTACAACAATGAAAAGAACTGTTTATATAGAGTTTTTACAAGTAATAACTAATAAGAATAATAAATACAAAAACATAAATAAAGTTTGCTAACGGAAGAGTTATTTCTATATCTCAATCTATTTTTCAACTACAAAAAACTCATAGTTTCATTTACTTTATTTCTCCGTTTCGTAAAGATGTCTGTAACTTGATCTTCTGTCTTTACATACTTCATTGTCACTTCCTTCTGTTCAATGCATTCTCTAATAAAATGATATCTCATATCAATGTGCTTACTTCTATCAACAATCTTCGGAGCCATATATCATGACACACACATGATGTAGCAGCAACATATTCTGCTTCACAGGTTGACAACATCACAATAGGTTGCTTCTTTGAACTCCATGTAAACGCTGTGTCACCAAGAAAAAATACAAGTCCGCTAGTGCTCTTCCGATCATTTTTATCACCAGGCCAATCACTCTCACTGTATCCAAATAATTTGAACGTGTCAGATTTTGAGAAGCGCAGTCCAGAATTAGTTGTACCTTTCAAATAACGGAGTATTCTCTTTGCAGCATTCCAATGAGACTCGTTGGGTGCTTCCATATATCTGCTCACTAGCCCAACTGCGTACAAAATATCGGGCCTAGTGCATGTCCGGTATCTAAGACTTCCGATAAGACTTCGGAATATGGTTGGGTTCGCTCTTTTTCCATCTTCATCTTTCGTCAATTTCAAGTTGCATTCAACGGGAGTGTTAACAGGGTTGCAATTCTCCATCTTGAACTTCTTCAAGATCTCCTAAGCAAAGCCACTTTGAGAAATAACGATTCCGTCAGCATTCTGCTTCACTTCAATGCTAAGGTAATATGACATTAACTCAATGTCAGTTATCTCAAAGCCACAAGCCATTGTCCTCTTAAAATCACCAAACATCTGAGGATTATTCTCGCTGAAAATAAGATCATCCACGTACAAGCAAACAAGCAGCATGTCTCCACCTTTCACTTTCACATACAAGGCGTATTCATGTGGGCATTTGACAAATCCATTTTCTTGAAAGTACTTGTCAATGCGGCTGTTCTATGCTCTCGGTGCTTGCTTGAGTCCGTACAAAGCCTTCTTCAATTTCAACACTTTTTCTTATTGGCCTTTGACAGCGTAACCAGGCAGTTGCTGTACATAAATATCCTCCTCTAAGTATCCATTAAAAATGTTGACTTGACATCCATTTGATGGATCTTTCATCCATTTTGAGCAGCAATAGAGATTACCATTCTAATAGTCTCCATTCTCGCGACACGTGCAAAAACTTTATCATAGTCAATATCTCTACTGATGATTGTCTTTCCTGTATCAGGATCAAACATCCTGTAACCTTTAGAAAATTCCGAATAGCCTACAAACAAGTATTTTTTGCTTCTATGATCAATTTTTCTCCTTTCTTAGTCAGCTACATGTACATGCGCTACGATCCCAAAAACACGAAAATGGGAGATATTGGGCTTTCTCCCATTCCATACTTCTTGGGGTCATGTCAGAAACACTTGATGTTGGGGATTGGTTCAAGATGTATATGGCGTAATCGACTACTTCTGCCCATAGCTCCTTGGGCAAATTCTTGCTTTTCAACATGCTTCTGACCATGTCCATCACCGTTCTATTCTTTCTTTCCATAAGTCCGTTTTGCTGAGGCGACCTCGGGACTGTCAAGAAATGGCAGATTCCATAGTTCTCACAGAATCTATTGAATTCATTGGATGTGAATTCTCCCCCTCTATCAGATCTTAAGGCCTTGATGTAATAGCCGCTTTCTTTCTCCACGAGCACTTTAAATTTCTTAAATGCTCCGAAAACTTCTGATTTTTCCTTCAAGAAATAATTCCATGTCTTTCTGCTATAATCATCAATAAATAGCAAGAAATATTTATTACCTCCCAATGAAACTGGTGTCATCGGTCCGCAAACATCGACATGGATAAGCTCAAGTGGTCTCTTTGCCCTTGACATGGACTCTTTTGGAAAACTAGTTCTCGATTGTTTTCCAACGAGACATCCTTCACACAGTTGGTGGGGTTTATCAATAGGGGAACGACCATGTACGATCTTCTTCTGGCTCATCAACTTTAGTCCTCTAAAGTTGAGATGTTCGAACCTCAAATGCCACAGCCAATCAGTATCCTTCACACAAGTCTTCAAACATTTGGCCACATCGGTCTTGATGTTGAGTGTAAACATCCGATTTTTTGACATTGAAACACTTGCTAACATTTCCTTTTTGTCATTCAAATGTAACAACTTCCGATTCACCATGTAAATTTGATAGTTTTTCTCCAGTAACTGTCCCAAACTCAAAATATTGCTTTTCATGTTTGGAACAAAATAGACATTGCTGATGAATTGGTGACCCCCATTCTTTAGACGGATAAGAATGGTTCCTTTGCCTTTGATGGGAACTTTCGATGAATTCCCAAATACAACATTTCCAATAAAAGACTGGTCCAGCTCAACGAACAACTTCTTGTCTCCACACATATGATTGCATATACCGTTGTCAAGATACCATATATCATTATCTGGACAATGTTCACCTTCAAAGGTTAGTAATACTACGTCGGTGACATCCTCTTCTTGTATGTTTTTAGCATTTTCCTCCACTTGCATAGGAAGACTCCTAATTCTGGTGCATAGTAGCCATAATTTAAGCAATTGTAGCATTGCACATTAGACTTGTCTTATCCATCATTTTGTCTCCAATTTCCTCTTCCTCTTCCTCGTCCACGTCCATTGCCTCTACCTCTTATGGACTGATTATTTCCATCATTATTGTCAGTTCTTGGGAATTGCTGACTTCTACCATGACCTCTTCCTCTACCATTTCCTCCTCAACCTCTACCACATCCTCTTCTAGATTGACTAGAGTCTTGGCTATTTTTTTCTCTCGTAATGAAGCCTTTGCCACCAGAACATGTTCAATTGATCTTCAAACTATCTATTAATCTCTCCTCACGCGCTTGCAAAGACCCAACAATTTCATCAACTGCCATTGCACTCATGTCTCTTGACTCTTCGATGGCTACTACTATATAGTCAAACTTTGGTAGTAATGATCATAGAATCTTTTCAACAATTCTCGACTCTTCAATTTTTTTCCATACTACCGCATATGATTAACAACAGATTTTACTCGTGAGGAATAATCAACAATTGTTTGTCTCCTTCATCTTCATCATCTCGAACTCACCTCATAACATTTGCAATCGCACCTTCTGTACTTTCTCTTCTCCTTGAAGAGAAGCTCATAAAATGTCCCAAGCTTGCTTGGAGGTAGTTGCTTCTGCTACCTTCTCAAACATCACATCATCTAATCCTTGATGGATTAAACTGAGCGCCTTCTAGTCACTCCTACAATTCTTATGCAAACTATCTCTTTTCGCCTAAGATAATTGTGCATTTTCAGTTGGGACAGGGACTGCGTAACCATTTTCAACAATGTCCCAAACGTCTTGGGCTCCTAGAATGGCTTTTATTTTGATGCACCAATTTTTGTAATTGGTTTTGGTGAGCTGAGGAAAATTGAAGGGAAAATTGTTGGTGTTCATTTTTTTTTTTGGTAAGGTCTCTCAAAAACTCAAAAAATTCGTAACTTGGCTTTGGTACCACTTTGTTGGAGGAAATGGAGGAATTTGGCTAAACTTTAAGTAACATAAACTATGAAAGAATTATACTACTCAAAATACTAAACTCATAAAACACTCGACTTTTTGTTTAACTCTCTATATTATTTCTCTTTTTCTTTCTGATGCTTACAACAATAAAATGAAATCTTTATATAGAGTTTTTACAAGTAATAACTTATGAGAATAATAAATACAAAAACAAAAATAAAGTTTACAAACAGAAGAATTATTTCTGTAGTGTATCTCTATCTATTTTTCAACTACAAAAAACTCATAGTTTCATTTACTTTATTTCTCCGTTTGTTTTTATTTTCTTACATTGTTTTTTTTCTCTTTTTTTTAATTTTAATTAAGTTTAATAATCTAATAGGATATTCAAAAATTTGTAGAACAGATTCACAGGGAAGACTTTATTTTGTTTTATTGGTTGAATAAAACAAAGAAAAAATTCACTCCACTGCAGATGAGACTTGAAACTGAGACCTCTAGAGATCATAAATTAAATCTTTTAATGGTTAGGCGAAGACAATGGTCGCAAAAGCAATTCTTTCGAATATAAAAGACACATTTTGCTAATAAATTATGAATGTAAATCTTGAGGTGGCATTTACTTCTTGACAACACTTTATACTACCTTAACAAGTATTGAAATTAACTCTAAAGCTGGTAATGCATTTGATTTAGTTAAAATAAATAGTATTATGAGAACCAATAAGGATTGGTCCAAGTGGTAAGCAGCTTGGTATTGCTTAAGCAAGGTCTCAAGTTTGAGTCCTAGTGCATGCAAAAAATCCTTATTTGGAGACTCACCCACCACAGCCAGCTGCGTGACTCGGGTCGAATCTGGATGTAGTCGGGGCAAAGCTCCGATGAACCAGATGGGCAACAAAAAATATAGTATTATAAGACATTATAAGAAAGGTATATTCTATGGTTACTTTATTTAATTATTACAAAATAACCATAGAATGCACCTATAAGAAATGTACCTTAAATGCAGCAGTGCAGCTCCTAAAGCATTTAGAAGATTTCCATCAGAACAAATAACAAGACTATCGATGTGACATCCTAGTACAAACATTATAATTGCATTTGTTAACATCCATTGCATCTCATGAAATTATATTATTTAATATTTTACATGTTATAATTATAAGAAATTGATTAGTTAAAAGTAGTTATTTGGTGATAGAAAATACGATATTTTAATGTTTAGATACTAAATTATAGAACTATAGAATTTTAAGAAATAAGTATAGTAATGTTATAGACATAAAGTGATTTAATGGATAAAATATTAGTATTATTATTTTGGTGTTGAGGACAAGTATAAGGGTATAGTTATGGTATATAAATGTATATAGTTATAAATATATTAGCTACACATGATATATTTTTATAAATAGTTGTTATTATTATAATTATTATTATTCTTAATGTAATAATGGTATGTTAAAAGGGGTATAGTTGGAATATAACAATAATAGTAGATATATATGAGAAAAGAGGTAGGATTAGGATCAGAACTCTCATCCTTACAAATTCTCACACACAGAAAAGAGAGAGAGAGAGAGAGAGAGAGAGAGAGAGAGAGAGAGAGAGAGAGAGAGAGAGAGAGAGAGAGAGAGAGAGAGAGAGAGAGTTAGAGAAGAAGTGAAGAGAAGAGAAATAGAGAGAAGGAAGAAATTAGGTATGTTTATGGTTTAGTAATATGATTTTCGAGATGTTAGAGATAAAATTTGAGGTTATGAAAAAAAGATGAATTATTCTCTACATCTCTAGGTTACTTCTGTAAAATTTGGGGATTTTTAGATGAGTAGATCAATAGCTATGATTTTTATAAGATGAGGTGTCCAGAATTGGATGATCAAAGAGATGAGGTGAGTTTCAAAATTAATCTGGGATTGTTATACTGCTTAAAAAATTCTGAGTTTTTGATATGTTATTTCCTTATGTGTATAGCTTAAGTAGGAAAAAGAATCAGGTCAATTCATGTTGTTTATAGAAGGTTATGGTCATTTTACTAAGATGTTATCCAGGTAAAATGGGTTGAATAGGGCATTGAAGGAAAATTCACCATAAATCTTATAAGGCTTTCAAAATTTAGAGTTTAGTATATTATGTAATTGTTTATTAGGAATTGAACAAAAGAAGAATCAACTCATTTGAGTAAGTAAGTCGAAAGTTATGAATTTTGAAGTAAAGTGAGGTCATAAGAACACTAGTTCAAAGTGCAGACAAAACAGTACAGAATTAGAGTTTAAAATATAAAATTCATAATAAATGGAAAAGTGATCAGAAAATTATGAAATTTTGATATGTTATAAAGCTATGTGTTAATAGTAAAATGAAACTGGAATCAGGTCATTTGGTTGAGTACTTTGAGAGAGATGATTGATTATAGTCAGTAAGGTCATAGAAATAGTAATTCTATTCTAGTTTATATTAGTCTTTATATATTTACAAAAGGATATAAGATGTACGTTTGATATATAAATATGTATGTTATAGGAGCTAAAAACAGTGAAGAGATTCCGGAGAAAGGTCCAAGTCGTTCTGAGAGAATTAGCTCGGATAATTTTGTGAGTATAAACATGATATGAATATATGGGTGGAATGTGTTGATGTGTTAATTGTATGAATATGTGAATGTGATATGAATTGTTTAGATATGAAATTGTATGAGAAATATGTTGATATGTGTCATTTGAATATGATAATGCATTGATTTCTTAAGTGAAGTGAATTGGCGCATATATGAATTATTGGATATGTTTATAATGAGAATTGTATTTGATAAGCTGGATTTACATGATATATGTATGTGGAATATATGTTCATTGCGTTAATATATGCTAATTATAAGTTCAATGGTTCGTATAACAAACATTTGCACTTGAATATATGAAAAGTATAAGAGACGTTGTGACATAGCCGATCAAACATTGCAATACATGTTCTATTCATCTAGACCTATATGGTCAACCAATTGTAATATCTGATAAATGGACCAAAAGGTCAACCAATTATTTATCTAGACCGAAAGGCCAACCAATTGTTACATAGCTGGCCAACAAATCAATTGACAATTGCTATAAATGTTACATGTATCCCGGGGCAATAGTTTGGCTGGAAATGTCACAACAAATAAATAATCGGTTCATTCATTGTCATATAAGTGTGACTGTATATTGAATTTGTTAATGTGTGTATATATGTGATTTGCTAAATTCTTAGATTATTTATATACACTGAGTTGTGCCTCATATAAAGCGCTAAATTTTTTAGATGTGATAACGTTTGTGGAAGCTCATTACTTGTAGATATCATGGATGAAAGATTGGTTGGCTGTGATTCATCTCGCTCCCTCTCCTCACATGACAAGCATATAGTATAGATCAGTGGTCGGGTTATGGGTTTTGCTATATATTTATACATATGAATGAAGTATTAGTTTGAAATATGTATATATGCTTAGTATATGGTATAGGTTGTTTCAGTTGGTATCAGATCGATGATATAGGGACATAGACATGCATACTCAACATAAAATTGATATACAAGATATAATAATTTTAATCACCTTCATGCAGGGCTGATGAAAACCAAAATGTTAACTCGAGGAGAGAGGAACCAGCCAGAACACCACCAACAGGACAACGATCGCAAGAAGCACAACAAATTTCATTAGCATCTCCTATGCATTCTCATGCATCAAATGTGCGCCATCAGGAGATTCCTTTGGTGCAAGCACCTGTCCCATTTGCTCATCGAGAGAGAAGGTTTGATAAATTAAAGAAACAAGGTGCAGAAGAATTCTATGGAACTACTGATCCAACAATAGCTGAAAGATGGTTGAAAAGGTTGGAAAGAGTTTTCAATATGATGCATTGCACCCTTGAAGAAAAATTTGATTAAGCGGTATTCCTACTTCAAGATGATGCATATAATTGGTGGGAGACTATTCCTGAAAGTACAGCCTAACCTCCTGTTTTGACTTGGGATGATTTTGTTCGAGAATTCAAAGATAACTACATGCCAGAGGTGTATATTGATGACATAAGAAGACAATTTTTGAATTTGAGACAAGGGAAGATGACTGCTGCAGAGTATGAAGTGAAATTCAACCAGCTATCTATTTATGTACCGACTTTGGTGGCTATTAAAAAAGACAGATGCAGAAAGTTTGAAGAAGGGCTTTGATACGAAATCAGAAATAGGATAACAACACTAGAAATTGAGACCTATTCCAAACTAAGAAATGCTACTGTTAGGGCTGAAAGGTTAGAGAAGGAAAAGATAGATTATAGGGCTAGACGAGATTATAGTGATTTTGGTGGTGAACCAAGTAAAAAGTCTGTCAAAAGCCAAACCAATTCATCACCGTCGCAACTTACAAATTAAGGAGGATATTCTGGAAATAAATGAGGCCGGATGAATACTCAAACTTATTCAAGACAAAGTCAAGGTCAAAGCTCAGGACAGAAACCTCAGCGTGCATAATGTGGGAGATTTTATGAAGGTGAGTGTAGGAAATTGAATAGAGCATGTTTCTTATGTGGTTCTTTTAATCATCTAATACGTGATTGTCTGAAATGGGGTAGAGCATCCTAAAGAACTTATTCAGAGGCTATAGTTCATAATACAAGAGTTAGTTGAGCTGGTGTTATAATAGGAAGAGGTAGGGCAGAGGAGCAACTACAAGTAATGCTGGCAGATCTGAGGCTCGGATGGCTCGGATGTTTTCTATGACTCGATAAGAAGCTATTGTTGCACTAGAAGTTGTTACTGGTACAATTTCTATTTACAACATTGATGCTTATGCATTAATTGATCCTGGATCCACACATTCATTCATATCATCAATCTTAGCATCACAATTGCATATGGGTAGTGAACCTTTAGGATTTCAACTCAATGTGGGAACTCCTTTAGGTGAATTAGTGGCTGTTAATCACGTATATCGTAATTGCTCAATTCAAATTGGAAAAGCAAGATTAAGTGCAGATTTGATTAGGTTGAATATTAGAGAATTTGATGTGATTTTAGGCATGGATTGGTTGACAAAACATCATGCAGTTGTTAATTGCTTTACTAAAGAAGTTATTTTGGAGTCACCGGGTCAACCAAAAGTTGTGTTTCATGGTGAACGTCGGATGGTGCCTAATTGTTTGATTTCTGCAATTAGTGCATTTCATCTAATCGAGAATGGATGCAAGGCATATTTAGCACATATTATTGAAGCTAAGGCATCAACTGTATCACTTGAAGATATCCCAGTGGTCAAAGAATTCCCAAATGTATTTCCTGCGGACTTACCATGATTTCCACCTGATCGAGAAGCAGAATTTACTATTGATTTAATTTCAGGAACTGCGCCAATTTCTTTTTCACCATATAGAATGGCTCTAGTGGAGTTGAAAGAATTGAACAATTAGCTGCAAGAATTACTTGACAAGGGATTCATCAGACCTAGCGTATCTCCATGGGGTGCTCCAGTGTTATTTGTCAAGAAAGAAGATGGTTGGAACCGTTGAAAGACTATGATTTTACGATAGAATATCACCCAGGTAAAGCGAATGTTGTGGTCAATGCTTTAAGTATAAAATCTAGCAGTGTAATGGCTAATGTTTAAGTTTCTGATATTTCGTATTTGGTACAATTGTGGTCAATGAATGTTGACTTATAATTGGGCAAAAATGGTGCATTATTAGCTAACTTTAAGGTGTGAGCGGTGCTACATGACAAAATTAAGGAAGCTCAAGCTCGAGATCCTCAATTAAAGGAGATTATAGAAAATGTTAACTATAGAAAGAGCATAGATTTCACGGTAGAAAATATCACTTTGATGATTTGCCAAAGAGTTTGTGTTCCTGATGTTGATAATCTACGAAGAGAAATTCTAGAAGAAGCTTATACAGCTCCATATGTTATGCATGCAGAAATGGCGAAAATGTATCATACTTTGCACTCTCATTTTTGGTGGCCTGGAATGAAAAAGGATATTGCTGAATACATATCGAAGTGTTTGACATGTCAACAAGTGAAAATCGAACATCAAGCTCTAGCCGAAAAGTTACAACCGTTGCCTATACTAGTTTGGAAATGGGAAATGATTACTATGGATTTTGTGTACGGTTTTCCAAAGACTCTAAGAAAGAATGATGCCATATGGATTATTGTTGATAGATTGACAAAGGCCGCTCACTTTTTGCCTATACAGTGGGGTTGTTCATTGGAGAATTTGGCAAAGAAATATGTGAATTAATTCGTAAGACTACATGGAATACCAGTGTCCATTATAACATATAGAGATCCGCGATTCACATCTCAATTTTGGAGAAGTGTACAACAATCATTGGGTACAAGATTGAACTTTAGCACTGCTTTTCATCCTTAAACAGATGGCCAATCAGAAAGAACAATTCAAACTCTAGAAGAAATGCTTCGAGCTTATGCTTTGGAGTTTAAAGGTGCATTGGATGAATATGTTGCTTTAATGGAATTTGCTTATAATAATCATTATCATAGCAGTATTGGCATGGCACCTCATGAGGCATTGTATGGAAGAAAATGCAGAAGTCCTCTTTATTGGGATGAAGAAGGAATGAGAGTATTGGAAGGTCCAGAAATAATACAAGAGACAGTGGAGAAGGTGAAGGTAATAAGGGGAAAACTTAAAGTAGCACAAGATAGACAGAAAAGTTATGCTGATCAACATAGAAGGGAAATGGAATATCAAGTGGGGGACAAGGTTTTTCTTCTAGTGTCACCTTGGAAAGGTGTTTTAAGGTTCAAGAAGAAAGGAAAGTTAAGTCCACGATACATAGGGCCTTTTGAAATTCTTGAAAGAGTTGGTCCACTTGCTTATAAATTAGCATTACCACCAGAGTTAGCTCAAATCTGTAATGTTTTTCATATTAGCTTGTTAAGGAAGTATCCAAAAGACCCTATACATGTACTGGAGGATTACGAATTAGATATTGCACATAATTTGAGTTATGTAGAGGAACCACTAGAGATTATAGGGATATAAAGACCAAACAACTACGAAACAAAAGAAATACCATTCGTCAAAGTACATTGGAGATGTCATTTACTGGAAGAAGCTGCTTCAGAAAAAGAAGAAAGAATGAGAAAAGACTACCCTTATTTATTTTTGGATACAAGTACTTAAATTTCAAGGACAAAATTCTTTAAGAGGGGGAGAATTGTGGCATCCGAGTACATACATTATAATTGCATTTGTTAACATCCATTATATCTCATGAACTTAGATTATTCAATATTTTACATATTATAATTATAAGAAATTGTTTAGTTAAAAATAGTTATTTGGTGATAGAAAATACGATATTTTAATATTTAGATACTAAATTATAGAACTATAGAATTTCAAGAAATAAGTATAGTAATGTTATAGATATAAAGTGATTTAATAGATAAAATATTAGTATTATTATTTTGGTATTGAGGACAAGTATAAGGGTATAGTTATAGTATATAAATGTAAATAGTTATAAATATTAGCCACACATGATATATTTTTATAAATAATAATAATTATTATTATTAATGTAATAATGGTATGTTAAAAGGGGTATAGTTGAAATATAACAATAATAGTAGATATATATGAGAAAAGAGATAGGATTAGGATAAGAACTCTCATCCTCACAAATTCCCACACGCAGAAGAGAGAGAAAGATAGATAGATAGATAGAGAGAGAGAGAGAGAGAGAGAGAGAGAGAGAGAGAGAGAGAGAGAGAGAGAGAGAGAGAGAGAGAGAGATAGAGAGAGAGAGTTAGAGAAGAAGTGAAGAGAAGAGAAGAGAAGTAGAGAGAAGGAAGAAATCAGGTATGTTTATGGTTTAGTTATATGATTTTCAAGATGTTAAAGATAGAATTTGAGGTTATGAAAAACAGATGAATTCATTCTCTACATCTCTAGGCTTCTTCTGTAAAATTTGGGGATTTTTAGATGAGTAGGTCAATAGCTATGATTTTTATAATATAAAGTGTCCAGAATTAGATGATCAAAGAGATAAGGTGAATTTCAAAATTAATCTGGGATTGTTATGCTGCTTAGAAATTTTTGATTTTTTTGATATGTTATTCCCTTATTTGTTTATTTTAAGTAGGAAAAAGAATCAGGTTGATTCATGTTGTTTATAGAAAGTTATGGTCGCTTTATTAAGATGCTGTCCAGGTAGAACGAGTTGAAATAGGGCATTGAAGGAAAATTCACCATAAATCGTATAAGGTTTTGAAATTTTTTATGTTTTAGTATGTTATGTAATTGTGTATTAGCAATTGAACAAAGGAAGAATCAGTGCATTTTAGTAATTAAGTCAAAAGTTATGAATTTTGAAGTAAAGTGAGGTCATAAGAACACTAGTTCTAAGTGCAGGCAAAATAGTACAAAATTAGAGTTTAAAATGTAAAATCTGTAATAAATGGAAAAGTGATCAGAAAATTATGAAATTTTAAGATGTTATAAAGCTATGTGTTAAGAGTAAAATGAAACTAGAATCAGGTCATTTGGTTGAGTACTTTGAAAGATATGATTGATTATAGTCAGTAAGGTCACAGAGATAGTAATTCTATTCTAGTTTATATTAGTCTTTATATATTCACAAAAGGATATAAGATGTATATATGTATGTTATAGGAGCTCAAAACAGTGGAGAGATTTCAGAGAAAGGGCCAAGTCATTCCGAGAGAATTAGCTCGGATAATTTTGTGAGTATAAACATGATATGAATATATGGGTGGAATGTGTTGATGTGTTAATTGTATGAATATGTGAATGTGATATAAATTGTTTTGATATGAAATTGTATGAGAAATATGTTGATATGTGTCATTTGAATATGATAATGCATTGCATTCTTAAGTGAAGTGAATTGGTGCATATATGAATTATTGAATATGTTTATAATGAGAATTGTATTTGATAAGTTGGATTTGTATGATATATGTATGTAGAATATATGTTCATTGCGTTAATATATGCTAATTGTAAGTTCAATGGTTCGTATAACAAACATTTGCACTTGAATCTATGAAAAGTATAAGAGACGTTGTGACATAGCCGGTCAAACATTGCAATACATGTTCTGTTCATCTCAACCTATATGGTCAACAAATTGCAATATCTGACAAATAGACCGAAAGGTCAAGCAATTGTTTATCTGGATCGAAAGGTTAACCAATTGTTTTATAGGTTTTGCTATGTATTTATACGTATAAATGAAGTATTAATTTGAAATATGTATATATGCTTAGCATATGGTATAGGTTGTTTCAGTTGGTATCAGATCGGGGATATGACCATAGGGACATAGACATGCATACTCGACATGAAATTGATATACATATTAAGATATAATAATTTTTATCACCTTCATATAGGGTTGATGAAAACCAAAATGTTAACTCGAGGTGAGAGGAACCAGCCGAAACACCACCAATAGGACAATGATCGCGAGAAGCACATCAAATTCCATTTGCATCGCCTGTGCATTGTCATGCATCATACGTGTACCATCAGGATATTCCTGTGGTGCAAGCACCTGTCCCATTTGCTCATCGAGAGAGAAGGTTTTATAAATTGAAGAAACAAGGTGCAGAAGAATTTTAAGGAACTACTGATCCAACAATAGCTGAAAGATGGTTGAAAAGGTTGGAAAGAGTTTTCAATATGATGCATTACACTCCTGAAGAAAAATTTGATTATGTGGTATTTCTACTTCAAGATGATGGATATGATTGGTGGACAACTATCCCTGGAAGTATAGCGCAACCTCCTATTTTGACTTGGGATGATTTCGTTCAAGAATTCAAAGATAATTACATGCCAGAGGTGTATATTGATGTCAGAAGAAGACAATTTTTAAATTTGAGACAAGGGAAGATGGCTGTTGCAGAGTATGAAGTGAAATTCAACCAGCTATCCAATTATGTACTGACTATGGTGGCTACTGAAAAAGACAGATGCAGAAAGTTTGAAGAAGGGCTTCAATACGAAATCAGAAATAGAATAATAACACTAGAAATTGAGACCTATTCCAAACTAAGAAATGCTACTGTTAGGGCTGAAAGGTTAGAGAAGGAAAGGACAGATTATAGGGCCAGACGAGATTATAGTGATTTTAGTGGTGAGCCAAGTAAAAAGTCTGTCAAAAGCCAAACCAATTCATCGCCGTCATAACTTATAAATCGAGGAGCATATTTTGGAAATAAAGGAGGCCGGACGAGTACTCAAACTTATTCAAGACAAAGTCAAGGTCAAAGCTCAGGATAGAAACCTCAGTGTGCACAATGTGGGAGATTTCATGAAGGTGAGTGTAGGAAATTAACTGGAGCTTGTTACTTATGTGGTTCTTTTAATCATCTAATTTGTGATTGTCCGAAACGGGGTGGAGCATCCTAAAGAACTTATTTAGAGGCTACAGTTCAGAATACAAGAGTTAGTGGAGCTGGTGTTGTAGCAGCAAGAGGTAGGGGCAGAGGAGCAACTACAAGTAAAGCTGGCAGATCTGAGGCTCGGAGTTTAGGGCATCTAATGCAGGTTCGGATGTTTGCTATGACTCTATAAGAAGCTATCGATGCACCAAAAGTTGTTAGTGGTACGATTTCTATTTACAACATTGATGCTTATGCATTAATTGATCCTGGAACCACACATTAATTCATATCATCAATCTTGGCATCATAATTGCATATGAGTAGTGAATCTTTAGGATTTCAACTCAATGTGGGAACTCCTTTAGGTGAATTAGTGGCTGTTAATCACGTGTATCGTAATTGCTTAATTCAAATTGGAAAAGCAAGATTAAGTGCGGATTTGATTAGGTTGAATATTAGAGAATTTGATGTGATTTTAGGCATGGATTGGTTGACAAAACATTATGAGTTGTTAATTGCTTTACCAAAGAAGTTATTTTGGAGTCACCAGGTCAACCAAAAGTTGGGTTCATGAACGTCGGATGGTGCCTAATTGTTTGATTTCTGCATTTAGTGCATTTTGTCTAATCGAGAATGGATGTAAGGCGTATTTAGCACATGTTATTGATGCTAAAGCATCTGCTGTATCACTTGATTATATCCCAGTGGTCAAAGAATTCCTAGATGTATTTCCTGCGGACTTACTAGGATTACCACCTGATCGAGAAGCAAAATTTACTATTGATTTAATTCCAGGAGCTATGCCAATTTCTGTTTCACCATATAGAATGGCTCCAATGGAATTGAAAGAATTGAACAATCAGCTGCAAGAATTACTTGACAAGGGATTCATCAGACCTAGCGTATCTCCATGGGGTGCTCCAGTGTTATTTGTCAAGAAAGAAGATGGTTGGAACTATTGAAAGACTATGATTTTACGATAGAAGATCACCCAGGTAAATCGAATGTTGTGGCCGATGCTTTAAGTTGAAAATCTAGCAATGTAATGGCTAATGTTCAAGTTTCTAATATTTTGTATTTGGTATAATTGCGGTCAATGAATGTTGACTTACAATTGGGTAAAAATGGTGCATTATTAGCTAACTTCAAAGAGAGACCAGTGCTACATGATAGAATTAAGGAAGCTTAAACTCAAGATCCGCAATTAAAGGAGATTATAGGAAATGTTAACCAAGCAAAGAGCACAGATTTCACGGTAGAAAATGGCACTTTAATGATTGGACGAAGAGTTTGTGTTCCTGATGTTGATAATCTACGAAGACAAATTCTAGAAGAAGCTCATACAACTCCATATGTTATGCATCCAGGAATGACGAAAATGTATCATACTTTGCGCTCTCATTTTTGGTGGCTTTGAATGAAAAAGGATATTGCTGAATACATATCGAAGTATTTGACAAGTCAACAAGTGAAAATCGAACATCAAGCTCCAGCAGGAAAGTTGCAACCATTGCCTATACCAGTTTGGAAATAAGAAATGATTACTATAGATTTTGTGTACGGTTTTCCAAAGATTCCAAGAAAGAATGATGCCATATGGATTATTGTTGATAGATTGGCGAAGGCTGCTCACTTTTTGCCTATACAGTGGGGTTGTTCATTGGAGAATTTGGCAAAGAAAATGTGAATGAAATCGTAAGACTACATGGAATACCAATGTCCATTATATCAGATAGAGATCCGCGATTCACATCTCGATTTTGGAGAAGTTTACAACAAGCATTGGGTACAAGATTGAACTTCAGCACTGCTTTTCATCGTCAAACAGATGGCCAATCAGAAAGAACAATTCAGACTCTAGAAGAAATGCTTCGAGCTTGTGCTTTGGAGTTTAAAGGTGCATTGGACGAATATGTTGCTTTAATGGAATTTGCTTATAATAATCGTTATCACAGCAGTATTGGCATGGCACCGTATGAGGCATTGTATGGAAGAAAATGCATAAGTCCTCTTTATTGGGGTGAAGAAGGAATAAGAGTATTAGAAGGTCCAGAAATGATACAAGAGACAGTGGAGAAGGTGAAGGTAATAAGGGGAAAACTTAAAGCAGCACAAGATAGACAGAAAAGTTGTGCTTATCAACATAGAAGGGAAATGGAATATTATGTGGGGGATAAGGTTTTTCTTCGAGTGCCACCTTGGAAAGGTGTTCTAAGGTTCAAGAAGAAAGGAACGTTGAGTCCACGATACATAGGGCCTTGTGAAATTCTTGAAAGAGTTGGTCCACTTGCTTATAAATTGGCATTACCACCAGAGTTAGCTCAAATCCGCAATGTTTTTCATATTAGCTTGTTAAGAAAGTATCAAAAAGACCCTACACATGTACTGGAGGATTAAGAATTAGATATTGTACATAATTTGAGTTATTTAGAGGAACCACTGGAGATTATAGGGATATAAAGACCAAACAACTACGAAACAAAAGAAATACCATTCGTCAAAGTACATTGGAGATGTCATTTAGCGGAAGAAGCTGCTTGAGAAAAAGAGGAACGAATGAGAACGGACTACCCTTATTTATTTCTGGATACAGGTATTTAAATTTTGAGGACGAAATTCTTTCAGAGGGGGAGAATTGTGGCATCCTAGTACATATATTATAATTGCATTTGTTTACATCCATTGCATCTTATGAAATTAGATTATTTAATATTTTACATGTTATAATTATAAGAAATTGATTAGTTAAAAATAGTTATTTGGTGATAGAAAATACTATATTTTAATGTTTGGATACTAAATTATAGAACTATAGATTTTTAAGAAATAAGTATAGTAATGTTATAGATGTAAAGTAATTTAATAGATAAAATATTAGTATTATTGTTTTGGTATTGAGGACAAGTATAAGGGTATAGTTACGATATATAAATGTATATAGTTATAAATATATTAGCTACACATGATATATTTTTATAAGTAGTTATTATTATTAATGTAATAATGGTATGTTTAAAGGGGTATAGTTGGAATATAACAATAATAGTAGATATATATGAGAAAAGAGGTAGGATTAGGATTAGAACTCTCATCCTTACAAATTCTCACACGCAGAAGAGAGAGAGAGAGTTAGAGAAGAAGTGAAGAGAAGATAAGAGAAATAAAGAGAAGGAAGAAATCAGGTATGTTTATGGTTTAGTAATATGATTTTTGAGATGTTAGATATAGAATTTGAATTTATGAAAAAAATAACAATTGATTCTCTCTATCTCTAGGTTACTTCTGTAAAATTTGGGGATTTTTAGATGAGTAGATCAATAGCTATGATTTTTATAAGATGAAGTGTCCAGAATTGGATGATCAAAGAGATGATGTGAGTTTCAAAATTAATCTAGGATTGTTATACTGCTTAGGAAATTCTGAGTTTTTGATATGTTATTTCCTTATGTGTATAGTTTAATTAGGAAAAATAATCAGGTCGATTCATGTTATTTATAGAAAGTTATGGTCATTTTACTAAGATGCTGTCCAGGTAGAATGGGTTGAAACAGGGCATTCAAGGAAAATTCACCATAAATTGCATAAGGCTTTGAAAATTTGGAATTTTTAGTATGTTATGTAATTGTGTATTGGGAATTGAACAAAAGAAGAATCAATGCATTTGAGTTAGTAAGTCGAAAGTTATGAATTTTGAAGTAAAGTGAGGTCATAAGAACTCTAGTTCTAAGTGCAGGCAAAACAATACAGAATTATAGTTTAAAATATAAAATTCATAATAAATGGAAAAGTGATCAGAAAATTTTGAAATTTTGATATGTTATAAAGCTATGTGTTAAGAGTAAAATGAAACTAGAATCAGGTCATTTGGTTGAGTACTTTAAGAGATATGATTGATTATAGTCAGTAAGGACACAAAGATAGTAATTCTATTCTAGTTTATATTAGTCTTTATATATTTACAAAAGGATATAAGATGTATATATGTATGTTTGATATATAAATATTTATGTTATAGGAGCTCAAAATAGTGAAGAGATTCCGGAGAAAGGTCCAAGTCGTTCCGAGAGAATTAGCTCGGAAAATTTTGTGAGTATAAACATGATATGAGTATATGGGTGGAATGTGTTGATGTGTTAATTGTATGAATATGTGAATGTGATATGAATTGTTTTGATATGAAATTGTATTAGAAATATGTTGATATGTGTCATTTGAATATGATAATGCATTGATTTCTTAAGTGAAGTGAATTGGCGCATATATGAATTATTGGATATGTTTATAATGAGAATTGTATTTGATAAGCTGGATTTATATGATATATGTATGTGAAATATATGTTCATTGCATTAATATATGCTAATTGTAAGTTCAATGGTTCGTATAACAAACATTTACACTTGAATGTATGAAAAGTATAAGAGACGTTGTGACATAGCCGATCAAACATTGCAATACATATTCTATTCATCTAGACCTATATCGTTAACAAATTGCAATATCTGACAAATGAACCGAAAGGTCAACCAATTGTTTATCTGGACCGAAAGGCCAACCAATTGTTACATAGCTGGCCAACAAATCAATTGACAATTGCTACAAATGTTACATGTATCCTGGGGCAATAGTTTGGCTGGAAATGTCACAATAATTAAATAACTTGTTCACTCATTCTCATATAAGTGTGACTGTATATTTAATTTGTTAATGTATGTATATATATGATTTGCTAAATTCATCAATTGTTTATATTCACTGAGTTGCGCTTCACATAAAACGCTAAATTTTTCAGATGTGATAACGTTTGTAGAAGCTCATTACCTGTAGATATCATGGAAGAAAGATTGACTGGCTGTGTTTCATCTCGCTCCCTCTCCTCACATGACAAGCATATAGTATAGATCGGTGGTCGGATTGTGGGTTTTGAGTTGTTTCGATCGATATACAATTCTTTAATTAAAAAATAATAAAGATAAGAATCAATACCTGAGAAAATTTCAGCAACTTGATTATAATGATCTCATCAGACTGCATTAAAGTGTTAAAAATTAATTCAAAGGAAAAGGTTTAAGGATACTAATCCATATCAATTAATGTTACCAACCTGCTCCACTTTCACCTCTCAAAAGACAACATTGCAGAGCAGTGGCGAGTTTGGCCAAAAGCTCCTCATCTTCCCTGGCCTACGTAAGATGCAAATATGGGCTTAACATATGAAAAAAAAGGCTTAATGCATCGGTAGGTAATCAAACTTGTACCAAAAAGTCTACTGCCTCTTTGAACTTTCAAAGTGATCCCGTAGCTTGCTTAACTTTTAAAAACTAAATCACTTTACTCATTGAATGTCATGTGTCCACTTCTGATTGGAGAGAGAGAATGCAAAAAATGTCATATTTGAAAAGTCAAACCAATCAGAAGCTCACACGTGGCATCCAAGAGCAAAGTGGTGCACTTCTTGAAAGTTGAGAAAGCTACGGGGTCACTTCGAAAGTTCAGTGAAGCGGTAGGGTTTTTTGGAAAATGGTCAGGTACAAACTGATGTATTATGCCTAAAAAAATAAACCGGCTATAAGTATAACAGACGTAGACCATTTCTGTATGGTTCTTTTTGATTGACACATGTTAAGATCAAAGAATCAGAACAATGTAATAAAGTGAGAGAAAGCATCTGCAAAGTCGAACTACAATAATGAAAAGGCCAAACGCATTTGACAAAATGAAAGTTTTAGGTGGTATCCGGCGAAATTTGCCAGGGGTGTTGATGTATTTGGCCTGATGAAAATTTTCCATATGCTACTTGGAAGAATCTTAGAAATTTGTCCACATGGACAAATGATTACATAAGAACTTTATGTAAAAATCAAAGGTAACAAACCTTAAAATTTGACTCTGCTACTGGAATACAATAAACAAATATAGCAATCTTTCCCTTATAGGGCTGCAATGGACTTATTTTTCCAAGTTCCGCCTGCACTTGAACCTGCTGAAATGCACATGAACACAAAGAGAAACCATACAATGTATATCACAAACAAGTTTGAAGACAAAATACCTTATTATGGACCATTTTAGTAAAAATTGATGTCAAAGAGACATCAAATAAATGATATATTGGGCCCTTTGACTAAAAATTGACGTAGATAATTGTTAAGATAGGACATGTTAGGATTATTGTACACGAAAATAAATTCATTGGTTTTTTTTTGGAAAAATCAAATCTCTTCGTAAAAATTATATGAGAACTATGGTTTGGAAAAGGCAAAGAGATATACTCGAGAAAAATGATCATGAACTTTTTTTTTTAGAAAAAATAATTTTCCTCATTTGGCTTACATTATAATGGAAATAAAAAAGCCAATCCGTCTCGAATGTGACTCAAACCGAAAAATGATCATGAAGTTATTAGGGGTTTCTTAACAAAATTTAAAGTTGTAATAAAAAATCATCAATACTTAAAAAAAATTCTATCAATAAGAAATTAATAGAGTGACAAATGAGCCTAATACACTTATAATTGGACCCCTTCTAAAGTGGGGCCTTGGCAGCTGCACAGCTCCAGGGCTGGGCCCGACTCTAGTTTCAACAAAAATGGGTTGATATATATCAACAACCTGCAGACATTTTACGAAGCCGTTAAAGAAGGATCGATTCTTAATATTATGACATAATTGAGAGCTCAAGGTATTCACTTACCAATTTATGGGGAAGTGTTGAGAATATTATTATTGGATCATTCCTATATTAAATTATTCTTAATTAGTCTAAGTTAGGAATATTATCATTAATTAAGAATATTGTCAGTATTTATGAATAATGGTAATTAGGAAAAGTATTTATAATTAATTATATTTATGTACATTTATTTTTTTCCTTTTCTTATATGTATTATACACTATAAATATATTTAATATAATTAGTTATAAGCAATGAGAATTATAACATTCCATATAGAATTGCCAAGATCTACATTAGCAAAGAATAAAGACAAATGGAAATTTGTTCCACATCACCAATTGCAAGGCAGCTTATGGTCATTGTTGAAATTATAACATTCCACAATTAGCCTTCACATCTTCTGAAGGCAGTTGTTTTTTTTTTTATCTTTTTATCTTTTTATCTTTTAATATTTTATGTTATAAAATATTGATTAGGTAGTGTTATTTTGGTATTTTTTCTTTATTTGGTTTTAATGGTAGTTTAAATTTATTAGGGGTTTTCGCAATAATTAATACATGAGCGTCGGTTTTAGGAAAAATTAGTATACTTTGTACGTCGTAGGTGTACTACGGTCGGCACATCAAAAAGTGTTTCCTACTTCCGGTCCTATTGACTAATTAGCATTTAGTAAATTTAAAATTATAGTTAAAATACTCTTTTGGTAAATCTAGAATAACAATAGTATATTGTCTCGAGTAAACAGGAAAAATTCTGTCACCAAGCGATAAAAGCCTAAGGAAATTGGTATTTAACTGAGACCGTTTGTGACTCGACTCATTACCTGAGAATTTTTTCTAGCACACTTGAGTAATATTATTATTTGTGATTTTACGATTTTAGCTGAAATGGAAGAAGAATATCCATTCGAAAAGGCACCCACTTCGAACGCTTCTTCAAGTATTCTTCAGAGAGCTGCTGGAGTAAATTCCAGACTGGTGGTGGAAATTTTCGATGGAAGTGGCCATTTTGGCATGTGGCAAAGTCAGGTTCTCAACACATTGTTTCAACAAGGTCTAGATATTGCTGTTGAATGAGAGAAACCAAATGAAATGGGAGAAGGAGAATGAAAGACCCTCAATCGACTGACTTGTGGTACAATTCGGTCATGTTTATCTAGAGAACAGAGGTATGCATTTTACAAAGAAACCTTTGCTAGAAAACTAATGACGGCATTGGAGGAAAAGTTCTTGAAAAAGAACAGTCAGAATAAGCTTCACATGAAGAAAAGGCTGTTCCGGTTCACTTACGTTCTGGGTACCACAATCAACGATCACATCACTAGTTTCAATCAACTAGTTGTTGATTTATTGAACCTAGATGTGACATTTAAAGATGAGGATCTTGCCTTGATGTTGTTGGGATCCCTTTCGGAGGAGTTTGAGTTCCTCGAAACGACTCTACTCCATGGGAAGGTTGCTATAACTCTTAATGAAGTTTGTGGAGCTTTGTACAGCTATGAATTAAGGAGGAAGGATAAAAGGGAAAGTTCAAATGGAGCTACCGAGGCTTTGATTGTTAGAGGATGCTAGGGGAACTAGGCGAAAGGAAAGAAACAACGATTAAAGTCAAAATCCAAATTGGGGAAAGTTGAATGCGCCTTTTGTCATGAAAAGGGGCATTGGAAGAAAGATTGTCCTAAGCTGAAAAAGAACGGCCAATATGATAAGGGAAAGACTATTGTAGTAGCTAAGTATGATGATAACTCAGATTGTTCACTTACTCTTTCGGCTTCTACCAACTCTTCTAGTGTTTGGCTTCTTGATTCAGGATGCAGTTATCACATATGTCCTAATCGAGAATGGTTCTATGATTTTAAAGAACTAGGTCTACATAGTAAATAATTCCCCTATCACCACACATGGGGTTGGTTCCATTCGGTTGAAAAACCAAGATGGATCAATTAAAACATTGAAGAAAGTTCGCTATGTACCAGATTTATCAAAGAATCTCATTTCTGTGGGAGCCCTAGAAGAAAAGGATTTCAAAGTACAAGCAGAGGGTGGAGTAGTGAAGATAATATCTGGTGCATTGGTGGTGTAGAAGGGAGTTTGAAAGAATAATAGGTTGTACCACTATCAAGGTACAATTGTTATTGGAACTGCAGTAGTGGCTTCTAATGATGAGAAAGAGTTAGAATCAGCCAAATTGTGGCATATGTGCTTGGTGCATGCTGGTGGAAAATCCCCGAATCTTTTGGTCAAACAAGGATTATTGAAGGATGTTTAGGCTTGCAAACTGAATTTTTATGAGCATTGTGTCAAAGGGAAAAGATGAGGGTGAAATTTGGAACTGCGATCCATGATAGTAAAGGTATTTTGGACTATGTTCACTCTGATGTGTGGGGGCCTTCCAAGACGGCATCACTTAGAGGAATCGCTACTATGTCACCTTAATTGATGATTTTTCCTAGTGAATTTGGGTGTATACTATGAAGACTAAGGATGAAGTGCTCAGAATTCTCCTTAAGTGGAAAAATATGATGGAAACTCAGACAGGTCGAAAGATCAATCATCTCCAAATAGATAATGGCAGAGAATACACGAGTGGTCCATTTAAGAAAGCCTGTGATGATAGCGGCATTGTCAGGCACTTCATAGTCAGGCATACACCATAGCTGAATGGAGTGGCAGAATGCATGACCTAAACCTTACTGGAGGAAGTTCAGTGTATGTTGTCCAATGTTGGGTTGGGCAAGTAGTTTTGGGCTGAAGCTGTTACATATGCAAGCCATCTCATCAATCACCTTCCATCTAGTGCTATTAGTGGTAAAACACCACTCGAGAAATGGTATGGAAAACCTGCTACTGATTATGATTGCTTACATATGTTCAGTTCCACTGCTTATTATCATGTGAAGGGATCTGAATTGGATCCTTGTACGAAGAAAGCAATTTTCTTGGGGATCGCTTCGGAAGTAAAAGGGTATCGTCTTTGGTGCCTAGAGACCAGGAAAACTATCATCAGCAGGGATTTTATGTTTGATGAATCTACCATATGAAGAAAGGTGACAACAGAAAAGACAGATGGTAATCTAAAATAGGTAGAGTTCGAAAGGCAGATAGTTAGCCCAGCAAATGATGAAGAAGATGCAAAAACTCCTATGGTAGATGAGGAGTCTGACGAGAAATAGGTTCAAACCCAAGAACCTCTACAGCAATATGAACCAATTGCATTAAGAAAACCAAAAAGAACAATTCGAAAGCCTGCTCACTATGTTGATAATGTAGCTTTTGCATCTCCAATTGCAAATGACGACATCCCTACCATTTATAGAGAAGAAGTAAAAAATTCATAAAAAGATAAGTAGAGGTATACAATGATTGAAGAAATGCAGTCCCTTCAGAAGAATCAAACATGGAAGTTAGCTGATGTTCCAAAGGGAAAGAAGGCGATTGGGTGCAAATGGGTCTATGTAAAGAAAGGTGGATTTCCTGATGAGTCTAATGTTCGCTACAAAGCAAGGTTGGTAGCTAAAGGCTACGCTCAGATGGAGGGAGTTGATTATAATGAAGTGTTTTCTCTAGTTGTGAAACACTCTTCCATCAGTATTTTGTTAGCTTTGGTAGCATAGTTAGATTTGGAGCTGGTTCAGATGGATGTAAAAATGACACTTTTACATGGAGACTTGGAGGAGGAAATCTATATGGTTCAGCCTGAAGGATTCAAAGTTGAGAGAACATGGTTTATGATAACTTTGTAAAATAAACGTTACCCCGTCTTGACCATGGAGAACGTGTCAAACTAGGCCAACTGGCCCGCATCTTTAAAGAAATAGCAGATCCCTCAGTATGAAGGACCCGGCTAGGACAATATACTAGCAGGTCTTCATTGAGATAGGATCTCAAGCAGGCCCATAATCGGTTGGAGGGAGACTTTGCCTTGATTTAATGTGGACATTATTTTATTTAAGAAACTATATTAAATATATATTTCCTATACCCAGTAAATAGGAATATTGTTCCTTTCCTTAATAGATGAATAAGAAGGTGTTGGTCCCTATGCATACACTCGCTGAGTCAGAGGTGGGGTGAATGACTCACCTAAGAAACTTATAAAACTTTTTCGCGATAATTAGGGCTCCACTGAATGAGGTTAGCTGGTTTATTGAAATAGCTGGAAAATGTAATTAAGTAAAGGACACATAGATTTTTATACTTGTTTAGCAACCTGTGCTTACATCCAGTCCCAAGAGAGTGTCTCGGATTTAATCCACTAATCTAAACTCCTTTACCCTAGGTGGAGAAGCCTTTCACAAAATACCCAACTATAGTAAGTACCCTCCAAACTGCAATCGCTCACCCCCTGACTAGAATATCCTCTTCTATTAGCAACTCACAATGAGTCTAAACAAGAGCTGGACTCAGCTTATAGAAACGTTGATCCAGTTACAAAATGATCTAACATTACTATTGATTGATCTATACTATTCTCTCTTTTTCTAAGCAGATTCTCGCTGAGTTGTGCTTTCTTGCTTGAATTCCTTTAAGGCTTGTAATTAGACAGAGTTTTTGCTTCTTGGAAATTCAGGTGTAATCACCAAGTTCTAATGCTTGCCTTCTTACTCCCTTTATAGATGGATTGAGAAAGTAGCCGTTGAACTTACTTTGACATCTTTTGAAATTGATAGCTTAGTAATTCACCTGTTGCTTCTTCAAATCGATCCGTTAAGAGATAGAATTGCACCATTGTGAAATACATTTCAATCCGTTAGATTGAAACTCAAGCTCCAATTTGAATTTTTTGTTATTTGATGCCAGTCTTTCGTTAGAGAGAACTCAAGCTGAATTACTACATGCCTTCATCACATTCCTTCTGGTATTCTGACATCTTGCAGATTGCGCGATACAAGGTTAGTAGATCTGTAGAATTACCCAAAGTGGCAATTAACTTGTTGCAGCTTTGAATTGGAAGACTTTGTCATTTTCTTCATAATTCTGAGTCTTGTCAAAGCATTAATTCTTTTTGTCTTTATCTCATTAATGTTCCTACAAAAAGCAACACTAAAAGCAGAGGTACCTTTTTACCTTAAAAGGTAAGGTCAGCAACATTGACAGACACAAAGTAACTCAGCTAAAAAGATAAAATGTAAAGCACACAGTTGAAACAAAATCTGAATATCAAGTGCTGAGTAAATATTACTAAGTTAGTGACTAAGTAGATACTCAGCCCATAAACCACTCAGAGTTAAACTAAATAGCTAGGTCAGCGGAGACTTGAAATTCTACCTTGAATTTACTAACTCCCTTACAACCAAAGACTATTTATTTTAACATCATTATTGCTTTAATTATCTCATTCTTAACTTAATTGTTATGATCAAAACTTAAGCACAACTGAGTCATCCACTGAGTCAGTCCAAACTCATGCTTGGTTCAACAATCTCCCCCATTTTGGTCAATGGCAATTAACTAAGCGAGAATTAAATCAATAAGATATCTAGATTAGAGTTACCTTATACTTATGCTTGATATGTCCTTTGTTCATCATCTTTATTCTGCTCAGAGTGAATGCTAACTCCCCCATAATTCTTGAATCTTCTGAGTTTAGCATCCCTCAATACTTCTCATATATTTGCGTAAGAGATCAGAGCATATATATATATATATCAGAGAATATATCAAGTTAAGAAGATCTTAACTTAGAACAGTAAATGTAATCTTTCATTGATTTATAACTTTAGTACAGATAACAATAAGTTAGTCTATACTAAGTTTTACATTGAGCACTTACAATTACAAAACTTTTATTCTAATCCTTTGGCATAGGCGGGGCTCCCAAATTTGCTCTCCTTTCTTCAAAAGCTTATTGATCCCATCTGGACTTCTTTTCCTTTAGCAGAGCAATCTCTTTGCCTTTCCTTTTTCTATTCTCATGATATTCTCGTTGTAAGCTATCCAGATCCTTGGATAGGTTATATGAAAATTTAGCAATCCTCTGCTCTCTTTCCTTCTCTTCCTTTTCAGGCTTCTCGGGATCCTTCTCCCCCACTACCATTACATCCAAAATGGCTTGGGCTTGGCGATCAAACGGGCTCAGAGACTCCTCAAATGTTTCCAGTTGACCATATACATTTGATGAAAAATTTGATATAAGCAGCTCATAAATTTCCTGAGATATGGCATCTTTTTCTTTGAGAAAGGCGAATAAGCCTACTAAAGCTTGAGATTGAGAGAGATTGACTTGATATTGAGTGCTTAAACCTTCTTTGGAAATCTGGGTGAGACTTGCTAATGCTTTAGCTTAATTGTTCTCTCCGAGTATTCACTCTAGCATTGGAGTGGTCCTGATATGAGTAGTAACTTTATCATGGATTTTTTCAATAGCTGCTCCATTTGTATGAACTTGCTTAATTTGGTCTCTGATATGACCAAGTTTCTGATGAAGAGTAGGGTCCAGTTCAGCATCTGCTATAAAAATATTACTACTTAGAGCATATGAAATGTTAAGCCACTTTAAGGCATTTAGCACAGCTCCCTCTGAGTCCTTGACTCCTTTTAGCATCTCTTCCTTCACTATTCTTAACTCAGTGTATAACCTATGATGCTTGGTTACCATTATGATCAGAGCATTTATACCATCAACAATAGCATTCTGAATAGTTATGTTGTCTTCATTTTCCTTACTCAGAATGCTATATCCATCTAGCACCTTCACTATTGCTTCCAACAAGGGATTAAACTAGCTGATCATGGAATTTCTGAAATCCCTTTCATCATTGAGCACCTTGCAGTTGCTTTCATAAATATTTTCCATTTTCTTCTTAAGCTCTGCAACTTCTAACTTTAGTCCTCCATCCTGCCTACCTGCAATAGATAATAAAGGCAACACATGGGAAACTATTGCCTTTACCAAAGAAAACTGTGTAGGAATAGACTTGAAATGCTCTTTCATCTCTTCAACAGCATTCATAAAACCTTGCACTGGCTCCACAACCTTTGCAATCCACCTTAGGACTTCCTCAAATAGTAGTGGTTTTGCAATTTCAGCATCAATCCTCAGTCCTAGAAATCTTGATCTTCCCAACCTCCTTATATCTCCCAATAGGTCAGTATTTGGGTTAAATTGGGGTTGTGGTTGTGGTTATTGAGATTATTCTTATTGTTGTTTAGGAATCTCCTCAATAATTAAAGGTCCTCTAACTGGTAAAGGTCCTTTTAAATATAAATGTTCACTCACAGGAGATCCTATAGGGGAAATATATGGGATGATGGCTGTTTGGTGCTTGGTTTGAGTTGGATGTGGATGGTTTTTGGCTTTCTGGTAGGGGTAAGGCAGAGATTGGTGTAGGTGAGAGTGGTGTTTGGGTTGATGTGTTTGGGAAAGCAAAGGGTTCTTCAGCTTCCTTCTTCTTCTCTTCCACAACACCTTCAACAACGGACTCACTTACCTAAGTTAGAGAATCCTCAGTCAGCTAAGCTCTGTGCTCAACTACAGTAACTTCCTCCTCCTAATCTTCTAGATCTCCTTCAAGCTCATTAATCACTATCTTTGTTCTTTTAAAAAAACCCCTCTTCCTCTCCTTCCTTGCCTGTTTGACTTTCTCAGTAGTCAAAGCGGCATGCTGGTTAGAGTTTGGCACATTAAATTCAACACCTTCAATCTTCCTCCTCCTACTCTTCTTGATTTTTTATTCCCTCAAGAGCTCCTATCATCTCCTTTACTACCTCCAGCACTTCCTTATCAGTCATGCTGGCTATAGCCTTCTTCAAAATTTGCTCAGTGCTAGCCTTAGCCTTAACTGCTACTGCTGCTTCCTCAGCCTTCCTCCTAATAGTAGCTTTAATTTCCTCCTGCTTCTTTCTGATTCTTTCTTCCTCAGCACCTTTTACTCATTTAGCTTCCCCAACATCTTGGACAACTCCTGTCCTTCTCTTCACCATCAACTTCTTCTTAAGCTAACCTACCTGTGGAATAGGAACTGATGTAGCTTCCTTTCTATGAGCGGACGACCTTTTTCCCTCAAAGACCGCTTGAGATGCATAGCACAAGGGGAAATAGCAAGCACTATAAAGCAAACCGAGGGATTGATCCTCATTTTTATGTGATAAAAAGATTGGCAAAATTGATGTTGATGTTGAATTTAAGTCCAATTTGCATGTTAAGGGATACGAGACTTCAAATCCCATATTTTAAAATAGAGTTGCCACCCGGTTAAGCTCCACCGAGAATTTGGGTACGATATTCCCATCTGGTGGTTAGACCGTACCTTAAAATAGAGATTCCAAGCTCGGATGATGTTATCTATTTTACATTAGGCCAAGTTAAAAGATTTCATTCTTTCTTAATCGGTTTTAATCCACCCTACTTATTGTGTTCTCAATTTATATGTTATTTTCTCGTTTATCAAGCATTCAAGGCCGTAAATGAATAATTATTACAGTTATCCAAAAATAAATGTGGAAAATAATATAATAATTACATGGCTTTCCAGATCCTATACATTTTTCCATACAGTAAGTAAAATACCCGAAGGTCTAGCATTCACCTAACCTAAATCTACCTACACAAAACGGTTAGCACAAGTACAACATGTTGTATGAGGTATATCACATAACATGCATAATTAGTGAATGAAATATGACCCGAGTTAGCGTGAACATGGCATATTCTATTTACAATTTATGGAGCCCGGTTGGATGGCTAAAAATGAGATTTAAACAATGTTTGTGGGAAAATTTCGTTATATCCATATTTAGACTTGATGGTTATTTTAACCCGATTATTAGTGAAAATGCCATATGGTATGAGGTGGGGTTTATTTTTAGAAGATTCTAGACCTTCATAATTGCACTGTACATCCTAAGTTTAAAAATTTAAACTAGGTCGGAAAATAAATGAAAATGAAACTGCTGTCCAAAAGGCCATGCCACTGGCGGTATTAGTTACACAGGTAGGCTGCATGACTTTCTGGATACCATAAAGAAAGGGTCCTTCAAGAAAATGGGGTCACTGGGGGCAAGTGAGGCCACTAACGGAATCAACGATGCCGCTGGCGGCATGGTTGATACCACTGGTGGATTCAAATGCCTCCAGCGGCTTCAGTTTCTTGCAGCGGCTGTTTTTGGCTGGAAAGTGACCCAAAACCCAAAACTAAGCATAAACAGCAACTAAAACACAACAAATAAGTAAAATGGAAGCCAAAGAGCTATGAGACTCAGAATTTTTGCCTTGGGGTGCTGTGAATGCACCTCTTCGTGATCAGTATGACACCTTTGGGGAACTCAAATGATGATTTTGGAAAGTAAGGGGTGATTTATTCTTGAAACCCTAATTTTAGTGATTTCTAAAATTAAAATGCACCTAGATATCAGAGACTTCAATAGAGAAAAACCAAGAAAAGATGAATTAAATCCTCTTTTCTTACCTTTTCTAAACTTTATCCCACTAAAAGCTAGCTAGAATGCTCAAAATTTGCTTAAGATCACTGCTGCTACATGTCAGTATGATCACACCTGAGATCAGTTATTCGTCGGATATCAAGCAAAAGGGGGAGACAGCTGTTCTGCAGTTGGAACCCATGCCTCCAGCGACCTCGCTCTTTTGACAGGTCTGAAAAGCTTGCACGATTTAAGCCTAAAATCGGGAAAAGGGAGATAAAATCCGGTAAAAGGTGATTTTGACAGAAAAATTGGTATATTGGGGTGTATTTTTTACTTTTAATGGGTATTTTGGACTAAATTATTATTTGGGTGAAAATCATAGGTCTAAACTACCACCGGATGCGTTACCGGACACGCCGAACTGAATTTTTTCCGAAAATAAAATTCATAGAGAATTTTATATCGGTAATAAAAATTCCAAAAAAGAATTTTTATCATGAGGAATAAAATCGGGCATACATCATCATCATCTTTTGAGAGGGACTGTAAAATCCCATGCTCACAGGCTCCCCCTCGGGGGATCACTGCTGCCATATGTCAGTATGATCACTTGGAAGAGCAAGGGTTTAGGAATGATACCTGATGGATGGCTGGTTTGCCCCTTGGTCGGGCTTGAGCTTTGGAGATTTGTATGCCCCGTGGTCGGACTTGAGCTTTGTAGATTTAGTTGCCCCTTGGTTGGGCTTGGGCTTTGTAGATTTGGTTGCCCCTTGGTTGGGCTTAGGCTTTGTAGATTTGGTTGCCCCTTGGTCGGGATTGGGCTTTGTTGATGGCGGTTGTACTCGAAGGGTGGCATGTACAAGGTCATATCAAAACATTTAGCTGACGTACAGGGAGTGAACATAAAGAGCAGAACATATAGGGTCATACCATAATCTTTAATGATGTTCCAGGGGATAAACCCAAAGATTGGTATGTATAGGGTCATGCCGCAATCTCCGGTTGGTGCACGGGGGGTGAACTAGAAGATCAAAACATACATAGTCATTCTATAATCTCCAATGATGTTCCAGGGGATGAGCCCGAAGGGTGGCATGTACAGGGTCATGTCAAAACCTTCCATTGACGTACGAGGAGTGAACTTGAAGAGCGAAACTTACAAGGTCATTCCATAATCTTCAATGATGTTCTAGGGGATGAACCCAAAGGGTGGCATGTGCAGGGTCATGTCAAAACCTTTCGTTGATGTACGGGGAGTGGACTTGAAGAGTGAAATGTATAGGGTCATTCCATAATCTCCAATGATGTTCCAGGGGTTGTACCTAAAGGGTGGCATGTACAGGGTCATACCGTAATCTCCAGTTGCCATACGGGGAGCGAAGTTGAAGAGCAGAATGTACAGGGTCATTCCATAATCTCCAATGATATTCCAAGGGTTGTACCTAAAGGGTGGCATGTACAGGTTCATGCTGTAATCTCTAGTTGGCATATATAATGAGTATATTAGGCTTGCGGTTGCGGTTGTACGTGCAAGGAGTAGTACAAGAAACAAGATTAGACAGATTTTAAATGACGTTTTTACTGCTTGATCAATTTTGTGAAACAAAAATAATTTTGCCCCTTCAATCAATAGTAATAACATGATAATAGTAAAAAGCATAAGGGTTTCAGAAGCCTTAGGATGTTGGGGCTAAAGCAGAGATTTCATCGGATTTGCTAAGCAAAAGGAAGTTTTAATATTGCCGGCAACCTAGCTGATGCCGCCGCCGATCTGGGGCTATATCGCCAGCAATATGTATGCCACGTGGCATCTTTGACCGGTCAAAGAAATTCAAAATTCAAATAAGGGAAGTTGAGGCCGGCGGCGGTATGGGTGATGTCGCTGGTGGTTTGAGCTGATGCTGCCGGCGGTATGGATGGATAGTTTTAGATTAATTTAAACTCCTCTAATTCCGCGCGGGTGTTTAATACATGATTAAACTCTTCCTTTGCCTATTTTTGTACTTTCAGAAACAGAAACTCCTCTCTCTTATCTTTAATCTCCTTCAAACAATCTTGAACCTCTTTGCTTTCGATCCCAACCATGAAGATCTTTGGCCAAAAATCTAGTGGTCCTAAGTCCTGTGGGTTGTCTAATTCTCCCATTGAAGGGCTAAAACTTTGCCCAGTTCATGTTGCATATGTCTTGAAGGCAACTGGCAAGATGTATAGCTATTAAATCAATTCTCCCATTACTGATTTGATTCCTGAGAAGGAGAAACATCTCTGCTATGTCTAGGTAATCCTACAAAACTCGAATCTCCTTGCTTAGGTTAAGATTTGATTTCGACCTTAAGCTCAAAATTTTGCCATGATAGGGGTTATATATATGAAATTGATTGTATAGAAACTGATATTGCATGCTATAGGCTTGATTTACACTATTTTTATGTCTCCGGTTTCATTAATTGCAATTTGGTGATTTAGTGCGATTTGGTTCAATTTTTGGGCAAAACTAAGTTCTGCCCGCAGGATTTGATGTCGTCGGTGACATAAGCAAAGCCGCTAGCGACATCAGGCCTTGTAAAAAGGCCTGGGAAGGTGTGTTATCGCTATTATTTATATCAATTTCGCTAGCGACATCGTCCATACCACAGGTGGTATGGCTGATGTCGTCGGCGGCATCGCTGCTCATAGAAGTGGTATCGGCAGCTTTACCGCAGGTAAAAGAGATGAGAAAATAAACTGGAGACTTATTTGTTTGCTTTTGATTTTGCAGCCGCATGAACTAACCTATACCGGAGGTATGGGAACGATTGGTGAGTGGTGGCAACACATCACTGAAAAAGATCCCGAGCTTATGATAGCCATTAATGATGTGGGATTTAGGGATTTGGCCCATAGCATGCCCCTACTATTGTCGAAACTCTCCCACTCAACCTTGACTGCTTTGACGGAGAAGTGGTTCGAAGCCATGCACACTTTCCATTTCTTGTTTGGGGAGGTGACCATTACTCCCTCCGATGTTGTGGCCATGATCGGGCTTCCTTGGATGAATTAGGTGATCCACCTTGATGTGTATATAGAAAGGAATTACCTTGAGTAGCCCGTGGTAAGGCGGGTAACTGAGCTGTTTGGTTAGAAGCCCATCTTGGGGCAATTGTAATATGAAGATTTGTACAAGCATTGGAAAGGAGTTGGGGTGGTTCCCGAGATGGATTGGGATGCTTGTGTTTGATCCTTTGTGATTTCCTTGCTGATGGTGTTGTTCTTCCCAGTCTCTAGTAGTAAGATTAACTACAGACTGATAACTGTTGTTGTGGACGTAGCAAGCATCAAGGAGAAGAATTGGCCTAGGGCCATCTTGGGGCAGATTTACTGCGGGCTAGATGCGGGTATGAGGAAGAAGGGGAAAGTCCTTTGGCTTAGCCACTTGCTCGTGCAGGTATACTTTCTCCAAAAGCGTTTGATTGATTCTTTACGTATTTTCACTTGATTTGCCTACTTTCTTTATTTTGGATGTTTTAGACTAATTAATTGCTTATTTGTGCAGGCTTGGGCTTTTGAGCATCAGATTCTCCCGCCGGTCCAGTTTAAAGTCACTGTGCCAGCTGGTTCTCACTTTCTTGCTAGGTAGTGTGGTGGCATTGAAGGAAAGAGCAAGTACCCTACCAGCTATAGGGAGTCCTTGAGGAGTGTGCGGTTGAGCCCGTTATGCGATTTTTTGATTTTTTATCCCTGTTTCACACTTAAACAAAACATTAGTAGACAAAATGCATTTATGAATTCACATTGTGCTTACATTGATTGCTTGATTGGTGGTTTGGTCTGGTTATCCGCGATCCCTTTGATGAGGTGTCAAACCTTGTGGAGGTGGCTAGGGTTCGAAAGTAGGAGGACGATTGCTGGTTCATGATGGAGTGCCCCTTATCCTTAGAGTGGTACTTGGGGGAGCGCGTATGAAGTTGGAGGTTTATTGCCACTTCTTCCAGGCCAATGCCCGTGGAACCCCCTATAAGCTTATGGTGGCCACACCTAGTGATTACCTCTGAGGCTGATAAAGTTGTCTATCTTAAGGGGAACGACGGGGTTATGGAGAGCGTCCCTAATTCATATAAGTAGCACCAGTAGTGCCTACTTCTATATGCCCTTGTGTCCATAGGAATGACATGATTGAGTACCATATGGAGAAGAGTAGGAAGGAGGAGAAATGGCGACTTAAAGGCATAGTGAGTGATGACAAGGAGGAAGAGGAGGAAGAGGCTGACGAGGGTAAACCTGAGGGAGAGGGTGAGGTAGGCGCGGATGTGATTGGTGTGGGTGAGCCCATGCTTCATGAGGAGCATCACTCTTTTAAGGTGTGATTGTGTTTTTGTCAATTGTTTGGGCTAGAAAATGGGTGCTTATGTTTACCTTTTGTGTTGCCTTTATTTCAGGAGCCTTTGAAGAAGCAAAGTAGGCCTGGGAGTAGCGAAGTGTGAGGCTGGGGAAGACCCGAGGGGGCTAGCTTTATAGAGGGAAGACTCAGGACCCCCTTAGAGACCTCTTTCCCGCTTATAAACTCAAGGGGTGAATTCCATACAAGGAACATAAACTCAAGCACCCATTCTTTGGAGTTCTTCCCAAGCGACACTACACATGTAACCCTTGTGCAATCAAATCCATATGACCGACCCCTTATAAATTCCTTTTAATTGCTCTTTGGATTTTTTAGGTTGCCCGTAGAGAGGCAGAGCGGTTGGCCGAAAATGCCTTCACTCTCAGGGATACGCTCATTGGTCAGTCTTTGCTTATTCAGGCTTATTCCCTGTTATGACATGTTAAAATGAAATGAAATTCATGTATGGATGCTATGATTGATATGGGTTTCTATTATTCCTTTTTTCTATAGGATTTCTTAGCCCTTTCATTGTTGGACGCCAATGCAGCCCAACAGTGGTACCAGGAGGAGACAAGAGTGCTTCGACATCTTGTGAGTGAGCTAGAGCAGCAGTTAGATGCTACCGTGCATGAAAGAAGGAGCAAACATAACCTAGATCATGCAAACCCTGGTGAGCCAAGTCGTAGAGGAGTAAAGGTGGCTGCCGCCTGCTCTCCTTTTGTTGTGGCTATTGAATCTAGCAGCATCCAAATGACAGAGGATAGAGAAAAAGAGAAGGATGAGGTCGACGATTAGCTTCTTAGCGAGGAGGATGTCTCATCACACCCCATCGCTGGTGGTGGGCATTCTTAGATTTATCCGTTTATTCCCATTCTCTGTTTCTTTTTATTTTGTGGATTTTGGTTTGTTTGCCCTTGATACATTAGGGTTTGAATGATTGGCTTTGGATTTTGGATTTCAAATTATCTTGGTTTTGGATTTGGATATTTGGATGACCTATGGGCCTTCGGGACTTTGGTTTCAATAGAAATGGATGTTTGATTTAAACTGCTCTGGGAATAGGTTATAGGGACTCTTACAGGTTATGGACGAGCTTGAAATGGCCCAAAATAGGTCTAAAATTTATAGGGGAAGTGTCATGCCGCCGATGGCTTGGCTCATATCACTGGCGGTTTCATTCATGCCGCCAGCGGCATCACTGAATTGCCAGCGGTATCAGCTCTAGAATTACGGATTTTTGGCTTTGCTCTCTTTTTATTTTTCTGTTATTTTCTTTTTGTCTCTTTTGACTCTAACTTTTACATAGACTGCCCCTAACAGTTTTCAATCTATCGAGCCTTATCTTAAGTTTTACCTAGACCGCCCTTTTTGGGTTTTCAATCCGGCAGACTTATTCCGACTTTTGCATAGACCTGGATGTTTTCAGTCTATCCGGATTTTTGAATAAAAATGTTGATGGGCTCTGAGTACCTCTATTAAGTTAGCTTGCAATGTTTCCATAGTTTGGCTGCTAGGCATCCATACAATCCCAAGCATAGAGGTTTCAATACAAAAAATACTTTTATTGAATTAATTTAATTTGAGTACAAGATGTTGGTAACCATTTCCATTAATCAAACTCCTGGTGCTAACCAGTCTTCATAGGTTTTCAAGTTAACATCTCATTGTTTTTCTCTCGTGCCCTAATTATGCATGAACTTCCCTTTTCGGGTTTTCAGTTCAGCGGGCGATTTTACGACGAGATACCCTAATTTTTGAACGGCCAGTTTGCAGAATACCAACCATCGGTTATAACCCTAATTTTTGCCCGATCAGTGAAAGACTGAACGTCGGGTGATTATTATATATATATATATATATATATATATATATATATATATATATATATATATTATCGTACCGCTTTTCTGATTTATTTATTTTGATTAGGTGTGATAACGCTTAAGCCTGTCCTGGTTGATTAGGTCGGTGAATTTGATGTGGCCCGTGCTCATGGCCTTGATTGCCCCATTCATTCAGTACCATCTTTGACCACATGATGTCTTTCCTAACTTGATATAAACTTCTTCTCAATGTCGGTATTGGAAAGTTCCAGATGCCTTAATTTTGGGTTTACAACTTTTGGCAAGGGTATTATGTATTTGCCTTGCTGTTATACGCTCGACCGTGCCATTGCAGATTGTCTAAGGCTCTTAGTGTCCATTTGGCTATAACACTGGATTATTTGATTCATTCTAACCTTCGAAGTTACATCGGGTAACCTTACTTTGATTTTGATTGGCCACATTGTAAGGAGTTTTGTTTGTAGGAGTTTTGGTGCTTGAAAAGCGCCTTCTCAATTGGTTTGATTACCATTCTAGTTGCTCCTTTAGTCTGTGGTTTGTATGATCCCTCCTAGTTAGGCCTGAATTTGCCCCTTGCATCGGTGGTGGAGGGTTTCAATTGTTTAGAACTAGATCTCCGATCATTAGGGGAAACTTCTGGTGTCTTGCCTGGCTGTTAAGGATTTGAGTCATGTACTACTGGTACATTTGGAGTTTTTCTAAGGCCCTTAACCCCTGTTCATCCATTATATTCGGTTGCTTTAAATTCCACCTGTGTCTATTCAGATTCTTCCTGAATCCGTACATATTTGGTTGCTTGAAGTGCTTGTGTCGGGTTAATTCGTGCTGGGTGAAGGTGAGCTTCTCAGCGAGTTTGGTCATTTTCTTAGCGGTGACAATGGTGTAAGATTAGGTTACAGTATTTATTTGATGAAGGTTGGGGTTCACCAATCGTATATGCCCCCATGCCAAGGATGGCCAAGGAGCAGGGAAGGTTTGGACAAGGGCTGATAAGGGAAAGGGGGTGGGTGGGTGAAAATGTATGCCATGATTTTTTCATTTCAAGGAACCAGTTGACACTTCTTCAGTAGCTTGAAGGTACACATTTGCGAGGTTGCTGAGTTAATTCTAGAAGAGATCAGTGATGTTCGATAATTTGGCTATTGATCTTAGGCCTATCTCATGAGTACGACTAAGCAAAAGCATTATCTCAGAATTTAAGCACTCTTATTATCTCACATGTGTTTGACAGGAGTTAAACTATTGGAAATGATTACCACTCAGGAGATTCCATTTGCACTTGAATTAATTTCATACAGTAAAATATCTTGAATACTAGAAGCATCATGCGTATATTCATATGAATGAGTGGATCAAATGGTTAAAGCATAAAATAAGTAACAAAATAGAAGTTTGCTCATGGATGTCATCCTCCATAGGCGGAGGGTCTTCATTTGATGCTTGTGGTAGGATCACCCTTGGCAGGTTCTATTGGCATGTCATCCTGGTCGGAAGCCCGAGTCTTATTCTATTTGGTGTTTGGCGAGATGTCCTTTACTTAGCTTGACTCCCCGGTGAGGACCTCGGTGAACTGCCTCATGGCCTTGATCATCGGGTTCTTCACTTCTGTTTAACTGTGCTTCTTAGCTAAAGCTGTCATGGCTTTAAACATGGTGGCGATAACCTCCTTGCCCTCTTCATCATTTGACTCCTTATCCTCGCTATCAGACCACAACTTTCCCTTGCCTTTGGAGCAGATGACCTTGATGAGTTCTTGTGGCCCATTCCCTTGTTTAGGTAAGCTAGAATTGGTCATTTCTGTCTGGTTATAGGACTCCAGTGAGGGGAAATTCATAGCGCTAGGCGCTCTTTCGGGTTTGACAATTTTCTTTTCCCTTACCAAATAGTAGATAGCGCAAACCAGAGTCTTACATTCATTGGTGCGGTGACCCGGCAGGACATGATATTTGCAAAAAAAAAAAATTTCATCTTTTGTGGGGGGTCTGTACTCGCAAAGGGATTTGAGAAGGCCGGCCTCTCTCAATCCGACGAAGATTACATTAACCGATAGCTACCATGGGTTTGTACCTCTTTTTAGAATAAGACCTGGTTCGGTGATGGCAGATGGTGTCGATTTTTTAGAGGCCTTTTGGCTTGTTGCGTCTAATTGATGCTTATCGGGGTTCAGAAAAACCTGATCTTTCTATATTTGGACTTCCCCCTTTTTCCGATCATAAATAGCAGCACTAGTTCATATAAGAAGGTTTCCACTTTGGGTGTCATGCCCGGAGGTTACATGACCTAGTCGCACTAAGGAGGCGTCGGGGTTGCGGGCAACATAAATTATGATGAAGTGGCCAACACCAGGGGAATTAGACAATAGGCTCCTTCCATTTCCCCCTGGTAAGCGGATAACGATGATTGCAAGAGTACTTCATCACCGGGTGTCATGCCCTTAGATTACATGACCTAGTCGCTATCTCGGGGGATAGATGACTATTGCACAGTAGCTACAGATGTTGGTGTCACGCCCAAAGATTGTGTACCTGGTCGAAGTTCTGGTTTTCTAGAGCTTGCTCAATGGATATCTCAAAAGCTACTTGAATCAGTTCCCGAATAACGTTTTAGAATTGATATGAGCTCAGAAACTGGATGATGGCAGCGGCAATTTTTGACCCAAGAGACGAAGGATGAGCCACCGCCGAGGTAGGGGTAGGACCAGTTTGTTCTTTCGGCAGGGCAGTGTTGTCATCGTTGTGAGTAAGAGATATGGCTGGTTGAGAAGGCTCGAATTCAGGGGAAAGACTGTTCAGATCATGAATCAAAGGTCAGACCATGAGTGGGTTGTAAATGGTAGAGATGGTATGCATGCTTTTGGTTTCGGGAAGCGATGCATGATATGTATGACTGCACGTAAATGTGGTTAGCAATGATGCGACGGCTTATCCCTCCAACATATATGGGACGTTTGTACTCCTCATCACGCATAGTTATATGTCGTGACTCAATGGGGGTACAAAAGAAGTCCTACGGATGTTGCTAAACTTCTTCCGTGAATGGAGATCGGTAAGGGTAAGTTTATTTTGGCTCTTGAGGCCGATGCATGGGGGATGCATGAGTACACAACACATAGCACACAAAAGCATCCCTCTTCTGACCTTATGACTCCCGCGTAAGGCCTTTTTGGAAAGGATGGAGTTTGTCTTCTTCACCGGTAATGATAAAATAAGTGCGTCCCAATTTTTTTCATCGTTTTGGTAGTCCTAAGGGAATGAAGTGCTAAGGCTTTTCCTAGCGCGTCTTTGGTATAGGGTTGTTAATGTAGAAGGTTCTCATTTACCTTAATTCCATATTACTTAACCACCCCAAATAGATGCGATTGCAGAAGTTTAGGTGTTGGTTAGAATGAGTGATCCACCCACTAGGTATCCTCAATTCCAAACAGGGCATGAGTGATACTTTCGCTAGCTTCTCAGGTAAAAATGGGGAACCTAAAAATCACCGAACTATCTACACGCGTAAGGATAAAATGTCACGAAAAAGAATGAAGTTTTAATTTAGCCAATGATTTCAATACATCATCAAAATCCTTTAAACTTATTGAAAAAATTTGAGTACAAGTTTAAACAGACAAATCCCCAGCAGAGTCGCCATTGTGAGCAGATGACCTTTCTCCCATAAGGACCGCGTGAGATGCATATCACGAGGGGAAATAACAAGCGCTGTGAAGTGAGCCGAGCGATTGATCCTCATTTTAGCGTGATAAAAAGATTGGTAAAATTGATGTTGACATTGAATTTAAGTCTAATTTGCATGTTAAGGGATACAAGACTTGAAATACCGTATTTTAAAATAGAGTTGCCTCCCGGTTAAGCTCCAGTGGGAATTTAGGTATGATATTCCCATTGGGAGGTTAGACCGTACCTTAAAACTAAGATTCCAAGTTCAGAGGATGTTATCTATTTTACATTAGGCCAAGTTAAAAGAATTGATTCTTTCTTAATCGGTTTTAATCCACCCTACTTATTGTGTTTTCGATTTATATGTTGTTTTCGCGTTTATCAATTTTTCAAGGGGGTAAATGAATAATTATTACAGTTATTCAAAAATAAATGTGGAAAATAAAATAATAATTATATGGTTTTCCAAATCCTATACATTTTTCTATACAATTAGTAAAATCCCTGAAGGCCTGGCATTCACCTAACCTAAATCTACCTGCACAAAACGGTTAGCACAAGTACGGCACATTGTACGGGGTTTATCACGTAACATGCACAATTAGTGAACGAAACACGACCAGAGTTAGAGTGAACATGGCATATTCTATTTACAATTTATGGAGTCCGGTTGGATGGCTAAAAATGAGATTTAGATTGCGTTTGCGGGAAAATTCCATTATATCCATATTTTAGACTCGATGATTATTTTAACTGGATTATTAGTGAAAATGCCACATGGTATGAGGTGGTTTCAGAAGGTTCTGGAACTTTGTCGTTGCACTGTACATGCTAACTTCGAAAATTTAAACTAGGTCATAAAATAAACGAAAATGAAACTACTGTCCAAAAGGCCATGCTGCTGGCGGTATTAGTTACACAAGCAGGCTGCATGACTTTCTAGATACCATAAAGAAAGGGTCCTTCAAGAAAATGGGGCCACTGGGGGCAAGTGAGGCCACTGGTGGTATCAAGGATACCGCTGGCCGCATGGTTGATACTGCAGGTGGCCTCAAATGCCTCCGACGGCTTCAGTTTCTTGCAGCAGCTGTTTTTGGCCGAAAAGCAACCAAAAACTCAAAACTAAGCACAAACAACAACTAAAACACAGCAAATAAGTAAAATGGAAGCCAAAGAGCTATGAGACTCAGAATTTTTACCTCGGGGCTATGAATGCACCTTTTCGTGATCCGTATGACACCTTCAGGGAGCTCAAATGATAATTTTGGAAAGTAAGGGGTGATTTAGTCTCTAAATTCAAATTTTAGTGATTGCTAAACTTAAAATGCACCTAGATATCAGAGAGTTTAGTAGAGAAAAACCAAGTAAAGATGAATTGAATCCTCTTTTCTTACTTTTCTAAACTTTATCCCACTAAAAGCTAGCTAGAATGCTCAAAATTTGCTTAAGATTTTGAGAGGTGGATGTGTTGAACCCCTTAAATGGCTAGAAAATGCTGCTTATATAGGCTAAAATTTGTTGGAAATTATCTGGGATCAGTTATCCATCGGATAACGAGCAAAAAGGGGAGATAGCTATTCTGCAGCTAGAAGCCATGCCGTCGGAAGCATGGATGATACCACCAGCGGTATCAGCGAGGCCGCCGGTGGCCTCGCTCTTCTGATAGGTCTGAAAAGCTTGCACGATTTAAACCCGAAATAGGGAAAAGGGAGAGGAAATACGGTAAAAGGTGATTTTGATAGAAAAATTGGTATATTGGGTTGTATTTTTTACTTTTAATGAGTGTTTTGGACTAAATTATTTTTTGGGTGAAAATCATCTGCCTGAGCTACCACCGGACGCATTACCGGACACGCCGAACTGAATTTTTTCTGAAAATAAAATTTGTAGAGAATTTTATATCCGTAATAAAAATTCCAAAAAAGAATTTTTATCATGAGAAATAAAATCGGGCATACGTCATCATCGTCTCGCGAGAGGGACCATAAAATCCTGTGCTCACACTTTCCCTTAGTAGTCACCTTATTCAACTGAGCAGCATCTACCTTCCTCTTCTTCTCCCTCTTCAGAGGCATCTCCTTTCTCAATTCTTCCTCAGCCTTCTTTTCTTCCTCTATCTCTTTAGGAGTCAATTCCCTCCTTCTATCTTCTTTACCTTTCTTAGAAGACCTTGCCTTCTTAGAGACAACAGCTAGAATTGAGCTCGCTAAGCTCCCTTTCTTTTCCTTCTTGGAGTCTCTCCTAGCCTCCTTCTTCCCAGCCTGCTTCTTTGACATGTCTTCTCTAGCTCTGAGCTTGGTAATCCTCTCAAGCTCTTTAGCCATAAAGGCATCTGAAGTCTGATCCTCTTCATGGGGCTGGATCCTTCATTCTTACTTCCCCTAGTTTCAGCTTATTGTGCTAAGTGTTGAGAGGTCTTTCATTAGCTTTTAGTCTATGAAAATGAGCATTGTGCAGGACTCTAGACTTTATTACTTTCATCTGAATGTTGTTTTGGGTAGCCCATCCTTCCATGTCTATTTTATATGCCCTGCAAATCTCCATCACCAATTGCCCATACACCATGTGCTTGGTGACTTTAAGAAATCTGTGAGCAATAGCCATGGGCAATTTATGCTCATGACATGAGTCAGCGCATAGACAAAAACCCTTTCAAACTTAGAATAACTCCCTGTAGATCCAGTCTTGGGCAACAAAACTTTAGTGACAAGTTTATGTGCCTGCTTCCCTTCTTTAGTGAACATAAAAACGATGAGTTCACCCACTTTGTAATCCTCTGGCACCTCTTAATATACGGGAATATCCATATGATCTTCATCATTGATGACTTTCAGTCTGATTCCATTCTTGCACATTCCCAATAGACCTGCAGTAAGCTTTGGGGTAACATACACTTTCCACCCCATCATAGTGGTCATGAAAAGATCTTTCTAACCGTCCACCATGTGGATTCCATGATAAAATCTTTCAACCATTTCTTCATAGAAGCCACTTGGCAATTCGAAGAATCCTCTTAAGTGGTGCTTTCGCACCCACTTCCCAAATCGCTCATCACTGCAGAAACTCAGTATATCTATAGTAGTTAATCGCTCTACCTCCATTTTCTCCATAAAGCACCATTTTGTTGGAATATACTTGGTTTTGACGGGAATTTTGAGTTCTTCAATTTTGAACATACTGATTGCCATCCGAGCAATATGATCTCTTATGGTTGGCCAATGGGTATCCTTTTTATCCCTCACGAAAAGATAAGATTTCCTTCCTGAAGTGCTCATCATTGTGAATTTTCTTTGAGAAAAGTAGAGATTTTAGGAATTCAGGAAGGGAATTGTAGACAAAAGAATTTTTGTAAAGTAACCTTTCCTCTTTCTAAATTTCTCCTTAAATAGCCAAAGACTCTTCGCATAAACCTGTAAAACTATGCGTGTGACTCATAATCCATGGTGTTAAGATTCAATGGTTAGATTGCATAATCTGTACCATAGGATTAATGAATGTGAGAAACACGCGATAATAGCTAGGATCGTTTTATAACTTACTACCATTTCTATCAATTTTAAATTTGAAAGATAACCGGTGATAATTGATGATGTGTCCAAAATTCAAGCGGTAAAAGAAATACTTAACCTAATTTGCAGAAGCTCAGAGTGTGTCCTAGTTTGGTCAGCTTCAGAATAGGTCAGAGTGAGATGTATTTCTTCAAATTGGATTGGATATTCCAATCAGCTGTCTTAGCGTGTTGAATTGACCCTTTCTAATAGGCTTTGTGAATATGTCAGCTCGCTATTCTTTAGTTGCAATGTATGTGAGCTTGACTTCTCCTTTTAGCATATGATCCTTTATAAAGTGATGTCAAATATTAACATGCTTCATTCTGCCATGTTGAACTAGATTCTTGAATAGGTCAATTGCACTCTTGTTGTCACACATGACTTCAAGACAATTTGACTTTATACCATAATCCTTCAGTTGCTACTTAATCCATAGCAATTGTGCTACACAACTTCCTGCAGCCATTTACTCAACCTCAACTATACTCAGAGCCACAGAAGTCTGCTTCTTGCTATACCATGTTACTAGACAATCACCAAGGAAATGACAACCTCCTGTGGTACTTCTCCTTTCAAGTTTGTCTCTTCCACAGTTAATGCCTTATTTTTGATAGTAGCGTTGAGCAACTAGTCTGGCTTTGTTTTTGACAACATTACTAGCTTTATCTAGCTTGTTCTTAAAAACCCATTTGGTGCCTATGATTGACTTTCCTTTGGGTTTCTCCACCAAATCCCAAACTTCATTTCTTCTGAATTGGTGTAGCTCTTCTTGTATTGCACTCATCCATTTGTCATCAAATTTAGCATTTTCAAACTTCCTGGGTTCAATCATAGAGACAAATGTTGAATGGCTCATCATTCTATTTAGCTGACCTCTAGTCAATACTGGATTTTGCACACTATCAAGAATCTTGTCAACTGGTTGATCTTTACTTGCTCTAACTTCTTTTGGTAGATCCAGATTAGCTCACTGAGCTACTGTCAATGGTTGAGCATCTACATCATCACCAAAGTTAATTGATTGATCCAAGTCAATTTCTTCATCTTCTTTTTCTTGTATTGGATCATGAATAATAAAGGGCTGACTGACTGATTCGATGACTTGATCCTTTTCTCTTTCATCATCACTAGCTTCTCTACCTGCACTGTTAGATTCATCGAAATCTACATGCATGGACTCCTCTAAGATGCAAGTCCTTTTGACATACACTCTATATGCCATACTGTGTGTTAAGTAACCTAGAAAGATTCCTTCATCAGCCTTGGGGTCAAATTTAGCCAATTGGTCTTTAGTGTTAAATATGAAGCATTTACAACCAAAGGCCTTGAGATGACCAACCTTGGGCTTGCGCCCCTTCCAAAGTTCATAAGGAGTTTTGTTCAAAACTAGGCAAATTAAAACCATGCTAAGAATGTAACAAGCTGTGTTAATAGCCTCTCCCCATAAATACTTTGGTATATTGTTATCACTCAGCATAGAATGACCAATCTCCGCAATAGGGCGATTCTTTCTCTCAACAACCCCATTATGTAGAGGTGTGTGAGGGGCAGAAAAATTATGGTCAGTACCATGCTTAGAACATAATTCCTCAAATTGCCTGTTTTCAAATTCTCTTCCATGGTCACTGTGAATTCTATTAATTTTATGGTCTTTTTCTTTCATGATTCGGGTAGCCAACATAGACAATGATTCAAATGTTTCATCTTTGCTTGATAGCAAGACAATCCAAGTGAACCTAGTCAGATCATCTACAACCACATGGGTATATTTTATTCCACCTAAACTTGTTAACACAATAGGCCTAAACCAATCCATGTGTAGAAGATCAAGGGGATGAGAAGAAGATATATCAGCTAATGATTTAAAGGTCTTCCTAAATTGTCTTCCAAGTTGGCATGCTGAGCAGAGTCTATCTTTTTCAAAGGCTAGATTGGGTAATCCCTCAACAAGTTCATTTCTAGCTGATTTAGACAGATTGGTCATATTGATATGTCCTAACCTTCTGTGCCATAGCCATGAGTTTTCCTCCTTAGAAACTAAGCATATATCATTAGAGCCGAGGGATAAATCAAACATATAAACATTATTAATTCTAGGAGCATAAAGAATAGTTTGGTCAGAGTTACCATCAATGACTGAGTAGCCCGCTGAGTAAAATATCACTTTCCTACCTATGTCACACAGCTGAGCAACGCTTAGCAAGTTGAACTTTCGGTGTTTCACCAGAGACACATTATTAATTAAAGGCTTGACTCCCACTGTGCCATTGCCAACAATCTTTCCCTTTTTGTTGTCTCCAAAACTGACACTTCCGTTTCTTCTTCACTCTAATATGATTAATGGCTTTTCATCACATGTTATATGACTCGAGCATCCACCATCCAAATACCACATTCTTCTGTCATCGGTGGATCTCAAGCTCACCTACAAAATAATTAAGTTTTCTTAGGTACCCATACCTTTTTCTGGCTGGGTCCTCCCTTGTTAGTGGTGGTCATCCTTGACCAGTCATACTCATCATAGTAACCATTTTTGTTCCTACACATGACGGTAGTATGCCTAGGCTTACCATAAAAATTACAAGCGGCCTTAGGATTAGGCCTGCTCACTTTACTCTTTTGAGAAACCTTCTCAGAATGGTGAGTGCGGTTACTCTGAGTATTCTTGCTAGGTTGAGGAGGGACCCGCACCTTTTTCATAGTTGTTAATTCAGCAACTAGCTCATCCAATCTCTTAGTGAGTTTGCAATTATATCCATTTTGGTACTCAGCTTTTTCCATTAGGTATAGGATATCAAGTGAGGTAAAGGAATTTATATCCTCTAGATCATCACACCTCCTTTGAAGTACTTTGATGTATTTGGTTGACTTCATAGTCACATTAATAACATCATTAAGTACTATGGTAAGCTCATCTAAAGACAAAGGGGTTTCAGAATTTACCTTGGAGTGATTTCCTTTGTCTTTGCTTTGGTCAGCTGATTATCTGGTAGCGGAAGTAGTTGGTTGGTTAGCCGACTCTGAGTGAACTAGATCATCCTTAGCCATTAGACACACATTGGCAGAATCTTATGCCTTTTCATCTGAGGATGATGACTCTTGTTCAGAGCCACTCCAGGTAGCAGCAAGGGCTTTCTTACTCTTCTTCTTGAACTTGTCCTTCTTGGCCTTAGGACAGCTCGACTAAATATGCCCCTTCTCACCACATTCAGAGCATTTGATGTCTTTGTTATGCTCTTGTTGAATTCCTTTCATGGTTTATCAACTGCTCCCTTCTTATACTTGCATGTCTTTCTGAACTTTTAAAAGTTCTTCTTTTTTCCTAGATATCTCCTAAAATTCTTGGTCATTAGAGCTATCTCTTCTTTTCTATCCTCTGGATATCCTTCCTTAGAGGAATCTTCTTCTTCATCATCATCAGCTTTCAGAACAATAACTTTGCTTGAGCTCTCTTTCTCTTTGGACCTGTGCTTCTTGGACTCATCTTCATATTGCTTTAAGGACATCTATGAGTCAATAGAGTTCCAATTAGATCGTCAAACTTATAGGTCTTCAAATCATGAGCCTCTTCAATAGCACTCTTCTTAGCTTCCCAATCTTGAGTCAAGCTTCTAAGAATCTTCTTGACAGTCACTTCTTCTGTGAATGTCTTGCCAAGTTTTTTTAGTTCATTGACTATATTCATGAACCTGGTGTTCACGTTGGAAATATCCTTCTTAGGCTTAATGGGAAACCACTCATAATCCCTCATAAGGATATTGATTTTGGACTCTTTCACCTTGTCAGCACCTTCATAAGTTACTTCCAATTTCTTCCAAATCTCTTTGGTCGTATCACATCCAGAAACGCAATTGAACTTAGTAGCATCAAGAGCATAATGAAGATTGTTTATAGCAGCTGCATTTTCCTTTAGTCTGATCTAGTCCTGACTATGCCATTCATCAGAGTACTTATCAACCTTTACTTTATTGTTCTCGATGATGGGAACATATAGCCCTTCTACAATAGCCATCCAAGCATGCATACTGTGAGACTGGATGAAATTTTTTATCATGTTCTTCCAATAAGTATAATGCTCTCCATTGAACATTGGACGCCTGGTGACTGGCAGCCCTTCTAGCAGAGTATAAGCTTGGGCTCTTCTACTAATTATCCTTTGTATGCCATGGTCTTTGTCTCAAAGATTGTGAAATCTTTGAAAAGAGAACTGCTCTGATACCACTTGTTGGTCCTATGGATACACTCATTGAGTCAGAGGGGGGGGGGTGAATGACTCACTCAAGAAACTTATAAAACTTTTTCGCGATAATTAGGGCTCTGCTGAGTGAGGCCACCTGGCTGAGTGAAATAGCTGGAAAATGCAATTAAGTATAGGATACATAGATTTTTATACTGGTTTGGCAACCTATGCTTACATCCAGTCCCCAGAGAGTCTCTCGGCTTTAATCCACTAATCCCAACTCCTTTACCCGAGGCAGAGAAGCCTTTCACAAATTCCTCAACTACAGTAAGTACCCTCCAAACTGCAATTGTTCACCCGCTGACTAGAATACCCTCTTCTATCAGCAATTCACGATGAGTCTAAATAAGAGTTGGACTCCACTTATAGAAAAGTTGATCCAGTTACAAAATGATCGAATATTTCAATATATTGATCTATACTATTCTCTCTTATTTTAAGCAGATTCTCGCTGAGTTGTGCTTTCTTTCTTGAATACCTTTAAAGCTTATAAGTAGACATAGCTTTTACTTTTATGAAATTTAGGTGTAATCACCAAGTTCTAACATTTGCCTTCTTGCTCCTTTTATAGATGGATTGAGAAAGTAGTCGTTGAACTTACTTTGGTATCTTCTGAAATTGACTGCTCAGTAATTCACCTGTTGCTTCTTCAAATAGATCTGTTAAGAGATAGAATTGCACCGTTGTGAAATACATTTCAATCCGTTAGATTGAAACTCAAACTCCAATTTGAATTCTTTATCGTTTGATGCCATTCTTCCGTTAGAGAGAACTCACGCTGACTTGCCACGTGCCTTCATCCCATTCCTTCTGGTATTCTGATATCTTGTAGAGTGTGCGATACAAGGTTGGTAGATCTGCAGAATTACCCAAAGTGGTAATTGATTTGTTATAGGTTTGAATTGGAAGAATTTGTCATTTTCTTCATAATTCTGAGTCTTGTCTTCCTTTTGTCTTTGTCTCATTAATGTTCCTACAAAAAGCAACACTAAAAGCAGAGATACCTTTTTACCTTAAAAGGTAAGGTCAGCAGCGTTGATAGACATAAAGTAACTCAGTTGAAAAGATAAAATGTGAAGAACACAGTTGAAACAAAATCTAAATAGCAAGCGCTGAGTGAATATTACTAAGTCAACGACTAAGTAGATACTCAGCCCAGAAACCACTCAGAGTTAAATTAAATAGCTAGGTCAGCGGAGACTTGAAATTCTACCCTTGAATTTGCTAACTCCCTTACAACTAAATACTGTTTATTTTAACATCATTATTGATTTAATTATCTCATTCTTAACTTAATTGTTATGATCAAAACATAAGCACAACTGAGTCATCCACTGAGTCAGTCCAAACTCGTGCTTGGTTCAACAGAAGGAATCCTCATATAGAGGAAATAAAGCCTAAATAGGATTCTTAGCCAAAAAGATACCTACGACAATAAAAGAAATAATCCTATATCAAATAAGGATAATTCTGACATTAATTCCTAGTCAAACGAAGATTCCTAATTACTAATTAGGTCAATCTAAGCACTATATAAAGACCCTTGAGTCAGGATCAATGGTACACATTCTCGAAAAAGCTCTAAAGCTCTTACAAAATTCTGTCAAAGATCCATTTAATGACTTAAGCATCGAAGGGTTCCCCCTAGGGCAGCCACCGATTGCCCCCAAGTTCGTGTCTATTTTGCAGATTCATCGTTCGAGAGTTGGAGTTGCGAGATAAGAATATCTGTTCTAAAATATCGGTATTTTGATACATTATTTTCAGTGGTGCGGTGAGCTTGCACTAAATTTACTTGCTCATGCGAGACTTTAGTTCCTCAAAAGAACACTAAATCCTCTCAAACCCAGTTTTTCATTATGAACATGTCTCAGAAAGTTAGTGATCCATTCGCTGATGCTGGCAACAACACCCAAGATCTTGTTAAATAAGCCAGCACTACCTATGACACTCCAATCGCCCTTGCTAATCCCACTTTGGGGGGGAAGTTCCTCCCAAGCGTTGTTAAGCTCATTCATGGATATTGCTCGAAAGTTAGCCCTCACCCTGGAAGAACAAAAGCAGATGCTCAAATCTGCCTTTGAACACTATGTATCATTAGGTCGGCTGGGCTTGTTTGAGGAGCCATATTTCTACGCTATGATTCCAGCCGAACAAATTGCTCAAAAGAACCTACTCCCTCAATTCAACTCTACTCCTCTAACATAGACGTCTCTGCCCTAGCAACGGAGGAGTAAAGATAATTGACCCCATTGCGACCGACTAAAACTGTACCAGCATTCGCACCAGTGTCATTGGATCTGGAACAATTGGAACTTCTCCAAGGATTTGCTATGCTGATACAACGCAGCCTTCCCATGTCGTCTATGATTGGTGGAACTTAGAATGGGGCACCGACTCAAATATAGAGTATACCAACCAATTTTGTTATCGTTACAACTGAACCGAAGGAGCAGGCTTGTATAATACTGAAAGGGAAGAGCGTAAGGAGAAGCAGAAAATACAAATCTCCTCCCTCTTCTGCCTCATCGTAAAAAACTGACTCGGACAATTCTACAGAGAATAGTGACTCAAAATTCAATAGGAGATTGAAGAAATATGCCATCTCGTACCATGAGCCTCTAAACGAAAAGAATATCTCCCTTTTCGAAAAGAGCATCCTGGCACAAAAACTACCAAACTATGTCGTCCCCCCCAGTATTGATAAATAGTATGGGAAAGAAAATCCCTAGGAACATCTAAGTGAATATTGCGACCGGATGGATCTGATCAATGCCCCGGATGCATATAGATGCAGATATTTTTCTAGCATTTTAGGCGGAGCAGCCAAGAACTGGTTCGCCCGGCTCTCCCCAAATTTGATCAAAGACTTTAAGCAATTGTCAAGAATATTCATGAAACACTTCATAGGGTGCAAGGCCCGAGTACGTCAGCCAGAATTTGCACAACATCGTCTAGAGATCTGACAAGTCACTAGAAGATTACCTAGAGAGGTTTAATGAGGCCTATATAGGAATCACTGACCTCAATTTTGGAATAGCAGGGGGACCCAGAATGAAAGACTCAAACAGGAATTGATAGTCTGTAGGTCAGCTTAATACACATAAATGATGGCCTAAAACTTAATTAAAGTAGATAAAATCAGTTAGTCAAACAAAAGAAACTCAAATGATAGGACTATTCCAGACGGGATGACAGGCGAAGTTAGAAAAGCAGGAGCGGCGAACATAAACATGGTAAGCCACAATTGAACAGTACTCTAAGTACTTATCATAGGCCAACAACACTCAATCTCTTAGTCTCACAATGATATGCTTGGGGTCCGACCAGAGATCAACCAGCATAGCCTCAATCTCGACCCGGATAGACAGAAAGTGATAGAAGAGAAGTTGATAAACATGCACTGGATAGACAAAAAGCTATATAAGAGAATTTGATAAATTGCTAAAAGCAAATCACATTCTTGGAGCACACTATCCTAAATGGTTAGCAAACGTCATCTTAGTCCAAACATCAAACGGTAACTACCGGATATGCGTAGACTTTACCAATTTGAATAAAGCCACTCCAAAGGATAGTTACACTCTCCCAAGTATAGACTAATTGGTAGACTCTACAGCCAATTTTGCCATCTACTCATTCTTTGATGCTAAAGCAAGAAATCATCAAATACCCATGAACCCGGCAGGGGAAGAAAAAACTTTCTTTATAAATCACAAAGGAACATATTATTATACAGTAATGCCTTTTGGGCTTAAGAATGTCGGAGCCACATACCAAAAAATTATGAACAAAATGTTTGAAGATACGATTGGAGAAACTGCGGAAGTTTATATATATGATATAATTGTCAAAAGCAAGAATGAAGAGTCGTATGCAGACGACTTAGAGAAGGTTTTTAAGGTTCTGCAAGCATACCGGCTCAAACTCAATCCAAAAACATGTGTGTTTGGAGTAAAAAGCGAAAAGTTCCTCGGATTTATAATATCAGAAAGAGGGATTGAAGCCAATCCTGAGAAAATTGAAGCTATTCTTTGGATAGAACCACCTCGAACCCTAACTGAAGTACAATGCCTCAATGGTAGAATTAATGCTTTGGGCCGATTCATCTCTTTCTCAGCCATGAGGTGCATGCCATTCTATAAAGCAAACAAGAAAGACAGAGACTTCAGGTGGGACGAGGATTTCCAAGAGGATTTCAATAGAATAAAAGACTTCTTGGCCAAACCCCCATTCATAAGTTATCCACCTAGTTGACTACACTAGTAAAGTATTAAGAAATACTGAACTCAGGTACCGTAAGATTGAAAAGCTTGCCCTAGCACTAATTCACTCGGTACGCAGGTTGAGACCATACTTTCAAGCCCGCATAATAGTTGTGAGAACTAGCTTTACTCTTAAGAAGGTGTTACAAAGGCTAGATATGTTGGATGACTCACCAAATGGCCAATCCGACTGAGAGAATTTGACATTAGATTCAAAGTCAGAACCACCTTAAAGGCTCAAGTCTTGGCGGATTTTATGGTAGAATTTGCAGGTCTTGAATCGGATAGACTAATTTAATCAAAGACCTGGACCATCCACATAGATGGGTCTTCATGCACAGAAGGGGCTAGTATCAGTGTTTACATTCGAGGACCCAAAAGAATCATGCTATCTTACACTGCCAAGTTGGCATTCCCTTCTATAAATAATGCAGTGAAATATGAGGCGGTCATCAAAGCTAGAGCTAGCCATTGAGATAGTGTCTGATATGGTCGTGATCAAAAGTGACTCTAAGCTAGTCTCAAATCAGATCAATAAGACTTATAGAATGAGCAAGCCGGTATGGTGAAATATCTTGCTAAGGTAAGTTCCTTGCTAGATAGGCTAAAATCAAAAGGCATCGGGTGGAAAATTGTATACATCTCACAGTCACAAAATGAAGAAGCGGATGATCTAGCCTAAAAGGCTGTAGGAAAAGGCTCATGGAAGGAGCTAAGTTACCCCTGGGAAGTCTTAACTTATCCTATATCTGAGGAACATGGTGAGAACCATTAGATACAAAAGAAATCACTCGGTTGGATGCAACCACTTTACAATTATTTAGCCTATAATAAACTCCTAGAGGATAAAATTGAGGTAGAAAAGGTCACAAGGGAATCCATGTGGTTCACTCTAGTTGGTGATGGGTTATACCGAAAATCCTACTCAAATGTGTTGCTCAAATGGGTCGTCCTAGAGCTAGGAAAATGTATCTTTGAATAAATCCATGAAGGAAATTGCGGATCTCACCAAGCAGCCGACACATTACTTAGAAGAATCGCCCTAGCCGGTTATTATTGGGAAATAGTCAAAGCAGATGTGGAAGCTTATGTCAAAACATGCCATCAGTGTCAAATACACGCTAGGAAGACACACATTTCGTAGGCAGATCAAAGGCCAATCATGGCCGCCTGGCCCTTTGCTACTTGGGGAATTGATATTTTAGGCCCAATGCCAGAATTAGCGGGGTAAAAGAAGTGGATACTGGTTAAAATCGACCACTTTTCTAAATGGGTCAAAGCGGAGGCCCTTAGCTCGGTCATTGTAGACCGAGACATTGATTTTGTATGGAGAAAAATCATCACCTGATTCAAGGTACCAAAGAAGATAGTAGCCGACAACGGTTCCCAATTTATATTAGGATAATTTAGAAACTTTTGTGAGCACTGGAAAATTGAGAACCATTTCTCCTCGGTAGCACATCCACAGACCAGGTCAAACAGAAGTAAATAACAAAACCCTAGGCAAAGGGTTGAAGAAGAGAGTGCTCAAAAAAAAAGGAAAGTGGTCGGATGAATTGATCAGGGTGTTGTGGTCATACAGAACCACTCCTTGCAAAACAACTGGAGCAACTCCATATTCTTTAGTATATGGAGTGGAAGCATTCATCCCAGTAGAAATTGGTGCGCCATCAGACCGGGTGACTTACTACACAGAGGAAGATAATAACATCAACATGCTATACCATCTAGACAATCTAGATAAAAGAAAAGAGAGAGCATGGATCCTCATGGGGGAGTACAAGGCCAAAATTGGAGATATCATAACTGCCGGGTCAGAGAAATCTGTCTGAAAGAGGGAGACCTAGTTATCAAAGATTCTACCGCCTCATAGGCTAGATAGGGTAAAGGAAAGATAGGCGCCAACTGGGAGGGCCCCTACAAAATCCTTAAAGTAATTAGGCCAGCTACATACAAGATAGGAGCTATGAAAGGCAAAGAGCTTCCTCGGACATGGAACATTGCTAACCTCTTGTCCTATTACATAGTAGATACTTAGGGATTCTAGCAGCCGCAGTCTTTTTCATTCCTTAAGGATTTTTTCTCACTGGGTTTTCCTTTAAGGAAGTTTTTAATGAGGCGGCTCCCCTCAAGTAGTTTTCTGGATGCATAGAATTCCCGGACTTGTATTCAATTTATTATTAATAAAAGCATTCTTTTGCTCATATGTTTACCATAATGGCAACCGGCTAAACGTAAGACTAGCATAAAGACTAAGTAGAAAACTTTGCCATATTTACAAAAAGCATAATATAAGATCTTAAATAACAATCTTTATTAATACAAGTAATTATTGTTAATATTTTAATGCGTTTGACGCAATGAGCACTAATCACACTTTATGGCATGGCGTCAGCAAAACATAATTGTGAGCGCAAGATTTTACAATCCCTCCTGCGAGACGATGATGACATATGCCTAATTTTATTCCTCATAATAAAAATTCTTTTTGGGATTTTTGTTACCGATATAAAATTCTCTACGAATTTTATTTTCGGAAAAATTTAGTTCGGCGTGTCCGATAACGCATCTAGTGGTACCTCAGACCGATGATTTGCACCCAAAAAATAATTTAGCCCAAAATACCCATTAAAAGTCAAAAATACACCCCAATATATCAGTTTTTTTTGTCAAAATCAACTTTTTCCGGATTTTCTCTCCCTTTTCCCGATTTCGGGCACGAATCGTGCAACTTTTCAGACCTGCCAGAGAAGAGAGGCCACCGGCGGCCTCGCCGATACCGCCGGCGATATCATCCATGCTGTCGGTGGCATGGATTTTAGTTGCAGAACAGTTGTTTCCCTTTTTTGCTTATATCCGCCGGATAAATGGACCAAAGGCAATTTTCAACGAATTGAAGCCTATATAAAGGCCATTTCTCAGCCATTTCAAGGGTTCCAACCTCTCCCAACTCAAGATTTCAAGTAAATTTTGATCTTTCTAGTTAGCTTTTAGTAGGATAAAGTTTAGAAAAGGTAAGAAAAGAGGATTCAATTCACCTTTTCTTGGTTTTTTTTATACTGAACTCTCTGATATTTAAGTGCATTTTAAGTTCAGAAATCACTAAATCATCCCTTACTTACCAAACCTAGGACGTATAGTGCAACGGCGAGGGTCCAGAACCTTCTGAAAATAGACCCCACCCCATACCATGTGGCATTTTCACTAATAATCCTATTAAAATAACAATCGAGTCTAAAATGTGGACATAACCGAATTTTCTCGCAAATGCCGACTAAATCCCATTTTTAGCCATCTAACCGGGCTCCATAAATTATGAATAAAGTATGCCATGTCCATACTAACTCGAGTCTTGTTTTATTCATTAACTATGCATGTTATATGATATATCCCGTACAAAGTGCCGTATATGTGCTATCCATTTTATGCAGGTACATTTAGGTTAGATGAATATTAGGCCTTCGAGTATCTTACTTATTGCATAGAAAAGTGTATAGGATTTGAAAAACCATGTAATTATTATTTTATTTTTCGCACTTATTTTTGGATAACGGTAATAGTCATTTATTTACCGCTTTGAATATATAAATCGAAAAAAAAATAAATAGGTTGGATTAAAACCGATTTAGAAACATTGAAACCTTTTAACTTGGCCTAATGTAAAATAGATAACATCATCCGAACTTGGAATCTCTAATTTAAGGTACGGTCCAACCACTCGATGAGAATATCGTACCCAAATTCCCGATGGAGCTTAACCGGGTGGCAACTCTATTTTAAAATACAGGATTTCAAGTCTCGTATCCCTTAGCATGCAAATTGGGCTTTAATTCATCGTCAACATTAGTTTTATCAATCCATCTTTTTATCACGCCAAAATGAGGATCAGTCCCTCGGCACATTTCACAGCACTCGTTATCATTCCACCCCCCATGCTACGTTTCTCAGGCGGTCCTTGCGGGTGGGAAAAAGGTCATCCGCTCACAGTGGTGACTCTACTGGGGATTTGTCTCTTTAAACTGGAACTTAAAATTTTCAATAAGTTTAAAGGATTTTGATGATGTATTGAAATCATTGGCCAAATTAAAAACTTCATTCTTTTTTATGACATTTTATCCTTACGCGTGTAGATAGTCCGATAATTTTCTTAGGTGCCCCATTTCCACCCGATAAGCTCGCGAAAACATAACTCATGCCCTATTTGGAATTGAGGATGCCTAGTGGGTGGATCACTCATTTTAACCAATATATAAACTCCTGCGATTGCACCTATTTGGGGAGTGGTTAAGTAACGTGGAATCAAGGTAAATGAGAACCATCAACATCAACAACCATACCAAAGCCACGCTAGAAAATCCTTAGCACTTTTACCCTTTAGAACCACCAAAGTAATGAAAATGAATTGGGACAAACTTCTTTTTCCATTTTCGGTGGAGAGGCTAACCTCCATCCTTCTAAAAAGGCATTACGTGGGAGCCATAAGGTTGGAAGAGGGACATTTTTGTGTGCTATATTCTACGTGCTCATGCATCACCCATGCATCAGGCTCCAAGAGCCAAAATTCAACTTACCCTTACCGACCCCCATTCATGGAAGATGCATAGCAACATCCGTAGGACTTCTTTTGTACCCCAGTTGAATCACGACATATCACTATGTATGACGATGGGTACGAACGTCCCACGAATATTGGAGGGATAAGCCGCCGCATCATCATTAACCATGTCTACGTGCATCCATACGTACCATATATCGGTTATTAAAAAAAACCATTCATCCCAACCATGGCATCACACATGATCTGATCCACTACCTACCGTTTTAGCTAGGAGGAGGCAGAATTATTATCGCACCTCAGCTTGGAAAAGGCCAAAAAACCATCTGATTCATCTTTCTCTCACCCTAGTTGTCACCACAAAAGTCAAAGAGGTTCTGTAAACTGATTCCAGCGGGAAGTCAGATTCAGATAAGGTTCAGTTGGGTTAAGATTTTTTTTAGCAGCTATGTCTTTTTCGAGCAATGAGGGAAACCATCCTTCCCCCGAGGAGTAAGTAAGCCCTACTCCCACCTCGGGAGCAGCATCTCAGCCCTCTCCTGGGTTTGATTTTGGAAGTGCTATGGCTCAATTCCTGAATTCGGATGCATGCTAAGCCTCCATCCAATCCACTATCCAAGTAGCTGTTAAGCAAGCCCTCGAGGATAGGAATTCCAACTAGGTCTCTGAGTCTGATATGCAAGCCCAGAATGGTTCAGCACAAATGTTAACCGGTTTGGTATGGTCAAGACCTATTGCACTTATTTTCATCCCTATTCCCTCGACTCAGCCTATAGTAAGCCCGTTTCAGTTCGGGCAAACTTCTGCCTTCCTGCCAACCTCGACTACTCTATCGATTGTCCCTTTTAACCCGAGACCTTTTGCTCAAAGCTCAGTTCCTCTAGTGTTCACTCATTAGTTGTCAGCTTCTTCCAGCGGGTTAATCTAGCAGCCGTCCTTCACTCCTCCTCAGTTCATTGTAACTCCCAAGGGTACCACCTACCCTCAAAATCCCTTCAGCAGCCAAATGGTCCCTCTCCCTCCACCGTCTCCTCCAATCAATGACTAGGTCACGTAGCCTCCGGGTATGACACTTGAAATAACTGCTTTTGTTCGCCAAATGATGGCCTCTTAGCTTAACGACCAAGTTGCGCATTCTCTGAGCTCAACACCCGAGGCTGCAGCCCTCTCTCAGCTGATCAACAACTAGGTCATGCAGCCTCCGGGAGTGATACTAGAAATTCAAGCCTGCATCAACCGACTAATAGCTGCCAAGGAACCCGAGAGGAATGAAGATTGGGTCCCTGATAATTTAATATGCCGAATATGGCACATTATGATTATTCTGGAGCACCTTCTTCCTACATTATGATGTATGAAAAAGTTATGCGTGTAAAGAAATTAAGTGATAAAGTGCTTGCTGAAATGTTTCCTTATTCCCTTCGGGGCCCTACTCTTGAATGGTATCATACTTTGCCATAGCATATTGCCACTAACTGGAAACTCCTTTTTAAGGCCTTGAAAATGCATTATGGTTTCAACACTATGTTGGAAACAACCCTCCAACACCTCGAGAGAGTTTGCCAAATGCCAAATGAAACATCTAAGCAGTATTTCAATCGATGGATGTCAACCCAGGTTTTGATGAAATCTAAGCTAAACCTCAAGGAGATGATTGTGAAACTTCTAGAGGGATCTCTTCCCCTATTCTGTAAAGAAATCGCTACTGATTCATTCCATTCTTATAATGCTATTTTTGAAAAGGCCGAGAAACTTAAGCATGAGGCGGAGCACGGAAAGGCAGAAAAGGCAGGGAATCCCTAGTTCAGAAAGAGTAATAATGCTCAGCCCTCAGCTCCGGCACATGCCAAGCCTAAAGCCGAGGCTATAGTTCAGGTAGTTTCTCAAGCCCCTGCAGCACCCCTGGCTATTGCTCTAGCTCCACCAGCGGTCGCCGCAGTCCAACCTTCTCGCCCTCCTTTTATTTTGGCCAATCGGTTCAAGCTCCCTCTTCGGGTTATCTTTTAGTATTTAAGGGAAGCGGGTTTCATCCAGTCCTTTCAAGAGTACAAACCACCCAAACCTGAAGATAAGAAGAATTTCTATAATGACCACGTTCAGGTGGGACACCAAACTAACAATTGTAAGGCCATGCTCTTGGCTATTTAGTCTGGTTAGGGAAGGAAAGATTGTTGAACCCGATAAAACCCCAAGCACCATGAATAACCCATTCCCTACTTTCGAGAACAAGGTAGGAATGGTCCAGTCTAGCTTGTCTGAAGCCACAATCTTTGAGCTAATCACCCAGGGTCCAGGTAGCAGTAATTTTGTTATGGTTATCAATTTCGGCCTCCCGTCTAACTTAGTTTTTGATCTAATCAGTCAAGGTAATTTGGGAGTCAATTTGGTTTTGGGTATGGATGTTGACCCAAATCCGCCTAAGAAAGAAAGCTATATGGCTCAGCTGTTTGTGGCCAAAAGAATGAAGGTTAAGAAAAAGCCAATATTCAGCATAGATTCCTTTATTTTGAAGGACGACTATTTCGATAAAGATGAGGGAGTGGTCGAGGTAGCCAAGGCTATAAGTACTAAATTATTCAAGGTTGATTCGCCTGTTAATGAGAAGCTGAATGGATTCTTCAAGGTTGATCAAAATGACCCTTTCAATGTGGATGCATATGAGTTGCAAGACCCAGATTCTGATTCTGAGGAATAGTAGTACTTGTTTGAAACACAAGCCACTTAGAGTGTCTTGCTCGATAATGTTCTCAACATTACTTAGAGTGGTCATGTATATCAAACTGAAGACCGATATCTCCACTTGAATAAGGACCCGATCCCTAACAGGGTAGGAACTACTGCAAGGCCTCCTTCTCCACCTCGAGCAGTTTTGACCAGTCTCAAGGTTGATCCTCACATTACTCAGTTAAAAAGCACTCAAGCCCATTATAGCATATAGTAGTTGGTAACTGATTCTGACAGGCATTGTAAGGGGTTAATTAAGCGATTGCTCAATTTGGAAGCTACTCCAACCACTTCGGATATGGAGATATGCGCCAGGGTCGGAAAAGAAATTACTCCAAGGAAGGGACCTCAGATTGTATTTAACCATTTCGATCTTCCACTTGAGGGTAGGGACTACATCTGACGCAAACAATGTTGCCTACAAGGCTTTTAATGCAATAAATGACTCTTATTTTGCTTACTTGTTTGATGTTTTTGCTGATGGATCCATGCATTCACATAACAATACGCATAACATTTTTGGCATTAGCGATACATCTTTAAGTGAAATAAACCTAAGTACAGATGATAGTCCTAAAGTGGTAACCATTTCTAACGATTTAACTCCTCAAGGAAAAAAGTGAGATTATAAAAGTGATTAAAAATCATGTTAACGCTTTTGCCTGGTCGTACGAAGATATACCTGGGGTTGATTGTCAAATTGTAGAGCATAGAATTTTCACCGATCCTAAGTTCTGACCTATCAACCAGAAGCTCTATTGGCTCAGGCCAGAATGGGCAGATCAGGCTAAGGCAGTGGTTTTGAGGTTGATTGAAGCCCAATTCGTTGAAAAGCGGTAGGGTCCTGGTTTGTGTTGGCTTTTGAGATCTCAATAAGGCTTCACCTAAAGACGATTTCCCGCTCCCTCACATTGACGTCCTGATTGACTATACCGCTAAGGCTTGCTATGTACTCATTTATGGATGGGTTCTTGGGTTATAATCATATTTTAGAAGATATAATCGAGAAATTCAAAATGGCATTCATTATCGAATGGGGGGTTTATTGCTACAAAGTAATGTTGTTTGGGTTAAAGAATTTTGGGGCCACTTATCAGTGTGCAGTAACTACTCTCCTACACGATATAAGCCATAAGGAAGTGGAGGTGCATGTGGATAATATGATTGTGAAGTCTGCTACCTGAGAAGAGCACCCTGCTATTCTTGACAGATTCATGACTTGTATCAAAAAGCATAATCTCTGCCTGAATCCGAAGAAGTGCGTATCTGGGGTTACTTCAGGCAAGTTATTAGGACATATGGTTAGTTAGAAAGGAATTAAGATGGATCCTGATAAAGCCAAATCCATCAGAGATATGCCTCTGCCAAAGATAGAGAAAGAAGTCTGATCATTTCTGGGGTCCTTACAGTATATCAACTGGTTTATTGCCCGTCTCACTACTGTATGCGAACCCACCTTTAAGTTATTGAGAAATCAATAACTAGTGGTATGGAATGATCAGTGCCAAGTGGTGTTTGATAGAATCAAGGCTTATCTTGTTGACTCACCCGTTTTAAAACCCCTATCCCAGAGAAACCTTTGATCCTATATATGGCTATCGAAGAGTCTTCCGTAGAGGCAATGCTTGTCCAAGAGCATGATGATAAGTGGGAGCACACGATCTACTATTTGAGTAAAAATTTGTTGGATTACAAAACCCGGTATTTGCTTATGGAGAAGACTTGCACCACCATGGTTTTGCTCACTTAGAAGTTGTGCCAGTATTTCCAATCTTACCGAGTACAAGCTGTGGCCAGGATTGACCCCATAAAGTATCTTTATCAATCCCCTACTATAGCTAGGAAGTTGTCTCGATGGTTATTACTTCTCTCTGAGGTCGACATTGAGTATGTGATGAAGATGGTTATTAAGGGTCGGGCTGTGGCAGAATTTCTGGCTAACCAATCTCTTGACTATGATTATGTTGAGAACTTGGAATTTCTAGATGAATAGCTTGCCTCCTTCAAAATCCTTGAGCGTGTTTGGACTATATACTTAGACAGTACTGTAAACCAAAGGGGAGCAGGCCTCGGTGTTATCATAGTCATACGGGATAACGAAATTATCCTGTTGTCTAAACACTTGGAATTCACTAACAATGATGCTGAGTATGAAGTATGTCTATTCTGGCTTGAGGCCCCCCTTCAGGTCAGGGCCCGTATGGTGTCTGTGATCGGGGATTCGGCCCTCACAATTCATCAGGTTGTCAGGGATTAGGAAATTAAAGGAGAGTCTCTCCATCCTTATGTTGAGGCAGTCCAGGGCTTATCTGAGAATTTCACCTCGCGCATACATCGCCACATCCCCCGGGTTAAAAATCAAATGGCTGACTCTCTCACCACCTTAGCCTCCTTATGGGAAGGAACCCAATAGCAGCCTATCCGCCCTCTAGTTTTGTTGTCAACTAAGACCCCCTACCACGCTCAGCCGATTTAGCAGGTCCTCACCATCTCAATCAAACCCTGTTAGTATTCGGACATTGCCCTGTTCCTCTAAATCGGCCAATATTCCCCTATATTCCTCTGACTCGGACCGCACCACCCTAAGGCGGCTCACTTTCTAGCTCTAGATCATCAATAATGATCTATTCAAGTGCACTAATGACTATTTGCTGCTTCATTGCTTAACTAAATTAGAGGCTTAGAAAGTCATTGATCAGGTCTATGCCGGTGATTGTGGCCCTCGTATGAATGGTCTCGCTCTCACAAAGAAAATTCAACTGTTGGGATATTTTTGGCTCACCCTAACGGCCGATTGCATCACCCAAGTCAAAAGGTGCCACAAATGCCAGATTTATGGGGATATACAACATTTACCACCCACTGAGCTCCATCACTTATCTACTCCTAGGCCATTCTTGGCATGGGGGATAGACATAATTAGTGAAATTTTTCCCTCATCAATAAATTGGCACAGATTCATTGTGGTAATAGTGGATTATTTCTCGAAATGGGTAGAGGTCAAATCCTTCACCAATGTTATTGCTAAGAAGATGGCCAAGTTCATAGAAAAGCATATCTTCGCTCGGTATGGACTTTTGTATCACATAGTCTCGGATAATAGGGTACAGTTTCAAGGAACAACCACCGATCTGATTTAGAAAAATGGGATTGAGCACCGTAGATCTTCTCCGTACAGACCGCAAGCAAATGGTGCAGTTGAGGTAGCTATTAAATCAATAAAGAAGATCATTTCCAAGATGATAGCTAGTTACAAGGATTGGGCAGATAAGCTACCTTTCGCTATTTGGGGATATCACACAAGCATCCGTACCTCAACCGGTCAAACTCCGTTTTCCCTAGTCTATGGAATGCAAGCAATTTTGCTAGTTAAAACTTAGGTAACCTCACTAAGAGACGCCTTAGAAGCCAAGCTGAGAGAATCTGAATGGACTCAGGCGAGGTTTGAACAACTAAATATGATGGATAGGTAGAGATTAAAGGCCCTAGATAATCTCCAGATGTAACAGCAGCACATGGCTCGAGCCTATAACAATCAAGTAAGGCACCAGAAGTTCCCCCTGAAAGCTGGTGATTTAGTCCTAAAATAGCTGAAACCTTCCAGCACTGATGCGAGGGGCAAATTCAAGCCAAATTGGGAAGGACCATATGTGATAAAGAAGATGCTTAGCAATGGGGCGGTTAAGCTTATAGATATGGACGGGAATGAGTTTGTGAACCCCGTAAACTAGGACAGGCTTAAGCATTATCATATCTAATTTAAAAGAAATAAATCAGAAAAAGCAATAAAAAAATAGATGAAATAAATCACCCGCCTTTCAGCCTTTTACAAATCGGGCAAAAAATTAGAGTGACACCTGACAGTCAGTATTCCACAAACTCGCCGTGCAAAAATTAGGAGATGAGTCAAACCCGCTAGATCAAAAACCTGAAAAGGATGATCTAGGCAAAAGTTAGGGTAATTAAGCAAAGAGAGAGCGCCTTTTAGAAAACTGATCTAGGCTAGTTGGCACCATTAGTTAAATCAATGGAAATGTTACTTCAATTATTAAAAGTATCTTTTTTATTAAATTTTGAATGCTTATGCTTATGTGAATTTTATATTCATGTGATCAACACAGCTCAAGCAAGCCTAATACAGAGTTCACATTATTCTAAATAAAATGCAAAATAAACAAAAATAATTCTGATAGACTAAAAAGAGCAAGGTCTATGCAAAAATTAGAATAAGTCTGCTGGATTAAAAACCAGAAAAGGGCGGTATAGGCAAAAATTAAGACAAGGTTCAATAGATTGAAAACCCCAAGGGACAGTCTATGCAAAAATTAGAACCAATTAAAAGACATATAATAAATAAAGTTCGATTGGTTTGTCAGCCTGACTAGCCGATGCAAAAGATAGAACTAAAAGAGAGTGCGTCTCAGGCCGAACTCCCCGCATCCTTATCTTAATATCGAGAAACCCTCCGCAAGGTAGTAGTAGATAAGGGCTTGTGTCCCTACTCTGCTCACTCTCCCATAAAGCGGGCCCATGATCGCTCAGATCAGGTCATCATAAGTCTAATCTCAGCAAGTCATCCTCTGTAGTGTACAACGGTCTCAATGGTCTCCACATAGCCATAGTCCAGAGTCTTAAATATGGCCTCCCTAGCCCACTTCTCCCAGATATGCACCCATCTAGCTCTGTAGACTCTGATTTGGTTATGAGGTAACTTAGTCAGGACTATTGGTCGCATGCCGTACTAACGACACAATTGGTAGGGAGTCTAGAATAAAGATCTGTCTAGGCCTATCAACTGAACATAGGATCCCCAGGACTCTATAACCACATCCCAGATCCTCCACCATAGGCTTACTTACTGAATCTGCAAATCCGTATACCCCCTCAGAATAGGCATCTAGCTGTCATATGTCAACTGATCAAAATCAACTCGTATAAGCCCCCTCTCCCTCAGATGAACGAGTAGGTACTTCTTAAGGTTCCCTCGTCGTGCCTCCTTCAGCTTCAGTCTTTCCATCAGCCATACTTGTAAGTAAATTTTAGATAAGGGCAGAAACGGGTGGACAATTCATAAAGTGGGAAAAATGAATACTAGCAGTAGTATAAGATAGTCACCGATAAGAGTTGGGTTGGTGGAACCATCGTTTGTATTGAGCAGGGTCTCGGCTAGTCTTACAAATATAGGAGAAGCCCCAGTCGACATAGGGCCAATAAGCGAAATCAGCCTAAACGGAGCAATTGGGCCCACTCCGGACAGAAACTTCACTGTAAGCAATAGTGCCACCATGGATAGCCAAGCAAGGAGAGATCTGGGCTCCCCGTGGCACCACACCAAGACTGCACTAAGATAAAATCCAGGCTTGTCAAGCAATTTGGACCAAAACAGGTCTACAGAATCCAAATTCTATAACCTTCGGGGTAAGCCATTCGTACCAAAATGAAACTCTAGGAGTGCTAGGGGCACGTGCTTGGGGCACAGAACCCCTAATATAGCGTGAAACTCTTCAAGAAAGGGGTATAGCTTAAATGAAGAAAATCAGAACACATGGTCCATTCGATCCGAAAAAGCCAATGCCGCATAAAGGAATTCGGGACTTACTGGCCACACCGTGACATATCGAAAGCCCTATAGCCCAAATTTTACTAACTTCTTCCAGTCTGCATTTCCCCGGCTTTGCAGAGAGCCTCATAGCTGATGGTTATGGTTTGCCATGGTCGAATTGGAGAAAATGGCCAAATTTAGTTTTCTGGCAAAGTGATGCCACCAGCGGTATGGACCAGGTCGCCGGCGGTATGGATTTGTGGGCAGTTTTGACTATATTATTTGGCAAGTCAGATTTTATATAGAGGGCGATATCAGCCATACTGCCTGGGGTATAGCCATATTTTCTGTGAATTTCATATATGTTTTAATCAGTTTAAACTTGTAAAGAGCCTATAAAAACCCTATAACTTATTTCCAGAAGATATGAAGCACAAAATTCAAATCTTATTCTAAATAAAAGCCCGAAGGCACAACCATTCAAATATCCAATCGTTAAGCCCAAGTAAAACTGAAAGCATCCAAAATCCACAGCCAAAACAAAAATCAAAAGCCAAATGTATCGAAGGCATACAAAGCCAAAGCCAAAGCAAAAATCCAAAAATAACTGAAATAAAGAAAAATCAGATCAGCGGTCGGATCTAGGACTAGTTGCCACCACTGGGTGGATGAGATGAAACATCCTTCTTGCTGAGAAGATAAGTGCCGACAACATCCTCTTTGGGCCCTGGGATGCTCCAAGAGCTCGCAGGGGCGCCTCCATGGCGGTGCCCAACTGTCACCTTCCTTCCCCTTCGGCCCGGCTCACTCTGGACACCGCAGTCCATGTTATATTTTCTCTATCTCCCATGTAATATGGCATCCAACTGGTTCTCCAGCCCGCTCACTCGATGCCGGAGCGCACTCGTCTCTTCTTGATATCTCCGTTGAGCCTCATTGGCATCCGACAACGTGAGGGCCAGAAAATCCTGTAGACAAAGAAATAATAAACAATTCATATCATTCATATCATCCATTCATGCATTTCATTCTAATGTCATATTTCCACAGGGAACATACCTGAGCAAGCAGACTCTAAGAAACTAGTGTATCCCTAAGAGCAAAAGTGTTTCCCGCCAACTGCTCCGCCTCGGCACTAGAAACCTGAAAAATCTAAAGAGCAATCAAAAGGAATTCACAAGGAGTTAGTTATATGGATTTGATTACACAAGGGTTACATAAGTGGGATTTTCTGGCATGAAGTTCAGCGAGTGGCTGCTGGAGGATATCTCCCTGGTCTGAAAGTCGCCCCTCGAATTCATTAGTAAGAAGTAGGTCTCCAGGGCAGTTAAGAGTCGCCCCTCAACAAAATCAACACTCTCGGGCATGCCGTGATATCACATCCTGCTATCATCAGCTCAACCTCTCTTCCAGAAGGGTACCTAAAAAATCCAAAAAGCAAACATAAGCAACCATTTTGACCCAGGCATATGGCATAAACGTAATCATAAAGAGAAAGGGTGCGATCTCACATCGGAAGAATGGCGCTCCTTATGAGCCATCGGTACATCCTGGCTGACCTCGACCTCCCCTCGGGATGGTCCTCTCCCCCACCACTCCCTTCTCAATTATCATCCTCAGCGACAATACCGCGCCTCTGCCATTTCAGCTCCTCCTCTTTTTTCTTCCTATGGAAGGATATAATATCATTCTTGTGAATGCGGGGGCACATAGGGAGCAAGCGTGATATATGACCATTATAAGGACTGGTGAAACTCCACACCACTCGGTCATTCTCCTCCAAGTAATCGGCCTTGTCGGCTTCCCGATGATAGTCAAATAAGGCCACCAGAGGCCAGAAGGGGGATCCACAGCTATGGGCATGACAGCAGGCATAAGCTCTCGCCAACCTCTAGCTCTCTCCCCCATGTACCAAGGTAAGGCTAGGGGGTACTCCATGATAAATCAGCAGTCGTCCACCTCCAACCGGACAGTAAGCACATCAACTCGGTTGGACACCCCCTCAAAAGGGTCCCACACAACCTGGCCAACCAATCAAGCACAAAATCAATGTAAGCAATTTAACTTCATAAATATGTTTTGTTGACTAATGGTTTGTTGAATGTAAGATAGGGAAAAAGTCAAAGTAGCATATCTAGCTGATATGTAGTCATCATAGTGCCTCCTTATATGTGGTGGGGTACTTGCCAAGCCCCCCAACGCTCCCGCACCACTGGATGAGGAAGTGAGATCCCAGCTGTACAGTAGTACCAAATTGAACAGGAGGGAGAATCTAGTGTTCAAAACCCACACTTGTACCATTGACAACCAATCAGTCCAAAAGAACAACACACTAAAAATATCCTAGCAGCTAACTATGGCTATAAAGTGCTATTCAAAACGGCATACTTGTAGTAGAAAGTTGCTCAAGAGAAGGACCTTCTCCTTCTTTCAGGCTCCCACATCCATCCCATAATACATCTGCGCCAAAATGGCCCTAGACCAATTCTTCTCCTTGATGGTTTTGACATCCTCAGCGACCAAAATCAACCCATAATTAACCTTGCTGCCCGAGACCGGGAAGAACAACATGGTCAATAAAGAAATAAGAAAAGACCAGACACAGGCATTGCGATCATCCTCGAGGACCACTCCTATCCCTTTCCAGTACTCGTACAGCTCTCCGTAGCAAAATCTGCCCGCGTTAGGCTTTAACCTAAAAAGTTCAGTTACCCGCTTCACCATCGGCCCCTTTATGTGGTTTTTCTCTATGTAAACATTAAAGTGGATCACGTTCTTTATCCATGGCAGCCCCGTCAACGCTACCATGTTAGATGGAGTAATGGTAACCTCTCAAATCTAGAATGTGTGTTGTCTTGGACCACTTCTCAACTAGGGTGGTCAGGGTTGAGTGAGATAGCTTAGATATCATCAAAGGCATGGTTCGAGCTAAATCCCCAAACCCTGCATTATCTATCGCAACCGCCAGCTTTGGATCATTTTTAACAATATGATTTCACCACTCTCCAATGGTTCCCATACCTCCAATACAGGTGTGGATGTGTGGCTGCAAAATAAAAAAAAAGTGGATCAGCTAAGTATTTTAGATTCCTTATCTTTTTGCTCTTTGAAACTTGCTGATGCCACCGCTGGAGGCAGTGATGCCGCTGGCGACATTAGCCATACCTCCGGTGGTATGGATGATGTCGCCGGCGACATCACTAAAATCAGTGGTGACATGGCATTTTTTCCCTGCCTTGTTAAGTCTGAAGCCGCGTGCGACCTCAGTTATGTCGCGGGTAGCATCATTTCTACGGGCAGAACTCAGTTTTGCCCAAAATCGCGCAAAAATCGCACCAAGTCACCAAAAATTGCAATTAATCTAACCCAAAGTATAAAAACAGTAAAAATCAAAACTATAACATGCAATATCAATTTCTAAACAATCGATTTCATGTTTATAACCCCTATCATGGAAAAATTGTAAGCCTAAGGCCGAAATCAAAACTTAACATAAAGGTTAGAGTTTTGTAGGTTTACCTGAATGTTAGAGATGTGATTATCCTTATTCGAGATGAGATTGTCAATTGGGACCGCTATTCTATATCCAAAGATGATGTCAGTCTCCTTGAAACTGTATCCCATATGAATCGGGTAGAGTTTCAGCCCTACAATGGAAGAATTGGGTAGTTCCTCAGACTTAGAACTGCTAGATTTGCACCCAAAAATCTTCTTCATGGTCGGGAATTAAAAGAAAGTAGAAAGATTTAAGTTTGAGTAAAGTAGAGAGAAAAGGGAAGGGTTTCGGCTTCTGTAAATGCAGAGAAGAGAAAAAAAAGCGAGTTTTTACCCTTTTAAAATGCTTGCGTGGAATTGAAGGAGTTTAAATTAATCTGAAATGCCTGTCCATGCCTCCGGCGACATCACTTCAAACTGCCAATGACATCGCCCATGCTGCCGCTGGCCTCACCTCTCCTAATTTGAATTTTGAATTATTTTAACCTATCAAAAATGCTACATGGCATCCATATTGCCGGCAGTATCGACCCAGATAGCCGACGGCATTAGCTAGGCCATCGACGACATCAAGACTTTCCCCTACCCTTTTCAGTAAATCCAAAGGAATCCTGGCTCCAACCCCGACATCCCAGGACTTCTAAAACCCTTATGCCTTTAATTATTACATTTTTACTATTGATTGAAGGGGCAAAAATATTTTTTGTTTCACAAAATCGATTAAGCAGTAAAAATGTTATCTAAAAATTAGTCTAATCTTGCTTTTCACTTGCTGCAGGAACGACACGCCCCACCTCGAATCAATCCCAAAGCCCAAGTCCTCTTGGCAAATCTCAAAGCATAAGCCCGGCCAAGGGGGCAAATCAATCTCAAAGCCCATGTTCGCTTGGCAATTCACAAAGCATAAGCCCGACCCAAGGGGTAAATCAATCTCAAAGCCCAAGTCCGCTTGGCAAATCTACAAAGCCCAAGACTGACGATGGGGCAATCAAATCTACAAAGCCCAAGCCCGACCAAGGGGCAAACCCAATCTACTAAGCTCAAGCCCGACCAAGGGGCAACCAAACCAATCCTCAAAGTTCGAGCCCGACCATGGGGCAAACCCAATCTACAAAGCTCAAGCCTGACCAAGGGGCAATCAAACCAATCCTCAAAGCTTAAGATCGACCAAGGGGCAACTAATCCTCGAAGCTCAAGACCGACCAATGGGCACCCAAATCTCAAAGCTCAAGCCCAACTAAGGGGTAAACCAATCTTCAAAGCCAAAGCCCAACCAAGGGGCAAACCAGCCATTTATTAGGTATCATTCCTATCCCTTGCTCTTTTGTACGATCATGCTCACATGTGGAAGCAGTGATCCCCCGAGGGGCAGCCTGTGAGCATGGGATTTTCCAGTCCCTCTCGTGAGATAATGATGATGTATACCCAATTTTATTGCTCAAAATAAAAATTCTTTTTGGAATTTTTATTATCGATATAAAATTCTCTATGAATTTTATTTTTGGGAAAATTTAGTTCGGCGTGTCCGATAACGCGTCCGGTGGTAGCTCAGATCGATGATTTGCACCCAAAAAATAATTTAGTCCAAAATACCCATTAAAAGTCAAAAATACACCCCAATATATCAGTTTTTCTATCAAAATCAACTTTTGCCATATGTCCTCTCCCTTTTCCCTATTTTGGGCATAAATCGTGCAACTTTTCAGACCTGCTAGAGAAGCGAGGCCGGTGGCGGCTTCGACTATACCACTAGCGGAATCATCCATGTCGCCGGTGGCATGGCTTTCAGCTGTTGAACAATTGTTTCCCTTTTTGGCTGATATCCGCCTGATAAATGGAACAAAGGCAATTTCCAACGTATTTTAGCCTACGCAAAGGCCATTTCCCAGCCATTTTAAGGGTTCTATCCTCTCCCAACTCAAGATTTCAAGCAAATTTTGAGCTTTCTAGTTAGCTTTTAGTGGGATAAAGTTTAGAAAATGTAAGAAAAGAGGATTCAACTCACCTTTTCTTGGTTTTTCTGTAGTGAACTCACTGATATTTAAGTGCATTTTAAGTTTAGAAATCACTAAATTTAGGATTTAGACACTAAATCACCCCTTACTTTCCAAAATAATCATTTGAGCTCCCTGGAGGTGTTATACGGATCACGAAAAGGTGGATTCACGGCCCTGAGGTAAAAATTCTCAGTCTCGTAGCTCTTTAGCTTCCATTTTTCCCATTTGTTATTTTTTGGTTGCTGTTTGTGCTTATTTTCGGGTTTTTGGTTACTTTTCAGCCAAAACAGCTGCTGCAATAAACTGAAGCCGCTAGAGGCATCAACCATGCCGCCAGCGGCATCGTTGATACCGCTAGCGACATTGTTGATACAGCCAGTGGATCACTTGCCCCTTAGTGGCCCCATTTTCTTGTACGACCATTTCTTTATGATATCCAGAAAGTTATATAGCCTGCATGTGTATCTGATACCGCCAGCGGCATCAATGATGCCGCCGGCAGCCTCAGTCATGCCCTTCTGGACAACAGTTTCATTTTCTTTATTTTCTGACTTAGTTTAAATTTCCAAAGCTAGGATGTATAGTGCAACGACAAGGGTCCAGTCACTTCTGAAAACAGACCCCACCCTTACCATGTGGCATTTTCACTAAAAATTCGGTTAAAATAATAATCGAGTCTAAAATGTGGACATAATGGATTTTTCCGACAAACACCGACTAAATATCGTTTTTAGCCATCCAATCGGGCTCCATGAATTGTAAATAAAGTATGCCATGTTCACGCTAACTTGATTCTTGCTTTGTTAATTAACTATGCATGTTATGTGATATATCCCGTACAACGTGCCATATTTGTCCTAACCGTTTTGTGTAGATAGATTTAGGTTAGATGATTGTTAGGCCTTCGGGTATCTTACTTATTGCATAGAAAATTGTATAGGATTCGGAAAGCCATGTAATTATTATTTTATTTTCCGCACTTATTTTTGGATAACTGTAATAATTAGTTATTTACCGTTTTATATGCTTGATAAATGCAAAAATAATATATAAACCGAAAACACAATAAATAGGTTGGATTAAAACCGATTAAGTAAGAATGAAACCTTTTAACTTGCCCTAATGTACAATAGATAACATCATCCAAACTTGGAATCTCTGTTTTAAGGTACGGTCCAACCACTAGGTGGAAATATCGTACCCAAATTCCCGGTGGAGCTAAACCTCGTGGCGAATCTATTTTAAAATACGGTATTTCAAGTCTCGTATCTCTTAACATGCAAATTGGACTTATATTCATCGTCAACATTAATTTTATCAATCCATCTTTTTATCACGCTAAGATGAGGATCAATCCCTCGGCTCGCTTCACCTTGCTCATTATCTTTCCACCCCCCGTGCTATGCATCTCGTGCGGTCCTTGCGGGTGGGAAAAAGGTCGTCTGCTCATAATAAGATCAACTCAAATAAAATGCTTCACACAAAGTACTTAGTTAAAACTAAGGCAACTTAATTTTAGGTGGTAAAGTCCCCTAATGTGTGACCAATCGGTTGAGAACATAAGACTAGTAAAAATAAAATTTTTGACTCAAGCAAAATATACAAGATAGAATGTAAGACCTAAGCATTCATCTAATCTGTAATAAACTGACTTAAAAACATGCAAATAAATACGAGGCAACAACTTGGAAATAGAAATATGCCCAAACATGCTGAATTACTTAAAATTGTATGTACAAAGAAAGCCAAAACTAGCAGAGTTACAACAAAATCAAAAACTAAACAATAGGAGGAATGTCCGCCTTAAGCCGGTTCTCACCTATCGTACTTTATTGCCCTCAGTCTTTTCACTAGAGTCTTTATCAACCACTTCATGCCCCTCTAGTTCCTCTTGTTCTGCCCCCGGATATTTGACAGAATGGAGGAGGCTCTCTGAGATGTCCGGATGGACAATTCGGTATGCTTCCAACACCGTCCAGCTAAATTCATATCCATTGTTTACTATCCCTTCGATGGATTAGATGAACTCTGACTCCTCCTTCTCCTTTGCAAGCTGGGCTACTTCAAACTCCTACCGAGAAGAGGTGAGATCAGCCCGGGCCTTTGTCAAGTTGGTAGAAGTGAATTCATGAGCCGACTGAAGAAGTGTGTGCTCATCTTTTAACTTTTGAAGCTCATTTTCCAGCGTCTTATATTTCCTGTAGACTCCTTTAATTGGACATTTAGCTCCTTTCACTTATTTATAGCTTCTTGGAGCTTCTCAGCATTCATCTCCTCAGCTTTCATTTAGTGGAACACCTCAGCTGCTTAGGACAAGCACTGAGACAAACAACTAGTCTCACTCAACAAACGAATATAAAATGAAATATGATAACAAAGTAAAAGTAATGAAAGGAAACAAACCTGGCTGATGTTCTAAAAAAAGAGACTCGATAAGGTAAGAGAATCCTCCTTCTCGTAGCGCTAAGACTCTAGCTCCAATGGAAGAGCATCGCAAAGGGACTCTTACACAGCTAGGAGATTAAGACCCGGCTTATCCCCATTCATCTTTAGCAGCGCCTCCCCAACAAGTGCAGTATTGGAAGGAGAAGCTGGGCTTATTTCTGCCTTGGGAGCAACAGCCAAGTCAAGGATAACCTATTCAGGAACCGGTACTTCAGTGGTAATCAACATTGAAATTATATCACACTAAAGGCAGAACACATTACCTCATTGGCGCCCTTGCCTTTCTTTTGGTTTTTATTAGCTAATTTTAGCTCCTTAATATTGCCACATTTGGTCCCTTTTGTGGACTTCACAACAGCATTCTTGCCTAACAAAACTATATTAGCAGCTTCATTAGTTTGAGCGGCTAACTCCATAGGAGCAGGACATGTGTTCTCTTATTGAAATTTTTTGACCTGCTTAGCTATGGCATTGGAGGGTTTAACTCCAGACATAAATGAAAACAAAGTAATGAGAAATTAGAAAAAGAAAACTCACCAGGCAATTGAGGGAGGACATAATATTCAAAACCATCATCTGACTCAGACGAGTAATCTATCACCCAATACCTATGGACGAATGCAAAAGAAATATGTGCTAGTGACCAAATCCCCCTCTTCAGACATTCAAAAATTTCAACCCGAAATTCTGGATCATCCTTTGGCACCGTAAATGGAGGCGGTATTGTAAAATTCCATTGGGCTGGGAAGATAAGTGCATCCTTCTTCACTTGTACATACACAAAAAACTGATTAAAGTTCTTCACCGAGTCTAATTTCTATGTGAAAGAGTAAAATCCTTTCTTGTGAGAAAAATGCAGATGATCCTCGCCCTTCTTCATCTTGCATGAGGCCAATCGATGGAAAAAATTGGCGTTAAAACCGAGTCCCAAATCAATGCAAATTTTGTAGTCTCTAATTATATCCCCCCGAGCATTCAGATGAATCTGAGCCGAGCACACTTTCCACGTGTTGAGGAGGTCGCATATCCCTAGAGAAAGAGGATAGATGAATTAAAACCATATCTGCTCCAAGTATATTATGCTAAACCACCCAGGAGGCGGTTTATGAACTCGTTGACTTATAGACGGAAGTATGACCTTGGAATCCCTCATCCACGATAAAGTCACCCTTTCAAACTACACATCCACTTTATGGACAATCGACACCATAACCTCAATCTGAGGAGTCATCTTTTTCACTTTTACTACCCCCTTAACAATCGATTCTTGGGGTACCACTTTCTCTTTACCTTTCAAAGCCACCCGTTTCACCCTGTAACCTTTGTGTGTGGGAGCCAGCACCTCCTCCTGAGCCGATTGGTTGATCTCTTCCCCCTCGTTAGTATCACCTGCCTATGCTGAGTTAGATGAATGCAATTGCAAGCTTGAGGAGGCTCTATTTGACGCCCTCCTCTCCTCAGTGGCATTCCCTCTATTTGGTCCATCCTCCCGACTGCTCTCTTGACCATAGTGTTAGGAGTAAAGTTAGTTCGACCTATATTAACATAACAACTTGACACCAAGTTAGGAAACTTAGTTCATAAGTCATCAAACATTCTATTAACAGAGCCAGTGCTCCTAGAAGAGTAAGACATGACCGCCTAAAAAGGTAACAACCGCCTATAACAAGTTAGATTCATAAGGCATCTATCCTAAAGGATCTATGCTCTATTTCGGCCGGGAGGGATAATAATTCTAAATCCTTTGGAAATTACCAAGTTCATCATCATCATATATATATGTAGAATTAACCTATAATCCAGCGAACGTTCAATTCAGATTCCGGCAAAACTCTTCAAAATAATAAAACACTCAAATACTATCCCTAAGTAATTCCAGGCATATTTCAACAAAGCAAAATGGGATATCAAACTAATTTTGCGTACAATGGCGTAATCAAGATTCCAATGAAAAGCATTTATGACAAAACACATAGCCATGCAAAACAGTGACTTTTCCCAAATCATTTTGGCACTTTAACGGGTTTCAGAGAATCACAGAAGTATTTTATACAAATCCTAAGCAAAGTAAGCACAACAGGTATTCAAAAGAACTTAGTTGTTGAGAAAAACATGAAAAAATACTGAAAGTTGTGATGTGATGAAGAATTGCCTTAAAATCCTTTGCTGGAATCACCAGAAGAACTTCTCATCGGAAAAAGAAATGGCAAAATTGATAAAATAAGTTTACCATACACTTAAATAGGGGGGAAGTAGAGATGAAGAGTCACTTATCATTATTACTTGCCACGTGGCAAGCATTCATAGGTGGGATTCGAAATTTGAAATTTTAACTACCACTCATTATACGAAGAGATGCAAACTTCCCAAGGAAGATTCATAAAACAAGTGGATCAGAATCAACCACGTCACTTAAACTTATTTGCCCAAATCGAGCCGGATCACAATCGTCTGAAGCCCTAAAGAACTTATCACACTTGCGGGGAGGCTTCTAATAACTTTGTAAATTAAACTTTACCCGTCTGGGCCATAGAGACCGAGTCAAACTAGGCCGACTGACTCACATCTTCAAAGAAATAGTAGATCCCTTAGTATGAAGGACCCGACTCGGACAATATACTAGCCAGTATTCATTGAGATAGGATCTCAAGCCAGTTCATAACTGGTTGGAGGGAGATTTTGCCTTGATTTAATACGGATAGAATTTTATTTAAGAAACTATATTAAATATATATTTCCTATACCGAGTAAATAGGAATATTATTCCTTTCCTTAACAGATGAATAAGAAGGAATCCTCATATAGAGGAAATAAAGCCTAAATAGGATTCTCATCCAAAAAGAATTCCTACGACAATAAAAGAAATAATCCCATATCAAATAAGGATAAATCTCATATTGATTCCTAGTCAAACGAAGATTCCTAATTACTAATTAGGTCAATCCAAGCACTATATAAAGACCCTTGGGTCCGGATCAAAGGTACACATTCTCAAAAAAGCTCTAAAGCTCTTACAAAATTCTATCAAATATCCCTTTACTGACTTAAGCATCGAAGGGTTCCCCCTGGGGCAACCATCGATCGCCCTCAAGTTCATGTCTATTTTGCAGATTCATCGTTCGAGAGTTGGAGCTGCGAAACAAGAATATCTGTTCTGAAATATCGGTATTTTAATACAATAATTTTAGTTTGTAAACTTGAAAAATTGTTGTATGGATTAAAGAAATCTCCAAGGCAGTGGTACAAGCGATTTGACAAGTTTATGCTGAGGCATAAGTACACAAGAAGCAAATACAATCACTGTGTATATTTGCGCAAGATGCAAGATGGATCTTTTATATATCTTCTTCTTTATGTTGATGATATACTGATAGCTTCCAAGAACCAAGAGGAAATTAAGAAATTAAAGTCTCAATTAAATGAGGAATTTGAAATGAAGGATCTTGGTAAAGCAAAGAAGATTCTTGGCATGGAGATAAGCAGAGATAGAAATTTGGGAAGACTTTGTTTGACTCAGAAGGAATATCTGAGAAGGGTACTAAAGCATTTTTGCATTAATGAGCAATCAAAACTAGTTAGTACACCACTTGCTTCTCATTTTAAGCTTAGTGCAGTATTATCTCCACAGGATGCAGCAGTGAAATCATATATGTCAAAAGTGCCATATGCAAGTGCTATTGGCAGCTTAATGTATGCTATGGTGTGTACAAGGCCTAATATTTCACATGTAGTTGGGGTTGTGAGCAGATATATGCATAATCTTGGAAAGGAACATTGGTAAGCTATGAAATCGATTCTACGGTATATTCTAAACACTGTGGATGTTGGATTGGTAGATTAGCAGGATAAAGGCGGTCAATACATAGTTGGATATTATGATTCCAACTATGCTAGTGATCTGGATAAACATCAATCAACTACTGGTTATGTGTTCACTTTATCAAAAGTACAAGTATGTTAGAGGTCCACATTACAGTTGACAGATGCCTTGTCTATGACAAAGGTTGTAAAGGGTAATCTGGCTTTAAGGGTTGCTCAGTGAATTGGACATTCAACAGAAGCACATAAAGGTGCACTGTGATAGTAAGAGTGCTATCATGTTAGCAAAGAATCAAGTTTACCATGCAAGGATGAAGCATATCGACATTCTTTACCACTATATATGAGAGGTTCTCGAAGAAGGTGGAGTTCTAATCTAGAAGATTCAAACCACAGTGAATCCAGCTGATATGTTGGCAAAGGCAGTAAACCCAATCAAATTTCAATATTGTTAGGATTTGATCAATACTATTAAAACATAAAGACTGCATTGGAAGACACTACAGAAGATAAGAGATTGAAGATGTGAAACTTGTCAAGATGGAGATTCGTAGGATTGCCAAGTCCCACATTGGCAAAGAATAAAGACAAATGGGAATTTGTCTCACATCACCAATTGCAAGGCAGAAGGGCTGATTTTGTAGTATAAATAAAGGCTTATGGCCTTAGTTGAAATCATCTCACAATTAGCCTTCACATCTTCTTAAGACAGTTGTTTTCTTTATCTTTTTCTCTTTTAATATTTTATGTTATAAAATATTAATTAGGTAGTGATATTTTGGTGTTCTTTTTTTGTTTGGTTTCAGCGGTAGTTTAAATTTGCTAGTTATTTCCGCAACATTCCATTCACTCATTTCTTTTCTTATTCATTTTTAACATAATAAAATGTAAATGAACGATGAAAAATGTAATGAATCTAATAAAAATTGAAACTCGGCAAATGCATCAATTAGCAGTTCATACCACAACCAATGACATAAAATTAACTCAAAAAACCAATTGGGTATAGCTCAATTGGTATACCACTCAATGTTAGTGGAGGGAGGTCCTAGATTCAATACTTAGCCTTTTCAAAATTCTTCAAAAAATTAACTCAAATAGAGCAATGCAACCAAGCAACAACAATGATTTAAGTAAAATACTTGTTCTTAAATCAATAGGTCAATTTTAAAATCAAAATAACAAGTTGAGAAAATATGAGCAAACACAAAACAAAGAAAGAAAGAGATTGGGGCATAATATTGAAGAACAAGTAAGGAGTAGTTAATCAGTGAAAATATCGTACCTTGATCCGATATCTCATAATTGATCTACTACGAACTATCTTGAATTTGTGGGTTAATTCCTGCAAAACATCACACACACTTGGGGTTGATCAGTGATTACCCCGTGGGGGACCCTCCAATGCTTAAGTCAGAAAAGGGTTCTGAGGAATATTATGTAAGTATTTGTGAGAGAGTGAATGTACCTTTGAACTAACCTAAGGGGCCTATATATAGTCGTCAGATGTGTTCTAATTGGAGTAGAACTAGTATTTCCTATTACATAGAATCCCTGTTGGCCAAGGACTCTAATTATGAGTTTATCCCTTTATTTAAGAGATAATGATAAAGATCCTAATTTGATTAGGATAATGATAATTAGGAGGGAATAAAGGGACAAGGATCAGACCTATATTCCCTCTTTCTTGCTTAGCACGAAGGTGCCCTCGAGTCGGTATAGGGTCAGCTTAGGATCGTGACCGTTTGAAGAACTAACATGCCTTACACATTCTCTGACCATATTAGGATCATTCTGGTAGCTTGAGCCAGGTTCACTTGGCCTTCTTGATCTCATGGATACGGTATATGAGATGGCTCCTTGTTGACTCAGTCTCGTGGCTCGAGGTTATCAAAAGCCCCCCCTCAAGTGTGAGAAGTTCTTTATGGCTTCTTCCATCAACCGTCTGAACCGACTCAATATTTGAGCGGATTAAGGCTACGTGGCAATCTATTGACAAGGCATTCTTGAAGCTTCTCCAGGAAACTTGAGTCTTTTTGCATTCTATGGTGGTTGCTGGCTTTTTTTGAAATTCAAAACCAATCACTGTCTACTTGAGACGTGGCACCTGATTCCTGTGATTTATAGATTGTGACTCTTTAGCTTTACATCTGTTTCTTATTTAAGCGCCTTTGAAGTTCATTTCTTCATTTTGGCTTCTCTGCAAATCTACACCTCATTCCGGCAACTTCAACTCTTTTGATTTTTGAAGACTATTTCTCCTGCGACTCTTGCTTCTTCAAACTCCTTCTTTCTAACATGTAATTACTCTTCTTCTACCTTATTTTTGATGAATTTCACGCTTATTGCTGCTATGCTCTTGATTGTACATTATCATAGCCTGAATTCCATGTTTAACGAGTTTTGTTAGAATACTTGTCCATATCGCAGTAGGCCATAGTATATATGGAAGTTTTAGGCTTTTGCATCTTTGATTTTGCGCTTTAAATGTATTTATGTAGAGAAATTATTTTAACTATAAGTTATTGCTACCGGAATCTAGGTTGCTTTTTGCCGAATTCTGGGTTCATGGATGATCTTTGATGAACACGATGAACATAGGCTTAAGGTGTTGGATATGATGTATGCCCTTAAGGCAATTAGGGCGATATATCTTAATTATATAATAGTATGAATAATTTGTTTAATCAATATAGGCATTTGTTCTTTTATTTATATCAATGTGTTTTTGTGTATATATATTATAGCTGGTTAAATATATTCATTAATGTATGTATACAAAAGTCCTTGACATATCATAGCACGAAGTTAGAGAAATTATAATTGGACTATATCTGGTGGAACTTGCTTCATGTGCAATTATGATTATGTCTAAACTATCCCTAGTCATAGTTTCATCAGAAAGGATATTGATGAAGCGGAAAGACCAGCATGTGGTCAACTTTCTTGGAAAGGGTCCAAGCAGTCAATCTCCTAAGGACTGAAGGTGGTGCCTTAAGTTTAACACATGGATATATCTGGGAGATATAATGGAGACCGTAGTAAGATAAACACTTGGTATATATATCAATGTATTAGTGTTTATCTTCATGCAATAAGCTTTGCGAATGTCCTCATACTTGAGATGCTAGTTACCTTGTGTGGTACTATTGCTATACTTTGGGTCATTACTAGACACTCATTAATTTAGGGTGCTACGGGTGATTACGGGTATAGTGATGATAGCATGTTGGTAAGCTGAGTAGTCAGAAAGAATCCATCACTTCGGATATATTAAGAAGTTGTACCTGGCCACTTATTGAAGTGATGATTGCCATAAACCTCTGATCAGAGTATATGTTTGATAGAAAACACATTATGGTAAAAGGCAATATACTTCGGTAACAAGTAAACTACTGGGATAGCTTAGAGCAACCTCGCTATTAGTGGGTTAACACTTTAATCGAACCCTATCAACTAGATGGTAATACTATTAATGAATGGAAGTAATTTATCGCACTGATAACTATTGCATTAACCGGGATTAAGTCATAAGCATAAATGACGTTCCGAGTATTGGGGGATGGTAGACCCTTGCTAGAGGCGCACTACAGTCGTTTAAGCTAATTGAGTTCTATTCACGGTCTAGAGCATCGAGCCAATGGTTCCATTAGAACAAGGGTTGGTTAAGCCTTAACATCTCAATACTTCGGGATCCTATAAAGTCACACACAGTGGACCTTCATCGGACTAAGTAAAGTACTAATAGATTTATTCTATTACAAAAATATAACATAAATAATAATTGGATTATTATTTGATTGGTTAAAATTGATTAGATCAATTTTGGATAAACCAAGGAATTTATTTTGACCGTTAACTAAGTAATTAGAGTCATAAATAAATTATAATTGATTAGATCAATTTTGGTTGGACCAAGAAATTTATTTTGACTGGTAACTAATTTATTAGGGTCGAAAATAAATATTTATTTGAAAATGGACTAAAAGGAATTTTCTAATCGGTACAATAGGGTAGGACCCTACGGGAAGGGGGCCCAATGCTTTGGGGCCCCTAGTGGTGGCAAAAGGGGTTGTGGGCTTGGCACTTGGCCAAACCCACACGTTGGTCACACTAGCACTGCTAGGCAGCGCTGGGTGTGACCAGCGTAGCCTAGCCCACAAGCCTAGTTGTGGGCCAAGGCAGGCCATGGCCTGCCTTGTCTACCAAGCATGCAGCATGCTAAGCACACTACGTGTGGGTCAACCCGCGGACCCAAGGGGTCCGCATTTTGACCCATATGAGATTGGGCAAATTTTGCCCAATCCCACATTGGAAGTGGGGAAGCATTTCTGCTTCCCCAAACCAATAAATAGGCACCTAGTCCTCCCTTTCTCAGTACACCACAGCTCAGAATATAAATCCTAAGTGAGATTCGAAAAGAATAATCTCTCGGGTAATTAAGCAAGTTATTTTTTAGGAGCCTGAATTTATTCGGGCACCTCTAGTTTATATTTTCGGGTGAAGCTTCTGGAGTGGTCTAGCTACTACTCGAGGCTTCTTAGTTCTTCCTCCCGAGGAAGTTTTGGTTGGTGGGGTTCGTGTGGATACTGATAGAGGCCATCCTATGATTGGAGGCTTGTGTTAGAAGGTTCTGCAAAAGCACGCTTTAACTGGTAAGTTCTTTTTCTTTCTCTTTTAATTATTAGGTCTTTTTCTTTAAGCGTTTTTAGACTTAATAATTATGATTAGGTTGTTTTGCATGCTTAGTTTATTTTATGCTTAGGTTATAGCTTAGAGTTATAACATTGATAGGTTATATCTTAGAGTTATAACATGCTTAGTATAAAATAAATGTGCTAGGATATAATTTGGAATTATAGTATGCCTAGTCCTTTTGCATGCTAACCTAGGTAGAGAATTATTTAGTTAAGGCTTTATTTAATTCATATACAACTAATAGGAGTTCCTAGGGACAGGGAAAAAATTTTGAATTTCCGCCATGCCTATTATGCATGTTCAATCTGACTGTCAGTTCCCAATATAAGGTAGGGCCCCTCCCGGCTGGAAGATTACTATAGATCTTGATAGGATAACTTGATCTAGCTCTAACATGTTCTAGGACTTTTGCTTTCTTTCTAGGCGACTATGTCTTCTTCCTTGTTTGTTTACCGTCCTGTGTAGGGAATGACCTGACATGGTTTCTTGTACTTTTCTTAATATAGATCTTTCTAACTTGTCTCATAACCCTAGGATTAAAAGTATAGCCGGGAGGATGGACCACATAGAGGGTAATGAAGAGAGGGCGACGTCCGGCGAGGCCACCTCAAGCTTGTAAATACATTCTTCTGACCCGTTATAGGTAGGAAGTGGCGGCGAAGGTGACGAGGTTGAGCAACTGGCTCACCCAGTATGCCTAGATCCCATGCCTAGGGGGTATAGGAAGAAGAGAGCTACCAAGAAGGGCAAGGCGAAGGTTATGAATACGGAACTTCCCGGGCCAGTTGCGAATGAGAAAAAGGTGACTCCCCGTATTGACGATATGGTATCTATAGCACATTCGGTAGATGTAGATTTTGAGAGGGCCACTTTCCCTTGGATGCAAAGCTGTAGGGTTATGCTGTCGTCTGAAGGTCAACGTGTCCACCAACCGCCTATAGGATGGTTTAGCCTTTACTTAGAACAAGCTTGGTTTGGTTTTGTCTATCCCCTTCCTCAGGGCATATGCGACCTCCTTAACTATTGGAAGGTACGCCCAGCTCGAATTCACCCCAACTGTTGGGGTGATATAGTGGGTCATTATCAGATATGTGAGAACCTAAAGCTAGGATTTGATGCGAATTTCTTCAGGCGGGTAGCTTCTTGTAAGATGAATAAAGTTGAAAACCACCTACATTTCTCGAATAAGAACAGATTCTACTCCTTCACCTATAGGGCGAACTCGATAAAGAACTTCAAGCAATTTTGTATTTTTGTTGAAATAAAGGAAGGCGCTCCTACTTTTCCTACTCGTTGGTCATTTGTTGTGCCACCTCCTTTCAAGGTTCCAAAGAATGACCCAGATGTCCATGTGGAGATATTCGAGTGTTTGAAGAAGGGAATGTGGTGTTTAGCTGACGTCTCATATGCTTTTCTCCATAACATTAGACTTATAGATTACAACTTAGACTCTGATGACGTTTATGATTACTATGTCAGTCCCCCACCTCCGGGTGAGTTTATTTAACTCCTTATTTATTTTCTGTTGTTATTTTCAGCTATCTTAGGAGTTAAGAATGAGGTTTTTGATGCAATAGCCAAGTGGGTGAAAAACCTGCAACAAATCAATGACCCCCAGGCTCCAGAGATCATAGAGAACGCAACTAACAAAACTACTAATATAGTTTTGTTGGAGAAAAATGTTGAGAAGGCTCCCAAAAAGGGATCAAAGAGGGGGAATTCGGATGTGGCTGAGGCATCCGCGAAGGATCGAAAGAAGAAATCCAAGATGACTGCTACGGTATGTGTTCCATTGTCAAAACTTTCATTGACCATAAGATCCAAGCTCGTTCTCTCCTTTTGCCCAAGTTTTCCAGGTGGTACTTTATATTGATGTCATTTTCTTTCTCTACGTAGTATGCCACCCAGACTGATGGTGCCCCTATTTCAACTGGAATAATCGCCTCGACTATATTAACTAGGGAGTAAGGGGATTGTCCAGTCGTTCCGTAATGAGTCATTCTATAAGACCATAAGACTTTGATTAGCTCATCTGGTCATCTTCCTTTATGATCCAAAACCCTTTTCTTCAACCCTTCTCCTAAGGTACGGCTGGTCACTTTCATTTGGCCATCTGTCTAGGGGTATGCCACGGATAAATAGTGATTCTCAATCTTTCAGTGTTTGCAAAAGTCTTTGAATTTTTCTAAGATAAACTGCAATCCTTTGGCGCTTATGATTCTTTTTGGTATTTTGAACCGAGTGATTATGTGTTTCCATACGATTTGATCACGCTAAGTGCTTTCACCTTGATCCATTTAGAAAAGTGATCAATGGCCACCAAGATCCATTTCCTTTGCCCAGATGCTTCTGGCATTGGTCCCACGATATCGATTCCCCAAGATGCAAATGGCTAGCCAGTCACTATGGACTTTTGGTTGGCCTTGGGAATATGCGATCTCCTCGCATGTATTTGGAATTGGTGGCAGGTCTTCACGTATTCTTCTGAGTCGGCTTTGATGGTCTCCTAATAATATCTGGCCAAAGTGATTCTTCTAAGTAAAGTTTTCCCCGCCTGGTGGGAGCCGCAACTTCCTTCTTGGAATTCTTCTATGATAAGTTTTCCTAGCTCGGGCGTGACACATTTGAGCCCTAAGTCTGAGTAGGATTTCCAGTACAATTCATCGCCTAGTAAGGTGAATCGCTTCGATTTCCTAGTGATCTTTTCCGCCTCGATCTTTTCTTCGGGTAGTTTATCGCAAGCTAGGTAGTCATATAAGGGTTGCATCCACCTGAGTGATTTCTTCTGTATCCATAGGTTTTCACCTCATTCTTCGCATGTCGGCCGAGTCAAGACCTCACAAGGGCACCTTATCTCTTTCCATGAGTCCTTTCCTACAGCCGCCTTATCTAGGTTGTTTGCCATCTAATTTTGTGTTCGGGAGATGTACTCATTCTTCCACTCAGTTCCCTTAGCCTCCAATTTATCTAACGACATGCCAACTTTGGCCAAATACTTAACCATCTGGGCCTGTTTAGTTCCATACGTTCGTTTGATATGATTTTCTACCAGCTTTGAGTCGCTCTTAAGGACGACGATATTTGGTGCTATTTCGTTGGCTAACTCTAGCCCCTTAATGACCGCTTCATATTCAGCCACATTATTAGTTGAAGGGAAGGCTAACTTAGCGGTGTATGTCAACATGATTCTTTCAGGTCCTTAAATGTATACCCCCAATGCCATCTCCGTCCGTGCAAGAAGAATCGTCTACGAAGATTGTCCAGGTTTCAGATGGTACTACTACTTCTGGTCTGATGCCCGCGAATTTCGCCATAAAATCTGCTAACACTTGGGCCTTTAGGGCTTTTCTTGATTCAAATCTTATGTCATACTCCCAAGTCTAATAGCCCACTCGGTCAGACGGCCTGATGTATCTGGTCTTTACAACACTTTCTTGAGAGGAACACTTGTCCTAACTATGATTATGTGTGATTAAAAATATGGTCTCAGCAGGTCGGCCGAGTGGATTAGTGCTAAGGCTAGCTTCTTGATTGTGGGGTATCTTAATTCGGCATTTCTCAACACTTTACTGGTATAATAAACTGGATATTGTTCTTGTCTATCTTCTTGGATTAATACAATCCCTACCGCCTCATCTGTCTTCTATAAGTAAAGGTAGAGTGTATCCCTAGTATTGGGGCGGCTCATGAGGGGAGGCTTGGCAAAAAAATCCTCCATTCTATCAAAGGATTGTTGGTAACCCTTATCCCACTTGAAGTCTTGATCTTTCTTGATAGCTTTAAAAAACGGCATACATCTTTTAGCTGAGAATGAGATGAACCGTCCAAGTGCATTGATTCTTTTGTTAAGGCATTGTACTTCATTCAATGTTTGGGGCGGTTCCATCCGGATGATTGCTTCTATTTTCTCTGGATTGGACTCAATTCCTCTTTCGGAGATCATGAATCCTAGAAACTTCCAGCTCTTGACCCTAAAGACACATTTCTCTGGGTTAAGCTTCAGTCGGTAGGCTTGTAAGGTTTTAAACACCTTTTCTAAGTCGTCTGCATGTTCTTCTTCACTCTTGCTTTTTACTATCATGTTGTCTACATATACCTCGACTGTCTCACCAATCATATCTTTGAACATTCTATTTAGCAGTCATCAGTAAGTCGCTCCCGCATTTTTTAGCCTAATCGGCATGATCGTGTAACAATATATTCCCTTGTGAGTGATAAAGGACGTCTTTTCTTCATCTACTGTATTCATGAGAATTTGATGATATCCGGCTTTCGCGTCTAGGAAGGAGTAGATGGCCAACCCAGCAGTGGAATCTACTAGCTGGTTAATGCTTGGCAATGGGTAACTATGTTTAGGAGTTGCTTTGTTCAAGTCTGTGAAGTCTACACACATACGGTATTTGCTATTTGGTTTTTTAACTAACATGACGTTTACTAGCCATGTGGGATAGTGTACCTCCCTGATATGCTTGGCTTTGAGCAATTTGTCTATCTCTTCTTCAATAGCCTTCTGCCTTTTCGCAGCGTGTTTTCTCTTTTTTTGTATTTTTAGGGCTGCTCTCAGGTCGAGGTTGAGGCTATGCTATATGATTTCTAGTCGGTCTCCCAACAGATGGTTGTGACTCCAAGAACATGAATGTTGTTATCTAACCAGGACAGAGTTAATGCTTGCCTTTGTATCTGTTTTCAAATCCTTGGCTACTCTCAACCCTCTTCTCAGCCCTACCATATGTATTTCCTTCTCACCTACTGGCTCGGCTATTGAACTGCTTTCGTTCGGGCTACAATCTTCCCGACTTGTGCTATCCTCCTCCGATTTGTCTTTTTGAGCCGGTCTTTTATCTCTTCTTAACTCGCCTACATAGGTTCCATGAGCCATCAAGAGGTTTCCTATTGATACTGGCGTCCCCCTTCTAGTTAGTATTTGTAATACCAAGTAAGCAGGGGAGATTGAAGCGACGGATTCACACAAAATAGGACGTCCCCAAATAATGTTGAATCTGACAAATATTTCAACAATAAGGAAATCCACCTCAGCTCAATACACGTGTTCTTTATCACCAATTTCTACATTCAGTTTGACTTCTCCTAGGGAGATGGTGGAGTGCCCGCTTAGATCTGATAAGGTTACATATCCCGGATTAGCGTGACGGTTATTTACCTTGTTCAAATGTTGATCTTAAGATTAAATTCATCAAGCTTCTAGTGTCAACGAGCACTCAGTATACCGTGCAACTCTCTACTACTGCTTCTATGACTAACAGATTTGTATATGGCTTTGTCACCATGCTCACCTTTCTATAACTCTTGTTGGCTTCCGAGTCGTCACTCAACGTAAGTGCTCGGCTGGAGGAATGCTTTGCTCTCTTTCGAGCCGGCTCTTTGTCCTCACCACCATTTATAACTAAGACTTTCTTTCCTCTTCCGTCATCATTTTTCTTTTGATCTTTTGGCTTCTCCTTTGAGTCGCTGAGTCTTCTCTTTGATCTGATTGTCTTATCACGCCTTTAACAAACTGGCCAAATTTTCCTGCCTTGATGAGGGCGTGAACTTCTTCTGCTAGGACCCTACAGTAATTTGTATGGTGTCCCCTAGTTTTGTGGAAATTGCAGTATTTGTCATAGTCTCTCCCTAAAGGTTTACCTTCTATGACATTCAAAAACCTGACGTTCTTCCGTTCTGGCCCATTTTTAATTGCAACCAAAATTTTGCTTAGAGTAGCATTCAATTTTGGTTTATCCTCATCGTGATTATACCTGCTGAAGCCATGACCACTGCTGCCTCTGCCTTTCTTACTCCTATTCTCGTCCTTATCTGGATAGGTCATCGTTGTCTCAACTCTACTTATTGGAGCAGCTTACTTCATCAACTTCCACCAAATTTTGAGCCATCCCAATCATATGAGGAAACTGGGTTGGTTTCCTTGTGATTATCTCCTACTTGAGCCAGTCATTTCGGGTTCCCTTTATTAAAGCTTCATTGACCGTCCTGAAATCTTGGTTGGTAATGCCTATACAGGCTTCATTAAATCTCTTAAGGACATCTCGCAGAGATTCGTCTGACTTGTGCACAATGCTGCGAAGGTCCTAGCTGATGCTGTCTGGCTGGGCTGATCCTAAAAAATGTTTTACAAATTTGCCTCTTAGTGTTTCAAAATCTTTAATGGAGTTGGGGGCTAGTCGGAGGAACCACTGTTTGGCGGCCCCTGTTAGGGTAGTAGGGAAGTATCTCCACCGGAATGCTTCGGGTGCATTGATCAGATCCATCCGGTCAACGTAATCTGTTAAGTGCATCTAGGGGTCATCCTTCTAGGTTTATTTTTCTAGGACGGGTGGGAATACGTATTCTGGGAGCTTTTGGCTTAGGATGTTTTTCTTGAATGGGGAGAGAGTTTTTTCATTGATTGGCTCCTAGAAGTAAATAGCATACTTCTTCAGGCGTCTCATGAACTTGGTAACGAAATCTTCAGAACTTTACGAACCGAACTAAGAAGTGGATGAGGAGGATGCCGAAGGTGAAGAGGTGGGGGACTTGTGCTTCTTTCCTTTATGCTTTTTTCTCTTCGACTTCCAGCAGGACCCGGCGTCATGCTTTTCAGCCTCCTCGGTTGCCACAATTATAGAATCAGTTGCCATTCCTTGTTTCTTATTGAGCATTGGCATCCCCTGGGATTTCCTTTCCTTCATGAGCCATCAGTAATATTCCTCGCAACGTTGCAAGGTCTGAATCCGTGAATCCACCCGGATAAGTTGAGGCAGGCGTCTCCGTTATGGGGGTGACCAGCTGGATTGATGCCGGCTGATAGATGGTTAAATTTTGGAGTCCCTCTATCATTGTGGAAACAGAAACGGATATCCCAGTGATAGAATTGAATTTGGGGAGGAGGTTCCGATTCACACCTATTTTAGGCGGAATGACCACGTCTTCGTGAAGTTCTCCTCCGAGTCGACCTAACGCTACAAAGTGATTATAGGCAGGCCCCATCATCTGGTTTTGCAGTTTAGAGGTGAGAGCCACCCGACGAGCAATTTCGATGAACGATTCTAGTTGACTAGGTGGACGGGAGGAGCGTTCCTCCGCCTCTTTGGTTTCTGAGCTGCCGGTGGCCACTGGTGCCTTCTCCGTAGCCTCTAAGCTACTTGTTGTGACCGACGCTCCTCCAGCTATGATGGCGTTTCCCGCACCACCTTGGGTGTTTTCTACGCTGGGATTGGTTATCGAACTGGAATTCTCGTGTGCCATGTTCGGACAAATAAACTCAGAATTATCTAAAAAGGACGTGTTCTTTAGTGAACTACGGTTCTCGCCTAAGCAAGTAAACGAAGTCCACGCTCACCGCACCACTGAAAATATCGTACCTTGATCCAATATCTCAGAATTGATCTATTGCGAACTATCTTGAATTTGTGTATTAATTCCTGCAAAACAACATACGCACTTGGGGGCGATTGGTGGCTACCCCGTGGGGGACCCTCCGATGCTTAAGTCAGTAAAGGATTCTGAGGAATATTATGTAAGTATTTTTGAGAGAGTGAATGTCCCTTTGAACTAACCCAAGAGGCCATATATAGGCGTCAGATGTGTTCCAATTGGAGTAGAACTAGTATTTCCTGTTACATGGAATCCCTGTTGGCCAAGGACTCTAATTGTGAGTTTATCCTTTAGTTAAGGAGTTAATGATAAAGATCCTAATTTGATTACGATAATGACAATCAGGAGGGAATATATGGATAAGAATCAGACCTAAATTCCATCTTGCTTGCTTAGCACGAAGGTGTCCTCGAGTCGGTATAGGGCCAGCTTGGGATCGTGACCTTTTGAAGAACTAACACGCCTTACGCGGTTGGTTGGTTTACATATTCTCCGACCGGATTAGGATCTAGCCGGTAGCTTGAGTCAAGTTCACTTGACTTCTTGATCTCACGCATAGGACATGTGAGACGGCTCCTTATTAACTCGGTCTCATGGCCCGAAATGGGTGAAATATAAGTAGTAAGTTATCACTCAGGAAATTGAAGTATCAGTTCCGGCAGTTAAATGAGATTGATTGTAACTTGTAAGGCTCACTATGCGATGAAGGATTTCAGGGTTCATGAACAAGAACGACAAACTATATTAAGGTCTGAACCACTGTCGCCTTGTCTCGTTTACATTTAAAATCACTTTCTTAACTCGGGCAGCTACTTTTTCTTATATTATTATTATAGATAAATAAATGCAATTATTTGGCTAATAGAAATACTTTTTTCGTTAAGAAAAAAATGAGCTTGTATTAAAAAGAAACTCAAATTTTCATTCACCCCGGTGTGGTTTAAATTTAGGACCTCTATAAATTATAAGTTTGGTTTTAATGACTAGTCTATTTATTAATAACATGATAATGACTTTGTAGATAGATAATATATTTTAAAAAGCTAGTCTCACGATACTAAAATTTATTTTGAATTAAATATGGGTCAAATATGGGTTACAAGCAAGCTGTGTTTGATGTATCAAAATTTCTTTGTACATGTTTCATAAAAAAATACTCATTTTTTAAATAATTGCAATTCGAACTTGGGTTGTTATCTCTTGAATTTTATGAATTGAACTGAACTAATTAAAATTGAACATATTTCAATATAAATTTATAAGTATATAGAATCACTGACTGAATAAGTGGGAGGCGGACGCCTCCCTTCTCCGCTAGAAACTTAGAGCGTCCGGTTGCCACTGCCTTCAACTATAGCATCCCTCCGCCTCCTCTTTGGAGATCCTGGTTTTTTTACAATTATTCTCATAAAAATAGCGAACTAAGCTCAGATATATTATCATGATGAGCTAAATGAAAACGAGAAACATAAATTAATTGATAAAGGACGAGGAACCGAATGGAAATAAGGCGTAAAAGGAACTAAAAACTAATGTTTTTTGAATCAAGGTGAGGGCTCGAAATTTATTAAAAAAACAAATAAGAAAATGAATTAAAAAAAAGAAAACACGGAAGTAAACATCAAATGTTTTCAAGAAGATTTTGATATACGATATTATCGGTATAATTAATGATTTTATCGAATATTTTGCAACGCTTTCGAAATCTTTTGTAACGCTTTCTAGGTGTTACTATAGCTTTTTTTAAAAACTATATTTAAATTAAAACCTACTAGCCATGACCAGTTCATGTTAAAATTGGACAAATCGACTGGTACGGTACGATTGTGATAACACTACTAAAACAATCAAGGAATTGAAGACTAAAAACGATATAAATGAAATGGGAAAATTAAAAACGAAAATTTTACATGAGACCAGATATTTAATACCCTTCGTGTTAGATGTTTGACACATACACTTTTTTATTATTATAAATACTTTATATATTATAATAAAAAAAATGTCTTTGTGTCAAGCATCCAACTACTTGTTCCTACTTAGAAGGTGAAGCAGTCCAATAAAAATATGACAAGTGGAAAAGAAACCGAAGTTAAGAGAAAACAAGCTTTTGTCTGACCACATACACCAAGGGACGGCTATTAACAGGAGCAGAGTGAACGATTGATCAAGACCTCAAGTTTTAGGAAGCTTAAAAAATTTTGGATTTATATCAATATATAAGTAAATAAAAATACGTATATAATTATTAAGGAGGTTGAAGCATATGAAGCTCAGTACATTAGTGGTATGAGCGCGCATTTCTTGTCCTTCAGGTCCCGTGTTTGACCCCTTGCAGCCTCATTTTTATTATTATTATTATTATTATTATTATTATTATTATTATTATTATCTCTTATTTAAAATAATTAATCAGGGTTTCATTTTTAATGCATTCTTTTTTTATTTTTTTCATATTATCTATAATTTAAAGATAATTATTCAATACAATTTATACTTACTGTTTTATATATATACTTGTTTACATAAAAATTAGACGATATGATATCTATTATTTATTAAATTTATTATTCTAAATTTTTAAACAGATGTTATTAAAGTTCAACTAATGGATATAGTACGTTTAAAAAAATATATAATAGTTTTGTAGATAATTATTTATGTATTTCAAAAAGAATATTTGAAATATATATTATCTCTTATTTAAATTAACTAATAAAGTCCCATATTTTATGTATTCTTTTTTTCTATCTTTTTACATATTATATATTATTTAATAATAATCATTCAATATATTTTATATTTACTGTTTTATATTTATATTTATTCGCATAAAAATTAGACGGTATAGTTTCTAGATATTATTTTTTCTTTCTTACTAAATTTATTATTCTATATTTTCAAATAGATGTTATTAAAGTTCAACTAATGGATATAGCACTTTTAAAAAACATAAAAAAAATATATAATAGTTTCATAGATAATTATTTATGTATTTTCAAAAAAAATTACTTGAATTTTTCAATATATATTCAAATGAAAAAATATATAATTATTTTGAAAATATTATGAAATCCAATTTTAAAGTAATGAGTCGGTTATTTTGTTCTCGATTTTTCTATATAGAGTTTCAACTTAATTCTACACAGAGTTTTAACTTGATATATATGCTTAAGAGCATTTTTTTTAAAGAATTATTTTTTAAGAAGCTAGGTATTGAACCTACGACCTCCTACCACTAAAATTGAATGGTATACCAATTGAACTACACCCAACTGGTATGCTTAAGAGTATATAATATCAATTTTAACTAGCATATAATTAAGTGTGTAGCATCGGTTATTTAACTACATTGGTTAATGACAAATGTCTTATCATAGTGGTTGAGACTCTTCCTGTAACTATCGGATGTCATGAATTCGAGCCACATGAGGGATATGGTAAGATTTTCCTTTTAATTTAATGTAAGCGCATGAAAAAAATATTTTAAAAGTGTTGAACATAATTTAATTTTATATAGGCCCATATTTTATTTTTCGCTCAGGGCCCCGGAAATTTTCGAGACGCCCTGTACACCATCCGAACCTAATCATATTTTCCTCACGAATTGGGTTTCAAATTCACTGGTATACCGATTTTTTGATCCTATTTTTCTACTTTTATTTTGATATTTCTTATGATGAAATAATTCCTTTTTTCAATTGAATTTTTAGTATAAGATAAGCTTCGATCTTTTTATAAATATTTATCCATATGTTACGATGGTAAATATTAATTTTTTTTTTGTTTTTATGCAAACTAATTCATTTATTTAATAAATAATTAATGTTTTAGTGGATGTGATATGTTATAAATTTCAGTTTCTGTTTCATTTAGTTTTAATATACAAAATTGGGTGCAATATGGATGCAGTGTATAAAATTGCATTATTGTGTGTCAGTTTTCCTAATTTTTCTCGAGGTGAGACAATGAATATATATATTTTAGAAAAGTAAAAGAAGTTTAAAACCCGAAACAGAAGATAAGATTATGAGCCTCTCAACTAGTTTGACACTTATATACAAACTCTTAAAAAATATAAACCTTTTTTTTAAATTGCATTATAATAAGTTCTGACTTGGAAATGATCTTCATGAGCTTAGAACTTTAAAAGGTAATCAGAATAAAGGTTTGAATATTAACCTGCAAAACAACCAGAAGCAAAGGATCGGGGCTCAGATGCTAAAGTCAGTGATCTGAATATGTGGGAAAAGGTGAAAGAACAGTGAAAATGTAGGATAGTAGAAAAAATTACCCTCTTCTTGCTAATTATTTTCTTATTTATAGACCTTTTGTCCTCTACAGGTCGTGGATCTCGTGGTTTTTCAAATGGGAGAAGTGATCCCTATTTTTTAGGGAGAATCAGTCAATGATTCTCCTTAACCGATAGTTTCTAGTTTTTAGAAACAGTAATGTTGAAAGAGGAGATATCGGTATGCTTACTAGGTCAACTACGATCCGTACCACTATCTCGCACTCGAGGCGACGAGACGGTTACACAAATAATGCGTTCTAGTGTGGCGTTAGCAAGGCGGAGACGGTGATCATCATAGTATTTGATTGAGGCGGTGTTGAGAACAGGGCTCAAATACATACTCTGATATCAGTCGAGAAGGTCACTCAATTAACATTTTTAAGGCGGGAGACAGTTATACACATAACAAGAGACGGTGTACTAGTATGATTGGGGCAGTGCCAAAGATAGCACATGCTCGAGGCGGAGTTGGATACGCGCCCAAGTCATGCTCGGTTATCAGAAGTCCCCCATAAGTGTTTGGAATGCCTTTTAGGCTTATCCTGGGTCACACCGTACTTCGTCGGGCGCTTACAATTCCTGTTACAGCTGTATACCTACCTTGTGCAGCGTGCCGGACAATCACAAGGTGCCACATGTCCTTCTGGATCCTTCCCATGGAAGATGTCTCTTTATTTTCAAATTCTCTTATAAAAGCGCCTTATTTTCAGCAGCAACTACATTTCTTTCTTCTTCCTTCGCGGCATTAGCATTTTCTGGCGAGAGGTCTATAGGCTAGTTTTTCGACGTCCATTCTTTATTTCACAACAGTAAGAGCTTTTCCTTTCCATTCCAACTACAAGTGAGTGCTTTGTGGCTCTTTATTTTCTTTTCATTTCTCGGTTTGTGGTCTGCTGATAGTGTTAGTTCCAACTTTGGAGTTCCATTATAGCAGATTTTCTTTCTCCCTTCTTTCTATGCTATTGGACTGGTGAATGCCATGATGATTATTTTTTTTAATTTGCCCCTTTTCTGTGCTTTTACGTCCCCATAAGAGTGCACTAGCACCATTGATAAATTAGGTTGCTAAATTTTGCGTATCCATATGCCATGTTTTGTGGCAGACCTTAGACCTTAGGAATTGCCTTGAAATGTATTGCCACTCGAGGCAGTGTCTTTGGGGTTGCCTTTGGCAAAACTTGGCATGAGGCGGCGTTATTTACTTATCATATGGAGTGACTTATTGCTTATATTATTAGGATGAGTTCATCTAGTAGCATAAGTAGTGATACCTTATTCATCACAACATCGACCGGTCTCATGAAGCTTAACCGGGACCTAGACCATCTTTTGGCCCAGCTGGTAACCATCGATAGAACTAACCAGTGTCCTTCTATTGGTGTTAAATGAAGGGCTTATAAGATAATGACTAATAAGGCGGACTCCTCCTCTAAGCCTTGGACTCCTATTAACTCAGACGACACAGAGATCTGGGCTGTGGACAAGTTTGAGGGGGTAGATGCATTGAGAATTCTAGTGGAAGAAATTCCAGCAATGATCAAGGAAAGGGTACGTCATCTCCGCAGTCAACTTCTAGGCATATGAGGGGTAAGGTGACGCTTGACCCAAAGCGAGTTTGAAAAAGTCATGTGCGAGGCCCTATGCCTCGAATTGAAAACATGATCTCTATTTTTTATCGGACCGACATCTGTTTCGAGGTGCAGGAGAACCGGTGGTTGATTAGGAAGCCATGTTTGCTTCCGTCCCAAGATCAATGAGTCCATACTCCTCTATACGGTTATTTTAGTATATATATAGAGCAAGTCTGGGTTGGTTTCTCTTATCCTCTTCCTGAGCCTATTGCGAGGCTTTTATGCGATTGGAATGTATTCCGACCCAAATTCACCCAAACTGCTGGTTAGATATTGTCAGCCATTATCACCTATTCTAGGGCCTAGATTTTCTTTTGATTCTAAGTATTTTCGCCGCCTCGCCTCTTTTAGATGGAAAGCATCCGAGGATCACCTACATTTCAGCCATAGGGATGGTTTTTACTACTTCTTAGATAGGCCTCAATCCTTCCATAACTTCAAATAGTCTTATTTTTAAATTAAGGTTGACTCCTCAAAGCCCGTGTTTCCAACTCGATAAAGGGCGAATATTCCCGAGGAGATACCCATAATGGGGCTTGAGTCGGATGCTCAGATTGATGTCTTTAATAGATTAGTGCAACAGCGATGGTCGCTTTCGACCATTGCTTGGGTGTATTTCAATAACACTAAGGTCATCAGCTGGGATGGTCCGAACATCATTTATTTTTTACGGTGAAGTAAATATTCTTGGTGAGTTTATTGGTGTTTTACTATATACGTTTTTATTTTTGTAATAGGATTTCTTCCCGCCTTAATGCTTCGCTCGCTAAACATTTAGCGAAAAGGATGAAGGACTTGAATAGGGAAAACATCCGAAAGGCAGCTGAGGTTCTTAATTTGATTGATGATGCACTTCTCTAGGCATGAATCGGTGCTTCCGGCATGAATGTTGGGTCAAGCCGGAAGAGGATAAGAGAGGAGGTTCCCGATGTGGAGAAAACTGTCTCACTAGTTAAAAAGGGGTGAGAGGTAACTATATTTATTCTTCGTGTGGTGTGGATGTCTTTTCCTAGGCGACTGACTTGTTATGCGTCTCGACGCATATTTTTTGCCGTACCAAGGTCAATCTGGTTCAAGCCTTCCCCAAGAGCTGGTCGTTGCTCTAAAAGTTACGCCAGCAGTCACGAGTGCCACTTTGCCTTCGACGAGGTTTAAGGAGGGCCTTATGGAACTGGTTGGTCCTCAAGGGGAATAACAAGTCCCCAGCTCTAATTAGCGATCCGGAGCATATTGCGGGAGAGGGAAGAGTAAAAGGAGGAGACTAGTATGGTGGTGATTGGGATTATGGTCAACTAGGCGTCCGAGGTATGAGTAAATATCTTTACATCTAATTTATGGTTGAAGGCCTAACTGTAGCCGTTTTATTTGCAACTGTTTTCTCAATGCATTAAAATGCACCATCGAAGCTAGCATTACGCTAAAGTGAAGGTGGATCTTCAAGTGGTAAATATTGAGGTGCAAGCGGCTCAAAAAGAGGTAAGCGCAGCCAAGAAGAGGGAATTGAAGGCTATAAAGGCTAAGGAAGAAGCTGATATTGCAGCTGCCAAGCAACGACAGACTGAGGCAGCTCTTACTGAATCAGGGCAAGAGCTTGAGAACCTACATGAGGCTCATTCCCAGATCTTGGCTTACAATACTAGTTTGGAAAGAGACCTTGAGGAAGCTCAAGGGAAAGTGGTAAAGCTTGAGATAGATCTGGTGGAGCGAGATGTAGAGCTGGACGGCATCGCCAGGAAGATGGGTCGTATGTTTGGGTAACGGCTCCTTGAGGCAGTGCGACAGCACTAGCTTGAGTTGTCTAAAGATATGGTTCAGGATCTGGCTTTTCCTAACTTCGAGGATGTTCCTAAGAGCCTAGCCAAGGACCCTGCAGATGCCTCAGTCGAGACCGAAACTATTCCTGCCGGGGCAGTGAAGAATCAAGATCCGCTAGCTTTAGAATAGATTTTTATGTCATTTTCCTTGTATCTTTTTTATAACATATATATATATATATATATATATATATATATATATATATGTAAGAACTTTGTTTCCTCCATGATTGTCTTATCTCTCTTGCGCTATTTATTTACTTTTCATAAATGTGATCGATGTGGTTTGATTTATTGTTCATACGCGCCTTTGCTTTGAATTCTTGTATGCTTTTTAATGTATCTTTGAGATATGATTATCCCATCTAATGTTAGGTTTTAGATTTCATCTAAATGTAATTTGGGTCCAAGTCCTGTTAGCTTAGATACGTGATAATAAGCTCATGTGTTTTACCGCCTCGTGATGCGAAGCTTAAAAGAAAAATCATTTGCCTAAATCCTGTTAGCATAGGCATATATTAACTCTGGTCAGGGCGAAGCCACTCTTTGGGGTGTTGAGCCGACTATCGTAAATGAAAAAAATAAAGAGTAATATTACAATAGTGGATTTGATGAAAAATGCTTCCTTTATTATTGCAAAATTGAGTACAAAGGTGAGTGCAAGTCTGGTGCTTTCGTTAGTCGGAATAAGGCTTTGGGAATGTCGCCTCGTTAAAAACCTTCCCAAGGAAAAAACCCAGTGGGAAAAAATCCAGGGGAAGGAAAAGAGTGTGGTCGTCTGATTCCCTAGCCTGTGTGGGAGTTGTAGTAAGGTCTTAGGTTTGCAATGATCCAAGTACTGGGCAATTCTTTGCCGCTGAGATCATTGAGCATGTATGTCGCTTATCCTAAGACTTCACATATTCAGTATGGCCCTTCCCAGTTCACTCCGAGCTTGCCTTTACCCTCTCGCGACTGTGAGGCGGTGGTATCTTTTAGGACTAGGTCCCCTTCTTTGAGCCGGAGCCTTCTAACCTTTTTATCATGATATTTGGCGATTCTTGCCTTGTAAGCAGCCATTTTGATGTAAGCTCTTCCTCTTATTTCTTTGAGGTCATCCAGGTGGTGTCTTAAGTTTATGTCATTCTGTTCCTCGGAGTAGTAAATGACTCTATCAGTTAGAGCAGTGATCTCCATCGAGATCATTACTTCTACCCCTTGCACTAATGAATATGGTGTCTCGCTAGTTGGTCTGTAAGGAATGGTTAGGTAGGACAATAGGACACATATAGGTTCATCTGGCCAAGCCCCTTTTCTTCCCTTTTTGAGCCACTTCTTCAGGCCTTCTCCAAGCGTTCTATTGGCTACCTCTGTCTGTCCATTCGTCTGCAGGTGAGTTACGGAGGAGAAGCGGCTTTTTATTTTCAGTCCTTGATAAAACTTTAAGAACTTCTTGGATCTAAATTGGGTGTCGTTGTCTGCCACTATCTTTCTTGGGATTCCAATTCTGGTGACAATGTTCTTCCAAACGAAATTAATAAACTTCTTAGGGGTAATGGTATTTATAGCCACTGCCTTAACCCACTTGGTGAAGTGATCGATGGCCACAATGACAAACTTCCTCTGTCCACTAGCTTCAGGTAAGGGTCCGGCTATGTCTATACCCCAGGTGGAGAATGGTCAGGCGGTGGTGAGGGGTTGTTGATTTGCTTGGGGAATATGCATCTTCCGAGCATGTCTTTGGCAAGGGTGGCATCTCTGGATGTATTCTATGGCATCAGCCTCCATGGTTTCCCAGTAGTATCCGTAAGATTTACTCTTCTAAGTAAAGTAGTCGTAGCCTGATAGGATCATAAAATACTCTTATGCATCTCTTGTAAGATGTTTTTGCCTTAAGATTGTGTTATGCACCTTTGTCATGCCTCTGCATAGGACTTTTTGTACAGGTCATCTCCTCAAATAGAGTACCTCATGGATTTTTGCACAATCCTAAAGGCATCTTCATCGTCTTCAGGGAGCTTGTTCTGTCTAAGGTAGTCAATTATAGGCTGTCTCCAATCATTGTCCCCCTTACTAATACAGAGTACTTCTTCTTTGCAACTTGGGCCGGTTAGGACCTTGTATAGGTAGCTTAGTTTCTTGCATTCTTTTGGGCTGGCTACTGCCTTTGCCAATTCATCCTCGATCACGTTTTGAGCCTGTAGAATGTGCTCAACTTTCCAGTCCGTTCCCTTTTTCTCCAGGTTTTCAACTAGGGCCTGCACCTTATATAAGTACTTGACCATGCTTCCCTCTTTTGTTTTAAAGTTCCTGTTGATTTTGTTGGATACTAGCCATGAATTGGTTTAGATGATTATTGTATCTAGGGCTATCTCGGTTGCTAGCTCCAGGCCTTTTATCATGGCCTTGTACTCCACGGCATTATTAGTGGCTGGGAAGGCAAGTTTAGCAGCATAACTCAGTCGAACATGGTTAGAGCCTTTTATAACCACTCCAACACTAACTCCTTCGTTTGAGGAAGCTCCATCAACATAGATGGCTCACGGTTTTGTCTTGACCACCTATGTTAGCTCGAGTCCTGCAAATTCTACCATAAAGTCGGCTAGCACCTGTGCCTTTAGGGTTGTTCTTCCTCTGAATCGAATGTCAAATTCTCCTAACCTTATCGCCCACTCTGCCATTTGGCTCGATGTCTCGGGTCATTAAAGCACTTTCTTCAAGGGGAAGCTAATTCTCAAGATTATGGTATGTGCCTGGAAGTAAGGTCTTAACCTCACAGATGTCGAAATTAAGCTCAAGGCTAGCTTTTTTTTATCCTAGGGTACCTCAGTTCGGCACTCCTCAATACCTTGCTAGTGTAGTAAACATGGTGTTGTTCACTGTCCTTTTTTTACCAAGACTGTCCCTAACGATTTATCAGTGGCAGCCAGGTTGATGTACAAGGGCTCACCGCTCTTAGGACGGCTGAGAAGAGGAGGTGAGGCCAAAAATTCTTTCAGATTTTCAAATGCTTGCTCGCAACAACAGTCCCACTTAAAGGCTTTTGCTTGATTGCCTTACAAAAGGGGAGGCACCTTTTTGCCGAGAAAGATGTAAATAGGTCCAACGCATTGATACGGCCGTTAAGACACTGTACTTCATTGAGACTTCGAGGCTGCTTCATGTTAATTATGGCTTCTATCTTTTCGGGATTAGCTTCAATACCTCTCTCAGAGATCAAAAAGCCCAAGAACTTGTCACTCTTGACCCCGAAGGTGCATTTTTTGGGTTTAGCTTTAGTCGGTACTTTTGCAATATTTTGTAGGCTTTCTCGATATCCGCTCCATGATTGGCTTCATCTTTGCTTTTGACAATCATATCATCCACATAGACTTCTATGTTTTCCCCTATTTACCCTTTAAACATCTCATTCAGGAGCCGTTGGTAGGTGGCTCCCGCGTTCTTGAGCCCAAACGGCATCACTCTATAATAGTATGTTCCTTCATGCATTATAAAGAAGGTTTTCTCTTTGTCTTGGGGGTCCATAGGATCTGATGATACCCCATTTTAGCATCTAATAGCTAGTAGATAGCAAATCTCGTTATTGAGTCTACGATCTGATCTATGCTTTACAATGGGTAGCAATCTTTGGGGCATGCTTTGTTTAGATTTCTGAAGTCTACACACATTCGCCATGATTCATTAGGTTTCTTTACCAGTACTACATTTGCCAACCACTCTAGATAATTTACCCTTCGGATGTGACCGCATCAAGTAATTTCTTGATTTCCACCTCGATTGCCCTCTGCCTATCTGGGGCGTGCTTCCGCTTCTTTTATCTTACTAGGGGAGCTGATGGGTCTACGTTCAGTCTGTGACATATAACTTCGGGGTGGACTCCTTCGATATCACTTGGGGACCATGAGAAGGTGTGTTGATGCTGTCTCAATACACTTGCTATGGCCGCTTTTATCTCTTTTCCTAGGTTTTTTTGCTATTGACTGTTCTGTTGAGCCCTATAGTAAGTACTTCTAGGTCTCCAATCGGTTCAGCTCTCTCTCGTTCCTCCACCTAAATCGAGATATTTTCAGTTTGCAAAGAGGCTAGGTATGCCTCCTGAGCCACCTGTAGATTGCCAAATGCCACCGCAGTTCCTTTCTTAGTTGGGATCTACAGCATTAGATATTTCATGGAGTTGATGGCCTCTGACTCAACCAGGAAGGGTCTCCCTAATATGATGTTATAACCAACTGAGATATTTGCCACCGTGAACTCTATTTTTCCCATCCATGTTAAGTCCTTATCTCCAATTTCCACCTCAAGGGTGACTTGTCCTATTGATGGGACAGTTTGCCCGCCAACTTCTACTAGCAGGTTGTAACTTGGTTGAGTTCTACTTTGGTGGACGTTGAGCTTTTGTAGTGCTGCCTTGGCTATCAAGTTCACCGAGCTCCCTTTGTTAATTAGAATTCTTCGGACAATGTATCCCTTGGTTAAGGTTTCAATCACCAGGGGGTCGATGTTGTCCTTTTTCACTAGTGAATGTCTTTGGCAAGCTTTGTAGACCTCCATGCCTCAGCCTGTTAGGTCAACAACTTTGGGCTTCTTTTGAGGCGACTCGAATCCAGGTCCCCCGGCGATTACCATTACAACCCCTTTTGCTCTCTCAGATCTTACTTCCCCAATCTTGGAATCTTTTGGGGCAGCTTTCTTTCTTCTCAAGTCACTCCTTTTACAAATTGGCTGAATTTTCTCGCTTGGATCAAGGCATACACTTCGTCTGCCAACACCCGACACTCATCTATGTGGTGGCCCCTCGCTCTATAGAATTCACAATATTTCTCCAGATCGCGGCCCACCATTTGGCCCTCGGGCGTTCTTGGGAACCTCAAGTTTTCTTCTTGCTAGTTTTCTTAATTGTGATTAATATCTGGCTGAGGGGGGCGTTTAGAGCCTGCCTGTGGGGCACCTCCGCCACCGCCTCATCATCTGAGGCCACCAATTTTCCTTCTCGAGCGACAATCATCTCTTCGATCATCTGGCTTATCATCTTTTCCTTTCCTGGATCTGTTCATTTCATCTACCTCAATCATACTTTTGGCCATTGCGATCATTTGGGTTGTATCTCTGGGCCTTCTTGTGATGATTTCCATGCGGAGCCTGTCATTCCTCATTCTTCTAATCAAGGCCTCCTTTGCGGTGCTGAAATCCAGGTCATCAGTGCTGATGCATACTTTATTAAAGCGATGGATATATGTCCTGAGAGATTCATCCGGTTCCTGTATAATCTCATGCAGCTGTCGGCTCACATAAGATGCGAGGGTTGAACCTAGGAAGTGCTTGCAAAACATTTCACTTAATTGATCCCATGAACTAACTGAGTTGGGTTTCAACTTGTGAAACCAATATGCTGTCAGCCCGGTAAGCGCTTGCTTGAAGTAACGACATATGTAAGCCTCTGAGGCGTATACCATCTCCATCATATTGACATAGTGCCGTGTATGGACCACTGGATCATCCCTGCTATCATACAGCTTGGAGAACATGGGGGCTACGAAATATGGGTTCAACTGGATACTTAAAATCTTTTTGGTGAACACCGAATGCCGCTTTTGCACTAATGATTCTTGGTATGGTACCATCAAGCCTTTGAGCAGCTTTTTGAGATGCCTTCTTAGCCTAGGGTCATTTTCGGAGTCGCTATCCTCTTTCTCAGTCTTCTATACTAACTTGACTTCTGAGTTTATTTGTGCTGAGGCTTCGCTAGGGGCTTGAGAGAACGGGTTCACCCAAGTTATTGGTGTCGCCCCGTATGTATAAGGCATTTGCATTCCCATATGTGGGCCTGCCACGTTGGCTGGAAAGTAAGGGTTGCCGCCTGGTGAATTGAACGCCTGAAACATCACCATCATCTGTGCTTGTATCGCCGGATTGGAAGCGATACTCGTGGGTGGTACGGCCGTCATCTGCTGACGATCCGCAACCTCGGGTGCTATTTTGGGTGTCTCTATGGTGGTCATCGTTCGCTAGTTTTCATCCGATGGGAACAATTCTCGGGCCAAGCCTTATCGATTAGATCCGTCGTCCGGGATTTCCTAGAGAGTGGCGCCAACCATATTATACTGTTTTACAAATACCGTCCTGATGACGTACTGCTGCTCCGTAGGGATGTTGTATTCCCTAAAAATTTTCAACATATAATCTACAACATTTTTGGGTGGGGGTGTCGTTGAAGATCTTCAAGGGCCGTTGATACCCTCGGGAGCGGTTTGGAGGGCGCCGGTATCTGAAGGGTGGTCATCGTTAATTTCCACCATTTGCGTTCGTAAGCAGACCAAAATTCTCAAACAGGTCAAGTAAATTTTGTCAAGGCTCACCACACCACTGAAAGTTCTTACTTGGAAATGATCTTCACGCGCTTAGAACTTCAAAAGGTAATGAGAACAAAGGTTTGAATATCAACCTGCAAAACAACCAGAAGCAAAGGATCGGGGCTTGTCCCCTGGGGGAACCTCCGATGCTAAAGTCAGTGATCTGAGTATGTGGGAAAAGGTGAAGGGATAGTAGAAATGTAGGAGAGTAGAAAAAATTACCCTCTTCTTGCTAATTATTTTCTTATTTATAGACCTTTTGTCCTCTACAGATCATGGATCTCGTGGTTTTTCAAATGGGGGAAGTGATCCCTATTTTTAAGGGAGAATCAGTCAATGATTCTCGTTAACCGCTAGTCCTTAGCTTTTAGGAACAGTAATGTTGAAGGAGAGATAACGGTATGCTTACTGGGTCAACTACGATCCGTACCGCTATCTCGCACTCGAGGCGACGAGACGGTTACATGAATAGCGCGTGCTAGTGTGATGTTAGCGAGGCGGAGACGGAGACGGTGTGCATCATAGTAAGGCTCAAATATATACTCTGATATCAGTCAAGACGGTCACTCAAGTAACATTTTTAAGACAGGAGACGGTTACTCATATAACAAGAGACGGTATACTGGCATGATTGGGGCGGTGCCAAAGATAGCACACTCTCGAGACGGTGTTGAATACGTGCCTAAGTCATGCTCAACTATCATTTTCTAATAAAAAAATTAAGGTCTAAAATTTAATTTAAAAACGAATTGTGGTTTCCGTAAGAACCCGTTTTCATGGGTTTGAAAATTTCCCTGAAAAGTTTCCTTTGAAATTTCACACACCCTATTACGGGATCCTAATAACGCCACCGTGTAGAATTGAACTAATTTGAAGTTATTTAATTACAAAGGGCAAGAGTACAAGTCAAGATGAGCTAAACAATCTCAAACCTCCCACCATTGTCTACAACTTATTGCTTGTTATTGTTTTTATTAGTTAACATTTCTTATCAGACTGGAACTTCAAAAACTAACAAACTGCAAAAATATAAGTTGATATTTGTATCATTTCATAGACATCCTTTTGAAGTAAAGCTTAAGATCTTATTTGTGCTGACTTTTTTTCAAGTGACCTTAATTGTTGCTTCAGAATTCTATGATCTATGAACAAGAAAGGAAACAACTCACAAGTATGTCAAAATGACCTAACTCACCCCAAGAGGCCCTTGACGGAGAAATGGTTGCCACACATATATAAGAGGCTACTAATTCCTTAATTTATCCAATAAATTCTAACAGTTGCATGATTAGGCCAATCTTAATTCAATTGTGAGACATCACAGAAGCTTAAAATCTTATATATTCTCTCGGCCATTTTGACGTAAAGCTTTAAATCTTTTATATTCTCTCTTTGGGAGCTGCATGCTTTCAATGGCATCACAGAAGCAAGAAATGGTTGCACGATTAGAACATATATGCACCACCACATAAACAAGAAAATTTGATCAATCTTCTTATATAACGTAATCCAGATTTAAGATGATAAGAAGATGAAAATACTCCTATGTTAAAAATGAAAAGAATAACATAAATGAGTGGTACAATAGGATCCAACTAAGATAGATTTGAATCATAATAACTAATAAAAGTACAAAACATTAAAAAAACAAAAGATGCATTAATTTAAAACTACAAATAACCACTTAGTCAATTCCAAGCTGTCCCTCTCCCACATCTCTCCACCTCAAAGTACACTTTTCTCTTCCTCTCTATAAATATATTTCTGTCAGTTATTAGCCTCCCTGCCCTACCCCCCTACCCTACCCTACCCCCTCTCTCCCTTTAGGTCACGTCCTACTCCTACCCCTGCTCCCCAAAATCCCATATATGTATAGTCGCGTTGCTTGATGCCACCGCCACGTGTCTCTCATCTACGACCATCCCTTTTATTTCCCCTATTCTCTCCCTTATACTATACAGGTACTCCCCTTCCTCCCCATCCCTATCCCACACCCTTATCCCTCCCCCCGCGCATATTAGCGCGTACCCCCCGTTTATACTCCCCATCATACCCCTCTGCGCCCTCACGCTAAACCTACACACCTGCTCGTTCCCTAAACTGTCCACCCGGCGCACCCTAGCATTCCCGCGGTTGTCCACCACCATGTACGCCTCGTTCCACACCTCGAAACACCCTACTATGTTCCCCCTTCTGAACTCTTGTTGTCTAAGGATTTCGTTTGGGTCTCTTAAGTTGAATTCCACGAGGCGGAGACTCGTGGTGGCCACCGCCGATTCCCGGTTCGTTATCCTGACTCGGCCGACGATCTCGGTTAACTCGGTTAACGTGTGCCACCCTCTGACAGAGTCTTGATCCGTTAGCACGCCGTCGACGGAGACGAGCTCTTCACGGTTTCCGTCCCATATGTGGAAGGCCTGCCCCGGGACGCCGGCGTGGAGCCCCACCCACCACTGGCCCCGGCCCGTGAAGTCTATTAATGCTCCCTCGGATACCACGTCACCGTAGTGGACCCTACGTGGATACTCGTTGCTGTTTAGTGCTGCCACGTGGATGTCGCCGTCGAGCGTGGCGAAGACTAAGCGCGTGGAGCTTATGATGATCCCTGAAACTGCGCGGGAGAATCGGCCCAGTCGGTCCCGGTGCTGCGGCCGGAATGTTCGCTCGTGCTGGCGAGTGGCTAAGGTAAACAGCCTGACGGCGCCGTCGGCGAAGCCGCAAGCTAGGTATTGGTCGGAGAGGGCCATGCAACGGCAGATGGGGGCGTCCGGGTCGTTTGGATCGTCCACGTCGGCGGGATCAAAGTGGAGGGTAAAATGGGAATATGTGCCGGTACGGAAGTTTCGGGCCGTCCGGTGACGGTAAATGAACTCCTCGTGCCACGTTTGGTGGAGGAGATTAGTTCTTCCCCATATCCGGTGAGTAAGACGGTGCCAGAGAAGATCGGAGCGGGAGACAGCTCGCCACGTGGAACATACCTGGAAAGCAGATAAATAACACGCCATAAGTAACCTAAGCCATGCAATAATAAAGAACGTGTTTTAACATAAGGTGATTAAATAAGGAAATTATTTCACATATATGAGAGTAAAATATAAAAAAAGTATTACTAGTACAATTTTGAGCTCTATAGAGTAGGATACAAATAGTTTTATTTTTTTTATTTTTCACCATGAGGGAATGTTAAATGGCTTTAAATGTGGACAATACCTTAAAGCCATATTTATATTCAGACTAATTATCGTTCACCAATATGTGAGTGTTTTGATGGACATGATGGCTAATTTCAAGATTTAAAGTTGTCCTATGCACATATCATAAATTACAGTGAATACTTAAAAATGAAGTAGTCTATGTAGCTAGACCAGACCTAATTCTAATTTTTTATGATATTGAGTAAAGAATAAAGTGGACAAAGACATTTAAAAAAGTTTATATTACATTTCATATCCTACTATCATGGAGACCCTGATATCTTCATCTTTTTATGTTATTATTAATTTCATGGCAAAACAAGTACAGTACACCAATATCTCACATAACAAATTACACCAGTACACAAAGTACAATGAGACATCTATTGTAAAATTGTCCTCATTTTTGCCCTTGTACTTCAGGAAAAAAACTTAATTTTCACCATTCCCATCATTATTTTGTTATAGACCCTCTAGGTGTGGAGTTGTCCCAAATGCTAAATAACGTTGAATGTGTCGTTCTAATCCGCTATGGTTAATGAATTATAGAAGTTGATTTGAAAAACTCTGAGTCAAAAATCAATATTCGGCCAAATTGAGAAAAGAAACAAGAAACAAATTTGTTATCCGACATGTATGACATGAAAGGCAGAATTACAATATGAGACAAAAACAAAAATATATTGCTCCTAAGATTGAACTTAGAAGAATTGGAGAGAAAGAGACATAAATATTTGTAGGTTTGTAACAGTGACAAACCTAGCTTGTGGTCCATACAAATTTATAAAAATACGCAAAAATGTAGTAAGATTTACAAGTTGAGGCGTGTTTTCCAAAAATTATATTTTTTTTGAAAAATAAAAACATTTCTCTCTCTTTCATTTCCAAGAAAAGGTTGGGCATAGACTTGTCTCGTTAAAGGAGGCGAATCTGTATCTTCCCTAACTTGCCTTTTTCTGCTACTTTTCTTTTTGACTCTCCACAGTCTACTCTACTCTCTCCTACTTGTATTGGTACATGTATAATTATATTATTATACTACAAAATTCGTATTTTTGAAACAAGTAGTGTATGTATGTGTATAACGCCAAAGAGGAGAAGAGAGTCATAGTAGAACAGAAAAAAAACAAAAGAGAAGTCACCCAAGTGCAGAGAAGAACACATCTGTGAAGTGACAAGTAGACACCAGTTTATAAAACAAGCATTGGGCTCCATGTGCTTTTTGGCATTGCACATGCCTGCCTTTTGACTCATGCCCATTACTTCTTCAATCACTCTTATTTATATATTTTTTTCTACTATTAATTATTCTCTTAAAGCCTAATATACAGGAAAGAAAGACTCTTTCTATCAATTCAACAAAATTGGTCTTCTTTTAACTTTTTTTTTAAATAATGTATAATAGGCCAGGTTTGAATCAACATAAGGAGCCTAATTATGTTCTATTTAAGAAACCAAATGTACTTAAACCAAATGCACTTATAAGAGTTTTGTCCACATTGTACTACAAAAGTGAGAATCTTAAACAAAAAAAAATTTTAGAGAGCGAGCTAAGAAAGTAGAGTCAAAAAAGACAATGGGATTCTAGAGGTTGAAAAGGATCATGCCAAGAAAGGAAAAAGGAAATCTAAGCACAAAAAGCCCTGTTTTTTCTTCTCTTAAAAAAGTTTACAAATAGGGAAAAGAAAGTAAAAATGAAAAATGATATTCAAGACAGAATTAGTTAGAAATGGACCCATTAAATCACTTCCTTACAATATTGAAGTTTTTTTCACAGTTTTTCCCTTGGATTCTCATATAAATCCAAGCCCATTTCTCATCAGTTCATAAGTGTCAGCATTTGGCACCAGTCTCTATAATATATAAGGTACACAACACAACTGAACAGTTTTTTTTGAAAACAGATACTATCATATATTACCCTGCAGTTTAGTTTGACTTGGACCAAGTTTTTGTCCGTTCTCCAGACACAACAACACAACAAACCATTCTATTTTTTTTCTCATCCGACTACATCTCGATCTAACTCATCGTGCACGGGTGAGTCTTTAAATAAAAAGTCTTTACATTTATTAGAACTCAAATTCAATACATTGCTTAACCAATACAAAGCCGTTCACCACTTAAACCAACTTATTGATAAAACCCATTCTATTTTAATCTTGTTATTAAAAACTAAATTTTAAAAATGAAAACGGCTGACCTGAAAGACATTGACGATGGCCTGAGCGGCGGCTAGTCGGCCGTAAGTATGGGAAGCATCAATAGCGACTTGGGCAGCGAGGGCTTCAATGAAAGGCTCGGGCCAGACGTCGTTAACAATACGCCTGCGATGCCTAGGTGGGCCTTCGAAATTGCCGGCATTGCCATTGCCGGAGGAGGAGGAAGAAGAAGACATAATAGGAATAATGATTATATAAGATATGTAAGGGAAGAAAAGAAAGTAACAGAGAAGAAAGAAAGATGATATGTGCTGCTAAGGAACAAGGACAAAAAGGTATAGATAAAGACGCAGACTGGAGGGTCCCCAAAAAGGGTTTTTTACTTGTTTCGAATTCTTTTTTTTTTAATAATGAATTCATACGTTGTACTTTCAATTCGTCCGTTTTCTCATATTTAATTGATTATCATTTTTAAAAAAAATACTACCATATCAATCTATTTTATAATTATGTCAATTTAATTGTAACTGAATTGGAATGAAAACAAATTCAAAATGCGCCTCCGAAAAATAACTTAAAATTGTTTTGATAAGTAATAAGTAGTTTAGTTTCACATCTATTTAAAAAAAATGTTGGAGGTATGCGAAGAATCTCATAACATAAATAGAATAAATTAAGAGTACTATATAAATAATATGGATTAACCTTTAACACAAACTAATTTATTTTATATTGTTTGAGTTCAATTCACTTGTGCTCATTCTTCTTATCAAATCCGAGACTTTGGAGTCCTAGATTCTCTTTTCGTGATTTTTTTTTATAAATTATTTGTTATTTTTAAGGAGTTTTTGTAAAAAGTGCAATATTACAAATAGTTTATAAGCAGTGAAAATGTTAAATACAATGACATAATAGTTAACAAGTTACTTGTAAAAATAATAGTCAACAAGTTGTACAATCTTTTAACCGCCTGAAAACCATAGTAAAAAAGAAAGATTTTATAGTGTATAAAATTTTTAGGTTTGAAATATTTTGGAGACCGCCATGAGATAATATTCGGTAATCTATATTATGTGTTGGTATTTTATCGTCTCATTGCAATAGCAATATGAATATCTTTAAACCTGAGATACTAGTTACCTTGTTCAGACGTTGCTATACTTTGGGTCATACCTAATAATTCTATAGACTGGGTGATGCGGATGATTATGGGTATAGTTGATGTATGTTTGTTGGTAAGCTGAGTAGTCGAGATGGAATCTATGACTCCAGTCGAGATGGAATCTATGACTCCATTATAGCAATATGAGGGAGGCGTACCTTGGACACTTGTTAGAAGTGACACACTCGTAAACCTCTGCAGAGTATGGGTTGTTAGGATGAGATCCTAGTCAACACATTAATATGGTTGAGAAGTGTACTTTGGTAGCAAGACTAAATTACTGGGGTAGCCTATAAGGCTATTAGTGGACTAACACTTAAACCGAATCCAAGAAACCAAATGGTACTTAACAGTTGATAGAAGGAGTGGATTGTACTGATAATATTGCAGAACCGGGATTAAGTCACATGCACGTGACATTTCGAATATTGAGGGGTCATATGCCCTTTACTAGAGAGCCATTATGATCGATCAAAGTCATCGGAGTCCACAACAGTCTGGAGCTCTGAGCTAGTCAAATTCCTGAAAAAGAATTTGAGCTAGGTCAAACTTTAACGGCTCGATATTACGGAATCCTATAAGGTCACACACTTTGAGTTACGACCGAGCAATGTAAAGAACTGTTAGACTAGGTCTAATCTAGAAGAGAAATAAATGGTTAGACTATCTTAATTGGTTAGACCAATTTTTAATGGTTGGACTAGTGTACCCGAAAATAAATGGTTAGACCATTTTATTGGTTGAACCAATTTTACTGGTTGGACCAGTGTACCAAAAATAATGAGAATGCATAAGAGAATCAGAAAACCACGTAGTAGGGTCCATAGTAAAGTACAATGTGGACTCGCACAAGTGGGCCTTGGCAATGCTAGGAGCAATGCGCAAGGCCCACAGGCCTTCTGCATAGCGGGCTGCTCAGAGCAACCCACGCCAGGCCCAACGAACAGGCAGAATCATGCACGATATGTGGTGCACACAACCCGCAAGGGCTGTCTGCTAAGTGGGTTGGGCCTGCGCGTTGGCACAGGCCCATGCACAGGCAATAAGCCCACGCACACTGTTGGCTTCAGCCAGCAGTGTTCCACTTGGACTCAGAGTCCAATTTTATTTTATTTCCATTTGATTAGTATTTGTTAAATAAGTTTAATTATTCTTTAATTAATTAATCAGTTATTAAATTAATTAATTGATTATTAATTAGTTAAATAATTATTTAATAAGAGTTGTAATTTAAGTCTAACTTTTTTTCCAATTAAATAGGTATTGTTTATTCTATTAATTAATTAATTGAATTAATTAATTGAATAGAATAATAATAAAAGAGGATGAATTAGATTCTAACTCTTTCTTATTTAGTAAATGATTAAAAGGTTATGTTTGTTTTATTTATGATTGGTTGAGGTTTTGAACTTTATTGTCCTTTAAATATTTCCTAAGCATTATAAATAAAAGTCTCCTCCTTCATTATTTTCCATCCCAAATTTGAAAGTCTCTCTCTTTCTCTCTTATCCCCTTAGTTGTTCTGGTTCCTAAAAGTAATCGAAAGACGTATTTACTTAGAATAAAAAACTAAGGGTATTTCTTCTAGAATAAATTAGTATGGAAGATCTAGCTATCTTCCACTTATTTATCGGTACTCCGTTTCTAGAAAGTTTTGGTTGGTAGTACTCGTGTGGACTATTTAAAGAGGGCTTATACTTTGGAGTCTATGAACACAGCTGATGGGATCATTCTGCCGACATTGGGATTCATGCTTCAATTGGTACGTGGTTAAATTATTATTAGGTCCTTTTAATAAATATTTATCACTTAAATAATAATAAACTAGTTTATGTTGCCAATCATGCCATGCTTAGGAGATCTTAGACCTAGATTAAATTTTGAATTTCCGCTGCGCCTGTTTTACATGCTAAAACCCTTAATCTAGACCAACAAAGGAATGGGAAATTGACATGTAGCAAGTCAACGCGAGTTCTCTCTAACGAAAGACTGGCATAAACGACAAAGGATTCAAATTGAATCTCGAATTTCAATCTAACGGATTGTTTTCTATTTCACAGCGGTGTGATTCTATCTCTTAATGGATCGATTTAAAGAAGCAACGGGTGAATAGATGAGCTGTCAATTTTAGAAAATGCCAAGGCAAGTTCAGTGGATACTTTCTTAATCCTAGCTATAAAAGGAGCAAGAAGGTAATGTTTAGATCTTGGTGACTACACCTGAATTTCTAAGAAGTAAAAACTCTGCAAAATTACAAAATTTAAAGAATTTTAATCTAGAAAGCACTACTCAGTGAAGAATCTGCTTTGAACAAGAGAGAATAGATTAGATCATTTGAATTGTAATATCAGATCATTTGTAACTGGATCAACGTTTCTATAAGTTGATTCCAGCTCTTATTTAGGAACTATTGAGTTGTTGGTAGAAGAGGGTATTCTACTCAGCGGGTGAGCGATTACAAGGGCACTTTCTATAATTGGGAAAATATTGTAAAAGGCTTCTCCGCCTAGGGTAAAGGAGTTTGAGATTAGTGAATTAAAGCCAAGACACTTTCTTGGGACTGATGTAAGCACAGGTTACCGAACCAGTATAAAAATCTCTGTGTCCTTTAGTTTGAAGAATTTCAGTTCACTCAGCCAGCTGACCTACTCAACGGAACTCTGTAAACCGCAAAAAAGTTTCCTAAGTAATTATAGTGAGTCATTCACCCCTCCTCTGACTCATTGAGTGTACGTATAGGGACCAACATTAATTTTACTCTTTCCAACATCCATTGGCATTCTAAGGTACATAGAATGGGCATTAGACATAGATACATTCATAAATTTGCAAATCAAGTGCTAATATATATAGGGGTGAGCAAATGTCGGTTCGATTCAAAAACTGAACCAAATCGACAAAGCGAACCAAATTATTTTGGTTCGATTCAATTTGGTTTTGGTTTCAACCAAATTATTTTTTCATTTTTTAAATATAAATTTAATATATAAAATAACAAAAAATCAACATAAATATCTTCCAAACCAAATAAATTATTTGTTAATTTAAAAAGAAAAACTTTATTGTCAAGTATAAAATCCAAATTGAACTAAAAAACATAAAAAAATTAACATACATAAATTAAAAAAATTAAAGCTAATTCAGTTCGGTTTTTGGGTATTTGGTTTTTTAACCAAAAAAATTGAACCGAACCGAAAACTGAATTATCAAAAATATATAAACCAAAAACCAAACCGAATAATTTCGGTTCGGTTCATGCCGATTTGGTTCGATTTTTTCATTTTTTGTTCACCCCTAGATATATAGGGTCCAGGTTAGAACTGAATGATGAAGATGATTTATGCAGATTAATTTTCTGACTATATGCTTTCTCATATGCATTGTATCTACTTACATTCTGAAAGATGACAACAGAAAAACAAATAAGCATCATCAATAAAAAAAATAAATGGGAAATAGATGGAGCAATTCTCGCCACTTGACACCCTTGAATCAACCCTTGCCTCTCTAAAGGAGATAGAGCCGCCAATAACCCTTGCGCAAAAAGAATGAATAAATATGGGGATAAAGGATCCCCTTAACGAAGGCCCCTCTCCAATAAGATGGACCCAAACAGCTTTCCACTAGAACAAAATGAATAGCTAATAGAAGAGATAAACATAATCATCCATGAGACCCAACGAGACGAGAAACCCATAAGAGTCAGAACCGCCATAACATACTCCCATTCAATACGATCATAAGCCTTAGCCATTTTGAGTTTCATCGCTATAATACCCTTATTGTCTTTCTTTTTACGGTGTAGGCAATGCCTCACCTCATAAGCAATCAAGACATTGTCAGTAATAAGTCAATCATGAATAAATGCGCTCTGGTTCTCAGGGACAACATCATATAGTACAACACACTTCGGATTATTTGCCAACACTTTAGGCAGGATAAGATATAAATTAAAGCATAATGCAATAGGTCTATAATCAGAAATAGTCTTAGCCTTTTTACATTTAGGAATAAGGACAACATTAGTAGGAAACACATCAGGTGGAATCTCACCAGTACTCAACACATTGTGCACAAAATGAAAGACATCATCACCAATAATATCCCAATAGAACTGATAAAAACCTGGATTGAATCCATCCAACCCTTGGGCTTTATCTAAATTCATTATAAAGATAACCAAACTAACCTCTTCTTTAGACACCGGCCTGATCAGATTCCATATTCTACTCTACAGACACTCGATCTTCAATATGATCCACAAGACACATCGAGGTTAGCCGGCCAGGTAAAAAGAGATTGATAAAAAGAGGAGATGTGCTAATGTAATCCCTTTCCCCACTCCAACTTGTTACTTGACTGATTCACTAATAAATCAATTCTGTTTTTCCTCCTTCGAGACGAGGCATAGTTGTGAGAAAAATTTAGTATTACCATCTTCATTCTGCAGCCAATTTATTTTATCTCTTTATCTTCAAAAAATTCTCTCGTTCTTTATTTAGCTCCGCTAATTTTGCCTTAGCCACAACATACTCCCTATTGGAACTCGTGTCATAAAATCGCTTGCTATTAACCACCCGCTACCTACACTCCTTAAACTTCATCTGAAATTCATCCCTATATCCCTTATATCACTCACTGAGAGCTGCAGAAACCTGTTGTAATTCCTACACCAAATTATCAGTACTAGTCAAATTCCACTTAGTCTGAATCGGGTCCCTACAAGTTGGTTTTGTCTTCCATTCATTTTTAAACCTAAAACATGGCGATACACCTTGACTGTCACGTTTAAGACACAAGAGAATAGCATCATGATCGCTCCCTAAATCATGTCACACTTCATAATCAGGAACATAGAAAATCACCAATCATTAGCCACCCCTCTATCTAACCTCTCCCGCACTATGACTTTCCCATCCCTTGTTCTCTCCCACATAAAAGGACTACCCCAAAAACCTATATTCAATAAAGATCAATAAAAAAAGAGCCTCTTGAAAGTTTTGAATCAGATTCGGTGGATGGGGTGAACCACCCTGCTGCTCCTCCACATCCAAAATCTCATTAAATCCCCAACTACTACCCATGGTGCTTCATTCAGATTAGCCAACTGTCACAATAAAGACCATGATAAATGTCTCAAGTGCCTTTTGGATTACCGTAGAAGCATGTTGATCTCCAACACAAACCACTATGAACCACATCAACATCAATATGAGAAACTTTATAACTACGTAAAGTTAAATTAGTTGTATAATCCCAAATCAATGCAAGACCCCCACCCGAATTATCTCCACTAACAGTGAAGGCATTAAAAAATCCATTTGGTGACACAACTCCTCTATGCGCTTTTTGGAATAACTAACTTTTGACAAAACAATCAAAATCGGACAAACACGAGCCATTAAAGTCTTCAAATCATGAATTGTTACGTCCGACCCCAAACCACAATAATTCCAACTAATGTAGCTCATTAATTTCCAAAAACATACACAAAAGCAAAAGCACTCACTGATAAAGGCGAGAGACCAACATCATGTTGGAAATTAAAACACTCAAACAAACAACTTTTATTAAACTCAAAAATATTACAAGAACACTCTCACTCAAAATGCAATACTACAACTCACTCTTTACTTCTTTTCTCTCTAAAGAAGTTCTTATTTTTGTTGATGAAAAACAACTAAAGAACTCCCCTATTTATAGGTGAATTATACAACTCCCAACTCCCAACTCCCAACTCCCAACTCCCACAATTATTAACTAACACAATTACTTACCACCACCTCCAACTAATACAATTAATAGCCAACTTATTTGGTTAATTTAATGGCCTCCAAATTGGTTGTAGTTAATAGCCTCCAATTTGGTTATCACACACAAAAATCTACATACTTAAAATACCTAAATAAATTTACTACATTTTGGATTTGTGGGCTTGGACTCCAATTGATTGGATTTGGATTTTGGGTTTCCATTGATAAGGATCAAGTTTATAATCCAACACCCCCCCTTAAACTTGATCTTGTCATTCCGAGTGAGCTTCTTAATCTGACGTAGTTTTCGCTTGAGAGCGGCTTAGTGAATATATCCGCAATTTGATCTTGTGTCTTCACGTATTCAACTTGTACTTCCTTTCTTGCAACACACTCTCTTATGTAATGGTAGTGGATGTCGATGTGTTTGCTTCGATCATGGAATACAGGATTCTTTGTCAAGGCAATGGCTGACTTGTTGTCAACACGGATCTCAGTCGGCTCTTCTTGCATTAACCCAATCTCCTTCAATAAATTTCTAAGCCAAATTGCATGACATACGCACGAGGTTGCTGCAACATATTCTGCTTCACATGTAGACAAAGTTACAATCGGTTGTTTCTTTGACATCCATGTGAAAGCAGTGTCTCCCATGAAAAACACGAATCCACTAGTGCTTCTTCGGTTATCTACGTCTCCACCCCAATCGCTATCGCTATATCCAACAAGCTTGTAATCATTAGATACCGAATAAAACAAGCCAAAGTCTGTTGTACCTTTCAAATAGCGAAGAATTCTCTTAGCGGCTTTGAAATGGGTGGTTGTTGGTGACTCCATATAGCGGCTTACTAATCCGACTGAATGAAGGATATCTGGCCTCGTGCATGTAAGATAGCGTAGACTTCCAACCAAACTTTTGAAAAATGTTGGATCTACACTTTCCCCTTCTTCATGTTTGGACATCTTAATCTCGTACTCCACCGGTATGCTTATCGGCTTGCAGTTATCCATCTTGAACTTTTTCAAGATCTCCTTCGCATAGCTTTCTTGTGAAATGAATATTCCATCCTTTTGTTGCTTTACTTCTATGCCGAGGTAGTGCGCCATGAGCCCCATGTCTGTCATCTCAAACTCCTTCGTCATCACTTTCTTGAATTCATCGAACATTCTTTGGTTGCTTCCAGTGAATATCAAATCATCCACGTAGAGGCACACGATCAAAATATCTCCATCTTTGATCTTGATGTACAAAGCGTGCTCAAAGGGGCATTTGTTGAAGCCATTTTCTCGGAAGTACTTGTCAATTCTGCTATTCCATGCCCTTGGTGCTTGTTTTAGCCCATAAAGGGCCTTCTTCAATTTCAACACCTTGTCGTCATGGCCTTTGACTTCATAACCTGGTGGTTGCTGGATGTAAACTTCTTCTTCAAGAACTCCATTTAGGAACGCCGATTTTACATCCATTTGATGAATACTCCACTTGTTTTGAGCCGCTAAAGAAATTATTAGTCTGATAGTTTCCAATCGAGCAACTGGAGCGAATACCTCATCGTAGTCAATTCCAGCCTTTTGACAATAGCCTTTTGCAACAAGCCTTGCCTTGGGTCTTTCGATCTCTCCCTTGGCATTCCGCTTTGTTTTGTACACCCATTTGACACCTATCGCCTTGTGTCCTTTAGGAAGTGAAGTGAGTTCCCATGTATCATTCTTCTCAATGGCCTTGATTTCTTCGTCCATAGCATCTCTCCACTTTTTCTCTTTTGCAGCTTCTTGAAATATCACTGGCTCGCAGTCAACAAATAGACAAAATAATGTAAGATTGTCTAGTTGTTCAGTCACCTCATAGAGTTCTCGAAGACTTCTCGTACGATGCACTTCTCTTTCATCTTCAGTCTCGCTTGAGGATGGGGATGATGATGATGATGATGACCTATCTCTATGAGTAGGAGAAGTTGGTGGAGTTGTGAGGCCTTGCTGAAGTTGTCTTGGTTGCTCAGGCGTTGTCGGCTCATATTCCTCAAATGGAGAAAAGTTAAAGTCTTCCGTTTGAGAATCAAAGTTCCATTCTCCTTCTTCATCAAATATCACATCTCGGCTGATCATAAATTTCTTCTCATTCGGATTGTATAGCTTATAGCCTTTTGAGCTTGAGTCATAACCGATGAAAATAAAACTTTTGCTTTTATCATCAAGCTTGGTTCGATTCTCATCTGGTACATGAACATGAGCTACACTCCCGAAGACTCGAAGATGGGAAATTCCGGGCTTTCTTCCACTCCATGCTTCTTGTGGTGTCTTTCCCCACACGCTTCTTGTAGGAGAACGATTTAATAGGTAGACTGCACATGCCACTGCTTCCGCCCAAAACTCCTTGGGTAGTTTCTTGCTTTTGAGCATACTCCGTGCCATGTCAAGAATTGTTCTATTCTTCCTTTCTGCCACACCATTTTATTGGGGGGATCTAGGAACCGTTAAGGGTCGACGGATTCCATGTGCTGCACAAAACTCGGTGAATTCATTGGATGTGAATTCTCCTCCTCGATCAGATCTCATGGCTTTGATCTTATGACCACTCTCCTTTTCCACAGCTGCTTTGAACTTCTGAAACACTCCAAAGACTTCTGATTTCTGCTTCAAGAAATATACCCATGTTTTTCTTGAGTAATCATCAATGAAAAGAAGGAAGTAGTTACTATTAGCGAGAGAACTTGGCTTAATAGGACCACACACGTCGGTATGGATGAGTTCGAGCGGTTTCTTGGCTCTATAGTCTGACTCCTTTGGAAAGCTTCTTCTGAATTGCTTCCCTTGTAAACATCCTTCGCACAATTGATCAGGATTGTTGATACATGGTAAGCCTCTAACCATTCCTCTCTTCGATAGTAGCTCTAATCCTCCGAAGTTGAGATGACCAAATCGAAGATGCCATAGCCACGATGCGTCTTTGTAACACGCCTTCAAACACTTCGCAACATCATGTTGAATGTTCAAAGGAAACATTCGATTCTTTGACATTTGTACTTTAGCAATCAGATCTCCTTTGCCATCTCTTATTAAAAGACTACAATCTTTCATGTGAATATCATAGCCTTTTTCTAAGAGTTGGCCCAAACTTAGAATGTTGCACTTCATATTAGGCACATAGTAGACATTTGAAATTAATTGGTGGCTACCATCTTTAGCACGAAAGAGGATGTTACCTTTCCCCTTCACCGATATCTTGCTGTCATCTCCAAATGAGACATCGCCACTTACTTCTTCAGTCAGCTCCACGAATAAGCTTCTTTTTCCGCACATGTGGTTGCTTGCACCGGTGTCAAGATACCATGTGTTGTCTTGATGATCACTATTGTTGTTGTATGCTAATAATAGCGTTTCTTTCTCCTCAATCTTCTCCTCCACGAAATTTGCCTTCTCTACAACTTGATCATTTCGAGCTCTACATTCTGAAGCGTAATGCCCAAACTTTTGACAATTATAGCATCGGACTTGAGATTTGTCATACCTCGAGTTCGAATTTCCTTTTCCACGACCTTGCGTGGAGCTTTCTCCTTTCTCATAGTTGTTGTTGGAATTGTTATTGTAATTCCAACTCCGTCCACAACCACGGCTTCCTCCTCGTCCGCGGCCTCTTCCTCTGCCTCTGCCTCTGCCATGGTTATTTCTACCATTGCCTTGGCCTTCACTCGTATCCTTTAGTTGTAGCTTGAGGAGTTGCTCAAAGATACCTTGTTTCTTCTTATGCTTTTCTTCATAGGCTTGTAGTGATCCTTGGAGTTCTTCAATCGTCATCTCCTCCAAGTCTTTGGTTTCTTCAATCGTCACCACGATGTGCTCAAATTTGTGATCCAACGAGCGGAGTATCTTCTCTATTATTCTTACATCTTCTAACTTCTCACCGTTTCTTTTCATTTGATTAGAAACGACTGCTACTCTTGAAAAGTAGTTGGAGATAGACTCGGATGGTTTTATGTGCAAGGATTCAAACTCACCTCTTAGTGTTTGGAGACGTACCTTCTTCACCTTTTCGGCTCCTTTGTAAGAGATTTGTAGCTTCTCCCATGCTTGCTTGGCGGAAGTTGCACTTGAAATCTTTTCAAAACCGTCATCATCTAATGCTTGATAGATGAGGAAGAGAGCTTTCTTGTCTCTCTTTCGGGAATCCTTCAAAGTTGTAGCTTGATCTGGCGTGAGAGAGGCTTCATTTTCGGGCTCCTTGAATCCTTTCTCTACGATATCCCAAACATCATGAGCACCGAGAAGAGCCTTCATCTTGATACTCCAATTGTCGTAGTTGTTGTTGTTGAGTGTTGGAACTTGAAAGGATGCCATGTTATTCGCCATCTTACTCAAATAGCTTTTCTAGACGTACAGGAGCTATTGCGACACTTTCTGGAGTCTGCTGCCATACTTCTGGATTCTACTGCGACACTTCTGGAGTCTTTTGCAACACACTGGACGTATTGCAACGCTTTTGGCAATCTATTGCGACACTTTCTGGGCTTTTTAGCTACTGCAACGCCTGGGCAGTTTCAACTCGATTTTTCCGCACTCGGGAAAAAAAAATTCTTTTCGGGAGGAGGACTCGAGCTTTCAACCTAGCTCTGGTACCACTTTGTTGGAAATTAAAACACTCAAACAAACAACTTTTATTAAACTCAAAAATATTACAAGAACACTCTCACTCAAAATGCAATACTACACATCACAACCTCTATTGGATAGCCAAAGAGGAAAAACATAGCCCTAGCGGTGGTGAAGCACTGGGAATTACAGACCCTAGCGGTGATTACACCATGGGAGAAAAATTAACAAGAGTAGTACAAAAAAGAAAGCAATTAAGGAGATGATATGGTAGGATTTCATCAAGCGACAGTGGTCATGGCTGATCTCTGATCAGATAGTTGATCACGGGGTGGTCGGTGATTAGGTCAGATCCTTTTCCATCCCAACTTCTATGCTTACTTCTGAAACCCCATTTTAAACACAATGCCTTTTTATAGAACAATTAAACTATAAGATATATTTTTTAAGTTTATCCTTTTAAAAATATCCGGAGGCCTACTCTTTTCTTTTGATTTTTTAACTTAACACATTGAGTACCCAAACAATTATAGTCAGATACTTAAATCTCTGTGGCTAAAAAATGAAATATATATTTATTTTTGTAGATTATTTATATATGTGTGTCTGTCATCCTATCATCCTGTGCTTGTGGTAGATGACAACATTTTGTTTGATGTGCAAGTTCATGGTGAGATTGGTTTATCATACTTTGCCTATATTTGTTCCAGATTGTATTCAAATAACGATTTTTTTAATGTTTTTTATATTGAAATACGTTCCTCAATGGGGATGATAAATTGAATGAAGCAATTTTAAACTATTGTGTTGCCTATCTTTTAAGCTAACACATCATATATTATTTTATTTCAAAAAATATTGGAATCGCAGTTCTTACTAAATTATTTATTTCAACTTATAATTTATTTAGTTCAACTCATATATTTCTTTTAAGTGAAAAGTAACATAGCACTAAGGTCATATTCCTTTCAACTTATATTCAGTCAAGTTCAATTCAGTTCAGTATTGCATACATATAAATTTACACTGAAATAAGTTCAGTTCAGTTCAGTACTGCTACTTATAAGTTGAAAAGAACATGGCCTAACACTTAACACAGGGCGTTTCTAAGGGGTGGGTAATAGGGGCGACCGCCCAGGGGCCGCAACAAAATAGGGCCCAAAATAATTTTTTTAACTTCTTAAATTTACGTTTGTGATATATAAACATTAACAGATATTAGATCAAATGATGATTCTATATGTTGTTGTTGGAGATGTTGGTTATCCCATATTGGAGTTATACAAGAATAATGAATAACATATATTTGGTGTAGATTGAGCCTTAACGCAAGCCAATTGGTTTTGTGTTAGATGGACTCCACCCTCTTGTATCCTCGCTCAAGCTATCAAGCCCAACACTCTCTAGGCCCACATATTCTCTACATGGTATCAGAGCGGAAGAAGGCCTAACATCCAAAAGATCCTGGGTTCATGTTTAAAGTCCTAGTAGAGTTGGACTAGTGGAGAAGACTAGACCTGTGATGACCTTGAGCCTCAGTGGAGATAGGCTAAAGAATGTTTGACAAGTGCCAACTAGGGGTGTTCAAAAACCAAACATGACCGAAATAACCGATCGAACCGATGAATTTCGGTTTTTCGGTTTCAACGATTCGATTTCGATTCTTTATTCTATATACTTTCGGTTTATTTAGTCGGTTCAATTTTAATTAAAAATTAATCGATATAACTGAACCGATCAATTAAACAATAATTCTCTAAAAATATATATATATATAAACTGTAACTTAACTATTTTATTTAACTAAGTATATATTAGGATTTTTAATAATCCTAAAACTCCTAACTTAGGAGTCAATAATTCCTAATGTAAGTAAACTGGCGGACCAAGTAATACAATTAATATTATCCAAGTTGTGCATAATTTGCTCATTGGTTATTATGATATCATTTATTCAGTTTTATTAATTCTAAATGAATAATTTATTTTAGGCAAAGGTGATTATTGATTACTAATTTATTATAAAAGAAAAAAATGGAAAAAATTGACCGAACCAACTGAATTAAATTGGTGTGTTTGGTTCGGTCATTTTTTATTTTTGATTCGATTTTGGTTTATGTTTTTTAAGTTGTTCGATTTTCAGTGTGTTCGGTTCTGTTATTCAATCGAACAGACCGATGAACACTCCTAGTGGCAACTGCTCCAGACCCAATTGCACTTGAGGGGGAGTGTTAGAGATATCCCATATGGGAAATAAAGGAGAATGATAAGTGGTATATAAGTGGTGTAGATTGGGCCTTAACACAAGCCAATTGGCTTTGTGTTGGTCCCTATGCGTACACTCAATGAGTCAGAGGGGGGGGGGGGTGAGTGACTCACTCAAAGAACATGTAAAACTTTTTTTGCGATAATTATAGCTCCGCTGAGTGAGGTTAGCTGGCTGAGAGAAAAAACTGAAAAAAGCGATTACGTAAAGGACACAAAGATTTTTAAACTGGTTTGGCAACCTGTGCTTATATCAGTCCCGAGAGAGTGTTTCGACTTTAATCTACTAATCTCAACTCCTTTACCCTAGGCGGAGAAGCCTTTCAGAAATTCCCCAATTACAGTAAGTACCCTCCAAACTGCAATCGCTCATCCGCTGACTAGAATGCCCTCTTCTATCAGCAACACACAATAAGTCTAAATAAGAGCTGGATTCAACTTATAGAAACGTTGATCCAATTACAAATGATTAAATATTACAATTGATTGATCTATATTATTCTCTCTTGTTCAAAGCTGATTCTCGCTGGGTTATGCTTTCTTGCTTGAATTCCTTTAAAGCTAGTAAATTGACAGAGTTTCTGCTTCTAGGAAATTCAGGTGTAATCACCAAGTTCTAATGCTTTCCTTCTTGCTCCTTTTATAGTTGGATTGGGAAAGTAGCCGTTGAACTTGTCTTGGCATCTTTTGAAATTGACAGCTCAGTAATTCACCTATTGCTTCTTCAAATTGATCCGTTAAGAGATAGAATTGCACCGTTTTGAAATACATTTCAATTTATTAGATTGGAACTCGAGCTCCAATTTGAATCTTTATCGTTTGATGCCAGTCTTCCGTTAGAGAAAACTCGTGCTGACTTGCCACTTGTCTTCATCCCATTCCCTCAGATTTTCTAACATGTTGCAGAGTGTTCGATACAAGGTTGGCAGATCTATAGAATTACCCAAAGTGGCAATTGACTTGTTGCAGCTTTACATTGGAAGACTTTGTTATTTTCTTTATAACTCGGTGTCTTGTTAAGGCATTAATTCTTTTTGTCTTTATCTCATTAATGTTCCTACAAAAAGCAATACTAAAAGCAAAGATACCTTTTTATCTTAAAAGGTCAGGTCAGCAGCGTTGACAGACTTAAAGTAACTCAGTTGAAAGATAAAGCGAAGTGCACACAGCTGAAACAAAATCTAAATATCAAGTGTTGAGTGAATAATACTAAGTCATCGACTAAGCAAGTACTCAGCCCAGAAACCACTCAGAGTTAAACTAAATAGCTAGGTCAGCAGAGACTTGAAATTCTACCCTTGAATTTACTAACTCCCTTAAAAGCATAGACTATTTATTTTAACATCAATATTAATTTAATTATCTCAGACTGAACTTAATTGTTACGATAAAAACTTAAGCACTACTGAGTCATCCACTGAGTCAGTCTAAACTCGTGCTTGGTTCAACAATCTCCCCCATTTTGATCAATGGCAATTAACTTGAGCGAGATTCAAATCAATAAGACATCTAGATTAGAGTTACCTTTTACTTATGCTTGATATGTCTTTAGTTCAGCATCTTCAAACTCCTCAGAGTGAATGCTAACTCCCCCATAATTCTTGAATCCTCTGAGTTCAGCATTCTTCAATACTTCTCATTTATGTATATAGCAGAAAATATATGAAGTTAAGAAGATCTTAACTTAGAACAAAAATTGTAATCTTTCATTAAAAAATAACTTAAGTACAGATAATGATGAGTTAGTCTATACTAAGTTTTACAGATCAGCACTAGCGATTACAAAAATTCTATTCTAATCTTTTGGCATAGGCAGGGCTCCCAAGTTGGCTCTTCTTTCCTCATAAACTTGCTGATCCCACCTGGATTTCGTTTCTTTGGGCAGCTCTATCTCTTTGCCTCTCCTTTTTCTTGTCTCAAGATATTCTCTCTGAATGCGCTCTAGATCCTTTGAGAGGTTGTAAGAAAATTCAGCAATCCTCTGTTCTCTATCCTTTTCTTCCCTTTCACGCTTCTCGTGATCCTTTTCCCCTATTGCCGTTGCATCCAAAATGGCCATAGTTTGATGATCAAACGAGCTCAGAGACTCTTCAAAGGTTTCTAGCTAACCATAGACATTTGAAGAAAAATTTTGCACAAGCAGCTCATAGATTTCCTGCGATATTACTTCTTGTTCTCTAAGAAAGGCAAATAATCCTACCAAAGCATGGGATTAAGATAGATTGACCTGATATTGATCATTTAAACCTTCTTTGGATATTTGGGTGAGACAAGCTAGAGCCTTGGCTTGATGATTTTCCCGTAGAATCCGCTCTAACATAGGAGTGCTCCTAATATGAGTAGCCACTTCATCATGAATCTTGTCTAGAGCTTCTCCATCATTAAGGACATTTGCTTAAACCTGCTTGATTTAATCTTTGATATGACCAAGTTTTTGGTGAAGTGTTGGCTCTAGTTTAGCATCTGCCATAACGATATCACTGCTCAGAGCATTTAAAATATTGAGCCTCTTTAAAGCATTAAGCACAGCTCCCTCTGAATCTTTAACGCCCTTCAGAATCTCATTCTTTACATTTGTGAGCTCAGTAGACAACCCATGCTACCTGGTTACTACTGTGATCAGAGCATCAAGGCCATCTACAACTGCATTCGAGCGAGTTGTGTTCTCATCATTCTCCTTGCTCAGAATGCTATAACCATCTAGCACCTTCAGCATTACCTCAAGTAAGGGATTAAATTTGTCAATCATTGAGTTGCGAAAATCACTTTCATCATTAATAACTTTGCGGTTGCTCTCATAGATCTTAGCCATCTGCTTCTTGAGATCTGCAGCTTCCATCTTTAAACCATCTGCCTGCCTACCTGCAATAGATAATAAAGGCAAAGTATAGGATACTATGGCCTTCACCAAGGAAAACTGGGTAGGTACTGATTTGAAATGGGCCTTGATCTCCTCAACAGCCTCCATAAGACCTTGCACTGGCTCTACAGCCTTTGCAATCTTCCTCAGAACTTCCTCGAACATCATTGATTTTGCTATCTCAGCATTGATCTCAGCATCTGTCCTCAATCCTAGAAACCTTTCTCTTCCCATCCTCCTTATGTCTCATAATAATGCAGCATTTAGGTTGAATTGGGGTTGAGGTTGTGGTTGTTAGGGTGGTTGTTATTATTCAGGAATCTCCTCAATAATTGGAGGTCCTTTGACTGGTGGAGGTCCTTCCAAATATAAAGCTTCTCGCACTGGAGATCCTATAGGAGAAAGATATGGAATGATGGTTGTTTGGTCAGAGTTTGGGTTATTTTGGTCAGAAAGTTGGTTGATTTGGCTGGAAATTAGATGTGGATGGTGTTTGGCTTTTTGGTAGGGGTAAGGCAGAGATTGGAGTAGGTGATTATAGTGTGTGGGTGGATGATTTTGGGAAAGTGAAGAAATCTTCAGGTTCCTTCTCCTCTTCTATAACACCTTCAACAACGGACTTGCTGACCTGAGTTAGAGAGTCCTTAGTCAGCTGAGCTCCGTGCTCAACTACATCTACTTCCTCCTCCATGTCTTTGAGATCCCCTTCATCTTCATCTATCACAATCTTCATTATCTTCAATAGCCCTCTCTTTCTCTCCTTCGTAGCCTCCTTTACTTCCTTAGCAGTCAGAGTGACCTACTGGTCAGAGTTTAACACATTGAATTCAACAGCTTCTACTTCTATCATATCCTCTTCCTCCTCCTACTCTTCTTGATCATCTATTCCATCTAGAGCTCCTATAATCTCATCAATAACTTTTGGCACTTCTCTCTCAGCTAAGCTAGCTGCAGCCTTTTGCAAGATTTGCTCAGTGGTAGCCTTAGCTGCTGTTGCTTCCTCAGCCTTTCTCCGTATAGTGTCTTCTATCTTCTCCTGATTCTTCTTAATTCTCTCTTCCTTAGTAGCCCTTACTTTATCAGCTTCTTCCATATCTTGGACAACTCTTGTCCCTCTTTTCACCATTAGCTTCTTCTTGGGCTAACCTACTTGGGGAACAGGAACTGATGTAGCTTCCTTTCCCTTTGTAGTCACCTCATCTAGCTGAGCTATAACTGCTTTCCTCTTTTTTTTCCCCCTTTAAGGCCATTTCTTCTCTTAGCTCTCCCTCAGCTCTCTCCTCTTCCTCAATCTCTTGAGGGGTCAGCTCACTCCTCTTATCTTCTCTAACTTCCTTAAAGGATCTTGTCTTCTTTGGGAAGACAATTGGAACTGAGCTCATTGAGCTCCCTTGCTTTTCTCTCTTGGAGTCTTTCCTGACCTCATTCTTACTACCTTTCTTTTCACCTTCTCCTTTCACAGCTCTGAGCCTGGTAATTCTCTCAAGCTCCTTTTCTATAAAGGCATCCAAGGTAAGGTCCTTCTCAAGGGGCTGAATAGGCTTTATTTCCATGATGGCCTTGGGATCCTTCATTCTGACTTCTCATCTTTTCAAATTGATGTACTTTGTACTAGAAGTCCTCTCATTTGCTTTAAGTCCATGAAAGTGAGCATTGCTCAGGATTATAGACTCAATCACTTTCATCTGGATTTACTTTTGATAGCCCATCCTTCCATATCAATCTCATAGGCCCTGCAAATCTCCATAACCAGCTGACCATACACCTTATGCTTGCTGACCTTTAAGAATCTGTGAAGAATTTCCATAGGCCAATTGATGCTCATGCCATGGTTTAGCACATAAATAAACACTTGCTCATACTTGGAACGACTCCTTGTTGAGCCTATCTTTGGCAGCAGCACCTTGGTCAGTAACTCATGTGGCTGTTTTCCTTATTTTGTGAACATGGTAGCTATAAGCTCTCCTGCCTTATAATTTGTTGGAACTTCATAGTCTATGGGAATATCAATATGCTCTTCATTATTGACTACTCGCACCTTTAGTCCTCTTTCTTACATTCCCAGTAGACCTGCAATAAGCTTGGGAGTCACATACACTTTCCTCCCCATCATAGTAGTTACGAATAGGTCCTTCTGACCTTCCACCAAGTGGATTCCATTGTAGAATCCATCCACTATCTCCTCATTGCATCCATTTAGCAGTTCAAAGAATCCTCTCAAGTGATGCTGACACTCCCACTTCCTAAACTTGTCATCACTACAGAAACTCAACATATCTACTGTAGTGGGTCTATCTACCTCTGTTTTCTCCATAAAACACCAAGAGGTTAGAATATACTTTATTCTGGCAGGAATTCTCACCTCTTCTATCTTGTCCATACTAATTGCCAACTGTGCCATATGATCTCTAGTAGTAATCCAGTGAGTATCCTTCTTATTTCTTATAAATAGATCAGAATTTCTCCCTGTTGTGCTCGTTATAGTTACTTTGCTTTGAGAAAAATAGAGATTTTTAGGGATTCAGGAAGAAAGTTGCAGAGAAAGGAATTTTGGTAAAGTAACCTTTCCTCTTTCTAAATTTCTCCTTAAATAGCCCAAAAACTCTTCGTATAAACCTGCAAAGCTACGTGTACGGCTCATAATCCATGGTCTTAAGATTCAATGGTTAGATTGCATAACGTATACAGAAGGATTAATAAGGGTAAAAAACACCAAATAACTGCACTGAATATGGATCGTTTCATAACTTGCTACCATTTCTATCAAGTTTAAATTTAAAAGATAACTAGTGACAATTAATGACATGTCTAAAATTCAGGCCGCAAAAGAAATACTTAACCTAATTCGATGAAGCTCAGAGTGTGCCCTAATTTGGTCAGCTCCAGAATAGGTCAGAGTGAAATGTATTTCTTTAAATTGGATTGGACAATCCGATCAGCTGTCTTAGCATATTGAATTGATCCTTTCTAATAGGCTTTATGAATATGTTAGCTCGCTGTTCTTCAGTAGGAATGTATGTGAGCTTGATTTCTTCTTTTAGCATATGATCCCTTGTGAAGTGATGTCTTATATTGATATGCTTCATCTTGCCATGTTGAATTGGATTCTTGGATAGGTCAATTACACTCTTATTGTCACACATGACTTCAAGGCACTTAGACTTTATACCATAATCCTCCAATTGCTGCTTGATCTATAGCAGTTGTGCTACACAACTTCTTACAGCCATGTACTCAACCTCAGCTATACTTAGAGCCACAGAAGTCTACTTCTTGTTATACTATATGACTAGACAATCACCAAGGAAATGACAACCTCCTGTGGTGCTTTTTATTTAAAGTTTGTCTCTTCTATAGTCAGCATCAGTGTATCCTCTTAAAGTGAAGTCTGCATTACTTGGATACCATAAACTTGCATCAATAGAGCCTAGCAAAGACCTGAGAATTCTCTTAACAGCAGTTAAGTGAGATTCTTTGGGGTCAGCTTGATATCTTGCACAATAACAAACAATATATTGAATGTCAGGCCTACTAGCAGTTGAGTAAAGTAGAGAACCACTACTACCTCTATAGAGCTTACTCTCTATAGGTTTACCTTCCTCATCTTTACTCAAAATTGTATTAGTGGCCATGGGTGTTGACATTGGCTTAGCTTTATCCATGTCAAACTTCTTGAGTACTTCCTTGGCATACTTAGCTTGGCTGATGAAGATCCCATCATCACCCTGCTTGATTTGCAAACCAAGAAAAAATTGAACTCTCCCATCATTGACATTTCAAATTCTTTCTTCATCTGTTGGCTAAACTCTTTGCATAGCTTTTCATCAGTTGCTCCAAAAATGATGTCATCCACATATATTTGGACTAGTAACACAACTTGATGCCTTCTCTTCATAAACAGAGTTGTATCTGCTTTCCCTTTGACATAACCTTTACTGATCAAAAAGTTAGTCAGTCTCTCATACCGAGCTCTTGGAGCCTGTTTCAGTCCATATAGAGCTTTCTTCATCTTGAAGACATGATTTGGATATTTAGGGTCTTCAAAGCCTGGGGGCTGTCTGATATAGACTTCTTCTTGAATATAACCATTAAGAAATGCACTCTTAACATCCATTTAAAATAGCTTTAAGTTCATATGGGATGCAAAAGCACAAAGAATTCTTATGGCTTTAAGTCTTGCTACAGGTGCAAAAGTTTCTCCATAATCAATACCTTCTTGCTGATTGTAGCCTTGAGCAACTAATCTGGCTTTGTTTCTGACAATATTGCCAGCTTAATCTAGATTGTTCTTGAAAACCCATTTGGTGTCTATGATTGACTTTCCTTTGGGTTTCTCCACCAAATCCCAAACTTCATTTCTTCTAAATTGCTCTAGCTCTTCTTGCATTGCAATCATCCAACTGTCATCAAATTCAGCATCTTCAAACTTCTTTGGTTCAATCATAGAGACGAATGCTGAATGAAACATCATTCTATTTAGCTGACTTCTAGTCAGCACTGGATTTTGCACACTATCAAGAATCTTGTCAACTGGGTGATCTCTTCTTGCTCTGACTTCTTTTGGTAGATCAGGATCAGCTCGCTGAGCTACAGACATTTGTTGAGCATCCATGTCATCACCAAAGATGATTTATTGATCCAAGTTCAAATTCTTCTTCTTCCTTTTCTAGTACTAGCTCAAGAATAATAATGGGCTGAATGACTGATCCGCTGACTTAATCCTTTTCTCTTTCATTATCACTAGTTTATCTACCTGCATTGTTAGTTTCATCAAAATCTACATGCATGGACTCCTCTAAGATGCCGTCTTGACATACACTCTGTATGCCCTATTGTGTGTTGAGTAACCCAGAAAGATTCCTTCATAAGCCTTGAGGTCAAATTTAGCCAATTGGTCTTTAGTGTTTAATATGAAGCATCTACAACCAAAGGCCTTGGGATGACCAACCTTGGGCTTACGCCCCTTCCAAAGTTCATAAGGAGTTTTATTCAAAACTGGGTGAATTAAAACCCTGTTTAGAATCTAACATGTTGTGTTAACAGGTTCTCCCCAGAAATACTTTGGTAGATTGTTATCACCCAGCATAGAACAACCCATCTCCATAATAGTGCGATTCTTTCTCTCAACAACCCCATTCTGTTGAGGTGTATAAGGGGCAGAAAAATTGTGGTCAATACCATGCTTGAAATATAATTCATCAAACTGCCTATTTTCAAATTCTCTTCCATGGTCACTACGGATTCTATTAATTTTAAGGTCTTTTTCATTCATGATCCAGGTAGCCAAACTAGAGAATGATTCAAATGTTTCATCTTTGCTTGCTAGCAAGATAATCCAAGTGAACCTGGCCAGATCATCTATAATCCCAAGGGTGTATTTCATTCCACCTAGACTTGTTGGCACAACAAGCCCAAACAAATCAATGTGTAGAAGATCAAGGGGATGAGAAGAAGATATATCAGCTAATGATTTAAAGGTCTTCCTAAATTATTTCCCAATTTGGCATGCTGAGCAGAGTCTATCTTTTTCAAAGGCTAGATTAGATAATCTCTCAATAAGTTCATTTATGGCTAATTTGGATAGATTGGTCACATTGATATGTCCTAACCTTCTGTCCCGTAGCCATGAGTTTTCATGCTTAGAAACTAAGCATATATCATTGGAGCTAGGGGATAAATCAAATATATAAACATTATTAATTCTACGAGCATAAAGAATAGTTTGGTCAGAGTTACCATCAATGACTGAGCAGCCTGCTGAGTCCAATATTACTTTTCTGCCTTTGTCACACAGCTGAACAATGCTTAGCAAGTTGAACTTTAGGCCTTTCACCAGAGACACATTATCAATTGAAGGTTTGACTCCCATTGTGCCATTGCCAACAATCTTTCCTTTCTTGTTGTCTCCAAAATTGACACTTCCATTTCTTCTTTGCTCCAATGTGATGAATTACTTTTCATCTCCTGTCATATGCCTTGAGCATCCACTGTCCAAATACCACATTCTTCTATCATCAGTGGATCTCAGGCTCACCTGCAAAATAGTTAAATTTTCTTGGGTACCCATACCTTTTTCTGGCTGGGTCCTCCCTTGTTAGTGGTGGTCATCCTTGACCAGTCATACTCATCATAGTAACCAATTTTGTGCCTACACATGACTGTAGCATGTCTTGGCTTACCATAAAAATTACAAGCGGCCTTTGGATTAGGCCTGCTCACTTTACTCTTTTGAGAAACATTCTCAGAGTGGTTAGTGTGGTTACTCTGAGTATTCCTGCTAGGTTGAGGAAGAACCCACACCTTTTTCAAAGCTGTTAGTTCAGCAGCTAGCTCATCCAATATCTTAGTGAGTTTGTTGTTATACCATTTTTGGTACTCAGCTTTCTCCATTAGGTATAGGATATCAAGTGAGGTAGAGGAATGTACATCCTCTAGATCATCACACCTCTTTTGAAGTACTTTGATGAATTTGGTTAACTTCTTTATCACATTAATGACATCTTTAAGTACTGTGGCAAGCTCATTTGAAGACAAAAGGGGGTTTAGAATTTACCTCAGAGTGATTTCCTTTGTCTCTGCTTTGGTCAGCTGATTGTCTGACAGCGGAAGTAGTTAGTTGGTCAGCTAACTCTGAGTGAACTAGATCATCTTTAGCCATTAGGCACACATTATCAAAATCTTGTGCCTCTTCATCCGAGGATGATGACAATTGTTCATAGTCACTCCAAGTAGCAGCAAGGGATTTCTTGCTCTTCTTCTTCTTGAACTTATCATTCTTGGCCTTAAGACAACTTGATTGAATCTGCCCCTTCTCACCACATTCAAAGCATTTGATGTCTTTGTTATACAATTTATTGAATTCCTTTCGTGGTCTCTCAACTGCTCCCTTCTTATACTTGCCTGTCTTTCTGAACTTTTGAAAGTTCTTTCCTTTTCTATCCTCTGGATATTCTTCCTCAGAGGAATCTTCTTCTTCATCATCATCAGCTCTTAGAACAACAGCCCTGCTAGAGCTTTCTTTCTCTTTGGACATGTGCTTCTTCGACTCATCTTTATATTGTTTCAAGGACATCTCATGAGTCAGCAGAGTTCCAATCATCTCATTAAACTTATAGGTCTTCAAATCATTAGCCTCTTCAATAGCACTCCTCTTTGCTTCCCAATCTTGAGTCAAACTTCTAAGAATATTCTTGACAGTCTCTTCTTTTGTGAAGGTCTTGCCAAGTCTTTTTAGCTCATTGTCTATATTCATGAACTTGGTGTTCATGTTGGAAATATCTTCCTTAGGCTTCATATGAAACCACTCATAATCTCTCATTAGTATATTGATCTTGGATTCTTTTACTTTTTCAGTACCTTCATAGGTTACTTCCAACTTCTTCCAAATCACTTTGGCTGTCTCGCATCCAGAGACGCAATTAAACTTAGTAGCATCAAGAGCACAATGAAGATAGTTGATAGCAGCTGCATTTTCCTTCAATCTGAACAAGTCCTGACTATCCCATTCATCAGAGTACTTATCAACCTTTACTCCATTCTACAGATGGTGGGAACATATGGGCCTTTAATAATAGCCATCCAAGCGTGCATACTCTGAGACTGGATGAAATTCTTCATCCTGTTCTTCCAATAAGTATAATGCTCTCCATTGAACATAGGAGGCCTAGCGATTGACATGCCTTCAGGCAGAAGATAAGCTTGAGCTCTTCCACTAGATTCTCCTTTGTACGCCATGGTCTTTATCACAAAGATTGTGAAATCTGTGAAATGAGAACTTGCTCTAATACCACTCATTGGTCCCTATGCTTACACTCAATGAGTCAGAGGGGGGGTGAATGACTCACTCAAAGAACTTGTAAAATTTTTTTTGCTATAATTATGGCTCTGCTGAGTGAGGTTAGCTGGCTGAGAGAAAAGACTGGAAAAAGCAATTAAGTAAAGGACACAAAGATTTTTATACTGGTTCGGCAACCTGTGCTTACATCCAGTCCCGAGAGAGTGTCTCGGCTTTAATCCACTAATCTCAACTCCTTTACCCTAGGAGGAGAAGCCTTTCACAAATTCCCCAACTACAATAAGTACCCTCTAAACTGCAATCGCTCACCCGCTGACTAGAATGCCCTCTTATATCAGCAACACACAATAAGTCTAAACAAGAGCTGGATTCAACTTATAAAAACGTTGATCTAGTTACAAATGATCAAATATTACAATTGATTGATCTATACTATTCTTTCTTGTTCAAAGCTGATTCTCGTTGAGTTGTGGTTTCTTGCTTGAATTCTTTTAAAGCTAGTAAATTGACAGAGTTTTTGCTTCTAGGAAATTCAGGTGTAATCACCAAGTTCTAATGCTTTCCTTCTTGCTCCTTTTATAGTTGGATTGGGAAAGTAGCCGTTGAACTTGTCTTGGCATCTTCTGAAATTGACAGCTCAGTAATTCACCTGTTACTTCTTCAAATTGATCCGTTAAGAGATAGAATTGCACCGTTGTGAAATACATTTCAATTTATTAGATTGAAACTCGAGCTCCAATTTGAATTCTTTATCGTTTGATGCCAGTCTTCCGTTAGAGAGAACTCGTGCTGACTTGCCACTTGTCTTCATCCCATTCCCTCTGGTTTTCTAACATGTTGCAGAGTATGCGATATAAGGTTGGCAGATCTATAGAATTACCCAAAGTGGCAATTGACTTGTTGCAGCTTTACATTGGAAGAATTTGTCATTTTCTTTATAATTCGGTGTCTTGTCAAGACATTAATTCTTTTTGTCTTTAATCATTAATGTTCCTACAAAAAGCAATACTAAAAGCAAAGATACCTTTTTATCTTAAAAGGTAAGGTCAGCAGCGTTGACAGACTTAAAGTAACTCAGTTGAAAGATAAAGCGAAATGCACACAGCTGAAACAAAATCTAAATATCAAGTGTTGAGTGAATAATACTAAGTCATCGACTAAGCAAGTACTCAGCCCAGAAACCACTCAGAGTTAAACTAAATGGCTAGGTCAGCAGAGACTTGAAATTCTACCCTTGAATTTACCAACTCCCTTAAAACCATAGACTATTTATTTTAACATCATTATTTATTTAACTATCTCAAACTGAACTTAATTGTTATGATAAAAACTTAAGCACTACTGAGTCATCCACTGAGTCAGTCTAAACTCGTGCTTGGTTCAACACTATCAAGCCCAACACTCTCCAGGTCCCGGATTCTCTACATGGTATCAGAGCAGAAGAATGCCTGACAGCCGGTGATTCTGGGTTTGTGTTTAAAGTCTTGCTGGAGTTTGGGCTAGTAGAAAAAGGCTAGACCCCGGTGTTGACCTTGAGCTTCGGAGATGATATGCCAAGGAATGTTGGCAAGTGGCAACTGGTCCAGACCTAGTTGCACTTGAGGGGGAGTGTTGGAGATGTTGGTTATCACACATTGAAATTATGCAAGAATAGTGAGTAACATTTAAGTGGTGTAAATTGAGCTATAACTTAAGCCAATTAATTTTATGTTAGATGAACTCAACCTACGGGCAAACCTCCACTTTCACGAATAATGGCCCAGGCCCTCTTTAAAATTTAAATATAATACCGAATATTGGTAATATTTGTTGAGAATTGTCTTGGGTATGATAGTTGAGCCAAAGTTTTATCCTTAGGAAGGGCTAGGGATCGAATCCTTGTTCCCTTTTATTTTTGATATTTTTTTTCTTCATAATTTTTCTGTGTATACTTTTTAATACTTATCATTCTCCTTTTTATTTTTATATTATTAACTTTAACATACAATACTTAAAAAAATTCCCCATTGATATCGGCCCCCTTCAATTCTAAGTGTCGGTCTGTCTCTGGCTTAATCCCACTTATATCATCACTCAAGCTATTAAGCCTAATATTTTTCATACCCACAAATTCTCTATAGTAGTAACTTTAATTAATAGCATTTTTCAAAATTTTAAATTTTTATTATTTTTTTTCCACAAGCCCCAAAGAAGTTAGTAACTGGCCTGAATTAACATACCCTTTAATTTCTTCTTTTTGGCAAACTGTACCCTTTAGGTTTCTTAAAAAAAAGGACATTTGACCAATGTTTATCCCAGTAACAATAATAGAAAATAAGGTACAAGTTTTTAATTTGAGAGAAGAAGCAAAAAGGTGCAAAAAGATTAATTGAAGTGAGTTGAAAATTAATGTAGGAGGAAGTACAAAAACAAATAGAGATGAAAAAGAGAAGAGATGGGAGGAGGGGGGGGGACCTCTCTTGTAACAGTAACAGTAAAATATATCGTAGAATAACACACCTGATTTTGAACCATGGGTTTACTGTTAGCTCACTGCACCTATTTATTTATAGACATATATCATGGCATCCAGATATAGATTTAGTTTCCTCTGCTACCCATTTCTATCTTTGTTTAAAGCCTTTTTCTCTGCTTTCGTTTTGTGTGTTGGAGTGCCAGGATTTTTCTGTGCCAGAGGCGTTTAATGGCTTAATTTTTTTTCACCTTATTTACAGATAATTAAAGAGGCATGTCTTAAATTTCAATGAATTTATTAGCAATTGGAACGGTTGCCAATGCTAGTTCACTCTAGCATAACCTGTAATTTTGTGAGATATGGGGATTTGTTATTATTGAATTTGAACTGCACCACTACAAATAATATGTCGAATTTTATATATGAATTAAACAATATTAAAATTAGAGCAGAATCTAATCATATATATGTTAAAACTAGTAAGTAATATTGGAAATATTTTTCACTAAAGACTTCGGTGGAGTTCATGTAAAGTGTTACAAACTTTTTCATTGCTTGAAACGGAGTGTTACTGACAGTAACATAAGCATGGGTAGGCAAATGAAGTATGAGTAGATATTGTTATAGAAGTATGGTTATGGAAAAGGATTATCTAAAGTAAGAGAATTTTTTTTATGAGAATATGTATGAAATATAGTCTTCCAAATTGAAATAAATTGTTTGAATTTGTTCAAATATACTCTCAAATTGAAAATTTAAGTTTAAAGAATCCCGATTTGTTGGTTATATACACTTCTACAACTATCCAAGTATATAATGAAAGTTCGCCTATATCTACACTATCCACATTTACCTACTGAAAAATTTCTTAATGACTTGAAATTTACAGAATTAAGTCATAAAACTTAAGTTTAAATGTGGTAAGGCCATACAAGCTATATGGAAGTGAATATTGAGCAAATAAAGTGCAACATATTCTAAGGACAAGTTTGACAAAATACACAAAAATAGAAATGAGTATATATCAATAAACTGATGTGGTATATATTGAGGTAATTTGAGAGAATGACAATTAAAGTGGTGTTGATATATGCTATAAAGATACACACATGCACCAATCAAAAAGTGTGAGAAGATAAAACATCACGTGTCGTCAAAATTTTCATGTTATCGATATTACCTAACTGTTAGGTTTTCGTGTCTATCAAGGATGTCAAATTTGTATTTTTTTTTAAGGAAGTGGACCCAAATATCGTTGTCCGTAGGGAAGGTAATAGAGCAGCTGATAAAATTGCCAAGATGGGATGAATATTTGATGCAATTATGGAAGATGCAGTTGGGTATATTTTAGCTTAGCCGATGAGACTCCTCTTTGTATAAAAAAAAGGATGAAAATGTGGCAGTAAAAAATTTCAAGGGGCATAACAGTGAAAGTAAAGATTATACACTAAATTTAAATAAATTTCCACGTAACAATATTGCATTAGTGGGTTGTTTTCTAATTTCTCAATTACATCTGGACAGATTTTAAATCAAATCATTTCTTTTAATAGTTAGTTTAAATATGAAAATGTACTTCAACACGATTGAATTTGATTCAAATACAAGATTTCAAACACATTCTAAAATAATTATTCGAATTAGAATCAAATGTACTTGAACATGAGTTAAAGTTGTTATAAGTTTACAATGACCAATAGAAATATGTGGATTGATATAGTAGGACACTCCAAAACGTGGAGTATTCCCGTGTCGGACACGTATTAGAAATCGACGCTCTTCTGACACTCGTAGGACACTTCAAATTTCAAACGAGCACTCCACGTAGGATGGACACTTTCCAAACACTCATCTGACATTCCATGTAGAAGTTAACGAATCTTCTTTGTGGAAATATGTAATAAAAACAAAAAAAACATTGTGTGGTGGGCAATACGGCATTTAAATGCAACAACGTGGAAAAAAAAAGTAAGGGTCATATACTAGAGTTAAAGCACATGTGTTACACATAGTTGATAAAGGTAGTAGCATGTGCAATAAAGTCATAAGACATGACATGACATGACATAACAAAAATTTTGGACTCGTTTCTTTTTGTTGTTTTGTGATGGCCTAATGCATCATTAGCTACCTGAAATTGTCATAAAAACCCGTAGACTCCCTGAACTTTAATAGTGACCCCTTAGATCCCTCAACTTTCAAAATATGCACCACTTTACTCCTTGAATGCCATATGTCAGCTTCTGGTTGATTTGACTTTTCAAAGATGTCATATTTAATATTTTCTCTCTACAATCAAAAGCTGGCACTTGTGTGAGCGGACGACGTTTCGCGCGGCGGCAGCGGGACCGGGCCGGTCGGGCCGACCTCTTTAAATGACGGGGGAGATGCGTATAATGTGATTGAAAATGATTTTGCATATTTTAATGCTCAAAAGATACGAGATCCAAATCTCGTACTTAAAATAGAGTCGTCACCCGGTTCAGCTCAACCGAAAAATTTTTGGTATGATTTTCCCACCGGGTGGTTGGACCATACCTTAAGTAGAGATTCCTAGTTCGGATGATGTTATCTATTTTTCATTAGGCCAAGTTAAGGTACTTCCATTTTTCTTAATTGGTTTAATCCATCCTATTTATTTGTATTTTCAGTTATTTTGTTGTTTTCGCGTTTATCAAGCAATTGAAGCAATGAATAAAATATTTACAGCCATAAAAAAAATTAGTGCTGAAAACAAAATTATTACAAGGTTTCCAAGTCTCGTACATTTTTCTGCGCAATAAATAAAATACCTGAATGTCTGATATATGTCTACCTGCAGAAGATTGTTAGCACGAATATGGCATATTTTATTTACAGCATTATAAAGCCCGGTTGGATGGTTAAAAGGAGAATTGAACAGCGTTTTCGAGGAAATTCCATTTTTAATCAAATTTTGGGCTCAATCGTTACTTTAACCGGATTATGAGTGAAAATACCCACACATTACGGGGTGGGGTCTGTTTGCAAGAGATTTTGAACTTTCCTCATTACATTATATGTTCTACCTTTGAAAAATGAGCTAATCCGAAAATAAATGAAAATAAAACTGTTGTCCAGAAAGTCATATCGCCGACGATACAACTGATGCCGCCGGCGACATGAGTAATGTCGCTGGCGACATGGCTGATGCCACCGACGACATCAATTGTGTCACCGGCGGTATAAGCTTGTAGGCAGTAGTGGCGGCAGTAAAAAAAATGACCGAAGACCCAAAAATGAGTATAAATCGACAATATTTCACGCAAATCATTAATGTTAATGCAAAAGAGCTATGAGACTCGGGATTTTTACCTCGAGGCCGTGAATCCACCTCTTCGTGAACCGAAAGAAGCACCTCCGGGGAGCTTGTTACGATGATTTAGCAGTAAATTAAGTGCTTTTGGTTTCTAAATCCAATTAAGTTGACTTTAACTTAAAGGCTTACTGATTTCAAACTCACAATCAGAGAATTCAAAGAAGAAAAACCAGAAAAAATGGATCGGAATCCTTTTTTCTGTTATATCTAGTTCTTATCTCACTAAAATCTATTCCCACATTAAAATCCTAACATTCAATTCCTCCTCTAAAATGCAGCTCAAGGTGTGCTTTTATAGGTGAAATGGGGTGTTTTTTGAGGCTTTTTTGACCAATTCCGCCGAAAGTGGCCGAAAGGCTATCTGTGGAGGGACCCATTTTGGGTCATGCCACCGGTAACATGGCAATGCTGTCGGTGGTATGGTTGATGTCGCTGGTAGTGGCATCAGCCTCCAGCATACCAACAGCTAACGGGCCCAAAAGCCAAAAAAGTCGTGAAAAGTGGTTTAATAGTGGGTGGAAAGACATCTTTTTGACTTTTAATAATATTTTAATGGGTATTTATTATTTGGGTGCAAATCATCGGTTCAAGCTCCTACCGGACGCATTATCGGCCACACCGAACTGTATTCTACCAAGTATAAAATTCGCGAGGAATATTATTCTGGTAATAAAAATTCTAAAGAGAACTTTTATTTTAAGGCATTAAAATCGGGTATACGTCATCATCGTCTCGCGAGAGAGACTATAAAATCCCGTCCTCACAGGCTGCCCCTCGGGGGATCACTGGTGCCACAGGTCAGTATGATCACTTGAAAGAGCAAGGGATAGGAATGATACCTGATGGGTGACCAGTTTGACCCTTGGTCGGACCTTGTGCTTTGTAGAGAGGTTGCCCCTTGGTCGGGCTTATGCTTTGTGGAGAAATTGCCCCTTGGTCAGGTTTGAGCTTTGTGGAAAGAATGCCCTTTGGTCAGACTTATGCTTTGTGGAGAGTTCATCCTTTGGTTGGACTTATGCTTTGTGGAGAAATTATCCCTTGGTCGGACTTTTGTTTTATAGATTGGTTTCCCCTTGGTCGGACTTTTGTTTCATAGATTGGTTGCCCCTTGGTCGGGCTTGTGCTTTATGGGGAGTTTGTCCCTTGGTCGGGTTTTGTGTTTTGTATGTTGGTTGCCCCTCGGTCGGGCTTATGCTTTGCGGAGAAATTGCCCTTTGGTCGGGCTTGAGTTTTATGGAAAAGACGCCCTTTGGTCGGACTTATGCTTTATGGATAGATTGTCCCTTGGTCGGACTTTTGTTTTATAGATAGGTTACCCTTTGGTCAGACTTATGCTTTACAGAGAAATTGTCCCTTGGTCGGGTTTTGTGTTTTGTAGATTGGTTGCCCTTTGGTCGGACTTATGCTTCGCAGAGAAATTGTCCCTTGGTCGGGTTTTGTGTTTTGTAGATTGGTTGCCCTTTGGTCGGACTTATGCTTTGCAGAGAAATTATCCCTTGGTCGGTTTTTGTGCTTTATAGAAAGGATGCCCTTTGGTTGGACTTGTGCAAAATCTGAGTTAGAGGAGTGATGTCACCGGCGGCATGAATGATATCGCTGGCGGTATGAATCGATGTTGCCGGCAACATGAGTGCCACGTGGCAGCTTTGACTGGTTAGGTAATTTCAAAATTTGAACTGAAAGGGGCAATGTCGCCGGCGACATGAGTGATGTCGCTGGCGGCATCGTTTGATGCCGCCGGCGGTATGAACGGGCAGGTTTAGATAAATTAAAACTCCTCAAATTCCACGCGGCAGTTTAAAAGGAATTGAAACTCCCTTCTTCCTTATTTATTCAGAAAACCATACCTACTACTTCATATCTCATTCTCCAAATCCTACGATTTTTCTTTCGTTATTCAAATCATGAAGAGAATCACTAAGGCTTTTAGGGGCAAATCTACCAAGGCTAGGGAGAACCTGCCTGATTCTTCTATCGAGGGATTGAAAATTCTCTCCGTTCCTACTGCTTATGGCCTGAAGGAGACGACCAAGATGTATGGCTATAGGATCAATTCTCCCATCACCTATCTGACCCCAGAGAAGGAGAAGCACCTCTACTATGTTCAGGTAATCCCACAAAACCTGAATCTCCTCTTTTTATGTTCGATTTGATTTGGCTTTAGGCTTGAAATCGTGCCATGGTAGGAGTCATAGACTGATTATAAACTAATATGGTATGTTTAGGTTTGATTTTTTTAGGCTTATTGTTTAATTGATTGCAATTTTGTGGATTTAGCACGATGGGTGCAATTTTAGGGAAAACAAGTTCTGCCCGCAGGTAGTGATGTAGCCGGCAACATGAGTGATGTCGCTGGCAGCTTCAGTCCTTGCAAAAGGTGCCAGGGAAGTCTAATGTCACTTCTATTTCAAGCGATATCGCCGGCAATATCATCCATGCCGCCAGCGGTATGGGGTGATGCCACCGGCAATATCACTTCTAGCAGAAGCGACATCAGCAGCTTTCTATCAGATTTCAGTGATGAGAAAATACGCAAGACTTATCTATTTTGTTTTTAATTTTGCAGCCATATGAACTGACCTACACAGGGGGGATGGGCACCATTGGCGAGTGGTGGCACCATATTTCGGAGAACGACCCCGAGCTTGCGCTTGCCATCAATGAGACAGGATTCGGGAACTTGGCCCGGATAATGCCATTGCTGATGCCCAAGCTTTCTCATTCAGCGGTGACAGCCCTAACCGAGAGGTGGTCTAAGACCACCCATACTTTCCACTTCTCTTTCGGGGAAGCTACGATTACACCCTCCAATGTCATACCATGACCGGCCCACCTTAGACGGATGAGGTCATACACTTCGATGCTTACATGGACAAATACCATGTTGAGAGGCCCATGGTGAGGCGGGTGAAGGAGTTGTTTGGTCTGAAGCCCGTTTTACGGGCGGCTGTCTTATGGTGAGTTGCACCAACATTGGACCCGGGTGGATGTAGTGCCCGAGGATGAGAGGGAGGCTTATGTCCGATCCTTTGTGATTTCTTTGCTTACTGTGCTGTTCTTCCTAATCTCGGGGAGCAAGATCAATTATATGCTGATAACTGCTATGGAGGACATGGCAGGCATTAGGAGGAAGAATTGGCCAAGGGCCATCTTGGCACAAATTTACCACGGGCTGGATGTGGGAGCCCGGAAGAGGGTGAAAGCCCTTCGCCTCTGCCATCTGCTACTCCAGGTACATTTCTTTGGAAGTATTTTACTTGATAGTACATGTTCTCATTTGACTTTTTTTGAATTGATTGGTCGTTATTTGTGCTGGCTTGGGCCTTTGAGCATCAGATCCTCCCGCCGGTGGAGTTTAAGAAGATTATGCCGCCGAGCTCCCACTTTCTCGTCCGCTAGTGCAGGGGCATTGGCAGGAAGGCCAAGTACCCTATGAAATATCGGGAGGTCCTCAGGATCGTGTGGTTGAGCTCGGTATGCGACTTTTTAATTTAGTCTTTATTTTTACACTTAGTAAAAACAAAAGGCGTTTATGAACTTATACTGGTTATTTTGGCTAATTGTTGGTGTAGCTTTTCCTGGATCCATTCGATGGGGTGGAGAACCTAGCAGAGGTCACAAGGGTTAGGAGGGAGGTAGACGATCGTCGATTCGTAATTGAGTGCCCTCTGTCCCAGCAGTGGTACCTAGGTGAGCGCATCCGGGGCTGGAGGTCCGTCCTGGTTGCTGATAGACTAGTGCCTGCTAATCCTCCCAGGGGCTTATGGTGGCCCCATTTGGTGATCACCTCCAAGGCTGACAAGGCTGATTATATCCAGGGGAACGGCCGAGTGATCCCTAAAATCCCTGGTCTTTATGAGCTGCTCCAATAGCATCTACTCCCTGTGTGTCCCCGCATCCACAGAAATCATACGATTGAGTATCATAATGAACAACGGTTAGAGAAGAAGAAAAGGTGCCTCAAAGGCATTGTAGACTTCGAGGAGGAAGAAGATGATGAAGATGAGGAGCTTGAAGGGGATGTTCGGATCGAGCCTGAGGGGGAGGATGAGGCGGGCGTGGACGTAGCTGGCAGGAGTGCGCCAATGTCCCAAGGGGAGCAACGTTCTTTTAAGGTATGATTGTGTTTATGTGCATGATTTTAAAATTGTTTAGGAATGCTGTTGACCTATGGCTTTCATGCTTTTCAGGAACCCGCGAGGAAGAGAGGCCGAGATAACCAGAGTGGGACATGACACTATAGTGTGCCGGAGGGCATAAACTTTGTGGAGGGGCGTCTGGTCAATCCGATGGAAACCACATTCCTGCTGATGAATTCCCGGGGCAAGTTCCTCCCTAGGAATTTAGGCTCAAGCCGGCAGGCCCCAATTTTCATGCCCAAAAATACTACTTACGTAAGGCCTGGTAATTATTTTCTTGTTTAGCCTTGCATGTGGGTGTCTAATGATTTGCCTTTTTTGAATTTTTCAGGTGGCGCGGAGCCATGTAGAGCAGCTCGCAGAGAACAATTTTGTTCTCCGGGATACACTTATCGGGTAGTCGCTCCTTGCTCAGGTATCTTCCCTATTTATGCCTATGTTAAGATAAGATGCATGTATGGATGTTATGAATGATATGCATCGTTGATATTTTCTCTGGTTTGCAGGATTTCTTGGCCCTTTCTTTGTCAGATGCTGATGCAGCCCAGCGATAGTATGAGGAGGAGACCGCAGTCATACGGCATCGTGTGAGTGACCTTGAGGGTCAGCTAGCAGCTACCGTTAATGTGCCCATGACAGAGGGAAGGGAAGAGGATGATGTTGATGACTAGCTTGTGAGTCCCGAAGACATTTCATCTCGCCCGGTCAGTAGTGGCGGGCATGCCTAGTTTTTTATTTTGCTTTTTTTATTTCCTTGTTTGTACCCTTGACACATTTGGGTTGGAATAATTTGATTTTTTTGTTGGGTTTTGTTTCTTTCATGGTCTAGACATTCTGAAATTTTGGATGGTTTAAGCCTTCGGGCTTTTTATTTTGAATAAGAATGGATCGCTATTTGGAAAGGCATTGGAAACGTAGTATAGGATTGTTTACAGGTTTTATACAAGTCTAAAATGGGAAAATGCTTCTGATTTCGCCAGAAAATTCACTTCATGTCGCCGGCGGCATGACCCATATTGCCCAAACTCATCCAGCCAAAATAATACATACAGGGCTATCTGAAATTCCATATCGCTTGCGGCATCATCTGATATCGCCCAATCTAATCCATATCGCCGGCGGCATCATTTACATCGCCGGCGGCATCACTTATATTGCCGGTGGTATCAATTTTCCAGTAATATGATTTTGACTATTCTATCCATTCTTATCATGGCAACCTACAATCAAAAGCTACGGGGTTTTCTGCAGAGTCTGGGGAATGCAGACTGGAAGAGGCTTGAAAAATTTAGGCTTTGGGGGTTTCGATATGTCACGGCTTGGCTCGTAAGTCGCGAATTCCTTCGAACGGCACTATCCTTTTGGGATCCAATGGACCACGTTTTTTGATTTTCATCGTTCGAGCTTTGCCCCTTACACGAAGAATTCTACGCTATTTTAGGGACACCATGTCCTAAACACATTACACTGGCGCTGCCGGACTTTCATTTTGGCATAGATGGAATTCCTCGAGGGATATAGAATTTGGATTCTATGGACCCATTTCTGTCTCGGTTGCCCGATAAACCTGGGTTTCAGCTCAGAGCAGTTCTAGAGTGATGTCATGGAGTGCCCCGATCCTATCCTGCTTGGCCATTCATGGTGGCATTGCTACTTATAGCGGAGTTTATGTGCGGAGTGAGCCCAATTGCTCCGCTCAGGCTGATTTTGCTCATCAGTCCTATGTCGATAGGGGCTTCTCCCGTGGCTGTGGGATTGGCCGATGTTTTACTGAATGTGGATGCTGCTTCTGTTAACTCGTCACTTATCGAAGATCAACTCATATTATTATAGGTAACTTTCGTTCTTTTTGATTCAGCACATTTCCTTCCCCAATCCTTACCTGAGTTTTGAATTGTAGGTATGGCTGATGGAGAACCTGAAGTTGAGGGAGGCGCCACGAGGGAACTCGAAAAAGTATCTTCTCGAAGAGAGGGCTTATGCGGGCTGATTTCGATGAGTTAACATATGATGATTGGGTGCCTATTTTGGGGGGTATACTGACGCGCAGGTTCAGTGGGTTAGTCCATGGTGGAGAATTCAGGATGTGGTTGTAGAATCTTGGGGAGTATATGTTCAACTGATAGGTCTGGAGAAATCTTTATTTTGTACCCCTTACCGGCTGTGTCGTCAGTATAGCAAGAGGCAAAGAGTCCTAATCAAACTGCCCCACAACCAGATCGGAGTTTACAAAGCTAGGTGGGTCAACCATATTTGGGGAGAAGTGGTCCAGGGAGGCTGTATTTGAGATTTTGGACTATGATCACATGGAAACCATCAAAACTGACACACACTACAGGGTATGGCTTGCTAAGATAAGAGACTTGCCGACATATTGGAAGTGGTCATGGGCCCGTTTTGAGGGGGAATGTGCGGAGCGGGGAGAGGAGCCCTTTTCTACTAGCACATTGAGGCAGATCTCTATGTACTACAATGATGACACGGGAAGTTCGATTTGAGTCTTGCTTTTATCAAAACTATCAGACCTCTTTTTTTGCATCTAAAATGAAATAAAATGAACTCTGTCCAAGGCTTTCTGAAGTTGTCTTAATTATATGAATACAGGATCCACATAAGTATAAGCATTTAGATTTCAACAAAAGGGAACTTTTATTAATTGAGATAAAATAAAGTACATGATGTTTGGTTGACATTCCCATTGATTTAACTCCCGGTGCCAACTAGTCAAGATCAATTTTCTAGAAGGCACTCACTCTTTGCTCACATACCCTAACTTTTGCCTAGATTGCCCTTTTCAGGTTTTCGATCTAGCGGGTTTGTCTCATCCCCTAATTTTTGCACGGCTGGTTCGCATGATACCAATTATTGGGCGTCACCCTAATTTTTGCCCGATCAGTAAAAGACTGAAAGGCGGGTAATAATCACGTATATATTTTTTTTGGCGTGCTGCTTTTCTGATTTGTTTCTTTTGAATTAAACATGATAACGCTTAAGCCTATCTTGGTTTACGGGATTTACGAACTCGTTCCCATCCATGTCCATAAGTTTAGCTGCCCCTTTACTAAGCAGCTTCTTTATTACATATGGTCCTTCCCAGTTTGGCCTGAATTTATCCCTCGCATCAGTGGTAGAATGTTATAGCTGCTTGAGGACCCGATCACCAGCCTTCAGGGTGAACTTTTGATGTCTTACCCGACTGTTATATGCCCGAGCCATACATTATTAATACATTTGGGGGTTATCGAGGGCCTTCAACTTCTGCTCATCCATCATGTTCAACTGTTCAAATCTCACCCGAGTCCATTCGGATTCTTCTAATTTAGACTCTAGAGCGACTCTTAATGAGGTCATCTGAGTTTCAACTGGCAATACTGCTTCCATCCTGTAGACTAGGGAGAACGGAGTTTGGCCCATCGGGTGCTGGCGCGATATCTCCAGATAGCAAAATGTTGCTTATCTGCCCAATCCCTGTAACCGACTATCTTCTTAGAAAGAATCGTCTTTACCGATTTATTAGCTACCTCAACAACTCCATTGGCTTGTGGTCTGTGTGGAGAAGATCTATGGTGCTCGATCCCATACTTCTTAATTAGAGAAGTAGTTGCTCCTTGAAATTGTACTCCATTGTCCGAGACTATATGGTGTAGGAGCCCATACTGAGCAAAGATATGCTTTTTTATAAACTTGGCCATCTGCTTGGCGGTGACATCGGTGTAGGATTCGGCTTCCACCCATTTCGAGAAGTAATCTACTGCTACAACAATGAATTTGTGGCCATTTGTTGAGGAAGGACAGATTTCACCAATTATATCTATCCCTCATGCCGAGAATGGCTAAGGGGTGGATAAGTGATGGAGCTCGGTGGGTGGCAGATGTTGCATATCTTCATAAACCTGGAATTGGTGGCATCGTTTGACCTGGGCAATACAATCGGCTATAAGAGTGAGCCAAAAATACCCCAGCCATTGGTTTTTCTTTGCGAGAGCAAGACCATTCATATGAGGGCCACAGTTACCGGCATGGACCTGGGTCATTACATTCCGAGCCTCAGAATCAGCGAGGCAACGGAGAAGTAGGCCATCGCTAGTGCGCTTAAACAGATCATTATCCATAATATGAAACTGGATAGTGAGCCTCCGTATGGTGGTATGGTCTGAGTCAGAAGAATCTGTGGGGTATTGACCGGTCTGAAGAAATAGGACGATGTTAGAATACCAACAAGGTTCGGATGAAATGGCGAGAACTGGAGGAGTTGGTTGAACATGATATGGGATCTTAGACGACATCAAAACCAAAGGGTGGATAGGTTGCTGTTGGGGTCCTTCCCACATGGACGCGAGAGTGGCGAGAGCATCTGCCATTTGATTCTCATCTAGAGGGACATGGCGGTACAAGCACGAGGTAAATTTCTTAAACAATTTCGGACAGCCTCAACATAAGGACGGAGAGATTCTTCTTTAACTTCCCAATCTCCAATGACCTAAGGGACAACTAGAGCCGAATCTCCGATGATGGATACATGGCATGCCTGAACCTGAAGAAGAGCCTCGAGGCCGAACAGGCAAGCTTCGTATTCAGCGCCGTTGTTGGTGATAGCGAATTCTAAACGTTTGGATAATGGGATTATCTCATTATCTGGTATGACGATGATGACCCCGAGACCTGCTCCCCGGCGGTTCATAGCTCCGTCAAAGTACATTGTCCAAACTTCGTCAAGGGTTGTAATAGAGGTGAGCTATTCATCAGGAAACTCCAAATTTTCCTTATAGTCAGAGCTAAGGGGTTGATTAGCTAGGGATTCAGCTACAGCCCGCCCCTTAATGACCTTCCGGGTTACATATTCAATGTAAAACTCAGACAGAAGAAGCAGCCATCGGGGTAATTTGCCGGCCAGAGTAGGGGATTGACAAAGAAACTTCATTGGATCAATCTTGGCTCGGCTTGGACGCGATAAGATTGGAAATAATGTCACAACTTCTTAGTGAGCCAAACCATGGTAGTATAGGTCTTTTCTACAATTGAATATCGGGTTTCATAATCTAATAGCTTCTTACTCAAGTAGTAGATGGCATGTTTGCGCTTATCATCATGTTCCTGGACAAGCATGGCCCTGACGGAAGTTTCCTCAATGGCTAGATAAAGGATGAGTGGTTTCCTTGGGATGAGAGGTGTCAAGATGGGTGGATCGACAAGATATGCCTTGATTTTGTCAAATGCTACTTGGCAGTGATCGTTCCATACCACGGGTTGCTGTTTCTTTAATAGTATAAAGATGGGGTTCTTAAATAGTAGTGAGGTGAGCAATGAACTGACTAACATACTACAAGGATCCTAAAAATGATTGGACCTCCTTCTCTGTCTTAGGGGGAGGCATGTCCGTGATGGCTTTGGCTTTGTCCAGATCCATTTCAATCCCTTTCTGGCTGACCATGTGTCCAAATAGCTTGCCAGAGGTAACTCTAAATACGCATTTCTTTAGATTTAGGCGAAGATTATACTTTTCAATGTGAGTCATGAAGTTGTCAAAAATAGCGGGGTGCTCCTCTTGAGTGGCGGACTACACAATCATGTCGTCCATATACACTTCCACTTCTTTATGGATCATGTCGTGTAGGAGGGCGGTCACAGCTCGCCGATAAGTAGCCCCAACATTTTTCAACCCGAACGACATTACCTTGTAGCAATACACCCCCCATTCAGTGATGAACACTGTTTTGACTTTGTCAACAATATTAACCAGAATCTAATTGTACCGCAAGAACCCATCCATGAATGAATACATAGCGGTCCTGGCAGTGCTATCAATCAGTACATCGATGTGCGGGAGAGGGAAGTCGTCTTTTGGTGAGGCTTTATTGAGGTCTCGAAAATCCACACAGACTGGGACCCTACCATTCTTCTTCGGCACTGGGACGATGTTGGACAACCAAGTCGGGTATTCTACCACTTCTATGAATCGAGCTTTGATCAACCTTGAAACCTCTATCTTAACCTATTCTGCCTATTCAGGTCTCAACTAGTAGAGTTTCTACTTGATAAGTCGAAATTTAGGATCGGTTGGGATTCTGGGTTCGGCGATTTGTCGGTCAACCCCAGGCATGTCTTCGTACGACCAGGCAAAAGCGTTAACATGATTTTTAAGCACTTTTATGATCTCACTTCTTTCCTCGGGAGTTAAATCTTTAGAAATGGTTACCATTTTAGGATTGTCATCTGTACTTAGGTTTATTTCACTTAATAATGTATCACTAATGCCAAAAACATTATGCGTATTGTTATGTGAATGCATGGATCCAACAGGAAAGACATCAAACAAGTAAGCAGAATGGGAGTTATTCATTGCATTAAAAGCCTCATAAGCAGCATTGTTTGCAACTAAAACATCAGAAATATTAAAAATTACATCATCCATGTCCTCCTCCATAGGCAGAGGGGGTTCAGTAGCGACGTCGATGGGAGAAGTGTTCTCTATATCATCTATCAGAATGGCTTTCAGGTCGCGCTCTAAAGCGATATTTTGAGAAATGGTAAGTGATGGCCCTATAGACAGGTCAGCCTTTTCAGTAAGAGCCCTGGCGAGCTTCCCTATTATGGCTGTCATAACATCTTCTTCCCCACCCTTCCAGCCTTTCCTCATCAGTAGTGCCATAGCTTTGGTCACGATTGCCACAACATTCTCAATTTCTGGATTGATAGACTCTTCATTACTTCTTTTAGGTTCATCCTTAGGATACATCTTACCTTTTCCTTTAGGCTTATCAGAAACAACATTGACAGGCGCATCAGGCTCAGTAGGCTTGGGTTCAGCTAAAACTATCATGTGACCAGTCTCAAAGTCATAGACATCTTTAAAGATCTCAAAGCCGGGCCATATTTTCCCCCCATACTCTATTGGCTCAGGCTCCCCCTTATAAGGCCTCTTGCCTTGGATCTCACAAACGGTGACCATGCGGCAGTAGTAAGAAGGGACACGGCGATAGGCTTTTCTAGGCTTGTATCCCAATCCAGCTCCATGAATAAGGATTTTCGGCTCCAATGCCTCAATAATTCCCTGTTCATGTAATCCTCCACCTCTGCCAGGCTTGTAACCAGATTTCTTCATTAGTTTGCCCATACCCGAGTAAAGGTAGTTGTGCCAAAGGAGAGGGGGCTTTTGAACTTTGCTAATCATGGCAATCTGAAGGCCTTTTTCTAAATTAGCTTCAGCTTATATAACAGCCATAATGGAAGTGGGATCGACCTCTATAGTCACCATTCTATCTTCATAAATTAGCTTGATTTTCTGGTGTAGTATGGAGGGAACTAAGCCCAAAGCATGGAGCCATGGTCAGCCAAGCAACAGAGAATAGGTAACGGGAATGTCAAGTACGGTGAAATGCACATTGCTTGCCACACCTTCGATAGTGACTTCTGCCTTAAAAGTCCCAATTACATTGCGCTTTGAATCATCATAAGCTCTAATAACTGTGCTGGACCTTTCAAGCATGTCCTCCGACAGTCCTAGATGAGGAAGGATTTTTAGGGGGGCATAGGTTTAGAGCGGGGCCATCATCCATCATGACGCATGGGATGACCTTATCGAGAATTTGGATCTGGATGAATAAGCCCTTATTGTGATCCCTACCCTCAAGCATAAGATCAAAAATGTCGAACACAATCTGAGGCCCTTTTCTCGGAGGAATGCCTTCTCCTATCGTGGCGCACATCTCAACGACTGAGGTGGTTGGATTAGTTTCCAAATCAAGGAGCCATTTAATCAAACCCTTACAATGCCTTTTAGAGTCAATTACCTATTGCTAGATACTGTATCGAGCTTGGGTGTTTTTCAGCTGGGTAATAAGGGGGTTAACCTTAAGACTAGTAGGGACAGGCGGAGGTGGAGAAAGGGGTCTTACAGTAGTTCCAACTCTGCCAGGAATTGGGTCTTTGTTTGGGCGAAGATATCGGTCTTCCAACTGATATACACGACCACTCCAGGTGATATTAAGGACATCATCGAGTAAGATGCTCTTAATGGCTCTCATTTTAAACAGGTACTGTTGCTCTTCGGAGTCCGAATCTAGGTCTTGTAGCTCATACTTGTCCACGCTAAAGAGGTTATGGTGATCAAGCTTATTTAAGTTGGTGCTTATGGCCTTGGTCTCTCGAGCCATTTCCCCATCCTCATCAGAATAATTCTCCTTTGAAATAAAGGAATCTACGCTGAACAGTGCTTTCCCCTCAGCTTTGTTTCTTATTGCCATAAATGGTTTAGACCCCGTGGCTCTCTTACTTTGGTTGGTTTGGATCAATATCCATTCCCTGAATAAAGTGGACTCTCGGGTTGGCTTGATTGATAAGGTCAAAAACAGAGCAAGATGGTAGACTTTAACCGATGACTAGGATAGAGTTACTATTATCCAGCCTCTAAGCAAGGAGATCAAAGACCGTGGCTTCGGATAAACCAGATTGGACCATGCCAACTTTACCTCCAAAGTTTGGCAAAGGATTATTCATAGTGCTCAGAGCCTTATCCGGTTCAGCGATCTTTGCTTCGCTAACTAACAGTTAGATTGCTGAGAGTACGGCCTTGCAATTATTGGTTTGGTGTCCTACCTGAACGTGATAATTACAGAAGTTATTCTTATCTTCAGGTCTGGGTGGCTTGTATTCGTGAAGGGACTGTATGAAACCTGCTTCCCTCAAATGCTGGAAGATGACCTACAGGGGCAATTTATAAGGGTTGGTCAAAATAAAAGGGGGAAGAGGAGGTTGGATTATGACAATCATTGATGGAGCCGGATTGACTGTGAGGGGCGTAAGAAATGGCTTGAATTACAGCCGGTGTTTTTGGCTTAGCCGGAGCCAGGGCTGAGGGTTGAGCTTCATTCTTCTAGAACCACGGTTTCCCCACTTTCTCGGTCTTCTCACGCTCTGCCTCACGCTCAATTTTCTCGGCTTTTTCAAATACAGCCTTGTAAGAAAGAAAGGAATCTGTAGCCATTTCCTTACGGAACAGGGGGAGAGACCCTTCGAGGAGTTTGACAATCATTTCCTCAAGCCTGAGCTTGGACTTCATCAAGACCTGAGTCGACATCCACCTATTGAAGTATTGCTTAAAGGTTTCGTTGGGCATTTGACGGACCTTCTCAAGATGCTGGAGGGTTATCTCCATCATAGTATTGAAACCATAATACACTTTCAATGACTCGGATAAGAGAGTCCAGTCGACGATAATATATTGCGGCAAGGTATGATACCAATCGAGGGCAGAACCCCGAAGAGAGCAGGGAAACATTTTAGCAAGCACCTTATCACTCAGCTTCTTCACGCACATTACTCTTTCATAATGTGAGAGGCAGGTGCTCCTAAACCATCATAATGAGCCATGTTTAGTATAGTAAAATTATCGGGGACCCAATCTTCGTCCCTCTCAGGTTTCTTATCAGTGATGAGGCGGTTGTGTAAGCTTAGATCTCGGGTATCATGCCCGGAGGTTGCGTGACCTGGTCGCTGACCGGTTTGTGAGAGATAGTCGGGGCTTCAGGTGTCGCTCCCGGAGAATGCACGACCTGGTCGTTGATAGTTTGAGAAGCTATTTGTCGAATAAAGGCGGTTACCTCAGGTGTTATACCCGGTGGTTGCGTGACCTAGTTGTTGAGTGTTGGAGGTAGCGAAGGGCGAATGGTCAACTAGCTGGCAAAAGGATTTTGGGGGTAGGTGGTGGCTTTAGGAGTTACAATGAACTGCAGAGGTGTGAGGGAGGGTAGTGGCCGAGAAACTGGGCTTTGGTGAGTGAATATCGGAGGAGTGGAGCTTTGAGCGAAGGGTCTTGGATTAAAAGGCGCAACTGATGGGGTGGTCAAAGTTGATAAGAAAGCTGAAGCCTGCCCAAACTGGAATGGACTCGCCATGGGTTGGGCTGATTAAAACATAGGTGCAACGGGTCTAGCCCCTACCAGACTAGTCAACATCTGTACTGAACCATTTGGGGCCTAAATATTAAATACCAATACTCGATCGAAATTCTTGTCTTCGAGAGCTCGCCTAATGGCTGCCTGAACCGTAGTTTGGATAGAAGCTTGGAAAGCGTCCGAGTTCAGGAATTGCGTCATAGTGCTGGTAAAGCTCAAACCAGGTGGTGGTTAGGATACTGTTCCTGAGCTGGAAGTAGGGCCAAAGGGCTCTTCTAGGGGAGGAGTCCCTTCATTTCTTCAGAAAGACATGGCAGGTTGAGAAGGATTTTGGCTTAACTGAACTTGTTCTGAATTTGATTCTCTGCTGGAATCGGTGTGGGGAATTCTTTCGACTTCCGTGGTGACAATCGAAGTCATAGGATGACATATTAGGCGGTGTTCTATCCTTTTCCAAGCCGAGGTGCAATGATCAGTGCGCCTTCTCCTAGCTGAAATGGTAGGTAGTGGATCAGACCATGAATGGATTGGTGAATGGTATGCATGGTATGCATGCCTTTTGTTCCTTGGGAATGATGCGTGATGCGTATGGCTGCACGTAGATGTGGTTAGAGATGTCGTGATGGCTTATCCCTCCAACATATGTAGGACGTTTGTACCTCATGTCATACATAGCGATATGTGGTGATGCAACGGAGGTACAAGAGAAGTCCTACATGTGTTGCTAAACCTCTTCCACGGGTGGAAGTGGTAAGGGTAAGTTGATTCATTTTTTGCTCTTAAAGCCGATGCACGGGGGTACACGATCACAGAGCACATTGCATGTGAATCGTCCCTCTTCCAACCTTATGACTCCCGCGTAACGCCTCTTTGGAAGGATAGAGTTTAGCCTCTTCATGGGTAATGGCGAAAGAAGCGTGTCCCAATTATTTTATTTGTTTTGGGTAATCCTAGGGGGAATGATGTGCTAAGGCTTTTTCTAGCGCGGCTTTGGTACATGGTTGTTGATGTAGAAGGTTCTCATTTATCTTGATTCCACGTTACTCTACCACTACCTAAATAGGTGCGATCGTAGGAGTTTATGTGTTGGTTAAAATGAGTGATCCACCCACTAGGCATCCTCAATTCCAACAGGGCATGCGTGATACTTCGTGAGCTTCTCGGGTAAAATAGGGCACCTAAAATTACCGAACTATCTACATCATGAGGATAAAATGTTATAAAAAAGAAAGAAGTTTTAATTTGGTCAATGATTTCAATACATCATCAAAATCTATTAAACTTTATGAAAGAAAGTTCAAGTTTAGAGAGACAATCACCAGCAGATTTGCCACAGTGAGCGGACGACATTTCGCACGGAGGCAACGGGGCCGGGCGAGTCGAGCCGGCCTCTTTAAATGACGGGGGAGATGCGTATAATGTGATTGAAAATGATTTTGCATATTTTAATGCTCAAAAGATACGAGATCGAAATCTCGTACTTAAAATAGAGTCACCACCCGGTTCAGCTCAACTGGGAAATTTTTGGTACGATTTTCCCACCGGGTGGTTGGACCATACCTTAAGTAGAGATTCCGAGTTTGGATGATGTTATCTATTTTTCATTAGGCCAAGTTAAGGTACTTCCATTTTTCTTAATTGGTTTAATCCATCCTATTTATTTGTATTTTCAGTTATTTTATTGTTTTCGCGTTTATCAAGCAATTGAAGCAATGAATAAAATATTTACAGCCATAAAAATATTAGTGCATAAAACAAAATTATTACAAGGTTTCCAAGTCCCGTACATTTTTCTATGCAATAAATAAAATACCTGAATGTCTGATATACGTCTACCTGCAGAAGATTGTCAGCACGGATATGGCATATTTTATTTACAGTATTATAAAGCCCGGTCGGATGGTTAAAAGGAGATTTGAACAGCGTTTTCGAGGAAATTCAATTTTTAATCAAAATTTGGGCTCAATCATTACTTTAACCGGATTACGAGTGAAAATACCTACACATTACGGGGTGGGGTCTGTTTGCAAGAGATTTTGAACTTCCATCATTACATTATATGTTTTAGCTTCGGAAAATGAGCTAATCCGGAAACAAATAAAAATAAAACTGCTGTCCACAAAGTCATATCATTGACGATACAACTGATGCCGCCGGTGACATGACTAATGTCGCTGGCAAAATGAGTAATGTCGTTGGCGACATGGCTGATGCCGCCGGCGACATCAATTGTGTCATCGGCGGTATAAGCTTGTAGGCAGCACTGGCGGTAGTAAAAAATATGACCGGAGACCCAAAAATGAGTATAAATCGACAAAATTTCACGCAAATCATTAATGTCAATGCCAAAGAGCTATGAGACTTATGATTTTTACCTCGAGGCCGTGAATCCACCTCTTCGTGAACCGAAAAAAGCACCTCCCGGGAGCTTGTTACGATGATTTAGCAGTAAATTTAAGTGCTTTTGGTTTCTAAATCCAATTAAGTTGACTTTAACTTAAAGGCTTACTGATTTAAAACTCACAATCAGAGAATTCAAAGAAGAAAAACCAGGAAAAATGGATTGGAATCCTTTTTTTCTGTTTTATCTACTTCTTATCTCACTAAATCTATTCCTACATTAAAATCCTAACCTTCAATTCCTCCTCTAAAATGCAGCTCAAGGTGTGCTTTTATAGGTGAAATGGGGTGTTTTTTTAGGCCTTTTTGACCAATTCCGCCGAAAGTAGCTGAAAGGCTGTCTGTGGAGGGACCCATCTTGGGGTCATGCCACCGGCAACATGGCGATGCCGCCAGCGGTATGGCTGATGTCACCGGCAGCATGGTTGATGCTGCTGGTGGCATCAGCCTCCAGCATACCGATAGCTAACAGGCCCAAAAGCCAAAAAAGTTGTGAAAAGTGGTTTAATAGTGGGTGGAAAGGCATCTTTTTGACTTTTAATAATATTTTAATGGGTATTTACTATTTGGGTGCAAATCATCGGTTCAAGCTTCTATCGGACGCATTTTCGGCCACGCCGAACTGTATTCTACCAAGTATAAAATTCGCGAGGAATATTATTCTGGTAATAAAAATTCAAAAGAGAACTTTTTTTTGAGGCATTAAAATCGGATATACGTCATCATCGTCTCGCGAGAGGGACTGCAAAATCCCGTGCTCACAACGTGGCATTCCGATAGCAAAATGGTGCACTTTTTGAAAGTTGAGGGAGCTACTGTTAGGGATGTGCAGAACCGAACCGGAATCGGAACCGAAATCCAAACCAAAACTGAATAAAAATAATCAAACTGAACTAAACTGAAATTATTTTGGTTCAGTTTCGGTTTTAAAAATTCTTAAAAACTGGGTTTCGATTTTTGTAACAAAAATCAAAATAAATCCAAACTGAATCGAATCGTTAATAAATATTATATTTTTATTTATTAATATATTATATCTAATATCCTAATCATAGTGACGATACACAACACACTAATTAGTATACAATAATAATAGATATGAGATTTTAACTTAAGTAATCACAATTAAGAAAAATTGTTTTACTTTAAAACTTTAGGAATAGGACTCATTTAGTTATTTATTATATATGCGTGTTATACAACTTGAATTAATATCTTTTATGAATCAATATTTTATATTTGTTGTTGTAAATATTAATTTTAAAATCTAATAATCATCAAATTTAACACATTTTCAAATAAAAATTAATTTGAATCTCTATCGTATAAACCTAAAAGGAAAAAATAAATTATAAATTATAGAATTTGACAATTTGGTTATAACCGAATTGAATCGAATTCGAACTAAATTATATTCGATTCACTTTACACCGAACCAGACTATATTCAGTTCAATTTCGGATCTTAATTTTTTGACATTTCAGTTTGGGGTCGGTTCGGTCCGATTTTTGAGTCGAACCCACATTTGCTTACCCTAGCTACTGTTGTAGATGTTGGTTATCCCACATTTGAATTATACAAGAATAATGAGTAACATATAAGTGGTGTAGATTGGGGATTAACACAAGCCGATTGGTTTTGTGCTAGACGGAATCAACCCTACTTATATATTCATTAATCTATCGAGCCTAACAGTCTTCAGGCCCATGGATTCTCTATATGGTATCATAGCGGAGGAAGGCCCGATAGCAAGTGATCCTGGGTTCGTGATTGATGTCTTGGTGGAGTTTGGGTTAGTAGAGAGGCTAGACTTAGTGTTGACCTTGAGTCTTGGAGATGGTGATAACTCGCTAATTATATCTCGCCCATCTCGTCTCAGAGACCAGGACAACAAAGAGCCATGTGGCTCTTTGTGTTAATCAAGTAAGGAGGGCTTGACTCATTCCAGCCAGCTAACGTACGAAACCCGTGACCACAAGAGGCCTTGGACGGTCATAGTCTTGAGACGGCTCATAACCGGCTCGAAAGCATCTATGTGTCCCACAAGCAAGGGGAATCCAGGTCTGATTCTAGTCCCTATATTCTCTCCTCTATCCATATCCGAATCTACTTGGGGTACAAGGATCAGATATACATAAGGAGTCTTAAACTCATCACAATTCGGACTCCTTATTTCACCAGAAATAGGGCAGCTCCTGTGCCTATAAATAGGCCCTTAGGTCAGTTCAACAGGTATCTCACATTCTCACACTTACTTTGATTATATTCCTCAAAACCCTTTACTGACTTAGGCATTGGAGGGTCCCTCATGGGGTAACACCGATCACCTCCAAGCTATGTGTTGTTTTGCAGGAATTCGTTCATAGATTCAAACAAGTTTGTAATAGTTTAGTTCTGAAATATCGGATCCAGGTATGATATTTTTAGTGGTGCAGTAAGCATGGACTTTGTTTACTTGCTCTGGCAGGAATCACTGTTCATCGGACAAAACACATCAGTTCAGATTTTTTAGGAGCTCTCGTTATGACTATGTCGCTCGAAAACTCTAATCCCGTCATCAACCTCGATGTGGAAAACACCCAAGGTAGTGGTGGAAAAGCCAACATAAATGGAAAGGCACCAATCATGACGGGTCCCACGACCAAGATGCCGTGGACAGCAGGACGTTCAGGAACTAAAGAGATGGAGGAACGCTCCTCGCATCCTCCGAAGGAACTTGACACATTCATTGAAATTGCTCATCAGGGAACACTTATGCCAGATCAACAGGAACTAATGATGCAATCGGCATACAACCACTTCTTGTTAGTGGGCCGATTGGGAGGAGAACTAACCGAAGATATAGTAGTTTCGCTAGAAATAACTGTCAATCGGAACCTCCTCCCTCAATTTAACTCAGTCACCAATGTCCTCACACCCGAGTCCCAAGTAAGAAGGATTTAAGCAGATGACGATATCCCAGCCGGTAACGATCCAGCTGGTTGTACTAGCAGCTAGAGTACAGGCTTTGAAGCAGGCGCCCCTAGGTGGTTTCACAGAGTCAGATCTCACAACGTTGCAGGGGATTCTTATGATGGCGTAAGAAGGAGGGGAAATTCCAACTGAAATATCGCTACAGCACGGGACCCCCAAATTTAAAGGAGTAGCTACCGACTCAATGGCTGTAACCATGGAGCACGACGGAGTAGACAAGACTGAGTCCCAACGTAAATTGAGGGGAAAGAAAGGGAAGGGGAAAAATGCAGATCCCTCCTACCTCTCTGTCTGAATCTTCCTCACCCTCCTCCCATTCCAACTCGGGAAGTTTAGAAGATTTTGATACCAAGTTTGAAAGGTGACTTAAGAAGTATGCAATTTTGTTCTAAGAACTAATCACCGAGAAGACCCTTTTCCCACTTAAAAAGAATATTCTAAACCAAAAGTTGCCTGAATACGTCTTCTAGCCCGTCTTGGACAAATATAGTGGGAAAGACAACCCGAAACTACACAGGATGGACTATATTGACCAGATGGATTTGATAAACGCTTTAGAAGCCTTTCGGTGTAGATATTTCCCCACTACTCTAAGAGGTACAGCCAAGCACTGGTTCCTTTTCTAAGCGCCTAACTCAATCAAAGATTTTGAGACACTAAGAGCAAAATTCTAGAAACACTTCTTGGGATCTTCTTAACCAGAAAATGTTAGCCATAACCTTCACAATGTAGTGTAAAGGTCGGATGAATCCTTACGAGACTATTTAAAAAGATTTAATGAAGCTTATGTAGGCATTGCTGACTTAGACTTTAGGACGACCAAGGAAGCCTTGATAAAAGGAACCCAAAATGACCGCCTCAAGCAAGAAATTATCACTAGAAAACCAACTCACTTCCCCCAAATGATTGGCATGGCCCAAAACTTGGTAGAAGTGGACGAGGTAAGCCGCTCTAGTAAGTGGAACTTCGATGACAGTGATGATCTGAGGCGGGATGATAAGAAGGGGAAGAGAAAGAGAGATCAAAGCCGAGGCAGGGGCCATGGGTCCAGTAGGTATGACCGAGAGGAAGACAAGCCAAAACTTAATATATCATTGAGCAGAATTTTGGTAGCCATCAAGAACGGATCGGAAAGAAGGAGCATTCGCTTTCCAAATGTCCCGGAAGGCAAGATGCTGGAGAGAGATTATGACAAGTATTGTGAATTTCATAAGACTAGAGGACATTATACAAATGACTGCAGAGTCCTAGCAGAGGAAGTACACACCCTAATCAAGGCAGGAAAGTTCAACCAATTCGTTAAAGGGGTAACAAAGAGAACAGACAAATGTGACAACTCGGATGATTCAAAGGAATAGCCTAAAGAAGCAAAGAAGGATGGTGATAACAAAGGAATCAAGGCAATGGTTATACACAGAGGCGGAGATAGAGAACAACCTTCCAAGAAAGCAAGACATTCTTCCAAGAATCCGCTTACGCTAAGCGATAGTTCGGAAGTAAATAAATCCTACAGGAAAGCGACCATGGTAGCCAAGCCCCACTCGGACCCACATATCATCGAGGCTATGGTAGAAAATTGCACAGTATATCGGGTACTGGTTGACACGAGAAGCTCCATGAGTCTGATCACCCGATCGACGTTTGAGTAGTTAAAAATAAATAATCATAGGGTCCAGCTGGGCTATACCACAATGTCTGATTTAAGTGGACCCATAATTATTTCCTTAGGAGAAGTGAAGCTAAATGTGGAAATCGGAGACCACGAGTATATATACCGTGCGGAGGTAGACTTTACCATTGCCGAAATTTTAGTTGGGTTCAATATCATATTGGGACGTCCCTTCTTATGTGAATCATTTGCTTCAATATCCCCCGCTTACTTTGTATTACAAATACCAATAAAAAATGGGACGACAGTGGCAGTAGGAAACCCTACGGTGGCTCATGAAACATATATAGCCTCTTTGAAAGGAGAAAAACAACCGCCTCAGCATGAAAGATCGGAAGAAAGAAGAGAAGATAGTAGCTCAGATAGTAATAGTTTAATAGCTAAGCCGGTAGAAGAACAAGAATGTCTGATGGTAGGACCGGGTAGAGCGTTGAAAGTGGCTAAAGATTTTCAAGTAGACATAAAGGCTAGCATCTATGCAATCCTGGTTGGGCAACAACATTTATTCTCATGGAGTCATGATGACTTGTTGGGAGTTCGGCCAGAAATAATACAATATAGTCTCAACCTTAACCCGGAGGCAGCCCCAGTAGTATAAAAGAAAAGAAAACATACCCCCCGAAAGGAAGAAGGCTATAGAAGAAGAGATAGACAAGTTACTCAAAGCCAAGCATATCAGAGAAGTACATTATCCCAGATGACTAGCAAACATCATGCTGGTTAAGAAACCAAACAGAAATTATAACATATGTGTAGATTTCAATGACTTGAACAAGGCAATTCCAAAAGATAGCTATCCCTACCAAGTATTGATCAGTTGGTAGACTCCACAGCGGTTATGCCATCTACTTGTTTTTAGACGTGAAATTCGGATATCTCCAAATTCCCATGGACCCAGCAGATGAAGAAAAAAGGTCCTTCATTACTCATAAGGGGACCTACTGCTACACAGTCATGCCATTTGGATTGAAAAACGCTGGAGCAACTTACCAGAGGCTAGTAAATAAAATGTTCATGGACATGATTGGTGAAACGGTCGAGGTCTATGTGGATGATATGATAGTAAAGAGCAAAAATGAAGAATCACATGCAGATGACTTGGAGAAAGTTTTCAAAACATTATAGGCCTACCAACTGAAGCTTAACCCGGAGAAATGTGTCTTTGGGGCAAAGAGCGGAAAATTTTTAGGCTTTATGATTTCTGAGAGAGGCATCAAGGCAAACCCTGAAAAAATTGAACCCATTATCCGGATGGAACCACCTCGAATGGTAAATGAAGTTCAGCATCTTAATGGAAGGATTAACGCATTAAGGTGATTCATCTCTTTCTCAGTAAAGAGGTGCATGCCTTTTTACAAAGCAATCAAGTAGGATCAGGATTTTAAGTGGGATAAAGATTGTCAAGAAGCCTTTAATAAACTGAAGGGCTTAATAACTTGAAGGACTTCTTGGCCGAAGCTCCTTTTATGAGCTGGCCCAACTTTGAGGATACACTTTATCTCTACTTGGCAGCAACAGATGAGATGGTGGGAACCGTCTTGATTCGAGAAGATCAAGAAGAGTAGTATCCTGTCTATTACACCAGCAAAGTTTTGAGAAATATGGAACTAAGATACAAGATAGAAAAGTTGGCCTTGGCCCAGTTCACTCAGCTGAGAGGCTTAGACCTTACTTCCAGGCACACACCATCATAGTCAGAACTAGTGTCCCTCTCAAGAAAGTGTTGCAACGGCCAGATACTTCTAGCCACCTGACCGAGTGGGGCATCAAGCTTGGATAATATGACATACGATTTGAGGCAAGAAAACCTTTGAAGGCTCAAGCTTTAGCCGACTTCATGGTGGAATTTGCGGGCATTGAGAAGGACCAAACAATCCCTTCGGAAACTTGGACAGTCTTTATAGACTGTTCCTCCTGTTCAGAAGAGGCTGGCATCAGAGTTTACATTCAGGGTCTTAAAAGGATTAGACTATCATATGCTGCTAAGTTGGCTTTCCCGTCTACCAACAATGCGGCCGAATACGAAGCAGTGATCTAAGGGTTGGAGCTAGCCAATAAGATTGCGCCCGATGTAGTTGTGCTTAAGAGTGACTCTAGGCTATAAGTAAATCAAATCAATCAGATCTATGGAACCAAATGAGCTGAAATGGTTAAATACTTAGCAAAGGTAGGAAAGCTGTTAGAAAAAATAAGGCCAAGGGAACTGAGAGAAAGATTGAATATATTTCTCGGAATCAGAATGAGAAATCGGATGAACTGGCAAAAGCAGCTATGGGAAAAGACTCATGAAAAGAGCTAAGCTGCCCTTAAAAGGTCTTAACTCGGCTAACTTGCGAAGAGAAGGGTGAAAATATATGGATTCAAAAGAAGTCACTTGGGTAGATGCAACCTCTGTACTACTATTTAGCTTGTGATAAGCTACCCCAGGACAAAATTGAGGTGGAGAAGATGACTCAAAAATCTATGCGGTTTGCATTGGTGGGCGATGAATTATACAAGAAATCCTACTCGGACGTCTGGCTCAAGTGTGCCACCCCCAAGCTAGGAAAACTCATCATAGAAGAAGTCCACGAAGGAAGCTGTGAATCCTACTAGGCGGCAGAGACTTTACTTAGAAGAATCGCCTTGGCTGGATACTATTGGGAGATTATCAAAGCTGACACAAAAGAATATGTAAGGACTTTCCACCAATGCCAAATACATGCACAGAAATCACACATCCCAAAAGCCAACCATAAGCCAATAACTACCGGCTAGCCATTCAAGTCCTGGGGTATTGACATTGCTGGACCAATGCCAGAGGCGTCCAGCCAATGGAAGTGGATATTGGTGGTAATCGACCATTTTTCTAAATGGGTTGAGGCAGAAGCACTTAGCTCGATCACAACCGAAAGGATAATCGACTTTGTGTGGAAGCACATAATTACTTGATTTGGGGTACCGAGGAGAATAATAGCAGATAACAGCTCACAGTTCATCTCAAAAAAATTCAAAGATTTCTACAGGCAATGGAACATAGAGAATCACTTTTCCTCTGTAGCGTACCCACAGACCAATGGTTAGACGAAGCTCACTAATAGAACCCTAGGAGAAGGGTTGAAGAAAATATTGCTGGATCAAAAAGAAAGATGGCCTAATGACTTAATGAATGTCCTATGGTCCTACAGAAACACTCCTAGTAGAACAACCGGCAAAACCCCTTACTCCATAGTATATGGAGTAGAGGCGGCCATCCCAGTGGAAATCGGAGCCCCATCAGATCAGGTGGTATACTACACGGAGGAAGAGAATAATATCAACATGAAATACCACTTGGACAACTTAGACGAAAGAAGAGAGTGAGCCTGGATTCTCATGGCGGCCTACAAAGCAAAGATCGCTAGATACCATGATAGATGCGTATGAGACATCCGCCTGAAAGAAAGAGACCTAGTTCTCAAATACTAGGCCGTCTCACAGGCCCGAGAAGGCAAGGGAAAAATAGGCGCCAATTGGGAAGGGCCCTACAAGATCACCAGAGTCATTGGACCGACCACCTACAAACTAGGGACTATGAAAGGCAAAGAGCTTCCTCACACATAGTCCCTACACAGCAAGTACTTAGGGAGTCTAGCAGCCGCACTCTTTTTCCTTCCTTGGGGATTTATCCCACTGGGTTTTCCCCCAAGGGAGTTTTTAATAAGGCAGCTCCCCTCAAGTAGATATCCAGATGGGTAGAATTCCTGGACTTGTATTCAATTTTTTAATAAAAACATTCTTTCAATTATGCATTTGCATCACTAAGTGTTGATCACACTTTATGGCATACCACCGGTACAAAATAAGACCGGCTCAGATATCATGCGCGCATAAGACCTAGTTAAAACTATGGCAAATAATTTTAGGCAGTCATGCCCCTAAAACATATTTAAAACTTACGCCTAAACGACTAAAGTACTTAGAGAAAAAAGGCTATGAATATGACCCAAACAATCATCTAATCGGCAGTAAAATGTAAGACCTAATTAAATAAAGGCACAGAAATAAGACCATCAAAAACACCTCAAGAATAGGCTTAAAGTAAAATCAGACTGTACTTACTAAAAATATAAGTTAGAAGAGAAATTAAACTAAGCTACTGGATCTAAGTCTCGAGACTCGTCCTCAGCTCTTCTAGACTCGGCTTGGCCATCTTTAGCCAACTCCATCGAGCCCTTTTGAACTGCCTCCTACTCATCTGATCCTGGATACTCGAGCGTTTTAGGAGGGTCTTAGGAATATCTAGATGGAGGAGTCGGCATGCATTCAATACCATCCCGCCAAACTGGTAGCCATCATCCACCATGCCTTCAATAGAGCGAATATACTCAGTTTCATCCTTCTCCTTTGAAGCTTAAAGGGATTGACACTTCAGTCGGCTCATGGTAAGGTTTGCCTTGGCTTTGACCAGGTCATTGGAAGCAACTTCATGGGCCGATTGGAGTAGCTCATGGGCCCCCTTCAGTTTTGCAAATTCACCTTCCAGCTTTTTGTTAGCCCCATCTGATTCCTTCAGCTGGCTCTTCAAGCTCTTGCACATATCAATTGCCTTGGTGAGTTTTTCAGCATTTGTTTCCTCAGCCTCCACTCAACGATATAGCTCGGCTCCCCGGAATAATTATTGAAGGAAAGACAATCAAAATACTAGTTGATACAAAGGTGAACATTTGTCAATTGAGTAGAAGCATACCTGGTTGATAGATTGGAAAATTAGACCTGAGAGGGTAAGAAAATCTTTTTTCTCGTAGTGTTAAGCCTCCCGCACTAGGGGAAAACCCTCTCGGAGAGACTCTTGCACTCTGAGAAGAGTGAGAGCTGGTCTATCTCCCACCACCTTCTCCAAAGCCTCCTACACAAGTAGGATGGAGGCGAGATCAGTCAGATCCATATCTGCACCCACTTCCGGTGCCACAGCCGAGTTAAGAGCAACCTAATAAATGATTGTTAATAACCCGTCATAAAAATACATAAGTACAAAGCTCAAGAAATAAGGTATTACCTCACTGACCCTCGTGGCTTTCTTCATCCTTTTGTTGGCCAGCTCGGGGTCTTAAGTGCTAGCCCGCTTCCCCCTCACAACTTTCGAGGTGATGCCCTTACCTAGCAAAACTGGATCAACAACTTCGTTAGATTGAGCTGCTAACTCAACCAAAACCAATCGAGTATTCTCTTGCTGTAAATTTTTGACCCACTTGGCAATGACACCATAAATTTTAGCCCTGACTCTAGACATGGCTGAAAACATAAAATAAAAAAAAGAAGTTAAGCAAACTCATCGGGTAGCTGAGGACTAGGATAATATTCAATACCGTCATCCGACTCTAGTGCGTAGTCTGTCACCCTATGCCTATGAACAAGGGTAGAGGAAATATTGCCCAAAGTCGAAACCCCTCTCTTTAGCCGCTCAAAAAGCCCAACCCAGATGTCCGGATCATTTTTGGGGACGTTAAAGGCAGGCGACACTTTGAACGACCACTAGGTCGGGAAGGTAGGGAACCCCTCTTGCAACTCTATATATACAAAAAATTACTTAAAATTCTTCGCCGAGTCGGATTTCTAGGAGAAAGAGTAAAATCCCTTTTTATGGGAAAAATGCAAACGGTCCTCACCTTTGTTCAGCATGCAAGAGGCCAGAGTCTAGCAGCCGCACTCTTTTTCCTTCCTTGGGGATTTATCCCACTAGGTTTTCCCCCAAGGGAGTTTTTAACGAGGCAGCTCCCCTCAAGTAGACATCCAGATGGGTAGAATTCCTGGACTTGTATTTAATTTTTTAATAAAAACATTCTTTCAATTATGCATTTGCATCACTAAGTGTTGATCACACTTTATGGCATACCACCGGTACAAAATAAGACCGGCTCAGATATCATGCGCGCATAAGACCTAGTTAAAACTATGGCAAATAATTTTAGGCAGTCATGCCCCTAAAACATATTTAAAACTTACGCCTAAACGACTAAAGTACTTAGAGAAAAAAGGCTATGAATATGACCCAAACAATCATCTAATCGGCAGTAAAATGTAAGACCTAATTAAATAAAGGCACAGAAATAAGACCTTCAAAAACACCTCAAGAATAGGCTTAAAGTAAAATCAGACTGTACTTACTAAAATTATAAGTTAGAAGAGAAATTAAATTAAGCTACTGGATCTAAGTCTCGAGACTCGTCCTCAGCTCTTCTAGACTCGGCTTGGTCATCTTTAGCCAACTCCATCGAGCCCTTTTGAACTGCCTCCTGCTCATCTGATCCTGGATACTTGAGCATTTTAGGAGGGTCTTAGGAATATCTAGATGGAGGAGTCGGCATGCATTCAATACCATCCCGCCAAACCGGTAGCCATCATCCACCTTGCCTTCAATAGAGCGAATATACTCAGTTTCATCCTTCTCCTTTGAAGCTTAAAGGGATTGACACTTTAGTCGGCTCATGGTAAGGTTTGCATTGGCTTTGACTAGGTCATTGGAAGCAACTTCATGGGCCGATTGGAGCAGCTCATGGGCCCCCTTCAGTTTTGCAAATTCACCTTCCAGCTTTTTGTTAGCCCCATCTGATTCCTTCAGCTGGCTCTTCAAGCTCTTGCACATATCAATTGCCTTGGTGAGTTTTTCAGCATTTGTTTCCTCAGCCTCCACTCAACGATATAGCTCGGCTCCCCGGAATAAATATTGAAGGAAAGACAATCAGAATACTAGTTGATACAAAGGTGAACATTTGTCAATTGAGTAGAAGCATACCTGGTTGATAGATTGGAAAATTAGACCTGAGAGGGTAAGAAAATCTTTTTTCTCGTAGTGTTAAGCCTCCCGCACTAGGGGAAAACCCTCTCGGAGAGACTCTTGCACTCGGAGAAGAGTGAGAGCTGGTCTATCTCCCACCACCTTCTCCAAAGCCTCCTACACAAGTAGGATAGAGGCGAGATCGGTCAGATCCATATCTGCACCCACTTCCGGTGCCACAGCCGAGTTAAGAGCAACCTAATAAATGATTGTTAATAACCCGTCATAAAAATACATAAGTACAAAGCTCAAGAAATAAGGTATTACCTCACTGACCCTCGTGGCTTTCTTCATCCTTTTATTGGCCAGCTCGGGGTCTTAAGTGCTAGCCCGCTTCCCCCTCACAACTTTCGAGGTGATGCCCTTACCTAGCAAAACTGGATCAACAGCTTCGTTAGATTGAGCTGCTAACTCAACCAAAACCAATCGAGTATTCTCTTGCTGTAAATTTTTTACCCACTTGGCTACAACACCACAAATTTTAGCCCTGACTCTAGACATGGCTGAAAACATAAAATAAAAAAAAGAAGTTAAGCAAACTCATCGGGTAGCTGAGGACTAGGATAATATTCAATACCGTCATCCGACTCTAGTGCGTAGTCTATCACCCTATGCCTATGAACAAGGGTAGAGGAAATATTGCCCAAAGTCCAAACCCCTCTCTTTAGCCGCTCAAAAAGCCCAACCCAGATGTTCGGATCATTTTTGGGAACGTTAAAGGCAGGCGACACTTTGAACGACCACTAGGTCGGGAAGGTAGGGAACCCCTCTTGCAACTCTATATATACAAAAAATTACTTGAAATTCTTCACCGAGTCGGATTTCTAGGAGAAAGAGTAAAATCCCTTTTTATGGGAAAAATGCAAATGGTCCTCGCCTTTGTTCAGCATGCAAGAGGCCACCCACTTGAAGAAATTAGCGTCAAAGCTAAGACCTAAATCTATACAAATCTTATAGTGGCCGGTGAGGTTGCCCTAAGCATTAGGGTGTATTTGGGCTGGGCATATGTTCCAGTATTGTAAAAAATCACAGATCCCCGTGGGTAGCGGGTAAAGAAACCCTGACCAAATTTGCTCCAAGTAGATGCTGAATCACCCGAGAGGCGGCTTATGAACGCATTGATCTTCTGTCGGGAGCATTACTCTACACCTTCTCATCCAAGGAAAGGTAGCCTTCTCGAACTCAATGTCCACCGGGTGGACAATAAAAATCATAGCTTCTATGCTAGGTGCCATTTTCCTTGGCTCGGGAGGCTCTTTCTCAGCCGGTTCACCACCAAAGACTTTTTCCTTCCCCTTGGTAACTGCCCTCTTGACCCTGAAACCCTTAGGAATCGAAGCGGCATCATCTTGTTGAATTGGCTTGTAAATCTCTTGGTCATCCCCTGCCTGAGCTGAGTCGGACGAGTGTAGTTGCGAACTTGAAGACCCCTCGTGAGATGCCCTCGTCTTATTGTCAGCACTCTTCCCTACTCGATCCATCCTCCCAACTATTCTTTTAACCCTAATGTTAGCACGAAGGTTAGTTCAGTCAACATTAATGAAACACCTTGGCACTGAGTAAGGAAACTCGGCATAATACTCATCAAATAATCTGTCGACCGACTTGGTACTTATGGAGGTAGTAGATGACATGGTCACCTAGCAAAGATAGCCGCCTAATCAAGTTAGATTCACGGAAAATCTACCCTGCAAGATCTAAGCACTATTTCAGCTGGGACAGAAAAACATCAAAATTCTAAAAGAGCCTATGTTCATCAAGTTCATATTAGTTCCAAAGGATAGGAAGTGTCAAACCCAGATTCTGGCGAGCCACGAAATCCCATTCCGATGTATTTTGTAAAGCAACAAAACACGAGAAAAGCTACCCCTAAACCATGTTTGACACATTTTTAGTAAAGAAAGGGGCATTTCAGGCAAAAATTGCAGTGAATAAACCGAAAACTTGGATAGGGTCAGTTCATTTCAGAAGCATGGTAGAAAAACATTAAATCAACCCAATACATGCATATTAATTCCAAGAACGTGGAAAATGGAGAACTTACTTATTGTGCACATGCAAAAAGAAAAGCTGCTAGAGAAGTATGGTTCGCTAGAAATCGCCGAAGAAGCTTTTTAGCAGAAGAAGAGAGAAAAAAAGTGGTGAAATGAGTTCATTTTGCATTTAAATAGGAAGAAGATGAAGGTGGACAGTTTCCATCATTAAATTTCAGAGCTGGCAAGCCATGTAGCACATCTGTGTTGGCTGGCTTCGAATTTCAAAAAAGTCGAGCTGCTGCCAAGGAAGTTGAAAAGACTCCACACCCGTAGGGAAGCTTCGAGAGTATTTAGGCCACGGTTGGCCACATAGCCCTAAAAAACATTAGGTCGCCTGAATCCAAGACGGCTCACGCCACTAGAAGCCCTAAAGAACTTCTCACACCTCCGCGCGCGTGGCTTTTGAAAACTTGCAATTGTATCTCGCCCGTCTCGTCTCAGAGACCGGGACAACAAAGAGCCATGTGGCTCTTTGTGTTAATCAAGTAAGGAGGGCCTGACTCATTCCAGCCGGCTAATGTACGAAATCGGTGACCACAAGAGGCCTTAGACGGTCATAGTCTTGAGGTGGCTCATAACCGGCTCGAAGGCATCTACGTGCCCCATAAGCAAGGAGAATCCAGGTCTGACTCTATTCCCTATATTCTCTCTTCCATCCATATCCTAATCTACTTGGGGTACAAGGATCATATATACATAAAGAGTCCTAAACTCATCGCAATTTGGACTCCTTATTTCACCAGAAATAGGGCAGCTCCTACGCCTATAAATAGGCACCCCTAGGTCAGTTCAACAGGTATCTCACATTCTCTCACTTACTTTTATTATATTCCTCAGAACCCTTTAGTGAGTTAGGCATCGGAGGGTCCCCCACGGGGTAACACCGATCGCCTCCAAGCTGTGTGTTGTTTTGCAGGAATTCGTTCATAGATTCAAACAAGTTCGTAATAGTTTAGTTCTGAAATATCGGATCCAGGTATGATATTTTCAGATGGTAGGCCAAGGAATGTTGGCATGTGGCAACTAGTCCAGGCCCAATTATACTTGAGGGGGAGTGTTGGAGATGTTGGTTATCCCACATTGAAATTATATAAGAATAATAACATATAAGTGATGTATATTGGGGATTAACACAAGTAAATTGGTTTTGTGTTAGATGGACTCAACCTCACTTATATATTCATTTGTCTATCGAACCCAACACTCTTCAAGCCCATGGATTCTCTACTAGCTTGTGTTAAGGCCCAATCTACACCAATTATATGTTACTCATTATTCTTGTATAATTCCAATGTGGGATAGCCAACATCTCCAACAGCTACGAGATAACTTTAAAAGCTTAAAGAGGCAGCGGTAAGGTAACTAATGATGTATTAAGCCTTTTGTAATTGAATAAATGACTATAGATGATATGGATTTTACTATATATAAATATTTATATTTGACAATTTATTATAGTTGTCGTGTTTCGGCCGTGTCCAAATGCATATTTTGTTCCAAATTATCGTGTCCGCCTATTCGTTTTCATGTCTTGTCGAACACTTAGAGCATGTGCGTGCAACCTAGGTACAACACCTTCCAGTTTAATAATATTATTAACATAATCTTATTGTTTTCTTTAATCTTGGTTCATCTTTTAGAAAATTAGTTTACAACATTCGAAAAACTTCCCATGCCATAGAATCTTTATGAAGTACTAATCTTGGTAAAAAAGAGCTATAGAAAGAAGTACCAATTTCCACAAAAAGAATGAAAGAATCTTAAGAATATATATTAAAAGGTTATAGATATTTGAAAAAGTAAATAGGCTTATAGATATCATATCAAGCACAACATCAAATCATGTGCATGCATATTTTTGAATTATTTTTTATAATTAGCACCTTTATTTTTTTTAAAGAATTTTGAAGATGTTAGGTATTGAATTTAGGACATTCCACCATTAATATTGAGTGATATATCAATTAAACTTCACCTAATTAATTAATTAGCAGCTTTATGATTTGCATATTTGGTTAAATTCAATTGACTAAAAAATCCACTTGAGCCGCCGGCAAATATAAGTGGCTGATAAGCTATGTCTTTTGTCTAGTAAAGAGCAAACCAAATAGATTAGTTTATTTGGGGTTATAATTAGATTATAGAAAAAGTGTATTACTGAAAAAGGAAGAGAACTAGATATGAAGCGTGGAGTTTATGTCCCTCAAGTCATGAGCATGGAGTATGATTATATAACCTAGCAGCTATGTACTAGTTGTTTTTAGCAGATACTATAGATTACATAGATTCTTTTTTTTCTTTACCTACTTTTTATGTGATTCTATATCTAGTAGTAGTAACATATACTAATAATTTCTCTTTCATGTGTTCACCATACTAAAAATAAGTTATTTTCAATTTATTTCCCGTTCAATTTCAATTAGAACACACAAGTCTAAATATATTATCTATTTTCCATTCCTCAAACTCTATGTATTTTTACTTCAACCATTTTTTTTATTTTTCATTCCCTATATTACACTCCCCAAAAATAATAATATTCTATTATTATTATATTAATTCTTTTACATCATTTCTATTTTAGTCAACCAACAAAATAATTAAAAAATGAAAATAAATAATAATATAATATTCATCGCCTAAACAGGGAACCATATTTTAGGGATATACCATATAGGTAATGGTTGGATTATGAAGAATCACTTTTGCTACGGCTCCGGTGGGTTCCCTTAACCAAGCCAGTGCCTATGAGTCGCCAGCTCATTCTTCAACAGGCACGCGGTCAGAGCCCCGGGCTCCTTCCACTACTTGGGAGCTTACGGTTTCATGTTCTATTTCACTCCCTGATTGGGGGTTCTTTTCACCCTTTCCTCATGTACTACTTCGCTATCGGTCACCTAGGAGTATTTAACCTTATAAGGTGGTCCTTGCTGTCACACGGGATTCCACGTGTCCCATGCTACTTGGGTCAGAGCAATCATTTCCTATTTTAGAGTAATTCCTAAAATAGAAAATGGTTGGATTTGCTCTAAGGCTATGTTCTTTTCAACTATTGAAAGTTGGAATGAACTGAACTGAATTTGACTGAACTAAACTAAACTTGTTTTAATGTAAATTTATAACTACGCATAACGGAACTGAACTGAAGTAGTCTAAACTATAGTCTAAGAAAACATCACCTAAACATAAATTATAGTAAACCAAGTTTACATCAGTTTCAATTAAGTTCAGTTTTTCAGTAGAGAAGAGAACTTGATCATAAAGTTTTCACATTTTATCGTAATCATTTCATTGGTGACTTTCGTTGGGGTCAATAATATTTAGTGGATTAGCTAGTGATCAAATCTTCTTTGATCTTATTTTGTGATGGTTTGGTCTGTTCTCTTGAATTACAATTTAAGAAAGTTTAGTTTAATTTAAACTATTTCAGTTTAATTTACTTCAGTTCAATTCAATACAACTATGCATAATTATAAATTTATACTGAAATTTAAAATTTGAAACAAATACAGCCTTAATTTCTATTTTTTTTTCTCCATCAGTTTCACCATGTTACATCCACTATTAATTTTGACCAATTTCATATATAGATTTTAGGTGGAATACACTAAAATCTTTGAAAGTGGTTATAATTGCGAAATATTATCATAATCTTTCAAACATTCAAAATACACCCTTGAATTTAGAAAATGATACCACTTTGCTCTATAAATCCGACATGATAAACTAGAAGCGTGATTTTTTTGACTTCTTTTACTTCCTGTTAGTGAAAAATCAAAACCCAAAACCAATCTCAAAATCAAAATCAAGAACTTCTACAAGCAAAATCTCAAAGTTCATAGCATTTGGAGTTCTTTTGTAACTTTTGTTTGTTTTCTTTGAAGAACATGTTAGAAGCATCAAAGTTGTTTTCCATTAACTGAATGCCAAATTCTTTCCTCCTTACTTTCCATTGTTTCCGCTGAAGTGTTGATGACACCATAGTCTCTACTACCGATGCCAGGCCATCTTGTTTCTTTTTAAAATATTACGCAGAGGAAGAAAATTCATTTTGAAGTGATTAGGATATCATGTACAATTATTAAAAGATCTCCCTCCATCCTTTTCTAACTGTTCATTCAATAGAATTTATCAAAACCAATAAAAAAATTTATTACATTTTTTTAAAATTACTATTGACTAGTATATCCTTTAACTTTTTATATTGAAAATTTCTTTTTTTTTATTAATAACTTATTATTTCATCGATATATTAAATATAATATTTCTCCTAATTAATACAAATGAAAATCAGACAAAAATGAAAGAAAAATACATTGATAATATAAAATTGACTATTAAAAATAAAAAAACGAGAATCCTAAGAAATTAAAAGAGAGTGGAGGTAGCAATGTTTCTTATAATTATATCTTATATTTTAGTAAACTATATATAAGATTGGAGAATGATATGATTCAATCTAAAAGATAGATGGTTACAATGAGTTGTTTATATAGCTTGTTATAGCCAACAATGACAAGATGCTTAACTAGCTAGCACCTTTTATTAACCATCTAACGAACTTGTTGATCTATACCTTCTTCATACTGAAGTAAACCTTCTAACATATATGTGTCATATGTTTATGTTGTAGAGAATTCGGGTACCTGGAGAGTGTTGGGTTTGATAAGTGAATATGCATACAAATGGGATTAAGCCCATCTAACACAAAACTAATTGGTTTGTGTTAAGGCCTAATCTACACCACTTATATGTTACTCATTATTCTTATATAATTCCAATGTGGGATAACCAACATCTCCAACTCTCCCCCTCAAGTGCAACTGAGCTTGGATTAGTTGCCACTTGCGAACATTCCTTGGCCTACCTATCTTCTCCGAGGCTCAAGGTCAACATAGGTCTAGCCTTTCTCTGTTAGCCAAAACTCTATTAGGACTTTAAACATGAACCTAGGATCACTAGCTGCCAGGCCTTCCCATGCTATGATACCATGTAGAAATCGATCAGCCTAGAGAGTGTTGTGCTTGATAGCATGAGTGAGCACACAAGTGGTGTTGAGCCCATCTAACACAACACCAATTAGGTTGTGTTAAGGCCCAACCTACTCGTATTATATACTTATCATCATCCTTCTTTATTTCCTATATGGGATAATGCACACATCTCCAACACTTCCCTCAAATACAACTGGGCCTGGACCAGTTGCTAGTTGCCAAACATTCCTTGGCCTATTTCTCTGAGGCCCAAGGTTATCAATGTTGGATATGATGTATGCCCTTAAGGCAATTAGGGCGATATATCTTAATTATATAATAGTACGAATATTTTGTTTAATTAATAAAGGCATTTAATCTTTTGTTTTATGTCGATGTGTTTATAAATATATTATGACTGGTTAAATATATTCATTAATGTATGTTTACAAAAGTCCTTGACATATCATAACATGAAGTCAGAGAAACTGTAGTTGGTCTATATTTGGTGGAACCTGCTTCATGTGTAATTATGATTATGTCTAAACTATCCCTAGCCATAGTTTCATCAAGAAAGGATATTGATGAAGCGGAAAGACTAGCATGTGTTTAACTTTCTTGGAAAGGGTTCAAGCAGTCAATCTCCTAAGGACTGAAGGTGGTACCTTAAGTTTGACACATGGATATATCTGGGAGATATATTAGAGACCGCAGTAAGATAAACACTTGGTGTATAATCAATGTGTTAGCGATTATCTTCATGCAATAAGCTTTGCGAATATCCTCATACTTGAGATACTAGTTACCTTGTATGGTACTATTGCTATACTTTGGGTCATTACTACACACTCATTAATTTAGGGTGTTATGGGTGATTATGGGTATAATGATGACAACACGTTGGTAAGCTGAGTAGTTGGAAAGAATCCATCCCTCCAGATATATTAAGGAGTTGTACTTGGTCGCTTATTGAAGTGATGATTGCTATAAACCTTCGATCAGAGTATGTGTTTGATAGAAATATGTTCTAGTCAAACACACTATGGTAAAAGGGAATATACTTCTGTAATAAGTTAATAACTGGGATAGCTTGGAGCAACCTTGCTATTAGTGGGTTAACACTTTAACCGAACCCTATAAAACATATGGTACTAATATTAAAGAATGGAAGGAATTTATCGCATTGGATAACATTTGCATAAACCGGGAGTAATTCATACTACAGTCGTTTAAGGTAATCAAGTTCTATTAACGGTCTACAATATCGAGCCAATGGTTCTATTAGAACAAGGGTTGGTTAAACCTTAACAGCTCAATACTTCGGGATCCTATAAGGTCATACACATTGGACCTTCATCGGAATGGGTAAAGAATTAATAGATTCAATCTATTACGAAAATATAACATACTAATAATTAGATTATTATTTAATTGGAGCAAGAGTTTTTATTTATTGACCAACAACTAATTTATTAGGGTCATTAAATAAAATATTAATTTTGATGAGAGCCAAAAAAATTGGATTGCCAAAGCGAGGGTTGGACCCTATGCATATAGGCCTCGCAAGCCCGAAAGGACTTGTGGGGTCTATGACAAAATGGGCCACATGATTGCATAGTGCACTCGTGGGCCACATGCCACGCAAGCGCAACTTGTGTGGGCATGCAGACTGGGCTAAGTAAGCGGTGCACAAGCAACGCTTGCATAGCCCAAAGAGGCCCTCCTCGAGCTGGGCTCATGGGAAAGCCCGCGATCCCCAGCTTGCGAGATAAGGCAAGCTCGCAAGAGCCTGCCTTGTGTAGCAAGTAGACCCGGCTTGCAGCGTGGGGAACACGCGGATCCACTAGGATCCACGTGTTTCTCAAGGGTGGGATGGGTATTTACCCATCCCGCATTAATTAGGTGGAGGGTTTTCTCCACCTATAAATAGGGGCTCCATTCTCCGTTATTCAATGTACCAATTCAAGTGAAACTTGAATATCTTAGATTATATTTTCGGGTGGGATTTTGGAGTAGCCTAGCAGCTGCAAAAGGTTCTTCGTTTCTTCCTCTTGGGAGGTTTTGGTTGTGGGGTTCGTGTGGATACTCATAGAGGCTATCCTACACTTGGAGGCTTGTGCAAGGAGGTTCTACTAAAAGCACGCTTCAACTGGTACGTCTTTATTTTTCTCTTTTAATTATTAGGTCTTTTCTTTTAAGCGTTTCCGACTTAATAAATATGCTTAGGTTATAATGCATGCTCAGTTTATTTTATATTTAAATTATAGCTTAGAGCTATAATTTGTTTAATATAAAATATTTATGCTAGGATATAATTTAGAATTATGATATGCCTAGCCCCTTTGTATGTTGACTTAGGTAGAGAATAATTTAGTTAAGGCTTTATTTAATTTATATGTGTCTATTAGAAGTTCCTGGGGATAGGGACAAAATTTTGAATTTTCGCCATGCCTGTTATGCATGTTCAATCTGACTGTCTGTTCCTAATAGTGGTATTAGAGTCTGCCTATTTAGTGCATAACTAAGTTAGAAGCAAACTGAATATTATTTTCTATATGAAATGATTATTATTTATTTAATTATTTGGAACAATATATATGAACTTGTGCTTTTCATTTCAAGGGTAGAAAATGTTTGTGAATTATTTTGAATAAGCATGCTCAACTTATTCAAATTATACAATTTTCAATAATTTATTTAAATTACGTGGGTTATAGATGCTTTCAATTTACATGAATTGAAAGAATGAAATTTATTAGTCCAAGAGAATTCATTGATCTTCTAGTTTGTGCCCGTGTTTGTTCTGGCTAAGGATTGGACTTGGTGTCTACTCACTTCAAGGGCACCTCTCCTTCCTAGGAACCTATATCGGTGCAGCTTGAATTGACCAATCGGGGGATTAAATATGAACTAATTTATTTCTAGTATATTAGATGGTGCTTATATATGTTTCTATAACAAAGTAAAAAATTAAATTTATTGAATAAAAGCTTAAAGGAAATGCAATATAAATATAAAAAATAAAAGTGTTAATTTTTTTGCATGTAGTCTAGGTTGATAGAATAATCATAATAAAGAGCTTGAACCCACTTAAGATTAGATCTTATAAATTAATTCTAAAATTCACTGAATTAATACAAGTTATTATAAATATGTCCATCTGATAAAATTCTAGATTAGGTGAGACGTTTAACACCAATAAAATCCCAAAGTAAATATATTAAGGCAAGTTATAGTCTTCCTTACTCAAATTTATAATACAGTCTCTTTAGGCTATCAAAGTGTTGAGGAAAGCGTTCCTTCTAGTCCATATTGATTTGTTGTAAAGTTTGGGATAGAGTCTGCCTTAACGGAATTGGGGTAGTCTACCATAAAATCATGGCTAGGCCCAGATCTAAGACACATTCAAGGAGATGCTAAAATAAGACCACTTGTCCCTTTGGTTTAGGGAACTTGAATGAATTAGCAATTGCATACGATGCAAATGGAACAGGATTCCAACTATAACTTACTATTATGACTTGACTCATAAAATTGGGGGTTGTAATAGACTAGTTATATATGCTACCTATTAGGAAATTTAGCTGGTCTAGAATTCCCGAAATCAATAGAACGTGCTATTGTAATTTCGAATAAAATAGTAGGATTAATGTATTTAATTAAAAGTCCTTATATTAAATACATGTACTTAAACTAATATCTAAACTCTTTTCTTTTCTTGTATCGTAGGTTGAACATGAACTCCATTTTAAAAATTCATCTTAAATACATCTGAGTTTTAACAGCGATCAACTACCAAGATTGGATCAAGGATGTAAGGGACACCCTTAAGGATTATGAATTGGCATATGTTCTTGAAAATCCATTCACAAAAATTCCTAGCGCTGATGCACCGGCTGTAATTAAGAAAGCATGGTTAAAATATCTAAAGGATTCGGTTTATGTGTCACACTTGTTGTTAGATACTATGAATCCTATGATACATTCACATGAGTTTGGAAACCATGTTGATCCATCTGAAGGGTTTGTTTGAAAAGGCAAGGTATGAAAGGTTCAATTTAACTAATGAACTTTTCAACTCTAAGATGAGGGAAGCGAAGGATGTTGTAGTAATCATCAATAAGATTAGAGATTTCATGGTGAAATTGGAATCACTGGCATATACAGCCAGTCAATCCTTGGGAATAGATATCCTGTTGGATTCTTTACCCATCAGCTATGCTGATTTTGTAAAGGAACATTGCTTCAAAGTTCATGATTGTACCTTCCCGAAATTGATTAATGCGTTGAGAAAATTTGATGCAAAAAGCAAAGAACTTTCAAGTGAGTCTACAAACAAATATTCTCCTAAAATGGCCCGGAGAATACTATCACCAAAGGAGTAGCTAAAGGGTTTAAAATGAAGAAAGAGAAGAAGACATCCAAGTATATCTACTTCCAGTGTGGGAAACTAAGATATTGGAAGGGGGATTACAAAGCTCCTGCTTCTGAACATTTGAAAAAGAAGGCTGCAAAGGCATCTACTTCAGGTATGTTTGTAATTGAAAACTTTGCTACTTTTCCTCATGAATCCACTTAGGTATTAGATACTACTTGTGGTTCTCATATTTGTAATTCTGTGTAGGGACTAAGGAACAGTAGAAAACTTGCAAAAGGGGAGATGGACCTACATGTGAGAAATGGAGCCAGAGTTATTGCATTAGCCGTAGGAAGCTTTAATCTTATTTTACCAAGTGGACTTATTTTAGTTTTGAATAATTGTTACTACATTCCTAGTGTTACTAAGAATATTGTATCTATTGCTTGTTTAGCAGCAAAAGGATTTGAAATTTTATTTTTGAATAATAATTGTCAGATACATTTAAATAATGTTCTTTATGGTTATGGAATGTTGACTGGTGGCATTTATGTTCTTAATACTAAAATAGAAGTTTTCAATATCTACAATGTGAAGAAAGTTAAATTAGATAAGGAGAGTTCCTTCTACTTATGGTATTGTCGTCTAGGCCTCATAAACAAATATTGCTTAACCAAGTTACATAAACGTGGAGACTTGGGCCCAATAGACTTGAGTCATATGGTGATTACGAACCTTGTTTAAAAGAAAAAATGACAAAGTTACCCTTTCAAGGAACGGGTGAACAAGCCACGAGTACATTAGAACTTATACATACTGATGTATGTGGTCCAATAAGTGTTCAGGCACTAGAAGGATACTCCTACTTCATAACCTTTACTGATGATTATTCACGATATGGTTATTTATACTTAATGAAGCACAAGTCTAAAAGTTTTGAAAATTTCAAACTATTCAGAGTTGAAGTTAAGAAACAGCTTGAGAAAAGTCTTAAAACACTTCAATCGTATCGAGGTGGAGAATACTTAAGTCAGGAGTTTTAGGATTATCTAAAAGAAAACGGGATAGTTCCCTAGTGGACCCCTACTTATATTGCCCAACATAATGGAGTGTCAGAAAGGAGGAATTGAACTTTATTAAATATGGTTCGGTCTATGATAAGCCATGCAAATTACAGTAAATCCTTTTGGGGATATGCATTAGGGAGCGCGGTTTATATTTTAAACAGAGTGCCCTCTAAATTAGTTGATTTTACACCTTAAGAAAGATGGTATAATAAAAGGCCATCTCTAAGTCACCTAAAAGTATAGGGCTGTCCTACTATGGTAAAGAGGATAGCGTCAGATAAGCTAAACGACAAATCTAATAAGTGTATGTTCATTGGATATCCAAAGGAAATAATTGGATATCTGTTTTACCATCCCAAAGCATAGAAGGTATTTATGTCTCGGAATGCTCGCTTTTTGTTAAAGGAACACTTACTTGCAAAAGTCAATGGGAGAAATATTGAACTGGAATTTCAAGAGGAGGAAACAGATAATCAATTGATTAACCCTGTTCTAGACACACAAGAAAGTGTGATCCAAGAACAACCTGTCGAAACACAATCATTGTGAAGATCAGGTCGTGTTCATAAAGGTCCTGATAGATATGGTTTTATCATCACTGATGATAAGAAAGTATATCTCATGGAGAATGATGAACCAATAACATATGATGAGGCAATGAAAAGCTCATAGTGTGATAAATGGCTAAAAGCCATAAAGTCAGAAATGGATTCCATGTATGAGAACCAAGTTTGGAATTTGGTTGATGCACCACAAGAGGTTAAACCGATTGGGTGCAAGTGGGTCTTCAAGAAGAAGACTGACATGGATGGTAATGTAATTACCTATAAAGCAAGGTTGGTTGCGAAAGGTTATAGTCAACGTAAAGGTATAGACAATGGCGAAACTTTCTCACAAGTAGCTATGCTTAAATTCCTACAGATACTCCTTCCCATTGCTGCTCATTACGATTATGAGATCTAGCAAATGGATGTTAAAACAGCATTCCTGAATGGGGATATAGACCGGGATGTATATATGACACAACCTGAGGGTTTTTCATCTCAGAATGGCTCAAAGATATGCAAGCTACAAAGATCTATTTATGGACTCAAGCAGGCATCCAGGAGTTGGAATATAAGGTTTGATCAGACAATCTGTGAACTGGATTTCAGTCTAAACATTAATGAGCCTTGTGTTTACAAGAAGGTTAGTTAGAGTGCAGTGGCTTTCTTAATATTGTATGTCGATGACATTCTACTAATAGGAAATGATATTTCTCTTCTTCAAAATATTAAAGTATGGTTGTCCAAAAAATTCTCCTTAGGAGACCTTGGTGAAGCAGCATTTATACTAGGTATAAAGATCTATAGGGATAGATCAAAGAGGCTGTTAGGTCTTTCCCAAAGTATATACATAGACAAGGTATTGAATAAGTTCAACCTTGAGCATTCAAAGAAAGGTTATCTCCCGATGACAAAGGGGATAAACCTATCTAAGGCTGAGTGTCCGAAGACAGCTCAAGAAAGAATGCGCATGAAGGATATACCCTATGCATCCATAATAGGATCCATCATGTATGCTATAATATGTACTAGGCCAGATGTCTCTCAGGCTTTGAGGTTTACGAGCAGATATCAGTCAGATCTAGGTGAAAAGCATTGGATGGCCGTCAAGGAAATCCTTAAGTACTTGGAAAGGGCTAAGGATGAGTTCTTGATTTATTGAGAAAGTGACCTCACAATTAGAGGTTACACAGATGTGAGTTTTCAATCTGACAAGGATGACTATTAAGTCTCAGTCAGGTTTTGTGTATGTGTTAAATGGAGGGGCGGTATGTTGGAAGAGTTCCAAGCAAGAAACTATTGCTGATTCAACCACAGAATTTTAATAAATTGCTGCATGCGAAGTAGCAAAAGAAGCTATCTAGTTAAAGGGATTTATTAGTGATCTCGGTGTGGTGCCTGAGGCTATTGATCCAATTACTTTGTATTTTAATAACAATGGTGCCATAGCTCAGGCAAAAGAACCACGGTCTCATAAAAAAAATAGACATGTATCCAGAAAGTATCATATAATCAGGGAGATTATTGATGCTAAGATAATAAGACTAGAATATGTACCCACCGATCAGAACCTCATGGATGGTCTGTGAAGCCATTGACTCAAGTTAAACATAACCAGCATGTTAAAGTATATGGATTAAGACATATGGCTAATTGGCCTTAGTGCAAGTGGGAGTTTGTTGGATATGATGTACGCCCTTAAGGCAATTAGGGCGACATATCTTAATTATGTAATAGTACGAATATTTTGTTTAATTAATAAAGGCCATTAATCTTTCGTTTATGTCGATGTGTTTAGAAATATATTATGACTGGTTAAATATATTCATTGATGTATGTTTACAAAAGTCCTTGACATATCATAATATGAAGTCAGATAAACTGTAGTTGGACTATATTTTGTGGAACCTGCTTCATGTACAATTATGATTATGTCTAAACTATCCCTAGTCATAGTTTCATCAAGAAAGGATATTGATGAAGCGGAAAGAGTAGCATGTGGTCAACTTTCTTAGAAAGGGTCCAAGTAGTCAATCTCCTAAGGACTGAAGGTGGTACCTTAAGTTTGACACATGGATATATCTGGGAGATATATTGGAGACCGTAGTAAGATAAACACTTAGTGTATATATCAATGTGTTAGTGTTTAACTTCATACAATAAGTTTTGCGAATATCCTCACACTTGAGATACTAGTTACCTTGTGTGGTTTTATTGTTATACTTTGGTTCATTACTACACACTCATTAATTTAGGGTGTTACGGGGTAATTACGGGTGTAGTGATGACAACACGTTGGTAAGCTGAGTAGTCGGAAAGAATCCATCACTTCGGATATATTAAGGAGTTGTACCTGACCGCTTGTTGAAGTGATGATTGCTATAAACCTCTGATCAGAGTATGTGTTTGATAGAAATAGTTTCTAGTCAAACACACTATAGTAAAAGGCAATATACTTTGGTAACAAGTTAATAGCTAGGATAGCTTGGAGCGACCTTGCTATTAGTGGGTTAACACTTTAACCGAACCCTATAAACCAGATGGTACTAATATTAAAGTATGGAATGAATTTATCGAATTGGATAACTATTGCATAAACTGGGATTAAGTCATAAGCACAAATGACGCTCCGAGTAATGGGGGATGGTAGACCCTTGCTAGAGGCATACTACAGTTGTTTAAGTTAATCGATTTCTATTAACAGTCTAGAACATCGACCCCATGGTTCTATTAGAATAAGGGTTGGTTAAACCTTAACAGCTCAATACTTTGGGATCCTATAAGGTCACACACATTGTACCTTCATCGGACTGAGTAAAGAATTAATATATTCAATCTATTATGAAAATATAACATACTAATAATTATATTATTATTTGTGTGGAGCAAGAGTTTTTATTTATTGATCGGTAACTAATTTCTTAGGGTCATTAAACAAAATATTAATTGTAAGGAGAGCTAAAAAAATTAGATTGCCAAAGCAAGGGTTGGACCCTACACACATGGGTCCCGCAAGCCCGAAAAGACTTGTGGGGTCTATGACATAATGGGCCACATGAGTGGATGGTGCACTCATGGGCCGTATGCCACACAAGCCCAGCTTGCGTGGGCATGCGGGCCGGGCTGAGCAAGTGCTACACAAGCAGTGCTTGCACAGCCCAAAGAGGTCGCAGGTTTGTAAGAGCCTCCCTTGTATGCAAGTAGACCTGGCTTGGCAAGCTGGGTCAGCGTGGGGAGCACGCAGATCCACTAGGATCCGCTTGTTTTTCAAGGGTGGGATGGGTATTTACCCATCCCGTATTAATTTGGTGTAGGCTTTGTTCCACCTATAAATAGGGGCTCCATTCTCCATTGTTCAATGTACCAATTCAAGTGGAACTTGAATATCTTAGATTATGTTTTTGGGGTGGGATTTTGGAGTGGCGTAGCAGCTACTCAAGGTTCTTTGATTTTTCCTCTTGGGAGGTTTCGACTGGTGGGGTTCGTGTGGATACTCATAGAGGCTATCCTGCACTTGGAGGCTTGTGTAAGGAGGTTCTGCTAGAAGAACGCTTCAACTGGTACGTCTTTATTTTTCTCTTTTAATTATTAGGTCTTTTCTTTTAAGCTTTTTAGACTTAATAATTATGCTTAGGTTATAATGCATGCTTAGTTTATTTTATATTTAAATTATAACTTAGAGTTATAATATGTTTAATATAAAATATTTATACTAGGATATAATTTAGAATTAGGATATTCGTAGCCCCTTTGCATGTTGACCTAGGTAGAGAATAATTTAGTTATAGCTTTATTTAATTTATATGCATCTATTAGGAGTTCCTGGGGATAGGGGCAAAATTTTGAATTTCCGCCATGCCTGTTATGCATGTTCAATCGATCTGTTCCTAACAATGAATAAGTCTGGTCTTCTTTACTATTTCAAACTCCACTAGGACTTTAAACATGCACCCAAGATCATTCCAATTATTTCCACATAGAAAGATATAGAGAACTTAGTACCAATTAGTTTTATGTTGGCGATATCCCACATGTGAAACAAGCAATGACAGAGTGGTATATAAGTGGTGTGGATTAGGCCTTAACACAAGCCAATTGATTTTGTGTTAGATGAGCTCAATCCCACTTGTATGCACACTCAGCTTATCAAGCCCAACACTCTTAAGGCCCATGGATTCTCTACATGGCATTAGAGCAGAAGAAGGCCTCACAGCCAGTGATCCTGGGTTCAGATTAAAGTCCCGGTAGATTTTGGCTAGCGGAGAAGGCGAGTCCCGTTGATTATCTTGAGCCTCGGAGGAAAAAGGCCAAGGAATGTTTGACAAGTGACAACTGGTTCTGGTCCAATTGCACTTAAGGAGGAGTGTTAGAGATGTGAGGTTATCTTACATTCAAAATATATAAGAACAATGAGTGGTATAGATTGGGCTTTAATAAAAACCAATTGGTTTTGTGTTAGATGAGTTCAACCCCACTTATATGCTCACTGAAGCTATCAAGCCCAACACTCTCGAGGCCCATGGATTCTCTATATGGCATTAGAGCAGAAGAAGGCATGATAACCAATGTTCCTGGGTTCGGATTAAAGTCCCGGTGGATTTTGGCTAGTGGAGAAGATGATACTTGTTGATTATATTGAACCTCAAAGGAAAAAGGCCAAGGAATGTTTCACAAGTGACAACTGGTTCAGGTCCAGTTACACTTGAAGGGGAGTGTTGGAGATGTGAGTTTATCCCACATTCAAAATATATAAGAACAATGAATGGTATATAAGTGGTATAGATTGGTCCTTAACACCAGTCAATTGATTTTATGTTAGATGAGCTCAATCCTACTTGTATACTCACTCAGCCTATCAAGCCCAACACTCTTCAAGCCCATAAATTCTTTACAAGGTATCAGAGCAAAAGAAGGCCTAACAGCCAAAAAGAATATCCTAGGTTCATGTTTGAAGTCCTAGTGGAGTTTAAGCTAGCAGAGAAAGGATAGACCCGGTGTTGACCTTGAGCCTCGAAGATGATAGGCCAAGGAATGTTGGCAAGTGAAAACTGCTCCAAGCCAAGTTGCACTTGAGGGGGAGTGTTGGAGATGTTGGTTATCTCATATTGGAATTATACAAGAATAATGAGTAATATATAGGGTAAAGCACAAAAATGTCATGTTTTGATATAGTAATTTAGACTCCTACATACTAAACTAATTCTTAATTATATGTCTATCTTCCTTACAATTTTTAAATTTCTTTTCTTAATTTTTATGTCTCTCAAACCGTTAATTTTTTCAACATACCACTTTAGAGTTTTTTGTTCATCTTTTTTTTCTCCTCGAAACTAGATCCATGATGACATACTTTTTCAAACTTTTTAGGGTAATTATTTCGAATTAACTGTCTTATGGTTATATCATAGTTAACCTATAGCACATTTATAGTTATCTTATAGTTACTCCCTCCATTTTTTTAAATGTCGCTTTGGGTAAGTTTGTCAATACTAAGAAAATATTAATTGAGAGAATAAAAGTACTAAAATACCCTTGATACTAATAATTGTTTGAAAAGATGATTGGTTTTTGTTATCTTTTGTTATTTACAATGTTGCATTAAATAAGGGCAGAATGGAAAAGATTCTCAAACAATTACATTGGTATTTGAAAGTCACACTTAATAAAAAGAAATTTTGGGCTCCAAAGAGACAGTTAAAAAATATGGATGGAGTATCTTATAGTGTTGGTCTCTATGCGTACACTCAGTGAGTAGGAGGGGGGGGGGTGAATGACTCACTCAAATAAATCAGTTCACTTTTTCGCAATTAATTTAATTATACTGAGTAGGTCAGCTGGCTGAGTAAAAACTTGAAAAACTTTAAAGTAAGGAACGCAGAGATTTTATACTAGTTCGGTAACCTGTGCTTACATCTTGTCCCAAGAGAGTGTCTTGGCTTAAATCCACCAATCTCAACTCCTTTACCTTAGGCGGAGAATCCTTACACAGAAATTCCCAATTATAGAAAGTACCTTCCAAACTATAATTGCTCACCTGCTGAGTAGAATACCCTCTTCTACTAGCAACTAAATAGAGTCTAAACAAGGGCTAGATTCATCTTATATAAGTGATGATCTAGCTACAGATAATCAGATATTACAAGTCTATCGATCTATTCTAATCTCTCTTGTTATAAAGCAAATTTTTGCTGAATAGTTGCTTTCTTGATTGAACTTTCCTTAAAGCTTGTAAGCTGATAGAGTTTTGCTTCTAAGAAATTCATGTTATAATCACCAAGTCCTAACGCTTGCCTTCTTGCTCCTTTAATACTTGAAATCAAGAATATAGCCATTGAACTTGTCTTAGCATCCTCTGCAAATTGCCAGCTTAGCTATCCACCCATTGCTTCTTCAAATCGATCCATTAAGAGATAGAATCACACCATTGTGAGATAGAGATCAATCCATTAGATTGAAATCTGAGCTCCAATTTGAATCTCTTATGTTTTGATGCCAGTCTTCCATTAAAGAGATCATGCACTGACTTGCTACGTGTCATCTTCCCATTCCTCTGGTAATCTGGCATCTTTCCAAAGTCGCGGGATACTAGGTTGGTGAAACTGCAACATTTCCAAATTCAGTAATTGCTTTTTTCAGCTTAGGCTTTGAAGAACTTTGACATTTTCTTCATAAATAGGATGTCCTGCCAAGGCACGAATTCCTTTTGTTTTTCTTTCATTAATGTCTGCAAAAGTGAAACTGAAAAGGAAAGCTTCCATTTTTCTCTATATGGAAAAATCAGTGCCTCTTACTGATAGAAAGTAACTCAGCGAAATGATAAAACAATACACTAAGCTGAAACAAAATCTAAATATTAAGCGCTGAGTGAATAGTGCTTAGTCAGCGACTAAAGTACATACTCAGCCTAGAATAGCTCAGAGTTAAAGCTAACATATCAGCATAGACTATTTATTTTAACATCATTATTGATTTAATTAACTCAAACTTAACTTAATTGTTATGATCAAAACTTAAGCACTACTGAGTCATCCACTGAGTCAGTCTAACCTTGTGTTGGGTTTAACAATCTCCCCCTTTTGATCAATGGCAATTAATTGAGTGAGAGTTAAATCAATAAGACATTCAGATCAGAGTTACCTTGGATAAATGCTTGATATATCATTGTTCAACACCTTTATTTTGCTTAGAGTGAATGCTAAGTCCCCCATAATCCTTGATTCCTCTAAGGTCAACATTCATCAATTCTTCTCATATTTTTCTGTAAAGTCAGTAATACATATATAGCAGAAAATATAAGAAGTTAAGAAGTTCTTAACTTAGAATAGATATTATAATCCTTTATATATATGAATGACTGAGTACAGATCAACAAATAGTTAGCCTATACTAAGTTTTCAATCAAAGCACAAGATTACATCAAATTCTATTCTAAAACTTCTTGGGTAGAATTGGTCCTTGCAAATTTCCAGCCTTCCTTTCATAAGATTTTTTTATCCCATCTTCACTGCTTCTGCTTTGGGGACATTATCTCCTTCCACTTCCTCTTCCTTCCTTAGCTCTGAAAATTCTTGTTTAGCTTGCATCAGACTTAGGGATAATTCTGCCTGCTCACACTTCTCGCGATCTTTCTCCCCCATTGCCATTGAATCCAAAATAGCTTGGGTTTGAACATCAAATGAGTTGAACGGTTGCGTAAACTTGGTCAGATCACAAAAAATATCAAGTTCAAAGTTCTTAATAATGGATTTATACACTTTTTGAGAAATGAAGTCATGTTTCCTTAGGCAAGAGAAGAGTGCCACAAGACTAAGATTGGTTCACTCTGAACTGCACGTTAAGTCCTTCCCTAGAGATCTGAGTCAGACTTGCAATAGCTTTGGCTTGGCTGGTTTTGCGCAAAACTTTCTCAAGGATGGGAGTGCTCCTTATGTACGAAGAAATATGCTTATGCACCTGATCAATAGTCTGACCATCATTGAATACATCAGCAAGAACATTCTTGATTTGATCACACATGTGACCAAGATTCTGATGGAGAGTTGGCTCTTGTTCAGCTTTTAACATCACGATTTCGCTATTGAGAGCATCAAAGATATCAAGCCTCTTTAGCGCTGTCAAAAATTTTCCCTCTGAGGCCTTAACTCCCTCCAAAATTCCTTCCTTCATGCGATTAAGCTCATTGGAGTTGCCTTAAATATGTTTAAAAGCCGTTATCAGTGTGTTGATAACATCAATTACAACATCTAGCTTGGAATAGTTGACATCATTTTCCTTGCTTAGAATGCTATATCCATTCATCATGGCTTGAATAATTTGGATGGTGGGATTAAATCTATCAATTAGAGAGTTTCTAAAATCTCTCTCTTCATTTACCACTTTGTAGTTGCTTTCGTAGATCTTGTCCATCTTCTATTTTAGCTTAGCAACCTCCATCTTCAAGTAATCAGCCTTCCTACCTACAATATTTAAGATAGGCAAAGTATGGGACACTAATGCCTCTACCAGAGAGAACTGGGTAGGAACTGACTTGAAATGGGCCTTCACCTCCTCTATTGCATCCATAAACCCTTGCACTGGCTCACCAGCCCTGATAAGTCTCCTCAATACTTCCTCAGACAGGATTGATTTGGTAATTGCAGCATCGATTTCCTCTATTGTCTTTAGTGCTAGATTTCTTTCCATTCCTAATCTCCTTATATCTCCTAAGAGTTCGGCTTCAGGGTTAAATTTGGGTTGAGGTTGTGGTTGTTAGGGTTGAGGTTATTCATTAGAAATCTCTTCAAAAATAGGAGAACCTCTAAAAGCTGGTCCGTCTATCATAAGCAACTTATGTACAGGATATCCTATAGGGGAAAGAAGGGGAATGATGTTTGTTTTAGGTATTTGGTCATAGGTTTGTTCAGTGGTGGAAGAGTTTGATTGGTCAGTGCTTGAGGTGGATGGTGTGTGGTTTTTAGGTGTGGATAAAGGTTGCATGGAAAGGGGTGTAGGCGAGGGAGGTGTTTCAATGGATAGGTTAGGGAAAAGAAATTTTCTTCTTGCTACTCCTCAACCTTCTTCTTTTCAACATCTTCAACAACTTGCTCACTAACCTGCGCTAAAGGTAACTACTCAGTCAGTTGAGCTCCTTGCTCAACTACAACTTCTTCCTCCTTATCCTCTAGGTCTCCCTCATCCTCATTAATCACTACCTTCATCCTTGTAAGAAGTCTTCTTCTCCTGTCTCTCTTCTCATCCTTATCCTCCTCAATAGACAAATAAACAATCTTTTGGTCTTCATTCTCAACAACATTGAACTTAACAACATTCACTTCATCATCCTCCTGCTCCTCTTCACTTTCAATACCATCTAGCGCTCCTATCATCTCCTCAACAACATCAGGAATAGATTTCTTACTCAAACTAGCACTTGCCTTCTCATAGGCTTTTCCAACCTTAGCCTTAGCTTGAGCAGCTGCCTTATAAGCTCTTCTCTTGATCTCATCCTCAAGGTCTTCTTTCCTCTTTTTCAATCTTTCAGCCTCTTTTACTTTCACCCTCTCAGCTTCTTCAACATTTTAGACTAGGCCAATAAGCTTTTTCACCATAAATTTCTTCCTGGGCTGACCAACTTCAGGTATAGGCACTGATGTAGCTACTTGTCCTTCTATTTTCTCAACATCTAGCCCTACATTATCACTTTTCCTCTTCTTTAGCCTTTTTAGAGGCACATCTTCCTTCAGCTCTTTCTCAGCCTTCTTTTCTTCTTCTAGCTCCTTGGCAGTTAGCTCTTTAGGCTTCACATCCTTGTTACCCTTTGAGAATCTGGACTTCTTAGGAATAGGGGCAACTACAGGATAAGAGCGAGCTGAGCTTGCTCTCTTTACTTATTTCTTGTAGTCTCTCCTGACCTACTTCTTGCTCTCTTTCTTCTCTGTAGTTTCTCCTCCTCTCTCAGCCCTTTGCTTGGTTATTCTTTCAAGCTCTTTTGCCATAAATGCCTCAGGAGTTTGATCCTCATCCTCTAGACTGATTGGTTTCACAATCATTATAGCTTTAGGGTCCTTCACTCTGACCTCTCCCTTCTTCAGCTTGGTGTACTTTGTGTCCCTGGGCTTTTCTTCATATTTCAAGCATGGAAATGAGCATTATTGAGTACTCTGGACTCAATAACCTTATAGACTATTTTGTTCTTCTGCGCCCATCCTTCAAGATCCAGCTCATAGGCCCTGCAAATCTCCACAACAAGATGCCCATATACTATATGCTTGGACACCTTCAGGAATTTGAGGAGAATGGCCAATGGCTAGTTGATACTCATTCCTTCAGTGAGAGCATAAACAAATACTCTCTCAAACTTTGAGCAGCTTCCCACAGGTGCAGTCTTTGATAGTAGAACCTTTGTTACCTTCTCGTGGGCCTGCTTTCCCTTCTTTGTGAACATGGATGCTACAAGTTCACCAACTTTATAATCAGTGGAAACTTCATAACGTTGGGAACTGACAGTCACTTTGAACATGCATAACAAGCATAACAAAAAGTCAAAATTTTGTCCCTTGCTCCTAGGAAGTCCTATTAGTTGCATATAAATTAGTTAAAGCCTTAACTAAATAAATTCCCTACTTAGGTTAGCATGCATAGGCTAGGCATACCATAATTCTAAATTATATCCTACCATAAAATATTTTATTTTAAACATGTTATAACTCTAAGTTATAGTTTAAGTATAAAATATTCTAGCATGCAAAACAACCTAAGCATAATAATTATAAAGTCTTAAAATGCTTAAAGAAAAGGACTTAACGATGGAAAGAGAATTAGAAGACTTACCAGTTAAAGCGTGCTTTAGCAGAACCTTCTTACACAAGCCTCCAAGTATGGGATAGTCTCTATGAGTATCCACACGAACCCCACCAATTGAAACCTCTCAATGAGAAAGAACCGCAGAGCTTTGAGTAGCAGCTAGACCACTCCAAAACCAACCCAAAATATTAGTATTTGCTCTTGAGTTGACTTGAGAGATATCACATTAGAATCTCAAATCAAGCCTCAGATGAGCTTATTATGTGCTTAGAAAGGAGAAATCAGGGCCTATTTAGAGTGGGAGCAAAGGCTCCCTGTATTTAATGCTGGATGGGGAAACCCCAACCCAACCTTGGTAAACACGCAGATCCTATTAGATCCGTAAGCTGACCACGCCGATCCAGCTTGCTCCACAAGCTAGGTCTTTGCCGCACAAGGCAGGCTCTCGCGAGCCTGCCTTGTCCCACGAGTTGGGCCTCGCGGGCTCTCTCTCTTGCCTATCTCATGGGTGGCAAGCTGTACAAGGCAGGCTCTTGCGAGCTTGCCTTGTATTGCAGGATGGGACATGCAGGACTTCCCGCGAGCCCAGATAGTGGGTGGCCTTGGTGTAGGCCAACGTAAGCACAGCTTGCGCTGCCTACATCCCACGAATGCCATTAGCACTCGTGTGGGCTTGTGCAGGTTCCGCAAGCCCTTTGGTCTTGCGAGGCCAATTCGTGAACGGTCCAACCCTCCTTTTTAGGAAATCTAATATTTTTAACTCTCTCTCCAATTTAAATAATTTTTTTATTTTATGACCCTAATAGATTAATCACCGGTCAATAAATAAAATCTCTAGTCTAACCAGGTAATGGTCCAACCATCCAATACTTAATATTTTTGTAATAGATCAAGTTTATTAATTCATTACTCAGTCCAATGAACGTCCAATGAGTGTGACCTTATAGGATCCCGAAGTATTAAGCTGTTAAGGCTTAACCAATCCTTGTTCAATTGGAACTATTGGCTCGATGTTCTAGACCATGAATAGAACTCGATTACCTTAATCGACTGTAGTACGCCTCTAGTAAGGGTCCATCATCCCCCATTACTCGGAATATCATTTGTGCTTATGACTTAATCTTGGTTTATTCAATAGTTGTCCAATGTGATGAACTCCTTCCATTCTTTAATATTAGTACCATCTAGTTTATCGGGTTCGGTTAAAGTGTTAACCCACCAATAGCGAGGTTGCTCTAAGCTATCCTAGTTATTTACTTGTTATCGAAGTATATTACTTTTTACCATAATGTGTTTTCACTAGAAACTATTTATATCAATCTCATACTTTGATCATAGGTTAATAGTAATCATCACTTCAATAAGTGGCTAGGTACAACTCCTTAATATATCTAGAGTGATAGATTCTTTCCAAATACTCAGCTTACCAATGTGCTATCATCACTATACCCGTAATTATCCATGGCACCCTATATTAATGAGTAAATAGGTATGACCCAAAGTATAGCGGCAATACCATACAAGGAAACTAGTATCTCAAGTATAAGGATATTCACAAAGCTACTACATGAAGATAAACACTAACACATTGATGTATATACTAGTGTTTATCTTACTGCGGTCTCCAATATATCTTCTAAATATATCATTGTGTCAAACTCAAGGCACCACCTTTAGTCTTTAAGAGTTTAACTGCTTGGACCCTTTCCAAGAGAGTTGACCACATGCTAGTCTTACCTTTCAACCAATATCCTTTCTTGATGAAACTATAACTAGGGATAGTTTAGATATAATCATAATTGCACATAAAGCATGTCTCACTAATTATAGTCCCACTATAATTAGTGAGACATGCTCTCACTTCATGCTATGTTTCTTTCAAGGACTTTTTAACAAAGATATCAATGAATATTTTTACCAGTCACAATATATATGAACACATCAATATAAAGAAAAGAATAAATTCCTTTATTAATTAAACAAATAATTCGTACCAATGCATAATTAAGATATATCTCCCTAATTGCCTTAAGTGCATACATCATATCTAACAAACTCCCACTCGCACTAAGGCCAATTAGTCATATGTCTTACTCTACATGCTTTCACATGCTGGTCATGTTTGACTTGTGTTAATGGCTTTGTTAGACCATCCGTTAGGTTCTGATCATTGGGGACATATTCTATCCTTATCATCTTAGTATCAACAATCTCCCTAATTATATGACCTATTTTTCTGGTGAGACCGTGGTTACTTTGCCTAAGCTATAGCACCATGACAAAGTAATTGGATCAACAATCTCAGGCACCACACCAAGATCACCAATAAATCCCTTTAACCAGATGGCTTCTTTTGTTGCTTCACGGGAAGCAATGTACTCAGACTTCATGGTTGAATCAGCAGTAGTTTCCTGCTTAGAACTTTTGCAGCATACTGCCCCTCCATTAAACACATACATAAAACCTGACTGAGACTTAGAGTCATCCTTGTCAGATTGGAAACTCGCATCCATGTAGCCTCTGATTGTGAGATCACCATCTCCATATATCAAGAACTCATCTTTAGTCCTTCTCAAGTACTAAAGAATTTCCTTGACAGCCATCCAGTGCTTTTCACCTGGATCCGATTGATATCTACTCGTAAAGCTCAAAACTTGAGAGACATCTAGCCTAGTACATATCATAGCATACATGATTGATCCTATCATGGATGTATAGGGTATATCCTTCATGCGCATTCTTTCCTTTGTCATCGAGAGATAACCTTTGTTCGAATGCTCAAGGCTAAACCTATTCAGTACCTTGTCTATATATGTACTTTGAGAAAGACCTAATAGCCTTTTGGATCTATCTCCATAGATCTTTATACCTAGTATAAAAGCTTTATGAGGTCTTTCATGGAGAACTTTCTTGAAAACCATATTTTAATAATTTGAAGAAGAGAAATGTCATTTCCTATTAGCAGAATGTCATCAACATACGATACTAAGAAAAAAATAGCACTCCTACTAGCCTTCTTATAAACAAAAGGCTCATTAATGTTTGGACAGAAATCTAGTTCACGGGTTGTCTGATCAAATCTAACATTCCAACTCTTGGAGGCTTGCTTAAGTCCATAAATGGATCTTTGCAGTTTGCATACATTCGAGACATATACACATTTTGGCCTAAATCGCCATTCAAGAAGGTTGTTTGAACATCCATTTGCCAGATCTCATAATCATGATGAGCAACAATGGCGAGGAGTATTCTGATGGATTTAAGCATGGCTAATGGTGAGAAAGTTTCATCATAGTCAATACCTTTGCATTGACCATAACCTTTCGTAACCAACCTTGCCTTATAGGTGATTACATTACCGTCCATGTTAGTCAATACGTTGGTTGTCTGTTTCTTCCTCTTGAACTTCCAGTTCAATATTTCTCTCACTGACTTTTGTAAGTGTTCCTTTTCCAAAAAGTGAGCACTCTGAGACACAAATACCCTTTGTGCTTTAGGTTGGTAAAATAAATATCCAATAGTTTCCTTTGGGTATCCAATGAACAGACACTTGTCAGATTTAGCGTCTAGGTTATTTGATGTTATCCTCTTTACCATAGCAGGACATCCCAATACTCTTAGGTGACTCAGAGACGGTCTTTTATTGCACCATCTTTCATAAGGCCTAAAATCAATTGATTTAGAGAGCACTCTATTTAATACATAAACTGCGCTCTCTAGTGAATACCCCCAAAAGGATTTACTGAGATTTGTTTGGTTCATCATAAACTGAACCGTATCTAATAAAGTATGATTCCTCCTTTCTAACACACCATTATGTTTGGGTGTATAAGGAGGGGTCCACTGGGGAACTATCTCATTTTCTTTTAGATAATCCTTAAACTCTTGACTTAAGTATTCTTCACCTTGATTAGATCGAAGTATCTTAATACTTTTCTCGAGTTGTTTCTTTACTTCAGTTTTGATTATCTTGAACTTTTTAAAACTTTCAAACTTGTGTTTCATTAAGTACCGATAACTGTATCGTGAATAATCATCAATAAAGGTTATGAAGTAGGAGTATCTTCTAAGTGCCTGAACACTCATTAAACCACATAAATCTATATGTATAAGCTTCAATGTACTTGTGGCTTATTCACCCTTACCTTTAAAGTGTAACTTCGTCATTTTTCCTTTTAAACAAGGTTTGCAATCGCCATAAGACTCAACGTCTGTTGGGCCCAAGTCTCCACGCTTATGCAACTTAGTTAAGTGATCTTTGTTTGTATGGCCTACACAAAAATGCCATAAGTAGAAAGATTTCTCAGTATCTAAATTTTTCTCTTAGCAATGTTTATATTTGAGGATATGTTTTATAATTATGAAATATCATTTATCATATTCCAATAAAATATCTTTCATAACTTTTATAACAGCTTTTATCAAATTGGAATAAAATTTCATCTATTGTGGAGCAGGAAACAATATTTTATAGTGACAATTGAATTTCATCCTTTTACAAAATTTAGCAAATGGAGATTTTAAGTTCCTACATCATTAGTAACAAGCCCTAATGATTTTATGTAGGTACAATTCTCCCTTTGCCAAAACTCTACTTCTCAACATATCTATACTTTCATATGGATATACAATTCTAATTAGGTATTCCATACCAATTTAGAATTCCCTTGAGATATAGGAATTCTCAATATTAAACATCTTGAAGTGGAAGCTTCAGGCCTCCTCTTCTCATGCTATGAGACTTTAGCCATTTTGATCTTATTTCCAATATCCCATATTTAAATGAAGATCTTGTTTCTAATATTTCATATTGAAAACAATCATTTTATCTCTTAAATAAAATTCTCAGTGTTCCTTTTACTTTTCTCTTCACTATGCTCCATCCTAATTAAAAACCAGACACCATGTGTCCCTTTACTTCTTTGAGATACGAACCATTTAAATTTCTGACTAATTGGTCTAACCAATTTCTATCAAAGTATTTTGGTTCAAATCTTTCACCATGGAAAATCCTTTCTCTAAGATGTAAAGACACAGATTTTCAAGTCTATAATTTCTTGATGCCCTTGTAGCTAAGGTAACATGGATCGTAACATCTAATTTGATGTTTATCCTTTTCTCCAGCTAGCTACATACATAAGGTAATAGGGATGTTAACAACCTCCAAGGTGTTGTATCCTAGTTTCCTTTATCTATTTCACGCATATCTGTTTTAAGCAGAATTGCTTGCATCATGTTGTTTAGATTTGGGCTTATACAATATACATGCTGAGCCAAAGGCTTTGAGGATTGTCCTTACATTTCTAAACAAACCCTTGAAGCTTGAGCCAATCAAAATTAGTCATTAAGATGAACGTTTGTATTTAAATAAAAATTTCAACTAAGATGTAAGAAATAAAAAATTGTTTAGACTTTAGTTTATAGTACATGTATTTAATCTAAGGACTTTTAATTAAACACATTTGTCCTACCATTTTTCGAAATTTACAACAGCCCATTCTATTGAATTCAAGAAGTTTAGCCTAGCTAAATTTCCTAGTAGGCAGCATCGACAACCAGTCTAACATGACCCCCAATTTTATGAGTCATGCCATATTTGTAAGTTATAGTTGGAATCCCATTCCATTTGCATCGCATGCTATTGCTGATTTGTTCAAGTTCCCTAACTCCAAGGGACGTATGCTCTTATATTAGCATCTCCTTGAACGTGTCTTAGTTCTCCAGCTAGCCCCCAATTTTATGGTGGACTATCCAGTCTTGTTAAGGCAGACCTATCTCAATTTTTATAACTGGTCGATGTAGATGAAAAGGAACACTTTGCACAGCATTGAGTAAGGAAGACTATAACTTGCCTTAATATATTTACTTTAAAGTTTTATTGGTGTTAGACGTCTCACCCAATCTAGAATTTATTAGATGAGCATATTTATAATAATTTGTGTTAATTTAGGGACTTTTAGAATTAATTTATAAGGTTTAACCTTAGATGGGTTCAAGCTCTTTATTATAATTATTCCATCAACCTAGATTATATGTAAAATAATTAACATTTTATTCGTTATATTTATATTGCATTTCCTTTAAGCTTTTATTCAATAATTTAATATATACTTTGTTATAGAAACATGTATAGAACCATCTTATATACTAGAAATAAATCAGTCCATATTTGATCCCCTCTTTGTTAACTCAAGCTGCACCGATATATATTCCAAGGTAGGAGCGGTGCCCTATGAAGAGTAGACATCAAGTCTAATCCTTTTCGGAACATATACGGGCACAAGCTTGAAAAAACATGGATTCTCTTGGACTAATAAATTTCCTTCTTTCAATTTATGTAAATTGAAAGCATCTATAACCTATGTAATTTATATAGTTTATTGAGTCTTTGATAAGTTTGAGTAAATTCAGCAGGCTTATTCGAAATCATCTATATCCATTTTCCAACCTTGAAATGAAAACCTAAGTTCATCTATTGTTCCAAACAATTTAATAAACTTTAAACAATTTCATATAGAAAATAAAATTCATTTTGCTTTCAACATAATTATACACTAAATAACCTGGCTCTGGTACAACTATTGGGAACTGACAATAACTTTGAACATACGTAACATGCATGGCGGAAATTCAAAATTTGGTCCCTTGTCCCTAGGAACTCCTATTAGTTGCATATAAATTAATTAAAGCCTTAACTAAATAAATTCTCTGCCTAGGTTAGCATGCATAGACTAGGCATACCATAATTCTAAATTATATCTAAAATAAAATATATTATTTTAAACATGTTATAACTCTAAGTTATAGTTTAAGTATAAAATATTCTAGCATGAAAAACAACCTAAGCATAATAATTATTAAGTCTCAAAACGCTTAAAGAAAAGGACTTAATAATTAAAATAGAATTGCTTTATCAGAACCTTCTTACATAAGCCTCCAAGTTTAGGATAGCCTCTATAACTATCAAAACAAACCCCACCAACCAAAACCTCCCAACAAGGAAGAACCGTAGAGCTTTGAGTAGCTACTAGACCACTCCAAAACCCACCCGAAATAAAAGTATTTGCTCTTGAGTTGACTTGAGAGATATCACATTGGAATCTCAAATCAAGGCATGAATGACCTTGTGATGTGCTTAGAAAGGAGAAATGAGAGCCTATTTATAGGGGGAACAAAGGCTCCTCGTATTTAAAGCGGGATGGGGAAAACCTCATCTAGCCAACAAGCGGATCCTATAGGATCTGCATGCTGCCTACGCCGACCCAGCTTGCTCTGCAAGCCGGGTCCATGCCGCATAAGGCAGGTTCTTGTGAGCTTGCCTTGTCCCACGGGCTGGACTTCACGGGCTCTCCCGCCAGCCAAGCTCGTGGGTGGTAAGGGCTGCACAGGGCAGGCCCTTGGGGGCCTGCCTTGCCTCATGGGCTAAGCCTCGAGGGACTTCTCACGAGCCTAGCTCTCGGGTGGCCTTGGTATAGGCCAACACAAGCCCTACTTGCGCTGCCTGCACCCCACGAGTGCCATTGGCACTCGTATGGCGTCGCGTAGGTCGCGCAAGCCCTTTGGGCTTACGGGGCCTATTTGCAAAGGGTCCAACCCCCATTTTTAGGCTGTCCAATAGTTTAAGCTCTCTCTCTAATTTAAATAATTATTTTATTTTATGTCCCTAATAAATTATTTACTGGTCAATAAATAAAATCTCTAGTCTAACCAGGTAATGGTCCAACTATCCAATACTTAATATTTTCATAACAGATCAAGTCTATTTATTCTTTACTTAGTCCTATGATAGTCCAATGTGTGTGACCTTATAGGATCCCGAAGTATTGAGCCATTAAGGCTTAACCAATTCTTGTTGTATAGGAACTGTTGGCTCGATGTTCCAGACCTTGAATAGAACTCGATTACCTTAATTGACTGTAGTACGCCTCTATCAAGGGTCCACCATCCCCCATTACTTGGAACGTCATTTGTCCTTATAACTTAATCACTATTTATGTAATAGTTGTCCAATGTGATGAACTCCTTCCATTCTTTGATATTAGTAACATCTGGTTTATTGGGTTCAATTAAAGTATTAACCCACTAATAGCGAGGTTGTGCAGAGCTATCCCTGTTATTTACTTGTTAATGAAGTATATTACTTTTTAACATAATGTGTGTTGACTAGAAATTATTTCTATTAGTCACATACTCTGATTGGAGGTTTAGAGTAATCATCACTTCTATAAGTGGTCAGGTACTAGTCCTTAATATATCTTATCTTATACATGGTCCACAGAAAAATCCACATGCTTTTCATCTTTCACTGCTCGTATCCTTAGACCTTTTTCCTTCATTCCTAGAAGGTTTACAATTAGCTTGGGAGTCATATACACTTTTCTCCCCATCATGGTTATAACGAACATGTCCTTAAAACCTTCAACGGTGTGTATACCATAGAAGAATCTCTGCACAATTTGCTCATAGCAGCCACTGGGTAACTCAAGAACCCTCTTAGATGATGTTAACGAGTCCAATTTCTAAAGAGCTTATCACTTGAGAAACTCAACATATCCACTATGATTGGTTCCTCTACTTCTGTTCCTTCCTTAAAACACCACTCAATGGGTGTATAAGCAGTTCCTTCGGGAATGAACAGATTTCCCCTTTTGTTGATTCCTACAACCACTTGTGTTAAGTGGTCTAACGTAGTAACCCAGCATGAATCTTGCTCATCTCTAACAAATAGAGATACTTTCTCAGTTGAACTCGCTGATGGATTGGACAAACTTGCCATTGAAGTAGCTTTTGAAGAATTCAGAAAATTTGAGAGTTTAAGAAGAAGATTGCAGAAAGAAATTTGGTAAAGTGAAAAACTTCCCTTTCTTCCTCACCCCTCCTTAAATAGCAAAAACCCTTTGAGTTAACCTGCGAAGCTACATGTACGACTCACAAGAAATGGTCATATTTGAACGATTAGATTGATCAACGGTTACGGTGGAATAAATGATTATGAAATTTACTTAGTTAAAGCGGTTGAATATGGATCGTTTTAAAACTTTCTACCGTTTCTATCAAGTTTAATTTTTAAAAGAAACTCGTGACAATTTTAATAATGTGTCCATAATTCACTCGCGGAGAAGAAATACTTAACCTAATTCACAGGAGCTCAGAGTGGAAGATAGGTTAGCCCTAGAATAGGTGAGCTGGGAAAATATTTCTTCAAATAGGATTGGACATTCTGATTAATTCTCTCAAGATGTTGAATTGGTCTTTTCCTGCTATATTGACATGCTTCATCCTACTATGTTGAATTGGATTCTTGGATAGGTCAATTGCACTCTTATTGTCACACATGACTTCAAGGCACTTAGATTTTATACCATAATCCACCAATTACTGCTTAATCCATAGCAGTTGTGCTACACAACTTCCTGCAGCCATATACTCAGACTCAGCTGTACTCAAAGCCACAAAAGTTTGTTTCTTGTTATGCCATGTGACTAGACAATAACCAAGGAAATGACATCCAGTGATGCTTTTCCTTTCTAATCTGTCTCTTCCATTGTCAGCATTAATGTATCCTCTTAGAGTGAAATCTGCATTACTTGGATACCATAAACCTGCATCAATAGAGTCTAGCAGATACTGATAATTTTCTTAAAAGTGGCTAAGTGAGATTCTCTGGGGTCAACTTGATATCTAGCACAATAACATACAGTTTATTGAATGTCAGGCCAACTAGTAGTTAAGTAAAGTAGAGAACCAATAATAGCTTTGTAGAGCTTACTCTCTATAGGTTACCTTCCTCACCTTTACTCAGAATTATATCAATGGCCATGGGTGTTGACATTGGCTTAACTTTGTCCATGCCAAACTTCTTGAGTACTTCCTTGGCATATTTAGATTAGTTGATGAATATCCCATCATCAACTTGCTTGATTTCCAAACCAAGAAAGAAACTAAGCTCTCACATCATTGATATTTAAAATTCTTTCTTCATATGCTAATTGAACTCTTTGCAAAGCTTCTCATCAGTTGCTCCAAAGATGATATAATCAACATAGATTTGGATAAATAATACATCTTGATGCTTCCTTCTGATGAAAAGCGTTGTATCTACTTTTCCTCTAACATAACCTTTGATGAGTAAAAAGTTAGTCAGTCTCTCATACCAAGCTCTTGAAGCTTGCTTCAATCCATAAAGAGCCTTCTTTAATTTAAAGACATGATCTGGACACTTTGGATCTTCAAAGCCTGGGGGCTGGCTGACATAGACTTCTTCTCAAATATAGACACTAAGAAATGCACTCTTAACATCCATTTGAAATAACTTGAAGTTTATATAAGATGCAAAACCACAAAGAATTTTTATGGCTTCAAGTCTTGCTACTAGTGCAAAGGTTTCTTCATAGTCAACGCCTTCTTGTTGATTGTAGCCTTGAGCAACTAGTTTGGCCTTATTTCTGACAGTATGACCAGCTTCATCTAGCTTGTTCTTGAAAACCCATTTAGTACCAATAATTGACTTGCCATTGGGTTTCTCCACTAAATCCCAAACTTCATTCCTTCTGAATTGGTCTAGCTCCTCTTGCATTGCAATCATCCAGTTGGCATCAAATTCAACATCTTCAAACTTCTTAGGTTCAATCAATGAGACAAATGCTGAATGACTCATCATTCTATTCAATTGACCTCTTGCCAGCACTGGATTTTGCACACTATCAAGGATCTTCTCAACTGGGTGATCTCTCCTTGCTCTGACTTCTTTTGGTAGATCAGGATCAGCTCGTTGATCTACTAACATGGGTTGAGCATAATTATCATTACCAATGTTGATGGATTGGTCCAAGTTGGCTTCACAATATTCTTTCTCTGGGATAGGATCAGGGATACAATGGGAGGACTGACTGATCCGCTGACTTGGTCTCCTTCCTTTTCATCATTACTGGCTTCTCTTCTTGCATTGTTAGTTTCATCAAAATTTGCATACATAGACTCCTCTAAAGTGCCAGTTCTCTTGACCTACACTCTATGTACCTTACTGTGTGTTGAGTAACCCAGAAAGATTCCTTCATCAGCCTTGGGGTCAAATTTTGCTAATTGGTCTTTAGTATTTAATATGCAGCATTTATAACCAATGGTCTTGAGATGACCAACCTTGGGCTTGAACCTCTTCCTAAGTTCATAAGGAGTTTTATTTAAAACTGGACGAATTAAAACCCTGTTTAGAATATAACACGCTGTGTTAACAGCTTCTCCCTAGAAATACTTTGGCAAGTTTTTATCACTCAGCATAGAATGACCTATCTCCATAATAGTGCAATTCTTTTTGTCAACAACCCTATTATGCTGAGGTGTATGAGGGGTAGAAAAATTGTGGTTAGTACCATGCTTAGAACAGAATTCCTCAAACTGCCTGTTTTCGAATTCTATTCCATGGTCACTGCGCATTCTATTAATTTTAAGTCCTTTCTCATCCATAATCTGGGTAGCCAACCTAAAGAATGATTCAAATGTTTCATGTTTGCTTAAGAGCAAGACAATCCAAGTGGACCTAGTCAGATCATTTACAACCACAAGGTTATATTTCATTCCACCTAGACTTGTTGGCAAGACTAGCCCAAACAAGTCCATGTGTAGAAGATCAAGGGAATGAGAAAAGGATATGTTAACTAAGGATTTAGGCCCTGTTCTTTTTAACTTATATTCAGTCCAGTTTAGTTCAGTTCAGTACTGCATACATATAAATTTACACTAAATTAAATTCAGTTCAGTTCAGTTCAGTACTGCTACATATAAGTTGAAAAGAACAGGGCCTTAGAGGTCTTCCTAAATTGTGTCCCAAGTTGGCATGCAGAGCAGAGTCTATCTTTTACAAAGGCTTGATTGGTTAATCCCTCAACAAGTTCATTTTTGGCTAGTTTGGATAGATTGGTCATATTAATATGTCCTAACCTTCTGTGCTATTGCCATGAACTTTCCTCCTTAGAAACTAAGCATATATCATTGGAGCCAGGGGATAAAGCAATCATATAAACATTATTAATTCTAAGAGCATAAAGAATAGTTTGGTCAGAGTTACCATCAATGACTGAGTAGCCCGCTGAGTCAAAATCACTATCTTCCCTTTGTCAATAGCTGAGCTACGCTTAGCAAGTTGAACTTCAGGCTTTTCACTAGAGACACATTTTCAATTGAAGGCATGACTCCTACAGTGCCATTACAAACAATCTTTCCCTTTTGGTTATCTCCAAAATTGACACTTCCATTCCTCTTTCGTGCTAATGTGATGAACTGCTTTTCATCACCTGACATATACCTCAAGCATCCACTATCCAAATACCACATTCTTATATCATTAGTGGATCTCAGGCTCACCTGCAAAATAATTAAGTTTTCTTAGGTACCCATGCCTTTTTCTGCCTGGGTCCTCCTTTGTTAGAGGTTATCATCCTTGATCAGTCATACTCATCATAGTAACCATTTTTATGTCCAAACATGACTGTGGCATATCCTGACTTTCCATAAAAATTACATACGGCCTTAGGGATGGGCTTGCTCACTTTACTCTTTTGAGAAACCTTCTTAGCTGAGGAGGGACCCGCACCTTTTTCTAAGCTACTAATTCAGCAGCTAACTCATCCGTTTTCTTAGTGAGCTTACTATTATATCCATCATGGTACTCAGATTTTTCCATAAGGTATAAGATGTCAAGTGAGGTAGAAGAATTGACATCTTCTAGATCATCACACCTTCTCTGGAGTACTTTGTTGTATTTAGATAACTTCTTAGTCATGTTATTAACAACATTAAGTACTGCAGCATGTTCATCTGAAGACAAAGGGGGTTCAGAATTTACCTCAATTCTCTTTTTGTTGTCTTTGTTCTAGTCAACTGATTGATTGGCAGCAAAAGTAGACGGTTGGTCAGCTGACTTTGAGTTGGTTTGATCATCCTTTGCCATGAGACACACACTTGCATAATCTTGTGCCTTTTCATCAAAGGATGATGACTCTTATTTAGAATCACTTTAGGTAGTAGTAAGAGCCTTCTTATCCCTTTTCTTCTTAAATATATCCTTCATAGGTTTAGGAAAGCTGGATTGGATGCCCCTTTTCACTACAATCAAACCATTTGATATCTTTGTCAGCTCATCAAATTTTTATGCCCTTCTTGGACTTGCTAGGCTTTCTAAATATCTGAAAGCTCTTGTCTTTCTTCAAGAACCTGATGAAGTTCTTAGTCATCAGTGCTATCTCATCATTTTTATCCTCAGGATATTCTTCTTCTGAGGAGTCCTCATCAGCCTGAGAACAATGGTTATGCTAGAACTTTCTCTTTCTTTGCTTTTAAACTTCTTGGACTTATCCTCATATTATTTTAGTGACATTTCATGAGTCAGTAAGGTTCCAATCAGCTCATCAAACTTGTAGGTCTTTAAATCACGAGTTCTTAGATAGCGCTGTTCTTTCCATCCCATTCTTGTGTCAAACCTCTCAGAATCTTCTTGATAGTCTCTTCTTCTGTGAAGTTCTTGCCTAGTATTTTTAGCTCATTGACAATATTCATGAATCTGTTGTTCATGTTAGAAATGTCTTCCTTAGGTTGCATATAAAGCCACTCATAATCTGTCATGAGAATGTTGATCTTGGTTTCCTTAACTTCGTTAGTTCCTTCATAAGTCACTTCCAACTTCTTCCAGATCTCTTGTGTAGTCTCACACCTTGAAACTCGATTGAACTCATTTGCATCGAGAGCATAATGAAGATAGTTAATAGCAGCTGCATTTTCCATCATTTTGGCCAAGTCCTGGTTGTCCCATTCCTCGGAGTACTTATCAACCCGAACTCCATTATTCACAATAGTAGGAACATATGGCCCTTAAACTATAGCCATCCAAGCATACATACTCTGAGATTGGATGAAATTATTCATTCTGTTCTTCTAATAGGTATAATGCTCTCCATTGAACATGGGAGGCCTGGTGACTGACTTGCCTTCAGATAGAATATAGGCTTGGGCCTTTCCACTGGATTCTCCTCCTTTGTACGCCATGGTCTTTATCTTAAGATTGTAAGATCTTTAGATTGAGAACTTGCTCTGATACCACTTATTGGTCCCTATGCATACACTCAGCGAATTAGAGGGGTGGTGAATGACTCACTTAAATAAATTAGTTCACTTTTTCACGATTAATATAACTACAATGAGTAGGTCAGCAGGCTAAGTAAAAACTTGAAAAACTTTAAAGTAAAGAGCGTAGAGATTTTATACTGGTTTGGCAACCTATGCTTACATCTAAACCCAAGAGAGTGTCTTGGCTTTAATCCACTAATCTTAACTCCTTTACCCTATGCGGAGAACCCTTTCACATAAATTCCCAATTACAGAAAGTACCCTTCAAACTGTAATTGTTCACCCGCTAAGTAGAATTCCTTCTTCTAACAGCAAAACAAAAGAGTCTAAATAAGGGCTAGATTCAACTTATATAAACGTTGATCTAGTTACAGATAGTCATATATTACAATTCTATCGATCTATTCTAATCTCTCTTATTGTAAAGCATATTTTCGCTGAATAGTTGCTTTCTTGATTGAACTTTCCTTAAAGCTTGTAAATTGACAGAGTATTGCTTCTAAGAAATTCAAGGTGTAATCACCAAGTTCTAACGCTTGCCTTCTTACTCCTTTTATACTGGAAATCAAGAATGTAGCTATGAGCACAGGATTTTGCAGTCCCTCTCGCGAGATGATGATGACGTGTACCCGATTTTAATGCCTCATAATAAAAGTTCCCTTTATAATTTTTATTACCAATATAATATTCCATGCGAATTTTATACTTGGTAGAATCCAGTTCGGCGTGGCCAATAAATCATTCGGTAGGAGCTTGAATCAATGATTTACGCCCAAATTAAAAAATAGCCATTAAAATATCATTAAAATTCAAAAAGATGCCTTTTAACCCACTTTTAACCACATTTTGCAACTTTTTAGGCTCCTGGGCCCGCTAGCTATCAGCTTGCCGGAGGCTGATGCCACTAGCGGCATCAGCCATGCCCCGAAGGCATCACCATATTACCGGTGGCATCAGCCATACCGTCGGTGGCATCACCATGTCACCGGCGGCATAGCCCAAAACGGGCCCCTACACAGATAGCTTTTTTGCCACTTTCGGTGGAATTAGTCAAAAAAGTCTCGAAAACCACCCCAATTTGCCTATAAAAACATACCTTAGGCTCTTATGGGGAGAGGCTAAAAATGAGCAAAAAGAAAGGTTGGAAATTTAATGTTAGACGGAGAAAATAGATTTTAGTGAGAAAAGAATTAGATAAGGCAGGAAAAAGGATTCTAATCCATTCTTCCTGGTTTTTCTACTTTGAACTCTCTGATTGTGAGCTTAAAATCAGTAGGTATTTTCGTTAAAGTCAACTTAATAGGAATTAGAGACTTAGAACTCTTCAATTTTACTACTAAATCATCATTACAAGCTCCCCCGGGGTGTTTCTTTTCGGTTCACGAAGAGGTCACGACCCCGAGGTAAAAATCTTGAGTCTCATAGCTCTTTAGCATTAATATTACTGATTTATGCCGATTCTCGTTGATTTGTGTTCATTTTTTGGTTTTCGGTCTTTTTTGACTGCTGTCCATTGCTGCTGTAAAAAATTGAGGTCGTCGGAGACATGTGATATCGCCTGCGGTATCACCCATGTTGCTAGGGACGTCTCGGATACCGCTGGTGGCATCACATTCCCCAGAGACCTCACTTTTTTATGGGACCCTTTCTTTATAGTACCCAGAAAGCCATGTAGCCTCCCTACATATTGATGTCACCAGTGACATCAGTGATGTCGCCGGCAGCATTAGCCATGTCACCAGCGACATCAACCATGTCGCCGGCGGCATCAGCCGTATCGTCGGCGTCATGAATTTCTAGACAGCTATTTTTGTTTCATTCATTTTCGACCTAGTTTATTTTCCAAAAGAGTGCAACGATGGTGGTCCAAAACCTTCTGAAAATAGACCCTACCCTCTAACATGTGGCATTTTTACGAATAATTCGGTTAAAACAAAGATCGAGTCTAAAATTTGGTTAAAAATGGAATTTTTCGCAAACGCCATTCAAATCTCATTCTAGCCATCTAACCAGGCTTTCTAATATTGTAAATAAAGTATGCCATACCCACGCTAACCTAGGTCTTGTTTGGTTTGCTAATTATACATGATTCGTGAGGTATCTTGAATGACGTGCCATATCTATACTAACCATCTTCTGCAGGTAGATGTGCGTCAGTCTTTAGGTATTTTATATATCGTATATAAAAATGTACAGGATTTGGAAGCCTTGTAATAATTTTATTTTATTTTTAGATGACTGTAATGATTTATTCATCGCCTTAACTACCTGATAAATGCGAGAACAACATAATAACTAAAAACACAAATAAATAGGATGGATTAAATCGATTAAGAAAGAATGAAGTAACTTAACTTGGCCTAATGAAAAATAGATAACATCATCCGAACTCAGAATCTCTACTTAAGGTATGGTTCAACCACCCAGTGGGAAAATCGTACCAAAAATTTCTCGGTTGAGCTGAACTGTGTAGCGGCTCTGTTTTAAGTACTGGATTTCGATCTCATATCTTTTGAGCATTAAAATATGCAAAACCATTTTCCAATCACATCATTCGTATCCCCCATCATTTTTAAGAGGCCGGGCCACCGACCCTGGCTCTACAGCCGCCGTATAAAATGTCATCCGCTCACAGTGGCGACTCTGCTGGGGACTGATCTCTTTAAACTTGAACTTATCTTTTCATAAATTTGAAAGATTTTGATGATGTATTGAAATCATTGGCCAAATTAAAACTTCATTCTGTTTTATAACATTTTATCCTCGTGCATGTAGATAGTTCAGTAATTTTTAGGTACCCCCATTTCACCCGAGAAGCTCACGAAAGTATCACTCATATCCTGTTGGAATTGAGGATGCCTAGTGGGTGAATCACTCATTTTAACCAATACATAAACTCCTACGATCGCACCTATTTAGGTAGTGGTTGAGTAACGTGGAATCAAGGTAAACGAGGACCTTTTACATCAACAACCCTATACCAAAGCTGTGCTAGAAAAAGCCTTAGCACATCATTCCTTTAGGATCACCAGAACAAATAAAATAATTGGGACGCTCTTCTTTCTCCATTGCCAGTGATGGAGCCAAACTCCATCCTTCTAAAGAGGCGTTACACGGGAGTTATAAGGTTGGAAGAGGGATGATTCGCGTGCTATGTGCTCCGTGATCATGCACTCCCATGCATCGGCTTCAAAAGCCAAAAATAAATTAACTTACCCTTACTACTTCTGCCTATGGAAGAAGTTTAGCAACACACGTAGGACTTCTCTTGTGCCTCCGTTCCATCACCACATATCACTACGTATGGCGTAAGGTACAAACGTCCCACTTATGTTGGAGGGATAAGTCGTCACAACATTTCTAACCATATCTACGTGCAGCTATACGTATCACACACTGCTTCCAAAAACAAAAGGCATGTATACCATCCTTGCCATTCACAAACCCATTCATGATCTGATCCACTGCCTACCATTCAGCTAGGAGGAGGCGGGCTGATCGTCACACCCCAGTTTGGAAAAGGATAGAACACCGCTTGATTCATCATCCTCTCACCCTGATTGTCACCATGAAAGTTGAAGGGATTCCACACACCGATTCTAGTGGGGAGTCAGATTCAAAAAAAGTTCAGTTAAGCCGGAGCCCTTTTCAACCAGCCATGTCTTTTCCAAGAAATAAAGGGACCCCTCATCCCAAAGAGCCGTTCGGCCCTACTTCTAGCTTGGGAGTGAGATCCCAGCCACCGCCTGGTTTTAACTTTGCCAGTGCTATGGCACAATTCCTAAACTCATACGCTTTTTGGGCTTCTATCCAAACCACTGTTTAGACTGCCATTAAGCAAGCTCTCGAAGATAGAAATTCTGATTGAGTATCGACATCCGATATTCAGGCCCAGAATGGTTCGGCACAGATGTTGACCAGTCTGGTAGGAATAAGACCTATTGCACCCATTTTTCAATCAACCCAGCCGATGGCAAGCCCATTCCTGTTTGGGCAAGCTTCGGCTTTCTTATCAACTTTAACTGTTCCATCAATTGTGCCTTTTAATCCAAGACCTTTCGCTCAAAGCCCTGTTCCTCTAGTATTTACTCACCAGTGCCCAGCTTCTCAGCCACTACCCTCTTTCACTCCTCCGCAGTTCATTGTAGCTCCCAAGGGTACCACCTACCCCCAAAATCCTTTTGCCAACCAGCTGACAATTTGTCCTCCACTACCTCCAACACTCAATGACCAGGTCACGCAACTGCCGGACATGACACTCGAGGTAGCTGCTTTTTTCTGACAAATGATAGCTTCTCAAGCTATCAATGACCAGGTCCTACATTCTCTAGGCGCGACACCTGAAGCCCTAGCTATCCCTTATAAATCGGTCAACAACCAGGTCACGTAGCCTCCGGGCATGACACCCGAGATCCAAGCTTACATCAACCTCCTTATCACCGCTAAAAAACCTAAAAGAGATGAAGACTGGGTCCCCAATAATTTTACCATATCGAATATGGCTCATTATGATGGTTCTAGAGCACCTGCCTCTCACATTATAATGTATGAAAGAGTAATGCACGTGAAGAAGTTAAGTGATAAGGTGCTTGCTAAAATGTTTCCTTGCTCCCTCCGGGGCCCTGCCCTTGAATGGTATCACACCTTGCTATAACATATTATCGCTGACTGGAATCTTTTATCTGAGGCTTTGAAAGTGAATTATGGTTTTAATACTATAATGGAAACAACCCTCCAACATCTTGAGAGGGTACGTCAAATGCCCAATGAAACCTTTAAGCAATACTTTAATCGGTGGATGTCAACCCAGGTCTTAATGAAATCCAAGCTAAGCCTCGAGGAAGTGATCGTCAAACTCCTTGAAGGGGCTCTCCCCCTGTTCTATAAAGAAACGGCTACTAATTCTTTTCTATCCTACAAGGCTATATTCAAGAAACCTGAGAAGATTGAGTGTGAGGTAGAGCGTGAAAGGGTCGAAAGAGCGGAGAAACCGTGGTTCAAAAAAAATAATGAAGCTCAACCCTCAGCCCCGACGCCAGTTGAGCCTAAAGCACCGACTATAGTTCAAGCCGTTTCTCAAGCCCCTACTGCGCCCCTCGCAATCACTCTAACTCCACCGATAGTTACCATAATCCAGCCTCCTCGCCCCCCCTTTATTTTGGCTAACCCTTATAAGTTGCCCCTACGGGTCATCTTTCAACGTTTGAGGGAAGCAAGTTTCATATAGTCCCTTCAGGAATACAAGCCACCAAGGCCCGAGGATAAGAAAAACTTTTATAACTATCATGTTCAGGTAGGACACCAAATCAGTAATTGAGAAGCCCTGCTCTCGGCAATTCAATGCTTGGTTAGCGAAGCAAAGATCGCTAAACGTGACAGAATTTCGAGCACTATGAATAATCCTTTACTGAATTTTAGGAACAAGGTTGGCATTGTCCAGTCTGGTTTATGTGAAGCCACAATCTTTGATCTCCTTGCTTGGAGGCCGGACAATAGTAACTCTATCCTGGTCATCGGTTCGGGTCTTCTGTCTTACTCAGTTTTTGATCTAACCAATCAAGCCAACCCAGGGGTCAACTCTGTCCAGGAGATGGAAGTTGATCTAAACTAGTCGAAGCAAGAGAGCCGTAGGTCTAAACCATTCATGGCAAAAGAATGAAAGTTGAGAAAAAACCACTATTCAATGTAGATTCCTTTATTTTGAAGGACTACTCTAATGGTGATGAGGAAGTGGCTAGAGAGACTAAGGCCGTAAGCACCGAATTATTCAAGGTTGATCAAAATGACCTTTTTAGCGTAGATAAGTATGAGCTGCAAAACCCAGATTCGGACTCTGTGGAGCAACAGTATCTATTTGAAACACGAGCCACTAAGAGTGTCTTACTCGATAATGTCCTTAACATTACTCGGAGTGGCCGCGTATATCTGCCTAAAGACTGATATCTTTGCTTAACCAAAGACCCAATTCCTAGTAGGGTTGGAACTACCACTAGACCCCCTTCTTCACCTCCGCCTGTCTCAACCAGTCTTGAGGTTGACCCTCTCATTACCTAGCTGAAAAACACCCAAGCCCGATATAGTATCTGGTAGCTGGTAATCAACTCCGAAGGGAATCATAAGGGCTTGATTAAATGGCTCCTCGATTTAAAAGCTAATCCGGCCACCTCGGTCATTGAGATATGCACCACGGTTGGAGAAGGCATTCCCCCGAGAAAAGGGCCTCAAATTGTGTTCAAGCATTTTAATCTTCCACTCGAGGGTAGGGATCACAATATGGCCTTATTCATCCACATCCAAGTCCTCGATAAGGTTATCCCATGTGTCATGGTGGATGATGGCTCTACTCTAAATCTATGACCTCTAAAAATCCTTCCTCATCGGGGACTGTTGGAGGATATGCTTGAAAAATCTAGCACTATTATTAGGGCTTATGATGATTCAAAGTGCAATGTAATTAGGACCTTTGAGGCAGAAGTCACTGTAGAAGATGTGGCAAGCAATGTACGCTTCACTGTACTTAATATTCGTGTTACCTATTCTCTGTTGATTGGCCGACCGTGGCTTCACGCTTTAGGCACCGTTCCCTCCACACTACACTAGAAAATCAAGCTTATTCATGAAGACAGAATGGTGACTATAGAGCCCGATCCCTCTTTCGTTATGGCTGTTACAGAAGCCGAAGCTAGTTTAGAAGGAGGCCTTCAGATTGCTGTGATTAGCAAAGCTCAGAAGTCTCCTCCTCTTTGGCATAACTACCTTCATACCGGTATGAGTAACCTGATGAAGAAATCTGGTTACAAGCCTAGTAGAGGTGGTGGAATATATGAGCAGAGAATTATTGAAGAATTGGAGCCAAAAATCCTTACCCATCGAGCTGGATTGGGATATAAGCCTAGAAAAGCCTATCACCGCATCCCCTCCTGCTACTATTGCGTGGTCACTATTTATGAAATCCAAGGCAAGACGCCTTATAAGGGAGAGCCTGAGCCAATCGAGTATAATGGAAAAATAGGGCCCGGCTTAGAGATCTTTAAAGATGTCTATGACTTTGAGACTGGCCGCATGATAGTTTCGGCCGAACCCAAGCCCGCTGAGCCTGATACACCTGTCAATGTTGTTTCTAATGAGGCTAAGGGAAAAGGTAAGATGCATCCCGAAGATAAGCCTGGGGGAAGTAGTGAAGAGTCTATTAATCCAGAAATTCAAAATGTTATGGCAACCGTGACTGAAGCTATGGCGTTGCTGATGAAGAAAGGCTAGAAGGGTGAGAGAACTAGGGAAGAAGATGCTATGACAGTGATAGTAGGAAAGCTCACCAAGGCTCTCGCAAGAAAGCTAACCTGTTTGGGGGGCCATCAATCACCATTGCCCAAAAGACCACTCTAGAGCATGACCTGGATACCATTTTGACAGATAATACATAGGATGCTCCTCCTATTGATATTGCTACAAATCCCCTCCGCCTATGGAAGAGGATATGGATGATGTAATTCTTAACATTTCTGATGTGTTTGATGTGAAAAATGTTGCTTACAAGGCTTTTAATGCAGTGAATAACGCTTTTGCCTAGTCATACAAAGACATGCCTGGGGTTGATCGATAAATTATCGAGCACAGGATGCCAACTAATCCTAAATTTTGACCTGTCAAGTAGATCCTCCGCCGGTTGAGGCCAGAATAAGTTAAGATAGAGGTCTCAAGGTTGATCAAAGCTTGATTCATTGAAGTTATAGAATACCCAACTTGGTTGTCCAATATAGTCCCAGTTCCGAAGAAAGATTGTAGGGTCCGGGTCTATATAGATTTTCAAGATCTCAATAAAGCTCGCCGAAAGACGACTTCCCACTCCTACATATGGATGTCCTGATTGATAGTGCTGCCAGGGCAGCTATGTATTCGTTCATGGATAGATTCTCAGGGTATAATCAGATTTTGGTTAATATTGTCGACAAAATCAAAATGGCGTTCATCACTGAATGAGGAGTGTATTGCTACAAGGTAATGCCGTTCGGGTTAAAAAATGCAGGGGCCACTTATTAGCGTGCCGTAACCACCCTCTTACATGACATGATCCATAAAGAAGTGGAAGTGTATGTGGATGATATGATTGTGAAGTTTGCTGCTCGAGAAGAGCACCCTGCTATTCTTGACAGGTTCATCACTCGTATTGAAAAGTATAACCTCCGCCTAAATCCAAAGAAATGCGTGTTTGGGGTTACTTTAGGCAAATTGTTGGGGCACGTGGTTACCTAAAATGGAATTGAAATGGATCTAGACAAATCCAAAGCCATCAGGGACATGCCTCTACCTAAGACAGAGAAAGAAGTTCGATCGTTTTAAGGGTCCTTGCAGTATGTTAGTCGGTTCATTGCCTGCCTTACTACTATTTATGAACCCACCTTTAAGCTGTTGAGAAAACAACAACCCGTAGTACGGAACGATCACTTCCAAGCGGCATTTGATAGAATCAAGGCGTATCTTATTGATCCACCCGTCTTGACACCTCTCATCCTAGGAAAATCGCTCATCCTTTACCTGGCTATCGAGGAAACTTCTGTTGGGGCAATGCTTGTCCAGGAACATGCTGATAAGCGTGAACATGCCATCTACTACTTGAGCAAGAAGTTGTTAGATTATAAAACCCGGTATTTGAATGAGGAAAAGACCTGCACTGCCATGGTTTAGCTCACTAAGAAGTTGCGACATTATTTCCAATCTTATCGTCTCCAAGCCGTGGCCAAGATTGATCTAATAAAGTTTCTTTGTCAATCCCCCACTTGAGTCGGCAAATTATCCCGATGGTTACTTCTGCTATCTAAGTTTGACATTGAGTATATGATCCGAAAGGTCATTAAAGGGCGGGTAGTAGCTAAATTCCTAGCTAATCAACCCCCAGCTCTGACTATAAGGAAAATTTAGAGTTTCCTGATGAGCAACTCACCTCTGTTACAATCCTTGACAACATCTGTACAATGTACTTTGACGGCATTGTGAACCGTCGGGGAGCATGTCTCGGGATCATCATCATCACGCCGGATAATGAGATGATCTCATTGTCCAAATGCTTAGAATTCTCTATCACCAACAACGGCGTTGAGTATAAAGCTTATTTGTTTGGCCTTGAGGCTCTTCTTTAGGTTCAGGCCCACCGTATATCTGTCATCGGGGATTCAGCTCTGGTTGTTTATCAGATTATTGGAGATTGGGAAATTAAAGAAGAGTCTCCCCATTCTTACATCGAGGCTGTTTGCGAATTGTCTAAGAAATTTACCTCGTTCTTATACCGCCATGTCCCTCGGGATGAGAATCAAATGGCCGATGCTCTTGCCACTCTCGCGTCCATATGGGAAGGGCCCCAGCAGCAGCCTATCCGCCCTTTGATTATACTGTCCACCAAGACCCCATACCACGTTCAATTAGCTCCTCCAATCCTCGCCATCTCATCCAAACCTTGTTGGTATTCTGACATTTTCATGTTCCTATAGACCGGCCAATATCCTACGGGTTCTTCTGACTCAGACCGAACTACCCTACGACAACTCGCTTTCCAATTTTGTATCATGGATAATGATCTATTCAAGCACACTAGCGACGGACTTCTTCTCCATTGCCTCACTCACTCCGAGGCTCAGAACGTAATAACCCAAGTCCATACTGGTGACTGTGGCCCTCACATGAACGGTCTTGCTCTCGCAAAGAAAATCTAGCGTTGGGGTATTTTTGTCTCACTCTTACAGTCGATTGCATCGCCCAGGTCAAATAATGCCACCAATACTAGGTTTACGGGGATATGCAGCATCTGTTGCTCACCGAACTCCATCATTTATCCACCCCCTGGCCATTCTCGGTGTAGGGGATAGACATAATTGGTGAAATCTATCCTTCTTTAATAAACAACCACAGATTCATTACGGTAGCAGTAGATTACTTCTCGAAATGGGTAGAAGCCGAATCCTTCGCCAATGGGGTACAATTTTAAGGAGCAACTGCTATTCTAATCGAGAAATACGAGATTAAACACCATAGATCTTCCCCATACAGACCGCAAGCTAATAGAGCTGCTGAGGTAGCTAATAAATCGGTAAAGACGATTCTTTCTAAGATGATAGCTGGTTATAGGGATTGGACAGATAAGCTACATTTTGTTATTTAGGGATATCGCACCAGCATTTGCACCCCGACAGGCCAAGCTCCATTCTCCCTGGTCTACAGGATGGAACCGGCCTTGCTATTTAAAACTTAGGTGACCTCCTTAAGAGTCGGTATGGAGGCTAAGTTAAAAGAATCTAAATGGACCCGAGCGAGATTGGAATAGTTGAACATGATGGATGAGCAGAGGTTAAAGGCCCTCGACAACCTTCAAATGTACCAGCAATGTATGGCTCGAGCGTATAACAGTTGGGTAAGACACTAGAAGTTCCCCCTGAAGGCTGGTGATCTGGTCCTTAAAGAATTGAAACATTCTACCACTGATGCGAGGGGCAAATTCAGGCCAAATTGGGAAGGACCATATGTGATAAAGAAGGTGCTTAGCAATGGGGTAGTTAAGCTTACGGACATGGATGGGAACGAGTTTGTGAATCCTGTGAACCAAGACAGGCTTAAGCGTTATCATATCTGATTCAAAAGAAATAAATCAAAAAAGTGGCACAAAAAAAATTATATACATGATAATCACCAGCCTTTCATTCTTTTACTGATCGGACAAAAACTAGGGTGACACCTGACGATTAGTATTCCACAAATCGGCCGTGCAAAAATTGGGGGACGAATCAAACCCGATAATCAAAAACCCAAAAAAGGGCGACCTAGGTAAAAGTTAGGGTATGTGAGCACAGAGCGAGTGCCTCCTCGAAAACCCATCTAGGCTAGTAGGCACCGGGAGTTAAATCAATAGGAATGTCAACCGAACATCGTGTACTTTATTTTATCTCAATTAACAAAAGTATCTCTTTTGTTGAAACCTAAATGTTTATGCTTATATGAATCCTGTATTCATAGGATTAAGACAACTCCAGTAAGCTTAGGACAGAGTTCATTTTATTCCATATCAAATGTGCAAAAAGAAAAATTTCAGACAAAGTCCGATACGTCAGTCACCCTGACTAGCATATACAAAAGATAGGACTGACAAAAGGGCGTATCAAACCGAGCTTCCCGCATCATCATCACAGTACCTAGAGATCCGCCTCGATGTGGTAGTAAAAAGGGGCTCCCCCCTGCTCCGCATGCTCCCGCTCAAAGCGGGCCCGCGACTGCTTCTGATGTGTCGGCAAGCATCTTATCTCAGTAAGCCATCCTCTGTAATGTGTGTCGGTCTCGATGGTCTCCATATGAACATAATACAGAATCTTCAATTACAGCTTCCCTGGACCACTTCTCTCGGATATGGTTAACCCACCTAGCTTTGTAGATTCTGATCTAATTATGGGGTAACTTTATTAGGATTCTTTAGCTCTTGCCATACTGTCGGCACAACCAGTAATGGGTGTAGAATGAAGATTTCTCTAGACCTATCAACTGAACACAAGCTCCCCAGGATTCTACAACCATATCCTGAATCCTCCACCATGGACTAACCCACTAAACCTGTGCGTCCGTATACCCCCTCAAAATAGGCTCCCAATCATCAAATGTCAGCTGATCAAAATTAGCCCACATAAGCCCCCTCTCCCTCAGATGAACGGGCAGGTACTTCTTTAGATTCCCTCGTGGCGCTTCCCTCAACCTCAGTTTCTCCATCAGCCATACCTATAATTTGAATTTGGGTAAGGATTGGGGAAAGAAATGCGTGAAATCAGAAAGAACAAAAGGTACCTATAGTAATTTGAGCTGATCTCCGATAAGTGACTAGTCAACAAAAGTGGTATCCATGTTCAGCAAAACATCGGCCAACCCCACAGCTATGGGAGAAGCCCCTGTCGACATGGGGCTGATGAGTGAAATCAGCCTAAGCAGAGCAATTGGGCTCACTCCACACATAAACTCTGCCATGAGTTGTAATGCCACCATAGGCCAAGCAAGGTGAGTTCGGGGAGCCCCACGATACCACTCTAAAGCTGCTCCAAGCTGAAACCCAGGTTTATCAGGTAATCGGGACAGAAATGGGTCCACAGAGTCCAAATTCTATAACCCTCAAGGAATTCCATCTGCGCTAAAATGAAATTCCGGCAGCGCTAAGGTCACGCATTTAGGACACGGTACCCCAAAAATAGTGTAGAACTCTTAAGCAAGGGGCATAGCTCGAACAATGAAAATCAGAAGACGTGGTCAATTGGATCCCAAAAGGATAGCGCCACTCGAAGGGCCACGTCGTGACATATCGAAACTCCCAAGCCTGAATTTTTCAAGCTTCTTCAAGTCTGCATTTCCCACACTTTGCAAAAAACTGCATAGCTATTGATTATGGGTTGCCATGATAGGAATTGGCAGAATGGCTGGAATCAGATTTCTGGAGATGTGATGCTGCTGGTGATATGAGTGATATCGCCAGTGATATGAATCAATTTAGGCAGTATCAACTGATGTCGCCAGCGATATGAATCAATTTGGGCGGTATCAACTGATGCCGTCGGTGATATGAGCTTTAAGATAGCCTTGTCCATATTGTTTTAGTTGGTTGAGTGTGGGCGATATGGGTCATGCCGCCAACGGCATGGAGTTAATTTCTGGCGGCATCAAAAGCATGTTTCTCATTACAGACCTATACAAAACCTGTAAATAATCCTGTAATCCATATCCAATATCTGTTCAACTGCAATCCATCTTATTCGAAGTAAAAAAGCCCAAGGGCACAAACCATTCAAAAATCTCGAATATCTAGCCTACTAAAGCAAAGCCAAACAACAAATCTGAATTATTCTAACCCCAATGTATCAAGGGTAGAAACTGAAATATGAAACAAAAAGCAAAATGAAAATGTAAAGCTAGGCACGCCTACTACTGCCTGCCGCGCGGGATGAAATGTCCTCAGCGCTCACTAGCCAATCATCATTATCCTCCTCTCTTCCCTCAGTCATCAGGACACTACTGGACTCCTCTATCTTAATAGATGGGCGTCGGCTGGTGGACATCTTTACTCCCCTGCGACTGGTGCTACCAGGGTGTACCCATCCAATTTTTGCTTACTCCGTCATTCCTGAATGGTAGCCTCCAGCTGACCCTCAAGGTCACTCACATGATGTCGGAGTTCTACAGTCTCCTCCTCAAATCTCCGCCGGGCCGCATCAGTGTCTGATAAGGAAAGGGCCAAGAAATCCTACAAACCAAGGAAAACGTCAATAATTCACTTCATTTCTAGCATCTATACATGCATCTTATCTTATTTTGGCGTGTTATAAATAGGGAATGTACCTGAACAAGCAGCGATTGCCAGATAAGCGTATCCCGGAGAACAAAATTATTCTCTACAAGTTGCTCCACATGACTCCGTGCCACTAAAAAAATCCAAAAGATGAATCATTAACCACCCACATCCAAGGGTAGACAAGAAAGCAATTATTTGGCCTTATATAAGTAGTGCTTTCTGGCATAAAGATCAGAGCATGCCGGCTCGGGCCTATGTTCCTAGGTTGAAACTCACCTCGGGAATTCATCAGTAAGAATCGGGTCTCTATAGGGTTGACGAGACGTCTTTCTATGAAATTTATCCCCTCGGGTACAGTATAATATCTCATCCCACTCTGGTTGTCCCGACCTCGCGTCCTCGCAGGTTCCTGTAAAGCATGAAAAACACACATAAGTGACATTCCTAAACCTCAAACAATTGCAAATCATGCACATAAATGCAATCATACCTCAAAAGAGCGATGCCCCCCTTGGGACATCAGCGCACTCCCGCTAGCTACATCTGCACCTACCTCGTCCTCCCCCTTAGGCTCGATCCCAACATTGCCTTCAATCTCCTCCTCTTCCTCTTCTTCCTCCTCCTCCTCAACATCAACTATCCCCTTGTGCTTCCTCTTCTCCTCATCCATCCTCTTCTTATTATGAAACTCAATTGTATCATTAGCCTGGATCCGAGGGTAAATAGGCAAAAGGCGCTGCTGGTGATACTCCTAGAGTCTAAGGACGCTAGGGATCACTCGGACGTTTCCCTTGATATAGTCAGCTTTGCCGGCCTCGGATATGATCACCAAATGGGGCCACCATAAACCCTTGGGAGGATAAGCGAGCATAGGCCTGGTGACAATGGGGAAAAGCTTCCAGCCCCGGATGCGCTCCCCCAAGTACCACTACTGGGATAGAGGGCACTCAATCATGAACGGACGGTCGTCCACCTCTCTCCTGACCCTCGCAACTTCCAACATATTCTCCACCCCATCAAACGGGTCTAGAACAAGCTATACCAGCAATCAACCAAAACGATTAAGGTAAGTATGATGTAAATTCATAAATGCATTTTGTTTACTAATGTGTGAAATAGGAGTCTAATCCAAAGCCTCACGTACTGAGCTAAACCGCGCAAACCATAATGACTCTTGATAGCTAGTGGAATACTTAACCTTTTCGCCGATGCCACCACACCATTGGGCGAGAAAATGGGAACCCGGGAGCACAGTAGTCAAGAACCTGGCCGAAGGGAGGATCTGATGTTTGAACGCCTAAGCCTTCTCAAGTAAACAACCAATCAGTCCAAAATGGCCAAAATAGATAAACTATTCATACCAAATGAAAAAAAATGCTTCCAAGAAATGTATACCTACAACGGCAAATGGCTGACTCGGAGAGCCTTCACCTTCTTCTGGGCTCCCACATCTAGCCCATGGTACATCTGTGCCAAGATAGCCCTCGACCAATTCTTCTTCCTGATGCCCGCCACATCCTCCATGGCGGATATCAACTCGTAATTGATCTTGCTCCCCGAGATCGGAAAAAACAGCACGGTGAGCAAAGAAATCATAAAGGAGTGGACGTAAGCATCTCTCTCATCCTCGGGCACCACATCTACCCTAGTCTAGTGTTGGTGCAACTCACCATAAGAAAGCCGCCTTAAGGAAGGCTTCAAACCAAACAGCCCATTCATCCACCTCACCATGGGACTCTCGATGTGATATTTATCCTTATAGGCATCAAAGTTAATGACCTCATCCATCTAGGGAAGCCCGGTCATAGCTACAACATCAGAAGGTGTAATTATCACTTCCCTAAATGAGAAGTGAAAGGTGTTGGTGGTTTCAGACCACCTCTCTGTAAGGGCTGTCACGGCCGGATGGGAGAGCTTGGGCATTACCATCGGCATAATTCGGGCCAAGTCCCCGAAACCCTTCTCATTGATGGCTAGTGCTAATTCAGGATCCTTCTCTAAAATATGGTGCCACCACTCACAGATGGTGCCCATACCTCCAGTATAAGATAGTTCGTGCGGCTGCAAAAATTAGAAACTAAACAGATAATTCCCTATTAATTTTCTCATCACTGGAACCTGATGGAAGGCTGCTGATGTCACTTCTATTAGAAGCGATGTCACCGACGACATCACTCCATACCGCTGGCAGCATGGATGATGTCATCAGTGACATCACTTTAATCAAAAGCGACATCATGCCTCCCTAGGCCTTTTTGCAAGGCCTGATGCTGCTGGCAACATCTCTCATGTCGCCGGCGACATCACTACCTACGGGCTGAACCTATTTTCTCCAAAAATCGTACCCATGTGCCAAAACCACGAAAATCACAATCAATCAAACCATAAGCCTAAAAGCAATTAAAATCGAACCTAAAACATGCAAATCAATCTATTTTACGGTTATGACTCCTATCATGGCACGATTTCGAGCCTAAGGCTGAATCAAAACTCAACCCAAAAAGAAGAAATTTGAGTTTTGTAGGATTACTTAGACGTAGGAAAGATGTTTTTCCTTCTCAGGAGTCAGATTGGTGATGGGGGAATTGATCCTATACCCATACATCTTGGCCATCTCCTTCAAGCCATAAGTGACGGGAACAGAGAGAAGTTTCAGCCCCTTGACGGAGGAATCAGGCAGGTTCTCCCTAGCCTTAGCAGATTTTCCCTTAAAAGACTTGGCAATTCTCTTCGTGGTTAGAATAGTAGAGAAAATCGGAAGATTTGGAGAAGAATGGGACAATGGGGGTACGGTTTTTGTATTTGTAGAATGAGGAAGAGAAAGGAGTTTTACTTCCTTTTAAACTTCAGCACGGAATTCAAGGAGTTTTAATTTATCTGAAACTGCCTAATTCATGTCGTCAGCAGCATCACTCCATACTGCGAGCGACATCACCTATGCCTCCGGTGACATCGCCTCCTTCAACTTGAATTTTGAATTTGTTTGACCAGTCAAAGCTGCCATGTTGCATTCATGCCACCGGCGGCATCATTCTATATTGCCTGCGACATCATCAATGTCGCCAGCGACATTAGCTATCTCCATGACTTTTTTCAGCCATCCTCGGTGAAATCCCGACTCTAGCCCTGACATCCCAAAACTTGACAAAGCCACAATCGTAAACCCAATATACACATCTTGTATGCTACCCAGAGATTATGGCATGACCCGTTACATGTCAACCTTTGGGTTCACCCCTAGAACAGAAACTGAAGGCCCCTTATACAATCTCTACACGTATCACCCTTCAGGTTCACCCCAGAACACCAACTGAAGGTCCCTAATACAGTCTCTATATGTATTACCCTTCGGGTTCATCCTTGGAACACCAACTGAAGGTCCATGATACAGTCCCTAGGCGTATCACCCTTATTGGTTCACACTTCGAACACCAACTGAAGGTCCTTGATACAGTCTCTACACATATTTGCCTTTGGGTTCACCCTCAAAATGCCAACTAAAGGTCCCGGCATGACCCTGTATATGACCCTTTGGGTTCACCCCTCCAAGATCATAACGTGACCCAGAACTACATTCCATAATCTATAAAGCAGAAGTCCGACCAAGGGGCAGTCACTCCACAAAGCATAAGCCTGACCAAAGGGAAATCTCTCCATAAAGCACAAGTCCGATCAAAGGACAAACTCTTCACAAAACACAAGTTTGACCAAAGGACAATCACTCTATAAAGCATAAGCCCGACCAAGGGGCAATCTTTCCAAAGCACAAGTCCGACCAAAGGACAACCACTCTATAAATCACAAGTCCGATTAAAGGACAACCACTCCACAAAGCACAAGTCCAACCAAAGGAAATCTCTACACAAAGCACAAGTTCGACCAAAGGACAATCCCTCCACAAAGCATAAGTCCGACCAAAGGACAATCTCTCCACAAAGCACAAGTTTAACCAGAGGACAAACTCTCCACAAAACATAAGTCCGACCAAAGGACGATCTCTCTATAAAGCATAAGTCCGACTAAGAGATAACCACTCCATAAAGCTCAAGTCCGACCAAGGGACAATCTCTCCATAAAGCATAAGTCCGACCAAGGGTCGATCTCTCCACAAAGCTAAAGTCCAACCAAGGGACAACCACTCCGCAAAGCATAAGTCCGACCAAGGGACAACCACTCCGCAAAGCATAAGTCCGACCAAAGGGCAATCTCTCCGCAAAGCATAAGTCTGACCAAGGGACAATCTCTCCACGTAGCACAAGTCCGTCCGTAGGGCGACCAATCCATAAGGCGTAAGTCCGACCAAGGGACAAACAATCCACAAAGCATAAGTCCGACAATGGACAAACTCTCTATAAAGCATAATCTCGACCAAGGGGCAACCAATCCACAAAATGCAAGAAAAGCATAAGTCCGACCAAGGGACAACCACTCTGCAAAGCATAAGTCCGACCAAGGGACAAACAAATCATCCATCAGGTATCATTCCTATTCCTTTCTCTTTCATGGGATCATACTGACCTATGGCAGTAGTGATCCCTCGAGAGGCAGCCTGTGAGCATAGGATTTTGTAGTCCCTCTCGCGAGACGATGATGACGTGTACCCGATTTTAATGCCTCATAATAAGAGTTCTCTATAGAATTTTTATTACCAATATAATATTCCTTGCGAATTTTATACTTGGTAGAATCTAATTTGGCGTGGCCAATAACGCGTTCGGTAGGAGCTTGAACCGATGATTTACACCCAAATTAAAAAATACCCATTAAAATATCATTAAAATTCAAAAAATGTCTTTTAACCCACTTTTTGCAACTTTTTAGGCTCTTGGGCCTGCTAGCTATCAGCTTGTCAGAGGTTGATGTAACTAGCGACATCAGCTATACCGCCGGTGGCATCACCATGTCACTGGTGGCATTAGCCATACCGCCGGCGGCATCACCATGTCACCGGCGGCATGGCCCAAAACGGGCACCTGTATAGACAGCTTTTTGGCACTTTCAGTGGAATTAGTCATAAAGGTCTCGAAAACCACCCCAATTTGCCTATAAAAATACACCTTAGGCTCTTTTGGGGAGAGGCTAAAAATGAGGAAAAAGAAAGGTTGGAAATTTAATGTTAGAAGGAGAAAATAGATTTTAGTGAGATAAGAATTAGATAAGGTAGGAAAGAGGATTCTAATCCATTTTTCCTGGTTTTTCTACTTTGAACTCTCTGATTGTGAGCTTAAAATCAGTAGGTATTTTCGTTAAAATCAACTTAATAGGAATTAGAGACTTAGAACTCTTCAATTTTACTACTACATCATCGTTATAAGCTCCCTAGAGGTGTTTCTTTTCGGTTCATGAAGAGGTGAATTCACGACCCCGAGGTAAAAACCCTGAGTCGCACAGCTCTTTGGCATTAATATTACTGATTTATGCTGATTCTCATTGATTTGTGTTCATTTTTGGGTTTTCGGTCATTTTTTACTACTGCCTGCTACTGCAAAAAAATGAGGTCGCTGGAGACATGTGATGTTGCCGGTGGTATCACCCATGTCGCTAGAGACATCACTGATACCGCTGGTGGCATCACGTTCCCTAGAGACCTCACTTTCTTATGGGACCCTTTCTTTATGGTACCTAGAAAGCCATGTATCCTGCCTACATATTAATGTCACCAGCAATATCAGTGATGTCACTAGCGGCATCAGCCATGTCACCAGTGACATCAGTGATATCGCCGGTGGCATCAGCCATGTCACTAGCGACATCAACCATGTCGTCGGCGGTATCAACCGTATCGTCGGTGGCATGACTTTCTAGACAACTATTTTTATTTCATTTATTTTCGACCTAGTTTATTTTCCAAAACTAGGATACATAGTGCAACGATGGAGGTCCAAAACCTTCTGAAAATAGACCCCACCCCATAACATGTGGCATTTTCACTAATAATCCTGTTAAAACAAAGATCGAGTCTAAAATTTGGTTTAAAATGGACCTTTCCTCAAACGCCGTTCAAATCTTATTCTAGCCATCCAATCGGGCTTTATAATATTGTAAATAAAGTATGCTACACCTACACTAACCCAAGTCTTGTTCGGTTGGCTAACTACACATGATTTGTGAGGTATCTCGAATGATATGCCATATCTATACTAACCATCTTCTGCAGGTAGATGTGCATCAGGCCTTCGGGTATTTTATTTATCACATAGAATAATGTACAGGATTTGGAAGCCTTATAATAATTTCATTTTCCGCACTTATTTTTAGATGACTGTAATGATTTATTCATCGCCTCAACTGCCTGATAAACGCGAGAATAACATAATCAATGAAAACTCAAATAAATAGGATGGATTAAACCAATTAAGAAAGAATGAATTATCTTAACTTGACCTAATGAAAAATAGATAACATCATCGGAACTCGGAATCTCTACTTAAGGTATGGTCCAACCAGCCGGTGGTGGGAAAATCGTACAAAAAATTTCTCGATTGAGCTGAACCGGGAGGCGACTCTATTTTAAGTACGGGATTTTGATCTCATATCTTTTGAGTGTTAAAATATGCAAAACCATTTTGCAATCACATCATTCGCATCCCCCGTCATTTTTAAGAGGCCAACCCACCGGACCGGCTCCGCAGCCGCCGCCTAAAACATCGTCCGGTCACAGTAACCATTGAACTTATCTTAGCATCTTCTGCAAATTGCCAGCTCAGCTATCCACCCGTTGCTTCTTCAAATTGATCTATTAAGAGATAGAATCACATTATTGTGAGACAGAGATCAACCCGTTAGATTGAAATTCGAGCTTTAATTCGAATCTTTTGTCATTTGATGACAGCCTTCCATTAGAGAGATCATGCACTGACTTGCTACGTGTCATCTTTCCATTCCTATGGTAATATGACATCTTTACAGAGTCGTGAGATACTAGGTTGGTGAATATGCAACATTTCCAAATCCGGTAATTGCTTTTTGCATCTTGGACTTTGAAGAGCTTTGACGTTTTCTACATAAAGCGGATGTCCTATCAAGGCATAATTCCTTTTGTCTTTCTTTCATTAATGTTTGCAAAAGTGAAACTGAAAAGGAAAGATTCCATTTTTCTCTAAATGGAAAATTAGTGCCTTTGACTAATAGAATGTAACTCAGCAAAATGATAAAACAATACACACAACTGAAACAAAATCTATATATTAAGTGTTGAGTGAATAGTGCTTATTTAGCGAATAAAGTACATACTCAGCCCAGAATAGCTCAGCGTTAAAACTAAATAGTTAGGCCCGTGGAGACTTGAAATTCAACCCTCGAATTCAATTACTCACATATCACCATAGACTATCTATTTTAACATGATTATTGATTTAATTAATTTAAACTTAACTTAATTGTTATGATCAAAACTTAAGTACTACTGAGTTATCCACTGAGTCAGTCCAACCTTGTGTTAGGTTCAACTTATATTTTTCTTATAGTTACCTTCATATCGGATTTTGTAGTAATATAAGACATAATATAAGTGAAAATAATAAAAATATAGAAAAATGTAATAAAATTATAAGATAACTATAAACTAACTATAACATGCAATATTGGATAGCTAGGACATAACTATAAGACAACTTATTTCGAATACAAATTGGAAAAAAGTTCAAAAAAAGTAGATCATCATGGATCTAGTTTCAAAGAGAAAGAAAAAGACGAATGAAAAACTCTAAAATGATAAGTCCAAAAAATTAATGGTTTGTGAAATAAATGCAAAATAAAAGTAAAATAAAGTGAAAAAGGGTGAAATGTAAAATGGTAATTAGAAAACTTGTAAAGTTAGTTTTGATAAAATATTATTTGGAATGTAATCTGGTAATTAGTTTTTGCAAACGATGACATTTGTGTGTATTTCCCTAACATAAAAGTTACGTAGATTGGGCCTTAACACAAGCCAATTGATTTTGCATTTGATGAGTTCAACCCCACTTGTGTGCTCACTCAAGTGATGGATATTAGGCCACTAAAAATAAATCCCATTGCAAAATAAACTAGTAGTTAGCAGTGAGCAGAGGTCGAAGCCACAAGGAATGGTATTTGACGATGTTATTTTTAGAAGATAACAGACAGCATGACCTAAGAGTATTCTCAATGGGAATTTGTAGATAAAAACTAAATAAAGCAGGTAATAAATCAATGAAAAGCAATGACTCAACCAAAGTAGAGTAAGACAGAATATCATGGTGGTCAAGGGATGAGGAAATAATTATACCGGGACCTAGATTTAGTTATACTAGTACTCATGCACCGTACAGTACTAGCAACTCTTCCTTACTGTATATAGAGATCGGACTTCGTGCCATGGCCTCTCTCTTACTCACTGTGTCTCTCGACTTCAAGCCTAAGAGCTCACTGATGAATAGTAATATAAACTAGGAAAGCCTAAATTCTTACCAACAGGTAGTGAAGCATTCCTAACAGGTGTAAGATTACCTTTCTCTAGTCTCGATTGAAATTGTTCTCACTTTATCCCTTTTCAAGCATAATTACGGATGCAAGAATTAGAATTAATGATAGTCATAAAGACGTACCAAATGGTTGATCAGACAGCGAGATTAAGTGATACTCTCACCATAGAACACTTGAAGTACCGAGATTGGTAAATAGGTCGCCTTGCAGATTTCTGTAATCAGTTGCAGTCCTCACGCCATTTAAATTCAGTCTTGACCCTTACTTGGTCAAGTCATAAAGATTTAGCTAGACATGGCTAAAATTAAATGTGCAAAAATATAAAGAGACTTAAGATAGATCATGTTTGAAATATAAAGGTGTGAAATCAAAATGAACTGGAAAGGAATTGAACTAAAAATGAACTCGCAATTAAACTTAAAGGAGTTTGAAAACAATAAATCGAAAGCTAGGAAATTAAAACTAAAATCAAAAGTGCTTGAAATTAAAAAATAGAAAGACTAATGCTAAAAACTAAACTAGACTAGAAGAAATGTAAAAATGATGGGTGATTGGTGATGATCCATGAAATGTGTCGGCCTTCCTTTATTAGCCATCTCTCCTCTTGCTTCTAGGGTTTAGACTCTTTAGGACTCTTAGCATTTATCTTGATAGATTTATTTCCTTTAGTCTTCATCCCATTTAAGGAATTCAAATCTCATCTTTATCTTCAAAATGGAATTAGGATAAAATAGAACGCTTCATTAATTGGACTCTTCCTAAATAGGATTTGCCCCGAATTAGGTGTTCTTCCAGATCTAGATCTCTTTGTGCTTTAGTATTGATGTTGTCTTGGTTGTTTTGGAATTCTCTCAAATCACCGGGATCATCTATTGCTCATGTTGTCCGCATTAGGTTTCAGTGAAAGGCTCTTTTTTGTCCAAATCACCTGGAAAACCTAAAAAGACAAAAGGAAGTAATAGCGGCAGAGAAACACTAAAAACATGGTCTCTTTGATATAAAAATGAGTGCAAAAACATGTTGGAAATGCAACCCATCAAATCTCCCTACACTTATTCCATGCTTGACCTCAAGTATGCATCAAAGATCAGGAAGAAGAGAAATTTAAAATGCACAAATGACCCTAAACAATTTCACAGAGACTGAATTTTTTCACCGATACTTTCATCGAGACTCTTTATTAACTATCAGAGTTCCAGCTCGAGAAATCCTTGAGAAACATAAGGACCTTGCTCAAAACTCAGCCCAGGAGTATTTACCAAATTAAGATTACAAGCACACGATTAAAAATTTGTTAAAATTCAGAATTACCTTAGTTTTGAATCTAGCAAATCTCGGTAAACACAAAATAACTACATCTTGAGTCTTATAAAATTAATGCACATTCTCACTTGGTGGGGTCCCTAATAACTCTAGCCATACATATATATTTTTTATTTTTTAATTAATTTTTTAAAACTGCGAAAAATAGAAACCTATGGTACAGTCAAGTCCCGGTTGCTAGCCGAGCCTTGCTCCCTCTTCTAGCCACTATAAAACAGTCACCATCCGGTTATGATCTGAGCAGTGCTCTTTCTTCTAGCCAACAGGAAAGTAAAAGTAGAAGAAAACCACCAAGATTAAAGTCAAGAATAGAATAAGGTCTCGATGAAGATCCCATGATACAGAGAGACTGACTAAATACAAACCAAGTCCGGGTTAAAGCACATAAATAACTGAATCATGTTACACTTTTCTGCACTACATCGGGACTAAGGATCTTACAAAGTGACTTTTAGATATCAAAAAGTTGGAACAACAATACTCAAATCAGGTCTCGATGATAACTTACAGTTAATTAAAACAGTCAAGTTAGTTATCTAATTAATCATTTACATAGTATTTCCTATCTTATTTATCCTTATTTCTCAATAATAGGTTAGAGTGAAAGCTAAGTCATTGCAGAAAGAAAAGATAAAACAAGAGTTCTTATGAATCTTTTCTTTATTAAATGATACAAAATGAAATATATGCAATGATTCAAAAAAATAAATAGAAAAAGACTGAAAATAAAAACAAAAAGATCAAGAAAAAAATAAAAACATCAAAAATAAGCAATAAGGATAAATCCCCTCCCCACACTTAAAATTTGCATTGCCCTCAATGCAAAAGAAAAATAAAGAAGAAGAAAATGAAAAATAAAGAAGAAAATGAAAAGAGGGCAAAAGGAATGTTACTGTCCTGGTGGAAGAGGAGAGAGGCAAAGAGACTTGTGGCTGGCCTTGCTAGGGCTTCTGGATCCCCAGGTGCTAGATGATGAAGTCCACATTGAGCTCAAGGGCTTTATAGTGGATTTGTGGGTTCTAATTTTCACCACCAAGATCAAAGATGCTCCAGAGAAGGTCCTTGTATTGGTTCTTCAAGCTGTTGTACTTGCGGAGGAGCTCAGTGTAGGCGGCGGAAGGAGTATGGTCTTCATGAGCTAGCTGGTCTGGCTGCTACTCAATTGGATTAGGAATAGGATTGATTCTAGGGGGACCAGGAGGGCGCATAATAGTGGTCCCGATGATTGTTTCCATGAGAAGCATGTTCCCAACAGTCTTCAGGTCTAAGAGCGAGGTGTCGAGGGATTTGGTGTAGGAGGCACGATCAAAGTGCTCCATGCTATGGGTGATCATTAAGATCATGGTGCCCAGGATCAGAGGGCTCTTAGGATAAGTGAGAACATACTAAAACCACTTGGCAAGCTGGACTCCCAAGTTGAGCTTCTTATTATTTTGCATGAACCACAGAATGTGCACTTCTTTCTCGTTCAGGGTCCCAAAGCTTCTATGGTGACTAGAAAAATGAAATGCAAGGGTTCTGTGGGCATACCTGAGGTCGAGCTCATAAATATAGAAGGTGCGTGAGCCACCGAACTTCCAGGTGGTTACTCAAGTATCATTGTTGTAGTGAGAGAAGTAGGTCTTAGCGGTGTTGAAGTCAGAGGGAAGAGCATCACATATATCTTCAAAGGGGTCAGTCACCCCTAAAGCCTTGTTGAAGTCATCAAGAAACCAACGAAAGTGCTTACCATGGAGATAGAATTTTATCACCCCCTCCCCTTTATAGGTTGGTAGTCTTGCTTGAATTGGAAAGTTGCGTAGAACTCCCAAATAAGCTCCTTATAGGAGGGGAAAGAGATGAAGTGTAGGGGAAGCCACAAGATCACGGTGAAGGCATCAATGATGGCCTGATTGATGATAAGAGTGGTCATGGTCTCCTTATTAGAATACTTGCAGGGCTTGGATGATTTCCCCTTAAGGTGGTTGTAGTAGGCGATGCGTAGAGCGGGATGATAGAAAGAGTTACGGATCTTGCTCTTCACACAGGGAGTAGGGGCATTCTCTTCCTTAGGCACTTTGGCCCATTTCAAACTCTGGCCGCTTTTGGTGGCACTCCGGGTCTGCATTCGCTTTAGAGGGGGAAGAGGAGTGAAATCGATCTCCTTGTCGGAGTCAATCACGACGAGGTTATCTTGGGGTTTTGCCTCCCTCCAAGGTGACTTTAACCACCAAGATTAAAGTCAAGAATAGAATAAGGTCTCGATTAAGATCCCGTGACATAGGGAGACTAATTAAATACAAACCAAGTCTGGGTTAAAGCACACAATTAACTGAATCATGTTACACTTTTCTACACTACATCGGGACTAAGGATCTTACAAAGTGACTTTCGGATATCAATAAGTTGGTTACAGTTAATCAAAATAGTCTAGTTAGTTATCTAATTAGTCATTTACACAATATTTCCTATTTTAATTATCCTCATTTCTCAATAATAGGTTAGAGTGAGAGCTAAGTCATTGCAGAAAGAAAAGATAAAACACGAGTGCTATCGAATCTTTTCTTGATTAAATGAAGCTGAATGAAATAAATACAATGATTCAGAAAAAGAAATAGAAAAAGACTGAAAATAAAAACAAAAAGATCAAGAAAAAGATAAAAACATCAAAAAGAAGCAAAGAGGATAAATCCCCTCCCCACACTTAAAATTTACACTGCCCTCAATGCAAAAGAAAAACAAAAAGAAGAAAAAGGAAAAGAAAAATAAAGAAGAAGATGAAAAGATGGCATGTTACTGTCTTGGTGGAAGAAGAGAGAGGCTAGGAGACTTGTGGCTAACCTCGCTAGGGCTTTCAGATCGCCAGGTGCTGGATGATGACATCCACATTGAGCTAAAGGGCTTCTCAGTAGATTTGGAGGTTCTAATTTTCACCACCGATCTCAAAGATGCTTCGGAGGAGGTCCTTGTATTAGTTCTCTAGGCTGTTGTACTTAAGGAGGAGCTCAGTGTAGGCTGCAGAAAGAGTAGAGTCTTTATGAGTTGGCTGGTCTGGCTGCTGCTGTTGGTCCCTGTGAGAGTATTTATAAGAACAGAGGGGGAGTGAATGGCCCTTTTTCATGGAATTTGCAGACTTAGAAAAGTCTTAGAGTAGCATTTTTTATTATGATTCGGAAGATGGATTTGGATGATGCAAATATGTACAATAAAGTAAAAGAGAAAGAAAATCAAACCCAAGTATTTTCTACTAGTTCGGCCCCGCCTACATCCAGTCCCCGGAGTTTCCTTCCTCTGAGCTTATCCACTAGTGGATTCCTTTTCAACTGGTAGGAATCAGGCCTTTCAGATTTGTCTCCAGATGGTGACCCTTTCCGGAAGTAGGATATACCACTAGAAGCACCAACTCCTAGCTGAGTCCTCTTATCTTTAGTAGGATATACCACTTAGCCTTCTACCTTAAATCAAGCTGAGTCTTACAGGGAGATCTCACTCAAAACACCTACTTCAAGCTATATCCCAATCTCCTAACTTACCCAGGTTGGAGATTTTTACACTTCGGTTTTTATTAAAGGATTGGTTTTTGGAGTTCCTCAAGTTTATAGTTTCACTTGGGAATCCTTACAAATAGATTTTGAATCAAGGGTTCATGGAGGAATTGTATCAAATGATTGAATGATTATTACTATCTTACTTGCTTTTGTAAATCAACTAGTTGTCCTTCTCATTTGGTGAAGAGCTCCTTTTATAGGCTTTGATCATAAATGTAGCCATTTTTGGTTGGTGAGCTTTCATTCAATCTTCACCCTTCATCAGGTAGATGTGGAGCTTCCGGATTCGTTGATCAATCCATTAGACTCTATTTTGATCCATTTAAAATCTTGGGATTAAGGCTAGAAAGTTATCAGTGATCGTTTTGCTTGTCATTTTATGATGCATCAACTTTCATACCATTTGCTTTATGATGTGAGCTCCACGCGCATCTTTATTAGTCTAGCCAAAAAAGGTAGTTAGCTTTTCTCAGTCCAGTGTCAGACCCTTTTAACTTTTCTCTGAAATATGCAAGCTATCATTTTGTCTTTATCTTGGGGAAAGGATCTTTGACTTTCATAGACCAAAAAGGTAAAGGGAAAGGTATGTTTGAAACTTTCCCTATATTTGAAATATAGGTCTTCCGGATGTCTTTTAGACCTATATGCTCTGGATCTATCTTCAAGAGATGGCTTTTATCAGTTCTTTCGGATGCTGGTCTTGAAGGACAAAAGTTTCTTTCCTTTCCAAACTTTGTCTGGATGATTTCTTCTAGTGCTTAGGTCTTTAATTTGTTCAATAGATAAATTTATATTGATCTTTGTACAGATTTTTCCATTTGGATTTGGGAGAACTTTATACATTATTTTTGTTTCATCAAACTTGATCCGGATTTGTTTTTAGTTTTTTATCCGGATCATTGTTTCCCAACAATCTCCCCCATTTGATGGAAATAAAAACCTAAGTCATCTAAGCATAGGACATGGGTATATGAACTAAGTATGGTTTTTTTTAATTAGTTTTTTTTACAATGCTCCCCCATAATTTTAGCATCCTAACTCCCCCATAATTTTATGATTCTTGCTTCTAAGTATGTTTTATTACAATTGCAAATTGTACTTTAGAAGCAATTGTTTTGATAGTTAAGAATTTTCACTTCATATATACTTCTGCTGTTAACAATGGTTAACATCATAAAGTTCAGTATTATAAGTTATAGAAATACATATAAAGTGAATCTAGTTATTACATAAGTATTACAAAATTATCTAGCTAGCTTAACTATCTCTTTGGATGGACCACTCTTCTGAACTTGCAGCATTTTTCCCTTGCTACTTCCTTCTCCTTGATGACTCGGATCTTCCTCCCCCTTTTTGCTTCCATCAAGGGGATCAATAACCATATAGGTTCACTTGTCCCAAGATTGATGCCATGTAGAGGAGTAGATAGAGTAGTCAAATAATAGGGGTGAAGGGTCCTTCGGAGTTGATCATAAGATTGTGAGACTTGAGGAAGAATTCGCAGAATGTGCTCTTAGCCCTTGGGATCAAAATAAGGAAACATGGCCTTGATAAGAGTAGTCATACCTTTTTGGCTCATGAACACCCTGAGTCCCCAAATGGCTTGAACGAGGTTGTGTAGAACTGGAATGAGCTAAATTTCTAGAATAGTCGGAGATAAGGATGGTCTGAAGATAGATAAGTTATTTATTCCGGCCTGAAGGATGGTGGTTTCATCATTGAGGCCCTTCCGGATATAGTGGATAGACTCCGTTTGTTCTTTTATCTCTTTGGAGATAGTCTTCTTCCATTTGTTTATTATTTGTTCAATACTGGAGTTCCTAGCCTACATCTCATCACCCATATCATCTAGTATTTTCTCTTTGAGTTTGAGGATGGTTTTATCTATAAAGTGAGCAAGCATTTCCTGGGTTATTTGTCGATCAGTCTCCAGGTTGAGTAGAGTAGGTCTTAGATCTCTATCTTCCATGAATTTTGTCAAGTTTTCAAACTTGGAGTCAATGTAGTCCTTGTTTTCTGTGGATAGATCAGTGGCGGATGAGGACATTCTTTCCAAGATAGTTGCACAATTATCAGAGGCTAAAGTATTGGCTTGACTGGCATTTTTATTTGCTGTAGAGGCGCTTTCTTTTAGCTTATTCAGAAGTAGCTGGACTTCAGATAGGGAAGCTGCTGCTAGAGCTCCGGGAGTTGGAAAGTTCATTACTTGTTGCTCAATTTTGGGGAGACACTTCAAACTCTCTTTGATCTCACCCAAATCCTTTTGGATTGCTTTATCAGATTTTTTTCCTGGGCAATTCCTTCTCAACTCCTTGAAGATGAGCGCATATAGTTCTGAGACTGTACTTCACATATCCCTCTTCACTCTCCTCCTTAGCGACCTCCTTTAGTAATTTAAGCGCAATTGTAACTTTGGATTTTGGAGTGTTAGTTGCAGGTACCCTCATGGCTGGAACCTTTGGAGGGAATCCCTCATCAGAGGAGCTGGATAAGGTCTCTTCCTCACTATTTTCTTCCTGCTCATCATTACTTGATTCTTCATTCTTCTCTTCAATCTATTCCTCTGAATTGGCCTAGTTCGTAGGATCCACTTTAGAAGTGTGCCCTTTGGAACTCAGACTCTCTCCCTCCTCCGGATTTATTTTATTCGGGTGTGGCACTATGTCCTTAGCTACATTATGAGAGACTGTAGGCAAGTTGTGCTCTTCACGATTAGAATTAAGATGAAAGTGATTAGGGGTTACCTCTGTGGTTTGTAGTGTCTGATTTTGATGGTCTACAACATCCTGCTTTTCTTCTTCCACCCTAGCCTCCCGATGGTTGGAACTGTCCTCAACCACCCCTACAACTGGCTTTATAGGACTTTTTTTCTCCCTTAGGCATGTTGGCATTTTCCTCAACATCCTTCTCCAGTGCCTTTTTAGGACTTTCAAGGTTAATAATTGCAGTGCCGGATCCAAGAAGATTTTCCGGAAGAGCTCCTGTTCTCTCACCAAAGATGAATTTGTCAGCTTCCGGAATTTTCAGAAGTTCATCCATATCTTTCGGGTCTACAAGAATTAGGGGAACTTGAGATGATTCTCTAGGTCCTTCAGTTTTTCTCCCTCGATTTATTTGATTGTTGTCTTTTATCACTGCTTGAATGATGTCATATTTTTCATCATCTCTCCCTACAATTTTTTTTGTGGTGGGAACATTTTTCCCTTTGCTAGATTTTGCTTTTTCCAAAGCATCTTTCTCCTTATACTTCTTGGCTTCCTCATTGAGGATTATTCCTGCGAGCCTCCTGCCTTCACTGGCTTTCTTTTCCTGAGCAGCAATGGCTTCATCAAAAGTTAGCCCTTTTCTCCTGAGCTTCTTTTTAGGAGGAGCATCATCCTCTGTCTCCTCATCGTCTTCCTCCTCTTCAATTTTAACCAACGTTATTTTGGCTTTCCTCCTTCTGGCCTCAATTACTTTTGTAGCAATTTGAGGTAAACCTACAGCAAGAGCATGCTGACCCTTCTTTGTTGCAGCCTTAATCAGTCTGCCCTTAGGCCTAGTCTTCTCTAAGCTTAGGATTTGAGTGATGGGTAGAGTGTCCTCATCAATCTCCTCCAGAATCATTTCTACTTGCTTTTTAGCCTTGGCTTTGGTAGTTCTAGGCTTCTTAGGAATAGGTGCTTCCTCTTCCGAATCAACTATCTTTCGGGACTTAATTTTTTGCTCATCCCTTTTCAGTTTCACCTTTTTTTATCCCATTCCACAGCATAGCGGATATTGAGGAAATTCTTATAAAGAATAGGCTTTCCATAAATGCCTTCAAATCCAGTTAGATCTACGTCTGCCGCTTGTAGAATTCTTGTGATCAAGGCGCCATGTGAGTTTACATGTATCTTGAGATAGTGAATGATCAAGACTAGCCAGTTTACTTCCACACTTCAAACCCAGTGCTGCAAGATGCAGTGCTATAAGATGCAGTGCTGGAGGGAAGAAAATGTAATCAATGATCCTTTCCTCATCAGGATGAGTTGAGCTAGGACGTGCTTCAAGAATCTGGGCATTTTAGGGAAGTATGTTGAGAATTGGTCACCGAAGTAGTTCCTGTGGAGCCATAGCTTGGAATCGTACACAACTTTAGTCTCATCCCCATCTTTTCTCACCATTATACCAGAGTTCTTCATGTTCAGATTCTTCTCAAAGAACTCTAGAGTGATAGTTATGACCTTCCCCTGTACTTCAGTGCGTAAGGCATCGAAGTGGTTGTGAGCACTTAGATTTTCAAAAAATTCTTTCACGAGCTTTAGGTAGGTAGGGCAATTTATCTTCAGGAGATCACATAGACTTTGATTTTTGATCAAGGTGAAGAAAGGAGGAGTTCTGAATAGGTAATCCTCACCTAAGTAATCAGTGGGTATGACAAAGTCGGAGGTTTTGAGATTTAGAGGTTCAAAATCAGTATCCTTCAAGTCAGATACTTGAAACAAATTTCTACTTGGTAGGATTTCGAAAGTGTTGGAGGTGTTTGTGGCTACCATTTTAGAGAGATTTTGAAAGGTAGATCTCTAGTTTGAGCACTTGCTCTGATACCACTTATTGGTCCCTGTGAGAGTATTTATAAGGGCAAAGTGGGATGAATGGCCCTTTTTTATCGAATTTGCAAACTTAGAAAAGTCTTAGTGTAGCGAGTTTAATTATGATCCAGAAGATGGATCCGGATGATGCAAATATGTGCAATAAAGAAAAAGAGAAAGAAAATCAAACACAAGTATTTTATACTAGTTCAGCCCCCGCCTATGTCTAAACCCCGGAGTTTCCTTCCTCCGAGCTTATCCACTAGTGGATTCCATTTCAACTTGCAGGAATCAAGCCTTACAGATTCGTCTCCGGATGGTGACCCCTTCCGAATGTAGGATATACCACTAGAAGCACCAACTCCTAGCTGAGTCCTCTTATCTTCAGTAGGATATACCACTCAGCCTTCTACCTTGAATCTAAGCTGAGTCCTATAGGGAGATCTTCAAGCTATATCCCAATCTCCCAACTTACCCAAGTTGGAGATTTTTACACTTTGGTTTTTTTATCAAAGGGTTGGTTTTTAGAGTTCCTCAAGTTTATAGTTTCACTTGGGAGTCCTTACAAACAGATTTTGAATCAAGGGTTCTTGGAGGGATTATATCAACTAATTGAATGAGTATTGATTTATTACTTGCTTTTATAAATCAACTAGTTGACCTTCTCATTTAGTGAAGAGCTCCTTTTATAGGCTTTGATCATAAATGTAGCCGTTTGAGGTTGGTGAGCTTTCATTCAATCTTCACCCTTGATCAGGTCAATATGGAGCTTCCGGAACCATTGATCAATCCATTAGACTGTATTTTGATCCATTTGAAATCTTGGGATTGAGGCTAGAAAGTTGTCAGTGATCGTTTTGCTTGTCATTTTATGATGCACCAACTTCCATACCATTTGCTATATGATGTGAGCTCCACGCGCGTCTTTATTGGTCTAGGAGAAAAAGGTAGTTAGCTTTTCTCAGTCCGGTGTTAGACCCTTTTGACTTTTCTCTGAAATATGCAAGCTATCATTTTGTCTTTATCTTGGGGAAAGGATCTTTGACTTTCATAGACCAAAAAGGTAAAGGGAAAGGTATATTTGAAACTTTCCCTATATTTAAAATATAGGTCTTCCGAATGTCTTTTGGACCTATATGCTTCGGATCTATCTTCTAGAGATGGCTTTAATCAGTTCTTCTGGATGCTAGTCTTAAAGGATAAAAGCTTGTTTCCTTTCCAAACATCCAGATGATTTCTTCTAGTGCTTAGGTCTTTAATTTGTTCGATGGATAAATTGTATCTTGATCTTTGTCCAGATTTTTCCATTTGGATTTGGGAGAACTACATTGTTTTTGTTTCTATCAAACTTGATCCGGATTTGTTTTTAGATTTTTATCCAGATCATTATTTCCCAATAGCTGCTTAGTTGGATCAAGAATAGTCTGGATTTTAGGGGGACTAGGAGGGCACATAATTATGGTCCCATCGATTGTTTCCACGAGCAGCTTGTTCCTAAGAGTCTCCAGGTCCAAGAGCAGGGTCTCGAGGGCTTTGGTGTAGAGGGCAGGATCAAGGTGCTCCATACCATGGACGATCATTGAGATTATGGTGCCTAGGGTCAAAGGGCTCTTAGGATGAGTGAGAATATACTTAAACTACTTAGCAACCCAGGCTCCCAAGTTGAGCTTCTTATTATTTTCCATGCACCACAGAATGTGCACTTCTTTCTCATTTAGGGTCAAAAAGCTTCTATGGCAACCAGAAAAATGAAATGCAAGGGTTCTATGGGCATACTTGAGGCAGGGCTCATGAATGTAGAAGGCGTGTGAGTCATCGGACTTCCAGGTGGTGACTCAAGGATCATTATTGCAGAGAGAGAAGTAGGTCTTGGCGGTGTTGAAGTCAGAGGGAGAAGCATAACATATATCGTTAGAGGGGTCAGTCAACCCTAAAGCCTTATTTAAGTCATCAACACTCCAACTGAAGTGCTTACCATGGAGATGGAATTTTATCACCCCCACCTCTTTATAGCTTGAGTAGTCCTTCTTGAATTGGAGAGTCGCGAAGAACTCCCAAACAAGCTCCTAGTAGGAGGGGAAACAAATAAAGAGGAAGGGCAACCACGAGATCATAATGGAGATATAAATGATGGCCTGATTGAGACCGAGAGTGGTCATGGTCTCCTCGCTGGCAGACTTGCAGGGCTTGGAGGACTGCCCCTTGAAGCAGTTGCAGTATGCGACGCGTGGACCGGGATAATTGAAAGAGTTATGGATCTTGCTCTTTGCACCAGGAGTAGGGGCATTCTCTTCCTTGGGCACTTTGGATCTTTTCAAACTCTTGCCGCTTTTGGCAGCACTTCGGGTCTACATCTTCCTCTTCGGAGGGGGAGGAGGAGTGAAATTGCTCTCTTCGCTAGAGTCAATTTCGGTGAGGTCATCTTGGGGTTTAGCCTCCCTCTAAGGTGACTTTTCCTTCTTTATAGGAGTTTTTTCGGACTCCTCGTAATCAGTGGTGGTGGGAAATATGGTGAATATAGGGTCAATAATGAGCGGAGTCTCATCAGAAGTAGTCGTGCCACTGTGAGAGGTGGCAGGAGTGGGAACACCATGGCTTCATTTCATCGGGGTCTTTTTGTAAGTGAACATAATGGCAGGAGTATAGATGGTTATAGGTGTTATGGTGATGGAGGTAGTAATCTCAGCGGCGCGAGCAATGGGGGTAGTGGCTGCTGTAGTGGCAATGGTGGTGGTAATGGTTGAAAAGTTGCTACCATCAGAATAAGGGTGGTGGAAGCAGTGGCATGAGTGGTGGTGGTGGTGGTGGTAGTGGTGAAAGTAGTGGTGTTAACACCGATACTACCGATCATGACTGCAGTGGTCGCTGAGGTTTGGGTGGTGATTTTGTCTTAGTTGGAAGCCATTACAGTGAGTGAGGGTGGTGAAAAGAGAGAAGTTTGCTAGAGACGAAGAGTTTGATTTTGAGAGGGAGCTTGAGAGTTTGAATGAAAGCGTGAATGTTTATGGTGAAGAGTATGGTTTAAATAGGAAGATTAGCATCCAAAGAGGTGGCTCATAGGGTATTAATGAGATTAGTAGCAATCATGGCCTCAATTAGGCACAAAACCATCATAAATCTCCATGATCTTTGCATGACTGCCATGTCACCCACAGTACATGGATCAAGGTGCATCAACAGATTCCCATCCGTTGTCCTTTCAATCATGTCCTTTGGCGTGTGACACTTTAACTCCTAGCATAAGTAAAAAGACCTATACCTGCAATAAATATCAGAGAGAGATAAGTCTTAAACTATATACAGTTGAACTAAGCATAAGTTTGGACTGACTGAGTGGACTGACTTAGTAGTGCTTAACTTTTGATCATAACTATAAGTTCAGTTTGAGTTAGTTAAATCAATAATGATATTAAAATAAATAATATATGGTTGTATAGGAGTTAGTAAATTCAATGGTAGAATTTCAAGTCTCCGTTGACCTAGTTATTTAGTTCAACTCTGAGTGTTCTTGGCTGAGTATCTACTTTGGTCACTGACTAAGTTATATTCACTCAGTGCTTGATATTTAGATTTTGCTTTAGCTATGCTTTACGACACATTATTTTGCTGAGTTTCTTTATGTCTGTCAAAGGTACTGACCTTACCATTAAAGGTAAAATGGGATCTTTGCTTTTAGTGTTGCTTTTTTGCAGGACATTAATGAGACAAACACAAAAAGAATTACTGCCTTGACAAGACCTAGTTTAATGCAGAAAATTACAAAGTCTTCCATGTTCAAGCTACAAAAAGTCATTTGTCAATTTGGGCAATTATGCAGATCAACAACATAGTATCGCACGCTCTGTATTATGCCAGATTACCAGAAGGAATGGGAAGAAGACACGTGGAAAGTCAGCACGAGTTCTCTCTAATGGTAGACTAGAATTAAACGATAAAGGATTCAAATTGAAGCTCGACTAATTTGAAGATTGATTTTCTATCTCACAACTGTGCAATTCTATTTCTTAAAGGATTGATTTGAAGAAGCAACGGGTTAATCGGTGAGCTGTCAGTTTTAGAAGATGCCAAAGCAAGTTCAACGCTACTTTCTCAATCCATCTATAAAAGGAGCAAGAAGGCAAGCATTAGAACTTGGTGATTACACCTGAATTTCTCAAAAGCTAAAACTCTGTCAATTTACAAGCTTTAAAGAAGTTTAAGCAAGAAATCATCTACTTAAAGTGAATCTGCTTTAGAACAAGAGTGAATAGAATAGATCATTGAATTGTAATATCTGATTATTGTAACTAGATCAGCAATCTATAAGTTGAATCTAGCTCTTGTTTAGACTCTTATTGAGTTACTGATAGAAGAGGGTATTCTACTTAATGGGTGAGCGATTGCAGTTTAGAGGGTAGTTACTGTAATTGGGGAATTTGTCAAAGGCTTCTCTGCCTAGGGTAAAGGAGTTAAGTGTATTAAAACCGAGATATTCTCTCGGGACTGGATGTAAGCACAGGTTGCCAAACTAGTATAAAAATCTTAGTGTTTTTACTTTGAAGTTTTTCCAGAATTTTCTCTCAGCTAGGTGACCTGCTCAGTGGAGCTCAATTCTATCGCAAAAAAGTTTACTAAGTTTTTGAGTAAGTCTTTCACCCCTCTTAACTCATTGAGTATATGCATAGGGACCAACAAGTGGTATCAGAGCAGTTCTTATTTCAAAGATTTCACAATCTTGAGACAAAGACCATGGCATACAAAGGAGGAGAATCCAGTGGAAAAGTCGAAGCTTATATTCTGCTAGAAAGCATGTCAGTCACCAGGCCTCCTATATTGAATGGAGAGCATTATACTTATTGGAAGAACATGATGAAGAATTTCATCCAGTCTCAAAGTATGCACGCTTGGATGGCTATTGTAGAAGGACCATATGTTCCTACCATCGTGAAGAATGGAGTAAAAGTTAAAAGTACTCTGATGAGTGCGATAGTCGGGACTTTGTCAGACTGAAGGAAAATGCAGCTGCTATCAACTATCTCCGTTATTCTCTTAATGCAACTGAGTTTAATCGCATTTCTAGATGCAAAACTGCCAAAGAGATATGGAAGAAGTTGGAAGTAACTTATGAAGGTACTGACAAGGTAAAAGAGTCTAAAATCAATATCCTTATGAGGGATTATGAATGGTTCTATATAAAACCTAAGGAGGATATTTCCAACATGAACACTAGGTTTATAATATTGTTAATAAGTTGAAAAGACTTGGCAAGACCTTCACAGAAGAAGAGACAGTCAAGAAGAACCTTAGAAGCTTGACTTAGGAATGGGAAGCAAAGAAGAGTGCTATTGAAGAATCTCATGATTTGAAGACTTATAAGTATGATGAGCTGATTAGAACCTTGCTGACTCATAATATATCTTTAAAGCAATATGAAGATGAGTCTAAGAAGTACAGGCACAAGGAAAGAGAGAGCTCTAGTAGAGCTGTTGTTCTAAGCACTGATGAAGAAGAAGATTACTCTGAGGAAGAATATCTAAAGGATAGGAAAGAAGAAATAGCACTGATGACCAAGAATTTCAGAAGGTACTTGGGAAAAGATTAGAACTTTCAAAAGTTCAAAAAGACAGGCAAGTATAAGAAGGGAGCAGATGATAGACCATGAAAGGAGTTCAACAAAGAGCATATTAAAGATATCAAATGCTTTGAATGTGGTGAGAAACGGCATATTCAGTCTAGCTGTCCTAAAGCTCAGAAGGACAAGTTCAAGAAGAAGAAGAATAAGAAAGCCTTGGCTGCTACTTGGAGTGACTCTAAATAAGAGTCATCATCCTCAGATGAAGAGGCACAATATTTTGCCAATGTGTGTCTCATGGCTAAGGATGATCCACCCAACTCAGAGTCAGTTGACCAACCATCTACTCCGCTGCCAATCAATTAGCTGACCATAGCAGAGACAAAGGAAATCACACTGAGGTAATTTCTCAACCCCCTTTGTCTTCAGATGAGCTTGCCACAGTACTTAATGATGTTATTAATGTGACTAAGAACTCAACCACATACATCAAAGTACTCCAAAGGAGGTGCGATGATCTAGGAGACGTCAACTCTTCTACCTCACTTAACATCCTATACCTAATAGGAAAAGCTGAGTACTAAAATGGATATAACGGCAAACCCACCAAGAAATTGGATGAGCTAGCTGCTAAATTAACATCTTTGAAAAAGGGGTGGCTCCCTCCTTAACCTAGCATGAATACTCAGAGTGACCGCACTCACCACTCTGTGAAGGTTCTCAAAAGAGTAAAGTGAGCAAGCCTAATCCAAAGGCAGCTTGTAATTTTTATGGAAAGTCAGGACATGTAACAGTCATATGTAGACACAAAAATGGTTACTATAATGAGTATGACTGGTCAAGAATGACAACCTTTAACAAAGGACGACCCAGCTAGAAAAAGGCATAGGTACCTAAGAAAACTTAATTATTTTGCAAGTGAGCCTGAGATCCACTGATGACAGAAGAATGTGGTATTTGGATAGTGGATGCTCAAGGCATATGACAGCTGATGAAACACAGTGCATCACATTGGAACGAAGAAGAAATGGAAGTGTCAGTTTTGGAGACAATAAAAAGGGAAAGATCATTGGCAATGGCACTGTAGGGGTCAAGCCTTTAATTGATAATGTGTCTCTTGTGAAAGGCTATAAGTTCAACTTGCTAAGCGTTGCTTAGCTATGTGACAAATATAGGAAAGTGATATATGACTCAGCGGGCTGCTCAGTCATTGATGGTAACTCTGACCAAACTATTCTTTATGCTCCTAGAATTAATAATGTTTATGTGTTTTATTTATCCCCTGGCTCCAATGATAGATGCTTAGTTTCTAACGAGGAAAACTCATGGCTATGGGATAGAACATTAGGACATATCAATATGACCAATCTATCTAAATAAGCAAGAAATGAACTTGTTGAGGGATTACCCAATCTAGCATTTGAAAAAGATAGATTCTACTCAGCATGCCAACTTAGGAAACAATTTAGGAAGACCTTTAAATCATTAACTGATATATCTTCTTCTCATCCCCTTGATCTTCTACACATGGATTTGTTTGGGCCTATTGTGCCAACAAGTCTAGGTGGAATGAAATACAACCTTGTGGCTGTAGATGATCTGACTAGGTTCACTTGGATTGTCTTGCTAGCAAGCAAAAGATGAAACATTTGAATCATTCTTTAGGTTGGATACCCGGATCATGGATGAAAAAGACCTTAAAATTAATAGAATCCACAGTGACCATGGAAGAGAGTTCAAAAACAGGCGGTTTGAGGAATTTTATTCTAAGCATGGAATTGACCACAATTTTTCTACCCCTCATACACCTCAATAGACTGGGATTTTTGAGAGAAAGAATCGCATTATTGAGGAGATGGTTCGCTCTGTGTTGAGTGATAACAATCTATCAAAGTATTCCTGGGGAGAAGCTGTTAACACAGCTTGTTATATTCCAAACAAGGTTTTAATTTGCCCAGTTCTAAACAAAACTCCTTAGGAACTTTGGAAGGGGCGCAAGCCCAAGGTCAGTCATCTTATGGCCTTTGGTTGTAAATGCTTCAAATTAAACACTAAAGACCAATTGGCTAAATTTGACCTTAAGGCTGATGAAGGAATAATTCTGGGTTACACAACACACAGTAGGGCATACAGAGTGTATGCCAAGAGAACTGTTATCTTGAAGGAGTCCATGCATGCTGATTTCGATGAAACTAATAGTGCAAGTAAAGAAGCCAGTGATGATGAAAGAGAAAAGGATCAAGTCAGCGGATGAATCAGTCAGCCCATTGTCATTCCTGATCTATTACTAGAAAAAGAAGATGATGAAATTGACTTGGATCAATCCATAAACTTCGGTGATGATGTAAATGCTCAACCAATGACAGCAGCTCAGCGAGCTGATCCTGATCTACCAAAAGAAGTCAGAGTAAGGAGAGATCACCTAGTTGAGAAGATTCTTGATAATGTGCGAAATCCATTGCTGACTAGAGGTCAATTGAACAGATTGATGAGTCGTTCTGCATTTTTCGTATTGATTGAACCAAAGAAGTTTGAAGATGCGGAGTTTGATGACAACTGGATAATTACAATGCAAGAGGAGTTAGACCAAATCAAAAGAAATGAAGTTTGGGATTTGGTGGAGAAACCCAGAGAGAAATCAATCATTGGTACCAAATGGGTTTTTAAAAATAATCTACATAAAGCTTGAAATGTTGTCAGAAACAAGGCCAGACTAGTTGCTCAAGGCTACAATCAACAAGAAGGAATTGACTATGGAGAAACCTTTACACCAGTAGCAAGACTTGAAGCCATAAGAATTCTCTATGCTTTTGCATCTCATATGAACTTCAAGTTGTTTTAGATGGATATTAAGAGTGCATTTCTTAATGGTTATATTTAAGAGGAAGTCTATGTCAGACGGCCCCCAGGGTTTGAATATCCAAAGTATCCAGATCATGTGTTCAAGATAAAGAAGGCTCTGTATGGACTGAAATAGGCTCCAAGAGCTTGGTATGAGAGACTAACTAACTTTTTACTCAACAAAGGTTATGTCAGAGGAAAAGCAGATACAACTCTATTTATCAAGAAGAAGCATCAAGATGTATTGCTAGTCCAAATCTATGTTGATGACATCATATTTGGAGCAACTGATAAAGCATTATGCAAAGAGTTTCGTCAGCAGATGAAGAAACAGTTTGAAATGTCAATGATAGGAGAGCTTAATTTCTTTCTTGGTTTGCAAATCAAGTAAGACAAAGATGGAATCTTCATCAGCCAAACTAAGTTTGCCAAGGAAGTTCTCAAGAAGTTTGACATGGATAAAGCCAAGCCAATGTCAACACCCATGGCCACTGATATAATTTTAAGTAAAGATGAGGAAGGTAAATCTATAAAGAGTAAGCTCTACATAGGTATTATTGGTTCCTTAATTTACTTAACTCCTATCAGGCCTGACATCTAGTATATTGTATATTATTGTTCAAGATATCAAGCTGACCCTGGAGAATCTCACTTAGCTGCTATTAATAGAATTCTTAGGTATTTGCAAGGCTCTGTTGATGCAGGTTTATGGTGTCCAAGTAATGTAGATTTCACTCCGAGAGGATACACAGATGCTGACTATAGAAGAGACAAACTTGAAAGGAAAAGCACCATAGGAGGATGTCATTTCCTTAGTGATTGTCTAGCAATATGACATAGCAAGAAGCAGACTTCTGTGGCTCAAAGTATTGCTGAGGCTGAGAATATGGCTACAGGAAGTTATATAGCATAACTGCTATGGATCAAGTAGCAATTGGAGGAGTATGGTATAAAGTCTAATTGTCTTGAAGTCATGTATGACAACAAGAGCGCCATTGACCTATCCAAGAATCCAATTCAACATAGCAGGATGAAGCATGTCAATATTAGACATCACTTCATAAGAGATCATATGCTAAAAGGAGAAGTCAAGCTCACATACATTCCTACTAAAGAACAGTGAGCTGACATATTCACAAAGCCCATTGGAAAGGATCAATTCAACACTCTAAGAGAGCTAATCAGAATGTCCAATCTAATCTAAAGAAATACATTTCCCGTTGACCAATTTTGAAGCTGACCAAATTAGGGCATACTCTGAGCTTTTGTGAATTAGGTTAAGTTTTTCTTTTTGGCGCTTGAATTTTGGATACGTCATTAATTTTGCACCTGTTTATTTTAAAATTCAAAACTGATAAAAACGGTAGCAAGTTATGAAACGATCCATATTCAGTTGCAGGTATCCCATTTTTCTCGCTTTCATTAATCCTATGGTAAACTCTCTTCAATCTAACCATTCAAATTTAACCATAGATTGTGAGTCGTACACATAGCTTTGTAGGGCTTATCAAAGATACTTTGTCTTTTTAAGGAGAAATTCAGAAAGAGGAAAGGTTACTTTACCAAAATTCTCTTCTGTAATTCTCTTCGCAAAATCCGCAAATTTCTCTAATCTTCTTCAAAACAATCTCAAATGGCAAGTTCATCAGGAACGGTATCTGAATCTCTATTTGTAAGGGATAAAAAGGATACATGTTGGATTACAATGATGGATCATATAGCAAAAATGGCGATTAGAATAAAAAAGAGAGAAGATTTGTTTATTCCCGCCGGAACAAAATGCACCCCTATAAATGGTGTTTTATTGAAGGGACTGAGGTGGACATGCCAACAACTGTAGATATGTTCAGTTTCTCTAGTGATAAAAGATTCAAAAAGTGGACGCGCCAGCATAATTTAAGAGGTTTTTTTAAAATACCCAGTGGATGTTATGAGCAGGTGGTGCTGAGTTTCTTCCATGGAATTCACATGGTTGAAGGACAAAAGGATCTCTTTCTCACTACCATGATAGGGAGGAAGGTGTATGTTACTCCCAAATTGCTAGCTGGGCTGCTGGGAAGGCATGAGAGAGGGCTCAGAATGCACGTGATAAAGGATGAGGAGCATGTGGACATACCAATTGACTATGAGGTCCCCACTAACTATAAAGCAGGTGAACTCATAGCATCCATATTCACCAAGGAAGGTAAGCAAGCACATGAGCTTGTAACAAAGGTATTGTTGCCTAAGACAGCTTCAACAAAAAGCTGCTCAAAGTTTGAGAGAGTCTTCATCTATGCTCTGACCTTAAGCATAAATGGCATTCTAAGTAATGGGGATGGTGGACCAATGCTAGAGGCATACTATAGTCATTTAAGGTAATTGAGTTCTATTCACAATGTAGAACCTCGAGCCAGTGGTTCCATTAGAACAAGCATTGGATAAGCCTTAATAGCCTAATACTTCGGGATCCTATAAGGTCACACACATTGGACCTTCATCGAACTGAGTAAAGAACTAATAGGTTTATTCTATTACGAAAATATAATATAAATAATAATTGGATTATTATTTAATTGATTAAAAATGATTACATCCTTTTGGATAGACCAAGGAATTTATTTTTGATCAATAACTAATTTATTAGGTTCAAAAAATAAAAAATTTATTTGAAAGGATTAAAAGACAATTTTTCTGAATGGGTTGGACCCAATAGAAAATTGTAGGACAATTTTGAAATCGTAAAATGGGCTGCGGGATTCACGACACGTTCGGTGCGTGAAATCCCGCATAGTGGGCTTGCAAGTGCCTCAGTGCAGCACTTGCAGAGGCCCACGGGGCTGGGCTTGCCAATGCTGTATTTGGCAGCACTAGGTAAAGCCTACCTCGAGAAATTTTGTAAGCTGGGCTTGCGAAAAATCTTGCAAGCCCAGCTTACGAGAAGCACAGCGTGAGTAGGCAGAACCCGCGGGTGGGTCAGACCCACGTGTGGTATATGTATTAGCATATCCCACATCGAAAAAAGGGGGAGCAATTTTGCTCCCCTAAGCCTATATATATGCTTCTCTACTACCCCTTTCAAATTGCACCAAGCTCAAAGCTAAATCCTAAAGAGATTTACAAAGATTAATCTCTCGGGTAATTGAGCAAGTTATTTTTTAGGAGCCTGAATTTATTCGGGCACCTCTAGTTCATATTTTCGGATGAGGCTTCTGGAGTGGTCTAGCAACTACTCGAGGCTTCTTAGTTCTTCCTCTCGGGGAGGTTTTGGTTAGTGGGGTTCGTGTGGATACTCAAAGAGGCTATCCTACGCTTGGAGGCTTGTGTAAGAAGGTTCTGCTAAAGCACGCTTCAACTGGTAAGTTTTCTTTCTTTCTCCTTTTATTATTAGGTCTTTTTCTTTAAGCGTTTTTAGACTTAATAATATGCTTAGGTTTTTTTGCATGCTTAGTTTATTTCATGATTAGGTTATAGCTTAGAGTTATAACATGCTTAGCATATAATATTTATGCTAGGATATAATTTAGAATTGTGGTATGCCTAGCCCTTTTGCATGCTAACCTAGGTAGAGAATTATTTAATTAAGGCTTTATTTAATTTATATGTATCTAATAGGAGTTCCTGGGGATAGGGACAAAATTTTGAATTTTCGCCATGCCTGTTGTGCATGTTCAATTTGATTGTCAGTTCCCAACACCCTGGTACCTATACGGGTTAGGCCTCACCCGTACGAGTACTCTTGTTGCCTAAATAAGCTCTTTTGGAAGGGGACCTTTCCTATTTCGGGAAAAGGCATGTCATGAACGCGATTTATTGCCCTTAGACCTCCTTTCCCCTATAAATAATGCCCTTATCTTCACATTTTCAACACACACTTCTCATATCAAAAATATACTAAAACTCTAGCAATTTCTATAGGTATAGAAAAGGTACAGCAGGGGTATAGGAGGTATAAAATAGGGAGAAAACCCTTCCTTTGAGGTTTTGTCCATATTTTATTCATTCCTAACTTCATTCACAAGGATTTAGGGGAGGTTATGTCCACAGGAATGCTTACCTAAATAGACCTATTTCACCACCTACTTTGGCTGGACTCTTTCAACAGTAAAGGGATCATCTCAAAGTGGATTCATGCAGCAAAAGTAACGCATCTGAGTTTCAAAGTGACTCACATCTCAATTAGGGTTGTTAACAAGCCAAGTGGCTCGCAAACTGTTCGAGATTCGGCTTGGTCAAAGCTCGATCAGAGTTCGACTCGAGTTTAGGATCAGCTTGAGATATTAATAAGCCAAACCAAGCCTTTTAAGGTTCGGTTCGAAAGCTCGCAATTATGTTCGTATAATTTTTGTAGTTAATAAATTAGTGAAAAAAAATTAATTATATGTGATTGGTGAGTAATAATTTTTCATTTACGATAATTATTCATAAAATGATGATTTAAAATAACTTGCTACTTCTTTACAAGAGTGACGATGAATATGGAATTGGATAGGATGGAACATAAAAAGAGACGAAATGACAGTGTCTACGGATCATGGTAAAAATATTGCGATGTTAGTTTAAATTTTTTAAAATTATATATTTCTTTAAGCTCGAATAAATTGCGTTATTTTTTTGGAAATGTATTTTCCGATATTTTTTTTAAAAAGTGTAACAAAATGTTATGTTTTTTATGCAACCCTTTTTTTAACTAGTGTTACCATAAATCAGTTTTAATCATCAAAGTTTAAACACAAAGGGGCAACACTTTTATTTTGTGTTGCAATAGTGCATATATGTTAGCGCTCTTTTAGGCTCACGAGCTCATGAACTCGAGTCGAGCTTTTCACGAGCCCGAGCCGAGCTTTTCACGAGCCCGAGCCGAGCTTCATTTTTCTAAGCTTGACGAGCTTTGAGCCGAGCCGAGCCCAAGCAAATATGTTCACGAGCCGAGCCGAGCCCTACACTATTCGATCTCGATTTGACTCGTTAACACCCCTAATCTCAATCATTTCCTTATTATTATTGCCTATTCCTTCTATTAAATTTGTTCCTTTCATTTCTTGTTTCGAGTCTGGTCCTAACCCCGTATAAGCCTTGTTGACACCATATATCCCTGAAGATATCAAATTGGTGAGCCATACTCACATGGAAGGAAATCCCTTTTTATTTTATTTTTTGCCATAGATCAATTAATCTGTTATATTGTAAATTGAACTGAACAAAGCTTCTATCTGGACGAGACAGGACCCGTACGGGTACACTATCCTAGTACCTGTACGGTCCCACCCACTCGTACAGGTACCAGGCCCAGGCAGATTCACGAACCCATAATTAATTGATTAAAAATCAACCCAACTCACCATTTGCCATGCGATCATTTTCACTAATAATCCGGTAAATCAACCCGCAAAAAGATAAAATGTGTTTTAACAACAAAATATGCTGAAGTGCTTATTTATGGTGTGCTATAAACTGTGCTAACATCTGTGGATGCAGGGGAATTTATTTTCATTTTGTTTTATAACTTAGAACAAATGTATAGGTTCTCTTTGCAATTTCCCCCATTTTCCCCCTGGTTGTAATTTTTATTCCCCCATTTATTGCTTGTGCTTTATTATAATATGAAAACGCATGTAACGAGTGTGAAAGAATGTAGAAATAAGATTTCTGTGATAATCCCCTAAATGATGAAAACGAAAACGGTTTTATGTGGTGAATGTAATTTTGAATCAACTAAATAAGAAATAAGTGACTCATTCGATACCCGAATCTTTGATCCAATAGGTATGAGTCTCCCTCCTATAGGGAACCGTACCAAAACTCTTTCCCAAGTAGACAACTTGGGTGGCGACTCTATCATTTGTATCAAGATTTAGGTCTCGATTCTTTTATTCATTAAAATTGGCTTATTGTGCAAACTTGAACTACAAATATTTTATCACGCCTAAATCCAACCAACCCCCAGTGGGCCCCGCCTCTCACACAAGCGCCAAGGGAGACCCACAAGTCATCGACACCTCACAGTGGCAACTCTACTAGGGAGATAATCTTTTAAGTTGAAAATTTTGGTCCGTTATAAAAGCTTAAAAGATTAAGATGAGGACCAAAAATCATTTACTTAATTTAACCATTTTTTTTCATCATTTGGAAAAATTATCACACTCTATCTTCTCTTCTCCTTCTCTCTTTAGTTAGATGTGCTCTTCTTCTAGCGCTACGATAAGGTGCCCTATTATTTTTGCGACACTTGCAACGGTGATACCTATGACCGCCAGGGATATTGGGTACACCTTAGTGGGTGGAGCACCCATTGCCATCTCCCTCCAAAAGAGGCTTGATATGATGGGAACCTTCTACATCAACTTCCGATATATCCCTATACCATTCTTGTCAAAAGCCATAGAATTTTACCCTTTAGGTACCCTGATTTCTGTGTGAGATTAGATTAAGGAAGAATACCCTCAAACTCGGTGGAAGAAATAAGGACGGAATCGATCGCTTCGCAAATGTTGTGTTATACAGCTTATGATCAACCCCACCATGCATCGTTGTAATATATGCATGCATACCACATCCCATGCATGTACTGATCTCTTGGTTATTACCTCAACCAAAACCTAACCTCAAAGAGAAAGAGTTTGGTGACGTTCCTAGATTTGTTTGACTCATATTCCGGCTCTTCTAATTCTGTTAAAGGTTGCTCAGTCTCTGTCTACGGGTATTTTGTCTAGCAGTCAGTTTAGTCTGGTTGATCTTTCTGCCTGTCAGCCTCAAAAGATATCTCATATCCTGACTCTAGAAGGCCAGATTGATGTTGAGGTTGAGGATGTTGCTACTGGTGAAGAGGCAAATGCATCAAGGGCTGAGGTTAGGTCGGAGATTGTAAATGTCATCTCACAGTACTTAGGAAGTAATCAGTTCTTAGACCGAATGAATGATAAGATGTTGGCCTCCATCAGGGCAATTATAGCTGAGGAGAGAATGGCCAATGCTCCTTATAGCACGCTTGTTAGTGTTTCAGCAATGAATACAGTGATTAGTGAACAAGTATCGGTGATCACTCATAATCCATTCACTCAGTTTCAGTTGCTACCTATGCGGACTTGTGGGGATTCTTCCAATCAATTTGGTAAGTTACGTTCTTTGGGTCCGTTTAGTTCCGTTAGCCAGTCATTCCAATTGGTGGGTATAGTGGTTCTGCCGGCCATCAGTCAGTTTGCTCAACCTAGTTAGGGATTTGTGCCGCCTCTGTTTTAGTTTGGGCCATCTGGCCCTACCCCTGATTTCATGGTCACACCCAAGGGGACAGCCTTTCCTCAATCAATAGGCTTACCCTTGGGTGCGGTTACTCAATTAGAGGGTTCGTCCTTGTCTGTGGAATTGTGTTATCTTCTTTAGAAATTGTTGGCCTCCAATCCCAGCTCTCAACCGCTATCACTATCAGTTCAAACCGCTAGAGAGGAGGACTGGGTCCCCGAAAACTTTGGTATGCCTAGCATAGCGAAGTATAAGGGAACCGACCTACCTCAATCTCACATCACCACCTATCAGAGGGTTATGAGAATTAGAAAGTTAAGTGATAAGGCCTTAGCCAAATTATTCCCTTACACCTTAGAAGGTCCTGCTATCGAATGGTATAACACCCCATCAGATGAAGTGACCGAAAACTCGAAAGCTTTATTAGAGGCTTTTATCTAGCAGTATGGTTTCAACGCCACCATTAAAACTACCATGCAGAATTTGGAGGCTATCAAGTAGGTCCCCAATAAGAAGTTTAAACCCTACTTCGAAAGGTGGATGGCCACTCAAGTTCTATTAAAGGATAGACTAACTCTCTCGAAGATGATTGTAAAATTAATGGATGGTGCACTACCTGCTTATCGAAAGGTCCTTGGTATAGATAAGTTCTTTAGCTATGTTGAGGTCTTTGAAAAGGTTGAGAAGTGGGAAAGAATTGAGGAATTGGAGAAGGCAAGCGTACCGGCCAAACTAGGGTTCAAAAAGAATGACCCTTCAGCCCCAGCCTAGGCTTCTGAGTCAAAGTCTGGTTTTGATCTTAAAACTGCGGTGGTTTAGGAAGAAGTGGCTGATGTTCGTACCATTAAAGATGGTATTTCCCCTTGGAAAGCATCTCTACCTGCCATCTTCATTAATTTGAGGGCACTCGGCCTTCTTCAGAGTATCAAGCCCTATCTCCCAACGAAACCTAAAGACAGAGATCAGTTTTATGCTTATCATGTTAGTAAGGGGCATCACACTGTGCCTATAGGGATCTGCTTGAGGCTATTCAAGGTTTGATTAGGGATAAGAAGATTTAGGAACCCGAGCTTAAACCAAGTACAATGAATAACCCCTGCCAAATTTTGAGAAACAGGTTGCAACTATCAAATCTAGGTTGCCCTCCTACTATGTTTTTAATATGATCTCGCAAGCTAATCCTATGGTTCCCTCTATAGTGGCCTTGCCTGATGAACCAATCCCCATTGACATCGATGCATTCGAGCCAGAAGGAATTTATGATGAGGAAGCTATGTTGGTTCAACTGGGGCTAGTTGATATTGATGCTTATGTATTGAAGAATGATGAGCTTGAAGGACCGACCTTGTTGGTGGAAACTTCTAAAGGGAGCAGTTATATGAAAGACGGAGTGCTATATGTTACCCGTAGTGGGAGGATCCATCTAACCTTATCCCAAAAAGAAGAAGGGGCAGAGAAGTGGATGTCCAGGTCATTCCAAATATTAATTAGGGTCTAATCTTTACGCCAGCTACTAAGACTCACATTCCGGTCAGTATTGAATAGAAATTCACCCATTTCATCTAGTAATTACAGGTTACCCCTGCTAAGTACATCATCTGGCAGCTCCTAGTTAACTCTAAAGAACATCGCAAGGGTCTAATAGAAAAGTTATTAAGTATGGAAGTTACACCTTATACCACTCTAGTAAAGGTATTCTTAGTTATCGTGGGATCTCCTCTTGATCAGATGTAACCCATCAAGTTCTATCCGTCAAACCTCCTAGCCGAAGGGAATAACCATAACAAGGCACTCTTCATTAAGGTGTAAATCTTTAATCGTTCTATCCCATGTGTTATGGTGGATGATGGTTTCGCCCTCAATCTCTGCCCTACTAAGATTCTTCCTCACTTAGGGTTGGATGAATCCAAGTTGGAGAAGTCCAATATTGTCATAAGGGCATATAATGATACAAAGATAAGTGTCATTAGGGTCTTCAAAGTTGAATTTACGGTTGGGGAAGTGAAGTCCAAGGTCTTGTTTACTATTGTCGATATTCCCGTCACCTACTCATTTCTGTTGGGTTGACCTTAGCTCTATGCATTAGGGGTTGTCCCTTCCATGATCCATCAGAAAGTTAAGCTCATCCATAATGGCAAGTTGGTAACCATTAGTGCTAACGAACCATCTGTCATAGCGACCATACGCCGAGGAAAAAGAATCTAGGGTGGTTGTAGCTCATCAAGATATGAAGTTTTTGGTTAAGGGGTACATATCGCTTAAAATTGAGAAGATTATGATGAAGCAAGGTTATGTAAAGGGTAAAGGACTTGGAAAGAACTTGCAGGGAATGATGGAACCCCTTTCACCTCTTCCATGGCCACTTAGACTAGGTTTGAGGAATTGCCCAGGTGCTAAAAAATCCAAGCCTTAATCAACAAGACCCTCAGCATGTGGAGGATGATTCAAATGATGTAATTTTTAATATTGCAAACTTTTTTATGCAAACAATGCCGCTTATAAGGCATATCATGAATAAGTTGTAAGCATCAGTATCTTTATTTTTAACATGTTATAAATAAATTGATGCACCTATCATTCACATTTTCCTCGAGTATTTCATTCTAATGACGTCATGCACTCATAACAATAACATTCTTAAAACCATCATCATATTCATTACTGAAGTTATCCTTCAATTCAAAGCAATGGTATAAACGTCCAATGCTTAAAACCATCATAAAAAGAGAGATAATAAAAAGTGCTTAGCAAACATGATAACAATTAGCCTAGGCCCTTCTTTCTTAGTGGGAAAAGGTGTACAAAAGCACACATCATCAAGAAAGAAGACCTAGAAGCACCAATAGCAGGTCGACTTTGATCATGAAAAGCAGAAAGGACATCTTAAGTCATAAATTGACCATCTCAAGCGCTCTAAAGGGAAGCTGATCAGTTAAGAAGATTTTGTCAAAGATAGTGGCCACGTATAAAGATTGGGCTTATGAGCTCCCATTCGGAGTTTAGGGTATAGAACTAGTGTAAGGACTCCCACCAATCAAACACCTTTCTCCTTCGTATATGGAATGGAAGCCATGTTACCGGTTGAAATAAAAGCAAGATCTCTAAGAGTGGCACTTGAATCGCAGTTAAAAGAATCAGATTGGGCAAGAGCAAGGTATGAATAGTTGGATGCGATAGATGAAAAGCGGCTCAAAGCACTTGACCATCTCCAGATGTACCAACAGCTCATGGCACGAGCTTATAAAAATAGAATCAGATACCCGAAAAAACCTCTTAAAGCGGGTCATCTGGTCCTCAAGCAACCTAATTGGGAAGGACCATTCGTCATGAAGAAAGTCCTTGGTAAAGGAGGAATCAACCTTATGGACATGGATAGAAATGAGTTCGTGAATCTAGTGAATCAAGATAGGCTCAAGCGTTATCATGTCTAGGTCAAAAGAATTAAATCATAAAAAAGTGACACAAAGAATAAAAGAAATAAAGAGTAAAACATCCGGCGAGCGGTCCTCTACTGCTTGGGAAAAAATTAGGGTGCAACCCGCTGATCAATATTTGACAAATTGGTTAGGCAAAAGTTATCAAACTCAAAACAAAGCCCAATAAATTGAAAACCCGAATAGGGCGGCTTAGGCAAAAGTTAGGGCATCGAGAGAAAAATGTCAGTTGCTTTTTGGAAAATATGTAAAAGACCAGTAGGCAGTAGGGCTTAACCACTGGAAATTGTTACCATTGCCTATGTACTCAAATTAATCTCATCAATGAACATGTTATAATTTTGCTAAGAATCTTGGTCTTATGAGTGCATGCATGTCTTTAGGTGAAATAATCGCTGGTATGTGAACATCAGTTTTTTCTCTACGTGTTATGCATCATTGTATTCATCTTTATCCCACATTTGCAATATTCAGAAAAGCCTGCTGGATCGAAAACCTAAAAGGGCGGTCTAGGGAAAGGTTAAGGTAAAAAGAAAAGTCTGCTGGGTTGCACCGTTAAGGACAGTTCAGGCAAAAATTAAGACAGCCTGCGGGATTGAAAACCTGAAAAATCGGTCTCGACAAAAATTAAGGCAAAAGTTTGCTAGGTTGAAAACCCGAGAGGGCAAACTAGGAAAAAGTTAAAGCTCAAAAGAAAAAGGTCCGCTGGGCTAAGCCGTCAAGGATAACTCAGGCAAAAATTAGGACAAAAAGAAAAGAAAAATAAAATGTTAAATAGGTCCCCTCACATTGAGCGGCCTATGTAAAAATTAGAATGTCACCCGATCCTCTCACTATAAAATCGCTGGACAAAATACGGGTTCTCAAAGCAACAATATTCAAATAGTCTCAGTCCAAGAAAAATCCTGAAGTGCAAAATAAGTATCAAAGGTACCAATCCAAAAGTTCACAATCAAAACAAGCCATGTAAGACCCGAAAAGTACTAATAGTTCAAAAAAAATCATAACCTAAGCCACCAAGGGATCCTATCCCTGATGACCCTCCTAAGTCTAATCCTGAGTATCCGCCAGTAGATCATCCATGTCTATAGTCATATGGTCCTCAACATCACTAGTACTAGTAGCCCCTGCAGCATCACTCCCCTCAACATGCTGATCCACTCCTCTCTGAGTCACTAGATATGAGGAAAAATCATCCTCGGACTCATCATTAGAGGGGACCGATGTCTGCCTATCCTCAGTCATCCTTGCTAGCTGACCCCTCAACGTCTCAATCTCGGCCCTCGCCCGAGCAGACTCGATCCTACCCTGATCAGCCTCAGTAGTGGCTGGCCGCAACTGGTCCTCCAAAAATCGGGCTTTGTCCTCCGAAAAGTCTAAGTCCTGGGAGGACCTGCTCCGCTCCATGGCCAACAAAGTCTGTAATGGGAATCATCAAATTAGTACACATATATAAATGTCATGGTATGCATGCATAGTTTGTTGAAATTTTATAGGTAAAAGGAATTTGCTAAAGCTAAAGCATCCTGGGCCAATAGCAGATCATGCACTGAAAAATAACCCTGGGCTATCCTCTCGGCCTAAAAATGGCTACCTAAAAAGAAAGGGTCACATCAGAATAGGACGTCTTAAGCAGTAATGGAAAAAGGCCAAGGTAAAGGATTTCTTACAGGGGTGGACCTAGAAAGAGTGAAACCAATAGGCTGGACCGACTCCTTAAGCTTCTTGATAGCTTGATTCCCTGAATGGACGAGGAGCTAAAAGAAAGTATCCAACTCAGCCCAGAGGACTCCTTCCATCATAAATCCTGAGGCTCGAGACTGCTTTGTCGGTGGCTTGGGGGCAGCAGTAGTAGCGGTAGCAGCAGACCTCTTCCATGTGAAAGTAGGAGGCTATGGCAACAAAGAATCAGACTAAAATTCACAATTAATTTCGAAAAGTGACCAATTATTCATGAAGGCCAAGTGAGAGGCATACCTGAGAAGAAGGGGTAGCAGACGTAGCCGAACCCCTGGTGCTCTAAACTATAGATGGACCCCCAAGGTCGCCCCTCGGTCTGCCCTTTTCCTCCTCCTCATCATCATCATCCTCACTATCACTCCAGTGAAACTCTAGGGGCTCATCCTCATTATGGATCCTGTCGTAGGGTGGTAGGAGGGAGGAATCAATAAACTCAGCATAAGGGCCCTCAATAGTCAGCATACGAGCTTCCTTGCCCAGCAAGTACAGCCCCTGATCAGTCCCCGGCATGAGATAAGGCTAAAAGATGCCGGCTGGGATCGGGGGAGGGATCAATCTCTCCTCTATGGCACTAGTCTGCCATCCTCAGACCCGCTCGCCGAAATACCACTCATAGGAGAGTGGTGACTCCAGGGCAAAGCGGTGCTCATCCACACCGGCTTGCATCTGCTCGATGAATCGATACGTGACCAATCTCTCCCACGAGCCTAGGATAACCTGCATAGAATGAATGCACTATGAGTATTACAACCTAGTAAATGCAGTTTCTACTAATGGTTTGTCAAAATGTAAAATGTAGGTTCAATAGGGAAGAAGATTACCCAATCTGAGAGTAGTAAGGATTAGTTGCAACACGGTTTAAACAAAGGGTTAAAGCACAAGAGATCAGTTCGGGATTTAACAGTAGTATCAGATGGCAAATATTAAGCTCAAACTGCTCACCCCAAACCCCTACATCCAATCCATAATACAACTGTGCCAGGATGGCCCGGCACCAGTTCTTGCAGGCACGGCGGAAAGCAAACCATAGTTGAGGTTACTTGTCAGCAAGAAAGACTGAGCGTACTAGTCCCTCCTATCAGCCATAATAGGACTCGGCTGCCCGATCCAGTGAGCATGTAGGTCCCCATACTTGAGCTTATTCATCCCACCTGGATGAAGCCTAAGTAATCCAACAATATAGGCCTTCACCTCAGGTCGAGAATGCCACCGGTCGGCATAAATGTCAAAGTGGACAACGTCCCCGCTCCACTCTAGGCCCGTCGAAGTGCACATATCCAAGGGAGTGATGGCGAGCTCCCCAATAGGCGAAGGGAAAGTTTGGGTCATCTCCAACCACCTATCCATCAAAGCTAAAACGGCACCGAGAGCCAATGTCTTGGGGCTAGAGGGGTGGCTAAACCCAAAGGAATCGATGCAGGTCAGCAGCTTCGTATCCCCTGCAGTACAAATCTCCTCGTACCATTTCCTGCAGAAGCTCAAGGCTCCCATAATCTTATATTAGAACTGCAGAAATAAAATTATAGATTAACAGGGTTAGAATACAGCAGACAAGTAAGAAATCAGAAAAGGATTGCAAAAATTAGAAGAAAAAAAATGTTTTGTCACTGAGGACAGAACCCGTAAGGGTAGGACCCACCGTACTGGTCCATGAGTGGAACCCTTAAAAAAATGGGACCCGTATGAGTCCCCCTTCACCCATATGGGTCCCCTACAAGCAGTCCCTATGCGGGCAAAACTCCCAAAAATCCAAAACCCAATTTTAACAAAAGTTCATCCAAAACTATCCTAAAAGCATCCTAGGCTAAAGTTACATGCATTAAGCTCTATTCCAAAGTCTAAAACACCCTAATCCATGCCAAAATTCAAGAAATTGTCAAAAGTTCAAAATTGGGAAATGGTGAATCGAGTCAAATTACCTGGAGTTTTGAGGCGTGGGTCTCGGGAGAAGGGATTAGAGGCACTTCAGAAGTGGGAGTAAGTCCTAAAAATGAGTCTCCCCCGCAAAACGCATACCCGACGAATACTAGGCATTCTTAAAGCCCTAAATCATCCACCGGGGGCAAGTCCTAGAGTCTAAGGAAGAAACGGCCGGCCTTTGGGATCTTTTTGTACATGTTTGGTTGATTTTAGGAGAATAATCGATAGAAAATGCAAAATAGGAAGTTTTGGTGTGAGGCGGGATGTGAAGGGACTACCCTGCCTTTTGAAACCCCCATTGGGGACCCGTATGGGTCCCACCCCACCCGTATGGGTCCCCACTTTTAAAAACCCTACCCGTATGGGTCTGGGCCACCCATACAGGCCTTCTCTTGCCATCCAAGGGTAGATTTTTACCTCGACATTTCAGCAAACACCAGAAATTCATCTAGTCTAAGCTCGGGGCAAACCCCGCTCTTCTTTACTCCTATATTTCAGTCCATACTAGCATGGGTATTCTTCCCCAGCAAACAAATTTTATGAGAAAGGGCAACCCCAACAGAAGAAGCTTTACTCAAAGGATATAACTTCTCTCCCTAGCCGAGAAGTCACTCTAGGGTCATTCCCTAGCATAAGCATCCGATCTAGGGGCATCCCCCACTGATCTAGGGGCATCCCTTCACTTCTTAGTAGCGAAATACAATCCAAGGGCATCCCATCACTGATCCAAGGGCATCCCCTCATTGATCTAGGGGCATCCCCCCATCTGATCTAGGGGCATCCCCCCATTTCCCAGTAATGAAATCATCAGGTCTTAGGGGCATCCCCCTACTTCCTAGTGGTAGGATTTGTCAGATCATAGGGGCACTCACCCTAAGAGCATTCCCCAATGGCAAAATAAACATCAATCAGGCTAAACCCGACATTTCTTGCACATAATTTTCAGTTTATTGCATCCATACTTCTTTATTCTTAATTAAAGGGGCAAAAATATTTTTTTTCACAAAAATTAACTAAGAATAAAGAGGTGTCTGTGAGCACGGGATTTTGCAGTCCCTCTCGCGAGACGATGATGACGCGTACCCGATTTTAATACCTCAAAATAAAAGTTCTCTTTAGAATTTTTATTACCAAAATAATATTCCTTGTGAATTTTATAATTGGTAGAATCCAGTTTGGCGTGGCCGATAACGCGTCCGGTAGGAGCTTGAACCGATGATTTACCCCCAAATTAAATAATACCCATTAAAATATAATTAAAATTCAAAAAGATACCTTTCCACCCACTAATAAACCACTTTTCCCGACTTTTTAGGCTTTTTGACCCGTTGTTGTCGGTATGCTAGAGAATGATGTCACCACCGACATCATCCATGCCGCCGGCGGCATCATCCATATCGCCGGCGACATCATGACATCGCCGGCGGCATGGACCAAAAGGGGTCCCTCCACAGATAGCCTTTCGGCCACTTTCGGCGGAATAAGTCAAAAAGGTCTCGAAAAACACCCCAATTTGCCTATAAAAGGCACCTAAAACTGCAATAGGGGGGGGGGGGACTGAAGGAGCTAAAATTAGGGAAAAATCGAGAGAATAGATTTTAGTGAGATAAGAACTAGAAAAGGCAGGAAAAAGGATTCTAATCCATTTTTCCCGATTTTTCTTCTTCGAACTCTCTGATTGTGAGCTTAAATCAGTGGGTCTTTGGGTTAAATCAACTTGATAGAATTTAGAAACCTAAAACCTTTAAATTAACAATCAAATTATCGTTGCAAGCTCCTTGGAGGTGTTATTGTTCAGTTCACGAAGAGTTGGATTCACTACCCCGAGGTGAAAATCCTGAGTCTCATAGCTCTTTGGCATTATTATTATTGTTTTGTACTAATTCTTGTTGATTTGTGTTCTTTTTTGAGTTTTCGGTCTCTTTGACTGCAAACCGCTGCTGTAGCAAGGAATTGGAGTCACCGGAGACATGCGATGTCGCTGGCTGTATCACCCATGTCGCGAGAGGCATCGTTGGTACCGCCGTTAGCACCACATTCCCCGGAGACCTCGCTTTCTTGCGGAACCCTTTCTTTATGGTACTCAGAAAGCCCTGTGCCCATCTGCATGCTGATGTCGCCTGTAACATAATCGATGTCACCGACGGCATCATCCATGCCGCCAGCGACATCAACTATGTCGTCGGCGGCATCAGATGCCACCGGCGACATGGCTTTCCGGACAGCAGTATTGTTTTGGTTTGTTTCCAAATTAATTTATTTTCTAAAGCTAGGACCACCTATAGTGTAATGATGGAGGTTCGAAACCTCCTGAAAACAGAACCGCCCCACAACAAGTGGCATATTCATTTGTAATCCGATTAAAGCAACAATCGAATCTGAAATTTGGATAAAAATGGAATTTCCCCTCAAACGCCATTCGAACCTCGTTTTAGCCATTCAATCGGGCTTTATGATATTATAAATAAGATATGCCATATTCGTGTCAACTATCCTCTGCAGGTAGGTGTATATCGGACATTCGGGTATTTTTTTTGTTACGTAGAAAATGTACAGGACTTGAAAACCTTGTAATAATTCTACTTTCCGCACTTACTTTTCTTTTACGATTGTAAATATTTTATTTATCGCTTCAATTGCTTGATAAATGCGAAAACCACAAAATAACTGAAAATACAAATAAATAGGGTGGATTAAACCGATTAAGAAAGAATGAAGTATCCTAACTTGGCCTAATGAAAAGTAGATAACATCATCCGAACTCGGAATCTCTACTTAAGGTATGGTCCAACCACCCGGTGGGAAAATCGTACCGAAAATTTCTCGGTTGAGCTGAACCGGGTGGCGACTCTATTCTAAGTACGGGATTTTGATCTCGTATCTTTTAAGCATTAAAAAATGCAAAATCATTTTCTTTTCAACCACATCACACTCATCTCCCCGACACTCCAAAAAACGGGCCGGCCCGACCGGGTCCGGCCCCGCGCTGCAGCCGCGTGAAACGTCGTCCGCTCACAGTGGCGACTCTGCTGGGGACTTTTCTTTAAACTTGAATCTTCTTTCATAGTTTAAAAGATTTTGATGATGTATTGAAATCATTGGCCAAATTAAAACTTCATTCTTTTCTTATGACGTCTTGTCCTTATGTGTGTAGATAGTTCGGTAATTTTAGGTACCCTATTTCACCCGAGAAGCTCACAAAGTATCACTCATGCCCTGTTGGAATTAAGGATGCCTAGTGGGTGGATCACTCGTTTCAACCAACACGTCAACTCCTATGACCACGCCCATTCGGGTAGTGATTGAGCAAACGTGGAATCAAGGTAAACGGGAACCTTCTACATCAACAACCCTTTACCAAAGCCGCGTTAGAAAAAAGCCTTAGCACATCATTCCCCTTAGGATTACCCAGAATGAATAAAATAATTGGGACGCGCTTCTTTAGCCGTTACCGGTTAAGTAGCCAAACTCCATCCTACCAAAGAGGTGTTACGCAGGAGTCATAAGGTTGGAACAGGGCTGATTCGCATGCTATGTGCTTTATGATCATATACCCCCATGCATCGGCTTTAAGAGCCAAAAAATGAATCAACTTACCCTTATCACTTTCACCCGTGGAAGAGGTTTAGCATCATACGTAGGACTTCTCTTGTGCCTCTATTGCGTCACCACATATCGCTCCGTGAGATACAAACGTCCCACGTATGTTGAAGGGTTAAGCAAACACATTATCTCTAACCACATCTGCGTGCAGCCATACATTTCATGCACCGCTTCCAGAAGAAGGCATCCATACATTCCATCCATACCATTTACAACCCATTCATGGTTTGACCCACGGCTCATGATCCTAAACAGCCTTCCTCTTGAACCAAGACCTTCACAAACAGCCATGTCTCTTCCTCACAATAACAACTGTACCTCATCCAGAGGACAGGCTAGTCTTCCCTCAAACATAGGGGCAACAGCTCACCTAACATCTCTTGGATCAGAGATCACCGCGGCTATCATTCAGTTTCTGAACTCTGATCAGTTCCGAAGCATCATCGAGGAGCTAGTGTGTGTGTCTGTCAAGAAGGCCCTAGGATGTTAGGACTTCGACCAGGTCATGCGATCTCCGGGCATGAGACCTGATAGCGATACACTCTGGCAACCACCGCCAACCGCTTACCCTGGACAAAGAGAAGGAGCCCAGAGTCCAATTCTTCCACCATTCTTTAACACCTTACCACCAACTTTGGTCACCCCATCACAATTTAAGATACCTGCTGCCCCGATGCTTCCTCAATACGACCAAGTCATGCAACACAAAGTTGAAGACTTCTCGCGTCAATTGATGACAATAGACTGCTATCAGAAAGAGGGAAGGGTCTAATCAGAGAAAGACCAGTTCTTTTAAAACACTGAATCACCCACACCCCCACCTCAAATCATGGTGGACTAAGAGACCTATCTGAAATCGGCACCAGCTATCATTATTCAGCCAAACGACGGTCTTAAGCATAGAACCAATCCGTGGAAACTGCCACTTAATGTAATCTTCACCGGGTTGAAGGAAGCTGGGATTCTTAAACCTCTTCACGAATTCAATCCCCCCATGAGAGAAGAAGGAAAAGGCTTTTACAGATATCACATGTTGTCGGGTCACAACACCAACCAGTGCAAAGCTTTAGTCCGTACCATCCAACGACTGGTGGATGAAAAGAAGATTACCGACCGTGAAAGGGTATCCTGCCCCTTACCAGAGTCTGGCAACCAGACACGGACGATTAATCCCGGCTTTTCCAAACAGCGGAAAGCTCCTCAAGATCTCATCAAGGCCATCTACTCAAATGGTGGGGGAAAATCGCGCTATGACGATGAGGACGAAGAATCCCGATTTGCAATCCTCAGAGTTCAGGCCTTTTAGCTCCATAAGCCACTTCCATTTTTCTTACTTACGTTATGTTTGTATCCTTTGATCAGCGTCTTCATATGAGCATACATACGACACTTTCGGTGTTTAAGATATTTTTATTGAATGAAATTAAATTGAGTACATTATGTGGTAATCAAATCCAATAATTTAAACCCTGTCAAACACATGAGAGATAATAAAGTGCTTAAAGACCATGATAATGCTTTTGCTCAGTGCAATAATCGGATTGTTGAAACACCATGGGTCTCTTCTAGAATTAACTCAACGGCCCTACAACAGTGCACCTTCAAGCCACCAAAGAAACATCAATCGGTCTAAAGAATCAAGGATTACACCCAACGGAGCCCGACCTCCATCAAATAAACATCGTAGCCAAAATCTCAGACCAACATCACCACCAAGAACACGACCAAATCTGAAGAGAAACACATCTTCACCCAGTACAAATCAACCCCATCAAACCCTTCAGCTAACAAGGTCAGGGGGCAACCACTTCCTAGAACGCCAAGTCTAAAGGCAAGCACCTCCATCCCACAAGCCACAAAGATGATCGCGCAGCCAATGTCACAATCGGCTTACCAAATGAACCAACAAGGCAAACAACCACTACAAAGGCACCAAACAAAAGGTCCTTAAGCCGAACATCACTTGTTCACAACCCATCACCACTAATACAGAATACGAATTCAGGCCTACACAAGAAGGGCTCTGCAGACCAAGAATTGAAGGACCAATCAAAATGGCGATCAGGACAACAATCAAACCAATCGATGAAGCTTTGGAGTAAGCACCTAAAACTCCTGCAAACTAAACGGCTTGCAATAAGGTCAGCCAAAAACTCCCGACGTAACTTTGACGGTCAGAATAAACTGGGTGATCCAGTTGAAAATCGAACGGGCACCAAGGAACTTGGAGAATCTGCAAAAGCACAACTATGCGAACAATAGCAAATCAGATACCCAATGCCCTTTCCAAGAGTCATAGACCCAGCACTGAAAAGTTTGAGACCTTCCGATACTAAGGTCAAGTTCAAATCAGATTGAAGAGGCCGTCATGTGATCGGAAATGGCACCAAATAAGCGAGGCTGTTAAAGTCATGAGCGTAGGCAAGAAGCGAGTTCATCGATCTAGTCGACCAAGACAAGCTTAAGCATTAACAGGTCTAAACGAAAGAAATAAACCAGAAAAAGTGGCACACTAAAAAAAATATGTACAACAATCGCCCACCTGTCGGTCTTTTACTGATTGGGCAAAAATTAGGGTTACACCCGACGGTCGGTACCCTGCAAACTGGCTGTACAAAAATTAGGGGATAAGTCAATAACGCCTGTTGAACTGAAAACCCGAAAAGGGCGGTTCAGACAAAAATTAGGGCACGAGAGAAAAACAATAAGATGTTAACTTGAAAACCTGTAAAGGCTGGTTAACACCAGGGGGTCCCATTAATGGAAATGATTGCCAACATCTTGTACTCAAATTAGATTCACTCCATAAAAGTGTCTTTCATATTGAAACATCTGTGTTTGTGATTATGTGAATGCCTGGCGATCGAAGGATGGAAACATCACAAGTAAGCTTAATCGAAGACACTATGCGCTCAAAGGTCGGAATAAATCTGTTAGGGCGAAAACCCTAAAGGATAGTCCATGCCAACCATGGGGTCAAATTGGAGCCCAAAATCTGTGTTCCCCAGGCTCTGCAGAAAACCCTACAGCTTTTGGTTATAGGTTGCAATGACAGAAATGGACGGAATGGCCGAAAACAGGTTGCTGGAAGATAGAAGCCGCCGGCGATGAGAGCGATACCGCCGGCGATATCATGATACCGCCGGCAATGTATTTGATGCCGCCGGCGATATGGGATCAATTTGGGCAATATGGGTGATGCCGCTAGCGGTATGAAGCTAATTTTCTGGGCGGCATCAGAAACATTTCTGCCATTTCTGACATGTACAAAACCTGTAAACAATCCTATGCTGCATTTCCAATGACTTATCAAACAGCAATCCATCTTTATATTCAAAATAAAAGCCCGGAGGCGCAAATTGCTCAAATTGTACCAAATCATCTAGCCCATGACAAAATCAAATTATCAAAACCCCAATGTATCAGAGGTACAAACAAGAACTCAAAGGCAAAACAAAAACAAAAAGTAAAACTAAGCATGCCTGCCACTACCAGCTGGACGGGATGAAACGTCATCAGGACTTGCGAGCCAATCGTCAACATCGTCTTCCCCTCTCCCCTCCGTCATGGGAACACTACTGGACTCCTCAGCCACGGTAAACGCACGTCGGCCGGTAGACTTCTTGACCCCCCTACGACTGGTACCCCCAGGATGCGCACGGTCCAGGTTTTGTTTACTTCTCTGTTCTTGGGCGGTGGCCGCCAGCTGACCCTCGAGATCACTCACGCGGCGCTGTAAAGCTGCAGTCTCCTCCTCATACCGCCGTCAGGCTGCGTCAGCATCAGACAAAGAAAGGGCTAAAAAATCCTGCAAATCAGAGAAAATGTCAGTCTTGCATGTCATGCATAACATCCATACATATATCCCATCTTAACATGTGCATAAAATACCTGAACGAGGAGCGATTGCCTAATAAGGGAATCCCGGAGAACAAAATTGTTCTCCGCGAGTTGCTCCACATGACTCCACGCCACCTAGCAAATCCAAAAAGCAAATCCTTAGACACCCACATCTAAGGCTCAATAAGAAAATGATTATTAGATCTTACGTAGGTAGCGTTTTCAGGCATGAAAATCGGGGCTTGCCGGCTCGAGCCAACGTTCCTATGAGAAAATTCGCCTCGGGAGTTCATCAACAGGAAGGTGGTTTCCAACGGATTGACCAATCTCACCTCCACGAAGTTAATGCCCTCCGGCGCGCCATAATGTCGGGACCCATTTTGGTTATCCCGGCCCCTCTTTCTCGCAGGTTCCTGCAGAACATGAAACTCACACGTCAACAACGTCCCTAAACGACTTCAAAATCATACACACAAACACAATCATACCTCGAAAGAACGTTGCTCCCCTTGGGACATCGGCACGCTCCCGCCAGCTACACCCGCACCTACCTCATCCTCCCCCTCAGGGTCGACCGCAACGTCCCCTTCCAGCGCTTCATCCTCATCGTCATCCTCCTCATCAACGTCCACAATGCCTTTGAGGCGCCTCTTTTCGTCCTCCAATCGTTGCTCGTTGTGATACTCAATTGTATCATTACCGTGGATGCGAAGACACACGGGGAGTAGACGCTGAAAAAGCTGCTCGTAGAGGCCAGGAACGCTAGGGATCACTCGGCCATTCCCTTCAATATAATCAGCTTTGTCGGCCTCGACAGAAATCACCAAATGAGGCCACCACAAGCCCTGCGGAGGATCGGCAGGCACCGGTCTAGCAGCAACCGGAAGGGACCTCCAACCCCGGACGTGCTCGCCCAGATACCATTGCTGGGACAGGGGGCACTCAATCACAAAACAGCGGTCATCCACCTCCCTCCGGACCCGGGCAACCTCAGCCAAGTTCGCCACCCCGTCGAATGGGTCCAAGACGAGCTACATTAAGACAACCAACATAAGTCCATAAAAAATAAATAAATAAATAAAAATAAAAAATAAAAAAAATAAAAAAAATAAAAATAAAAATAAAAAAATAAAAAATAAATAAAAAAATAAAAAAATTTTATATACCGAGCTCAACCGAGCGCTCCTTAGGACCTCCCTATACTGCGTAGGGTACTTGGCCTTCCCACCGATACCCCCGCACCAGCGAGCAAGAAAACGAGAACCCGATGGCACAATCTTCTTAAATTCCATCGGTGGGAGGATCTGATGCTCGAAAGCCCAGGCCTGCACAAATAACGACCGATCAATTCAAAGGACGTCATGCAATAAATAAGAACACATGTTATCGAGGGAAATGTTTCAAAAAAAATTTTATACCTGGAGTAGCAGGTGGCAAAGGCGAAGGGCTTTCTCCTTCTTCCGGGCTCCCACATCCAGCCCGTGGTACAACTGGGCTAAGATGGCCCTCGGCCAATTCTTCCTCCTGATTCCCGGCACATCTTCCACCGCGGTTATAAGCATGTAGTTAATCTTACTCCCTGAGATTGGGAAGAACAACACGGAGAGTAGTGAGATCACAAAGGAACGGACACATGCCTCCCTCTCCTCCTCGGGCACCACATCCACCCGGGTCCAATAATGGTACAACTCACCATGACAGCCGCCCAGAAACGGGCTTCAGACCGAACAACTCCTTTACCCGCCTCACCACGGGCCTCTCAACATGGTACTTGTCCATGTAGACGTCAAAATGTATAACCTCATCCATCCAAGGAAGGCCGGTCATGGCTACCACATCAGAAGGGGTAATTGTGACTTCCCCAAAGGAGAAATGGAAGGTATGAGTGGTCTCGGACCACCTTTCAGTCAGGGCCATTACTGAAGAATGGGGAAGCTTAGGCATTAACATGGGCATGATCCGGGCCAACTCCCCAAACCCTATCTCATTAATTGCAAGCGCAAGCTCGGGATTGTTCTCTGAGATGTGGTGCCACCACTCACCGATGGTACCCATCTCCCCTGTGTAAGTCAGTTCGTATGGTTGCAAAATCAAAAACAAAATGGATCAATTCTGTGCATTTCTGTCAAAAACACTGCTGATGTCGCCTCTGTTAAAAGCGATACCGCCGGCGGCATCAGCCCATACCGCCGGCGGCATCACCTTAAATAGAAGCGACATCAGACTCCCATAAAGCCTTTCGCAAGGACTGATGTCACTAGCAACAACACTGATGTCGCAAGCGGCATCACTCAGGCCGCCAGCGGCATCACTGTGCACGGGCAGAACCAGTTTTCTCCCTAAATCGCACCCATTGTGCCAAAAAACACAAAAATCACAATCAATCGAACAACAAGGCAAAAATCGATCCTAAAGCATGCAATATGACTGATATTCCACATTTTAAACCCTATCATGGCATGTTTTCAAATCTAAGGCAAAATCACATCAAATTCGAAAAGAAGTAATTCGAGTTTCTGTGGAATTACCTGGATATAAGAGAGGTGTTTCTCCTTCTCCGGAGTCAGATTGGTGGTAGGAAAGTTAATGCCATAGCCGTACATTTTGGTCGTCTCCTTCAGGCCGTATGCAGTAGGAACGAAAAGGATTTTCAATCCCTCAACGGAAGAATCGGGCAGGCTCTCCCTAGCCTTGGATTTACCCCTGAAAGCCTTGCTAATTCTCTTCATAATTTCAAAGACAAAGAATTGGAGAAAAGATGGAGAGGGATACGGTTTTGAGAAAGAATGGGGAAGAAAAAGAGTTCCAACCCCTCTTTTATAAACTGCCGCGCGGAATTCAAGGAGCTTTGATTTTTCTGAAACTGTTCGTTCATGCCGCCGATGACATCAACCCATTCCGCCAGCGATATCAGTCATGTCGCCAGCGACATCGATTCATTTAGTTCAAATTTTGAAATTATCTGACCAGTCAAAGCTGCCACGTGGCACCCATACCGTCGGCGACATCAACCCATGATGCCGGCGATATCAGTAATGCCGCCGGCGACATCAACCCATGACGCCGGCGATATAAGTAATGTCGCCGGCGACATCGACTCATTTAGTTCAAATTTTGAAATTATCTGACTAGCCAAAGCTGCCACGTGGCATCCATACCGCCGGCGACATCAATCCATGCCGCCTGCGATATCAATCATGTCGCCGGTGATGTTGCCCCTCCAAACTAGATTTTCAAAATGAAAGCCCAACCGAAGGGCAATCTCTTCAAAACAAGCCCAACTGAAGGGCAATCTCTTCAAACCAAGCCCAACCGAAGGGCGATCTCTACAAAACAAAAGCCCGACCGAAGGGCGATCTCTACAAAACAAAAGCCCGACCGATGGGCAATCTCGTCATTATCAAAATAAAAGTCCGACCAAAGGACGATTACTCTATAAAACTTAAGCCCAGCCGAAGGGTGATCTCCTCATTCAAAGGGAGCCCATCCAAAGGGCGATCTCCTCATTCAAAGTGAGCCCATCCAAAGGGCGATCTCCTCATTCAAAGTGAGCCCAACAGAAGGGCAATCTTTTCAAAGTGAGCCCAACCGAAGGGCGACCTCACAAGATGAGAGCCGACCGAAGGGCGACCTCTTCGAAACACAAGTCCGACCAAGGGACAAATTCTCTACAAACGCAAAAGTCCGACCAAAGGACAATCTCTTCAAACGAGCCCAACCGAAGGGCAATCTCTTCAGAACAAAGGCCCAACCGAAGGGCAATCTCTTCAGAACGAAGGCCCAACCGAAGGGCGATCTCTTCAGAACGAAAGCCCAACCGAAGGGCGATCTCTTCAAAACACAAGCCCAACCGAAGGGCGATCTTTTCAAAACAAGCCCAACCGAAGGGCGATCTCTTCAGAACAAGCCCAACCGAAGGGCAATCTCTTCAAAATGAAAGCCCAACCGAAGGGCAATCTCTTCAAAACGAAAGCCCAACCGAAGGGCGATATCTTCAAAATGAAATCCCAACCGAAGGGCAATCTCTTCAGAACGAAAGCCCAACCGAAGGGCAATCTCTTCAGAATGAAAGCCCAATCGAAGGGCGATCACTTCAGAATGAAAGCCCAACCGAAGGGCAATCTCTTCAGAATGAAAGCCCAACCGAAGGGCAATCACTTCAAAATGAAAGCCCAATCGAAGGGCAATCTCTTCAGAACGAAAGCCCAACCGAAGGGCAGTCTTTTCAGAATGAAAGCCCAACCGAAGGGCGATCACTTCAGAATGAAAGCCCAACCGAAGGGCAATCTCTTCAGAATGAAAGCCCAACCGAAGGGCAATCACTTCAAGACGAAAGCCCACCGAAGGGCAATCTCTTCAAAAATCTCTTCGAAAATCTCTTCATGATGAAAGCCCAACCGAAGGGCAATCTCTTCAAAATGAGCCCAACTAAAGGGCAATCTCTTCAGAACAAGCCCAACCGAAGGGCAGTCTTTTCAGAACGAAAGCCCAACCGAAGGGCGATCACTTCAGAATGAAAGCCCAACCGAAGGGCAATCTATTCAGAATGAAAGCCCAACCGAAGGGCAATCACTTCAAGATGAAAGCCCACCGAAGGGCAATCTCTTCAAAAATCTCTTCAAAAATCTCTTCAGAACGAAAGCCCAACCGAAGGGCAATCTCTTCAGAATGAGCCCAACCGAAGGGCAATCTCTTCAGAACAAGCCCAACCGAAGGGCAATCTCTGCAAAGTGAAAGTCCAACCGAAGGACAATCACTTTACCAAACACGAGCCCAACCGAAGGGCAATCTCTTCAGAATGAAAGCCCAACCGAAAGGCAATCTCTTCAGAATGAAAGCCAACCGAAGGGCAATCTCTTCAGAATGAAAGCCAACCGAAGGGCAATTACTTCAAGACAAAAGCCCACCGAAGGGCAATCTCTTCAAAAATCTCTTCAGAACGAAAGCCCAACTGAAGGGCAATCTCTTCAAAACGAGCCCAACCGAAGGGCAATCTCTTCAGAACAAGCCCAACCGAAGGGCAATCTCTGCAAAGTGAAAGTCCAACCGAAGGACAATCACTTTACCAAACACGAGCCCGACCGAAGGGCAATCTCTTCAGAATGAAAGCCCAACCGAAGGGCAATCTCTTCAGAATGAAAGCCCAACCGAAGGGCAATCTCTTCAGAATGAAAGCCCAACCGAAGGGCAATCTCTTCAGAACGAAAGCCCAACCGAAGGGCAATCTCTTCAGAATGAAAGCCCAACCGAAGGGCAATCTCTTCAGAATGAAAGCCCAACCGAAGGGCAATCTCTTCAGAATGAAAGCCCAACCGAAGGGCAATCTCTTCAGAACGAAAGCCCAACCGAAGGGCAATCTCTTCAGAACGAAAGCCCAACCAAAGGGCAATCTCTTTAGAATGAAAGCCCAACCGAAGGGCCATCTCTTTAGAATGAGCCCAACCGAAGGGCAATCACTTCAAAACGAGCCCATCCGAAGGGCAATCTCTTCAGAATGAAAGCCCATCCGAAGGGCAATCTCTTCAGAATGAAAGCCCAACCGAAGGGCAATCTCTTCAGAACAAAAGCCCAACCGAAGGGCAATCTCTTCAGAATGAGCCCAACTGAAGGGCAATCTCTTCAGAATGAGCCCAACCGAAGCCCGACCGAAGGGCGATCTCTACAAAACAAAAGCCCGACCGAAGGGCAATCTCGTCATTATCAAAGTAAAAGTCCGACTAAAGGATGATTACTATGTAAAACTTAAGCCCAACCAAAGGGCAATCTCTTCAACGTGAGCCCATCCGAAGGGCGATCTCCTCATTCAAAGTGAGCCCATCCAAAGGGCGATCTCCTCATTCAAAGTGAGCCCGACCGAAGGGCAATTTCTTCAAAATGAAAGTCCGACCAAAGGACAATCAGTATACCAAACAGGAGCCCAACCGAAGGGCGATCTCTTCAAAGTGAAAGTCCGACCAAAGGACAATCTCTTCAAACGAGCCTAACCGAAGGGCGATCTCATCGAAGTGAAAGTCCGACCAAAGGACAATCACTATACCGAAATACAAAAGCCCAATTGGAGGGTGATCTCTTCAAAGTGAACCCAACCAAAGGGCGATCCCTTCATAATGAGCCCAATCGAAGGGCGAAGGGCAATCTCTTCAGAACGAAAGCCCAACTGAAGGGCAATCTCTTTAGAATGAAAGCCCAAACGAAGGGCAATCTCTTCAGAAGGAAAGCCCAACTGAAGGGCAATCTCTTCAGAACGAAAGCCCAACTGAAGGGCAATCTCTTCAGAACGAAAGCCCAACCGAAGGGCAATCTCTTCAGAATGAAAGCCCAACCGAAGGGCAATCTCTTCAGAATGAAAGCCCAACCGAAGGGCAATCTCTTCAGAACGAAAGCCCAACCGAAGGGGAATCTCTTCAGAACGAAAGCCCAACCGAATGGCAATCTCTTCAGAATGAAAGCCCAACCGAAGGGCAATCTCTTTAGAATGAAAGCCCAACCGAAGGGCAATCTCTTCAGAACGAAAGCCCAACCGAAGGGCAATCTCTTCAGAATGAAAGCCCAACCGAAGGGCAATCTCTTCAGAATGAAAGCCCAACCGAAGAGCAATCTCTTCAGAACGAAAGCCCAACCGAAGGGCAATCTCTTCAGAACGAAAGCCCAACCGAAGGGCAATCTCTTTAGAACAAAAGCCCAACCGAAGGGCCATCTCTTTAGAATGAGCCCAACCGAAGGGCCATCACTTCAAAACGAGCCCATCCGAAGGGCAATCTCTTCAGAACGAAAGCCCATCCGAAGGGCAATCTCTTCAGAATGAAAGCCCAACCGAAGGGCAATCTCTTCAGAACGAAAGCCCAACCGAAGGGCAATCTCTTCAGAATGAAAGCCCAAACGAAGGGCAATCTCTTCAGAATGAAAGCCCAACCGAAGGGCAATCTCTTTAGAACGAAAGCCCAACCGAAGGGCAATCTCTTCAGAATGAAAGCCCAACCGAAGGGCAATCTCTTCAGAATGAAAGCCCAACCGAAGGGCAATCTCTTCAGAACGAAAGCACAACCGTAGGGCAATCTCTTCAGAATGAAAGCCCAACCGAAGGGCAATCTCTTCAGAATGAAAGCCCAATCGAAGGGCAATCTCTTCAGAACGAAAGCCCATCCGAAGGGCAATCTCTTTAGAATGAAAGCCCAACCGAAGGGCCATCTCTTTAGAAAGAGCCCAACCGAAGGGCAATCACTTCAAAACGAGCCCATCCGAAGGGCAACCTCTTCAGAACGAAAGCCCATCCGAAGGGCAATCTCTTCAGAATGAAAGCCCAACCGAAGGGCAATCTCTTCAGAACAAAAGCCCAACCGAAGGGCAATCTCTTCAGAATGAGCCCAACCGAAGGGCAATCTCTTCAGAACGAGCCCAACCGAAGCCCGACCGAAGGGCGATCTCTACAAAACAAAAGCCCGACCGAAGGGCAATCTCGTCATTATCAAAGTAAAAGTCCGACTAAAGGACGATTACTATGTAAAACTTAAGCCCAACCAAAGGGCAATCTCTTCAACGTGAGCCCATCCGAAGGGCGATCTCCTCATTCAAAGTGAGCCCATCCAAAGGGCGATCTCCTCATTCAAAGTGAGCCCGACCGAAGGGCAATTTCTTCAAAATGAAAGTCCGACCAAAGGACAATCAGTATACCAAACAGGAGCCCAACCGAAGGGCGATCTCTTCAAAGTGAAAGTCCGACCAAAGGACAATCTCTTCAAACGAGCCTAACCGAAGGGCGATCTCATCGAAGTGAAAGTCCGACCAAAGGACAATCACTATACCGAAATACAAAAGCCCAATTGGAGGGTGATCTCTTCAAAGTGAACCCAACCAAAGGGCGATCCCTTCATAATGAGCCCAATCGAAGGGCGAAGGGCAATCTCTTCAGAACGAAAGCCCAACTGAAGGGCAATCTCTTTAGAATGAAAGCCCAAATGAAGGGCAATCTCTTCAGAAGGAAAGCCCAACTGAAGGGCAATCTCTTCAGAACGAAAGCCCAACTGAAGGGCAATCTCTTCAGAACGAAAGCCCAACCGAAGGGCAATCTCTTCAGAATGAAAGCCCAACCGAAGGGCAATCTCTTCAGAATGAAAGCCCAACCGAAGGGCAATCTCTTCAGAATGAAAGCCCAACCGAAGCAATCTCTTCAGAACGAAAGCCCAACCGAAGGGCAATCTCTTCAGAACGAAAGCCCAACCGAAGGGCAATCTCTTTAGAACGAAAGCCCAACCGAAGGGCCATCTCTTTAGAATGAGCCCAACCGAAGGGCCATCACTTCAAAACGAGCCCATCCGAAGGGCAATCTCTTCAGAACGAATGCCAATCCGAAGGGCAATCTCTTCAGAATGAAAGCCCAACCGAAGGGCAATCTCTTCAGAACGAAAGCCCAACCGAAGGGCAATCTCTTCAGAACGAGCCCAACCGAAGCCCGACCGAAGGGCGATCTCTACAAAACAAAAGCCCGACCGAAGGGCAATCTCATCATTATCAAAGTAAAAGTCCGACTAAAGGACGATTACTCTATAAAACTTAATCCCAACCAAAGGGCAATCTCTTCAATGTGAGCCCATCCGAAGGGCGATCTCCTCATTCAAAGTGAGCACATCCAAAGGGCGATCTCCTCATTCAAAGTGAGCCCGACCGAAGGGCGATTTCTTCAAAATGAAAGTCCGACCAAAGGACAATCAGTATACCAAACAGGAACCCAACCGAAGGGCGATCTCTTCAAAGTGAAAGTCCGACCAAAGGATAATCTCTTCAAACGAGCCCAACCGAAGGGCGATCGCATCGAAGTGAAAGTCCGACCAAAGGACAATCACTATACGGAAATACAAAAGCCTAATTGGAGGGTGATCTCTTCAAAGTGAACCCAACCAAAGGGCGATCCCTTCAAAATGAGCCTAATCGAAGGGCGAAGGGCAATCTCTTCAGAACGAAAGCCCAACCGAAGGGCAATCTCTTCAGAATGAAAGCCCAACCGAAGGGCAATCTCTTCAGAATGAAAGCCCAACCGAAGGGCAATCTCTTCAGAACGAAAGCCCAACCGAAGGGGAATCTCTTCAGAACGAAAGCCCAACCGAATGGCAATCTCTTCAGAATGAAAGCCCAACCGAAGGGCAATCTCTTTAGAATGAAAGCCCAACCGAAGGGCAATCTCTTCAGAACGAAAGCCCAACCGAAGGGCAATCTCTTCAGAATGAAAGCCCAACCGAAGGGCAATCTCTTCAGAATGAAAGCCCAACCGAAGAGCAATCTCTTCAGAACGAAAGCCCAACCGAAGGGCAATCTCTTCAGAACGAAAGCCCAACCGAAGGGCAATCTCTTTAGAACAAAAGCCCAACCGAAGGGCCATCTCTTTAGAATGAGCCCAACCGAAGGGCCATCACTTCAAATCGAGCCCATCCGAAGGGCAATCTCTTCAGAATGAAAGCCCAACCGAAGGGCAATCTCTTCAGAACAAAAGCCCAACCGAAGGGCAATCTCTTCAGAATGAGCCCAACTGAAGGGCAATCTCTTCAGAATGAGCCCAACCGAAGCCCGACCGAAGGGCGATCTCTACAAAACAAAAGCCCGACCGAAGGGCAATCTCGTCATTATCAAAGTAAAAGTCCGACTAAAGGACGATTACTATGTAAAACTTAAGCCCAACCAAAGGGCAATCTCTTCAACGTGAGCCCATCCGAAGGGCGATCTCCTCATTCAAAGTGAGCCCATCCAAAGGGCGATCTCCTCATTCAAAGTGAGCCCGACCGAAGGGCAATTTCTTCAAAATGAAAGTCCGACCAAAGGACAATCAGTATACCAAACAGGAGCCCAACCGAAGGGCGATCTCTTCAAAGTGAAAGTCCGACCAAAGGACAATCTCTTCAAACGAGCCTAACCGAAGGGCGATCTCATCGAAGTGAAAGTCCGACCAAAGGACAATCACTATACCGAAATACAAAAGCCCAATTGGAGGGTGATCTCTTCAAAGTGAACCCAACCAAAGGGCGATCCCTTCATAATGAGCCCAATCGAAGGGCGAAGGGCAATCTCTTCAGAACGAAAGCCCAACTGAAGGGCAATCTCTTTAGAATGAAAGCCCAAACGAAGGGCAATCTCTTCAGAAGGAAAGCCCAACTGAAGGGCAATCTCTTCAGAACGAAAGCCCAACTGAAGGGCAATCTCTTCAGAACGAAAGCCCAACCGAAGGGCAATCTCTTCAGAATGAAAGCCCAACCGAAGGGCAATCTCTTCAGAATGAAAGCCCAACCGAAGGGCAATCTCTTCAGAATGAAAGCCCAACCGAAGCAATCTCTTCAGAACGAAAGCCCAACCGAAGGGCAATCTCTTCAGAACGAAAGCCCAACCGAAGGGCAATCTCTTTAGAACGAAAGCCCAACCGAAGGGCCATCTCTTTAGAATGAGCCCAACCGAAGGGCCATCACTTCAAAACGAGCCCATCCGAAGGGCAATCTCTTCAGAACGAATGCCAATCCGAAGGGCAATCTCTTCAGAATGAAAGCCCAACCGAAGGGCAATCTCTTCAGAACGAAAGCCCAACCGAAGGGCAATCTCTTCAGAACGAGCCCAACCGAAGCCCGACCGAAGGGCGATCTCTACAAAACAAAAGCCCGACCGAAGGGCAATCTCATCATTATCAAAGTAAAAGTCCGACTAAAGGACGATTACTCTATAAAACTTAATCCCAACCAAAGGGCAATCTCTTCAATGTGAGCCCATCCGAAGGGCGATCTCCTCATTCAAAGTGAGCACATCCAAAGGGCGATCTCCTCATTCAAAGTGAGCCCGACCGAAGGGCGATTTCTTCAAAATGAAAGTCCGACCAAAGGACAATCAGTATACCAAACAGGAACCCAACCGAAGGGCGATCTCTTCAAAGTGAAAGTCCGACCAAAGGATAATCTCTTCAAACGAGCCCAACCGAAGGGCGATCGCATCGAAGTGAAAGTCCGACCAAAGGACAATCACTATACGGAAATACAAAAGCCTAATTGGAGGGTGATCTCTTCAAAGTGAACCCAACCAAAGGGCGATCCCTTCAAAATGAGCCTAATCGAAGGGCGAAGGGCAATCTCTTCAGAACGAAAGCCCAACCGAAGGGCAATCTCTTCAGAATGAAAGCCCAACCGAAGGGCAATCTCTTCAGAATGAAAGCCCAACCGAAGGGCAATCTCTTCAGAACGAAAGCCCAACCGAAGGGGAATCTCTTCAGAACGAAAGCCCAACCGAATGGCAATCTCTTCAGAATGAAAGCCCAACCGAAGGGCAATCTCTTTAGAATGAAAGCCCAACCGAAGGGCAATCTCTTCAGAACGAAAGCCCAACCGAAGGGCAATCTCTTCAGAATGAAAGCCCAACCGAAGGGCAATCTCTTCAGAATGAAAGCCCAACCGAAGAGCAATCTCTTCAGAACGAAAGCCCAACCGAAGGGCAATCTCTTCAGAACGAAAGCCCAACCGAAGGGCAATCTCTTTAGAACAAAAGCCCAACCGAAGGGCCATCTCTTTAGAATGAGCCCAACCGAAGGGCCATCACTTCAAACCGAGCCCATCCGAAGGGCAATCTCTTCAGAATGAAAGCCCAACCGAAGGGCAATCTCTTCAGAACAAAAGCCTAACCGAAGGGCAATCTCTTCAGAATGAGCCCAACTGAAGGGCAATCTCTTCAGAATGAGCCCAACCGAAGCCCGACCGAAGGGCGATCTCTACAAAACAAAAGCCCGACCGAAGGGCAATCTCGTCATTATCAAAGTAAAAGTCCGACTAAAGGACGATTACTATGTAAAACTTAAGCCCAACCAAAGGGCAATCTCTTCAACGTGAGCCCATCCGAAGGGCGATCTCCTCATTCAAAGTGAGCCCATCCAAAGGGCGATCTCCTCATTCAAAGTGAGCCCGACCGAAGGGCAATTTCTTCAAAATGAAAGTCCGACCAAAGGACAATCAGTATACCAAACAGGAGCCCAACCGAAGGGCGATCTCTTCAAAGTGAAAGTCCGACCAAAGGACAATCTCTTCAAACGAGCCTAACCGAAGGGCGATCTCATCGAAGTGAAAGTCCGACCAAAGGACAATCACTATACCGAAATACAAAAGCCCAATTGGAGGGTGATCTCTTCAAAGTGAACCCAACCAAAGGGCGATCCCTTCATAATGAGCCCAATCGAAGGGCGAAGGGCAATCTCTTCAGAACGAAAGCCCAACTGAAGGGCAATCTCTTTAGAATGAAAGCCCAAACGAAGGGCAATCTCTTCAGAAGGAAAGCCCAACTGAAGGGCAATCTCTTCAGAACGAAAGCCCAACTGAAGGGCAATCTCTTCAGAACGAAAGCCCAACCGAAGGGCAATCTCTTCAGAATGAAAGCCCAACCGAAGGGCAATCTCTTCAGAATGAAAGCCCAACCGAAGGGCAATCTCTTCAGAATGAAAGCCCAACCGAAGCAATCTCTTCAGAACGAAAGCCCAACCGAAGGGCAATCTCTTCAGAACGAAAGCCCAACCGAAGGGCAATCTCTTTAGAACGAAAGCCCAACCGAAGGGCCATCTCTTTAGAATGAGCCCAACCGAAGGGCCATCACTTCAAAACGAGCCCATCCGAAGGGCAATCTCTTCAGAACGAATGCCAATCCGAAGGGCAATCTCTTCAGAATGAAAGCCCAACCGAAGGGCAATCTCTTCAGAACGAAAGCCCAACCGAAGGGCAATCTCTTCAGAACGAGCCCAACCGAAGCCCGACCGAAGGGCGATCTCTACAAAACAAAAGCCCGACCGAAGGGCAATCTCATCATTATCAAAGTAAAAGTCCGACTAAAGGACGATTACTCTATAAAACTTAATCCCAACCAAAGGGCAATCTCTTCAATGTGAGCCCATCCGAAGGGCGATCTCCTCATTCAAAGTGAGCACATCCAAAGGGCGATCTCCTCATTCAAAGTGAGCCCGACCGAAGGGCGATTTCTTCAAAATGAAAGTCCGACCAAAGGACAATCAGTATACCAAACAGGAACCCAACCGAAGGGCGATCTCTTCAAAGTGAAAGTCCGACCAAAGGATAATCTCTTCAAACGAGCCCAACCGAAGGGCGATCGCATTGAAGTGAAAGTCCGACCAAAGGACAATCACTATACGGAAATACAAAAGCCTAATTGGAGGGTGATCTCTTCAAAGTGAACCCAACCAAAGGGCGATCCCTTCAAAATGAGCCTAATCGAAGGGCGAAGGGCAATCTCTTCAGAACGAAAGCCCAACCGAAGGGCAATCTCTTCAGAATGAAAGCCCAACCGAAGGGCAATCTCTTCAGAATGAAAGCCCAACCGAAGGGCAATCTCTTCAGAACGAAAGCCCAACCGAAGGGGAATCTCTTCAGAACGAAAGCCCAACCGAATGGCAATCTCTTCAGAATGAAAGCCCAACCGAAGGGCAATCTCTTTAGAATGAAAGCCCAACCGAAGGGCAATCTCTTCAGAACGAAAGCCCAACCGAAGGGCAATCTCTTCAGAATGAAAGCCCAACCGAAGGGCAATCTCTTCAGAATGAAAGCCCAACCGAAGAGCAATCTCTTCAGAACGAAAGCCCAACCGAAGGGCAATCTCTTCAGAACGAAAGCCCAACCGAAGGGCAATCTCTTTAGAACAAAAGCCCAACCGAAGGGCCATCTCTTTAGAATGAGCCCAATCGAAGGGCCATCACTTCAAACCGAGCCCATCCGAAGGGCAATCTCTTCAGAATGAAAGCCCAACCGAAGGGCAATCTCTTCAGAACGAAAGCCCAACCGAAGGGCAATCTCTTCAGAATGAAAGCCCAAACGAAGGGCAATCTCTTCAGAATGAAAGCCCAACCGAAGGGCAATCTCTTTAGAACGAAAGCCCAACCGAAGGGCAATCTCTTCAGAATGAAAGCCCAACCGAAGGGCAATCTCTTCAGAATGAAAGCCCAACCGAAGGGCAATCTCTTCAGAATGAAAGCACAACCGTAGGGCAATCTCTTCAGAATGAAAGCCCAACCAAAGGGCAATCTCTTCAGAATGAAAGCCCAATCGAAGGGCAATCTCTTCAGAATGAAAGCCCATCCGAAGGGCAATCTCATCAGAACGAAAGCCCAACCGAAGGGCAATCTCTTTAGAACGAAAGCCCAACCGAAGGGCCATCTATTTAGAATGAGCCCAACCGAAGGGCCATCACTTCAAAACGAGCCCATCCGAAGGGCAATCTCTTCAGAACGAAAGCCCATCCGAAGGGCAATCTCTTCAGAATGAAAGCCCAACCGAAGGGCAATCTCTTCAGAATGAAAGCCCAATCGAAGGGCAATCTCTTCAGAATGAAAGCCCAAACGAAGGGCAATCTCTTCAGAAGGAAAGCCCAACCGAAGGGCAATCTCTTCAGAACGAAAGCCCAACCGAAGGGAAATCTCTTCAGAATGAAAGCCCAACCGAAGGGCAATCTCTTCAGAATGAAAGCCCAACCGATGGGCAATCTCTTCAGAATGAATGCCCAACCGAAAGGCAATCTCTTCAGAACGAAAGCCCAATCGAAGGGCAATCTCTTCAGAATGAAAGCCCAACCGAAGGGCAATCTCTTCAGAATGAAAGCCCAACCGAAGGGCAATCTCTTCAGAACGAAAGCCCAACCGAAGGGCAATCTCTTCAGAACGAAAGCCCGACCGAAGGGCAATCTCTTTAGAACGAAAGCCCAACCGAAGGGCCATCTCTTTAGAATGAGCCCAACCGAAGGGCCATCACTTCAAAACGAGCCCATCCGAAGGGTAATCTCTTCAGAACGAAAGCCCATCCGAAGGGCAATCTCTTCAGAATGAAAGCCCAACCGAAGGGCAATCTCTTCAGAACGAAAGCCCAACCGAAGGGCAATCTCTTCAGAACGAGCCCAACCGAAGGGCAATCTCTTCAGAACGAGCCCAACCGAAGCCCGACCGAAGGGCGATCTCTACAAAACAAAAGCCCGACCGAAGGGCAATCTCGTCATTATCAAAGTAAAAGTCCGACGAAAGGACGATTACTCTATAAAACTTAAGCCCAACCAAAGGGCAATCTCTTCAACGTGAGCCCATCCGAAGGGCGATCTCCTCATTCAAAGTGAGCCCATCCAAAGGGCGTTCTCCTCATTCAAAGTGAGCCCGACCGAAGGGCGATTTCTTCAAAAGGAAAGTCCGACCAAAGGACAATCAGTATACCAAACAGGAGCCCAACCGAAGGGCGATCTCTTCGAAGTGAAAGTCCGACCAAAGGACAATCTCTTCAAATGAGCCCAACCGAAGGGCGATCTCATCGAAGTGAAAGTCCGACCAAAGGACAATCACTATATCGAAATACAAAAGCCCAATTGGAGGGTGATCTCTTCAAAGTGAACCCAACCAAAGGGCGATCCCTTCAAAATGAGCCCAATCGAAGGGCGAAGGGCAATCTCTTCAGAACGAAAGCCCAACCGAAGGGCAATCTCTTCAGAATGAAAGCCCTACCGAAGGGCAATCTCTTCAGAATGAAAGCCCAATCGAAGGGTAATCTCTTCAGAACGAAAGCCCAACCGAAGGGCAATCTCTTTAGAACGAAAGCCCAACCGAAGGGCAATCTCTTCAGAACGAAAGCCCAACCGAAAGGCCATCTCTTTAGAACAAAAGCCCAACCGAAGGGCCATCTCTTTAGAATGAGCCCAACCGATGGGCCATCACTTCGAAATGAGCCCATCCGGAGGGCAATCTCTTCAGAACGAAAGCCCATCCGAAGGGCAATCTCTTCAGAACGAAAGCCCAACCGAAGGGCAATCTCTTCAGAACGATAGCCCAACCGAAGGGCAATCTCTTCAGAATGAGCCCAACCGAAGGACAATCTCTTCAGAATGAGCCCGACCGAAGGGCGATCTCTACAAAACAAAAGCCCGACCGAAGGGCAATCTCATCATTATCAAAGTAAAAGTCCGACTAAAGGACGATTACTCTATAAAACTTAAGCCCAACCAAAGGGCAATCTCTTCAACGTGAGCCCATCCGAAGGGCAATCTCCTCATTCAAAGTGAGCCCATCCAAAGGGCAATCTCCTCATTCAAAGTGAGCCCGACCGAAGGGCGATCTCTTCAAAATGAAAGTCCGACCAAAGGACAATCAATATACCAAACAGGAGCCCAACCGAAGGGCGATCTCTTCGAAGTGAAAGTCCGACCAAAGGACAATCTCTTCAAACGAGCCCAACCGAAGGGCGATCTCATCGAAGTGAAAGTTCGACCAAAGGACAATCACTATACCAAAATACAAAAGCCCAATTGGAGGGCGATCTCTTCAAAGTGAACCCAACCAAAGGGCGATCCCTTCAAAATGAGCCCAATTGAAGGCCGAAGGGCGATCTCTTCAAAATGAAAGCCCAATCGAAGGGCAATCTTTTTAGAACAAGCCCAACCGAAGGGCAGTCTCTGCAAAGTGAAAGTCCAACCGAAGGACAATCACTATACCAAACACAAGTCCGATCAAAGGATAATCACTATACAAAGTGACAAGCCCGACCAAAGGCGAATTCTCCACAAAGCACAAACCCGACCAAAGGCAAATTCTCCACAAAGCACAAGCCCGACCAAAGGCAAATTCTACACGAAGCACAAACTCGACCAAAGGTAAGTTCTCCACAAAGCACAGACCCGACCAAAGGTAAATTCTCCATATAGCACGAGCCCGACCAAAGGCGAATTCTCCACAAAGCACAGGCCCGACCAAAGGCAAATTCTCCACATAGCACAAGACCGACTAAAGGCAACTTCTTCAGAAAGCACAAGCCTGACCAAAGGTGAATTCTCCACAAAGCATAAGCCCGACCAAGGGGCAAATTCTCCACAAAAGCGCAAGCCCGACCAAGGGGCAACCTACAAAGCGCAAGTCCGACCAAGGGGCAACCTACAAAGTGCAAGTCCGAACAAGGACGAACACTATACAAAGCATAAGTCCGAACAAGGACGAACACTGTACAAAGCGTAAGTCCGAACAAGGACGAACACTATACAAAGCGTAAGTCCGAACAAGGGACGAACAGTCGACAAAGCGTAAGTCCGACCAAGGGACGAACAGTCGATAAAGCTTAAGTCCGACCAAGGGGCAAATAATCAATGTACTGTAAGTCCGACCAAGGGATGAACAGCCGACAAAGCGTAATCCGACCAAGGGACGAACAGCCGATAAAGCGTAGTCCGACCAAGGGACGAACAGTCGACAAACGTAAGTCCGACCAAGGGATGAACAGCCGACAAAGCATAAGTCCGACCAAGGGACGAACGATCGACAAAGTGTAAGTCTGACCAAGGGACGAACGATCGACAAAGCGCAAGTCCGACCAAGGGACAAACAGTCGACAAAGCGTAAGTCCGACCAAGGGATAAACGATCGACAAAGCGTAAGTCCGACCAAGGGACGAACGATCGACAAAGCGTAAGTCCGACCAAGGGATAAACGATCGACAAAGCGTAAGTCCGACCAAGGGACAAACGATCGACAAAGCGTAAGTCCGACCAAGGGACAAACAATTGATAAAGCGTAAGTCCGACCAAGGGACAAATAATCGACAAAGCGTAAGTCCGACCAAGGGACAAACAATCGACAAAGCATAAGTCCGACCAAGGGATAAACAATCGACAAAGCGTAAGTCCGACCAAGGGACAAACAATCGACAAAGCGTAAGTCCGACCAAGGGATAAACAATCGACAAAGCGTAAGTCCGACCAAGGGACAAACAATCGACAAAGCGTAAGTCCGACCAAGGGACAATCACTATACCAAACACAAGTCCGATCAAAGGATAATCACTATACGAAGTGACAAGCCCGACCAAAGGCGAATTCTCCACAAAGTACAAACCCGACCAAAGGCAAATTCTCCACAAAGCACAAGCCCGACCAAAGGCAAATTCTACACGAAGCACAAACTCGACCAAAGGTAAGTTCTCCACAAAGCACAGACCCGACCAAAGGTAAATTCTCCATATAGCACGAGCCCGACCAAAGGCGAATTCTCCACAAAGCACAGGCCCGACCAAAGGCAAATTCTCCACATAGCACAAGACCGACTAAAGGCAACTTCTTCAGAAAGCACAAGCCTGACCAAAGGTGAATTCTCCACAAAGCATAAGCCCGACCAAGGGGCAAATTCTCCACAAAAGCGCAAGCCCGACCAAGGGGCAACCTACAAAGCGCAAGTCCGACCAAGGGGCAACCTACAAAGTGCAAGTCCGAACAAGGATGAACACTATACAAAGCATAAGTCCGAATAAGGACGAACACTGTACAAAGCGTAAGTCCGAACAAGGACGAACACTATACAAAGCGTAAGTCCGAACAAGGGACGAACAGTCGACAAAGCGTAAGTCCGACCAAGGGACGAACAGTCGATAAAGCTTAAGTCCGACCAAGGGGCAAATAATCAATGTACTATAAGTCCGACCAAGGGATGAACAGCCGACAAAGCGTAAGTCTGACCAAGGGGCAAACAAACTGTAAGTCCGACCAAGGGAAGAATAGCCGACAAAGCGTAGTCCGACCAAGGGATGAACAGCCGATAAAGCGTAGTCCGACCAAGGGACGAACAGTCGACAAACGTAAGTCCGACCAAGGGACGAACAGCCGACAAAGCATAAGTCCGACCAAGGGACGAACGATCGACAAAGTGTAAGTCTGACCAAGGGACGAACGATCGACAAAGCGCAAGTCCGACCAAGGGACAAACAGTCGACAAAGCGTAAGTCCGACCAAGGGACAAATGATCGACAAAGCGTAAGTCCGACCAAGGGACGAACGATCGACAAAGCGTAAGTCCGACCAAGGGATAAACGATCGATAAAGCGTAAGTCCGACCAAGGGACAAACGATCGACAAAGCGTAAGTCCGACCAAGGGACAAACAATTGATAAAGCGTAAGTCCGACCAAGGGACAAATAATCGACAAAGCGTAAGTCCGACCAAGGGACAAACAATCGACAAAGCATAAGTCCGACCAAGGGATAAACAATCGACAAAGCGTAAGTCCGACCAAGGGACAAACAATCGACAAAGCGTAAGTCCAACCAAGGGACAAACAATCGACAAAGCGTAAGTCCGACCAAGGGACAAACAATCGACAAAGCGTAAGTCCGACCAAGGGACAAACCGGTCATCCCTCAGGTATCATTCCTATCCCTTGCTCTTTCGTGTGATCATACTGACCTGTGGCAGCAGTGATCCCCCGAGGGGCAGCCTGTGAGCATGGGATTTTGCAGTCCCTCTCGCGAGACGATGATGACGCGTACCCAATTTTAATACCTCAAAATAAAAGTTCTCTTTAGAATTTTTATTACCAAAATAATATTCCTTGTGAATTTTATAATTGGTAGAATCCAGTTTGGCGTGGCCGATAACGCGTCCGGTAGGAGCTTGAACCGATGATTTACCCCCAAATTAAATAATACCCATTAAAATATAATTAAAATTCAAAAAGATACCTTTCCACCCACTAATAAATCACTTTTCCCGACTTTTTAGGCTTTTTGACCCATTGTTGTCGGTATGCTAGAGAATGATGTCACCACTGACATCATCCATGCCGCCGGCGGCATCACCATGTCGCCAGCCGCATCATCCATATCGCCGGCGACATCATGACGTCGCCGGCGGCATGGACCAAAAGGGGTCCCTCCACAGACAGCCTTTCGGCCACTTTCGGCGGAATAAGTCAAAAAGGTCTCAAAAAACACCCCAATTTGCCTATAAAAGGCACCTAAAACTGCAATAAGGGGGGGACTGAAGGAGCTAAAATTAGGGAAAAATTGAGAGAATAGATTTTAGTGAGATAAGAACTAGAAAAGGCAGGAAAAAGGATTCTAATCCATTTTTCCCGATTTTTCTTCTTCGAACTCTCTGATTGTGAGCTTAAATCAGTGGGTCTTTGGGTTAAATCAACTTGATAGAATTTAGAAACCTAAAACCTTTAAATTAATAATCAAATTATCGTTGCAAGCTCCTTGGAGGTGTTATTGTTCAGTTCACGAAGAGTTGGATTCACTACCCCGAGGTGAAAATCCTGAGTCTCATAGCTCTTTGGCATTATTATTATTATTGTTTTGTACTAATTCTTGTCGATTTGTGTTCTTTTTTGAGTTTTCGGTCTCTTTGACTACAAACCGCTGCTGTAGCAAGGAATTGGAGTCACCGGAGACATGCGATGTCGCCGGCTGTATCACCCATATCGCGAGAGGCATCGTTGGTACCGCAGTTAGCACCACATTCCCCGGAGACCTCGCTTTCTTGCGGAACCCTTTCTTTATGGTACTCAGAAAGCCCTGTGCCCATCTGTATGCTGATGTCGCCTGTGATATAACCGATGACGCCGGCGGCATTATCCATGCCGCCAGCGACATCAACTATGTCGTCGGCGGCATCAGATGCCATCGGCGACATGGCTTTCCGGACAGCAGTACTGTTTTGGTTTGTTTCCAAATTAATTTATTTTCTAAAGCTAGGACCACCTATAGTGCAACGATGGAGGTTCGAAACCTCCTGAAAACAGACCCGCCCCACAACAAGTGGCATATTCATTTGTAATCCGATTAAAGCAACAATCGAATCTGAAATTTGGATAAAAATGGAATTTCCCCTCAAACGCCATTCGAACCTCGTTTTAGCCATTCAATCGGGCTTTATGATATTATAAATAAGATATGCCATATTCGTGTCAACTATCCTCTGCAGGTAGGTGTATATCGGACATTCGGGTATTTTATTTGTTACGTAGAAAATGTACAGGACTTGAAAACCTTGTAATAATTCTACTTTCCGCACTTACTTTTCTTTTACGATTGTAAATATTTTATTTATCGCTTCAATTGCTTGATAAATGCGAAAACCACAAAATAACTGAAAATACAAATAAATAGGGTGGATTAAACCGATTAAGAAAGAATGAAGTATCCTAACTTGGCCTAATGAAAAGTAGATAACATCATCCGAACTCGGAATCTCTACTTAAGGTATGGTCCAACCACCTGGTGGGAAAATCGTACCCAAAATTCCCCGGTTGAGCTGAACCGGGTGGTGACTCTATTCTAAGTACGGGATTTCGATCTCGTATCTTTTAAGCATTAAAATATGCAAAATCATTTTCTTTTCAACCACATCACACTCATCTCCCCGACACTCCAAAAAATGGGCCGGCCCGACCGGCTCTGGCCCTGCGCCGCAGCCGCGTGAACCGTCGTCCGCTTACAGTGTCTACTTAGACAACGACTGACCCGGTGTTCGATTATTGTCCCTTTTCAGGTTAGTCAAAACTCCCCCATCAGGAAAGTCATCTGCTTAAGAAAGGGATACTGCAGCCAGGAGAGTCATCTGCCTCAGGAAAGGGATACGTATATCTTCCCCAGAGAAATCATCGGTCAGGAAAGTTGATCTGCCTTAAGAAAGGGATACAATGGCCAGGAAAGTCGATCCGCCTTAAGAAAGGGATGCACACTTTCCCCAAGCAGAGTCACTAGGGATATGCACAGTAGCAAAAGAAAAGTCACCTACCTCTGGAAAGGGATACGCATCAGCAAAGGAAAGTCATCCGCCTCAAGAAAGGGATACGCAGTAGAAAAAGGAACGCATCAGTAAAGGAAAGTTATCCGGCTCAAGAAAGGGATACACAGTAGCAAAAGGAAAGTCATCTGACTCAGGAAAGGGATACGCATCAGTAAAGGAAAGTCATCCGCCTCAAGAAAGGGATACAAAGTAGCAAAAGGAAAGTCATTTGCCTCAAGATAGGGATACGCATTAGTAAAGGAAAGTCATCCGCCTCAAGAAAGGGATACACAATAGCAACTGGAAAGACATCTACCTCAGGAAAGGGATACGAATTGGCAAGGAAAGTCGATCCGCCTTAAGAAAGGGATACACCAATTAGGAAAGTCATCCGCCTCAAGAAAGGGATACGCATTTGTAATGGAAAGTCATCCGCCTCAAGAAAGGGATACGCATTAGCAAAGGAAAGTCATGCACCTCAAGAAAGGGATACACATCCGTAAAGGAAAGTCATTTGCCTTAGGAAAGGGACCCCTGGGAAAGGAGTTCGCCTCAAGAAAGGAACTCGCCCATGCCATCACCTCAGGTATAATTTCTAAACCCTCGCTCACATTATGAGATTATACAAATCCGTATCTACAGTGATCCCAAGAGGGGCAGTCTGTCAGCACTGGATTTTAATGATCCTTCTCATGAAAAGTTGATAAGAGCTATATGATGCAATGTCTTTCAGGTGTTGTTTATCAGAGGTGTTCCTACTGCTGCAGAGTTGAGTTTGGCCGAAGTTAGGAGACGTAGTCTGCCCTAAGCAATCCGTATGGGTATTGCTTGGTAGTACGGATGCACTGGCAGACCCGTACTGGTCATCCCTTCCATACGCCTAAGAGGACCCATACGGGTCTCCTAGTACCCTGTAGGGGTACTCTTATTGCCTAAATAGGCTTTTTTGGAAGGGAATCCTTTCTTATTTAAGGAAAAGGCAGGTCATGAATGCGATTTATTGTATTTAGACCTCCTTTCCCCTATAAATAGGGCCCTTCTCTTCACATTTTCAACACACACTTCTCATATAAAAAATAAACTAAAACTCTAGCAATTTCTTTAGGTATAGAAAGGTATAGTGGGGGTATAGGAGGTATAAAATAGGGAGAAAACCCTTCCTTTGAGGTTTTGCCACATTTTATTCGTTCCTAACTTCATTCACTAGGATTTTGGAGAGGTTCTGTCCATACGAATACTCACCTTAATAGTCCTATTTCACCATCTACTTTGGTTGAACTCTCTCAATAGTAAAGGGATCATCTCAAAGTGGATTCACGCTGTAAAGCTAACGCTTCTGAGTTTTAAAGAGACTCACATCTTAATTATTTCCTAATTATTATTGCATGTTCCTTCTATTATATTTGTTCCTTTCATTTCTTGTTTTGGGTCTGGTCCTAACCCGTATGAGCCTTGTTGACACCATATATCCCCAAAGATATCAAATCGGTACACCATACTCATACGGAAGGAAATCCCTTTTTATTTTATTTTTTTTGCCATAGATCCATTAATCTGTTAATATGTAAACTAAACTAAACAGAGCTTCTATCTGGACTAGGCAGGACCCGTACAGGTACACCATACCCGTACGGGTCCTCCCTGGTACCCATACGGGCTCCCACCCACCCATATAGGTACCAGCCCCAAGCAAATTCCAGAACCCATAATTAACTGATTAAAAATCAACCCAACTCACCATTTGCCATGCGATCATTTTCACTAATAATCTGGTAATCAACCCACAAAAAGATAAAACGTGTTTTAACAATAAAATACACTGAAGTGCTGATTTATAGTGTGCTATAAACTGCGCTAACATTTATGGATGCAGGGGAATTTATTTTCATTTTGTTGTATAACTTAGAACAAATGCATAGGTTCTCTTTGAAATTTCCCCCATTTTCCCCCGGTTATAATTTTTGTTCCCCCATTTATTAATTGTGCTTTACTGTAATATGTAAACGCATGTAACGAGTGTGAAAGAGTGTAAAAATAGGATTTTTGTGATAATTCCCTAAATAATGAAAACTAAAATGGTTTTACACAGTGATTGTAATTTTGAATCAACTAAATGAGAAATAAGTGACTCATCCGATACCTGAATATCTGATCCAATAGGTATGAATCTCCTGCCCAGAGGGAATCGAACCAAAACTCTTTCCCAAGTAGATAACTTGGGTGGTGACTCTATTATTTGTATCGAGATTTAGGTCTCGATTCTTTTATTCATTAAAATTGGCTTATTGTGCAAACTCGAACTGAGAATATTTTGTCAAACTTAAATCCAACCAACCCCTAATGGGCCTTGGCTCTCACACGGGCGCCTAGGGAAACCCATACGTCATCGATACCTCACACTCGGTATCTCTTCCCTATATACACATCTCCTCAAAATCATATCGTTTCCTTGTCTCTACAGATAAGAATTATCCCAAGAGTACTTGTTGGCTTGCCTCTTCATCTTTTCCTTATCGTTGTGCATGAAATCCTCTGAAAACCTCCTAGTGGTAAGAAAATTGACAAGGTCTGCAAACCATGGAGTCTCGGTGATGGCAAAGAGACTCTCCCCCAGAAATTCATCCTACACTTCTCTTGGTTCTCATGAATTGGTCAGCCTGCTAAGATGATTGGCCAGCAGGTTCTCTACCTACTTATTGTCTCTGATCTTGAAGTCAAATTCTTAAAGCAAAAGGATCCATCGAATCAGTCTTAGTTTAGCATCCTTCTTAGTCATAAGGTACCTTAAAGCACCATGGTCTGAGTACACAATGACCTTGGAACAGAGAAGGTAGGAACAAAATTTCTCCAATGCAAAAATGAGAGCAAGGAGCTCTTTCTCAATAGTGGTGCAGTTCCTTTGAGCTATATTAAGAGTTCGGGATGTATAGTAAATAACATGAGTTTCTCGGCCAACCTGTTGTCCCAATACTACTCCAACTGCTTTATCGCTTGCATCACATATAATCTTGAAAGGCAGGTCCTAGTTAGGTGCTTGAATAATAGGTGCAGAGACCAGCTTTGCCTTAATTAAGAGTGTCAAAGGCTTCCTTGCAAGGATCTCCAAACTCAAAATTAGCGTCTTTTTAAAGTAATCTATATAGGCGCTTGGTGATCTTCAAAAAGTTCTTGATAAACCTACAAAAAACCTACATGCCCAAGAAAAGAACTAACTTCCTTTATAGAAGTAGGGTAAGGTAAGGATTGAATAACATCAATTTTAGCTTTATCTACCTTAATACCCTTCTTAGATACAACATGACTCAATATCATACCTTGATCTACCATAAAGTGGCACTTCTCATAGCTAAGTACTAAGTCAAACTCAATACAATGTTTAAGGATCTTACCAAGGTTATCGAGATATGTTTCGAAAGAGTCACCATACACTATAAAATCATCCATGAAGACTTTATTGATTCTCTCAATGTAATCAGAAAAAATACTCACCATACACCTTTGGTATGTAGCAGGAGCATTGCAGAGACCAAAAGGCATCCATCTGTAAGTGAAGGTGCCAAAGGGACACATGAAATTTGTCTTCTCTTAATCTTCTAGTGCCATCGATATCTAATAGAATCCTGACATCCCATCAAGTCAGCAGTAGTGAGACTTGCCTGCTAATCTCTCCAATATTTGATCGATGAATGGTAGTGGGAAATTATCCTTCTTGGTTACGGCATTTAGCTTGCAATAATCAATATAGAATCTCCATCCATTTCGTATTCTCATTGGGACCAGTTCTCCTACTTCGTTTGTTATCATTGTGATCCATGTCTTCTTAGGAATAACTTGAATGGGGCTAACTCATTCACTGTTAGAGATGGGGCAAATGAGGTTAGCCTCCATGAGCTTGATCACCTTCCTCTTCACAACTTCCATCATAGGAGGATTGAGTCTCCTTTGCGGTTGGCAATAGGTCTTGGCGTTCTTCTCCAAATTGATTTTGTGCATGCAAGTGGTAGAACTAATCCTCTTGATATTAGCTTTAGTCCACCTAATTGCCTCATTATATTGGTGGAGCAAGGAGGCCAGCTGCTTTTCTTCATCGAGACTCAATTTACTAGAAATGATCATTGGGAGTGTATCATTATACCCTAAGAAGGCATACTTAAGGTGCTTGGTAGACTTTTGAGTTCAAGCTCAAGTGGTTAGACAATGGAAGGAGTGAGCTTCTAGAAAGGTGATAGAGCTAGTTTTGGTCCTGGTCTCATCGTAGGTTGAAATGTATCAAGACTGTGGATAGCCTCTTTCACCTTCTCATCAAAATCAATGTCATCGAGACTCTCAGTGTCAAGTTCTTCATTTAGTGCAACCAAATACTCATCTAAGAGATTGAGTTCAAAGATTTGTTGAACGACATAATCAAGACTATCAATGTTGCATAGGCTCGAATCTTCTTTTGTCATCTTCATGGCACCATAAACATTGAGAGTGGCTACTTCCTCATTGAACTCCATAGTGAGAGAACCAATGTGTACATCATCGATCTTTATCTTGGCAATGCTCAAGAATGGTCTCCCTAACAGGAGATCTGAGTTCCTCTTCTTGTCTACATCACACATATTAAGATTATAAAAGTTAGCAGGAAAAACAAAATTTCCTTCGGGTAGACAACAGAGTGATCCATGAGTTGCAAGACTGTCCTGGTCTCCTTGAGAGGCATGTTGTGGCTGGCTGATATATGTTGGTAAATAGAGGAAGGCATGACTTTTATAGATGAACTGAGATCACACATAGCTCTTTTAATGCCAACCTGGCCTATGGTGCAATTGATCACGAACATTCTCTAGTCCTTCAACTTATGGGGAACCTTGTATTGGATCACGACAAAGACATTCTCCCCCATTATGACCTTATCAAGGTCATGCTGCTTCTTCTTATTGGTATATAGCTCCTTGAGAAATTTTGCTTATTTGGGTATCTGTTTGATCACATCAAGTATCGGGATGTTGATCTCGACTTTCCTCAAGGTCTCAAAGATTTCCTTTTCCTCTGTCATCTTCTTAGTCTTCGCTAGTCTCTCAGGGAAAGTAGGTCTAGTCTCTGTAAAAACCATTGGTTCATCCTCATCATCAGGTATCTCATTGATTTCTTCTTCCAATTCTGCTCTTAGTGGCTATGATTGGACCTCTTTCTTATCCCTCAGTGTGATTGTGCAAACATTCTCCTTCGAATTATCCTCCATTTGAGATGGAAGTCTCCCCATGTTCTCAATTTTGGAAGTGCTAGCTATCAAGGCCATTTGTTCTTCCAGGTTTAAGAAGTTACCTTGTAGTCCATGTATTTGATCATCTACTAACTCAAATCGTTTATTTAAACCCTCAACGAGAGTAGTGAAAAGGTCATAAGGATTCTGTTGTGGCTGCTAAGGTAGGTTGTACTGGATTTGGACTTGTTGAGGAGGCCTAGGTACGGCCATGTTCTGCTGCTTTCTAAGAACAAGCTGATTTTGTGGTCAATGTGGTTATTGTCAGTCATTATTTCCCCATCCGAGTGTAGGTCAATCTCTCCACCCGATTTGATTCCTTTGTGGTGGTGGAATGTAAGGCTATTTATTCCTATGATTACCATGGTTACTATAGTTATCATAGTTCCCATAGTTACCCTAGCTCCCAATGGCATTGACTTGTTCAAATTTAGGGTCTCGAATGGAGGGCATTCTTCGGTAACATGGGTGGTGTTCTTGCAAAGTTCATATTCCTTACGGCTTCAGTCTGGACAGCTATCTTGTGTACAAGTTCAGCGAGTATCTCTAATTTGTTATTGAGATCAAAGAAACTAATCCCATTGACTACTCTTGAAATTGATCTCCCTTCACGATCTCCAAACTATTGAGCGGTTTTTGCCATAGTCTTGATGAGTTCCCAAGCTTGAGTTGGGGTCTTATTGATGAGAGCACCACCACTAGCGGCATCTATGATAGCACGCTGAGAGAATGGGAGCCCTTCGTAGAAGGTTTAGACTAGGGCTTGATCAGTGAATCCGTGAGGTGGGCAAGCTACCAGTAAGTGTTGGAATCACTCATAATACTTATGGAGACTCTCCATGTCTTCCATCTTTGCAGAATAGATCTGCCTCTTCAAAGTGGTAACTCTTGATGCTGGAAAATACTTGTCGAGAAAGACTCTCGACATCTCATCCCATGATGTAATAGATCCTAGTTTCAAATGACAACACCAGTCATTGGCTGAGTCCTCAAGAGAAAAACCAAAGTACTTCAATTTCATAAGGTCTAGGTCGACCTTCGGTGGCTTCATAGAAGAAACCGTCAAATGGAACTTCTGCAAATGTTTATAAGGGTCATCAGTGGCCCTCCCAGTGAATTTAGGCAAGCTAGAGACAAACCCAGATCTCATCACAAAGTTGTTGTCATCAGTCTCGGCTACAAAGTGGTTGTTGATCCATCTAGACCCGTGTAAGGTCTCGGATTGACTGCTCTGCATTAGCCATGGTCACGATGGCTAATTTTTATTCTGAATCTGAGTCTTTTGGATCGTCAAACAGTTCTTCTATGTTGATAGTGTCGTCATTGGGTCCGGTTGAAGTTTCTGCTTGATGTTTGGACTCTCTACACTCACGAGCTTGCTTAGCGCGAGCCCTGTTGGATCTTTCGATTTTTATATCGAGGAAAAGTTCATTGCCACAACCTGTGGCTTTGGTCATCCACAAGAAATAACTAGTCAAAAGGAACCATTCCCCGGTAATGGTGCCAAAATTTGATGGATGTCGAGACCTCCAAAAATAAATTCCTGCGTAAAATAAAACTAGTAGTTAGTAGTGAGTAGAGGTCGATCCCACAAGGAATGATATTTGATGATGTTATTTTTAGTAGATAACGGACAGGTGACCTAAGAGTACTCTCGATGGGAATTTGTAGATCAAAACTAAATAAAACAGGTAATAAATCAATGAAAAGCAATGACTCGTCCAAAGCAAAGTAAGACTGAATATCATGGTGAGCATGGGGCGAGGAATTAATTGCACCGAGACCTAGATTTAGTTATACTAGTACTCATGCACCATATAGTACTAGCAACTCTCCCTTGCTGTATACGGAGACCAAACTTCCCCCCATGACCTCTCTTTTACTCACCGTGTCTCTCGACTTCACGCCTGAGAGCTCGCCAATGAATAACAATATATAAATCCTTACTGACAGGTAGTGAAGCACTCTCAACAGGTGTAAGATTACCTTCTCTAGTCTCGATGGAGACTATTGTCACTTTATCCCTTTTCAAGAACAATTACGGATGCAAGAATTAGAATTAACGATGATTGCAAAGACTTACCAAATGGTTGATTAAGCCAAACAGCGAGACTAAGTGATACTCTTACCATAGAACACTTGAAGTACCGAGATTGGTAAATAGGTCGCCTTGCGGATTTCTCGATTCAGTTGCGGTCCTCACACCATTTAAACTCAGTCTTGACCCTTACTTGGTCAAGTCATAAAGATTTAGCTAGATATGGCTGAATTTAAATGTCCAGAAATATAAAGAGACTTAAGATAGATAATTCTTGAAATATAAAGGTGCGAAATCAAAATGAACTGGAAAGCAATTGAACTGAAAATGAGCTGGCTATTAAACTTAAAGGAATTCGAAAACAATAAATCGAAAGCTGGGAAACTAAAATTGAAATCAAAAGTGTTTGACATTAAAGAATAGAAAGACTAAAGCTAAAAACTAAACTAGACTAGAAGAACTGTAAAAATGAAAGGTGATTGGTGATGTTCCACTAAATATGTCGGCCTCCCTTTATATAGAGTAGCAGCCTCTCCTCTTGCTTCTAGGGTTTAGACTCTTTAGGACTCTTAGCATTTATCTTGATAGATTTATTTTCTTTAGTCTTCATCCCATTTAAGGAATTTAAATCTCATCTTTATCTTCAAAATGGAATTAGGATAAAATAGAGAACTCCTTCTATAATTGGACTCTTTTCAAATAGGATTTGCCCGAATTAGGTGATCCTCCATATCTGGATCTCTTTGTTCTTCGGTATTGATGCTGTCTTGGTCGTTCTGGAATGCTCTAGAACCACCGGGATCAGCTATCGCTCATGTTGTCCGCATCAGGTATCGGTGAAAGGCTGATTTTTGTCCAAATATCACATGTTTTCTTCAAGTCACCTCGAAAACCTGAAAAGACAAAAAAAATTAAGTAATAGCGGCCAAAAAGACTAAAAACATGGTATCTATGATATAAAAATGAACACAAAAATATGTTGAAAATACAACCCATCATCAAACTATTAAGCCTAACACTCTTCAGACTCATGCATTCTAAATATATATCTAACTAATTATGTATATCAAGGTTGCTGCATATGTGGTCTTTTGTATTATATTCTGTGTAAATGTTTGTTCTTTAATTGAAAAAAAAAAAGCCACCATGTTCTTTTTACTCTTTATTTCTTTCTTTTCTTTTTTTATTCTACATAGCTTTTGAATCTTGGGAGTTTTTATTATTTCGTTTTAGGGAAAGAAATTGGAAGTGAAATTGAAGAAATATCACTGTTGATTGGACGAAAATTTGGGAGTTTTTTTTTATTATTTGACTTTGTTGTTATCTGTGAATTTTGGGTGTAGAAAATGGTATACTTGTTAAGAAATACTCAAACGAAATTCTTATGTAAATAATTTTCAATCTTTTTCTATTTTGTTATTAATTCTATCTTATGTTGCGACTACATGTTTCTCATTAGTGTATTACAGGAAGGGGAACTGAAAAGTTTCTGCAAATAAAAACAGACACTATAAAACGTTAAATATAATGCGTATTTAAATTTTCGAGACGGAAAGTTAGTATTTAAGAGTTCCTTATGTTGTTTGTATCTCATTTTTTGGTGCTACTTCTATTAATAGCAAGTGTGAAGATAGCTAATGTTACATGAAACTATTTTTTTTGTAATATCGATGATATGATAATACATTGTACATGGCAGAAATAAAATAATACTTGCACACATAAATTTAAAAAATATGTCTTGTAGTTTGACCGTTTTATAAATAGATTCTTGTGGAATTTTTTTTAAAATGGTGCATGTGGTTTCAAAAGTTAGCAAAAACATGCTTCTCAAAATTTTGAAACCATATTTGGAAGGGTAATCTTGTCCATTTTGAAGTGAAATTTTGCAGATTTGTTTATAAAAATACAATATAGATTAGTGCTAAATTTTAGAACTTTTTGATAAGTCCAAATAATTAAAAATTGCCGATAACTTTAAAAAAATTATAACAAAATAAAAATTTTCAGAAATTTAATCAAATCTTGATAAATAATTCACAAATAATATAGTTTAAATATAGGAATGTTGAATTTATTGAAATAACTGAGATTACCATTCCAAATGTGGTTTAAAAATTTTGAGAAGCATGTTCTTGCTAACTTATAAAACCACATGCACCTTTTGAAAAAGAAATTCCACAAAGACCTTTTTACAAAACAGTCAAACCACAAGACATATTTTTAAAAATTACCCTAGTTATACCTATGGAGTTAACGATTCATCAAGGGCATGTTTGGTATTGATGTCACAGCTACTGTTGTGAAAAGCTCCTCTCACAAATTTTTCATAAAACAACATATTTTAGCATTGGACAAAAGATTTTGACTCTTAATACTAATTAATTCGGATTTGTTTGCTATTGATTTTCTAATGCCAAAATCTATTGTCAGAAGCAAAGCTTAAAAATTGAGCTTTTCTGAAGAAATCAGACTGGAAAAGCAATCCCAAAATGAGGATATACTGAATTAAAAAGTAGTAATTAGTGGAGTTGATTTGATTTGCATGAAATAGTGCACTCTCAATATTCACATCGTGGCTCCGTTATGCTTTATGCTACTGGTGTTAACATTGCCCGACACACACAATACAAGTCCATCACTTGTTGATCTTAAAAATTATAGTTTTATCTGATTACATGCAAAGCACACGATCTGTTTACCACCTTATCTCGATCCATACCAAAGCTCCCGCTTGTACAAATTACCGAGTTATAACTTGAAAATTGATTCAAATTCAGAATAGGTTACAATCAAAAAACCTGTCAATGTGAACTAGCATTATTAACCAATTTTCCATCCAACATAAAATATACTAATGTTATGATACTACGAGAAATATGTCACGAGTTGTACATTGCACACGGGATTCAAATCTGCTGTCCCCAATTGCGTATCCCCCATTCAGATTTTGTCATGTTTTAGATTTTCTTAATTTTTTATTTTCAGATTTTCTTTTCTATTTTTTTTTATTTCTCTCTCCTACGTGTCTAACACACGACAAAATCTGAATGGGGGAACATGGAAGGCGATACACAATTGGGGACAACATATTTGAATCCTATCGGATGTAGTTGGTTGATTATAAGAGCTCAAAAACAAGATTTGAGAACCAAAGAAGGGAGATATTTTCAACAGTCTCCTTGGCCAAGTAAAGATCAATCCTAAAAGTTTCAAACATAAGCAGACTTATCCCTCCTACGATTTCAATAGTTTGTAAAGATAAGGAAAAAAAAAACTGAATTAACCTCAAAACTTGATCTTAATTAAGATACCGCTTTAAAAATCTTTCAGAGTTTTACTTCTATAACTTTGTATTCTATAAAAACTAAAACGGTACCTAATTTAAAGTAGACTAGATTTTGTATTTCTCTAAATCCTCACCTCCTTCTTCACCTTTACTTACCCCTTTTAAAAAAAATTTCTCATTTGGGCTTACAATAACAATAAAGAAAAATCTTATCCCACCCCGTCCGAATGTGGACTCGAACCTGCGACCTCTAGGATCACAGTTTTAAGGCTCAACTACTAGACCAAGCCTTTGCCACTACTTAACCCCCTTATTTCTTCTAACTCTAGCAAAACTATGTGGAGAATCCGTTGGCCTCGAAAGAGTTGGGCTTGATAGGTTGAGTGAGCACACAAGTGGGGTTGAGCCCATCTAACCTAAAACCAAGTGGCTTGTATTAAAGAACAATCTACACCACTCATGTATAGGGTTGTAATCGAGTTGAGCGGGGAGCAGTTCAAGATCGGCTCGATTAAAGTTCGGTCAAAGCTCGGCTTGATAAGGCTTGACTCGAGTTCGTGATTGGCTCAAAATATCAATGAGTCAAGCCAAGCATTTTAAGGTTCGGCTTGACTCGTATAATTTTTTAATTACTTTATAATATTATTAATTTCATATATATTCATAAAAATATGTTAGGGTAGTTTTCATTTTAAATATTCTAATTAAGAAAAAATTGTGTATCGTTTTCTTAATTAGTCATTAAAATCCTTAAACAAGCTCTATTTCTATTCTGATTCTATCAATTCTAAAAAAAAAACCTTATATATAAAAAGGGTTTGTGTCCGTGAATTTTAATTTGGCAAAAAGTGTGTATTTAGGCCATGTTCTTTTCAATTTATAAGTAGCAGTACTGAACTAAACTAAACTTATTTCAGTGTAAATTTATATGTATACAGCACTGAACTGAACTGAACTGGACTGGACTGGACTGAATATAAGTTGAAAAGAACAGGGCCTTAGAAATAATAAGCAAGAAATTTATTGAATAAATAAGGCTCCTAAGCTCGCGAACTCGAGCTGAGTTTGTTCATGAGCTCGAACCGAGCTAAAAATATTCAAGGCTCGACGAGCAACGAGCCGAGCCGAGCTTAGATAGGTTCGGTCCCGGTTCGACTTGTTTGCATCCATACTCATATACCATTCTATCCTATGTCATTATTTGTTTCCCCCGTGTGATATCTCCAACAAACTTAACTGAATTTAAGCTAGTCAGATTCACACGTGACAAATTGCAAATTTTAAACATGAAATCTAAAGTTTTATTTATATCTAACCAAATAAAGCACAATTTAGAAGCATATGTAATATTTTATGCTTACATAACTGACTTCAATTTCTGTTTCTGTTTCTTCGGTAATGCTGCCTTCTGTTGGGCTCTATTCTTAAAACCAGCCCTGTTTTTTTCTAGTGAAAATGTGGCCAACAACTGCCCCAATCATGAATCCGCCGCCATAACCCAACAGAACCACTTTCCAACCAAATTCAAATGAAAATCCTGAAGAGGAAGATGCCGATGGTGTAGGTTTAGGTTCCTCGGCAATTCCACGTTTCTTCTTTAATGGAACTCCACACAGCTCTAACTTCCCTTCGTACGAATTCTCCTCAAATGTATTGAACTGATTTCCTCTTGGTATAGGCCCTTCAAGTTGATTGTATGCCACATTGAACGATGCAAGGAAAGTCAGTTTCACAAGCTGTGGCAGTATATCTCCCTTGATTTTGTTTACAGACAAGTCCAAGCATTCCAGATCTTTTAAATTCGCTAGAGATGGCGGTATTTGACCTGTCAGGATATTTCCTGAAAGATTCAGCAAACGCAAGCCTTTCAGGTTCCTGATAGAATCTGGAATCTCTCCTTGGAATCTGTTGTCCGAGAAATCAATGGCTGCTAAAGCACTCGGAATCTTCAGATACTCCATTTCCAAACCTTTGTTACTCATTTTCATCGAATAATCATAATTGCTATAATAACCAGATGTGGTGAACTCCTGAGATTTTCCCATGGATCTTATATGACTTCCATTTGCAGCTTTCATGGAGGTCCATTTCTCAAAGTAAATCACGGGTAGTGAACCAGTGAAATGATTGTGCGACAGGTCAATGATCTGACGCTTTAGGAATTGCGTTGACATTTCATCTCCCCCAGTTACGCCAAATAAATTATTCGATTTTAGAATGAGAACTCTCAATCGTGAAACTACCCCTAACCAACAAGGAAAAGTATCAGAGAATTTGTTGCTACCGAAATCAAGCAACTCCAGCTCTTTACAGTTAGACAATGATCTTGGTAGTTGATTCTGACTTAAATTGATCATTCTCAATTTGCAACCATTTTTTAATTGCTTCGAGGATGAGGCAGGAACTGGGAGAGATCCTTGTAGCAGATTAGACCTGAGATCTAATATCTGTAGGTGGGCCCATCGAAGAACAACTGGATATGGTGATTGTTCAAAACACGTCAAGGCATTGTATGAAAGGTTCAAGAATTCCAAAGAATTTCGGCTAATGTTTATGTAGCACGGAAACGGATATGGAAATGGAAATCAGGAGACCCCATTTCTAAAAAATATAGGCTTGGATATACGGAAATGCCGAAACGGCATGTAACGGAGTTTCCGTGCTTCATAGGTTCCAAACCCAAGAAGGCAATTTGCCCTGAATATTATTAGAGGAAAGTTCTAGAAATTGCAGCTCATTTTGATTTTGCAAAAAAGAGGGAACTTCAGTTATGTTGCAGGAAGCCAATCCTAAAAAGCTAAAGTTTTGAACTTTAGCAGTTGAGGCAATTTTCGTGGTGACTAACCGCAAATTGTTGATTGACAAAGATAACACTACTAAGTTAGTGAGTTGGAAAAACATGTTCATGTCAGCTTCACCAGATAAGTCATTGGAATGAAGCTCAAGGAGTACAAGTTCTTGAAGTTGAGAGATACTGCTTGGTACTGTCCCCTGAAACCTGTTCGACAATATGTTTAGGTGAAATAATGGGGAATTGGTAATAGACTGACGGAATTTGACCAGACAACTGATTAGATCCCAGGAATAGAATCTCGACATGGTCTCCATAGATCAACCCAGATGAGATTTCGCTAGATAGTTGGTTATGGTCCAAAAAAGTGTAGGCAAGTTCGGTGAGGTTCATGAGCCAATGCGGGATTGAACCAGTGAGATTGCTATAGCCTAAATCTAGATGAGATAGCCGAGTCAAGTTGGCAAGAGAAAATTGTATATTACCATTCAAATTCACACCATAGAGATTTAAAGTATTGAGCTTTGTGAGCTTACCCAACCAAGACAAGGAATCACAGTGTCCCCAAAAACTGTTATTTGAGAGATCCAAGGAGGGAAAGGCTTGTCAGGTCACCGAGCGACGAAGGAATCTGGCCATTAAACTTGCAAGAGGAGATTTCAAGTTGCTCTAATTTGCCAAGGTTTCCAATCGAAGAAGGTATCTCTCCAACAAATTCACTTTCAGAGAGCTGCAATGAGACAAGAGCCAAACCACTTCGAAAATGAGGTAGATAACCTCTAGCTCCGAGTTTCCTCGTATATCGAGATTCTTCAGATTTGAAAGCTGAAAAATACCAATTGGAAATTCTCCTTTCAGCCCACATTGAGAAAGCTGAAGTGATTCCAGAGATGAAAAATTCGCTAGACGTTGAGGCACCTGTGATGATATGTCAACCGAAGCACGAAAGATGAAGGTGTTGCAAACTCGATAGACTTCGAACCAAGTTTGTGAAACAAAGTCCATGGGAGCGTTAAATCTGTGTGTGTGGACAAATCGAGAGAAACCAAGTTGGAAATATTACAAATTTCAGGTGGGATTTGGCTGGAAACTCCAGAAAACGAGAGGTTAAGATGAGTAAACATCTTCAAATGGCCTATTTGTTTTGGTATATAAGAGCAATTGAAATCATTGTAGGCTAGATTAAGCCTGCCAAGGCGAAAAAGGGTAGTGTTAGAGTAGATTGAACCAAAGAGGCAACTGCTACTAAGGTCAAGGCTGACCACATGATTAGTTTCTTCGTCGCAATTAACACCATTCCATGAGCAGCAGTCAGCATGGATTTTCCAGGATTTAAACTTGGAATCGTAAGCCAAAGGATCGTAACAATCATCAGACATTATAAACCTCTCTTTGAAATGTAATAATGCGAACCTCTCTTCAACTCGACACCTTGGCTGAATTGGATTAGAAATCGAACAAGTGAATGGAATTATAAAACTGCAAATCAAAAACAAGGACAGCAGTGCCATGATCATGATGATAAAGGTTTAATTTTTTCCAATTCAGTTGGTTCAAATTTCTTGAATATATATCATGACATCCATTATAAGTCATTATCTGACCCAAAATTCACTCAAAAGATACAAACAAAAAATGTAGAATTATGTGTTGATTGTACAATGGTAATGTGACGGTTTAGGCCCGCAAAATAAATGTGGAGGTGATATGTCTCTTGGCTTTACCAAAATTTTCTTGATAAATCAATTACAACAGGTAGAAGAATTTATGCAATACGAATGTTCATGGAGTCTCCATTTTTTTTTTTTTGGCCAAATGTTTAGGGTTTGGTGAGAATTCATTTGGGTTGTTTATGATATATTCTAACCCAAAACACACTCAAAAGAATTTCAGGATAATGTGGAATGTTTATGTTGTGTAAAAAAAAGAGACATGTGAGACTTTAGGTCCATCTACTATTAATATGGAAGTGGTTAAAATTTCTAATTAATACTTAAGGTTAAGTACGCATAAAAAATCTTAATCTGACAACAATTGTTTAATAATTTTAAAATAGTTAATTAGGTCTAATTACCAAAGTTAAAAAGAAAACTTTAGACAGTAGGATCAACATATGTAGTTAAATCCTAGATATGTATATGGTTGAATATTTGCCTTTTGAGAGAGCTTTATCGCGCCAGAAACAATACAGCCGATTCCACCTAGTACGAGATTTAAGGTTTGATTGGTTAGTTAGTTAGTTATAGAATAGAAGTCTTAACTACAATTAAATACATATTTAAAAAAAGCATTTTTAGAATTATTGGAATAGAAAAGTGTATTTCTTTTATAAAAAATTAGTAATTCCAACCAAAATACAAATAATTTCCACAATAATCTTGTGTTCACGTCCACAGATGGTAGATGTTTTTGCAAATCAATTTATAACTTAGCCTCCGTTTAAATACATTATTTTGTAAGGAATTCAACTCCTTTAAAATTATTTTTTTACGCTGTTTAAAAATTTTGTAAATAAAATAATTTAAAATAATTAAAGTCATTAAAAAATTTAATTCCAAACACTCTCTTCCACCAGTTAATTCACATTAAAGTCTTGTATCACATCCAATATTTTCTGTATCAATAAATTCATATAAACTAAGACTCCTTACATATAAAACGCCATAGAAAAGGCCAAAAACTACAAAATAATAATAATAATAATAATAATAATAATAATAATAATAATAATAATAATAATAATAATAATACCCACCAACCTGCGAATAACTAGTAAGTAGTAGCCACTTAGGCCCTGTTGTTTTCAACTTATATTCAGTTCAGTACTGTTCAGTATTTATCAGTACTGCATACATATAAATTTATACTGAAATAAGTACTGATAAGTTCAGTTCAGTTCAGTACTGATACTTATAAATTAAAAAGAACAGGCCCTTAATCCTCCAAATAGGGCTGGTCCTAACATTTCGAGGGCCCCAGATGAAAAAATAAATAAGGGCTCTTTAGATAAAAAAAATTTATGTAAAATTTAACTATTTTTTAATATGAAGGATTATTTTAAGGGTTTTTTTAATTGTATGTTGATAAATTAACTCATTGACATAAAATAAATTCATAAAATGTCTTAAATCTTGTGTATACACATATTTATAAAATTTGGACCCCTTTCAATCGGGATCCTATACCGTCGCACCCCTAACCGATACTCAGAACCGGCCCTAATTTTACATGAAGATTTTATATTCTAATTTTCTAAGTTAATTAAATCTGTAATATCCTGAAATATTTGAGGGACTAATTTTCACCATAACTCTAATTTTTATCTTTAAGAACCAATTTTTTAGGCACAAATATACTATCAAGAAATAGATAAGTTCTCTATTTAGAAACATTAATTCGAATGATTTTTTAAGAAATTTAATTCAAATGACTTCTATTTTCACAAATATCTTATTCAGAAACTAAGGAATCCGCAAGTGTTCTTCATAAAACAAGCAAGTTTGAAAAACTTAAATAATACAATAATAACTTATTTGAATATTGCCTATTTTGCCTCTGTCCATCATGTACATATTTCATGCCAATATAATGGCTTATAAATCCCTTAAATTAATCACCAATGTTATAAACCGTTATTGGCATTGTAGAAATCAAGGTTTCGCTTTAAAAGAAAACAAAAATATATTAATAAATGATAGGCCATTTAAGTTAATGTTGGATTCAAGTCTCCTCTCGTGAATTGGGAAATCATTATTTGTTGTGAAAGTTACGTTTCAACATGGGTGCTTATGGTGCCAAAATACATAGCATTGTACGACGGCTTGTTAGTATCAAGATTTTAAAAAGCGCACGCTAGTTGGATGATTGGGGTTTTGAATATTTAGGAGGGGTATGGGCAGGCGTCTAGACGGATTTATAAATTTTTTTGTTTTTTATAATTATTAGTAGATAAAAGTATAATTCAACTAAAAAATTAATTATAATACAATAATATTTTACAAAAAAGCATAGTTTAGCATACGAAAATATAAGTCTTAGTTAATTTTTACATAAAAACACGTCGACATTAAAATCAATTCCTTAAAAACAAATATCTTCACTAATTTTTTTGTGGTTTATAGCATACTATTTCTCTGTTTGAGATTCAAAATGAAAATTGTATGGTGAGAATATTTTGTTGTACATTAGTTTTACCAACTGTGCTACATTTTTTGAATTGAAAAAATTAAACTATAATTATTATAGGTATCAGTATCTTAAAAATTAAGGGAAAATCGGACTAGGCAGTGTCTAGACGGAAAAAATTGAACTAGGTGGTAATATGTCGGTTCAGCACCTGATAGAGCCTGAAGAATGAAAAATTGGACAATAAAGCTTAAAATAATACCTAGGTGGGGAGTGTTAAAACACCGTTAATATCTGAAGTTTTTTTTGTTTTTGTAAGTAGACTGTAGACCAAATAGATTATATCAACATTATTTAACAATTTCTTTCCGATTAAGATTTTTTATGTGTACTAAACCCTTAAGTAATTAAATGTTTTACCACTTAATGGTATACATATATACACAAAATAATCATTTATATTGTAAAATCTTGTGAATTCTGAACATCTATGAGATCTTTTAAATGTCACTTCCATATTTATAATAGATGGAGCTAATTAAAAATTGCTCTGAAATTCTTTTGAGAGTTGTTTGGGTTGGAATATATCATAAACAACCTAATTGAATTCTCACCAAGCCTTTAACATTGGAAAAAAATAATAACAATGGAGACTCAATATACATTCAATAAATCCTTCTAGTTGCTAGACACAGCTTGCATTAATTTTATACACGCCAAAAACAAACAACGGCTTTTTACATAAATAGACAAAAAAAAATTTAGACAAAAAAAATAATAATAACAGAAACATGTAAAAGAGGGGAAAATATTCCCACAAATACGTTCCAAGGAATGAGAAATAACAGAATCTCTTCCACCACCAGTGCTTCTGTCGTCCTCCACCAATGACGAGAAGAGTTCTCGGTGATAACGATTTTCCGAGGAAATCCAGTAAACGAGAGATTTTCACTAGGCTTTGTAGAGCTAACACCATTGATGGCGGCATCAAGGTAACAACGAATTCCTCTTTTGATTTGATTGATTGATTTTCTTATTTGAAGTCGAATTTGGGGGTTCTGAGAATTTGTATAATGGAATTGAACCTTTTTCTTTTTCGATTAGAGTTTAATCTATATTTTATCTATTTGGCTGATGAGAAAATTCGCTGAAGGAAAACAATTGACCTTTAGGCTTAAGGGAAAACCCTTATTTTATAGCTGGATTTTTGCTTCTGTTACTGATTGATCTGCAATTTGGGGATTTTGCAGAAAGTATGGCTAGATAAGATTACTGGTGTTGTGTGCCTATCGATTTCTTCAAAGGGATTGGCTATAACTGGAATTGACGATAGAAGGTATTGGAATCATATCAAAAAGCTCAACGCTCAGTATATTCTCTTTATCCTTTTTTTCTCTCGGATTTGTTTTTGTATTAAGCGGATTTTGAATTTCTGTGTTGTGCTTTCAATTGGACTTTTCGACGTTACTGTTTGATTTTATCTATTAGTTGCTTAATATTTTTTCTGGATTCACTTAATTGTACATGCAATAGCTTCACAACTACTTAATTTTGATAATTCTTTGCACAAGATGTACTTTGGAATTTATCTTCTTAAAATTGCCACAATCTGCTTCAATAACCAATATTTACTTTCTAACTTTCTGCTTTTAGATTATCTTCATCTATTCTGATCCAACTTTTACCCTAAAGAAATTTTTTGATAGCTTTATCTATGGCTTTTAGAGTAGACATCAGAAGCAAATTTGTCTGCATTGTGTGATTAAGAATGCTGCTCATAACTGCCTTAATAAGAGTGGTTTGACCAGTAAGGGATAGAGAAGAGGCTGCCCATCCTGAAAGTTTTGGTTGAACTTTGTCTACAACTTTGTCTACACTGACTGTTAAGGTCCTTTATGTAAAATTGAAGTTTGATTAATGAGTATTTGATTTATATTGGATGTCTGTTGGATTTCTATAGGTTCTTACATATTATTTATTCCTTATCAGGTTCTATAGTTGAGCGAAATGTTAATTATGTTGTTCTTTTTGTTGAATAGGTGGAAGAGGTGGTTGAGGCGCATATAGAAAAAAGTGCAATAAATACTAGTTACTACCACAAACAAACCTTCGTTATTGAATTGAGGCGCATAAGGCGCATCAAAGGCGAGCCTGAGGCGTAACTGATGAACCTCGCCTCGCCTGACCTTCCATGAGGCACTAACCCTTGAGCCTCGAGCTCCTAGCGCCCGAGGCACCCTCGCCCATAACAACTATGTTATACCTGCCATCAAATATCAATATTTCATCTGTACAATCTTAAATGACACTGACTATTAAACTCCTTTATGTAAAATTGAAGTTTGATTAATGAGTATTTGATTTATATTGGATGTTTATAGGATTTATATTAGATTTCTACTGGTTCATATATATTATTAATTCATTGTCAGACTCTGTAGTTGAGGGAAGTGTGAATTGTATTATTACAAGCAATCTATATTATGCAATCCAAGCAATTTTCACACTCTATTCGGCTTGAATTATGTAAGTTCAAATATTTCAAAACTGAAAAATGCATTCTTTTTTAATTTATATGAAGCCTTTCAATAATAAGTGATATTTTTTAGATCAAAACAACGATTCAAGTTTCCTGATTCCTATTGCAGGTTTGTCAACTTGAAAGCTTGAACAACATGGCACACACGACATCATACGTGCCATGAAATTGTATAGGTTCTGGTTGACTTTTTGGAGATAGCAAATACTATAGTTAGGGCTTCGGCTTATAAATCGTGGCCCCAGTTTTTAGATTCTTGTTATGCGAAATGCTGGAAGCCTCCTAAACTGAACATTGCATTTCCATTGCTGAATAGGTTTCTTTACAAGTTTGTAAGGAATTTCAGCACTTTGTCATATATATTGGATGTATATAGAATGTCTATTGGGTCTCTATTAGATTTCTATTGGTTCCTACTTCTTTTTAATCCATTGTTAGGATCTGTAGTTGAGCAAGAACCAATCCCAGATTAGCTTCATCTCCAAATCCACAGAACATGGTTAGCTAGCTTTGAGCTTATACAGGCATGGAAGAGAACATCTAGAAAACAAACTTGAGAGCCACGAGCAGTATATCAACATAATAGACGGTCAATAGAGATAGCTTTGATTATCAATTATGTTTGAATTTTGGAAATCTTGCGTAATTAGGGATCTAAGTTGTTGGAATTGATGTCCCTTTGAACATATTTGACGTTTACAAGATATGGAATTGTCTTCTTCTACCATAATACAATATATGTTTCGCAATTCAATTGAAAAAGTATGACACTTATAGTAGATATCAGACATGTTCAACATATAAAATAGAAAGTTAGAAAAACTTTCAAGAATGATAGCAATACACTGATATCAGTAGGGATCATATACAGTGCCTATAGAAATCCTATAGAAACGCATTATACATCCTATAGAAATCCTATAGACATCAAACATTTATCAGTAGACAGCAAAAACATAACACTTAATTCAAACAAAGTAAAAAACAGAAGCAGTAACTAAAAATGATCAATATTCAATATACAAAATAATAAATGACAATTTATTAGAAATCTATTGAAATGCTAATTGAAAACACGTAAGTCAATTACATATAATTGTATAAATGTCTAATATCAACTTAAAAACAAGTGACAATTGAAATTTAAAATATACTCTTACATATATCGAATATCAACTTCAAAACAGATTTTCTAATACTATTCTAGATGTCCAAAAGATGTCCAATAGATGTTCACTTCCTGAAAAGCACATCCTAGAAGACCAGCAATCAATGCTGCTGCTAGTGACACAAATATTACTGCAGAATAAAATTGAACTATACCATATATTAGCAAGAATGAATGAATTACATACCATGTCCTTGTTGGTTCCTGTGAGAATATTTATAAGGGCAGAGGGGGGTGAATGGCCCTTTTTCGCGGAATTAGCAGACTTAGAAAAGTCTTTAATCTAGCGTGTTTGATTACGATCCGGAAGATAGATCCGGATGATGCAAATGTGTGCAATTAAGTAAAAGATGAAGAAAATCAAACACAGGTAGTTTATACTAGTTCGGCCCCGCCTACATCCAGTCCCCGGAGTTTCCTTCCTCTAAGCTTGTTCACTAGTGGATTCCTTTCCAACTGGTAGGAATCAAGCCTTACAAATTTATCTTCAGATGGTAACCCCTTCCGAAAGTAGGATATACCACTAGAAGCACCAACTCCTAGTTGAGTCCTCTTATCTTTAGTAGGATATACCACTTAGCCTTCTACCTTGAATCTAAGCTGAGTCCTATAGGGAGATCTCACTCAAAGCACCTACTTCAAGCTATATCCCAATCTCCCAACTTACCCAAGTGGAGATTCCTACACTTTGGTTTTTAACAAGGGGTTGGATTTTGGAGTTCCTCAAGTTTATAGTTTCATTTGGGAATCCTTACAAATAGATTTTGAATCAAGGGTTCTTGGAGGGATTATATCAACTGATTGTATAAGTGTTGCTTTGTTACTTGCTTTTGTAAATCAATCAGTTAACCTTCTCATTTGGTGAAGAGCTCCTTTTATAGGCTTTGATCATAAATGTAGTAGTTTATGGTTAATGAGCGTTTATTCAATCTTCACCCTTGATTAGGTTGTGTTGTGGAGCTTTCGGATCTGTTGATCAATCCGTTAGACTATATTTTGATCAGTTTGAAATCTTGGGATTAAGGTTGAAAAGTTGTCAGTGATCGTTTTGCTTGTCATTTTGTGATACACTAACTTTCATACCAATTGCTTTATGATGTAAGCTCCACGCGCGCCTTTATTGGTCTAGGAGAAAAAGTAGTTACCTTTTCTCTGTTCGGTGTCAGAACTTTTTGACTTTTTCTGAAATATACAAGCTGTCATTTTGTCTTTATCTTGAGGAAAGGATCTTTGACTTTCATAGACCAAAAAAGGGTAAAGGGAAAAGAATATTTGAAAACTTTCCTTATATTTAAAATATAGGTCTTCCGGATGTCTTTTAGACCTATATGCTCCGGATCTATCTTCCAGGGATGGCTTCAATCAGTTCTTCCAGATGCTAATCTTGAGGGTCAGAAGTTTGTTTTCTTTCCAAACTTTGTCCGGATGATTTTCCTTAGAGCTTAGGTTTTTAATTTGTACAATGGATGTCTTGTGTCTTGGTCTTTGTCTGGATATTTCCATTTGGATTTGGGAGAATTACATACATTGTTTTTGTTTCTTTCAAACTTGATCTGGATTTTGATTTTTTATCCGGATCATTATTTTCCAACAATCTCCCCCATTTGATGGAAACAAAAACCTAAGTCATCTAAGTATGGGTGTATTTACTAAGTGTAATTTTTATTACTTAGTCTTTTACAATGCTCCCCCATAATTTTAGCATCCTAACTCTCCCATGATTTCTGCTTCTAAGTTTGTTTTAGTACAATTACAGATTGTACTTTAGAAGCGATTGTTTTGATAGTTAAGAATTTTTCACTTCATATATAGTTCTACTGTTAACAATGGTTAACATCATGAAGTTCAGTATTACAAGTTACAAAAATACATCTAAAGTGAATCTAGCTATTACATAAGTATTACAAGATTATCTAACTACCTTAACTATCTCTCCGGATGGACCACTCTTCAGGACTTGCAGCGTCTTTCCTTTCCCACTTCCTTCTCCTTGATGACTCTGATCTTCCTCCCCCCTTTTTGCTTCCATCAAGGGGATCAATAACTATATAGGTATGCTTGTCCCAAGATTGCTGCCAGGCAGAGGAGTAGATAGAGTAGTCTTTGTTCCCTTTGGCCCGCTCATAAATAATATGATCCACTATAGGCAGAGTCAAATAATAAGGGTGAAGGGACCTCCGGAGTTGATTATAGGATTGAGAGACTTGAGGAAGAATGCGCAGAATGTGCTCTTGGTCCTTGGGATCAAAATAGGGAAACATGGCCTTGATTAGAGTACTCAAACCTTTTTGGCTCATGAACCCTGAGTCCCCTATATCTTGAACAAGATTGTGTAGGACAGGAATGAGCTGACTGTCTGGAATGGCCGGAGATGAGGAAGATCCCGAGATAGATAATTTATTTATTTTGGCTTGAAGGAGGGTGATTTCTTTACTGAGGCAATTTTGGATATTGTGGATAGACTCTGTTTGATCCTTTAGCTCTTTGGAGACAGTCTTCTTCCAGTCATTTATTGTTTGCTCAAAGCCAAAGTTGCGAGCTTGCATCTTATCACCCATATCATCTAAGATTTTTTCTTTTAGCTTGGGGATGGTCTTGTCTACGAATTTTGCAAGCATTTCCTGAGTTACTAGCTGATTAGTCTCCAGGCTCAGAAGAGTAAGTTTTAGATCTCTGTCTTAAATGAATTTTGTCAAGTTTTCAAACTTGGAGTCAATATAATCCTTGATCTCTGTGGATAGATTAGTGGTGGATGAGGACATTCTATCTAGGGCAGTCGCGCAGTTATCAGAGACCAAAGTGTTGGCTTGACTGGCATTGTGATTTGATGTGGAGGCGCTTTCCTTTAGCTCGTTTAGAAGAGGCTGGATTTCAGAAAGGGAAGCTGCCACTAGAGCTCCAAGAGTCCAGAAGTTCATGACTTGTTGCTTAATTTTAGGGAGGCACTTTAACCTTTCTTTGATCTCACCCAAATCCTTTCAGACTGCTTTATCAGATTTTTGCCTGAGCAACTCCTTCTCATTAGCTTTTAGATGAGTACATATTTTCAGAAGACTCTTCTTGATGAATCCCTCTTCACGATGCTCAAGAGTTGCCTCCTAAAGAAGTTTAAGAGCGGCACTGACTTTGGAGTCTTTGAAGTTTTCATCAGGAAGAGTCACTGATTTTGTGTGAGGAGGAAAAATTTTATTAGAGGGTTCGGATGAATCACCATCAGATGTACTGGATTCATCTCTAGAGTTGAAACTGCTTCCAGAGGGGCTATCATCTTTCAAACTAGAGCCTCCAACTGCTCCTTTCTCTTCTCCACCCTTATCCATCTCTCTTTCCTCCGAAGTAGCCTCGCCCGCAGGATCCACTTTAGAAGTGTGCCCTTTAGAACTCAGACTTGCTCCCTCCTCCGGAGCTGTTGCATCCAGGTTTAGCACTATATCCTTAACTACATTATGAGAGATTGTAGCTAAGTTGTGCTCTTCATGATTTGAATTGAGATGAAGGAGATCGGGGGTTTCCTCAGTGGTTAGTAGTGTCTGATCCTCATCCTTCTGTTCCTCTTCCAGCCTTCCCTCCGGATGGTTGGAATTGTCCTCAACCACCCCTACAATTGCCTTTTTAGTACTTTCTTTTTATCCCTCAGGCATGTTGGTATTTTCATTAGCAACCTTTTCCAATGCCTTTTCAGGACTTTCGAGATTTATGATGGCAGTGTTGGATCCAAGCAGATTCTCCGAAAGTGGTTCTGTTCTTTCAGCAACTATGAATTCATCAACTTCTGGGATTTTGGACAATGCATCCATATCTTATGGATCTACAAGAATTGGAGGAACTTGAGAGGAGTCTCCGGGACCTTCAGTTCTCTCATGATTAATTTTATTATTGTCTTTGATCACTGCATGAATGATGTCGAATTGATCATCATCTTTCCCCACGATTTCTGTTACTCCAGGAACATTTTTCCCTTTGTTAGACTTGGCTTTTTCCAAAGCAGATTTCTCCTAATACTGCTTGGCTTCCTCATTCAGTATTATCCCAGCAAGCCTCCTGCCTTCACTGGCTTTCTTTTCTTGTGTAGCAAGGGCTTGATCAAAGGTTATCCCTTTTCTTCAGAGCTGCTTTTAAGGAGAAGCCTCATCCTCTGTCTCCTCATCATCTGCCTCCTCTTCCATTTCAGCCAAAGTTCTTTTGGCTTTCCTTCTTCCAGCTTTAATTGCTTTTGTAGCAATTTAAGGTAGACCCGCAGTGAGCGCAAGCTATCCCTTCTTAGCTGCAGCTTTAATAAGTTTGCCCCTGGGTCTTGGCTTTTTAGAGCTTAGGATTTGAGTGAGGGGCAGGGTGTCCTCATCAATCTCTTTCGGCACCATTTCAACTTGCTTTTTGGCGTTGGCTTTAGTGGTTCTGGGCCTTTTGGGAACAAGAGCCTAATCTTTCGCTCATCCCTCTTAAGTTTTGCCTTTTCTTTATCCCATTCCTCATCAAAGTGGAGATTGAGGAAGTTCTTCTCTAGGATGGGCTTTCCATAAATCCTTTCAAATCTACTCAGATCCACGTCCGCCACCTGTAGAATTCTTGTAATCAAGGCGCCATGTGAGTTTACATGGGTCTTGAGATAGTGAATGATCAAGACTGGCCAGTTTACTTCCATATTGCCAACCCAGTGCTGCAGGATACAGTGCTGGATGGAAGAAACTATAGTCAATGACCCCTTCCTTATCAGGATAAGCTTGGCTAGAGAATGTTGCAGAAATCTGGGCGTTCTGAGGAAGTACGTTGAGAATTTATCGCCGAAGTAGTTCTTTTGGAGCCATAGTTTGGACTATTACTCAACTCTAGTCTTATCCCCATCTTTTCTCAACATTACTCCTAAGTTCTTCATGTTCAGATTCTTCTCAAAGAATTCTAAAGTGAGAATTATGACCTTCCCCTGTACCTCAGTGCATAAGGCATCAAACTGGTTGTGAGCACTGAGATTTGAGAAGAACTCTTTCACCAGCTTTGGGAAGGTTGGGCAATTTATCTTTAGAAGATCACCCAGATTTTGAACTTCAATTAGGGTAAAGAAAGGAGGGGTTCTGAATAGGTAATCATCATCTAAGTGATCAGTGGGTATGACAGAGTCAGAGGTTTGAGATTTAGGGGTTCAAAATCAGCATCCTTCAAATCAGATACTTGAAAGAAATTTTTGCTAGGTAGGATTTCGAGGGTGTTGGAGGTGTTTGTGGCTGCCATTGTAGAGAGATTTTTGGGAGATTGAGTTTTAGGTTTGAATTTTTGTAGAGTAACAGTAGAGTAGTTGCTCACGTAAAGAAGAGAAGGGATTTTGAGGGGTTTATATAGAATTTCTAAAGTGAGGGTATATTGGTAATCCAGACTTCGGTTGTTTTGACTGGATTGATGACATGTCAATAGGATTTTTAGGAGAGAGGTGAATTTAGTTTAATCGGAGAATAGGAACAATTTATTTTTGAATTAACTGTTGTATTTACCGCGCTTGTAATAGCTAATGGACTTTTAAAATTCAAAAAGTAACATTTACCTTTATCAGCTTTTACTGCCATATATCGTTATTGTCGGCTGATGTGGCAATCTTTCAAAATAGATCTTCCCAATTCTTCTTGTCTTCTGGAGTGAGTTTTTATCTCAAGATTCGGCTTGTTTTAAAACTAACTTCCAGAGCTTTCTAAATTGGATTTGACATCCCAATTGATTCTCTTAGTTTCCCAAATTGATCTTTACTTAGTGGTTTAGTAAAGATATCGTCTCTCCGTTCATTAGTCGGAACATATACTAATGCAACTCCTTCTTCATTACATGATCCCGGATGAAGTAATGCCTTATGTTGACATGCTTCATCCTGCTATGAAGCACCGGATTCTTTGATACATCAATAGCACTTTTGTCGTCACATAATACATCCACACATCCAGATTGCACTCCATAATCTTTAAGTTGTTGTTTGATCCATAGGAGTTGAGCAACACAACTTCCAACTGCCATATACTCTGCTTCTATGGTGGATAAGGCAACTGAAGTTTGCTTCTTACTATACCATGAGACTAAGCAATCCCCAAGGAAATGGCATCCTATGGAAGTACTTTTTCTCTCAAGAGTATCTCTACCATAGTCTGCATCTGTGAACCCCTAGAGTGTGAAGTCTCCATTACTAGGATACCATAACCCAACTTCAGTGGTTCCTAGAAGATATCTAAGTATCCTTTTGATAGCCTTGAGATGAGAATCCTTGGGATTGGCTTGATGCCTTGCACAGTAGCATATTGCATAGTGTGTATCAGGTGTGCTAGCTGTTAAGTATAGGAGTGAGCCAATCATTCCTCTATAGAGCTTCTGATCAACATCTTCTCCTTCATAGTCCCTAGATAAGATTGTGTATGAACCCATTGGAGTAGACATTGGTTTGCTATTGTCCATTTCAAACTTCTTCAGGATCTCCTTGGTATATTTTGATTGATTGATGAAGATCCCATCTGAACTTTCCTTAATTTGTAGACCAAGCAAAAAGTTGAGCTCTCCCATCATGGATATCTCAAATTCCTTCTACATTTAAGAGCTGAATTCTTTGCACATCTTCTCATCAGTGGCACCAAAAATGATATCATCCACATAGATCTGGACTAGAGTAATATCATTTTTCTTCTTTTTGATGAAGAGTGTAGTATCTGACCTGCCTCAAGTATATTCCTTGGATATAAGAAATGAGGTTAATCTTTCATACCAGGCTCTTGGTGCTTGCTTTAATCCATAGAGAGCTTTCTTCAGTCTATAGATATGATCCGAATGCTTTGGATCTTCAAATCCAGGTGGTTGGTTGACATATACTTCTTCTTGAATGACACCATTTAGAAATGTACTTTTGACATCCATTTGGTATAATGTGAACCCCATGAATGATGCAAAAGCATATAGGATCCGGATTGCTTCCAGTCTTGCTATAGGGGCGAAAGTTTCTTCGAAATCAATTCCTTCTTGCTGGTTGTGGGCTTGAGCGACTAGTCTTGCGTTGTTTCTTACTACTACTTCGGATTCATCAAGTTTATTCTGGAACACCCATTTAGTGCCTACAATTAATTTTCCTTTAGGAGAGGGCACAAGATCCCATACATCATTCCTGGTGAATTGATCTAGCTCTTCATGCATCACCATCATCTAGCTTTCATCCCCTTCAGCTTCTTGAAATTTCTTTGGCTCTATGAGAGAGACAAAAGCAGCATGGCTCATCATCCGATTGAGCTGACCTCTAGTTCTAACTAGATTCTGAACATCGTCCAGAATATTTTCTATAGAATGATCTCTGTGGGTTCAGATCTCCCTTTCTAGGCCTTCATGTTGAACTTGGACTTGCTCCACTTCAGTTTTAACTATTCCTAAATGAAAGTCAATCCCTTGTAGATTGAGATTGACTTGTTGTATTTCTAGATCAAAGGATATTCTTTCATCTTCCTCTTTGTACTTTTTGATTTGAAATGAATTAGGAATTCTTGCTTCCTCCTTTTCTTCAGATTTTTCAGCTTTCGGAACTTGATCTTCCGGAGTGTAGCTTTTCTTTCCTGCAATGTTAGTCTCATCAAAATCTACATGTATAGACTCAACCACAGTTTGGGTTCTTTTATTGAAGACTCTGTAAGCCTTACTATATGTTGTGTAGCCGAGGAAAATTGCTACATCAGCTTTAGGATCAAATTTTCCTAATTGCTCTCTATCATTAAGGATGTAGCATTTACACCCGAATGCTTTGAAGTACCCAATTTTGGGTTTTTTTCCCTTCCAGATTTCATATGGGGTCTTTTCTATAGTCTTTCTAATGAGAGCTCTATTTAAGATGTAGCATGCTGTGTTTACGGCCTCACCCCAGAAATATATTGGCAAACAATTTTCACTAAGCATTGTTCTAGCCATTTCTACGATTGTCCTATTCTTTCTCTCAACTACTCCATGTTGCTGAGGAGTGTGGGGGGCAGAGAAGTTATGTTCAAAGCCCTTGGAGTCACAAAATTCATCAAAATGCTTATTTTTAAGTTCTCCACTATTATTACACCGGATGCGTGCAATTTGTATGCCCTGTTCTACTTCTATCTGGATGAATGTTTTGGAGAATTGGTTAAAGGCTTCATCCTAGCTTGTTAGCAGGAGAACTCAGGTATAACGAGAATAGTCATCTATAATGACCATAGTGTATTCTCTTCTACCTAAACTCAGTGGCTTAATTGGACCAAAGAGATCAATATGTAAGAGCTCAAGTACTCTTTTGGAAGGAATGTATGATATGGAAGGGAAACTTTTCTTATGATGTTTTCTTAGTTGGCATGTAGAGCATAGATGATCCTTATTAAAAGCAATCTTAGGTAAACCCACAACTAATTCCTTTTTGGCTAATTTGGACAGAAGGTTCATGCTTAAATGTCCTAACCTCCGATGCCATAGCCATGACTCTTCTTCTTTATACACTAGACATATATTCTTATTATCATTTTTAATGTTTACAGAATAGACATTATTTACTCTAGGTGCATAAAGAATAAGTTGATCAGACTTACTTTATATATTGAGTAGCCTCTGGAGTCAAATGTGACTTTTCTTCCTTTATCACATAATTGGGCCACACTTACTAGGTTGAATTTCAGTCCATCAACTAGTGAGACATCTTCAATTTTAAATCCAGATCCAGTGGTCCCATGACCAATGATCTGTCCCTTTTGATTGTCTCTAAAGCTTACTTTGCCTTCCTTATTTCGGGTTAATGTGATGAAGGCCTTTTTTTATCACCTGTCATGTGCCTTGAGCATCCACTATCAATATACCAAGTGTGTTGATCTACTGTGGATCTAAGGCATACCTGCAAAACAGATCAAGTGGGTTTGGGTACCCAATCAGATTTGGGTCCTCTTAAGTTAATAACCATCTCGGGCCAAGGATAAGCATCATAATAACCATTTTTTAATCTATATGACTTAGTAATGTGATTATTTTTTCCACAAAACCTGCACCCTGAAATGGGTATGTTCTGCTTTTGCTTTATGCTGATCTTTTTCTGATCCTTCCTTCCATAGTTGCCTTTATACCCAGCCTTTTGTACACTAGTAGATGGTCCGATATAAATTTGGAAGTTGGTTGGAGGTGCAACTTTAGCTCTGTAATTTCTTCTTTGCTTGATAGGTTATTAGCTGTAAGCTACCTTAGCCTTTCGTTTCTGAGCAGCAGTATATCTTTGAGCTTGTGGGTGTCTGCTTACTCCATTTGTCCTTTGATTTGATTTCCTTTGAACCCTGTTCTAAGGAGGATGAGGATTATCTCTTCTTGGATCCTTCATTTCAGGTTTCTTCCTGGATGCTTCCTTTAATAGATTGACTTCTCTATCCAGTCCCACTACATTTGCATTCAGAATGCGGACTTGATTCCTCAAGAAGTTTTCCTCTACTACATCAATATGCTTGGTTGCTCTAACTAGATTGATATCTTATGCCATTACCTCAGCATCTTCAGCTAATTCTAGTATTGCTCTTTTTATAGACTTTATGGCTTTTGCATTCTTCTCTACCCCTTTGATAACAATAGAAAGAGCTTTTGCAAGATCAAAGTTAGAGGCAGAATTAGAGTCAGAATTTACCTCAGTGTTTGCTGTATATGATTTTGATTCTTTGATTCGCACTGTTTCTTGCTTAGAGGCATCCCTTCTGGATTGCTCTGCTTCTAGTTCAGTCAGAGCCATGAACTCATAGTTAGCAATCTCATCTTCTTCTGTTAAAGATGAGCTACTGCTTTCTTCACTATTGCTCCAGGTAGCAACCATTGCCTTCTTTTTGAACTTTTTGGCTCTTTTATGCTTGGGGCACTTTGTTCTGAAATGGCATTTTTCACCACATTCGAAACAGGCAGCATCTTTCTCCAGATCCTTCTTTTCTTCAGGATTCCTTCTGGGCTTACTTATTCCGGAGGTGCCTTCTCTTGTTCTCCGAGATTCATACCTCTTTGATTTCCTTCTATCTTTCTTTTTATGAATCAATTTAGCCTTCTGGTTAGTAAAGCAAGTTAATCTTTAGTGCTCATTGACTCATCGATTTGCTCTTCTTCTCCGGATAAGGCTGATCCGATGGATTCTGCCTTAAGAGCAATGGCCTTCTTTTTCTCCTCAGGTTTCTTTTCTTATTGGCTGTATCTCTCTAAGGACAATTCTTGGGTTAGAAGATTGCCAATGAGTTCATCATAATTGTAAAAATTTAAGTCATGAGCTTCCTCAATGGTAGTCTTTTTATTATCCCATTCCTTTGTTAGACTCCGGAGCACTTTCTTGACCATTTCTACTTCTGGAATCTCCTTCCCCGGCCTTTTCATTTCATTCACTAGATTTATGCATCTAGTGTTCACGCTACTGATTGATTCTTTAGGCTCCATCTTAAAGGATTCAAGCTTCTGTTGAAGTATATCAAGCTTGGCCTCTCTTACTTTGGAAGTTCCTTCATAGGTTACCTCCAGCTTCTCCCATATCTCTTTTGCAGTCTTACATTCGGATATCCTATTGAATTAAGCTACACTAAGAGCACAATGAAGCATTTTAGTAGTATTTGCATTTTCACGCAATTTTTTAAAGTCATTGTCATCCCACATGCTTGATGGCTTTCGGGTAGTCATACCCTCTACTTCGTAAGTGGGTTCATACGGGCCATCTTTAATAACTAACCATGCTTGTATACTTTGTGACTAGATGAAGTCCTTCATCCGATTTTTCCAGAACGTGTAGTGTTCACAGGTAAAGAGTGGAGGACGGGTAACAGACATACCCTTGGGAAGGAGTTGTGAGTTTTGGAAACTCATTTTGATATGTGAATTAAAATATATGGACCTTTAGCTCGAGATTATTAGATCTCTAGTTTGAGCACTTGCTCTGATACCACTTGTTGGTCCCTGTGAGAATATTTATAAGAGCATAGGGGGGAGAATGGCCCTTTTTCATGAAATTAACAGACTTAGAAAAGTCTTTAGTGTAGCATGTTTGATTATGATCCAAAAAATGGATCCGGATGATGCAAATGTGTGCAATTAAGTAAAAGATAAAGAAAATCAAATACAGGTAGTTTATACTAGTTCGGCACCGCCTACGTCCAGTCCCTGGAGTTTCCTTCCTCCGAGCTTATTCAATAGTGGATTCCTTTCCAACTGGCAGGAATGAAGCCTTACAAATTTGTCTCCGGATGGTAACCCCTTCCGAAAGTAGGATATACTACTAGAAGCTACAACTCCTAGCTGAGTCCTCTTATCTTTAGTAGGATATACCACTTAGCCTTCTACCTTGAATCAAAGCTGAGTCCTATAGGGAGATCTCACTCAAAGCACCTACTTCAAGCTATATCTCAATCTCCCAACTTACCCAAGTTAGAGATTCTTACACTTTGGTTTTTAACAAAGGGTTCGATTTTGGATTTCCTCAAGTTTATAGTTTCACTTGGGAATCCTTACAAACAGATTTTGAATTAAGGGTTCTTAGAGGGATTATATCAACTGATTGTTTAAGTGTTGCTTTGTTACTTGCTTTTATAAATCAATCAGTTAACCTTCTCATTTGGTGAAGAGCTCCTTTTATAGGCTTTGATCACAAATGTAGCCGTTTATGGTTAGTGAGCTTTTGGTCAATCTTCACCCTTGATCAGGTTGTGATGTGGAGCTTCCGGATCTGTTGATCAATCCGTTAGACTGTATTTTGATCTGTTTGAAATCTTGGGATTAAGGCTGAAAAGTTATCAGTGATCGATTTGCTTGTCATTTTATGATGCACCAACTTTCATACCAATTGCTTTTTGATGTGAGCTCCACACACGCCTTTATTGGTGTAGGAGAAAAAGTAGTTAGCTTTTCTCTGTTCGGTGTCAGACCTTTTTAACTTTTTCTGAAATATACAAGCTGTCATTTTGTCTTTGTATTGGGGAAAGGATCTTTGACTTTCATGGACCAAAAAAGGGTAAAGGGAAAAGTATATTTGAAAACTTTCCTTATATTTGAAATATAGGTCTTTCGGATGTCTTTTAGACCTATATGCTCCAGATCTATCTTCCGTAGATGGCTTCAATCAGTTCTTCCAGATGCTGATCTCGAGGGTCAGAAGTTTGTTTCCTTTCCAAACTTTGTCCTGATGATTTTCCTTAGAGCTTAGGTTTTTAATTTGTTCAATGGATGACTTGTGTCTTGGTCTTTGTCTGGATATTTCCATTTGGATTTGGGAGAATTACATACATTGTTTTTGTTTCTTTCAAACTTGATCTGGATTTAGATTTTTTATCCGGATCATTGTTTCCCAACAGTCGTTGGTTTCCAAATATTTAAGCTTAATTGAAAAAGTAGCAACTAATTCACCATGGGAATAAGCACTCAAACAGATAGCCAATCTTTGCAATCAATCACCAAAATGATTTGTGATCTAACTGAATGTCGTATCATATGTGTTGAGACTCAAATAGAATTGTAATGTTCTTCCATTCAATATATGCCCAATAGATGTCTTATATATGCCCTATAGACGTTCAATAGACATTCAATTTTACACCACAACTTTCTTAAGCATTCTATCGAACAGTTGGTGTGCACCTCAGTTTCACACAAAAACAACTTTTATCAACAATCTAAAAACTACCAACAAGTCCAAATCTGTAAATAAACTCTTAACATATCGATTTTTCCCACTCCAAATGATTAAGAAACTAAAGACTGAAATTAACTGAATGGCGATGCGATCAAGCACAAATCCGAACAATGAAATGGAAAATCGAAAGAGAGGCGATATACCAATGAGCATGACAATGGAGGATTCAGGGAAGTTGAACTTATTAATCAACAAATACTTCATACACTTAGAGCCGTTAATGCAGCCCTTAAGCTCATTCTTAGTGTTATTATACGAGACTCCGCATATGATAGCTCGCTTACTACCCTGCGACTGAGGCGTGGGGCAGGGTGGTGCGTGGTTGTAAGGCGACGGAGTAGGTCTAGGCTGGTGGCCGGAGGAAGAAGAATGAGACAGAGGTTGGGGGATTGATCGAGGATCGACGATTAGAGTAACAACACGACAAATTGCGCAGCGGATCGACTTAGCTTCAGGTGGCATCTGTAATGGTGTCCGGCAATTAGAACAGTTGACCAGCATATACATGGCAAATACAGAGAAAAAAGGGAAATTGGGAGAATGAGAATGAGGAGGAGCAGGAGCAGGAGGATGACGAGCAGGAATTGGTATAACGTAATTATGTAGATATTTAGGAAATAATGTTTTAATTGGAAAATAATTAGATTAGATGATGAAGGTGTAAATATGTTGAAAATATTGTAGAATTATGATAAATTATCAACAAACAATTTCAGAATAGAGACGTGTAACTTCCATATCTATTGGCGGGCCTAAACTGTCACATTAGCATTGTACAATCAACACAAGATTCTACATTTGTTGTTTATTTCTTTGAGTGAATTTTGGGGGTCCGAAAATGACTTATAATGGATTTAATGATATGTATTTAAGGAGTCCTATGTTCGTAGGGTGTGTGTAAAATCGAATCAAATTCAAAATCCAAACTGAAATAGAATAAAAATAACTAAACTGAATTGAACCGAATTTATTTTGGTTCGGTTTCGGTTTTTAAAATTCTTTAAAATTAGTTTTCGGTTCGGCTTCTGTTTTTAAAACAAAAATCAAAATAAAATCAAGTCGAACTGAATAAATTAATAAATATTATATTTTAATATATAATTATATTATATTAAATATCTAAATTATATTGATGATGTGAATCGCAGTAACTAGTAAACAATTATAATATATTGGAAGATTTTAACTTAAGCAATCCTAATTAAGAAAGATTTATTTTCCTTTACAACATTAATAATAGAATTCATTCAGTAATTTGTTATATATACATACTATACCACTTGAATTAATATTAATATTTATATTTATTATAAATATAAATTCTAAAGTCTAATTATCATCAAATTTAACACATTTGAAGATAAAAATTACTTTAAATCTCTCTCACATAACATTAAAAAATAAGTTACAAATTATTTTTTGAATCAGAGTTTGAGATAACTGAATTGAATTGAATCCAACCGAATTAGTTTGGTTCGGTTTACACCGAATCGAAATATATTCCGTTCGGTTTCGGTTTTCGTTTTTCCACTAATTTGGGTTTCAGTTCAGGTTGGTTCGATCCGGTTTTTGAACCGAACCGATATTTGCTCACCTCTGCATGTTCGAGTCCACATACAAGTGGGTTGGGGTTTTTCTTTGTTACTATTGTAAGCCCAATTAGGCCGAATTTTTTTAAAAAAAATTGGGGCTACAAATGACAACATGGGGGCATTTTTGCCAATTTTACTGATTATTAGGTTTGAACCTCCAACACCACTTAACTTAGATTCTTCAAGAGGTGAGGGACACTAGAATGATAAATTTGAACTCACTGAAATGAAGAAAAATAAACCTATACTATCATGGCATCGTCAAATCCCTTCATGGCAACAAAGGTTTGGAAATGGAGTACCTGAAGATTCCAAGTTCTTTAGTAGCCATTGATTTATCAGATAAACAAATTCTAAGGGGAGATTCCAGATTCTATTAGGAATCTGAAAGACGTGTGTTTTCTGAATTTTTCAGGAAATATCCTCGCAGGTCAAATACCATCATCTCTAGCGAATTTACTGTAAATGAATGACTTCCCTTTCATCAAATTTTGGCATATCCCATTTATTTTGGTTAAGTATCAGAGTGTCTTTGAATTGCCTTGAAGTGCAGGCTGAACATGTGAAGTTAAGTTCATTGCTATTAACAGAGATCGAATTTAGAGAAAAATGCATAAGAAAATTGGACTTAGATTTGTTGGGTGCGCCAGGCCCTAGCAAAACACAAGTCCATGGAAAGTTTGTGAAATCGATTAAGGAAGCTATCAGGTTAGTTGCAATCGATCATAGGCAAAAAAGATAACTCTTGAAATATCAATTCATTGGCTTTAACTATGAAATAGTACAGTTCATCCTTTTTATAAAACTGGATTGATTGTAGATAACTAAATCAATTCCCTCGATCATCTGGCGCACTTGTACAAATAGTTGACAAGGTTTAATCTTCAAAAAACATTATGATCTGAAGAACCAATTTTGACTCAATAAATCATGATAGCACAAAGAATAAAATTAAACCGAATAAAACCACGATAACGTAGGAAATCGTTTGTTACAAACTTTTCATCATATTATAATAGCATGAACATAATGAAAATAACAATATGTTGAAATTCCAAAAACATCGATTGATCAGTTCGAAGTTAATAAAAAGACAACAATTAAAAGCAAAACCCATTTTATTCGAAAATTGAATTCAATAGCCTTGAAAATTCCTCACTTTAAAGATAGAAAATTAGCTACACATGTTGAGAAATGAAAACTAAAATTATAATTGAAAGAAAATTACTTATTTTTTATGCTAGGGCCCGGCGCACCCACCAAATCCTCAGTAATGCAACGCATGGGCGACACATAGAGACCCAGCATGAAGACCCCGACATCAAACTGTTGTGATGGGTCACCCCATGAAAAGATTAATTTAATATCGTGTGGGCTATTGCCCACGTATCTAATATTAAACTAATAAAAATAGATACTACACTTGAACTGAGCCAAACAGCCGAGAAAGGTATGCTTTTCCTCGTAGTTTCCACTCCGTTTTATATAACCGTGGTATATAGGCCTTGCTGCTTGCAACCGGTGTGGGCTAATCAAGCTGTACTTCTCTCCTCAAATTAACTAAACTCTCTCTCTTTCTATAATACAATTCCAGTTGGAATACCAAACCCTATTTGAAAACATCAAAGCAATATTACAAGCAAATAAAAATGCAAACAAGACCATCCTAGTTGCAATTGAAATGAGAATCTTTATCACAGAAACCAAATGTCCTAGCGAAGGACAAGTGCCTATACATATATATATATATATATATATATATATATATATATATATATATATATATATATATATATATATATATATATATATATATATATATATATGCCCTAAAAAGAACCACCATTACGTGAGCAACTCATCGATGAGCCACACATTTTCGGTCCGATACTATTGTCTAGTCTTTGCTACCGGTTACTGAGTAGAATGAGCTAGGAACTTAATGACAAGTTGAGTGACGGGGTTAATGAACAATGAAGCAACCAAGAAGATGTAACAATATTATATAACCAGAGAAACTAAAAGGTAACTAGCTAAGAAACTTGTCGCAGATGAAAATAAATTATTGAAGAGAATAACACTTATGTTGAAGAGACAGTTAACTTTTTCTACTGTCAAGTTCGAATATTTTTTTTGTTTTATTTACAAGTATCTTCATTGAGATAATCTTATTCAGAGTTTAGTAACAGTTAAGGTTCATTACTCCTCCCAACAAATGTATTTAGTGGCATTTGAACCTTATTCTCCTCTAACTTCCTTAACATGTTTAGCTAACTAAGCTATACGTTATTGGTCAAATTTGAATATTTAGTGATAGTAGTTAGAATAGTTTTATAAATCTCCAAGTTGTCTTTGACTAGATTACATTATTGATATGATCTTTCCAAAGAATGTATACTGTCCACAATTAAATTTCTTAGTTATGCATACGCTAATAGACTTATGACACCTTAACAAGGTAAACTTTCACAAAAATGTTTTAATACACTACAAAAAAAACCAATGACTTCTTAAAAAAAAACGAATGTGTGGTCAAAAACATTTTTTTAAATACACAATTATCTTCATTGAGATAATCTTACTGGGAGTTTAGTTATAGTTAAAGTTCTCCACCCCTCCCAATAAATGTATTTAGTGAAATATTCGAACCTTTTTCTCCTCCAACTCGCTCAGCAAGCTTTGCCAACTAAGCTACACCTTGTTGATTTGTTGTCAAATTCATTTAATTATATAACTAATGAATTCGATTTTTTCAACCAAAGTAATTTTTTTGGTATATGTTTGTTTAGGACTTTTTTTGGTATATATATAAGGGTTAACAAGTACTCCTTAGAAAAATAACTTTAAAGGACATTTGAATACATTTTGAATGGTGAATAAAATTTATTACACAACTTTCAACAAAAAAATTTTATCTCTTTGTTTTGGTTCTCTCTCTCTCTCTAACTTTACTCTAAAGTTACTTTAGAGAATCATTTTCCAAAGAATATTATTACCAAAACAAATTTATGGGTACCGAGACCACCAAAAATAAATCCATGCGCAAAATAAACTTGTAGTTAGCAGTGAACATGAGTCGAATCCACAAGGAACGGTATTTGACAATGTTATTCTAAGAAGACGACACACAGCGTGACCTAGAAGTACTCTCAATGAGAATTTGTCGATTAAAACTAAATAAAGCATGTAATGAAACAATAGGAAATGATGGCTCAACCAGTATAGGACAAGACTGAATATCATGGTGATCATGGGATGAGAAATTAATTGCAACGAGGCCTAGATTTAGTTATACTAATACTCATGCACCATATAGTACTAGCAACGTTTCCTTACTGTGTATGGAGACCGAACTTCGCGCCATGACCTCACTCTTACTTACTGTGTCTCTCGACTTCGCGCAGAGAGCTCGCCAATGAATAGCAATAGAAATAAGAAAATCCTAAATCCTTACCGACAGGTAGTGAAGCACTCCCAATAGGCATAAGATTACCTCTCTCTAGTCTCGATGGAGACTGTTGTTACTTCATCCCTCTTCAGGCACAATTACGGATGCAAGAATAGAGATTAACAATAATCACAAAGACTTACCAAATGGGTGATCAGTCCAAACAGCGAGACCAAGTGATGTTCTTACCTTAAGACCCTTCAAGCGCCGAGATTGGTAAATAGGTCACCTTGCAAATTTCTATATTCAATTGCAGTCCTCACACCATATAAACTCAGTCTTGACCATTAATTGGTCAAGCCATGAGTTATTTAGTTAGACATGGTGGAATATAACGTGCAAAAATGTAAAGAGACTAAAAATAAATCATGCCAAAAATATAAAGACGGAAATAAAATGCGAACAATGAAACTGAAAATAAACTTGCAATTAAACTTAAAGATACTCAAAACCAAAACTGCAAATGGAAAAACTCAAAACTAAAGAACGTAAAAACTAGAGCTAAACTAAAAGACTTAATGTAAATTGTCTATCTCTAAATCAATTCTCTTGTATTTCTCTTTATATCTCCCTCTGTTCGGAATGGCCGGCCTCCATATTTATAGCTGAGTGCTCCTCCTTAAGCTTCTTCTTTAGTGACAAATTAGGACTCTATGTATTTAATTTGGCAGATTCATTTCCTTTTAGTCTTGGTCTTCAAATGGTAGTAAAAATCTTCCCTTTTGTGAGATTTGGAAAGAGATCGAACTTCCATTTGAGATGGTTCTTCTTGAATAGGATTTGCCTGAATTGGGTAACTTCCAGATTTGGATATGGCGTGCGCTGGTATTGATGTCATCTTGGTCGTTCCGAAGTGTTCTGGAGTCATCGGGACTAGCTATTGCTCCTGTTGTCTACTTCAGGTATCGGTGCAAGGCTCTTTTCCTCTAAATATCGCATGCTTTCTCCGAATTGCCTTCAAAACCTGAAAAGGATAGGAAAGAAAGTAATAGTGTTCGTAAAGACTAAAAATGTGATCTCAATGATATGAAAATGGGCACAAATCCATGCTGAAAATACAATCCATCAAATCTCCCCAAACTTATTCTATACATGCCCTCAAGTATGCATCAAGAATCAGAAAGATGGGAAAACTGTGAAAATAACCTTTGAATAACTGAACAGAGACTAAATTATTTCACCGAGACTTATATTGAGGCCTTTTATTGACCATTGGGAATTCCAATGTAAGATTATCATCAAGAAGACCTTGTTCAAAACTTTACCCGAGAGTATTTACCGAATTAAAGCACAAGTATGTAAAATATTGTTATAGTTCATAAATACCTAGATTTAGATTTAAGCACGTCCCGGTGATCATAAGATGACTCCATCTACACCTTTTATTTATTTTGGCATATTTTTGCATGGTGGGATCCTTAGGATTCAACTAACCAAATTACAGGGATTTCTTCGTGAACTTAAACACATTTTGCTAGCTCTACTATTGGATATTTCTTTAGATTTTTCAACCGATGACGCACTTTGCCAATTTTTCTTAGGTCATGTTGCATTCTTATCAACCCTCAATTCCTATGAAGGAGTCTTCACCCAGTTTTTAGTCGTGCCTAGCTCTTTCTTCTATCGGCCCTATGAAAGAGTCTTCACCCGATTTTCAGTCGTGGATAGCTCTTTCTTCTATCAATCCTATGAAAGAGTCTTCACCTGGTGTTCAGACGTGGATAGCTCCTTCTTCTATCGGCCCTATGAAGGAGACAAACAAGGTTGTGAGCCAAGTAAGCCTCGTTTCGGCTAATTGCAGAATCAGAAACATAACCACCAAGATTTGATATTAGGTTTGTAAGGTCTCAATGGAGGATCTTATGATACACAAGGACTAACTAAAATCAAATCAAGGCTAGATTAAAGCACTTTAAACAATATAATTATGTTACACTTTTCTATACTCCTTGGGACTAACAAATTTACAAGGTAATTATCAGAAATCTTAAATTGGAATATCAATGTTCAACTCAGGTCTCGGTATAAGTTTCAGTTAATTAGAATAGTTCTGTTAGTCATTCAGTTAGTTATTCACGCTGAAACACTCAGGTCTCGGTATAAGTTTCAGTTAATCAGAATAGTTCTGTTAGTCATTCAGTTAATTATTCATGCTGAAACACTCTTATCATATAATAACTATAGAAAAATACCAGAAAAATTATTTTTACATAAATATTCATATATTAATACAACCATTAATATTTTACATTAACTCTAATATCATTCCTTTATATTACAAACCATAATTATGTTTGTTTAGTAAAACCAAAACCCAACCACCTCTATTCTATATGCTTGTCATAAGAGGAAAGAGAGCAAGACGGACACAGTCAACAGACCTTTCTTTCATGACAGCTACGGGGTAAGGACCTTCTAGACCAAAAGTCTATCTACAACCTTGTAAAACTGGAAAAACATAGCGATTTATATGAGTCGCCACTCAGTGAATATAAACAATCAATGAATTTAACAATCACATATAGTCACACCTTCGAAATAAACATACATTCATTCATATATGCTATTGCATAATTCATTTATTTAATTGTTGTAACATTTCCGGCGAAACTATTACCCCGGGAACATGTAATGTTTGTAACAATTGTCAATTGATTTGATGGCCAGCTATATAACAATTGGTTGACCTTTCGATCCAGATAAACAATTGGTTGACCTTTCAATACATTTGTCAAATATTGCAATTGGTTGACCATATAGGTCCAGATAACAGAACATGTATTGTAATGTTTGATCGAGTATGTCACAACGTCTCTCTTTATTTCATTTGCTCCTGTACAATTGCGTATGTCATGTATAATTCAATTAACTCATATTTCACCAAATAAACATAGGTGCACATAATTCAAATTCCCCAAATAACATATAATCATTCAATTCAAAACAATTCACCAAACATTCAAATATCACATATCAAAATATTTCACCCATAAATTCATTTCATGTTTATACTCACAGATTATCCGAGCTAGCCCTGTCGAAAACTACTAGAGGCTTCCTATTGAATCACTTCACACTCTTGGACTCCTATAGAAATAAACACATATCAAATGTACATACAATTTATTTCATTTCTAATAAAAATCCCCATTAACCAAAATCCTATTTTTAGCATGTGTATTTCTGACCTTATTTCACTTACAAATTCATAACTCTCAAATTACTAAATCAAACGAAGTGATTCCTTTTTTTATTTTACTCCTAACACACAAGGGCATCATATGTTCTAATCTTAAAATTTTCTGATCATAGTACTATTTATAGTGAATTTTACATTCATACCCTGTTTTAATTTCGTGTTACCTGGACAACATCTTTGTAAAATGACCATAATTCTCTCTACACAATATGAATAGACCTGATTCCTTTTTCCACTTAAAATAGACATATGAGGGTACCATATATCAAATTTCAGAATTTGACAATCAGTAGAAAAATCACAGACTTAATTTGAATCTCACTCTATTGCAGTGACCTAACACCTCTGAATAGTTTGGATTCTAAATATCATAGAGAAAAACCTACCAATTCTAAAATCCCAAAATTTTGCAGGATGAACCCTGACATAAAGAGGAATAATTCATATTCTCACTAAAATATCTAATTCTAACTTTAAGATCACGAAAATTTCATATAAAAACAGATACATACCTTACGATTTCCTTCCTCTTCCAATTTTTTTTGTTTTTGTTCTCTTCTCTCTCTATAATTCAAAGTTTCGGATTTTGTTTAATGTTTTTGGGAGATGAAGAACTGATCTAACTCTATCCTTATCACCCATACAAAAATCTAAGGGGCAAAAGACCAATTTGCCCTCAATTTGTTTATTTAATACAAATACTAACTATATTAAATACATATACGTATATCTATAGCATATTAATACTAACTCTAATACTAATGCTTTTACTTAAATCCTTATGATATATCACAATTTTATTCAACTTCATATGTTCAAATAATCAATTTATATCTATAACATAACTATACTCCACTTATTCCTTAAAATCCTATAGCTATATAATTCAGTACCTAGATATTAAATATCGTATTTTGTATGGTTAAAAATAACTATTATTTTAACTAACCAATTCTGATAAATGTAACATGTAAAATATTAAATAGTATAATTTCATGACATGTAACAGATGTGGACAAATGCAAATATAATGCATGAAATGGGATGTTATAATTCTCCCCCTCTTAAAGAATTTCGTCCTCAAAATTAAATACATGTATTAGAAAACAAATAAGGATAGCTCTTTCTCATTCGATCTTCTGTTTTCCAAGTGACTTCTTCTACTGAATGACTTTTCCTAAGTACTTTTACCAATGGTATTTCTTTGTTTCGCAATTGTTTGGTCTTATACCCAATAATTGCTACTAGTTCTTCTACATAACTCAAATTATCAGCAATCTCTATCTCTTGGTCCTTCAATACAAGAGTAGGGTCTGACCGATACTTCCTTAGCATGCTCACATGAAAGACATTGTGAATTTGAGCTAACTCTGATGGTAATGCCAATTTATAAGCAAGCGGTCCGATTCTTTCAAGAATTTCGTAAGGCCCTATGTACCGCGGACTAAGCTTTCCTTTCTTCTTAAACCTTAACACGCCTTTCCAAGGTGATACGCAAAGAAAAACTTTGTCCCCTACCTCATATTCCATTTCCCTTCTATGTTGATCAACATAAATTTCTGTCTATCCTATGCTGCCTTGAGTCTTTCTGTTACTATCTTCACCTTTTCAACTGTGTCTTGTACTATTTTTTACACCTCTAATACTCTCATCCCTTCTTCATCCAACCAAATAGGACTTCTGCATTTTCTTCCATAAAGAGCCTCATATGGTGCCATTCCAACACTACTATGATAGTGATTATTATAAGAGAATTCCATTAGAGCAACATATTTGTCCCACGCACCTTTGAATTCCATAGCACAAGCTCGAAGCATTTCTTCCAATGTTTGAATTGTTCTTTCTGATTGACCATCTGTTTGAGGATGAAAAGCAATACTAAAGTTCAATTTCGTGCCCAATGCCTACTGTTAACTTTTCCAAAATCGAGATGTAAATCGAGGATCTCTATCTGATACAATAGACACAGGTATTCCATGTAACCTGACAATTTCATTCATATACTTCTTCCCCAAATTCTCCAATGAACAACCCCAATGTATGGGCAAAAAGTGGGCTGATTTCGTCAATCTATCAACAATAACCCAAATAGCATCATTCTTTCTTGGAGTTTTTGGAAACCCGTACATAAAATCCATAGTAACCATCTCCCATTTCTAAACTGGTATAGGCAATGGTCGTAATTTCTCTACTGGAGCTTGATGTTCAATCTTTACTTGTTGACATATCAAACACTTTGAAATGTATTCAGCAATATCCTTCTTCATTCCAGACCACCAAAAACGAGAGCGCAAGGTATGATACATTTTTGTCATTCTCAGATGCATAGCATATGGAGCAGTATGAGCTTCTTCTAAAATTTCCTTCTTCAAATTATCAACATCAGGCACACAAATTCTTTGTCCCAACATTAAAGTATCATTTTCTACTATAAAATCAGTGCTCTTTCCTTGTTTGAAATTTTCCATAATCTCTTTTAATTGAGGATCTCGAACCTGAGCTTCCTTAATTCTATCATGTAACATTGGTCTTACCTTGAAGTTAGCTAATAATGCAGCATTTTCGCTGAATTTTATGTCAACATTCATTGCTCGTAATTGAACTAAGTATGGGGGTTTAGAAACTTGAACATTAGCCATTACACTACTGGATTTTCTACTTAAGGCATCAGCTACCACATTCGCTTTTCCCGGATGATATTCTATCGTGAAATCATAATCTTTCAACAATTCTAGCCATCTCCTCTGCCTCACGTTCAATTCTTTCTGGCTCAATAAATATTTCAAACTCTTCTGATCAGTGAAAATCTGAATAGTTTCTCCAAATAAATAATGCCTCCAAATTTTCAAAGCAAACACAATAGCAGCAAGTTCTAAATCATACACTGGATAAGATAATTCATATGGTTTTAGTTATCTAGATGCATACGCAATTACCTTCCCGTGTTGCATTAGAATATAACCCAAACCTTGGTGAGAAGCATCACGGTAAAAAACAAATCCACCAGTGCCAGTTGAATTGTCAAAATCGGAGCTGTAGTCAATCATTTCTTTAATTCATCAAAACTTTTCTGGCAATCATCTGTCCACTAGAACTGTACATTCTTTCATAGTAATTTTGTCATTGGAGCAGCAATAAGAGAAAACCATCAACAAATCGTCGATAATATCCTGCTAATCCCAGAAAACTTCTTACTTTTGCTACATTTTTCGGAGCTTCCCATTGAACCTCTACTTAGATCTTTTTAGGATCAACCTAAATGCCTTGGCCAAAAACCACATGTCTCAAAAATAATGATCCAACCAGAATTCACATTTGCTAAACTTTGCATACAACTATTTTTCTCTCAAAATCTGAAGCACAATCCTCAAATGTTGCTCTTGTTCTTCATTGCTTTTCAAGTACCCAAGTATGCCATCAATGAAAACAATAATAAACTTGTCAAGATACTATTGAAATACCTTATTCATCAAAGCCATGAAAGATGCAGAAGCATTCGTCATACAAAACGGCATCACCAGAAATTCATAATGTCCATATCGAGTTCTGAAAGCTGTGTTTAGAACATCTTGCGCTGAAATTCCGAGTTGATACTACCCTGATCTCAAATCAATTTTAGAAAATACTCGTGCTCCTTGCAATTGATCGAATAAATCATCAATACGAGGTAAAGGATATTTATTCTTCACAGTTACCCGATTCAACTGTCTGTAATCAATGCAAAGCTGCATCCTTTTTCTTAATAAATAATAACGGAGCGCCCCAAGTAGACACACTAGGTCTGATAAATCCCTTGTCAAGTAACTCTTGTTACTGCTTTTTCAACTCTTAATTCTACTGGAGCCATTCTATATGGAGAAATAGAAATCGTTGCACTTCCTAGAACTAAATCAATAGTAAATTCTGCTTCTCTATCAGGCGGTAATCCTGGTAAGTCCGTAAGAAATACATCTAGAAATTCTTTAACAATAGGAATATCATTAAGTGATACATATGATACTTTAGTGTCAATAATATGTGTTAAATATGCATCATATCTACCCTTAATTAACAGAAAAGTACTAATTGCAGAAATTAAACAAGTTGGCACTATCTGACGTTCACCCTGAAAAATGGCTTTTGGCTTATCTGATATCTTTAAAATAACTTCCTTGGTGAAACAATTTACTACTACATGATTTTTTCCAACCAATCCATACCCAAAATCACATCAAACTCTATAATAGTCAATCAAATCCAATCCGTACTTAATATTACTTTGTCAATTTGAATCAAACAACTTTGGTACACATGATTTGCAATCACCAATTCACCCAAAGGAGTTCCCACATATAGATTAAATCCCATAGGTTCACAAGCCATATGCAATTATGATGCCAAGTTTGATGATATAAATGAATGAGTTGATCTAGGATCAATTAAGGTACAAAGATCCATGTTGCAAATAGAAATCTTATCGGCAACAACTTCTGGTGCGTCAATAGCTTCTTATCGAGTCATGGCAAAAATGCGAGCCTATGTTGGAGGCCTAGAACTCTGATCCTCAGATCTACCAATATTATTTGATGTTGTTCCTCTACCTACTACTACACCAGCTCCCCTACCTCTGGTATTCTGAACTGTAGCCTCTAATTGAGCTCTTTCAGTTGTTTCTATTCATTTTGGACAATCATGTATTAAATGTTCAAAAGAGCCATATAAGTAACAGGCTCCAGTCAATTTCCTTCATTTGCCTTCATGCAATTTACCATATAGCATACACTGAGGTTTTTATCCCGAGCTTTATCCCTGACTTTGTCTCAAATGAGCTTTATCACTGAAACCTCTTCTGGCATATAATTACTTTTGAATTCCCGAATAAAACCCTCCCAAGTTAAGATAGGAGGCTGAATAGTACTCCCCAGAATAGTCTCCCACCAGTCATAAGCATCATCTTGAAGTAAAAATACCGCATAATTGAACTTCTCATCAGGAGTATAATGCATCATATTGAAAACTCTTTCTAGCCTTTTTAACCATCTTTCCGCTATTGTAGGATCTGTAGTTCCCTTGAATTCTTCTGCACCTAGTTTCTTCAATTTATCGAACCTTCTTTCTCTTTGAACAAATGTTGCAGGTGCTTGCACCACAAGTATTTCCTGATAATGATGGAAATTTGATGCATGAGAATGTATAGGTGATGCAGATGTACTAGGTTGGGTTTCTACGGGCTGATTTACGGCTAGTCCCTCTCTCCTCGGGTTAACATTTTGGTTCTTATCCGCCCTATATGAATATGATAACATGTTATAAGATAATATATACCAATCTTATGTTATGCATGCATTTGTATGTGTTCCTATGACCATATCCCCGCTTTGATACCAACTGAAACACCCTTATCATATAATAACTATAGAAAATACCATAAAAAAAATTTTGTACATAAATATTCATATATTAATATAACCATTAAAATTTTACATTAACTCTAATATCATTCCTTTATATTACAAACCATAATTATGTTTGTTTAGTAAAACCAAAACCCGACCACCTCTATTCTATATGCCTGTCATAAGAGGAGAGAGAGCGAGATGGACATAGCTGACAGACCTTTCTCTTATGACAGCTACGGGTAAGGACCTTCTAGACCAAAAGTCTATCTACAACCTTGCCAAACTGGAAAAACATAGTGATTTATATGAGTCGCCACTCAGTGAATATAAACAATCAATGAATTTAACAATCACATAAGTCACACCTTCAAAATAAACATACAGTCATTCAAAAATGCTATTGGATGATTCATTTATTTAATTGCTGTAACATTTCCGGCCAGACTATTGCCCCTAGAACATGTAACATTTGTAACAATTGTCAATTGATTTGCTGGTCAGCTATATAACAATTGGTTAACCTTTCGGTCCAGAAAAACAATTGGTTGACCTTTCGGTCCATTTGTCAAATATTGCAATTGGTTGACCATATAGGTCCAAATAACATAACATGTATTGCAATGTTTGATCGGCCATGTCACAATGTCTCTCTTTATTTCATTTGTTCCTATACAATTGCGTATATCATGTATATGTTTAAACATAGGTGCATATAATTCAAATTCCCCAAATAACATATAATCATTCAATTCACAACAATTCACCAAACATTCAAATATCACATATCAAAACATTTCACCCATAAATTCATTTCATATTTATACTCACAGATTATCCAAGCTAACCCTCTCGGAAATGACTAGGACCTTCCTCTTCAATCCCTTCACACTCTTGGACTCCTATAGATATAAACACATATCAAATGTACATACAATTTATTTCATTTCTAATAAAAATCATCATTAACCAAAATCCTATTTTTAGCATGTGTATTTCTGACCTTATTTCACTTACAAATTCATAACTCTCAAATTACTAAATCAAACGAAGTGATTCCTATTTTATTTTACTCCTAACACACAAGGGCATCATATATTCCAATCATAAAGTTTTTTGATCATAGTACTATTTACAGTGAATTTTACATTCATACCCTGTTTCAATTCCGTGTTACCAGGATAGCATCTTAGTAAAATGACCATAACTCTATCTACACAATATGAATCGACCTGATTCATTTTTCCACTTAAAATAGACATATGAGGATACCATATATCGAAATTTTAGAATTATACAATCAGTATAAAATTACAGACTTAATTTGAATCTCACTCTATTGCAGTGACCTAACACCTCTAAATAGTTTGGATTCTAAAAATCATACAGAAAAACCTACCAATTCTAAAATCTCCAAATTTTGCAGGATGATTCCTGACATAAAGAGGAACAATTCACCTTCTTCCTAAAATTTCTAATACTAACTTTAAGATCTCGAAAATTTCATAGAAAATCAGATACATACCTTACGATTTCCTTTCCTCTTCCAATTTTTTTTCTGTTTTTGTTCTCTTCTCTCTCTATAATTCAAAGTTTTGGTTTTTGTTTAATATTTTTGGGAGATGAAGAACTAATCTAACTCAATCCTTTTCACCCATACAAAAATCTAAGGGTAAAAAGACCAATTTGCCCTCAATTTCTTTATTTAATACAAATACTAACTATACTAAATACATATACGTATATCTATAGCATATTAATACTAATTCTAATACTAATGCTTATACTTAAATCCTTATGATATATCACAATTTTATTCAACTTCATATGTTTAAATAATCAATTTATATCTATAACATAATTATACTCCACTTATTCCTTAAAATTCTATAGCTATATAATTCGGTACCTAGATATTAAATATCGTATTTTGTATGGTTAAAAATAACTATTATTTTAACTAACCAATTCTAATAAATATAATATGTAAACTATTAAATAGTATAATTTTATGACATGTAACAGATGTGGACAAATGCAAATATAATGCATGAAATGGGATGTTATACCCACAACATTCCTAATCTTGGTTATCATCAAGTCTTAATGACAGGTTAGAGACCGAAACAAGGTTATTGCAGGGGAAAAATATGAAGCACGAGTCTTTGTGAAATCTCTTTGAGCAAAAAATATAAAAAGATTTTAATAGAAGAAGCAAAATAGAAATCCCCTCCCCACACTTAAATCATGCATTGTCCTCAATGCAAAAACAAGAAAAACAAAAAGAAGAAAAAGAAAAAAGAAAAAGAAAAGTAAAAGAGAGGGCAAATTAAAACGTTACTGTCCTGGTTGAGGAGGAAGGATCCAAAAGAGACTCGGCTGGTCTCTACATCCGTTGGATCCTAAGCTGCTGGATGATGAGGTTCACGTTCAGTTCCAGGGTGTCGCAGTGAGTTTGGAGGTCATGGTTCTCGGCCCTGAGCTCATTAAGGCTTTTGAAGAGGTCTTCGTACTAGTTCTCTAGACTTGTGACTTTCTAGAGGAGCTCGGTGTAGGTGGCAGAAGGAATAGAGTCATCACGAGCAGGCTGGTCTGGCTGGGGGTCCTTGGGTCTAATGGTTCAGCTTCCACAGAGAGTGTATGGATACCTAATCCTGCAACAAAAATAGAGAGAGAATCAGTCTTAGTCTTGACACAACTAATAAAAGCTAACTAAAAGAGAGAGACAAAGAGTTAAAAATGTTTGGGCTACCTCCTAAGAGCGCTTTGTTTAACATCGATGAGCTCGACGTACCACACCGAGATACCGGTGGTCTCTACGAGAGTGATTTCCTCATAATGAGTTTGAAATCCTTTATAGTAGGGCTTGAGATGATGCCCATTGACTTTTCGAACTTCCCAGTCTCGATGCTCTGTATAACAACTGCTCTATGTGGGAATACTTTAGTCACGATGTAAGGTCCGGCCCACCGAAACCTCAGCTTTCCAGGGAATAGCTTGAGTCGAGATTAGAATAGAAGCACTCTCTGCCCTACGTTAAAGACTAGCTTGGAATCAAAAAGGTCATGGTGATGCTTAGTAGTCTCTTTATAGGCCTTGTTCCTCTCATAGACATCACGGCGAATCTCTTTGAGTTTATGTAGTTGTAACTTCCTATATTCCTTGGCTGCATCGAGCCTTGAATTGGTCCCCTTAATGGCCCAATACACCTTATGCTTGATCTCGACAGGTAGATGGCATCCTTTTCTATAGACAACTATATAAGGTGACATCCCGATCGAGGCTTTCCATGCTGTGCGAATTGCCCAGAGAGCTTCAAAGAGACGGAGACTCCAGTCTTTTCTATTGGGAGTGACTATTTTCTCCAGGATAAGCTTGACCTTTCTGTTGCTCACCTCAGCTTGTCCATTTATCTGTGGGTGGTACGCCATGGAAGTCATGTTCTTGACTCCCCATTTCTTTAGTAACGTCGAGGTCATCTTGTTGTAAAAATGTGCACCACGATCACTGATGAGTAGTCTCATTGTCCCATATCTGCAGATGATATTATCCTCGATGAAATCTGCTACGGTCTTTCCATCATCATTCCTGGTTGTCTTAGCTTCTATCCACTTAAAGACATAATCTACTACTAGGTGGATGTACTTGAACCTATAAGAAGAAGGAAAAGGGCCCATGAAATCAATACCCCAGACATCAAAGATCTCAACGACCAAAATAGGAGTCATCGGGAGCTGATCTCGACATCCAAGATTACCAATCCATTGATAGTTTTTGCATGCCTTACAAAACATATAGGAGTCACTAAAGATGTGGGGCTAATAATATCCGTACTCAAGAATGCGTTATGCTATTCTGCTCAAACCACCGTGGCCTTTACAAATTTCAGAGTGAAATGCTTGTAAGAGTCTTCGTATCTCTTCCCAGTAAACACATCTCCTCAAAACCAGATCATTCCCTTATCTCCACAGATAAGGATTATCCCAGAAGTACCTGCTAGCTACCCTCTTCATTTTCTCCTTGTCATTGCCCGTGAAGTCCTCTGGGAACCTTTCGGTGGTAAGGATGTTGACTAGGTCTGCATACCATGGAGTCTCGGTGATAGCAAAGAGACTTTCCCCTGAGTGTTCATCCTAAATTTCTTTTGGTTCTTCTGAGTTGGTCAGCCTACTGAGATGATCGGCAACTAAGTTCTTTGTCCACTTTTTATCTCTGATCTCGATGTCAAATTCTTGAAGTAAAAGGATCCACCAGATCAGTCTTGGCTTGGTATCCTTCTTGGTCATTAGGTATCTCAAGGTAGCATGATCTAAGTACACAATGTCCTTAGAGCAGAGAAGGTGAGAATGAAACTTCTCCAATTTAAAAATGATAGCAAGGAGCTCTTTCTCAGTCGTGGTATAGTTCTGTTGAGCTGCATCAAGAGTTTGAGAGGCATAATAAATGACATGAAGTTCTCGGCCTACTCATTATCCCAATACTACTCCTACTACCTTATTGCTTGCATCGCATATGATCTTGAAAGACTGGTCCCAATTGGGTGCTTGGATAATGGGCGCAGAGACTAGCTTCTTCTTGATGGTATCAAAGGCTTCCTTGCAAGGATCTCCAAATTTGAAGTTAGCATCTTTCTAAAGAAATCCATATAGGGGCTCGGCGATCTTTAAAAAGTTCTTGATGAACCTGCGATAAAAACCCGCATGCCCAAGAAAAGACCTAACTTCCTTTACAAAAGTAGGGTAAGGTAAGGGCTGAATAACATCAATTTTAGCTTTATCTACCTCAATACCCTTCTTAGATACAATATGACCTAATATCATACCCTGGTCAACCATGAAGTGGCATTTTCATAGCTAAGCACTAAATCAGACTCAATGCAATGTTTAAGAATCTTACCAAGGTTATCGAGACATGCATCAAAGGAATCACCATACACTGTAAAGTCATCCATAAATACCTCAATGATGTTTTCCACGTAATCAGAAAAAAATACTCATCATGCACCTCTAGAATCTAGCGGGAGGATTGCATAGACCAAAAGGCATCTGTCTGTAAGCAAAGGTGCTAAAGGGACACGTAAATGTTGTCTTTTCCCGATATTCTGGTGCCACCGGGATCTAGTAGAATCCTGACATTCCATTCAGATAGTAGAAATGAGACTTTCCTGCTAGTCTCTCTAGCATCTAATCAATAAATAGTAGCAGGAAATGGTCCTTCTTGGTTGTGGTAGTTGATGCAAACTCTCTATCTATTCTGTATTCTCGTCAGGACCAGTTCTCCTACTTTGTTCGTTATCATTGTGATCCCTGTCTTCTTTGAAAAAACTTGTACTAGGCTAACCCACTCACTATCACAGATAGGGTAAATGAGGTTAGCCTTTATGAGCTTGATCACTTCCTTCTCACAACTTTCATCATAAGAGGATTGAGTTGTCTTGAAGTTGGCAACAGGTCTTGGTGTTTTCTTCCAACTTGATTTTTTACATGTAAGTGGAAGGACTAATCCCCTTTATGTCGGCTATAGTCCATCCAATCACCTCCTTATATTGTTGGAGTAAAGAGACCAGTTGTTTCTCCTCATCAGGACTCAATTTACTCAAAATGATCATCGGGAGTTTGTCGTTATCTCCCAATAAAGCATATTTGAGCTAACTTGGCAGACTCTTGAGTTCAAGTTTTGGTGGTTGGATGATGGAAGGGGTGAGTTTCTTGAAAGGTGGTAGAGCGAGCTTAGGTCCGGGTCTCGATGTAGATTGAGGAAAATCAAGAATAGGGATTGCCTCTTCCACCTTTTCATCCAAAATTGTATCATCGAGACTCTCGATGTTAAGTGCTTCATTAAACGCGACTAAGTACTCGTCTAAAAGATTGAGCTCAAAAATTTGTTGGATGATGGGATCAAGGCTATCAATACTGCATAAGCTCGAATCTTGTTCTAGGGTCTTCATAGCATCATAAACATTGAAAGTGGCTATTTCCCCATTGAACTCCATAGTAAGAGAACCTTTTTGTGCACGTTGATTTTGGTCTTGGCGGTAATCAAGAATGGTCTCCCTAGCAGCAAATCTGAGTTCCCCTTTCTATCTGCATCGTATATATCAAGAATATAAAAGTCATCGGGAAAAACAAAATCATTTACCTTGACTAATACATCCTCCAAAAGTCCCTCAAGGTGAACAACATAGTGATCCGCAAGTTGCAAGACAGTCCTGGTCTCTTTGAGAGGCATGTTTCGATTGGGTGATATCTACTGGTAAATAGAGGAAGGCATGACATTTATAGATGCAACGAGATCATACATAGCTTTCTGAATTCTAACTTGTCCTATGGTGCAATTTATCGCGAACATTCCCTGGTCCTTCAGCTTAAGGGGTAATTTGCGTTGGATCACGGCAGACACATTTTCCCCCATCACAACTTTATCCAGGTCTTGATGCTTCTTCCAGTTTGTGCACATCTCCTTGAGGAACTTCACATATTTGGGTATCTGTCTAATCACATCGAGCAATAGGATGTTGATCTCGACTTTCCTCAAGGTGTCGAAGATCTCTTTCTCTTCCTTCAACTTCTTGGTATTTTTTAGTCTTTCTGGAAAAGGAGGTCTAGTCTCGATAGAAATCATTGGTTCCTCTGGGTCATCAAGAATTACAATGACTTCATCCTCTATTTTCGCTCTTGGTGGTTTCGACTGAGTCTCTTTTTTCCCTTAGTGAGATTGTGCTAACATTCTCTCTTGGATTGTCCTCTCTTTAGGAAGGAAGTCTCCCCATGTTCTCGATATTAGAGAGAGTGCTACCTATCTGTGCCATCTGTTTTTCCAAGTTTGAGAAGTTACCTTGTAGTCTTTGTATTCGATCATCTACCAACTCAAATCACTTATTAGACCCCTTAGCAAGAGTAGTAAAAAGCTCATAAGGATTATATTGTGGCTGCTGAAGTGGGTTGGGCTAGACTTGCTGAGGAGGTCTTGGTACAATTGCATTCTACTGATTTCTCACCACGAGCTGATTCTGTGGTCCCTGGTCGTTATTTCCCCAAGCGAGTGTTGGACGATCTTACCATCCTATTTGATTCCTCTATGGCGGCGAGATGTATGGCTGCTTGTTCCCCTGATTAACATAGTTACTATGGTTACCGTAGTTTCCTTAATTACTATAATTGCTATAGTTGCCATAGTTCCCCATGGGATGGACTTGCTCAAACTCAGGATCTCATATACCAGGACATTCATCAGTAGCATGAGTAGTCTTTTTGCACATCTCACATTCCTTCACGACCTCGGTCTAGACAGCTAATTTGTGCATAAGTTCAGCAAGTCTTTCTATCTTGTCATTGAGATTATAAGAGTTAATCTCATTGTTAGGTCTTGATGTTGATTTTCCTTCACGATCGCTAAACTGTTGAGCGGTTTCTACCATAATCTTGATGATTTCCCAAGCTTGAGTTGGGGTCTCATTGATAAGAGCACCCCCACTAGCGGCGTCTAACATGGACCGCATAGAGAATGGGAGTCCTTTATAGAAGGTCTGGACTAAGGCTTGATCAGTGAATCCATAAGGTGGGCAGGCTGCCAAAAGGTGCTAGAACCTTTCATAGTACTCATGGAGACTCTTGGTGTCTTTTATCTTAGCTGATCAAATTTATCTCTTTAAAGTGGTAACTCTCGATGTTGGAAAGTATCTATCAAGGAAGACTCTCGACATCTATTCCCATAATGTGATTGATTCTAGTTTTAAATGACAAAACCAGTCATTGGCCGATTCCTCTAGAGAGAAGGCAAAGGACCTTAATTTTGCAAGGTTTAGACCAACCTTGGGTGGCTTCATGGAACATACCATCAAGTGGAATTGCTGCAAGTGTTTGTAATGGTCATCAGTGGCCCTTCCGGCAAACTTAGGTAAGCTATGGACAAACCCAGATCTCATCTTAAAATTGTTATCTTAAGTTTCGTCCGGATAAGTAATGCAGAAAGGTTATTGGTTCATCGGGACCCATGTGAGGTCTCAGATTAACTGCTCTTGGTTAGCCATGGTCATAATGATTGTTTTAGGTTCTAATTCTAAGTCAGTCGAATAGTCAGACAGTCCTTCTATAGTGATTTCATTATCATTGGGTCCGCTTGAAGTCTCTGCCTGATGTTTTGAGTCTCTACGCTCTCGGGCTTGCTTAGTACGAGCTCTGTTGGATCTTTGATTTCTGGATCGTAGAGGAATTCACTGCCACGACCTATGGCTCTGGTCATCCATGTTGAATGACTAGTAAAAAGGAACCGTTCCCTGGCAATGGCGGCAAAATTTGATGGGTACCAAAACCACATAAATAAATCCCTGTGTAAAACAAACTTGTAGTTAGCAGTGAGCGGGAGTTGAATCCACAAGGAATGGTATTTGACAACGTTATTCTAAGAAGACAACACACAGGGTGACCTAGAAGTACTCTCGATGGGAATTTGTGGATTAAAACTAAATAAAGCATGTAATGAAACAATAGGAAGTGATTGCTCAACTAGTATAGGACAAGACTGAATATCATGGTGATCATGGGATAAGAAATTAATTGCAACAAGACCTAGATTTAGTTATACTAATACTCATGCACCATAGAGTACTAGCAACTTTTCCTTACTGTGTATGGAGACCGGACTTCGTGCTACGACCTCACTCTTACTCATTGTGTCTCTTGACTTCGTGCCGAGAGCTCGCCTAAATAGCAATAGAAATAAGAAAATCCTAAATCCTTACCGACATGTAGTGAAGCACTCTCAATAGGATTAAGATTACCTCTCTCCAGTCTCGATGGAGACTGTTGTTACTTCATCCCTCTTCAGGCACAATTACGGATGCAAGAATAGAGATTAACAATAATCACAAAGACTTACCAAATGGGTGAGCAGTCCAAACAGCGAGAGCAAGTGATGTTCTTACCATAAGACTCTTCAAGCGCCGAGATTAGTAAATAGGTCGCCTTGCGACTTTCGATATTCAATTACAATCCTTACACCATATAAACTCAATCTTGACCATTAATTGGTCAAGCCATGAGTTATTTAGCTAGACATGGCGGAATGTAAACGTGTAAAAATGTAAAGAGACTGAAAATAAATCATGCCAAAAATATAAAGACGGAAATAAAACGAGAACAATGAAACTGAAAATAAACTTGTAATTAAACTTAAAGGTGTTCAAAACTAAAATTATAAATGGAAAAACTAAAAACTAAAGAACGTAAAAACTAGAGCTAAACTAAAAGACTGAATGTAAATTGTCTATCTCTAAATCAATTCTCTAGTATTTCTCTTTATATCTCCCTCTGTTCGGAATGGCCGGCCTCCATATTTATAGCTGAGTGCTCCTCCTTAAGCTTCTTCTTTAGTGACAAATTAGGACTCTTTGTATTTAATTTGGCGGATTCATTTCCTTTTAGTCTTGGTCTTAAAATGGTAGTAAAAATCTTCCCTTTTGTGAGATTAGGAAAGAGATCGAACTTCCATTTGAGATGGCACTTCCCGAATAGGATTTGTCTGAATTGGGTAACTTCCAGATTTGGATATGGCGTGCAATGGTATTGATGTCATCTTGGTCGTTCTGAAGTGTTCTAGAGTCACCGAGACTAGCTATCGCTCTTGCTATCTACTTCAGGTATTGGTGAAAGGCTCTTTTCCTCCAAATAATGCATGTTTTCTCCGAATTGCCTTCAAAACCAGAAAAGGACAGAAAAGGTAGTAATAGCGGCTATAAAGACTAAAAACATGATCTCAATGATATGAAAATGGGCACAAATACATGCTGAAAATACAATCCATCACAAATATTATTATTAGATTTAGTACCAAATAACAATTTATCGTTTACTTTGTCATGTTTAGCAGGGCTGCTCCTGACAATTTCAGGGCCTCAGGTAAAACAGTACATGAACCAATATATCGGGGGCCTTCAATTATAAAAAATTTGTGTAACATAAAAATGCGATATATAATTGAATAACAAATTAAAATGGAAATTAACTATACCCAATTCTTTTCTGAGAAAATTGCAATGAGTTGAAAAAAGTATTAAAATTTTGATGTATTCTATTTTATTATTGTTCGTTACAAAGAAATTAGAAAAATTCAACAAAAAAATTATAAATAAAATTATTTTTTTACATTAAAAATTAAAAAATTTTAAAAAAATTAGACCCCTTTCAGTTATGGCCTCAGGCGGCGCACCAAATGCATATCTCATGGCCGACACTGTGTCTTAGCTTAATTGTTGTAACTGAATTTGTGATCATATAGAGGTCATGGGTTCAAGTCACACTGTAGTGGGGTAGAAATTTTTCTTTATATTTAATTATGTAAGCGCAATATCATAAGTTTTAATAAAAAAAATATTGAAAATAATAATTTTATAGTAAGTCAAGTTCAACGCTAGTTATACCTGATTAACCACTAACCCTCCACCTTTTCTAGTTTGAGAAACAGGACAAAGTCTCACGATCATAATATTTTAGGGGGCGTTTGGTTCGGCCTTTTCAGGAAAGGGTAAGGGTATAAAATTGTTTCATTCCCTTTGTTAGTGTTTGGTTTGAAAAAAAGAATAAAATTTATTACCCGCTTTAGAGTTTCACAAAGCCCACAAATTTTAATAAACTAACTGTTTCGTCTTCTCCATCACCCTAACAATTTCTTCACCGATGCTACTCTTTCGTCTTTGTCACTGGAATTCCGGTAAGCTCCTTTTCTCTTCATCACCGTCACTCATGATTATTTTAAGCTATTTCTGCTATGTTTTTTCTAATTTTAATTTGGATGAAAGTTTAGCTACTTCATCGTTTTTTTAGTTTATATCGCTGCTTCAATTAGGATTCTACACCAATTCAATTTTTAGTTTCAAACACTGCAGTAGAACAAAGGGCAAAGACCTGATCATAGAAAAAGAATGATAAATAACTGCATAATATAGGTAGTAACATAGAAGAGAGAGATATAGAATTGCTTTGTGTGACATATAAAACCATTAACTTATGTTTGTCCTTTGTTTTTCTGGTCAATTTATTTAGAAAATTTCCAAATTTGTTTCCCTTGAACTCAAGCCGCAAACTTATTCATCATGTGCAAGTATATAAGATTTTTTCTAATCAAATTGTTAATTAAAGTATTTTACATGTATATGTATATGTTTTTTTTCAATATATTCTTCAAAATGAAAGGAGCAACTTTGGTTTGGATGACATTTTTAGTTAATAATTTGATTAGTATTGTTGTTTTCCATTTTTAGTAAGATGGATGAAAATATTTCAAGTGGAGGTGGAAGAAAACTGTACCCAATCAAGTTGTGCTTGATTCAAGTGATGAGGATGATACCAATGCTAGTGATAATTTCGTTCAAGTGAAAGAATCTATCCCTCCATCAAAGAAAATAAAAAGAGAGAATGCTTCCAAACACAAAGGTACGAAGAAAGCTTATAATGATACTCGATTAACAAGTTTAAAAGGTTTTATGAAAGATATGAGTGTGCATCTTTCAACTATAGCTAATGTAATTGCTTCTACTAATGAACGTGAGCAACATGCTCATGAACGAGAGAAATATTCTCATGAACGTGAGCAACATGCAACTGAAAAAAGTGAAAAAGTGTTGGATGAACTACTTGTTTGAAGCTATTACTCAACAACAAGCTTTAAAAGTAGCTCAAATTTTAGTTACGAACCCAAGCAAGCTCATGCTTTTTTCCAAGTACTTTTGAAAGTCATGTTTGTCAATGATCTTCTTGGTGGAAATGAAATGTAATGATTGGATGGACTAATAGCTAATAATAGTGAATTTTGTAATGTTTAAACATTGGGTTTTGTATGACTTTTATCATTATCCGTTTTTTAAAATTTTGGTAATTTATAAAATGTGGTTTTTTTTCTTATACATGAATTATTGTGTTTATTTAAATTATTTTGGATTTTTTTAATTATTTTTGACATTGGTTTAGTTGTTTAATTCGGGAAAATTAGTTTTTATTCCCCCATTTGAACCAAACAACAATAAAGGGAATTAAGGGGAATCTTATTCCCTTTCCTAGAATGAATCAAACATGCAGGGGAATTCAATGCTATTTCTTTCCTTTTCTTATCATTCCCTTTCCGTTACCTTATATGAACCAAACGGCCCTAAGAGTTTAACATAATGTTTTTCAATATACTCAATATGTGCTGTCAAGTATGCTACCCGCATTTTCAAGTTTAATTGCAAGTAGAGTACCTTGGCGATTTATTTTTGGGCTGGAAACATACAATTGCACACAGTTAATAAAGTTCCGAGAAAATGTTATGTTGGTCAATTTAATCAATCAAATCCACCACATCATATCTTATAATCATTGATTAGTAGAAGTTTCCATCCAAAAGCTACTCAAAAAGAATAACCCACATCTATATATGCCCAACAATAAAACTCCCATGGCCTGGATTTTATCAATTTGAAAACAACTACACCACTGCTGTGTAAAATAAAACAAATAGACGACTAAATGTACTTATATCTAAATAAATTAACAAAATTATATGTGCATGTATAAATGAATATATGTAAGTATTAAAATGATTAGTTAGAGATGTGTCCTTGGTTAAATTGTTTTCATTTACAAGTTCTGTTCTGTTTACCTTTTATCTACTTGTTTCCTCACTTTCCTCTTATTGTTTTCTTCTGCTTGGATTACAAAAAAACTGTCCTCTTCCTCCTATATATATATATATATATATATATATATATATATATATATATATATATATATATATATATATATATATATTTTGTAGGGTTAATTTCAAAAAACCCTGTGGTTTTACTCGTTTTTAAAAGGACTCTTGTATTATTTTGTTTTCCAAAAGAGCTCTTGTGGTATCAAATGTTAGCAATTAACGGTCTTTTTCATAACAAAGTTAGTTATGCTGAGTTGACAAGGTGAATTATCATATTTTTTTCTTTAAAATTTGCAAAATTTGGAGTTTTCCGAAAATACCCTTTGCCAACTCAGCACAACTAACTTTTTTAAGAGAAAATCTATTTTTTTTTGCTAACGTTTGATACCACAAGGGCCCTTTTAAAAAAATAACACAAAACCTTTTCTGAAAACGAGTGAAACCACGTTTTGGGTTTTTGAGGTTAACCCTGTATTGTATGTTGGCTAAATAACTATTTAGCTCATGTGTTTTATTTATTACACTACTTAGTCTATATGTTTTTTTCAATTATATGGTATTTTCCTTGAACTATTATGCCCAACCATCAGAAAACTAGGCAATGGTATAGATTGTTAGTTAACCTCAAAATAGTTTGAGAGGATTTTGCGTAATGAAATGATTAAAAATGAGAAAATATATCTTATTTCATTAATGAAAAATGAAAACCTATATATTTCAAATTACAATTGCAGTCTTGTTTACAGGCTATACAAGTGTCCAACTAAACACTAACAAACTTGTAACAACATTACTAACCAACTTTTAATCAGCTAGTAGCTAACAATTAACTAATCATTAATCGCCAACACACATATGAACTGGAATCTTAAAAATGCAACATTTTGCTACATTAATTTCATATTAATGTATGGTGATTTTTTTATTCACAAATAATCAAATTTACATTTGTTGTTATTATTTTGAATCTCAAATTGTTAATTTCATATTAATGTATGGTGATTTTTTTAATCACAAATAATCAAATTTACATTTGTTGTTATTATTTTGAAACTCAAATTGGTGTAATATAGTATCTGGTATTTGAGATTCAATAGTGATTTTCTTAACGGAAAAGTACGGTAACTGTATTTAAGCACATCAATAATTTCAATTAAAAGTTTGGTCAACAACACAAGTATCCAATTCTACAAGTATTAACAACATAAATACATTCCACACAGCCTCACAATATAAATACGTTCCTCTACAAAACAGCACATGCACAAGGCATTTTTTTATTTTATTTTTTTATTTTGCATTTATCTCTCAAACCGTTTATTTTTTTGACATGCCGCTCTAGACTTTTTTGTTCGTCTCATTTTTATCTTCGAAACGTCATCCATTATTATACACTTTTTTTTGACTTTTTTCCAAACTTTCAGAAATCGCGTATAAATCTAGTATTTTGCTGGTATAAATCTAGTATGAAGTGATTTTTGTTTGATTTCTTCATAAAATGCAAGTTTATGGGCTATTTTCATCACACCTGGTATTTTGCTGATATAAATCTTGTATAAAGTGGTTTTTGTTTGATTTCTTCATAAAATGCAAGTTTTTGGGTTATATTCATCACACCTAGTATTTTGCTGGGATTTTGCTGGTATAAATTTGGTATGAAGTGGTTTTTGTTTGATTTCTTCATAAAATGCAAGTTTATGGGTTATTTTCATCACACATAGTATTTTGCTGGTATGAAGTGGTTTTTGTTTGATTTCTTCATAAAATGCAAGTTTATGGGTTATTTTCATCATACCTAGTATTTTGCTGGTATGAAGTGGTTTTTGTTTGATTTCTTCATAAAATGCAAGTTTATGGGTTATTTTCATCACACCTAGTATTTTGCTGGTATTTTACTGGTATAAATTTGGTATGAAGTGATTTTTGTTTGATTTCTTCATAAAATGCAAGTTTATGGGTTATTTTTATCACATCTGGTATTTTGCTGGTATGAAGTGGTTTTTGTTTGATTTCTTCATAAAATGCAAGTTTAGGGGTTATTTTCATCACACATAGCATTTTGCTGGTATTTTGCTGGTATAAGTCTAATATAATGCTGGGTTTTTTACACCTTGTATAATTCTGGTAAAAATGCTGGTGTAATGCTGGTTTTTCACACCTTGTAAAATGCTGGTATATTGATGGTAAAATACTGGTAAAATGCTGGTATATTGCTATTATAATGTTGGTTTTTCACTCCTTGTATAATACTGGTAAAATACTGGTATAATGCTAGTTTTTCACACTTTGTATAATGCTGGTAAAATGATGGTTTTTCGGAGCTGGTAAAATACTGGTAAAATGCTGATATAAAATAAAAAATCGAAAAAAGTATATCATCATGTATCTAGTTTCGAAGATAAAAGAACAAAAAACTCTACAGCAGCATATCAAAAAAATCAACGGTTTGCGAGATAAATGCAAAACAAAGTAAAAAAAAAGGGAAGAAATCACATATATAGGGAGGAACGTACATAATGAAAAGAGAAAGTTTAAAACTGATCAAACAATTATTTATAAAAGTAGAGGGCAATGAGGTAAATATTTTATCCAACCAACATTTAGTACAATTTCCCTTTTCTTAATGATAATTGTAAACTAGTTATAATTTGTTATTATATTTTATTTTTAACCTATGAATCTCGAAGTTTTATTTTTGTGTATTTGTATTAAATATGCTATTTGATATAGTAATTTAGAATTTTAAAATATTTAATATGTTTAATTTGTTAATACTTAATACTTGGATTCTTTTACAATATGTCCAAATATAAGGGCAATTTTTCTCTTGAAACCCATTTGACTATCTAGTATTTTTATATAGAATATTGACTAAACAGTTTAATATAAATATATATAACTAAGAAATCATGTAATTAATTTTAAAAACACAAGGACTAACTAGTATAATAAATCAAAACATTGGGACTGAATAATTGTTTATCCTATTATCTTTACATCCTCTTAAAAAACAATATCCTGGACTTCCGTTTGAATCATAATTTTTTATGGGATATCATGTAAGAAATTAATGAATTTTGCTAAAGACTATCATTTTGTCAGGAATAATATAAATGTCATGATTGAGTATTACCCATCAACTTAATCTTTTGGTGAAACGGCTCCATGACATGGTATCGGAGCACCTTAGATCTAAAGGTCAAGGGTTTAAATCCTGACAACTCCATTTGTTAAATGAATTTCAACACATGTAGAGTGGGCATGTTTTGTACGTACTTGGACCTCAGAGGGTATTTGCATGCGGGGGAGCATTAGAAATAATATAAATGCTATGATTGCGCCTTATCTATTAGCTTAAGACTGGGGTGAAATGGTTCCATGACACATGTTAGTGATGTAATGTAATAAAATTCCATAATTACACTAATGGGAACCAAATGGGACTTGTATATGATTAGAAAAACCCTAGCTAGTGAGATAATGTTAAGGGACTCAGGGAGGGAAATAAAGATGAAAAGACAAAGAAGAAGAAGCCGAAGAGAAAGGTATAAAATTTGGATTTTCAGGATGGTTGGAAATCAAAAATGGATATGGCTTTGGCATTTTATAAGACTCACATGTATGAGTTTTTTTTTATGCTATAGAGTTATTAACCTATTTTAAGTTAAATGGACTCAATTTCCAAAGATATGAAGCAGAGTTATTGTAGCTGCTGATCAATCAATATTCAATAGTTAGTCATATGAAATGGTCCATCCATCTTTGCATCATAGTGTGTGCATCTGTAGTCTATACTATTACTATACTAACAGTACTAATGTACAATGCACATGTATCTATTATGAATTTCAGTATAGGATAAAAGCACTTTGATCCGTCCATTTCCAAGCCCTTATGACAAAATAATACGAGAAACATTGGTTAGTGCCCGAAAACGATAACTTTTATTGAGAAGAAGTGGGAATCTACATATTATTACGAAAGATATAATAATGGTTATTAAGAGAAAGAATTTAATTGCCAACACGAGACATTTTAAGTTTGGAATCATGAAGACCTTTTGATAATCCGGTATTTATCAAATTCTACGTGAAGTAACCATGTGGCACTTGAGTGAAGAGTCAAAGTCAGACTGCCTCTCTGTGTAGTAGAGTCTACCATCAACTCCTTTTCCTATTCAGATAAATAGGAACATGATTATTTCCTAAACGGATAAATAATAAGAATTCTCCTATAGAGGAAACAAAGTTTAATTAGGAACCTTTAGCCAACAAGGACTTCTCACTGCCAACAAGGAAACAGACTCCTACTCTAATCGAGAAACATCCTCTATAAATAAGGACTCACCCTTGACATCAGATATCACATTTTCAACCCTAAATCTCCTTGTCTCCTCTTTTATACCCGTTACTTAAGCATCTGAGTGGTTACGCCAGTCATCTTTCACTAATCTTTCACCTTTTTCAAGGTCAGTATATTCATAACGGATGGTAATGTTTCCTAAGTTGGAGCTGGGTGATGTGAAGCTCCTGATTGCATGATTCAAGGTTAATGATTGGTAGAAGTGTAATAACGTTTCATAAGAACATTTGTTAAATTTAGGAGAAGAACATTTATTTGTATGACCAATTACATCATAAAACAAGACACAACAAAAGTTCACTCTCTTTTTATTCAAAATTTGTGCAATTTCATTTATATTAAATATAGAAAGAAAACCATAAAGATGTACCTGAGTTGACAAAGCAGGAGGAGATAAATTAAAGGAGAACAAGGTTCGAATCCCACTAAATATACTTGTTGGAAGGAGTGAGGAGCCTTAATTACGATTAAGGCCCTGTTCTTTTCAACTTATAAGTAGCAGTACTGAACTGAACTTATTTCAGTGTAAATTTATATGTATGCAGTACTAAACTGAACTGGATTGAATATAAGTTGAAAAGAATAGGGCCTAAATCCCGAACAAGATTATCTCAATGAAGATACTTACAAATATAACCCAAAAAATATAGAAAGAAAATTTTTTTTACCGTAACTCGAACTCAGGCATCCCTAGTCACAGCAAAAAATCCCACCCACTAAACCAAGACATTCGCCTCCAACAAAAGTCTACTCAATCAAGTCAAATTTTTACAATAATAATGTTGTTGGTATATATTAAATTGATTCGTGTTACGTCTCAAAATTTATGAATTATAGCTAGACATCCATTTTTGATAGATGAATATGTAAACAAGTTGACCAATTACCGTGTGGCATATATTTTAGAAAGGAGCAACTACAAAAGAGAGCAGTTAAGTGAATGAGTGTAAAATGTGAAAATCTCAAGCATAATAATAAAAAGAAAGAAAGAAAGAAAAAAAGCAGAGGGAGCTATCTTGTTGTAATTTTGCAATTATGGAATTGAATACAAGGAAGAAAGGGGAAAAGATGAGGTGTACCCAAAAGAGTCCAAACAAGTAAGTAAATGAATGGTGGGGGCAATGACATCTACCATTACGACTTTATACAAATCTAATGTCAATTTCAACACTTACAATAATATGTGCTTTCTGTCTCAAATGAGTTGGGAAATTCCAACACCATCGGACACCTCAATCTCTTCCATCTTTACTTCCCCCGCTCTTCTCTCCCCATTTTTATTGCCATAAACGTTATTTAATTTCACAACTTGTGTTATTTGAATTACGATCATTAGTAAATAGGATTGAGATGAGAGCTTAATTAACTAGTTATCTAGTGAACTTGGATTTAAATTCCAACTTCTCCAAAATTAACTCACTTATAATGCTCGTGATAAGTTTGAAATTTTGGGAATTTAATTTATGTTAACGTATGTTCTAATACATAAAGGTGCATTTTCACACAAAGGAATATATAAATTAGTGTGTAGATACGGTGGATAATGACCTAACTTAGTCCATAGGTATCTCAAATGGTTACCTTCACACATATAAAGAATAATGTTTTTCAAGTCTCAACCATCCAACAATATATATATATATATATATAATGAGGAGCCTACCTCATAAATAAGCAGCCCGGCCCTGACGATTTGGGAGCCCTACACAAATTAATATTAAAGTAGTAATATAGGGCCCTCCACAAAAAAAATAAAGAAATAAAACATATTTTTCTGTAAAAAGTAAGAATTGAACCCTTGCCATTCACAACTTTAAAACTTACCTTACTAATTCTATTAACATTAATTTTTCTCTACTTTCATCTTCTTTTTTAGAAAAATGGATAATATTATCAATGAACTAGATGAGCAACACATGATGGCGGTGTAGTAATCTAAACGCTTGTTACTTCATCCAAATGAGCAACTCTTGCTATAGAATGAGCAAGATCATTAGCACTACTGAGGTACAATACTAATCACATATGATGGAAAAGAGAGTAATAAACTCTTGCGGTCTGAAATAAGTGATGAAAAATATGAAAATCCTACCTCATGACTAACAAGAGACTCAAACAAAACAATGTTATCAATCTCAAGAATAACATGAGTATACCCAGGCTCCTTTAACCAAGATAAGGCTTCACGTACCGAGAGAGTTTCCGCCTCGAGAATAGACACACGAGAAGGTAAGAAACCAGATTTAGCACAAATAAATCTGCCCGTTGAGTTTCTAACAACTAAACCAAAGCATAGAGTCTCTCCATTATAGAAATTGCTGCATCTCAAGAAGGGAAGGTGAGGAGGGTCCCAATTAATAAATCTTTAAGCAAAAAAATATTTTTGAGCCCCTTCCGACTATGGGCCCTAGGCGGTGGCACCAGTTGCCCACCTCCCAGGGCCGGGCCTGTAAATAAATGAAAGTATATGTTAGTTTTATTACTTACACGTCAATTGGTGCGCTCAATGCTGATTTCATAAATAACTCTCTCTCTCTGTACATAAATGAAAGTATATGTTAGTTTTATTACTTACACGTCAATTGGTGCGCTCAATGCTGATTTCATAAATAACTCTCTCTCTCTGTACATATATATATATATATATACATATATATATATATATATATATATATATATATATATATATGTATATATATATATATATGTATATATATATATATGTATATATATATATATATATGTATATATATATATATATGTATATATATATATGTATGTATATATGTATATATATATGTATATATGTATATATATATATATAGGTTCGTGCTGGTAGCCCTTAGGTTTTAATATTATACAAAGTTCATCTCATTCATTAGTCAGATCAGTAAGGGTTCGGGGATGGCAGGGCCTTGCTAACTGATGGGCATTGATTTTCATAGTAAAACTAAGTTCATCTCATTCATTAGTCTGATCATCATCATAGCCTTCCCAAACCCACCTCATGTATGACCGAATTGGATTAGCCTTGCGGGCCTAAGCCCCGGGTCTAATTGAGGGTGCTACATTGTTGCGTTTAATTGCATAGATGAGGAGAAGTTGAACTAATATAATATAAATGTGGCGAATTCTAATGGTTGAAATTGAATCTGTGATTTTAAAGGCCACAAATTGGAATCACTTATGATGAAAGATGAAATTTTTATTTATATTTAATAGTATAATGGGATGCTAGCAATTTAAAAGAAATATTTTCTTAAATCTCAATGTATGGTACCCACTTCTTACTCCTCCTTGTGATAAATGTAGAATCCTTCTCTAACTATATTTAAAAATTAAAAACTAATTGAATTATGAAAGGAGATTTTATCAATATACATACACATGTACAGTGGCTCTAATCTCAAAATAAGAATCTTAGAAAATAATAGGGCTGGGTTATTACAGCTCTAGAAATTATAATCTCAGAGAAGTCTATACCTATAAGTTAACCTATAGCTCTATATATATGGTATAGGTAAAACGGTCCACTATTAGCTATAATGTAAAAGCATCTCATGGGTAAATGTAAGTGAAAATTACACATTTCACCAACATACATGTATAAAAATAAAAAAGAAAAGTAGGGAAGTAAAATGAAATTTCTCAACGGCAGTGAAGGAAGTGTTGGAAAATGCAAACAACAAGAACAAAAACAAAAGCAACAAACAACAAAAACCTCATAAACTCAAAAACAAAACAATGTCCAAAAGTAATTAAGAAAAGAGCATCGTTTGTTGCAGTTGGTTACCTTTGTTTCTTTTCCTTTGGCCATTTCCTTTCTTCCCTCGATACTCTCTTTCTCTCTCTACATATATTTTCAACTCAGTTATTTTTTATGCTTAATTTCTTACTTCTAGTCAAATCCTATTACTAAATTCTTTCTTTTATCTGATCAATGATGTCAAACTCTTGACTTTTCAAGTTTTCATCATCTATATCTGTGTGTATGCAAGTTTCCATGTATATATTTTGGACAGTAGAAACTAGTTCACGGGCTAAAATCAAAGCTAACCAAAATAATAGATCTGTTCGATGTAAATTGGGTTGATTGATTTTTTTGTTTAGACATTAACTTTTAGACTTTCGACTTGTCGGATTGGTTCCTTTCAATTGGGAAAAAATAATATAACCCAATAGAACAATTAACTACATATCATAAAAAAAGTTTATTATATTATATCATAATTTAAATTATAAAATTAGAATCATAAAATATATATACAAGCATTACATCTAATATTTTTGTGCTTTTATGACTATTTATTCTTTCCTTGCTTTCTTTTAACTTCAATTTTTTTTTTCTTTATGAACTATATATACGTGTCATTAATATAATTTGTATTTTTTAAAAAAATATTACAACATTTAATTAAATGGTGAAGACTATAGTGACTTTATTTTTTATTAAGTAAAAGATACTTTGCCATTAATCACCATTGGATTATTTGTGTAAAATTGTGATAGTGGCAATGTAAGAAAAAAACAAATTTACCATAGAACTTACCTAATTAAATATTTCAATTTTAGACTTTTATTTTATTTTAATTTCATTCAATTTATTTGAAATTTAAGATGAATTCATGTGCGTATGTATGTATAAAGGTTTTATATGGTGAATTTGTTATGTCCTTTATAAGATAAAATTTCTATCATATTTGAGAAATTAACTGTATTTTCTAATGTTTAGTTGATGATAAAATTTCTATTAAAGGTTGAATTTACAATTATTGTTTCAACCACTTGAAATATTTATTATTTTTGTGACTAAGTCTATTTGTATTTTACTTAATTTATATTATAAATGATAAGAACAGGGTCTAATTGTCGCCCTAAAAGGTTCCTACAAAAATCTCACAAAAAATTAAAATAATTTGATGATACCATAAATAATTTACAAGTTTACAAAAATAGGGGTAAATAATTACAAAAATATGGTCTGATTTTTATCTGGTAAATATATGGTAATCATCTAGTAATCGTCTGGTTGTTATCTGATAAATATCTGGTAATCGTCTGGTCAGACAGTATTCATGTAATTATTTTCTCTTGTTTTTGTTAATTTGTAAATTCTTTATAGTTGGACAGTAGATAGTTTAACTTAATGGTCAATTTTGTAAATATTTTAGTGGAACATGTATATTTTTGATAATTTTCCAAAAGTTAATGTAGAAAAATAATAACGTTTGGATTGCAATTTTATGAACTGAACTTGACTAGATTGAAGTGGGCTGAATTGAACTGAACTTATTTCAATAAAAATTTAGAACTGAATTGAACTGAACTGAACTGAGCCGAAGCAGTCTGACTGGAAGTGTAGTCCAAGATAATGGAACAAAACACAAGGTTGCATGGGCGGCGTGCGGATATGAATATATAATGAAAGAGTGAAATGGTAGAGCTATATATATCTCTAACAATCTCATTATTAGTACCATAAATCAAACTAAAAGCAAGCAAACGTGTAGGAGGGGAGAGGAGAGGAGAGGAGAGGATGCAGAATCCGCCCCTTTTCTCTATCAACGACCACCTCGACATTCTCATCGAAATCCTCAAACGACTCGACGGCCGCTCGCTCGGCGTCGCCGCCTGCGTCTGCCGCCTCTGGTCCACCGTCGCCCGCAACGACTCTCTCTGGGAGGACCTCTGCTTCCGCCACGTCATCTCCCCGCCTCCCTCCTCCGTGCGCCCCGTCATTGTCGCCCTCGGCGGCTACAAGCGCCTCTACATGGTCTGCCTCCGCCCTGTCCTGAGTCGACTCGGTGGCTCCTCTGACCGAGTTCGTAAGCTGTGGACTCGGAACCAGGTTCAGCTCTCGCTTTCCTTGTTTTGCGTCGATTATTATGAAAGGCTCGGCCGACACGGAGCCATCGCCGGCGGCGGCGACTCCTCCCCATCGGCGTCGCTCATGTTCCTATGCAAACCTGTCAATGTTTGATTCGTTTATTTTAGTTCAGTGGAGAGTTCTTAGTTTATATGTTGTAATGTTAATGGAAAATAAGTCTACGAGTACAGACATTGAAGATAGTCGTAGCTCAGGATACACTAATTATCAATCTGTTTATAAATTCATTTACTAATATTTGTTATAATGCTTTCTTTATCTTTATTATCATTTTGAATGAATTTCGATGTTATACCATGCCGATTCTTAACTTGACAGCGTGAAAAAAAATTGAAATTTTTTTACAGGCACACTATTCCTAATATTTTGGAATAGTGGATAAAGAAATATAAATAAAAATTCAATTTTGAAAACTGTAATAAAAATTTAACAATTTTTTTAGAGGTTATAAATTAAATTTACAGTAATATTAACCAATTTTTTCAATAGAATAATCATTTGATCGAAAATTTTTCTTTTTCAAAAAAAATGCTTTTTTAGACTTACCATAATAATAAAGAAAAATTATATCCCACTCGAATGTGAACTCGAACCTATAACCTCTAAAGTATTCAATCACTAAATTAAGACCTTTCTCACATCATTTGATCTAAACTTGCATCTCACAAACTACTAATTAAAGAGCTAACAAATTTTATGTTAGACCATTTTCTACCATACTTCTACGGTCTATCCCTCAAAGAATGAGTCTACTTATTGTATATGTATGAAAAAGAAATCAACGTATATTATCCTATAAACTCAATCATTTGATGTGGTAAAACTACCTCTAATACACATTTTGGCATATGTATTAATTTTAGGAGTAACAAAATATGGTCCACATTAAACTTAAAAAATATATTATGTAGTTTGGTCGTTTTGAAAAAAGGTGTTTGTGGAATATTTTTTCAATAGAGTGCATGTGGTTTCTAAAGTTTGCAAAAAAGGATTTCCAAAATTTTAAAACCACATTTTGAAGGGTAATCTTGTCCATTGTGAAGTAAAATATTGCAACTCAATTAATGAAAATATAATACACCTTTGTGATAAAGTTTAGAATTTTTTGAGAAGTATTAATATTTTTTATTATAACTTTAAAAAATTAAAATAAAATAAAAAAATTTCAAATCTTACTCAAATCTTGATATATAATTCTTAAATAATACACTTAAAATATATAAATATTAAATTTATTAAAATAATTAATATAACATATAATTTTTAAATCACAAATACTCTTTTAAAAATTTTTAAAATCACATATACTATTTTAAAAAAAACTACACTAACATCTTTTTTATAAAACAAGAAAACCAAATTTACCCTAAAAAAACCTCTTTCATTTGTCACTTCATATTATAAGAAACCTTAATATTGTTGGAAATCGACTATATATGCAAGGAGATTATAATAATAAAGAGAGAAAGCAGAGAGAATTTGAGAGAAACTTTTATTTCTTATTTCTGAGATATATAAAAATGAAGAAATTGAATTCCTATTTATAGAGAAATCCAACGGTAAGAATGGTAAATAGGTAAGAAACATTTTACAGAAAATAATAATGACAGGTAGAAAAGTAAAAAACATATTACATCAAATTATTAAGGACGTGGACCCTACATCAATAATTTAATGACATGGGTCACATCAAATAATTTAACACTCCCCCTTTTGATGTGTCATCTGCCGCGAATGGGACACTGCCTCGTCAAAAACCTTACTAAGGAAAAACCCTGTGGGATAAAAACCTTAGACAAGGGAAAAAGAGTACAGTGTTTACTCCCCCTGTTCGCGAGTTATCTGGAGATCCTTAAGACGACGCATTCCAATGCTGTAAGTCAATTTCTTGAAAGTTGAGGAAGGTAAAGCCTTGGTAAACAAATCTGCTAAATTATTACAAGAGCGGATTTGTTGAATATTGATTTCATCATTCTTTTCTAGATCATGAGTGAAGAAAAATTTTGGTGAAATATGCTTTGTTCTGTCTCCTTTAATATAGCCTTCCTTCAATTGAGCAATACAAGCAGCATTATCTTCATATATTGTCGTCGGACCTTCCTTGACCGTAACTTTTTCACATGCTTCTTGGATATGTTTGATTAATGATCTCAACCACACACATTCACGACTTGCTTCGTGAATAGCTATTAACTCCGCATGATTTGAGGAAGTAGCTGTAATTGTTTGTTTTGTCGATCGCCAAGATATAGCTGTTCCTCCATATGTGAATAAATAGCCCGTCTGAGATCGAGCTTTGTGTGGGTCGGATAAATAACCCGCATCCGCATATCCAACTAATTTAAGCTTAGATTCATGTGAATAAAATAAGCCTAAATCAATAGTTCCTCGAAGATAGCGCATTATATGTTTAATTCCATTCCAATATCGTCTTGTAGGTGCAGCGATGTATCTTGATAATAAATTAACAGAGAATGCTATATCCGGTCTTGTGTTATTAGCAAGATACATTAAAGCACCTATTGCGCTTAGATACGGTACTTCAGGACCGAGAACTTTTTCATTATTTTCTCTAGGACGAAAAACATCCTTTTTTACATCGAGTGATCGTACAACCATTGGGTTACTCAATGGATGTGCTTTGTCCATATTAAATCGTTTCAGGATCTTTTCTGTGTAGTTTGATTGATGCACTAAAATTCCTTTTTCAAGGTGCTCAATTTGCAAACCAAGACACAATTTTGTTTTACCAAGATCTTTCATCTCAAATTCTTTCTTTAAAGAATCAACTGCTTTTGGAATCTCTTCTGGAGTTCCAACAATATTCAAATCATCAACATAAATTGAGATGATAATATAGTTAGATCCTGATTTTCTTATAAAAACACATGGACAAATTGGATCATTTTTATATCCTTCTTTCAATAAATATTCACTGAGACGATTATACCACATGCGCCCAGATTGTTTTAATCCATATAAGGATCTTTGTAACTTTACCGAGTAAAGTTCTCGTTTGCCATATTTTTCTGACACCTTTAATCCTTCAGGGATTTTCATATAAATATCATTATCAAGCGAACCATAAAGGTAAGCTGTGACAACATCCATCAAGTGCATCTGTAACTTTTCTTGCACTGCAAAACTAATAAGATATCTAAAAGTTATTGCATCCACCACCGGAGAATATGTCTCCTCATAGTCTATCCCGGGTCTTTGGGAAAAACCTTGTGCAACTAATCTGGCTTTATATCTTATTATTTCATTTTTCTCATTTCTCTTTCTAATAAAAACCCATTTATTACCGACAGGTTTTACATCCTGTGGTGTTCGAACTACTGGTCCGAATACTTTGCGTTTTTCAAGCGAATGCAGCTCTGCTTGAATTGCTTCTTTCCATTGTTGCCAATCATTTCTACTTTGGCATTCTACAATAGATGTTGGCTCATAATCCACGTTTTCATTTTCAATATTGATCGCAACATTATATGAAAAAATATGATCTATAACTATTTTATTGCGATTCCATCTTCTTTCGTTAGTGATATAATTTATTTGAATTTCTTCATTTTCAATAGCTTCAGGTATTTGCACTTCAGGTATTTGCACTTCAGGTGCTTGCACTTCTTCTGGAAGTGTATTTATATTTATATCCTCAATGGGAATATCTTCACTATCAATAATTCTCCTCTTTTTAGAATTTTTATTCTTTGAACCAATTGGTCGTCCACGCTTCAGGCGTGTTAGAGTATTATCTGTAGGTTGTTCTTCAGGAATCTCAATACGAATTGGCGCATTTACTGCTGGTATATGCGATTTCGTTACTCTTTTAGGATTAGCGAGTGCATCAGGCAATCGATTTGCTAAATGTTGAAGATGGATTATTCTCTGAACTTCTAGTTTAGAATCATTTGATTTAGGATCCATATGAGAAAGTGATGAAGCATTCCATATTATTTTCTTTTCCAAAATTGGGTTCTTATTCTCTCCCCCTAATTTTGGGAAAGTGCTTTCATCAAAATGACAATCTGCAAATCGTGCAGTAAACATATCGCCAGTTAATGGCACAAGATATTTAATTATTGAAGGGGATTCATAGCCAACATAAATTCCTAATCTCCTTTGAGGACCCATTTTAGTCCTTTGCGGTGGAGCAATAGGCACATATACTGCGCAACCAAAAACTCTAAGATGAGAAATACTAGGTTCATGGCCAGAAGTTAATTGTAATGGAGAATAATCATGATAACTTACTGGCCTTAAACGTATAAGAGATGCTGCATGTAATATTGCATAACCCCAAATTGTAGTAGGGAGATTTGTTCGCAAAATTAGCGGTCTCGCAATTAATTGCAGACGTTTAATAAATGATTCTGCTAGACCATTTTGTGTATGAACATATGCTACAGGATGTTCAACTTTTATTCCAATCGACATACAATAATCATTAAATGATTTGGATGTGAATTCCCCAGCATTATCAAGACGGATTGATTTAATAGGATAATCGGGAAACTGTGCCCGTAACCTTATAATTTGAGCAATTAACCTTGCAAATGCCATATTTCGTGAAGATAATAAGCATACATGTGACCACCTAGTTGAGGCGTCAATTAGAACCATAAAATATCTAAATGGTCCACATGGTGGATGAATTGGTCCACAAATATCACATTGTATGCGCTCTAAAAATGCTGGCGATTCGATTGTAACCTTACTTCTGGGAGGCTTTATTATTAATTTTCCTTGCGAACAAGCAGCACAAAATAATTCATTATTTTGAAGAAACTTCTGGTCCTTCAATGGATGCCCATATGATTTTTCAATAATTTTTCTCATCATTATCGAACTAGGATGACCCAGTCGATCATGCCAAATTTTATAAGTATCTGAATCTATAAACTTCTGGTTTATAGTCAAATTGGCCTCAATCATATTAATATATGTGTAGTATAAGCCACATGAAAGAGTATAAAATTTTTCAAGTATACATTTCTTACTTGAAATTATTTTTGTAACATAAAGACATTCTTTATTGTCTTCGCTCACAGTTTCAATATGATATCCATTTCTGTGAATATCTTTAAAACTTAATAAATTTCTGTGAGAATTCGGGGAAAATAATGCATTATTTATAATAAGTTTTGTTCCCCTTTGTAATATAATACTAGCTCTTCCGGAGCCTTCAACCATTTTTGTTTGTCCCGATATTGTTGTAACAACAGTTTCACCCTTTTTAAGAATATTAAAATATCTTGCCTCTTTGAGAATAGTATGGGTGGTGGCACTATCTACAATACATAAATTTCCTTGATTTTCCTTCAAGTCATATAATACCGGGAAAGAATTCATTTTCTTCATTGAACAAATGAAAGATGCATTATTATTTATTTATAAATAAACATTGCATAAAAAGTACATTAAGCAGTAATAACAAAAGCAAACCAATAATAACATAAAAAATTACAATATATTAATTAAGCAAAATATATGGACTAATTATTCAAATTTTTCTTTGCCACTGGTGTTGGGTAACAGAAAATCATCCATCTCCATATTGGGGACATCAATAGGCTCATTATTTGGGGTATTATCATCCAATATAAAATTGGTTTCCGGTTCCGCATATTTCTTGAGAGATGCTTGATATAAGTTTACCAAATATTTAGCGGTTCTACAAGTTCTTGACCAATGACCAGTCATACCGCATCTATGGCATTTATTTTCATCATCTTGACTGTTTTTACTTTTATCAAATCTTTCAATTTGATTATTCCACTTCTGGTGGTTATTTGTATTTTTCCACTTCGGGTGGAAATTATTGCTATTATTATTATTTATATATTTCCACTTCTGGTGGAAATTGTTATTATTATATCCTCTACCACGCCCATTACTACGACCTCTACCTCGACCACGACCACGACAATTTCTGCGGCCGCGTCCATTAAAATTGTTATGAATTATCGCATTCGCTTCGGGGAATGGATTTGTTCCGGTAGGTCGTAGTTCATGGTTTTTTAACAGGAGTTGATTTCTCTGTTCTGCTAGGAGAAGAGCAGTAATTAGTTCACTATATTTCTTATAGTCCTTTGCTCTGTATTGTTCCTGTAATACCATATTATTCAAATGAAAAGTAGAATATGTCTTTTCCAGTAAATCCTCATCAGTTATTTCCTTTCCATATAATCTTAATGTGGATGTAATTTGAAAAAGTTTAGAATTGTATGCACTGACAGATTTAAAATCTTGTAGCCTTAAGTTTATCCATTCATATTGGGCATTTGGTAGAGATATTCTCTTTAGGTGTTCAAACCTCTCCTTTAATTGTTTCCAAAGATCTGCAGGATCTTTGACAGTCAAATATTCTGATTGAAGTGATTCATCAAGATGCCGGCGGAGAAAAACTAGAGTTGTTGCCTTATACTGAGGTCCAAGATTATTGTTTTCAATAATAGTATTCTTATGACCCATCGATTCTAGATGCATTTCTGCATCCATCACCCAAGTAAGATAATTTTTCCCCGATACATCAAGAGGAGTAAATTCTAAACTTTTGATTTTAGACATATTAAGAATTATAGGTATAATATATATTTATAGAAAATAAAATAATTATGCCTTACTTTGGATTTATTTGGTGATATCCTCAGTTGATTAGAGCAAGCTCGTGCTGATAACGTGTTGGAAATCGACTATATATGCAAGGAGATTATAATAATAAAGAGAGAAAGCAGAGAGAATTTGAGAGAAACTTTTATTTCTTATTTCTGAGATATATAAAAATGAAGAAATTGAATTCCTATTTATAGAGAAATCCAACGGTAAGAATGGTAAATAGGTAAGAAACATTTTACAGAAAATAATAATGACAGGTAGAAAAGTAAAAAACATATTACATCAAATTATTAAGGACATGAACCCTACATCAATAATTTAATGACATGGGTCACACCAAATAATTTAACAAATATTAGTATAGTAGTCAAAGGTCGTTTGGTTGACAGCTAGCACCAAATTACTCGTGGATCCTACTTTCATATTCACAGGTTTGAATTTTAGAAGGAAATTAAAATATTTAATTTTTTTTATTATTATTTATTTATAAAAAAATTAAATTTATTATTCATTTTAAAAAATAAAATTATCTCTTTTAAGGTCTTTTTATTACCCATATTTTATTAAATATTAACATTCTCTTTCTATGTATTTCTCCAACA